>CM016721.1:53377151-54832168 GCA_005771605.1 Scutellaria baicalensis | reverse complement strand
CATGAATTGAACTCTTACCCACAAATTTTCATATTAATTGCTAAGTGTGGGTTATGGGTTGAGCCGTCTCACGAAAAAAGATCCGTGAAACGGTCTCACACAAGACATACCAAGTGTGACGAAGATATGATTACTTCGATTTTTTCAAGAAAATGAAAAGATTAGACAAAACATTTTTTTTTCAATAAGACTTGAATATAATTTTGTGAGACGACAACTTTAATCAATTGTAAATATCTACTTTATAAGTTATGAATTTTGAATTAATAGTCTCATAGAACACAAGAATCTCACTCCTTCATTGTTTATTATAGTCTATTGGGAATTTTGAATTTGAGTTGTATAAAAAGAAGACAAAATATTTTGTGCATCTGGTGTCCGGTTGACCAGTCCCACGCATCTCTCACGTGCCCCAACGCGCTCCCACGAGCCTGGTGGGTGTGCTCAAACCCACCAAAATCCGCTCTAGGTAGTCATATCTTCATGTTATGTTAGTATCTAGCATAACATGAAGGCCAATCTAACATAACATGAATGTATGATTAACATTGTTTTTTACCTTCATGTTATGTTAGTGTTACCTTCATGTTATGTTAGTGTTACCTTCGTGTTATTTTAGGTCAATGATTTTAAACTAAGGGTATAAAATCTGGAAATGAGGTCACACTAACATAACATAAAGGTAACACTAACATAACATAAAGGTCACGACCAAAACACGTGAAAAAGTAAAGGGGCACGGGCTGGGCTGACCCATGCACAACCTGGTTGCACGGATCTCAGTTTCGTGCACCTGGTGCACAAGAGAGTCACTCTAAAAACAATTATAATTGAATTAGTCAAACTTGATCTCCTTTTCTTTTAATTCTTCGTCTTTTTTTTTTTCCCTCAATATGACAAACATGCATGTCATGTTTTTAACAACGTTTTAACTGGTTACATATAGTTTTGATTGAGCTTATATTCAAACTTAAAATTGACTTTCTTTAAATGATTCTTAATTGATTATAAAATTAAGTTTGAATATGTTCTTTATTTGAATTGAGTACATATCAAGTTTAGTTAACTTAATACTTTTATACATAATAACGAAGAGACCACGTTTATCGAGATTCGTTTTGTACCCATTAATTAGATTATAGTATAGAAAAGAATCGGTATATATATGCACCGAGTAACTTGATAGATTTTTTTTCTCTCACAAATCATCTTACGTGAGACGGTTAAACCACAACCCATAATAAAAAATTCACAAATAAATTTGTGAAAATTGATTTGAGTAACTGATAAGAATCCGTTATACAAAAACTATATTTGAGACTGTCTTACCCAAGTTTTTGTGTTTTTATATACCATATCCGACTTCAAATTCCTTATTTTAAAGAGTGACACTTATGTGCCCGAGGGCACAGTGCTCCCAAATTAATTATCATATGATGTTATATATATACTCTACATGTATCATGTATTTTATACTCTTCAGGTATCACATGTATACTCTTATATACATATGATACCTATAGAATATATGTATAACACCAAAAAAATATAACAATTATAGAGTATATATAACACTTGAAGAATATGTATATAACATCTATATTTGTGCCCCTATGTGCCCCAAGTATATAAGTTTTTGGCTATTGTAAATTATTTGATAAATAGTCAAGTCAATTGGGGAACGATCTTTAATTTGAAAAAATAAATTTAGTTTATGTATATATATTATAGTATATTTGAGATTTATTTATTATTGGTGATGCTATTTTCTGAAAACTGAATAAATCAATTTGATTATTTAAATAGTTTGTCATCAGTGATGTAGTATAGATTGGACGGTACTTGTTTTTAAATTTCATGACGCAACCTATCATATAAAAATCATTGATTCGTAAAAATGAGTTTGGAATATTATAAATAATAATAGTGCGTTCTTCTTATGTAACTATGTCAATGAAATTGTTCTATAAATAGTTTTTTAAACTTCATATCAACTGTAGAATATGTCAATGATTCTGAAAATCTTAAACTAGCTTTCAACTGAAGAATTGTCAATGATTGTGAAAATTTTATTACTTGATCATTTTTAATTGGAGATAAAGTGATGAGTAACCATGTGACATATGTTTTAAATAGTACTCCCTCCATCCCGATCGAAGTTGCCTACTTTGACCGGGCACGAAGTTTAAGAAAACGCAGTTTACTCTTACTTTTTGATAAAAAAAATGTTTTTATACTTTTTGCTTTATAATTTCTTTGTCATTTATGGATTGACAAATTGGATTGAGACAAACCGAAATGACAAGTAGACAACTTCAACCGGGACGGAGGGAGTATTTAAGTATATCAGATATATTGCAACTATATGACATTATTAGGTGGAAGCATGGTGCAAAATAATGATAATATATTTCGTTTATAAATATATTAAAGTATTTGTGTTTATACTCATTCAACATTAGTTAAAAGTCAACTATATATGTGTGTGTAAATAATTAGATTAATTATATATATATATATATATGATGAGTTATATATACATCGTGCATCATAGTTTGATTAATTATCACAACCCTTATAATTAATTGATGTTTGAACAAATTATAATTTGGGCCTGATCAGTACTTATGCATCTAATTAATTGACGAACAACAAACATGAATTAATATATTTATGTGTCATCATTTAGAAATCAGAATCGCAAAGCGCTTAACTTATCAAAAATATGGTAAACATTAAAGAGTAGGTCTTACGTGCCCCGGGGGCACCGTGCCCCCAAACACTTATTGTAATACCTTTAAGTAATATGAGTAATACCTTAACATGTAACAAGTAATACCTTAAATAATACATTCACTAAAACATATATTTCAATTATATACGTAATACCTTATGAATATGCAACTAATACCTTATGAGTGTACCACTAATACCTTCAAAAATATACCACTAATACCTTATGAATACACCAATAATACCTCATGGATATATACCTAATATCAAACTAATAATACCTTTGGGGGTACGGTGCACCGGGGGTACGCAAGTTTTTGCCAACATTTAAATGATGTAATATCTATTCGGGTATTTCATTAGGATTTAGATCACACAAGATTATCTTCTGTTGTTTTACATCTTATATTTCAAAAAATTCATCACGCGTACATGCATGTATATTCAATTAATGACATCACTAATAACATGTACAAAATGTCATGAATAGCAAGATGTAACACCAAATGTAATAAATAATTTAACCCGAATTTATGTGATTTTCTTTGGGGGTGTTTCTATATTTATTGTATATAGGCTGCCACAACTTAATAAAAGTAAAACTCTAATTTTAAAAAGATATATGATATATTGTATTATAAATTAATCTACTAAAGAGCATTAATCAATAAAATTCTTGTTTTATTTTACTAATTATTAAATAAGATAAAAATTTAGTTTTATACAATAGTCATTAATCTAAGATAACATTTTTCTTAAAATCATGTATACTTTCTAATTCCCTTCCATACATTAATTTAATGTACCATAATATTTTCGTTCAATGAAAGACAGTAGATTAGGCAATATTAAAGAATATCACGTGGGAAATAGGTTTAATGAAACATTAGATTGAATAATTCAAAATTAAAACATGAAATTTCAATCAAAAACAGTAATTCTTATTCAATTTAAAAAGTAGTACTCCCTCCGTCCCGACCAAAGTTGCCTACATTGACCGGACACAGAACTTAAGAAAATACAGTTGACTATTACTTTTTGCTTTTTATACTTTATACTTTTTGCTTAAGGAGGTAAATTTTTTTTTTTTTGTCATTTATAGGCTGGTAAGTTGGATTGAGATAAAAAAAATGGCAAGTAGGCAAGATCGGGTGGGATAAAGGAGTACAAGGGGTAGCCACAGTTAGATTTTGCGGTTTCCTTGAGTAAATTTAAATTGTTTTGTCATACGCGGTTCGGTTAATTTTTTAAATTTAAATATCATTCTTTGACTAAACTTGATTATGCGGTTTTTGGTCAGATTTTAAACTTGTAAATCAATATCAAAAAAAATTATTCTTTCAAACTTTAACTAACACATGCTATAATAGTTTTCTGCTTGTGAATTGGTTATCCATGTGAAACTAAAATGATAATATGTATTGAATTAAATCTATAACTACAACATCCTAATATTGAAACTTCATGATTGTTCAAAAGTGAATTTCACGTAATTATAATACTTGATCATATATATAATAATAAGAGGGTAAAATTCAATTTTCGTCCACTTAAATGACTACTGTCCATTTTTTGTCTACTTATTTTCGAGATTTCAATTTTCGTCTACTTAAAGCCAAAATCGTCACTATTTGGTCCATTGCCCACCGGAAGGGGGCAAGTGAGATGCAATCGCCACCTTCGATGGAATTTTGCTGATGTGGCATAGTATATCCTACGTGGCATTATCTCGACCAATCCGCATTTTTTAAGTTGTTATTACTCATTTACATATATAAATATATATATATATATTTGCAGATTGGTCCCTGAAATTAATCCAATTCTCAAAATCAAACTCAGCCCCCTCTTCCCTACCTCCCAGTCGCCTTCTTCACTCCGACCACCACCACTGCAGGCGACGGCCCCACCGCCGGTGACAGCACACTCATCCAGACACGACGCCTCTTCTTCTCTCCCACCCTCTCTCTCATTCTTCTCTCTCCATTTATCTCAAAGCCTCTGCAATTCTCCCTCTTTGTCTTTCTTTCTCCCCGCCGCTGTCGCCGGCGACGCTCTCTCCTCTTTAACTCTCTCTTTCCACGTCTCTCTCCCTCTATCCCTCTATGCAACTCACTCTCTCCCTTTATCCCTCTCTGCAACTCTCTCTCTCTCTCTGACGGCGCTGCAATCAACCCTTTTCCTTCTCCTTCAATCGAGCGGCGAGAGCGGTGGGGGAGAGGGATGGCGGCGGCGAGTGAAGGTGGTGGTGGTAGACCTCTTCTTCTCCGGCTGGACCTCTTCTTCTCCGGCGGTGGTAGACCTCTTCGTAAATCCCCTTTTGATTTTCTTTTTGTTTTTCTTAGAATGATGTTTTTGGTTTTTTTCTTTTTTAATTTCTTAAAATTTAATTTGTTTTTTTTAATTTTATTAATTAAGAAGAAATATGATGTGGAATTAAAATTATTTCAAAAATAAATTCCACATGGGTATAAAATTCCACATTAGCATGACTTGGTCGGAAAAATGGACTTGGGGGCGATTGAGATGCAATCGCCGGATTCCGGCAGGCAATGGACCAAATAATGACGTTTTTGGCTTTAAGTGGACGAAATTGAAATCTCGAAAATAAGTAGATGAAAATTCGACAGTAGCCATTTAAGTGGACGAAAATTGAATTTTACCCAATAATAAGAAGTTAGGGCTGAGAGATAACAAAACACGTTATAATTGTATCACATGACTACATGATTAAGGTAAAAACTTATATACCCCTAGGTATATAGGGGTACGGATCTAGATGTTATACACATGCTCTTCAGGTGTTATATATATATTCTTATGGTGTTACGTTTTTTGGTGTTACACATATACTTTACATGTATCACATGTATATAAGAGTATATGTGTGATACCTGAAGAATATACATGTGATACATGTGAAGTATATATGTAACACACATGGTAGTCAAGTTGGGGGACACTGTCCCTCGGGGCACACAAGTGTTGCTCCATGATCAAATAACAATTAGATAAAATTGTTTAATGAATTAGATTTGGTCCAACTATAATTCTAATGATGTATAAATTGGATAAAAATAATAGATATTACACACATATATGAAAATGTTAAAATGCCTACGGTTGGACAACTCTTGATATGCCCAAAGATGATTTGTAATTATCTTATCCCCTCATTATATGGAACATGAAATTAATTAATATGCTGTATATTTGACATGTCAACTGGACACATATTAAGGTGCCAAGAGTGTATATATATATATATATATATATATATATATATGCGTAAAAACCAAAAAATCTCACCTCAAGTATACCTCATTTAGCAGTTTATAATATCATCTATAAATATTTGCAGTTTACTATACAATGTACACGAATTTTGCAAATAACAATAAATCTGATTGCCACGTCACTTTTTTCCCCTGGATATTGGTCATATGCATTGTATGCGTGGTTTTAAGGGTAATTTAGTAATTGAAGTACTTTTCATGTAATTCAAAACTGTAATTCCATCAAATAAACAAGGCTAATTTAGTATTTTCCTTCTCTATTCTACGTCTTCTTCATTTACCAATTTCTTCTTCTTCTTTCTCAAAATTTCCAGCTGATCATCGTCTCACCTCTAACAGTTCATTCTTCTACCACATGTAGTTATGTCATCCTCGAATTACAATGTTAGGGCGTATGCATCATTCTCGCCTGCACCGATCCATTTAATCCAGTAACTTGATCATAATTATTAAGATGAAGAAAATACGAATTTATGAACGAAAAAGTCAAAAAAAATGTAATACGAATTAGAGGATACAAATGTAACAATAAAGTAATTTAGAAATCAGAACAACTAGACCACATGAATCAATTTGAAATGCCCTTAACTAGTGGAATTAAAATTTTGAATTGCATGATAACTCAAATTACCAAATTACCTTTTAAACCGCACATGCAATACACATAAGCAATATCCGGTTAAAAAATGATGTGAAAGTTGGATTTATTGTTTTATGAAAAATTCGTATACATTATATAGTAAACTGTAAACATTAATAGATGATATTGTAAAGTGCTAAATGAGGTATACTTTTGATGAGTTTTTACCCTCTATATATTCGACTGTAGGAACAGTGCAGTTTTAAGTAAGAAATGTAAATCTTCCCATTTGAACAGCAATATTCCTAAAATAAATTAACAGAGGATTTATCATAAAAAAATTTAAATGATAGTACGACTTGGACGGTTTAGACGGTTTTAATTATTTTCCCCACCCCAACATCCATCCATATACAGTTAAAAAAGTTTCCAAAAAAATTCATGCCATTCTTTTCATGTATAATACGTCACTATTTTTGCAAATGAAAACAATATATTAGTATTAGTACCATTAATTTTTTTTTTTTAAAGATTGCTACATTGAAACCATAATGGTTGTTGGCCGGTTAGGATATTTTTCTTCTTCATTGTTGAATCAAGTATTATTTGATCTATGTTTTTTTGCCAGTGAATTTCCGATTCATTACTTTTGGCTGTTTTTAATGTGTTAACCACTTGCACTACTTAATAATAAATTATTATTATGTTTGTAAATCTGATTTTATATAAAAATCAGGATGTATTTGTAATTGTAACAATTTTCTTAAAATTATATATAATTATAAAAATGACATATTTGACGATTTTATGATAAAAAAATAAAAAGCAAAAATTATTTTCAGTCTGCATAAGAGATTTGTTTAATTTGTTGATATGTTATCGAACCCAAGAAATAAATTTAACCAACTTAGATGATATTTTATTTTATGAGCTATATTTTGGAAAAAAAAAAAAATTGGCTATTTTTATTGTCCAGTTGTTGGTCCAAAGTGATAAGAAGTTTAGAGGGGTGAATAAACATCTTCTAATTTTTCAAAAAAAAAAAAAAATTCCAAAGAAGATATAACTTCTGGTTACTGAACAAGTTGATGGAAGCTTACTGTTCAGATGTTGTTGGAGTAACCTATCGAGGTTACTACACAGTAAAACTTTTAAGAGTTTTGTGCAGCGGAGAATATGTAAACTCTATTGAAAATATGCTACTTTAAAAGAGTATGCAATATGCTTGAAAGATAGTGAAGACAGAAAATAAACACAAGAGATATACAATGGTTCGAGGGTGGAGTAATCCATCTACGTCTACTCTACTCCTTCTGCAGGAGGAACTTTGTTAAGCAGTTTGATTTACACAGCTTATGCTATTGCAAACTTATCCTAACAAAGAGTAGCAAGCTTCCATACAAGTTGTTCTACCTACTTGATCAAATGACCCACACGTGATTCTTACTATTTCTTGAAGAGTGAAAACTTAGTAGGAAAACAGTCCTCACACTAAGTACTCCTAAACAATCTAAGGTAAAAGTATATAAGATTTTCTTCAAATGGTGCAACAAGCTTTCTGTTAAAGTCTGGAGCCGAATATAGCTTGCTGGCTTAAAGTGAGTGACTGAAACTTGTAGCTTTGAGCTTGATGATAGTTAGCTTGAGTTCGCATAGATTAGTTGTAGTTTCAATAGTTGTTTCATTGTCCACTCATCTGTTATAAACTTGAAAATCTGGCCGTTGAAGGAGACAAATTTTCAGCATTTTATGTCTTGATTTTTATAGTACAAATGCATTTAATATAGTTGAACTTTTCTGATCTGTAGCATCCTTCATCTGTACACGTGTCTTCTATTGATTTGCTTCATTCTCTTTGTCTCTTTTGGTAACTTAGTATGATCCTTGTTTTGATTTGACTCTTCCTCGGAGTGACCTTGGACAATGCTCCAGATTCTCTTTAGGTTGTTGTATTCGTTTTGTCCGTGGTCAGCTTCTACTTTAGTATTTTTTTCTTCACCAATATCCTGCAATAAGCTTTTGATTCGCATATCCAGTAACCTTTCTTCTTCCGCATTGATCGACTTTCCTTCAGAGAACAGTATCCTTTCTTCACAACATCCTATACTTGCAATATCCTTCTATACTTTGAAATATTAACACTTGAAACATGCAAGTGCTCTTCAAACACAGTGAGCAAAAGAGTACTCTCTTTTTCTCTTACTACCTGGTTTTTATCTTATCAAAACTTACTAAATCAATTTCCTAACACTAGCTTACTATTCAATAGAATGTAACACACATATATATTTGTGAACAATGCATTCCGTATTTTATTTTTGATATTTTAAATAAATAAAATAAAAATCATAATGTATAATTTATTGATTCAATAATATAATAATAATTAATTTTGAATAATATAAAACTTTTTTTTTCTTGACAAATCTTAAATTTTTGTCATTTTTTAAAGAAAAGCTACTGAACCCAGAAAATAAATTAAGCATTACATTACGTGTTTGTCAATTTGAGTAGCTTTTGTTTGGAGTAGTATGTGTTTGTTTATTTATGACTTAACTAGTATATATTCCGTGTATCACACGAAATTTTTTAAAATTAATATTCTTAAAAAATTAATATAAAACTGTAATACATTTTGAGTAAGAAATAATAATGAATCGAATACACATGCTAGGTCAAAAATGTTAGTTCTCGAAAACTATTTTCATATTCACGCGGTTATAAAATATTTGTATTAATGACAATTTGTAAGTAATACATATACTTTAGCCATGTTTTTAAATTTAAATTAAATTAAATTATATATAAAATACAATATATTTAGTATTTTTATTAATTTAAACTAACATAAACTAACGTATCATTTTCTATTAATATTTAATTTTATGTATATTAGAATTAACATATATTCATGAAAGCTTTATTATTAACGTATATTACTTAGCAATCAATAATTCTTTTCTTTTTTCATGAATTTACTAATGTTTGTAATTTTCTATAAATTATATTTATATACTCACATGACCCAAAAAGTAATATATACATAATATTCTTATTCATGATTTAACTTTTTTCCCAATTTATAATAATTATATTTATTTACATATCATTTTGCTATATACATTTAGCTAACATCTTAAATTAAATTAAATATTAACATTTAACAAACATTAAAATGAAGAGATCATCATGCCATTGAGGAAACTAGGTCAACTCAAACATTTAGCAAAACATTAAAATGAATTAAAATGCATATGTTACAATCATATCATATTTAGTATGTAAATTAAATATAATAATGCAAACATTTCAATCATCATATTATTAGCAATTAGTTCATACATATTAAAATTGTATTACTCATTAAACTAACAACCATCTCCAATATTAAAATATTTTGACTAAAACTTCATAGGTTACAAATTGTTAGTAATTATCATTAAACTTTCATGGATTACAAATTGTGAGCAACTATCATTAAAGAATTAATTGAATTAAATTATAAATTAAACATATCTATAAATTAGAAAAAATTGAGTGAAAAACTGGAATAACCACAGCGCGACACGTATTCTCTAGTGGTTATTCCTTTACTATATATGAAAGATTATTGTATAAATCACGACCTTTGCTTAATTTTCAATCTAATCAAGTTTTCGAATATTAACAAATACAACATGATCTTTCATATTTTTTTGTAATATTAATCAATAGACAGTTTTTGAATATGGTTAAATTGACACTGAATTATAAAATTGTATGGAAAGATTATTATTAAAAAAATTGAAGTTGAAAAACTCGAGATCGTCAAAATTGCAGAAATACATTATTGAATATAATCATATCTGAAAATCGTCAACTATATTAAAACTCAATCTATTAGGTTATCCTATTGAATATAATAAAACTCAACTACTAGGATATCCTATCAAAAATAATTGTAATAAATTTCTCATTTATAAAATATTTGCATTTTTAGAAATCATTAATATTATTCATTTTGCATTTATGAATGAAAAATAACGAAACATTTAATTTAAGAGTATTTATTATATATAAATAGATAAATAAGATATAAGGGTTGATATATCTGTTATCTTTCATCATTTTTTTAGTATAATAAATATTTTATTTTAAATATATAACATATTTTTAATAATCCTAAATGCAATATTCATATAAAATATATCAAATTAAAAGATGGAAATGTGTGTTTGAGGGTTTCAATGATTTTTTAAACGTTTTTATGATAAAATACAAGTGTTAATTATTATAAGTCAAATGAAAGTGTATTATAGTGTACTTAATAGTTTACCATACAAAATGAACCAAGTAATATTTATAAAAATATTAGATAAAATTGTTATTACAAATCAAACATGCAACTTCTTCATTTGAAATACGCATATGTTTTATTTTATCATTATTATTGTATTATTTTATATACACATAATTGTTATTTTTTAGGCATATTTATATTTTCAATGGAGGTTGCCTATTCCTCTTTATTGTTTTATTTTATACACACATAACTGTTTCTTTTCTTTCTTTTTTGGCGTATTTATATTTTTAATGGAGGTCGCTTAACGAGTTGGACATGAGTGATTTTTATTATTTCTTACAAGTCATACATGATATATTAATTTATCAATGTTATCATTATTATTTATAATATTTTTATTGAAAATGTTAGATCAAGTCCAGTTATGAATTAGTTTATTTAAATAGATAGCAAGAGAAAATTTTGTGTATTTAATAAGCTAATATAATTTTTTTATTGGATTTAGAATAAATGAATTATATGTGTCATTGAACGAATATTTCATTACGTTAAAAGTTAATATATATATATATATATATGTGTATGTGTGTGCTCACGTGTGTGTTATAATTTTTGAATATAATAACATACCTTTTTTTTTTTTTTTTTTTTTTTCTGTTTCATGACACTAAATTTACTTTATTGAAATTTTCAAGTACTTAATGGATGGTCAAATTGATCATTTTTATTTATCTTATATTTTGAATACGGATTTTCCAATTTGTTTGTTTAACTCATACATTAGTATACTACCGTCATTCCAAAATAAATGTCGTTATAGCCTTTTGCACATAAATTAAGGAATGTAATAAAAAGTCCAATCTACCCTTATTTAAGTTTAATTAATGAGGAATTTTTATCTCCTTAATACATTTAATTTGAGATGAGTAAATAGAGACATATTTGGTATATTGTATGTAAATATGCTTTGAAATATGAAAACGACAATTATTTTGAGACGGAGGTAGTAATACTTTATGTATTTCAATTTCTTATATTTTCAAATATAATTATTTATAATGCCATAAATTTTAATTTAACATACCTAGCTTTGTATTATTATAAATATTAAAAGTATTAATATATTTTATACTAAAATAATAATATATTATATATGACATTATAATTTTGAATAATTATATATAAAAAAAAACTATCACATTGATACCGTGCATTTGCACGGGTAAACTACTCGACTAAATAGGAAGATTATGTAAAGTTTTGGAATTTTGTTGCAATAAGTCATATAGTTATATTTAATTGTCGGCCCAACTATAGCGATCCCAATTGTAATTAATTTTCATTTTTGGCCCAAATAAAAAAAAGCCCAGCTATAAGTATCCTACAATTTTGGCCCAAATGTTCCATCCAACTGAGATTTATTATGTTTTGGGTTCAAGTTTTCGAGAATCTTCTCGCTCAAGGTTGGTGAAGAAGTTGAATAATCGAGCTGATTGCAATCAGATTTTTGGTGAGTCTCCTTGAATTTCGAAAGCTTATGTTCGTTTTTCCATTTCTTCGATTTCTCTTCTTACCTTTTAGTTTTGTTTTTCCTGGAAAAGTTCTTCTATAAATTGCACTTGATAGAAGCTAAATTTTCGCAGAATTTGTGGAGAAAATTTGTTTAAGGTAGTATTGAATTCAACCGCCCTATAGCTTTGCTTATATATGAAACACGCAAAATCTCATCTTGTTCTTACAATTCGAATTTTCATTAGACAATGAAGAGGTGGTTTCAAAGAGTCAATTCTGACATGTGATGTAGTGAAATCGAGTCGAATTGCACTATTGAGACTTTGAATATGGTTTGTTTATGTATCAAATTACTGAGGGTTTGAGTCTGGGTTGTTTATTTATGGAACTCAAACGTTAAGTTTAAAAAGATATGAGTATAGTAGACTAATTTTATTGATTTTTTTTTCAATTTCTTCTTAATCTCTGATAAGTTAAACAAATATGAGATGGTCCTCCCATTCAGCCTCTTCTCCTTCGCCGTGCCACCTCCGTCTTTGATTGGAGTTACTGTCTCCTTCTGTTCTTCCATTCGATGCACTAAACTCTTTTCGTTAAAATTAGGTATATTATGCTATGACATTCTGAAATGTTTTAACTCTGCTGAAATTTTTCGATTTAGTTTGTTTTCTAAGTCTTCCTTCGTTTAATGCTATTATAGTATGCTGTGATTTTCTGAATGTTGTGTGTTCAATGAAATTCATGAATTTAGTTGTTCTATAACATTGGTTCGGAGCCTAGGTATTCAGTAATTAAGTTATCAACTTATTATGGGTGGCTTGCGGTATATGTTGTCATGATTTCTTTTCCCAGTAAGTGGTAAAATGGATTAGAATTTACTGCTAATTTCTCTAGTGAAAACTGAGTTCTTTAAATTGATTTGGCTGTCTTATGTTGATTGAATATATTATATTTGTAATGTATATATTGTAAATAATTTTTTTTATGTGTTTTAGTCTTAAAATCAGTAGTCCAGATGGTTTTGTAAATTGGGTTTAATCTAAAATAATTCAGAGGGTACATGGAGTTGAGCTTTCCAAGCATGGCAGGCAGATAGAAGTGATCTAGCAAAGCCATTTTAGATGAATGAATAAAGCAAAGTTGTGAAAATGGAAAAAAAAGATTCCCTTGAGAGTCATAAACAGCTTGAGGGTATTCAGAAGCAAAATGAGACTCCGTTTGTTGTAAGAATACCCTCGTACGAAGAGGTGGTTGAGAGTTCTCAACCCAAGACGCAATCTTTCTTCGACCCATCCCCCTCCTTTTCACAGGCCTTCAATTTTATCAAGAACTCTGAGTTCTACACAACCCCGCCACCTCCATTACCTTCTCAGCCCTCCAAAGGTTCTCCTTCTTCTCCTTCTCATGCAACCCACACAAGGTCCGTATTCTATCTCTATGTATATATTTATGCATACATATGATTAGGAACATCTAGCTCTTTACTGCACAGTGATTCATGTATGATTGTGGTTACATCAAGCAATATTATTCTGTGTATTAGGCAAAGAGCTCTGTCTGAAGCTCCATCCACTTCAGTTTCATCATCTGGCGCGAACCGGAATGCCATCCTTGTTAGCCATAGACAGGTGAATAATTGCATACGGGTACCATTACATTGAGTTCATGCTTATATTTCAACATATAGGTGAGTTAACACTTACTGGTACCGTTATTACATATTGGTGAATGCTAATTGTTTGTGTTAAAAGACATGTAATTTAGCCTGTCTTATGCTGGTAGTGCTTTTTAATTCTGAGCTCATAAACCTTGTAGTTTCTTGGAACTTCCAGAGGGAGCTGATTAGTGACTTGTCTTCAATCTCCCTAAAATTGAAGTGATCGAGGTTCTACAAAATTGATGATGTGATTCTAAAGTATTCTTCATTTTGTCTTGAAATGCAGAATGGAAACCCTTTACTAAAGCATATAAGAAATGTTCGATGGGTTTTTGCTGATATTGTTTGTGACTACTTACTGGGCCAAAATTCTTGTGCACTTTATCTGAGGTTCGCATTTTAATTTGTTTTATTTTATTGATGTTGGCACACCAATTATAGTATGTTTTTATGTTGGTTAACAAACTTATATGCTGTCACATGTTATTCTGTCGATTAGCCACATCATGATCATAGAGATTTTTGTTTCTTTTCTCTTAAACTATTTCGAAATGGGTTTTTGAGGTAGAATCTCTTTGTATTAAACAAATTTCTCAGCATGTGATTTAAAACTGGAGAAATGCCTGCAACAACTGCCAAAGCGCCATGATTAAGGGGATAAGTCTATTTGGGCTGGTTCCACTTACCTTGGTTTATTATTGAATTTGCTTATGTTTGATTAATATATGTGTATAGATATATATGTATATGTAAAAATATATAATGATTATTGACTTCCAAAGGCTGTAAGACAGTTTGCATGGAAGTAAAACTACATTAGAAATCAAGTCTTAGTATCTGAATTGTGCTTTATTTGTAAGAACTGTCTCAAATAAAAAATTGAGAGAATCAAATGCATTTCATTATGATATTTTTTTCAATATATTTTCTATATTTTTCATTGACACTTAAACAGTCTTATATCCTATGGCTGGACCATTCATGTGTTGATCTAGTAATCTACCATAAGCGAAGCTACACCCTAAGGTGGAATGTTCCCCTACCAATTAACACAAGCAATTTCTGATACTCTCTTCTTAGCTAGCTTCAACCATAAACATATCCTAGTAAAATAAACATATGTTTTATTACAGCCTGTCACAATCAAGCTTACATGTTAGCATAACTTTCCTTTGTTCATCTAGTTAATAATGTTACCCTCATACATGATTTATGAAATGTACCTTGGATGTTATCAATGCCCTGTCTTTTTCTGTCCAGTCTTCGCTACCATCTTTTGCATCCAGATTACCTATATTTTCGGATAAGGGAATTGCAGAAGAACTTCAAGCTTCGTGTTGTATTATGCCATGTTGATGTGGTAAGCCTTTTGTGACTTATCAGCTCTACAAGTTATGACATAATCATTGTTTGGTCCCCTCTGATTTTCTCCCTATTGGAACCAGGAAGATGTTGTGAAGCCCTTACTTGAAGTCACAAAAACGGCGCTACTCCATGACTGCACTCTTTTATGTGGTTGGAGGTATCTTTTATGTGCACCATAATATATTTCTTGTTCTCTGATTCTTCTGGGAAGCAAAGATAGACAACAATTTTGGCATGTGAATCTTTCTTCACATGTTCTGGATTCGGAGAAGTTTTTCTGAAACTCGAACAAGTGCATTGGAGAGTGACTGTGGGGTAAATATATATATAGGATAAACTACTAGTTTTTAAAATTTAATTTTGTGACTCTAAGCAAAACTCATTGAAGGAATTGGTTGTTGAAAACTTCTTTGCCAATTTTATATGTTTTATGGGAGGCTGAGAACAAGATGTACTAGTAAAGTCCTGCAGGAATTGCTCGTTATTTCTGTTTACTACAAATCTGGAAAGTTTACAATGAGAAACTTCTTTTCACATGCTGTCATCCAATTGATATTTATTACTTATTATGTATGTCTTCTGACCTTTTTATTTAGCTTGGAAGAGTGTGGGCGGTACCTGGAGACCATTAAAGTTTATGAAAATAAACCTGCCGATCTTATTCAGGGCCAGATGGATATGGACTACATGTCACGGGTATAACTCATTTAATGGCCAGTGATCTGCTTTTTTGATTTAGAAGTACAAATTTTATCATTTTATCAAATTGAATTTCTTCATCTGTACAGTTGAACCATGCACTCACATCATTGCGGCATGTTAACAAGACAGATGTTGTTACTCTTGGGTCTACATTTGGAGTAAGCCTGTGATTTCTGCTTGGCTTTTCTGTTCTTTTGTACTAAACACGAAATTTACCCATATCAGTCTCTTTCTAACATCATGGATGCATCAATGGAAGATCTTGCCCGTTGCCCCGGAATAGGAGAAAGAAAGGTAGTCTCCAATGTTTTTCATCTGTTGTCAAGTTTTTGGACTGGTCAGTTTAATATTTGTCTGTGCCAGTCTCACTGAGCATTTTACGATGTAGTAAATTGTCCCCTTCTTAAATAGTTTAAACTGAAGTTCTTAATCTTGTATTTAAAGAATTAAGCCAATTCTTCAAACTTTTGTTCTCATGCTTTTCTTGAATTGTTGTGTAAATCTTGAACATAGTTCGAAGTAAAATTGCTGGAAGGATATCTAACTTGAATATTAGTATGTCTACTTTTACTCTTGCAAGAACACTGTAATGTAGTTTTACAATGAGATTATGAGATTATTGGTGTGCTTTTGCTTTGTTTTTTGGCCCAACAGACAAAAAGTCAAAACCTTTACAAGACTGCCCTTTTGGCCGATTCTTTTGAAATCGTCAATTTTGTACAATTTTATAAGTTGCATCCAATTGACAAATCATGGCCAAAATAATAGAATCTCGTGACTTTTTGGTTTCTTTTTTTGGCATGAGGCTGCCTTAAGTTTTCATTACTATCACCCACTGTTGTTTTCTCATTGTTCTTCTGGAAGCATGTCAGGTAAAACGCTTGTATGATACTTTTCATGAGCCGTTCAAGCGTACAGTTCCCAGCCAAGCACCCATTCCTGAAAATCCCATGGATAAAAATGCTGTATTTGCATCTGAAAGCTCAAGAAATGATGGTGATGTTAAGGAAACACATGATTCAAACAAAAGGCAGAAGAAAGAAGAAGAGATCAGCGTCAAATCCGCCCTTAAGGCTGCATTTGCAAAGTATTCGGGTGCAATTGGTAGAAAGAGAAATACAGTGGTGCTCGATGAAACCGAAGAAAACACTGTCAATGAAAATCATACGTAAAAAGAGTCCCTTTAATGTTGTTTGTAGCCTTTGCAAACAAAGGTAGAAAACTAAAAACAATGTAGCTTTAACATCTCAAAATAATACCCCTTGAGTTATTACATTGTAATGTTTGTGGGGTATCCCATTACTATAGCAAAAGAAGTGGTTATGAATTATTCTGATTTCCTACTTAGTAGAGACTGATTGAAAGGTCTTGTGATTGAAATAAGTGACTTTAGATGACCCAAATGAAGACATTGAAATAAATATTACGAAAAAATTCATATGAGATTGTTCACGGAACTCTTTATATGAGACAGAATCCCATATAAGTCGATGTGGGTCAACACTGGTCAACATATCAAATTATGAGTTAATACAATCATAAAACCATGAGTAATACGTTTAGACATAAAACAAATATTTATATGTATTACAAATACTCTCGTGATTAAATAAATATCAGATGGTGGCACCTGAAATTTTAAATTGGGTTACAAATATTATAGAAATTCGATTCCATTAAACTATATGAAAATCTCTAATTGCAGTAGTTGTTTTATCATTACTCTAAAATAATAATTAGATGTCATATTTACTAAATGATATTCACTGAGAATAAGTTGGGGGTGTGAAAATAAAATGTTTTCAATGAATAGTTAAGGTAAAATAAAGAAAAATAAGAATAGGTCTTGAGTACCACGGACACCGTGCCCCCAAGCACTTATTGTAATACCTTTAAATAATATGATTAATACCTTAATATGTAACAAGTAATACCTTGAATAATACCTTTTACTAAAAAATATATTTCAGTTATACACGTAATACCTTATGAATATGCAACTAATACCTTATGAGTATATCACTAATATCTTCAAGAATATACCACTAATACCTTATGAATACACCAATAATATCTCATGAGTATCTAATTAATATCAAATTAATAATATCTTTAGGGATATGGTGCACCGGGAGTACGCAAGTTTCTGTCGAAAAATAAAGCTTTATAAATAATACAAATTTCTAAAGCACAAGTTCTACAAGTATGAATATTACTGATAAAATATTGTATTAATTTGGTTCTTAATTCTTGTTTGAGCAACCCTATTACCTTACCCACCATGGACATATTTAATATGTGTTCATCACAGGTATCCAACATATTAATTAATTTAATTTTCCATATAATAAGGTGGGATCGATCATTATATTAAGAGTTGTATACCGTATATATTTTAACATTTTCTCTTATTTGAGTACTTTCAGAAAAAACAAAACAAGATTTACATAACTCAAAATTAAATATCAGAAATGAATACATATTTACAAATCAAATATATAACATATATAAATGAAGTTCTAACATCAAACCAAATACATATTCCATATCAAATTAATAACATATATTTAACATTACTCCACTGACGAAGATAAGATACATGGCCCATGAAAGAGTGTGTTTTGAAAATGATAATATAATGAATATAAGAAAACAAATTAAGATTAAATCTTGTATAACACTGTCTCACGGATCATGTTATGTATGACGTGTTAACTCACAATCCACACTTATTCATTACTTTCACATATAAATTAATGAATATAAATTTGATTCATGAAAACTATCGGTGAAATGATTTAATACAATTAGTTTTTGTGAATTAAAAATAATTGTTCCTTCTTATCGTTATGTTCGAAAAAAGCTTATTTGTTTATAGTGCAAAATAGTCCTAAATACATAAAGAGTTAGTCTCCTGTGCAACTGGTGCACATACAATTCGGGTCGGGTCCGGGTTAACCCGGATCCGTGCACTTTTATTTTTTTTATTTTTTTTGAATTTTATTTTTTCGCTTCAGGTTGTTACCTTTATGTTATATGCATGTGACCTTTATGTTACATAAGTGTGACCTTTATGTATAAATGTAATGACCTTTATATACTATAACTTATAAAAAAATAAAGAATTTTAGCAAAATTTCTACATATTTACGATTATGTAATATTAGCTGCACATATATCCATCCTTAAAATGCACTGAATTTTGAAATTTTCAAATTTTTTTCAAAGTTATGATTATAAAGGTCATAATATTTGTACATAAAGGTCACAAGAATTGTACATAAAGGTTACAACAATACAACATAAAGGTCTTAATCTGAAGCGAAAAAACCTGAAAATTTTCATTTTTTTCTAAGTTACTGAACATAAAGGTCATACCATTTATATATAAAGGTCACACTTATATAATGTAAAGGTCACATCCTTACAACATAAAGGTAATAGCCTGAAGCGAAAAAAAAAAGAAAAAAAAAAAGAAAATCCAGGTGCACGGATCTGGGTTGGGTCGCCCCAGTTGCACCAATCCAGATCCGTGCACCTGGTGCACAACAGCATTTGCCATACATAAATATTATATTAACAAATTATGGCACACGATGTGCTTTTTATTTTTGATTTTTTTTAATAAAATGAAATATTGTGTTGCTATAAAAAAAGGCAAAAATTTTTATGCACTGGTTGCACGAATCTGGGATCCATGCAACCGGGTTGACCCGTTCACACCCCCAAAACGTGCTTCCATGCGTCTCCCACGCGTCTGCACGTGCTTCCACGCACCTGAACACTTGCGTTGAAGCTCACCCAAAATTCGCTCTAACAGACCAACCTTTGTGTATAGTTAGACCAACCTTTGTGTTATGTTAAACATACCTTATGTAGGTAGGTCTAACTATATACAAATGTATGTCTAACATATACAAAAGTATGTCTAAGTATACATAAAGTTATGTCTAACATAACGTAAAAGTATGTCTAACATAACTTAGTGGTATGTGCCAAAATTCAAAAATCAAGCCAAAAAAGATAAGGTATGAAATATGGGCAGTATGGTATATTTAACATAACTAAAAGATATGTTTAACATAACCTATTAGTATGTGAATTTTTTCAAAAATTATACCCGAAAAAAAAAAAAAAAGACGATCCACCTAATTCACAAGGAACTTACTAATAAAAAAATGGTGTTATAGATTATGTGATCACGAAGGTTTTTATATATTTATATAAATAAGAGTTGTGGAATTTTTTTTAAAACGGGGGGTTAGTGGGACCCCATCCCTATGGTGGAATAATATAATGACAAAAGATAAAATGAATAAACATGCAACTACCCTTGTTGAATTCTATATACATGACAAAAATGAATAAACATGCAACTACCCTTGTTGAATTCTATGTACATCATTTAATTCAAGAAATAATTTAATTTTGTGGCCCTTTATATATCAACCTAGCTTTCATTAATTACATTATCTGGATAAAATAAGTAAAAGATGCATGGTATTATAAACTCCAACTCACCACTAGCAATGAAATAAAATGATAATTCTTTTTCTTCCAAATGTAGCTCCACGTATTTTAACAAGAGTAGGTTTCTTATGCATTAGATGGTCGATTCGGATTCATGTCTTTATGTTTTATTAGTCATATTTTTATATTATATTATTTATGGGTTAAATTCAATTTTAGTCCATTTAAAAAGTCACTGTCCAATTTTCGTCCACCATAAAACCAGTTTTCAATTTTAGTCCAAGTAAGTCAAAAATCGTCACTATTTGGTCCTTTGTTGTCACTATTTCGTCCACCATGGAAGCGGTTTTCAATTTTAGTCCAATTAAGCCAAAAATGGACCAAATAGTGACGATTTTTAGCTTAATTGAACTAAAATTGAAAACTGATTTCATGGTGGACGAAAATTGGACAGTGGTTTTTTAAATGGATTAAAATTGAATTTTCCCTATTATTTATACATTTATGTCTATATATATATATATCATATCCTTAGTGTAATACTTTAGCCTTAAAAAGAACTCGTTGACCCTTCATACTATGTTAGTCACACATTTATATTATATTAGTTATATATTTATTTTATAGAAGTCATACCTTTATATAATACTTTAACTTTATAAAAAAATCCCCTAATTTTAGCACAATTTATACATGTACAACTTTACATGTGATATTACTCACAATTTTATGTGGTATTATTTATACCTTCATATCAACACATGATAAGGTATAGCTAAAAGTCCTAAAAATATGATTACTATAATATATATAAATTTCACAAAAACTCATGAGAATAGATTTGAATGGATTAGTGTCCTCTGACACAAATGGGTGGAGATTTCTAATGAGGCGAGTTGAGTCGAGTCGACTTGATTGTTTGGATCTATGGCTCCTGGATGTGACACAAAAGAGTCACAAAAGTTTTTGGCTATTAATAAAAAGTTTTTGGCTATTAGTAAAAGGTTTGAGAGTGGTTTAAATTGATGGACCCATTATGTTATTTGATTGTTTGTCCACCATTTACATTCTTTCCAATCAATACCAAATAAATATCACTTCAGATTTCTGATATACAAAACTAAATTCAGGCAATTTTATGTATTATAATTATTTTCTGCTTTCATCATGTCCCACAAAAACCTACATTATTTCTTGGGATTTTATCTATCCAGATCCGAAAGATAATATATCTATCAACTCAGGTTATGAAAGATAAATCTTATCAATTCGGGATTCTAGATGTGGCTCTCAAAGAATGTTTACCTTGACTCTCAAATCATGCTTACTTGGATACAGGTCACACATAGATTAAAAAAAAGAAAACAAATATCATTTTCTTTTACTAGTTATTATATTCGATAAAATATTAAATTAAATACAAAATTTGCTGATTTTTATATAATTTCAATACACATTCAATTTAATTACTGTTATAAATATTTAAATAATATTAATCAACAAAATCTTTTATCATACACATATTTTTTTAATATATATTTTCAGCAAAAATAAATATCGTCAAGTTATCGATATTATATAAGATACAATATTACAAAATATTGATATTAATTATAGATATCAATATATATATTATTGTGCATAAATTAATATCGAAAAAAATATAAATATATCAATATTATCATGTTGTTATTTGTCGATATATATTATTGAAAAAAAATTAATATCACATATTATCATGCACTTATTTGTCGATATGTATTATTGAACAAAAATTAACATCACAAAATGTCGATATTAATTGCGGATAATTGATAGATATTATTTGACAAAAAATCAATATCACAAAAATGTCGATATTATATTGGTACAATATTACAAAATATCATTGAATATATGTAGAGGTATATATTATATTGATACGATATCATAAGATATCATTGAATATCCACCTAAATTATTGAACAACAAACACAAATTTAATTTCAAAGATCATATCATATGATAAAGACATACAATAACACATTTAAATAGATAATATATTTCATTAATAAATATCTGCACACAAAAAATAATTTGAATAAAAAACCGAAGATATAATAATCTTGCTCCAAATAAGGTAAACACTTATTGAATATGTTTTGACAATAGAAGCATGACTCATCATCCTAATTATTCTCCTAAGATATCTTTTCCTGAAGATTGTGTTTGTCTTCATCCTAATTATTGTGTTGCAATATCCTCTTCCTATGGTTGCAATATCCTCTTCCTATGGTTGTATCTGTCTTCCTAAGATATCTTCATGATTGTGTTTTTGTCTTCCTGCACTATCCTCTTCCGACCTTATATACATACTGTCGGATGCTCCTAATATCAAGAAAATAAAAAATAATCATATTTATATTTAACAAAAAAAGGGCGTAAGATTTTATATACAATAAAATAGAATTATATAAAAAATAATCATATTTATATCTAACAAAAGAAAGTATAAGATTTTATACACAATAAAAAAATATTTGTATGGTAATAGATTTTGTTGATTAATATTATTTAAATATATATAACAGTAATTAAATTGAATGTGTATTGAAATTATATAAAAATCAGTAAATTTTGTATTTAATTGAATATTTTATCGAATATAATAACTAGTAAAAGAAAATGATATTTATTTTCTTTTTTTAATTTACGTGTGACCTCATATCCAAGTAAATGTAATTTGAGAGTCAAGGTAAGAGAGAGCCAGAGCACATCAGATAACACCGTGATTGATATCCATCTAAGCGTAATTTGAGAGCCAAGGTAAACGTTCTTTGAGAGCCACATCATTGAAATCAGCTGAGGAGAGCCACATCAGGGAGAAAAATAGAATACGTGGTGTTTCATTCTTATAGCCAAGGTAAACGTTCTTTGAGAGCCACATCATTGAAATCAGCTGAGGAGAGCCACATCAGGGAGAAAAATAGAATACGTGGTGTTTCATTCTTATATCTTAAATATCAATCCGAGGTGTTTTCAATCCAGGACCTCGAATTGATAAGATTTATCTTTCAGGTCTGGATAGATAAAATCTCTTATTTTTCTTTTATATCTTTATTTTGATAATAAATTCCATTTAATATACTTTAATACTTCTAAAATCCCAACTACCATATCATCCCAACTACCATATCATTACTTAATGTTGTTGTTTGAAAGATCTTAAAATAACACTTCCATACGTTCTTATCTAAATGACTTTTTGGACAGATCATTACTTAATGTTGTTGTTTGAAAGATCGTAAAATATACACTTCCATATGTTAATATCTAAATGACTTTTTAGATGAGAGAGTATTACGTTTAATTTTTGTGAGATGAATTGTTTCATGAATCAAACTCATTTTTATTAATTAATATGTGAATTGTGAAATGTGGATTGTAGGTTGATTTATCTCACATAACATGAAGAGTTACCCCATCTCCAGATTCCATATCTTTAGTTTAAAACCACTGAACTAAAATAACACGAAAGTAACACTAATATAACATGAAAGTAACATTAACATAACAGGAAGGTCAAAAACAATGTTAATCATACATTTATGTTATGTTAGAGTGACTCTTACGTTATGTTAGGGTTACCTTCATGTTATGTTAGAGTGACCCTTACGTTACCTTCATGTTATGTTGACACTAACATAACATGAAAGTAAGGTGACACTAACATAACATGAAGGTAACACTAATATGACATGAGGGTATGACTATTTGGAGCGAATTTTGGTGGGTTTGAGCGCCCCACCAGGCGCGTGAGGCACGTGAAAACGTGCTTCAGAGGTGCGTGGAGCGGGTCGACCCGAATGCATGTCAGAGGCGCGTGGGGTGGGTCAACCAAAATGTATGGATCCTAGATCCATGCACCAGTTGCACAAAATATTTTGCCAAACATGAATGAATGAATCAATCAATAATGGATATTTTGCCAAACATGAATCGTGTGACATCAATCAATCAATAATGATTGTAATTGTTATGCTGGGGACTATTGTTCTTAAATCTGATTGGATTTTGTTCCCCTCCTATCTAAACCCTAAAAGCATTAGTTTCTTTTCTTTTCAAATTATTAAAGTAAAGGCTAAGGTGGGCTTAAAAAATAGATTGAGTGGCATTTCTTAAGAAATTTATTGAGGCGTTATTTTCACAAATTAAATGGTCTAAAGTGATAATTATTGAAATTTCCTAAAAGAAAAAAAAAATTCATTTAGACACAACTAAAATATATCAAGAAATGATCAATTGTTTAATGTACATCAATATATGCCATTCAAGTACACAATGTTTCAACCTTAGCATCAATATATAAATCACAGATTAATTCTACAAATACATAATTGATAAACATAGGAGGAAAAGAAAATCAACGAAACTTAACTGTATGGCAAAAACTTGTGTGCACCGGGGGCACGGATCCCCCGACCCGATCCGGTGCCTGGGCCGTCTCCACGCGCGCCCCTAACTAAGTTGATGTTCGCCCACACACACCTGATTACCTAGTTGATGATTCAGTGATGAGTATTACATGTATACCCTATACGCATATACCCTATAGGTATTACACTTATATTTCTTGAGATTTAATGATATGTATTATGTGTTTACTCTATAGGTATTACATTTATACTCTATAGGTATTACAAACTTACTCAATTAAGGTATTGATTTTTTGTTCTATTTTTTGTTCTATAGGTATTACATGTATACTCTTAAGGTATCATGTGTTCATTCAATAAAAGTATGAATTATTTGTTTTTACTTTTGTGTAGGTATCACATGTTTACTCTATAGGTATTACATGTATACTCTATAGGTATCACAAACTAACTCAAAGGTATGAATTATTTGTTCGAATTTTTATTCTATAGGTATCACATGTGTACTCTATAGATATTACATATTTACTCTATATATATTATATTACTGTATGGTGAGTTTAATATCCATGCAGTCGGTCAGAGCGGATTGAAGAAGTGGAGCCACATCAGGAACTGCAGAAGTGGAGCCACATCAGGAACTGCAGAAATCTTCTTAATTCTTGTGGTGATGTTTTCTGCATGATTTTCTACAAATCTGGGAAAAGGAAAACACGATGAAGATGTTAATACTCAACCGTGTTTTCTCTGTAATAATCGTTGGTTTTGGTCAATCCATATGTAATTTATTTATCCCAAATAAACAGATGTCATCAGAAATCAGGGAAGACATTGAAAAAATCACGCTGAAATTGCTTCTTGATCACCATTTTCGTGTTCTTTGATGTTCTTAGGTACTGATTATGAAAAAAGTGTCATCAAAAGCCCTTAATCGATTCAAACCAAAAAATGCATCGAGTTATCAATCAACACCTTAGATCTTTATAAAAAACCACTTCATTTCGTAATTTTCACACCAAAACAGATCAATAAACTCTGAGTATTCTCCTCTCACTAATTTATTTTTAAGAAATTCACCTATCTATGAAGAACTGCAGTTCAATTTTCTGGAAACAAACAAAGAAGAAGAAGAACGCAAAAAAAAGAACGCAACAAAGAAGAAGAAGAAGGAAGAAGAAGAACGGAGAATAATAATGGAGAAGAAGGAATATGCGTATAGAAGAAGAAGAAGAAAAAAAAATTAGAAAAAAGAAGGTAGAGGAAGAAGAAGGAAGAAGAGGTGTGGAGAAGAAGAAAAAAGAAGGAAGAAAGAAGAAAGAAAAGGTGCAAGAAGAGCAGAAAGAAGATGAAATGAAAAATTAGGGTTTTTATTATATATAGTGTATCCGGGTCGGGTTGGGGGCATGGATCTAAGATCCGTACCCCGGGGGCACCCAAGGCCTACTCTAACTGTATTTAAAGTTTCACAAAAACTGACTTTAAAGTTTCACAAAAACTGATGTGAAAATGTCTCACGGGAATTTTCGTGGAACAGACCCTTCTAAGTCATGAATCAAATCAATTTTCACTAATTTTTATGTGACTCGTGAAGTGTGAATTATGAATTTACCCGTCTGAAAAACTCACTCTTTAAGTTTTTCTGCAATAACTGTTTAAGCAATTGGAGGTTTAATCTTTGCATTAAAATCTAACCATATATATTTGCTCATGTATTAGTAGTCCTATATATTTTAGGGGTTTTGGGAATCAGTAAAACGCCATGGTATTGCTGACTCATAGCTTTAATTAACTTTTAATCTACACATATATAGGCAGCTAGCTTTAATATTAATATTATTTAAGAGATTAATTAATAAAACCGTATATAGGTGGCTTCTTAATTCTAAAGTTATATAATTAAATTCGTACAAGAATCTTCATCTCAAGAGGTCTACTCATATTTAATTTGATGTAGATATTGATGAGTGACTTTCATGTCTAATAATAGTGTCTTAATTTTGTTTTCATATTAAGTGTTGTTTTCATTTTTTTTTTTTTTTACAACTAATAGTACTACATTCCTAATTAAATATATATCCTTACTATTTTCTTAGTTAAAATTTTGGAATTTGATATGATCAATTTTATGGAATTATTTTGATTCATGAATTTTGAATCCTGAATTATTTGATTAATTAAGGGTATACTTGTTCAATTTATTGTTCTTTAATTCATGACAATTTTTTTGAAACATCACGATGTCTATCTTACTTTGGTCTCAAATATATATGCCATATCTACTATATATACATTTACATACAAGTAATGACATGGAAATAAGAGTCAAAAAGAAAGAAAAAAAAAAGAATATAGCAAAATATCAAAGAACTAAAATTACGATATTTTAAAAGCTATAGAACTTAATTACATAATAAACTGATTGGTATGGGACTGAAATTGTTAAGACTCAGACAGTTAATAGTCATTTTTGTGATTTTCCGAAGAACTAAGTAATGTAGTTTTGCATGATTTGAAATGTAGGAGTTGTAGTTTGGTTAATAACTATTTTAAGTTCCCCAAATAAATGAGACATTATTGAGACAATATTGTACGTTTGAAGCTTTAACAATATTATTGGTCGAGAAAGTTTATGTTTGTAAAATGTTCGACGGTTAATTAATTGAGTAAGTCTTGTGTGAGACCGTCTCACGGATCTTTTTTCGTGAGACGGGTCAACCCATAATCCACACTTAACAATTAATTTGAAAGTTTGTGGATATGTGTTCAATTCATGGGTAATAAGGATCCGTCTCACGGAAACTATCCGTGAGACCGTCTTACATGAGTTTTTGTGTAATTAATTAATGTTCTAAAATTAATATTGGTACTAATTCTATTGGGAAACATTTAGCTTTTACTAACACTAACAACCCTATAAATTCACTTATTTTTAATTCTAGAAAAATAATTGCCAACCTACTCGACCAAAAGAGGTTAGTTAGAAAATCTGCAGATCCATTTAGGATTTATTCCGTAGCTGAATTATATTTTTTCATAATATTGTGTGTATATATAGGTATATCATATTTATAGCATGCTTCTTTTACAATCTTGAGAAACAAACGTTGAATATCGATTGAAATGTTGGTTTTAATAATTACTAGCAGTGTACCCGCGCGTTGCGCGTCTTGTTATATAATTTCCCAACTGTCCTGCTATTAGTATAATATAGATAATTTTTAATATGGGCGGGAAAATGACATTCTATTTATTTGAAATAATTTTTAATATATTACCTATTATTATTATTATTATTATTATTATTATTATTATTATTATTATTATTATTAAAAGAATTTATTAAATTTTGTTGATTTTTATAAGCTAGGTAAGTGAGAGTTGTTAAATGAATAAACATTCTTTATATAAGACAATGACTTTGAGAGAAAATTTGATTTCAATGGCTTGAGATGGAAGCTTAATTTAAAATTATTAAATTAATTTAGAAAATCAAAATGAAATCTTGAAAAAAAAAGTTATTTACACAAATTTATGCGACATTTTATATAGTATGAATATAGATATAGATTATTTTATAGATGGAAGAGTATGTTGCAATTCATTCTATTGATTTCTCCAATAAAAGTTGTCTATAAATATCTATAGACTATAGACATAATCATAACTTCTACTTTTTAATATTATTTAATTGTTAAAGAGTATTCTCCAAGCGAAACATTAAAATAACTAATAATAATGATCAACTAAAAAAAATAAGAAAGAAAATACAATCAATGTTCAATCACATTTTGACACTTGGACAAAATGACAAAGAATCAATAGAAGAATATGTTGCAAGTCATTCTATTAATTTCTTCAATAAAAGTTTTCTATAAATATCTATAAACTATAGACATAATCATAACTTCTACATTTTAATATTATTTAATAGTTGAAGAGTATCCTCCAAGCCAAACATTAAAATAACTAATAATAATAATCAAATAAAAAAATAAGAAAGAAAATACAATCATTGTCCAATCACATTTTGACACTTGGACAAAAGGATAAAGAATAAAATGGGCAGGAAAATGGCATTCTTGTAATTTTTCCCAAACATTTTGCTATTAGTATAGTATAGATAACAAAATTAAAAGAAAATTTAACTTTCAAATACTTACAAAAAAAAAGTAGTGATATGTTCATGATAAACAAAATGTTGACACTAGCTAGCTAGTATATTGGAATTTCAATCTGTAATGATACAAATTAACCTTTTGTTTCAACTAATGTGTGAATTATAATATTCTCACACGGGCGGGGGTCATCCATAATAAAAATTTCGCCAAAACTTGCCTATGTTGGAAATACGACCCAAAATATTACTCCCTCCATCCCAACTCAACTTGTCTACTTGTCATTTTAGTTTGTCCCAACTGAATTTGTCAGTTCATAAATGACAACAAAAATCAAATATTAAGATAATCATCATAATTCATTTTTTATTATAAAAATGTCACTCAAAAGCAAAGATCAATTTTAAAATGTCACAAAAATCAAACACTCATATTTCCATATTTCACCTTATTACAAAAATGTCACTAAATTATCTTAAAAAACAATAGACAACTGCTTTTTATTAACCTCTGTGCCCGGTCAAACTAGGCATGCAAGTTCAACCGGACCGAGGTAGTAATATTTTTTAAATATACTAAATTCAATTTAATATTGTAATCCTGTGTATTACACGGGTTCTATAATAGTATTGTTACCACGTGGAGAATATATGGTGTAAAATGAAGTTGGTTGTGACTAGTTGTAAATATTGGAAAGCTTGAATCTCTCTCTTTCTCTCTCTCTCTCTATATATATATATAGACATGTACACTAGAAATGAGAATAGAAGCTCGCATTCACAGACATGGAGCTCTCTGCAATCCTCCTCATCCTTTCTCTCTCTACACTGCTTCTGTTTGTAAAACAAGTCCTGAAGAAACGAGGCGAAGAGTGCTACATGCTCAGGTACGAATGCTACAAACCCTCAGAGGATCAAAAGATGGACACAGAATCCTCATGCAGAGTGGTTCTGAGGAACAGTAACATGGGATGGGAGCAGTACAGGTTCCTCCTCAAAAGCATAGTGAGTTCGGGGCTGGGCGAGGAGACGTACAGCCCGAAGAACGTGATAGCGGGCCGGGAAGAGAAGCCTCGTCTCCTCGACTCGCTCCAAGAGCTTGACGACATCTTCTTCCAAACGCTGGATAGGGTTTTCAAGAAATCTAGGGTTTCTCCGCAGGAAATCGACATTCTAGTGGTCAATGTTTCTCTGCTCTCACCGGCTCCGTCGTTGGCTTCTAGAATCATCCACCGGTACGGAATGAGGGAGGATATTAAGGCCTACAATCTGTCGGGGATGGGGTGCAGTGCCAGCCTGGTCGCCATTGATCTGGTCAGACAGATTTTTAGGACTCAGAGAAATAAGTTTGCCATTGTTGTCAGCACTGAGTCCTTGGGCCCCAACTGGTAATATTTCAATATATATATATATATATATATCTATAGTGTCGTTTTAATTTGTTGAGTTAAATTCATTCCAAAATAAGTATGGTTTTTGGTAAAGTGCAGGTACTGTGGAAGTGAGAACTCGATGATGCTCTCAAACTGTCTGTTCCGATCAGGAGGGTGCTCCATGCTCTTCACCAACAACTGCAAATTCAGAAAGGAAGCAATCTTGAAGCTGAAGCAGATGGTGAGAACACATTTCGGGTCGAACGACGAAGCATACGAATGCTGTATCCAGGTGGAAGATGAGGAGGGATACAGAGGGTTTCGGCTCACCAAGAAGCTCACAACAGCAGCAGCTCAATCATTCATCATCAATCTCAGAGCTCTGCTGCCAAAGATCTTGCCGCCATGGGAGATCATTAGGTTTATCTCTGTGTCAGTGAGATGGGGTAAGGAGAAGAACCCACTTCTTGAAGCTGTTGGAAAGGGTTTGAATCTCAAATCTGGTGTTGATCACTTCTGCATTCACCCTGGTGGCAGGTACCTACTTACTTATATACATACACGTTTAACATCTAAACTTGTGTTAATATATATGAGGTTTCAAAGTTGAAACTATATATCACTAAAGGAAATTAATATGATCAATTTAATTTTGTTGTGTTAACTTTCGCTTCGGCCTTAATTATCAATTTTTTTTTCTAATTTCAATCCTTTTTTTGTTGGAATAAACCAAAATTGCTAAGGTGGCTATAGGATTTTGATCATATTTATCCATTTTTGCCATGTCAGAATTTCCGACAGCCATGATAGCTATTTTGGTTATCGGACCAAAAGAGACTAAATTTTGGAAAAATTAATAATTAGGAGACCAAAATTGAAAAAGACAATATTAGTGCACCAAAACTAGACAAAACCTAATTTAATTACCCAACTAGCTAATAGTGATATTTTCCCTATCACAAAAAATCGAGAGAAATAAAGCGATATATATATGTAAAGCTAAAAGCATTTCTTATAACTTAAACCGCCAAACTAATATTTTAGGGTTTTGTTTTGGTTCAACAATTGAGTGGTCGCTGTATCGATCCCATTAAGGTGTTTAATTTCCGAATATTTGTCATGATCGATCCCTTTGTTCCAATAACAAAATGATATATATCCATCCATATAGGGCTGTGATAGATGGAGTAGGGAAGAGCCTAGGGCTAACAAATGAGGATCTGGAAGCAGCGAGAATGGCTCTGCACCGGTTCGGAAACACGTCGGCGGGTGGGCTGTGGTACGTGCTGGGGTACATGGAGGCAAAGAAGAGGCTGAAGAAAGGTGATAGGATCCTGATGATCAGCTTTGGAGCTGGTTTCAAGTGCAACAACTGTTTGTGGGAAGTCCTGAGAGACGACATGAACCATCCCAACGTCTGGGCAGATTGCATCCACAGATACCCGCCCGAAAACATTAACAACCCCTTCACTGACAAGTATGGATGGATCAACGATGACTTCTTGAGCTTTATCAGACGTGAAGATTGCCACTTTCTCAATTCGCGCGATCATCTCCTAGCCTCCTGCTAAATCAAATCATCATTTCATTTGCATGGCTACTTCATTACACATCAATTGCTTACTTAATTTGCATCCTGCTTTCATTTCATGCATCATAATAATACCTACATATTGTTTAAGTAATGAATAATAATAATTGAAGTGTATTTTGATTTGTACCATGCATGTGTGATCAATATTAATTATTATCTATTACTACAAATAAAGTACCAATAATTTTGTGCTTCCACCATTTTTCGTGTGTATATATACACGAGTATCGAGCACGTGACCTTTATGTATATATTGTAAGTTAAAAGAAAAAAAAAGTTTCAACACAATTTGTACATATATACTTTTATATATACGAGTATCAGCACTTGCGTCGCACGTAGAGTATGAATTTTTTAAATCAAAAATATTATATTTCTACTAACCTAAAATAATAATTTTTTATAAGGATATACAATTTATATTAAATTAAATTCAAAAAAATTTATAGTAAATTAAAGTCCTAATATAATAAAGTTCTATTCATAATAGAATTCTATATGATTTTGATTTAAATTCTGATGTAAATTTATTTAAATATGAAAATCGTAAATTACTATATAACCTTCAATAAAATCTTTAATAAGGATATATTAGACAATCCATATTTTGTAATAAATATATATACTTTTATATAGGTAATAGATATGAATAATTTTTATGTTATTCATATCTTTATATAGTATTACTTATACATTAATTATATTAATAAAGTCATACATTTATTTAATAAAATCAAATATACGTGGATTCAGGTCGATGACAATTTTTGTGAAAATTATATTTATATATATATATATATATATATCTTTTGAAAAGGAAACTAAACTATATATAGATGGGCCATTTGACCTTGTTATGTGTTAATTAATTATGTAGATGAGGCATCATTAACTATTTATGATAGGCGGCTTAGTCACAATTAAATGGTTTTTATTGCAAATTAATTTGGATTCTGGAATGACATGTATGGCCGTTTGTTCATTTTTCTTTCTTCTAGGAATATATTTATATAGATGAATATTGTTTAGGCTAGTTGTAAAATGATACATAATAATATCTCTATTTCAAAATAAATGTCGTTTTAACGAGCATAATTTGTGCCAAAATAAGGGTCATTATCGATCTTTAAGACATATGTTAATCTACCAAAACTACTCGTATTTACTCCTACCACATTAAATGTGTATAAAATGATTACTGTAAAAAAACTTCCACATTGATTACAATTAAATAAGGGTAGATCCGTCCTTTTATCAACTTACTAAGTTCGTGTGAAAACTTCTAAAATGATCCTTATTTTGGACGAGGGTAAAGTATATAATTGACTGGTGTATAAATATGTTTCTCTGGCCATTAGAATAGGGTGTAAATTTTCTCATTTTCATTGGAAATGATATTTTCCATGGAACACCAATGCATACAACTTTTAGGTGACAGTTAATAGTACTTTTTAATGAAATGAAACCATACAAGGCCCTATTTTTAATAGTAGCTACTATATAAGCAAATTATTTTGTCATCCAAATAATTTATTTCTTAGCTAGTATGATAATTATTAGTATGGCTTAATCGATCGTTCTAGCACTCAAATATCCTCAAGCTATGTTATTAGCACGTAATTATTATTCCAATAACAATAAATGATGGTACTTTTTGTAGACACCCAATTAGTCTAATACCATCAATTACATAGAAATCAACATATCTAACCAAAAATAATAATAACAACAAAGAGAGAATAAGTAACCAATAGGTTAATAAATAAAATCAATACACATGTGCACACCACATGTTCAATGTTACGTATACAACTATTTTACACGTAAGAATTACATGTTGATAAAATAAAATATGAAATCCCATGATCAGTCCTTTCTATACAATACCAAAAAATTGTACAGAGGAAAGGCATGTGACAAAAAAAAAAAGAGGATTTGCAAAACCAACTCAAATACTATTATGTCCTCTCCCAAAATTAGTCGAGCAAAACTCGAATATCAGGGTTATTTAAATCAAAATGTACACTCACAAATTCACAATATATAATACATAGCCACACCTTATATGACAAAGGCACCATCATTGTTTTCCTCAGGGCTTCTTTGGCAGAAGTGGCTCCAAATAATTGGTTTCATCTTTTGCTGCAAAATTTTCCCCATTTCCTGCCTCCAACTGAGACAGAGAAGGATCATCTGGTCTTTGTTTTGGTAGTCTTTGGAAAATGCTCGATTTATTTTCCGGAAGTGAAGGTTGTCTCCGAGGGGAATTGGTTAAGCTCTGAACATTTTGCAAACATATTTGCACTGCATCATGTACTCGGACAAAGAACCATTCTCTGCCTATGAGATCAACCACCCCGGATCTTGTTAGTGTCAGCAGAACATCACGATTCGGATTGGCGACAGCAATCTGGAATTATAAGTGCGAGGGTTATAGTAGATAAATCTCTGTGATCATGATACATGTTAGACTGTGATGTCTTTGCCTGTATGTACCTGGATGTTCCGTGACTTGTATTCTTGATACAATTCTTTTAAAGCTTGAACAGCACTAGAGTCTATGTAAGTGACAGCTGAAAGAAAAGATTGATATGGATGTCTGAGTGAGATGCAAGCATAAATTGTGTTCAGTTTCATAATCTACATGAACTATAACAACAAATGAAATGGTTATCCCACTATGTGATCTGTTGAAGTTACTATACCTATTCTATCTAAATAAAGATATCTGCACATCCATCTCAATATTCTCATCTTTGCTAACCCCATTTAATGTTCATATTTAAACTCAGTCATCCAACACCCGGATCCTCAAAGCATTGCTGGTCTTACTGTTGTTTTATAAATCTTCTCTTATTAATTTTAAACAATACCTTGAGATCGCAAAGTACAAAGGACACACTTCTCCATCTATTCCAACATATTTAAGTTTTAAGTAATATATTTATCAATTTCCCCAGTTTCTCCAATAACTTGTTCTAAATATACATAACTTCAGGATACATTTACTTCATGTGCATTAGCTTTTCATTTATCCCGCTTCTTTGATTACTAAGTGACATTTTGTAAGTTTAGTTTTCAGTCAACTTATGGTAAAACCTTCTCATCTCATCGATAATCTAGTTTATGTTTAGAAGTTATTTAACCCCATGCCCGAAAGACAAATTCAACTCTTAAGGACTAACAGAAAAACAATCATCTTGAGCAAAATACATGAATTAACCAGATGAAAGATCAAGATTGCTACTCACGAGCCATCTCAAGAATGACAAAGTGAACTCTTGTAACTTCAGGGCCACGTTTCATAGATCCATCAGCTTCAATTTCATATTCTCGAAGCCTTTAGGAAGAAAACAGGATAACAAAGTTATGAGAATAGAACAGGAATACAATGAAACTAGTTAACAGGAAAAGCTTATGCAATTAACTTAATGGAGAATTCTTTTCATCACCTGTCTTTGATGTAACTTGTATTTGCAAAATAGATGGGAGCATCAACCCTAACAATCACAATTCCATTGTATGTATATGCCTCTGGATACTGCTGGATGTTTCTATATACAGTAGTTCCAGGTAATCGACCCAAGATAGCTGCACAACAAATCATACTCAGCTCACTAATAACACAGTAAATCTGTAGAGTCCGAGTAGATACCGTTACTCTCGAGCCATAGTGGTAATGTTACATGTGAATGAGTTATTTATTTCTCTTGTTTCTCTTGAATTTTTTTCACTCTTCATTTCTGCACGTCTTTTTTCAAAGTCTACAGTCAATATGTGGCATAGGGGTTACATCTCGTACAAAATATAATTCGTATACCACTTCAACTAATAGCTCATAATGGTGTTCGCCCACAAGTGGTATATGAGCTCAACAAAGATGATTGCAATCAGAGTTAAGTTTACAGAATGTCACCTAGAAAACAACCTCAAAGTAAGGGCAAGCTATTAAAAGTAAAAGACAACTTAAGAGCGTGTCTAGTGAGCTTGTAAAAGCCATATGACGTATGAAACCTGACAAGCTATTATAGATTATTTGCTGAAGTTTTAAAGTAGGAACTTGTAATTCACAAAAATATAATATTCAAGCTCATAAAATAGTAATGAGATTCCAATATATTGGTTGAGGGGAAGTAGGGAGAGGATAAACTCAGGATCGTACAGCTTGAGACTAACAAGTGCAATGAAAATACGGATGAAAAATCTTTCAGTGATAACAACAACAAAATCATCTTGGCATTCACGGGTAAAACAAGAGATGGGACACTTGAGGGGAGAACAGCAGCCACAGCCGCAGCTACGGGTCAATGAACGCATTTCTAGATCTAGAATCATGCATTCAAGTGATGGCTCTGAATACACAGTTGGGAGATACATATCATGTATGATGTGATCGTATTTATGTGCATGATTTTCACTATTTGGGGATAGAAAATCCTTGTAATCAGAATAAGACTTACCGATATGTGGATTAGCTGATTCATGGATGACAAAAGCAAGTGAAACACCAACCTAAGTACAAATAATGGCAAGTAATGAGATAAGAATAGCATATTGCAATTGAAAAGATAAGCTTAATTTAACATTCAAGAGCAAAAAAAAACTGCTTGAATGATGTATTATATCTGTTTTTTTGGTTCTTTTCTGTTTTACAATCTTCTTTCCACTTAATCTGGTCTCTTCCTTATGGTAATTCTTGCTTTAATTGAGAAAACGAATGAGGGGGAAAAGGAAACCATAATTACAGTTCAAATTACTTTCTGAAAAATCATTACTATGAAACTGTACTTACACCAATAAGGACACCAATCTCTATGCCCAGGAACAAGGTAAATATGAAAGTAATGATCCAGAGGAGAAAGTCTCTCTTATCCACCCGCCATAAGAAAACAGCCTCATCATAATCAACCTGAAGTAATGAAGAGTAGAATTATAGATTCATTTGCAATCTGAAGAAACTAAACCAATCCACAGTTTTCTCCAATCTATTTGCATATAATTTATTGAAGAGGTACAGACAACAACAAAAATTAAAGTGATTATAGAGAGTCAGCAATTGTAAAAGCCTCAACCGCGCTGATTGAACTTGTGTCTGATGGAAATGGTGTATGTCAGGACACTGGCAAATGAAAAACTTCACCAAACTGAAAGCAGAGCATATTGTAACTGCTAGAACTAAGAAGATAGTGATTGCACGTTCCAATATCACACATCACTACACCTTTTAAAAGTTACAAGTTATCAAGCCAAAAAATTGTAAGCGAGCCTTTTTTTTTAATCATTTTAATTAGAGTGAAATAGCATTTTGATAGTCAATTTGACTGAAAGATTTCAACTTCTGATCAACTGATTGACTGTAAACACCTGCCTTCCATAAAGTGTGGATTCATACCTGACATTGTTCATACCAAAATAGAACAAATCTAGAAATAGTAAAAAGGATGGTGTTATTTCGCAGTCAATTCGTTAGAAGTTATCAAGTAATTTATTTGAAAATCAGATCCTTCATGCATTAACACACAGTTAATAAATGCATTCAATGTTCTGTATCAACTGTGAAATCAATGAAATAGTTAAATCTTAATACTTTTTTAAGATTTAAGTTTATGTGAACAAAATTCAATGAAATAGTTAAATCTTAATACTTTTTTAAGATGACAAACACATCAAAAACTAAAGAAGCCTTTATTCTTGCACAATCTTCTGTATCAACTGAGACGCTATGAGGTATGAAGGATTTGCAAGAACATAAGCCCATCAAGTTCACTCTTCGATAGATTATCTTGCTGCCTTATTATCATGAATATAGAAACTACTTTTAACTTCTTACAAACTCCTGATGAAAGCACATTATCATACAAGTAAATAAAAAACTCTGCAGGTCTACTTAATTACTATCAGAGAAAAACTGCCTTCTGCAAATGTACAACTCACCAGTCCAATAACAGCAGAAATGACAATGGCAGCCAGACCACACTGCACAGAGAAACCAAATGAAGGACAAAATGGAATTATTAGCAACACAACATATTAGGTTAAAATAAAAAATTAGATAGCTCTAGCTCCACTGATATCTCAAATATCCCTAACTTTAGTTTTCTTTATGTGGATTGTGAAGATGTAGTTTTAAGCACAGTGCCATACTAGGACAGGTTAACATAGTTAAAGAAAATTATGTAGTAGAGTGAAAACCTAGCAACAAGTTTAATGAAATCCACACCATTCATCGGGATGATGAACAAATATTTTCTTAATTCACAGCAAAAGAAGGTCAGGTAGAGTAGTCTTCCACAGATCAAGTTTGCACTTTCAATGACAACTATATTAGAGAAGAAACAATGTCTTCAAAACGTACCTGTGGTATGTATTCAAACAATGGGGTCAGAAACTGAAGCGCACAACCCATTATAATTCCCATAATAATTCCAGATAGGCCAGTTTTGGCTCCACTTTCATGATTCACTGCCGACCTGGAAAATGAACCTGCATCATGTATAATTGTTGAAGTTGATTATAATGTGGATAATGCTTCTGAATATTCTAATAAATTACAAGTACTATCTGATAGGCCATAACTGGTTGAAGAGAAACTCACCAGTTGTAGGGTATACCGAAAAGAAAGAGCCAACAATGTTTGCCACACCAAGACCAAATAACTGCAAAAAAAAAACAGTAAATACCTATCCATAAGATCACCATGGATATAACAATGCATAATTAGGCAACTTCAAGTTGACTGCTATCTAGAAATCCTTTGATATGTTTGACCTAGTGTATCCCCTCCCAACTGCCTTAAGCCCCATGTCATTTACAAACTCAGTCCTTTGCAACTGAAAATGAGCCACTAAAGCCAAAGTAAAACTAAGATCAACGAGAACAACCTCTTGATTGGAATCCAGCTCGTATCCATTCTTTGCTGCAAGCGCTTTTGCTATCCCCACAGATTCCTGTACATATAAGAGGCACATTAAATCCCTCCTCCATGAAAGTGCGTATAGTATTAACATAACATAATCCCAAAACATAATACTGGTGAGACATATCATCAGTACTTCTCTTACCAAAATAGCCACACCAGTAATGAGAATTGTTGTAGAAATCAAAGATTCTGCATACTCAAATTTCTTTGGGACTGAAAAGCTTGGCAGCCCCTGAGGTATTTCACCTACCTAAAACAGCATCCAAAAATGTTAGATATAGTTAAATATACGATTCACTTGAGTTTCAAGACAGTAAGTGATATTTTGGATTATTCTTTACATTTCTACATATTGGCTATTCGGTAATTAATGCAATCTCACCAAAGATATTGAAGACGGATGAAATACTTTTACAAAGCCTGTACCCAGAACTACAGCTGTAAGCGGACCAGATGCTCGCAGAAATCGGAAAGATTTACTGGATTTTCCCTGCAAAAAACAAAAAAAATTAGTGTAAAGAGGTACAAAGGCTGAATGCTGGACACATGATTGAAAGAACTAACTCATACCAAGTGCTTCATGATTAGAAGTATAGCCAACGTGATGGAGCCCATGACGAAAGGTGGCCACAAGAACTACAGTGAAATAAAGAAACAAGAAACAATAAGTAAACCGGGGATAAAACAGAACACCAGCATCTACAAGAAATGAAGCATAAACAGAAAATCAAGGCAAATATTAACAAACTGAAACTGCATCAAGAGTTTAACAGTGGGTACCCATGCACCATGGAGAAACAAAAAATTTGAAGTAACTGCTTGAATATCTCATTGAGAATATATACCCACTGGTAACAAAGGGGCCTTTTTGGTTATTTTTTAACTGATTAAAGATTTTATTATGTAGAGGCTACTACTGCATTTGTTTACTACATATACTTTTAAACTTCGTTATGTTTTTGAGATTGTGAAGGTGGATAGAGTAAGGTTTATCATGAAACTTGATGAGAAGATGAAAAGAAAAGAGGATACACAATATCTTTTGGCTTTCTTCTCAATGTGAAAAAATTAGAGAAATTAGAAAAGAAGACAGAAACAATAAGAGCTTGTAATACTTTCTCTAAAGTATGAGAATTTAAGTTTAAAGTGTAATAAGAACCACACCCCACCACCCACCACCACACAAACATGAAAATGATAAATCAGTACATTGACCACTCTGATGAACGAATGTGAAAGACAGGTCAAATGCAGCTTATACGGAAAATCATTGAACTCTTACAGCAATCAGTCATGCAAAAGGCTCTACCTACGAACTTCTTGTTCTAGGAAGGAAGCACCACAAATAACAAAATGTTGATCCTTCTATTTATTGAAACATGCAGTCCAGATACAAGAACTATGATATTTTTATGTAGCAAAGACGGACTTGCAGCTCAGACATGAGGCATTGCAGAATAATCCTCTATTGTAACAAAGTTTCAGTTAGAGTGGAAATCACTACTATAAACAAAGAAAAACATAATGGCATAAGAAAATAGCCATATTTTACTACTCTATACTGGTGTACCGTGTATCATTACCTTCTGAGATGTAAAGTTCACAGAAACTCAGACATTGATTCTTGTATCGTTAGTGAAGACATACTTTATCTATAGATTGAAAACTGATATAACAAGATGTCTTGGAAGTGAAGATCAAAGGCGGTCCTCCAGGTAATATCAACATGAAATGTTATTGGTCAAAACAAAGTGACTCCTAGGTGGTTTTTAGTTACTTTAAATAAAATTTGAGAGTCAAACTATAATTCAGTAATTCTAGATTTCAATCTGCTTTCATTAGTTTTGACTAGGGTGTTTCTTTTTCCAATATGTTTTATACTTGCAAAGTCCAATAATAAAGCATTAGTTTTAGAATCAATTATTTATCGATATCCAACTTAAATTCCCATTTCTTTTATTGATGGACGCGTGATTTAGATCTATATATCTGCCTTAGTTTTAACAGAGCACATTATTCTTGAGGCACTTTTAATATTTTGTGTTGAATGTTCAAGCCCTTGCAATAATACACTATCCACATTATAAACAAGAGAAAAAATCATGCGTCTTGGATTTTTCCCCATATTCACACCACCAACCCCACTTATTTGAAGTGTTACACTCTGACTTTTCACAGAATTTTTCTCTCCCACACTAGGAATAGTGCTGTCTGACCATTAGTTCATAAAAACATGTTGAATATTTGTATGTTGTAGCCCAAAAGCCAAAAAAAATTCAAAGACTTGCATTTGAATTTTCCCTGTATGAAGGCTGGAGTTATGGGCCATACATTGCCCTTTTCTCAACTGGAAGCTGTGAATAGTTTGAGCATCTTGAACTGAGAAAGCGCTATTGCAAGCAAATTCATTTTTCTTGTGCCAAAAACGAATAAAGCTATCAATGAAATTAAGCAAGAGGATAGATGAATTTCAAGCTTTATAAACATAGATGAACTTCTATAGATATTCTTGACCAAGTGGGAACTATATAATGTAGTAAGTTTGCGCAGCCTCAACAGGAACTTAATTTAGCACTAAGTCGCAGTAAGAAACACATCTAAGATTGGAGTTATGTTCTGTAGCTTTTTTGTCTGTATTGTACGGGATACATGTAACTGCTGTACTCTTAATTTATTGAAATTCTTTGTTTTTTATTAGAAAACACAAAATAAAATAAATATCAGAGTACAATTGAATGCCCCTAAATCATAAGGCCAATCGAAGTCATCATTATTGATGGTCTGTTTCATTTGGGTAAATCGTCATCTTCTAAGCTTGTGTATAAGTGGTCCGATAACAAAAAACCCATAGTATAACATAAGCCTAGAATGACCTTTCCATTAATTTCCGATTATTTTTCAAATGAAACTCTATCTATTATAAATTAGTTGCATTAGTGGATTCCTCCAGATGATTTGTCTACTTTATATCAAAAACAAGGAGCAATAGTGAACCTTACTACAGGTTGTTATCCTTGCAGTAACATAAGTCCCCATGAGACTTTTCTTTGATACACTAAGTAGATGAAACGGTATAACAGGGTTAACTCACAAGTGAAGTTTATACATGTATATTTCTCAACCTACGTGACTTCTTTTGAGCACATGGAATAATGCTGAAGGTCTTATTCATCTTTGTATCACTCAATGGTATAATCATAAAAATGTGGCTAGTTTTAAGTTAATTACAACAGAGTTAGATAATCAATGCACACCATAAATACAAAATAATTTATTGGAGAACTAATCATGCTCCTCGCAGTTTAATAAGGATGAACAGACAGAGAAGTATAAATATTCAGCAGTAGCTATAAACATACCTGATCAGCTCCTAGAATAATGCTCTTCACCAGTGGAATAATCTCACTGCTGCGTACAACACTATAGCCCAAGAAATCTTTTGCCTGAGACAATGCAATTATAATGGCTGAAGCAGTAGTAAAACCAGAAATCACAGAATGGCTGATGAATCGAAGAAGCCATCCAAGCCTAGATACAAGGAAAATTAGTATAAGAATTTTTCTTGCTTAATAGAATGATGTGTACAAAAAGTTAAAATGAAAGAGCAAGGCTTGACAGTACAACACCATTACTGGAACAGTTTCTCAAGCTGCTCGATTTGTATTGAACTATGCAAGCAAATAGCTCACATAATGGAACACAGATTCCAGATTATCACTTGCTGAACGGTACATGATGATAAGGTTCAGTCCATTGAACAATGAAAATCTATGTTAGCTTACAGCATAGCTACCTATTCAATGCTTGAATCCATATATCAATTTCAAAAGCTAAAAAGCATTATAAAATATCCAGCCAGTATTAGGATCAGTAAGGACTCTATATAATGTTATGCATTCCTAAAATTTTTGAACAACGCATGCCTAGATAAGCGAATGAGCATATTCCTGTTCAAAGCAATAAGTTAAACGATAAAACTAATTTAACACACCAGATTCCATAAAATGATGTATAATTTGAAAAACAATCAAAGAAGAAGGAATCAAGATATTAGCACCTTAACAGCCCCATGATGCATTCGAAAACACCAACCATAAGTGCCAATAGTATCGCAAGCTCAGTGTACAACGGTTCTGATGGGTTTACTATGCTCCCCAATATGTTAGACACCAGGAGGGATGTCAATGCAACAGGGCCTATAGCAAGCTGGCGAGATGACCCAAAAATGGCATACACAAATATAGGCACAAAACCAGAGTCTGGATTACACAAGTGCATATAAGTCAGTATGGATCGAATAAAACAATACGACACTCATGCCACTCATGCTACCAAACAATAGAAAAAACAGAACAATAACTCAGCAAGCATCATCAACAAGTAACATCTGACTGCATCACCTATTTTGGACCACAACGGCAGTATTGATTGCACACATAAACACACTAGGAAACAAACTTACAAAGTCCATATATGGGGTGAAGTCCAGCTAGCTTTGCATAAGACATGGACTGGTTTACACATCAACAACAAAAAAAGGGCAAACAAGTATTAATCAGCAATAATTAGAAGGGAAATGACATATCAGAACCAACAAAAAATAGCAATCGATAGAATTGAATTGTTTTCCGATACCTGAGGGACGAGCATGACACCGACGGTAACGCCAGCCATGAGGTCGGGTTGCAGATACTCCCGCCATTTGTAGGTGCGAATCCAGCGATAGCAGGGCAGAAACAGCTCAATCCACTCCGTCCAACTCATGCGCTTGATCTTCGCCCTCCATTTTCCGAGAAACGGCGACGACGGCGCACTGGTGGAAGCGGTGGCGGTAGGGTGCTGCAGCTGGATGATTTTGACGGGTCGGTTCGAGGTTGCGATGGAGGAGAGGTCGCCGACGCTGGGCGAGGAGTAGCTAATCCTCTCCATGGCGGTGGCGACCAACGGTGGCGCTTGAAAATCAGGTGTTGTTTACTAAAATAGAATCGTTGCTCTTGGCGGAAAAGATACACACACCAATCAATGGTTGTTATCATTTTGTGTTGATATATCAAAAGATTGTCAAATGAATTCAAAGTCTTATATTTCATGTTTTATTATTATTCTTTTACGGCAAAAACTTATATACCCCTGGGTAGCACAGATCTATGTGTTATATACATGTTCTTCAGGTATTATATATATACTCTATAGGTGTTATGTTTTGTGGTGTTATACATATACTCTTCAGGTATCATATTTATATAAGTATATATGTGATACCTGAAGAGTATATATATGATACCTGTAGAGTATGTATTTAACATCAATATGATAATTAATTTGGGGACACCATGTCCCGGGACACACAAGTGTCACTCTTCTTTTACATACAATAGTTATTTTATAATAAATATATAATATTCAATTAATAATTATACTACTTTCAGCATAATTTTTAATTAGATAAAATCAAAAAGTGCTTCCAAGAAACATTCAAATACTTGTAACTAATATTGGAATTCAAACATTGAAATTTAAATGGAGAATATTATGCTTTCGCAAAAATGACGATCTGAAATGACTGTTTTCATGAGACGAATCATTTTAACTTGTAAGTCAAATCTATTCCACTAGTTTATATATGGAATGTAAAATATTGATTTTGGATTGATTTGTCTCACAAAATATAAGTCTCACTCTTTGGCTTTTGTGTACCACCATTCCATGGTTTATATTTATGTCATTATTTTTGCAAATGAATATATAATTTTAGAAATTTCATTTGATAAGTTTTTTAAAATTTAATTACATATTGAGTTTATTTAATTGAATTATAAGACTCTTCCTATTTTTCTAAATAGCAACACAAAAATATTAGAATGATTATATTCATGTTTTACAACCGAGATACTAAAAGACTTATATTTTTGCTCTATATGAAAATAAATTTGATTGTTAAGCATATGATATGAGTGTTTTAGGAATAGTCAATCTTTAACATGTAAATTCAATTTTTTGCATAAATAAATAGAGATATACATATTAAATCAACTTGCTTAGGTTACTTGATTTGAATTGTCTGAAATCAAATTCTTAGGGTACACGCAACTAAATATTAATAAATTCTACAATTTTTATGTCTTCATTTTTTTTTTTTCAACTATCAAAATTGACAACCAAATCCATTTTTCAACCTACTTTTAGTAACTCTCCTATACAACAGATGTATGGATCAAATCCACGCACCTGGGTCGAATTTGGGTAGTCTGACCCACTTTTCTCTTTTTTTTTTTTTCGTTTCTGATTTTTTTAATTTTGACACCTACATTTACGTTACATTAAACCTACATTTATGTTATGTTAAACCTACATTTCTGTCCAATTTTTATACATTCAACTTTATTAAAAAAAAATAGGTTTGACACATTTTGTGCATGTATCTTTACGTTATAATACACATACATTTATGTTATGTTAAATCTACTTTTGTGTAATATCACATAAACGTGCAAACTAATATTATAGAAAGGTGTAACTAATATCACATAAAGTAAATATGTACAAATTTTGCTAAAATTCTTTTTTTTTTCTAAGTTGGAGTATATAAAGGTTACTACATTTGTACATAACACATTTATAATATAAAGGTCTTACACATACAACATAAAGGTAACAGTTTGAAGCAAAAAAATAAAATCATAAAAAAAAGTGTACGGATCCGGATAGACCCAAACTCCGATCCGAATTGTATGTACACCTTTTTTTATTTTATTGGCAAGTGTAAAAACATTTTTGCAATTTAAATGAAGTAAACCATTGGACAAGAATACTTATTTATTCCGAAAAAAAAAACACAAATTGACAAGTTTTATAGATATATATTTTAAAATATTAATATTACTATAAAGTCTTTTTCATTACGATATGGTAAAGCTCTTGAGAGTGATTTAATTAGTTTATTTTAAGGAGGAAAACTTTAACAATTTCTTTAAAAATGTATGAGTGGGACTTCGATTCAAGAGAAACAATATATCAACATCATTTAATATAGTTTTCTAATAAATATATAAAAATAAAATAAAATATTTGTTAAAACTAATCGGTTTATATAATAACATTGATTGTCGTATGAATGCACAAAATGTATACTTAATCTAAACTACAAAATGATATCAAATTCTTGTAATTTTAAGAAAGAAAACACAAAAATTTATACGAAAGTTTACGTGTTTCACCCTCCAACAAAATTATTTTTAAAAATTAATTTCTCTTTGCCTATTCTAAATTCATCTCTTGATTATCTTATAAAATTAAATTCATAAACCGATTTACAAAAATCTTACAGCAATCAAAAGAGAGATACAAAGTGGCAACAAAAGAGAAAATTATAGAAAGAAAAGAGGTGTCAATGATGAATGCTTAATAATAAAATAGTACCAAAGAAACATATCTAAAAACTTGTATTATAAATGTCATACGATATTAAGTGATTGCACGATGATAATAGAATAGAATGTGAACATAAAACTTGCATTAGATCTTATCATGGATAATTTCTTTAAATCGAATTTTTTTTATCCACTAATCCAAACTATATTTACAAATTTATATATAAATTACGAGTAGTCATGTTGTTTATTACATTATTGGGATAAGCAGAAGAAACGTGGAAGAGTGAAGATGTGATAAGCAGTCGTCGCATAATGTACATAGCCTTAAAAACGTCCAGGTTCGTTCTGATTTGATAGATACGACCATTTTTGCATAGCTCAACAAAACTGGACCTTTTTTTATTCTCATTTTCTCTCACACTTTTTAGGTAAAATAATATATATATTATATATATAGAGAGAGAAAATACCTCAATAAACCACAATATATATAACATATAAACTATTTTACCATGTATTATAAGAAACAAACTTTTCTACCACAAAATATACGAAGTGATACTTTTCTATCACAATTTAACCAAGTCAATAAGTACAATGATTGAATGACTGAGTAATGAATGGGGGTAAAATTTTATTTTTACTTTGCTACATATTTACACATGCATTATTTGACCGAGTCCAACTTTACAATAATTGAACGATTAAGTAATTGAATTATATTTAGTTTTGAATTTCATTTACTTTTGGAATATTTTTTTTTTACTTAATTTTTGTACTTTTCAAATTGATTTGAACTATCATTCACGAGATGCACAGAAATTACAAAATTCATCTATTTAATGAGTGATGAAGATTCATTTGTTGCTCACATTGGATTATAAGAGAAAAAAAGTTGAAGAAATATCAAGTAAGCTTATTTTAATTTTATGTGGTTTGGAATTATTTTCGTAATAATTTTTACATCTCGTATATATAACTCGGCAAACCCTAAACTAGTTAAAATAAATTAGTCATGTAATAGATTTAGGGTATGCCCTGTAATTTTGGGTTAGCCATGTAACTAGATTTAGGGGTAGCTGAGTCACAAAATTATAGTTAGCCGAGTTACCAAATTAAGGTTAGCCGAGTTAGTCGTGGTCCAAAACTAGGGTTAGCCGTTTACCAAAGCTAGGGTTAGCCGAGTAACATCTTTAAAGGTTAGTTGAGTTAGCCGAGTAAAAAAGTTCAAGTTAGCCGAGTAACATGCTTTAAGGGTTAGCCGATTAACAGCCTTTGGGTTAGCCGAGTAACAAAGTTAAAGATAGCCGAGTAACATGTTTTAGGGTTAGACGAGAAACAAAGTTAAAGTTAGCCGAGTCACATGTTTTAGGGTTAGTCGAGTAACAATTAGGGTTTAGCCGATTAACAGCCTTAAGGCTAGGCGAGTAAAAAAGTTAAAGTTAGCCGAGTAACATCTTTTAGGGTTAGCCGAGTCTCTCCTTAGGGTTAGCCGAGTATCTCCTTAAGGTTAGCCGAGTATCGAAATTAGGGTTAGCCGGGTCACCTATTAGGGCCAAACCTCTTGAGTCACTCGTTCAACCATAAGGAGAAATTTGCTTAATAAATCCAATTCCATTTGTTTTTCAGATTAATAAAAAAGAAATGTCTTTCTCGATTGTGGTTTGGTTCGGAGGCCATTGGGAAGGTATTCAATATGTCAATGGTTCTCAAGAGTTGATTTATCTTCAAAGACTTATTTATTGGGATTTATTGACTACAAATGAACAGTGGGCCAGTCCGTCTTCAAATGAACAGTGGGCACCATGGGAATCATCATGCGGTCGTGTTGACTACAATAATCTTGAGTTTCTTGACTTGAATATACCTCCCCCAGGGTGTGACGAAAGTGAAGTCAATCCAACAGAAGAACCGGCACATGGAGAACCCGATACGAGAGATGTTGATGATCAGATAGGTATTTTTTGTGTATTATCATATTCTTGCACATATCTAATTAATATATAATTAATATCTACTGTGTTTTTCATCATTTTGTTTTAGATGGCGAAGACGACTTCGAGTTAGATGAAGCCGATGATGTAGCGTTGGATGAAGAGCAACGAGCGGCATATGCTGAATTTTGTGAATACATTATGAGACCCGAATGGTATGTTCCCAATCTAGCAACATTTGAAGAACCAGTATCCCAAGAGATTCCAATTCCACATGGTATGCAAAAAGGATCTACTTTTAATAGTAAGTCCGAATTGAAAAATGCAGTCGGATTTTATCATTTGGAAAATCAAGTGGAATACCGTGTTAATCATTCGAACAAACATAGATGGTTTGTTAATTGCAATCACAGAGGGATCCATTCGTGCTCCATGCCACCGAGAAGTATGATATTTGGAAAATTTCTAAGATTGTTTTGTCTCACAGTTGTTCGTATAACCTGAACACCAGTGCACCCCGCAGACTTCCATCTACCTTGATTAGTGACTACTTCATCAATCAAGTCCGGATGGAGAATTCCAATATCATTCTGAGGGATATAATTCGAGAAATGAACCAACGACATGGCTTGAATATCAACTACAAGGTTGCATCTACTGCGAAACGACATGCAATGAGGACAACTTACGGCGATCTGAAAATTTCATTTTGTATGCTTCCACTGTACCTAGAAGTCTTGAAGGAAGCTAATCCTGGAACGTACACTGCCTTGGAAACACAAAGCAATGGTAAATTCAAATTCGTGTTTTTTGCGTTGGCAGCATCAATTCTCGGATTTCATACCTATGTCCGGCCTGTTATAGTAGTTGATGGTTGTCACTTGAAAGGCTCGTACAAGGGTATTCGATTTGTTGTAGTGACAAAAGACGGAAATGATCAAATTTTTCTCCTTGGAGTAGGATGGAAATGTTGAGAAATGATGAGTCGTGGACCTGGTTCTTGAAGCAAGTGAGAGAAGCATTCAGCTGCCCAAACGACCTACTTATCGTGTCGGATCAACACGTAAGCATTGGTAATGCAATAGCAAAGACGTACCCAGAGGCCACCCATGGACTATGTTGTTATCATCTCCAATAAAATTTGGCCAAGTACGGTGGGCATTTAGTCGGACTGTTCCACAGAGCCGTATACTGTTATGACCCTGCAGAATTCGAGAGGTAAGTTTCATACATTGTTCTTTTTAACAAAAGGCACAACATTTTTTCACCTTAGTACACAACCCTTATTATGTCATGTTGTTATACAGGTACATGGAAGCCCTGAACGAGAGTCAACTCCTCGGAGCAATTTCCACATTAAAGAAGGCGAATGACACCAGGTGGTCTCGCGTTAAATGCCCAGTACGACGTTTCAACTTCATGACATCAAATGCAGCTGAGGTGTGGAATGCATGACTCATATGGTCAAGAAAGTTGCATGTTTGTTCGTTCTTGGAAGTCGCTCAATGAATTATGGAGAAATGGTTTGTCGAGAGGAGGCAGATGGCAAACGAGAGGGAACACCCTCTGACGAAGTCCATACACGACATGTTAATCGAGTTGTCGCGGCTTGGGAGACAAATGGAGGTCCATGGGCTTGGGAGAAGCAAATTTAAGGTCACAGATGGAAGAAAAATATGGATTGTTGATATGGGTCAATGTTTGTGCAGCTGCATGGAGTTCCAGAGCAAGTTAATGCCTTGCTCGCACGCGTGTGCTGCCATCAGGTCCATCTTCTTTTCCCAATCCAATAACTTTTGTTAATTTTTGAAATCACATACTCATTATTTTCAAACAGTTTCACAAAGGAATCGGTGTTAAATTATGTTTCCAAATACTACACGACGGAATGGTTAATGGGGGTATGGACCGCTGAAGTTATGCCCGTTCTCGAGCCACAAGAGTGGGGCGAACGTGATGCCACAACACTTCAGGTGTGTATTGCGCCAGACCAACCAAAACAGGTCGGTCGACCGAAATCATGGCGTATACCCTCCACCAGCGAACAATCAACGCATCGTCCTCACAAAAGTCTTACATGCGGTTGTTGCGGTCAATCGGGCCACAACAGGCATTTTCGTTCAAATATAATACAGGCCGGGTGACCTGTACGGGGTACTTTCCACAAAGTTCACATGGATTCCTAGATGGGCTTGACGCCGATGATGTCAACACCACAACCCCTCAACCAAAGACAAGAAAAAATAAGAATTGTTCTGTTTGCGGTTCAGAGGCACACACTCGGAGAAAATGTCCTATATATTTGGCAAATCAGAATATTCATGAATAATAATGATATATATTTGTATTGGAAATGAAGTAATTCTTGATGAGATATTACTATTAAATAAACACGGGTTTAATGAAAAATAAATGAGATAGTCCACAACCGATCAATCATCAAGAAAATCCTCTGCAACAGTGTCGGATAATGTGGAGTATCGAAACACTATCAGACACATCTACTTTCTGATGTTCTTAATTCCACGCAACTGTCTGACAGTGGGTCTCGGAAACTGGCAGGACATCAAAGTCACAACGGCCAAAAGTGCCCAAGCTCCACAGGAGACAGAATTCTTCTACTTGTAACATTTGTCGAGACTCATCGAAGAAAGTGTGAACTCATCTCGCCTCTGCAACCAAGGTGTCGGGTCGTCCATCTCCTCATTCCGCTCATAAAAGCGACAGTAATCCAACAGCGGTGGCAAAAGACGACGTAAGCACATTGTCTGTTGAAAACGCAAAGTCTCTCTTGCCTGGTCGTACTTATGCCTTTAGCTGTCAATTAAGACTATTGTGCCTTTATTCAGGTCGATGTTACAGCAACACCAATAACCATTAAGGTTCAAGATAGCAAGCACCTAAAAATGAATCACACAAATCAAACTGGTTGTAATTGTAAAAAATGATGGTTTTATTATTTATGTTAACGAATTAAACTGGGACTTACGCCAATCTGAAGTTCCCACCATGGTCGCATATGTCTCCACTTCGGCTTTGTACCATATACGTATGGTGCAAGACGCTGGAGATCCTCGACACTGAATTCCTCCCTCATTGGCCATCTGTACTTCACCTCATTAGACTCACCTCAATGTTTTTCTGTCCAAATTTCTTTGCAAGTCATCTGAGAATACATGTATTTCAATGTAGTTAATCACTCAAAGCATGTTAAAGGAAGATTAGTAATATATTTCGATGACAAGCATCAAAGATAACTCACCCAGAAACGTGTGTCCACAATCTGTGTAATATGATGGTTCTCATCTAGAAACTCCACATTTGCAAATTCTGGATCGCTTTACAAAATGCCAAGGTACACATCCAGTTCCTATTATCATAAACGAGAAATCATAACTGATAAACAAAAGTTATTCACATTTTATTAGCATGTGTATATAACAAAATATAAAAAGAAACCTGAAAGTCCATTTCCTCGTCACAGTTCATGAAATGCCTGAACCAAGCGGGTCCCACAGCTTCCCCAACCCTGATGTTCCGCCTGCAGACCAAAAACACTGATATTCACACGAAAGCACAATGAATTAAATATTTAGAAAGAAACATTAGCAACTGAGAACGTACTTCTCAACTTTTGTGTCATCACCCATAACATATTCCTCTAATGCGTGTAAGACCATGGACAGTCTTCTATTATCATCAGCAAGAAAGGGACTGCGAACGTAATGAGATGGCACCCTGTCTTTGATTGTACGGACCCCCATACTGGTGGAAGGGATATCTACTGGCCCAACAAATGGAACTGGAGTAATCTGGACCGTGCTCTCGTAATGGAACGACATAGGTAAAGGACATGCTCGGTTATGTGGGGTCACATGCTCAGCTGGAGTCACCTCGGTAATAGGTGCACAGGTCTCCCATACTACGAGAGTCGCTTCTGTAACAGGTACACCTTGTGCAGGCCAAGGATCCCACTGCTGTCCTACATGAGACTGATCATATCCATACTAAGTCGGCTCATCTGGATAGAAACGGTTGTGATAGAACTCTCTCACACCCTCTGTACCGTAAGAATCATAACTGAACCTGTTATCCATATATGTTTGAAGCCGCTCAGACTCAGCATTTACCTCCTCATGGACGGCACGGATTTGATCACTCAGCGCATCAAATCTCCGATCCACATACATGCACATATGAGTGTACAAGTCACCACCCCCGTCCTGTGGAGGATCAGGGGTCGGAAGTCTCTGTCAAATCGGCGACGCTAAAATAGGATCATCCTCCACCACTGTCTGCCTCCGAGTCACCCTACTGGTGTGAGTAGTCGGCCTTCTGCTCGTAGTGGGAACACGAGAAGTGGAAGGACTGTCAACCTCCGGCTCCGGCTCATCAGGCACAGTCTGTCCACGAGCGCCTGCACCACTCCTTGGACCATGTCGATGCGTGGGGAGCTGTACTCCTGTGGATATGTCGGAGTCGATGTCTCTCCAGTATGACTGGACCCACTCCTCAGGTGTCGACTCGAGAGTCTCAAAACACTGAATATCCTATAAAATAAAATAATTTTATGTGTATTAGTAATCATTTTTCATGCACTGAATATGAAATAAAACATAAATAGTTGTTTATAATATGATTTTGTTGGTCCCAAATAGGCTGGTAGTAGGCTTAGGGGAGGTGAATAAGCCTACTGTATTTTCAAACTTTTCTTTTCTTCTAACTGCTCATTTCTAGAATCAGTAACCTTTTGGGAGGTTACAGATTAAAGTGGTTGCAGAAGTCTCATTACAGAGCCAAGTATAGAAGATGTGCAGCTTATCATAGAATATGCAGGTAAAACAGTAAGCACATAGAGACGCATGATATATAGAGGTTCGAAGGTGGAGTAATCCTTCTACGTCCTCTCTGCCTCTTCTCAAGAGGGAACTTTTATTAAGCTAGTTGCTTTACATAGACCTATCTATTACACCCTCACTTAACAAGTAGCAAGCCTTCACACAGCTGCTTGCCTACTTTCCCTACTGACCCACACAGGATCCTATTCTACCCACCCAGGGTCCTCACTTTCTCTCCTAGAAAGTGGAAAACTCAGCAGGACTCTACTCCTCGCACTAAGTACTCCAAGATAGTCCTTTAGAAGGAATTTGTCTTCTTCTTCTTCAACTGGGTGCAGAAAGCTTGGTCTTCTTTTGCAGGTTGATCTGCTGAAGCTTGCTGCTGGACTGACTGACTGAGTATGCGTCTTTTGGGGTGTTGAGTGTTTGAGCTTTTCTTCTCTTTTCTTCTGCTCTTCTGAACACTCTCTTTTCTTCTATTTTGTCTTCCCCCTCTTTTTGCGCTTTCTTCTTATGAGCCTTCTCTCTGTTGAGCTCTTCTCTCTTCTTTTTGCGCTTCTCTCTGCGAGCTTGTATATTCTGTTGTGCTCGCTATCTTTTCTCTCTTGCACACTCACTTCTTTTCGTCAGTCTTCTTCTTATTTATAGATTAGAAAATCCACCCGTTGAAGATAGGTAGGTTCCCTAATCTATAAATGCACTGCACTCCTGACACATTCCAGCTTTTCGCTTTCCACGTGTCTTCTTCTGACTGGCTCCTCTTCTCTTCTCTCTACCGGTAACTTCTTTGTGTCTACCAGTAACTTTTGACTTTCTTCCCATGCCAGCTTTGTAGCTTCCTCCTCTTGCTTCACTCTGGAGCTTCCTTTTCTGGCTTGCTCCTTCAGGCGGCTTAAGGCTTCTGTAGTATGCTGCTCCTGCAGTATGCTTTTGGCATGGTCTCTCAAGTAGCTTCCTGTCTCGCTGCATTTTGCTTTGGCGAGGTCTCTTCTAGTAGCTTTCTGTAGTCATCTGTATCCTTATTAGTTCACCTGATTCTTATCCACCATTCTCTTCAGTGTCCTTCCTTTGATACTTTCTCTGTTCTTTTAATCTTCTGCAGTAACTCTGTTGCAGTAACATATCCTAAGATTGGTTATGCTTGTTAGAGTTACTTAAGGTTTTGTCTCATCAAAACATACTTCATCGTTTCCAACATATTTTGCACATACCTCCAGGTCGATAGCATAAGTAACATCAATCTCGGACCTCTTGAGGGACCACTTTAAACATCGAGACATGTGCAAATCTGTCTCCAGCCTGCGCCCCACAAATGTACACGTGATTGGGATCGCCTCAAAAGTCCATAACTGTTGACAAAACATACAATATTAAATAATTGGTTGAAACTTAAAAAATTGTATAACCAACTTCAATTTCAAATGGAGATGATCAAAGAAGCATACCAGTAGAACTGTCGAGAAACCATAAAAGTGATAATGAGGCACTCTAGAGCGTTGGGGCATGTCTGTCGAGAGATTATCCATGTGTCATAACAGGGTCCGGTACGAAATCTTGCCATATGGAAAACTCTCCCATAAGTCATCGTGCTCGACCAGCACCCAAATCCACGGTTCAACAATAGACTGTCTCGGGTCGACGCCAAGTAATATGCACTGTAATATCAGGATCTTTGCAATCTTGTGCGTATCTTGGGCATTGTCTGAAAATTCTCCAACCTTGAATCGAGATATAATCTCAGCCACAGTCACGCTTGACGAATCCGCGTGAACTCTATAGTATAGTGTGCCCTCAGCTGGCTGGTGATCTCCACACGGGTTAAATGCCGAATCACCAAACCGCAATCCAGTGATCAACATAAACTCTCTCTTCGAAAAACGGCAAAGACGATGGTCTCTGCCAATATGGAACCATCTCTCGTCTACAGGAATGATCCCACCATGCACCTCACGTGTCATTAGGACATGTAGAAAGCCTTACATGACTCTCTATCAGTATCTCATACCAGAAAGTGTTCCAAAGTCGTCCCTATGAAGTCATGCAGACACCGACGTCCTAAGTGGCACAATTGTGCCTTGATATCATCAAGGACACTAAGACGAACATATCTAGTTATGTAGATGGTGCGTCCCTGTAGATTCTCACGGGCCCATACCAACTACATGCACAACAATTGAATATGAGTGGCATTATTGAAAATAATAAAGAAATTATAAACAATTTAATTGATAATTCACACAAAAAATTTATTAATATATTTAATTAATATACAAACCATTTATTAAATAAAATATCCATTCATTAAATATAAATGTGCTACTAATTAATTTAAGAGTTTATTACTTTTTATGCCCCGTAAAGTAGGGGGTCTGGCAATCTCGGACATTATTATATCGGGCTGGCCAATTCGGACATTATTGTTTAAAAATTAGCAATTTATGCCCAATTTCAGCCTGAATGGCTTATTTGGGCTGAAATCGCACGTGCAGTGCACATGTGGCCCTAATTTCGGGCTTTTCGGGCCTGACATGGAATAAAAATAAAGCAAAAAAAAAAAAACAAAAAAAAACATTTTTTAAGAATTAAAATAAAATTAAAAAAAAAAAAGTCCCCCCAAAATCAAATCCACTGCCCCTCCCCCACCCCCAATCCCCATTTCCCCACCCCCTCCCCCAATCCTTCCCCCCCCCCCCCCCGTTGATTCTCCCACGGCCGCCGCCGCCGCCACCGCCACCGCCACCGCCGACAGCTCACCACGACGGTTTATAGACGCTGGTTTTCTTCTTGGAATCATTGTATCGCCGGCAGCTTTGTGGATTTATAGACGATGGTGTTCCGAATCCATTAGATTGCATAGTCCACAAATCTGAAGACCCTTCATGGCCATTTTATTCGTGCTCGGAATGAGGTTCGGACAGATTTCATGAAAGAAATCAAAACTCCTTCCTATAATGAAAGAAATCAAAACTAGAAGAATTTCATTCTGTGTTCTTGATACAACAAAGCACTAGCTAATATATACAAGAAGAAAGAATCTACTCCTTCCTAGAAAAACGTACAAGGATCCCTACGAAAGAGCTTTGCGGCGGCGGCGGTGGCGGTGGGAGAATCAACGGAGGGGGGAGGACTGGGGGAGGGGGGCGGGGGATTGGGGAAGGGGAGGGACAGTGAATTTAATTTTATTTTTATTCTTAAAAAGTGTTTTTTTTTGTTTTTTTTTGTTTTTGCTTTATTTTTATTCCATGTCAGCTAAATTGGCCCGAAAAGCCCGAAATTAGGGCCACACGTGCACTGCACGTGCGATTTCAACCCAAATAAGTTATTCGGGCTGAAATTGGGCATAAATTGCTAATTTTTAAACAATAATGTCCGAATTGGCCAGCCCGATATAATAATGTCCGAGATTGCCAGACCCCCTACTTTACGGGGCATATAAATACATTTAAGTTCATTTTCCAGTAATTAAAAATAAAATATACTAGTTACCCTAACCGAATCAACCGAGTCACTACTATAAAATTAAACTAGCCAATAATAAGAAATTTAACCGAGCCGAGAGAATTACCCTAATATGAAATTAAACTAGCCAATAATAATTTCAGCCAATAACAAGAAATTTAACCGAACCCTAATCGAGAGAATTACCCTAATATGAAATTAAACTAGACTAGCCAATAATAAAAAATTTAACCGAGCCCTAACCGAGAGTAATCCCTAATATGAAATTACCCCAACCGAGAGAATATATGTGTGGTGACCGAGTAACTCGAGGTGGTAACCGAGTAACTCTAGGCTAGCCGAGTGACTATTTGAGCCTTAGCCGAGTAACTCGAGGTGGTGACCGAGTAAAAGTAGGCAATTAGCCGAGTGACCGAGTAACTCGACTAAGGCTCAAATTGTCACTCAGTCATCCTTCGAGTTACTCGGTCACCACAATAGTGTCTCGGCTAGGGCTCAAATAGTGACTCGGCTAATTGCATAAAGTTACTCGGTCACCACCTCGAGTCACTCGGTTAAGGCTCAAATAGTCACTCGGCTAATTTCCTAGAGTTATTCGGTCACCACCTCGAGTTACTCAGTCACCACACATAGATTCTCTCGGCTAATAGGCTACTTTCATACATTCACTCGGTTAATTTCATAGAGTCACTCGGCTAGTGTGTTATCAAATTCAAACTCTCAAATTACCAACAAATCACTTTCCAATACTAACATAAACTACTTTCCAATACTAACATAAACTGTAAAAATAAGTGAGACTAACCTCGTCACCCATCTTGATGAACAAAATCGACAACCTCTTCAAAAGATTTCAGCAAAATTTTGATAATATGGTTAATAAAGGTTAATCGGCTATGGGTGTAGAGAGGTGGGATAAATTTTTTAGAAAAAAAATGGGAGTTAATCGGCTATGGGTTTCGAAAGGTGGGATAAATTTTTTAGAAAAAAATGGGAGTTAATCGGCTATGGGTGTAGAGGTGGAGGAACATTTGAGAGAGGTGGGAGAAATTTTTGAGAGAAAAATTGGAGTTAATCGGCTATGGGTGTAGAAAGGTGGAGGAAAATTTGAGAGAGGTGGGAGAAATGTGGAGAGAATCGGCTAGGGTTTTTGAAATGTGGGAGAAGGTGGGAGAAATTTTTGAGAAAAAATGTGAGTCAATCGGCTATGGGGGGTGTCACATGGGTAGGTGTAGGTTATTTAATTTTTTGATTTTTGGTTGTTGTGAATTTAAGGAAATAATAATAAATTGAAGAATTAATTAAATTCAAAAATTATAATTTCCACAAAATTGTGACAGACTGAAAATATTGAAAAGTGGCTGACATAATTTACTTTTTCAGAAATTGTGGTATATTGGGATGTTTTGTTATATTTTGTGGTACTTTTGTATAGAATTTTATATTAAATGGTATATTTGTATTGTTTTATATGAATTGGGGTAAATTGGGTTGCAACTATATATATATATATATATGTCTTTAAATAATATTATCATTATTATTAATTTAAGCCCTGAAAGATAAGTCTATTATTAATTAATTCGAGGCCTTAAGAATATTTGTTTTGGGACTTTTGTCAATAGCTTGCTAGTTAACTTGCTTATACAACAATTCATTGTCTTGCACATGTTCAAGTTGAAATTGGATCACTAAATCTGGCTCCTTTACTAGTCAAGAATGTCTTTTAGTTGTGATGTTCTTACTATTTTATCCACCATTGACACTAATATTTGTCTATTCAGACATCAATTAATTTCATTTTTCATATAACGAGGGAATAAGATCCCTACATGTCAGTAGCAGACATATTACAAGCTACCCGCCGTGGAGATTTTCCTTGGATAGAATGTCAAATTTTACAAACAAAAAACAAAAAAAGCAAAGGGAAATCAATGCAATTGAAAGTACATAAATTGGATGTTAAATAGAAAGTATACATCTTTTCTAATATATTAAGGCACAAATCATAACTTTGTTCATAGCATTAAGCATGAGAATGAGTGAGTGAAGTGTATCAATGTAACACCCCTTCTAGTTGGGTTATTACCTCAACTAAAATATGATTAACTGTCATGACATATTTTTATTCTATTCATAAATTTGTTTTCAATAAACACCGAAAGTAAATTTTCTTAGGAAACATGCTTGACTTTTCAGCTAATGGAAACATTCATATAAATTCATTCTCTTTTTATTTTTATTTCTAAAAGCAATGGAAATTTAGAAAAATCCTAAAACCAATTCTGAGGTTCCGTTATCACCACCAATCACACTTCAGTGCTGCTACCTCCTCGCATCACATTACATTTGCCTTGATTTGCAGTATGAGGTAATACTATAAGCAAAACGCTTAGCAAGTACATCACCTAATCTCACAAAACATTTTTCATTCATCGCAACGTTTGGAAAAAACAATAGAAAGTTCAATCAATAAAATAAATAAAACTCTTATACTCGAAAATAATATACTGTGGGCCCAGACATGGTACCAATGCGCGCAACTTCAAAGAATTCGGGGTAGCTAGCCACCGAATCCAAACGGAGCAACTCGGAACTCATAAGGTGGTCTCGGGGCCCTTAAACTCTTCTCATGGGCGATCTCGGTACCCGGTACCAATCTCAAAAATATATAAAAATAAAATTATACGTATATATATATATATATATATACTTTCTCAAAAATATATTTTTCTCACCTTACATAAAACATGATTAACTAACTCGCATCTCGTACTTAATCAAAATTCATGGAAGCTCATCAATTTGTCAATCATTCAAGCATACTCACAGAAAACATATACTCATCACGTAGTCAATCATTCAGGCATATTCATAGAAAATATACGTTCATCACTTAGCAAATCATTCAGGATACTCATAGAAACATCAATAAACATCCACATAACTTTAACATCAATAGTAATCAATAAAAATAGAACTAACTTTAACATCAATAGTAATCAATAAAAGTAGAACTACTCATACTGCAGGTGAGATATGTACTTACTTGTACTCTCCAAAATTCACTCTACCTCTAGATCCTTAAGCACTTCTAAGTTTTCTCAACTGAATGTAAAACGTAACTAGTTCATAAGGAAAAAATTAATTAGAATTTAATTATCTAATACGCAAATTATTATTAGTCTCGTTGGTGGCATCTATACACTTACTTACTCTATAACTTGAATTCTATTTAATCACCATCAATAACTCTCACTAGGTGAAAACTAAATCGAAGAACATATAAGAAGTAGATATTAACTTCCTTTAATTTGGGTTAATTAAGTGGTATTATCTGCAAATATAATTCTAAAATCATCCTTACCGTTACTTCTTAAATCTAATAACTAATTAGACATTAACACATGGTATGCACCATAACTTGATTACGTCCATCTGAAAATAAAGAAGTTTGTAAACCAACTAAATCAAATAGATTATAAACTAAACCTCTAACTCAAGCTTCTTGATTAGATTGCCGAAGTACTAATATTGTTCTTTCTTTTATTATTTATAGAATAGAATGATGCCACTGCCAATCTTAGTTATTGGTTTCGTAAACATATTTATAAATATAACATTATATATATAACTTCTTCTTCTACCCACTCTTATTTATGTTTCTATCAAGGTATATTAAGAACACCTCAATTACATAACCACCTTGAATTTATAATTAACGTTTTGCCTAAAATTATTTATCACAAATTAATGACATAATTATAAAGACACTACAACATGATTAATTAGGAGATTAACAGGTTGATGACGGCTCAAAGTCAGACATCAAGAATGCTTCCACATTTTACTTCTCTCCTTTCTCTCCTAATCCTTGGTTTTTCTTCTTTTGCGTGTATGTGAATTAATTAAAACACTGGTGAAATTTATTTATATATGATCTTGATCTCTCATATCTGATCTTTAGTAGATGTGCTCCTCATCTCTCTCAACCACTTCTTTAGTTTCTTTATCTCAACTAATTAATTAAACACAATTATTTCTATACACCAAGTGTATGGGTCATAACTCATGCAATCCGGGTCATATGACCCGGGAGGTGATTTTCACGCCCAAAACGCGCTAGAACGCGCCCCCACGCGCTGACACGCACCCCCAAATCGTGCTCAAACCCTAATTTCACTCCATGACCTTTTAATTATTTCGTCTAACCTTTTAGTTATCCCCGCCTAACCTTTTCATTATGTTTACATAACTTTTATGATCAGAGGCGGACGCACATTAGGGCCAAGGGGGGCACTGGGCCCCCTGAAATTTTGCAAAAAAGGTAGGGGTATTTTAGTAATTTCACATTTTTTAAATTAAAAAAAACATATTACAGTAGCAACTCTCTCGCCTCTTTCCATTCCAGCAGCAGAGGAGCTCATCTCCATTTTCTTTCATTTTTCCCTTCCCACTCAACTCAAACCCTAGCATTTCCTTCCACCAATTACTATTTCTCCACTTGATTTCAAGGTAAATATTACATACATATTACTCTTATTTGCAATCTTCTTCATCATTATTGTTAATTTATGGTGTTTTAAATTATATATGTGATTTATTGATTAGGTTAAAAGATTGAGTTCTTTTCTTTTTATTTTGTTTAAAAATCTTCTACACTAGAAATTATGGTAATACTTCATTGTGGTAGGAAATGGGCAAGCTTATTTTATTAATTCCATTTTGATTTAGCAAGTTCTTGAACATTTAATTCATTTTCTAATGTATATTTCTAATTTTTTTTTATAGATAATAGATTATGGAAAGATATTTTAGAAAAATACACCCTAATGTGGAGACGTCATTCTCTTCGGTCAATGCACCCCTTGTTCAACCTCAACTACCCCCATGTCAAAATAACAATAATGAGGTTGATATGGAAAATCTTCCGAGTGACCCGGGACTACGACCTAACATAATGAGTTATCCACCTAATTAATTAATTGAACAGGTTCATAGAGCTTACTTACTAAAAGGTCCATGTCAACCACGTGAGCATGATTTTCCTCAAAAAGTAGATGGAAATCGAAAACGTAAATTTGTTGCATCTTGGTTTGATGAATTTAGTGATTGGTTGGAGTATAGTATATCAAAAGATGCGGCATTTTGTTTATATTGTTATCTCTTCTCTACGGGACGTAGTGAAAGAGGGCATGATACTTTTGTATCTGAGGGATTTCATGTTTGGCGTAAAAAAGAAAGATTGAGATATCATGTTGGAGATCATAAGAGTGATCATAATAAATGTAGGGTGGCTTGTCAAGATTTGATGAATCAAAGCCAACACATTGAAGTATCTTTTTCTAAGATATCTGAACAATCAAAGATTGATTATCGTTGTAGATTGAATGCATCAATTGTTTGTTTACGATATCTCATTGTGCAAGGATTAGCTTTTCGAGGAAATGATGAGTCCGAAGAATCGTTGAATCAAGGTAATTTTATCGAGCTTTTGAAAGTTATTGCTTCGTGTAATGAAGAAATCAACAATGTTGTGTTGCATAATGCTCCTGAAAATCTCAAGCTAACATCTCCGAAGATTCAAAAGGATATTATAAGTGCAGCTGCAATTGAGACTACTAATGCTATCATTAAGGAAATTGAAAGTGATTTTTTCTCCATTTTAGTTGATGAGTGTAGAGATGTGTCCATGAAAGAGCAAATGGGAGTGGTTATACGTTATGTGGATAAGAATGAATGTATTATTGAACGTTTCCTTGGTCTTGTATATGTTAGTGACACAACTGCAGCTTCACTTGAAAAAGGTATCGAATCATTGTTCTCTACTCATGGCTTGAGTATTTCTAGTTTGAGGGGTCAGGGATATGATGGAGCTAGCAATATGAGAGGTGAACTTCATGGTCTAAAAACTTTGCTACTAAAGAAGAATCCTGCTGCTTACTATGTTCATTGTTTTGCTCATCAACTCCAACTAACACTAGTTGTCGTTGCTAAAAAGCACACAAGTATTGGTTCTTTTTTCAATATTGTTACACGTGTTTGTAATGTCGTTGGAGGTTCTTGTAAGCGTATGGATATGCTTCGAGAGAAGCAAATTGCACAAGTCATTGAAGGGATTACAAATGATGAAGTCAAAACCGGGAGAGGATTAAATCAAGAGATGACATTGAAGTGGCCAGGAGATACTCGTTGGAGTTCTCATTATGGTACTCTCATTAACTTGATGCATTTATTTTCATCTATTGTTGATGTTCTTGAGTATGTTGGAGATAATGGTAATGATGATTCACAAAGAGCTGAGGCAATTGATTTGTTAGATATTGTGAATAAATTTGAGTTTATCTTTGTTTTACATCTGATGAGAAAGATTTTGGGAATCACACATGAACTATCACAAGTTCTTCAAAGGAAGGGTCAAAATATTGTTAATGCAATGAATCTTGTGAAAGTATCAAAAATCCGTTTGCAAGCATTGAGAGAAGATGGTTGGGAGGCTTTATTGACTGAAATTTCAGAATTTTGTAGTAAGCATGAGATAGTTTTACTAAACATGGATGACATATATGCACCTCGAGGGAGATCAAGGCGTAGAATTGAAAATGTCACTAATCTTCACCACTACAGAGTTGAGCTATTTTATTCTGTAATTGACATGCAAGCTCAAGAGCTTAAAATTGAACACTGAGTTGCTTCTATGTATGACATGTTTTGATCCTAGAGACTCATTTGCGGCATTTGATACAAACAAGTTACTTCGCCTTGCAAAATTTTATCCATCTGAATTTTCTGCAATTGCTCTATATGAACTTGAGAGTCAACTTGAGAACTTTGTTTTTGATGTGCGTTTGGATAAAAACTTCTCGGAAGTATATGGAGTAGGAGGACTTGCTCAGAAGATGGTGTCTACAAGGAAGCACACTGTTTTTCCATTGGTTTACTTGTTGATTAAATTGTCATTGATATTGCCGGTTGCCACTGCCACAGTAGAAAGAGCTTTTTCGGCAATGAAGATAATCAAGAGTTCTCTTCGCAATCGAATGAGTGATACACTATTAAATGATTGTTTAGTTGCATACATTGAAAAGGATGTATTTAGACATGTTAGCAATGAAACAATTATGCATCGTTTTCAGAATATGAAAAATAGAAGAGAAATGTTGTAATACATTGATTTTATTGAATTGTAATATACTTTATGTTATTGATTTAGAGTTTTTGTATTATTACATTTCTTTTACTAATTTACTTGGACCCCCCTCACTTACAATCTTTGGTCTGTCACTGTTTATGATATATTCGTATAACCTTTCTATCCTGATGGTTTAATATTTTACAGAGTAAGATAAATATATATTACCTTTTAAACCTTTATGTTATAATAACTTAACTTTAATGTTATAATAATTTAACTTTATATTATAATAATATAACTTTTATATTTTTCAAAGGTTATGATAGTTGTATATAAATGTTATATCAATATAACATAAATGTTAAGTTATAAGAATATAAAAAATTTCTAAGTATATAATTTTAAGGTTTTAACACACTGTAAACCTTTAAGTTGTAATAATGCAACATTTACGCGTAATAATATTAACCTTTATATTATATTAACACGACTTTTATGTTATTCTTTAAGTAAATAAAGGTTATGATATTTATATATAAAAGTTAAATCAACATAACATAAAGGTTAAATCATCACAACATAAAGGTTTTCAACTATATTATCTTACATTTTATATTGAAAAAAATATGAGTATATTAACTTAAAGGTTATGATATTTGTACAAAAAATGTTATAGTCATATAACATAAATGTTATATTCGTATAACATAAATGTTACCGCATAAATTAATAAATAAATGGGCACGGATCCGGGTTAAATCTGACCCGACCTGACCCGTGGGCGCCTAGATTCATGCAACTGGTGCACAAGAACAATACTCTTAATTAAAATTTTAAATCCTATATCTAATTTAACATGTTCATAACTTACTAATTATTAAATAGTCCTAATCACACAAAATATATTATTTAAGCTATCACATAACAAATTTCACCACAAACGTCTCACTATAATATCATGATAACTAAAATTAGTCCATATTTTGATAATAGAGATTTGAGTAAAGATTGGGGTGTTACAATTAAGGGCATCTCCAAGGGAGATCTCAAAACATTACTCAAACCCAAATTTATTAAAATAGTTGCCCCAATGGGAACTCAAATTGAAACTCTAATTTGAGTATTTGAATAGTAAGTGGCAAATTTGCCACTTACTATTCACTACTCAAACTTTTTTTATTTTTTTTTCATTTATTTTATTTATTACAATCTATTTTTTGATCTATTATATTTTAGGTATTGATTTTATATACTTGATATTTGGTATTTGATATATTATATAATTTATATATCTATAAGTATTGCATTATATTGTAGATTATATAATTTAATAAATATAAACATGAATTATAATTAATAGAAATACGATAAGATATCATACAATGTTTAACGAAAATTACAATGAAATTTACTAAAACATATAAGCATTACAACAAGTTGTATGACTAGATTATTTTCTTTACTATATTAATATGTATTTGTGATGAATTTTATAATATATTTTTGGTATTTTAATAAGATTTATAGTTCATAAATATTTTTTTATAATTGAAACCAATTAAGTTAATTTTTTTATGAACTAAAATAAATAAATATTTGATATTAAATAAAATTTGAAAAATAAAAATTAAGAATATTGTAAGAGAATATTCCAATTTGAGTTTAAATGGTTGAAGATAGTGGCAAATTTGGTGGCAAAATCAAGATTTGAGTTTGAATTTGAGTAAAATGGTTGGAGATGGTCTAAGAACAGATCTTGTAATGGGAGTAATATGTAGGAAATTTTGATGTGCCCAACAACACAGCAAAACATCATCTCTTGCAACCAAACCAAACCAATCTGACAGAGCAGGAGTTTTCTAATGACATTTCATTCAAAAACCTTGATACTTAAGGCAAGGCTCAATCCGATGAAACAATGATAGAATCGAACTTCACCAACTACAGGGAAACCTATATCTCGTGATTTGTTTAACAGAAAATATCAAACCGATATAGCATAGAAAGAGAGGACAATAGAGCAAGGATGAGACTGATACAAATAAATCGAGATAACTTCTTGTAGTCGTGCACGGGAGTCAAGCTTCTAGGTGGCCAACTCTTAAATTGGACAAGGGCCACATTAAGGTTTTGGTGCCAAACTCCAATCAACAGTACAAGTATTTCTCCAATTAACGTATGGTCCCTGATCATACAAATGGAAGGAAGATTCATCAGCAAAGACAGATTAACGTTCGTTATGAGTATTGACTACTACTTATTTTCTTATAATTCAATTTATATGCTAATACTTAATGTAATCATCTTAGAAAACTACACACCTTGTTTTTCAGGTGCTCGTCCGATGCCTTGAATTCATCAAGCAGCACTTGTTCTGATCCATCGTTGGGATCCTTGCTCATCAAGAATTTGACCCTAAAAAAAAGGAAATAATTTGGAGCCCCTAAAATTAAAAGGAAACAAAACCCAAATGAGCATCATATAAACATTATGGCTGAAATGAGCTGAATTAAAGATGCAAATGCCAATATCACCATAAGTTTTAAGAGCTCAGTAGCTTGTTAAACACAAACAGAAGTATAAACAGAAATAAATCAACAGTAATGGACATATTTTTCTCTAAATTTTGACATATAGCGCAACAGAAAAAGCAAACCAAAACAAAACAATAGTATACCTCAACAGAAGCAAAGATGCTAAGTAACTAGAAATCCTGCCTTATCACAGAGAACATAATATTTGCACTAAGCCAAACATACTCAACAATAAAAGCACGGTTTGTAGCTGAAAGCTAATAATAATTAATAAAAAAATCGTAGTAAACACCAACTTCTGTGGTTGAAGAAATGCTACGATGCCAATGTATGAAAACACTATTATTCTACCCACTCCAAGTTTAAAGCAATAGAACGAACCTCATGAACACCATTCACGAGCATTTTGAAACATTCTTAGCCACGGACTGGGGCCCTTCTTTTCCACGTTCCAGCTCTTTGGATACCAAGGATACTGCCACATCAAGAAGCATCGTTCAGGATGAGGCATCATAGCAAGATGCCTCCCATTCGGTGAACAAATCGCTGCCACCCCTACTGGAGAACCATTCATATTGAAAGGGTACACTTCCGTTGCTTTGCCATCATCATCACAATATCTCACCGGTGCCAAGTCAGACTTCAATATACTACCAAAAACACCCTCATCTGGAAAATAAGCTCGTCCCTCGCCATGAGCTGCCCATACACCCAGTGTACTACCCTCCATGCCTTTGAACATCAAAGCTGGCGACTTCTCAATCTTCACACTAGTGAATCGACACTCAAATCTTCCGGATTCATTGTGAATGAACCTGGGCTGTGAAGGATCACCACTTTCTCCGAGAACACCTCCCACTTTGGGACCTGGGACCCACCCTAGAAGTGCCATAAGCTGACAACCATTGCAAACCCCTAAACTGAATGTATCTGGCCTATCATAGAACTCATGGAATTGATTCAAGAGAGACTTGTTGAATCTTATTGAAGCTGCCCAACCTTTGGCAGAATCCAGCACATCTGCATAGCTGAATCCTCCAACAAAGGCAATACCTTTGAAATCATTCAACGAGATTGCATCATTAAGAAGGTCAGACATGGTGATATCCCATGGTTCAAAGCCTGCAGCATGGAAAGCACCAGCCATTTCTCTGTCTCCATTGCTCCCTTCTTCACGAATGATAGCCACTTTTGGTTTTGAAGCTGCATTCATATATTTTTCATCTGTGTATGTAGGCATGAAGGACAGCTCCCACAAAGGCTCATGACGACTTTTCAGACCTTCTTTCTCAAGCTCCACACAAGATGCCAGCCTCTGGAATTTTTCAAGCTCAAAGCTGGTTTCTTCCCACAGGTCCCTAAGACGAGAAGTTTCTTCTTTCAAGTGGGTGATACCATCAATCTTTAGCTCAACTATTTTCGATGCAGTGACTTCACCAATGATCTCAACAGATATTCCAGCATCTGAAAGTTTATCTGTCACTAATCTAATATTCTTCTTGCTGACCTCAATGACAAGGCCAAGCTCCTCAGAGAAGAGTGTTTGTGAAACACTACAACTATCAGGAGAAGTCAGATTCAAGTGCATGCCACAGTTCCCAGCAAATGCCATCTCAAGGATAGCTACTAACAATCCTCCATCACTGATATCATGGCCAGCTGAAACCAGTTCCTCCTCAATCAGATTCTGCACTGCATTGAAAGCAGTTTTAAGGTAGGGGACATCATCAAGATCAGGGCAGTCATTCCCAACTTGACCAAATGCTTGTGCAAGGGCAGATCCACCAAGGCGGCGCTTCCCTTTTGCCAAATCAATATGAAGAAGAAGACCATCATCACCAAGCTTCAAATCTGGGGTCACCGTTTTAGTGATGTCAGGACAAGTGACATAGGTGCTGATTACTAAATTCCCAGGAGCCTTTACAACTTCTCCAGATGCATGTGCTGCCATAGAAAGACTATCCTTCCCCCCATCAATAGCAATTCCAAGTTCAATCATAGCTTCTGAAAGAGCTATCGCGGCATCATACATGGCCGCTCCCTCTCCATCCAATTTCGCTGCATACATCCAATTGCCACTAGCCTTTACATCAGATAGAGAAGTAACCTTAGCCCACACAAGATTAGTCAGAGCTTCTCCTACAGCTATCCTTGCCATAGCTGCTGGATCCAAAAGTCCCTTCATCGGCTGCTCCCCAATCGAGCATGCACCTCCTGTGATGTTTGTATAACTTTGAGCTATCACAGCAACATCAGAAAGTGTGATTTGAAGGGGCCCCACAGTTTGTTGTTGTGCAACAAGGCCTGTCACACACCTGTCCACTTTGGTAGTCAAAAACCGTTTAGAAGCAACAGAAGGAAGCCTCAATACCCTTTTCAGTGAATCCATAACAGTCGTCCCAGGAGCAATATCAAGTGGCTCCCTGGCATTAGTGATACGATGAAATTCGAAAGTTTTCTGGGGCATGTCACCAAGCACCTTTTCAAGCTCAAGATCAACAGCAGGTGGTGGTGGAGGTAGTCCATTTGATTTGCATCTTTCTGCAGCTAAACTGTCTACAAGAACAATTCGCCCTTCACCACTAATTGTTCCAATAACCGCCATTGAAACTCTCTCTCTTGCACATATAGACTGTAAGAAGTCTCGGGTTTCAGGTTTCACCAAAATAGCATCTTGCTCCTGGTATTCTGCTCCCCAAATCTCTAGGATTGACATAGTGTAATCACCTACTACCACAGCCCTGATATCAATAGTGGCACCCTCCGGATATATAATTTCTTTGACAACATTACAATTTCCACCAGCACCCTGATCATGAATGCTAACGATAGGGTTGTTCTCTCCCATTTCAACACAAGCACGAACAACTCTATACAACTTTTGTGCCATTTCTGCATCTCCACGCTGCACAGCATTGAAATCCAGCTCAGCGACATTTTGTCCACTAACCATGCTGGATGCAGCACCACCACCCATTCCAATCCGGTATGCTGGACCTCCAATCTTAACAACTAGCATCCCGTTTTTAGGCTCTCCCTTTGTTATGTGGATGTGATCAATTTGGCCAATTCCTGCACTAAACATAATTGGCTTTAACCATTCTCGCCTTTCCCCATTTGGGAGCCTCATTCCAAAAGTTCTTGTGTAACCCTGAATTAATGGCTCTCCAAATTTGTTTCCATAATCAGATGCACCATTACTTGAATCAATGAGAATCTGAAGGGGTGAAGCCAAGTTTGAAGGATATGTGAAAGATAGATCCTCCCATGGAGCAAATGAACCTTCAATATTGAGATTTCCAACACAGTAACCAGCGGTGGATGCTACAACAAATGACCCCCTACCAGTTGCATGTGTATCTCTAATCCTGCCTCCAGCACCTGTCTCAGCACCTGGGTACGGGGCAACAGCACACGGAAAGTTGTGTGTCTCAGCAGTAAACAAGATATCAAGGTCACGAGCACTCATGTCCAATGGGCATGTAAAACCTGGATGGATTGGACGTAACTGATTCACAGGAAACCCTTTGATAGCACTGGAGTTGTCCTTGAAACCAATAACTGAATTGTTCGGATTTGCCTGCAAAGTGCTTTTAACGATCTGCATAAGAGTCCTATTTACTGGCTGCCCATCTATAACAATCTTTCCAGTAAAAAACCAATGTCTGCTATGTTCACTGTTAGATTGAGCAATATCAAAGAGTTCAACATTTGTCGGATTCCGTTTGATATCTTCTTTGAAAAGCCTGGTATAATATTCCAAATCTTGTTCATCAAAGGCTAACCCCATTTCCTCATTTATTTCCTCCAATGCCTTCCGGCCCTTCTCCATTACAGGTATATAGCGGACTTCCTCAGGAACTACAGCCCTCTCAAAAGATGTGAGTTTCTCATAATAAATACATTCAGTCATTCTATCATGCACCAATGCAGCGACCTCATTAATTTGACTCTGCGAGAGGGACGCACTTCCAGCCCGAAGGAACAACAAGTACCTCCTCGATCGCTCCAATCTATTCACTTCAATCAAACTGCAGGCTCGGCAAATTGACACAGCATTGGCAGACCATGCAGTGGTGAAAGACAACCGGGGGCCAACTTCTATAATAACAGCATTTGAGCTCCCTTTCATCTCTTCATCAAGAAAGCTCTCAGTCCCCAAATTATCAGGCTCGTACGTTTCCCCCAAAAGCCACCTAAGTACATGCAGCTTCTCAGTGGCAACATCTCCATCTACCCCAATATTGAAACACTGCTCGGTTTTCAAACCTATTATTTGGTTTGAAACTTTGGTCTGAACCAGTTTCAGAAGTTCAGCTGTTTCATTATCTTGTAGTAATGGAATTCGATAAAAATGTACAACCTTCTCAGCAACCCTCCTAACCAGTTTTAGCTCCACATTTACACTCCTCGAGGCAACCGCTCTGATCTTCACTTGTCTTGATCCAACTCCTCCACGAGAGTTTCTCATCATAGGAGTTTGTCTTGGCAACCTATAGAACATTGCTTGCCTGAAAGAATGTCTAGGCAAGACTAGTTTCTGTCTATAGGCACCCTATAGAGACAACATAGATACATAGTAAGCCATCTTAACATACTTTTAACTAAATTCAGACTTGAAACTAAAAAAAGCAAATACACATACTTGAGCAAAGTCAGCTGCCGTAATTTTACAAGCCGCAGACATTGCTTTGTTCTGTTCACTGGCTGCTCTCTGTTTGCAGGGAAAAAAAAACAATTGGCATAAGTACTGGAAATCAAACGAACCAACGAAATAATCAAGAAAAATGATTCGAAAAATAGCTTAAACAAGTAAAAAATACTCATGCATGCCAAGTGTTTGATGAAATTCCTCAATGACAAAGCACACTTAAATGGAAATCTACTCGAATTGAATCCTTACCCATGCAACATACAATGACTATCTATCAAAATAAACGAAAGCAAGTTAGAAGAATCGTACCTTTTTGAAGAAAAAAATATAAAATACCCAATATAAATATGGCGAATTTCTTCACAAATCCTTCAATTCCTTGGATAATTTGCGTCAAAATATCGTGGGTGAAGAATTAAACGAAGCTTAGAGCAAAATAATTGGTGAAAACACTAAAAAAAAAAAATGGAAATTGGGATTAGGGTTTCGAATTTGGTGGGGAACTGTGGAAGAAATCCAGCCTCTACAGTGTCCTAAGACACGGGTCCACCGTGCGCGTGTGCAAATCTCAAATAGTCAAATTTCAGTTTAATTATTATTCTTGGTAATATTATTTCTATTTTTAAACTCTTTTTATTTTTAATTTTTACGAAAACTCATCGAAAATATTTAGGATTATTAAGAATAATCCAAATAATTAGGAATTAAAACATTAATAAGTCTTGAGTTGATAAAAATATATTATCATTCAATCCCAAACTATTAATTTACCATCTCAGTGTCCATCTCTAAAATGATTAAAGGAAAACGTTATTATTATTCTATTAATTAACAGCCCAAACAGAATGTATTTAAATTAATTATGTTTATCTAAGAATCGTACTCTATATGTGTATGGAAATATGGTTGAGTCTTTTAAGTTGTGACAAGTGTGGTTTTAAGGAGCTTCCTAAATACGTGTTTATTATTTATGATCTTATTTCTGATTTTTGTAGTTTTTTTATTGAAATTTAGTAATCCAAACAAAATATTTTCATTTATGAATCATTAATATGTTTGGTGTTTATATTTAATCAAATTTGTTTAATCAAAGTATTTTAATTATCCAAAAAAATAAATGTTTTGCTAAAAGTCATGGTTCAATATTGTTAATTTGATATAAATATACATTATCTTCAATAATATGTACATCATAGAATATATACATACATATATATATATATATATATTTGTAATTGTAATTTCGGAATGGATAATTAGAGACTTCAAACATTATATTCCTCAATTTTGCATTCTCGTTATTTTACATCGTTGATATACTAATCTATAAGAGATGGCATTAATGACTAACGTCTTTTACAACAAAAAACTAAGATAAACGTTTAAACAAATTATTTTATTAAGCAATATTAACTTTGAAAATATTTTCCAACATGACCAAAATTTAATTAATTGAAAGAACAGTTGACCCGACTTTTTCAACACAAACAAAATTGAAACAAGCAAATTAAATTAATATGAAGTAGGCAAAAACTTATCTACCTCTGGGGCACATAGGGGCACAAATTTAAGTATTATATACATGTTATTCAGGTGTTATATATATACTCTACAGGTGTTATGTTTCCTGGTGTTATACATATATTCTACAAGTATCATATATATATAAAGGTATACATGTAATACCTGAAGAGTATATACATGATACCTGTAAAGTATATATATAACACCTTATGATGATTAATTTGGGGACACCGTGCCTCCGGGACACACAACTTTATATATATAACACCTTATGATGATTAATTTGAGGACACCGTGCCTCCGGGACACACAAATGTTACTCTATGAAGTATATCATTTTAAAAGATGAAAACTCTTCAACATCCATGATTCATAACAGTATCATAAAATATTATTTGAAGACACCTTTTTTTTTTTTTTTCCTAAAATAAAAGATCTACTAAAATTCTGTACATTGCACGGATGAAATTGTACATTTTTTAATTTTACATATGAACTTATAATTTTTTGAAAACTGTGTTTAATTAAAAAGAAAATATTGTATAGATATGAAAAATTAAATATTGCATTGAAAAATTAATCTAACGATATATTCATTTCTCATGAGAAATCAACAACATCATGCTACATAACATGATATAAACATTCCTAAATCCTGCAATACAAATGCAATAAATACATTCATATAAAAGCTTCATCAACCCATAAAACAAAATACATAATCATGTCAAATAACTCACTCACATGAAGACATGGATTATTGTTCGTATTAAGACGGATTCTAACAGAGTTTACAGATAAGAAACGATGTTGGCATAGCTTACAATGACGGCGTTCATGAGTTAAGTCTGAGTGCCACGCCTGCGATAACATACTCTTCTGCACATTTCGTTTTCTGGAAAGACTCCCGTGAATAGAGCAACTGTCAAAGGAACAACAGAGCAGCCGATTTAGTAATACAATTTGACTAACAATTCTTCATCTTCAACACTTCAATCATGTTTACGTTGAAATTGGATCCGGTACTTTTGTTTGTATGTATTTGTACATTCATTTGAATCGAAAGCAGGTTCCTCTGCTTAGTGACCAATACAAGTGACATAACTGGCCAGTTCCAATGTGAATGAAAGTATAAAACCATTGTCCATAAGATGGTACAACGACTTCTACTAAAAGACAAATTATAATGCAATGCTAGAACATAGGTTCCATGTTAAAAATAGGACAATTATTTTGAGACCAGATCTGTAATGGGAATAAAATGTGGGAAAATTGATGTGGACCCAACACAGCAAATATCATCTCTTGGGAAAGATATAGCAACTCATCTGCTGCATGACTTACTAAACAGAGCATCAGTTTTCAACTGCATTTCATTCAATAATTGAATTTAATCATTCCCCAAAACAAATTTTTCAAGAAAAGAAATATTTTAAGTTTCCTCAAACTTGGTGAAGAGAGGTTTCATCTCTCACATATATTCTACCAAATTAAAAGATTTCTTAGCAAAAGACCTTAATATACTTGAGGCAAGGCTTCATCTAATGAAAAAATATATGACTTTATTAGCTAATTTTAGCCAAGGGTGTAGATCAAATTTCATCAAATACTGAAAAATCTTCAGCTCATGATTTGGCACTCTATTTAAGATTTATCTGTGATTTAGGAGATCATTTTATAGAAAAATTCAGTTGTTGAAATAGCTTATTTTTAAAATTCAAAGTCTAGTCCTGGTAGAAATAGAAGAGATTTTGATCCTACATAACAACAATGTAACTTTAATTGTTCCAACTGTTGAACAATAAATATCAAACTATATAGCATAAAAATAGATGAAAAGGCGGAAAGAAGAGATTGATTAAAAAAATTAAGATACCTTCTTGTAGTCATGCAAGTGAGTCAAGCTTTCGGGTATAGTCCAATTCTTAAAATGGGGAAGAGCCGCATCAATTCGGTAAAGTTTTGGTGCCAACCTCAAATCAACAACACATATATTTTCTCCATTAACATATGGTCCCTGATCATATAAATGGAAAGAAAACTTCATCAGCAAAGACAGATTCACGCTCGTTAAGAGTATTGACTACTTTTTTACTTCCTTTGTAATTCTCTATTCAGTTAGTTAATGTAATCATTGTAGAAAACTCCACACCTTGTTTTTCAGGTGCTCGTCCAATGCCTTCAATTCATCAAGCAGCAGTTGTTCTGATCCATCGTTGGGATCCTTGCTCTTCAAGAATTTGAAACTTAAAGGCAATAAGTTGGAGCCCCTATAACAAAAATCATGCAAAAACCAAATCAATATCATAAAAACAATGTGTCTCACAATAAGTTGACTTGAAGATGCAAATGCCTATATCACCAAAGGTTGAAAACTCAGTCCCTTGTTAAAAGACAAAGAAAAGTTTAAACAAAAATAAACCAATAGTGATGGGCATACTTTCCTCTAGACTTTTGACATATAGCTAGACGAAAAGCAAACAAGAATAAAACAACAGTAAACAGGAACAATTTCCCTCTAGATTTTGAAATATATAGCACAACAAAAAGCAAACGAAAACGAAACAATAGTAAACGGGCATACTTTCTTCAAGATTTGAAATACAGAGTGTCAAAAAAGGCAAGCTTAAATTGATCAACCCCAGAATCGTAACCTCCAACCGCAAACATGAAACAAGAATGAGCAAAGATCAACAAATCCAACATCACAGTATCATTGCATCAACAAGAGCTCACCAAGATTTTAGTACATCCAAGAAACACACTATACCATATCATAAAACAGAAAGGGCTAAGAATTTATACAGTGATGAAACTTCAGGAGGAGCAGAAAGAGAGGGATTGGGGTATTTTTCTTCAAGAACACCAACAATCACATCAGAATCACCAATCCATTGGTCATCAAGTTTTATCAGTGGGACCATCCCTTTAGGGTTCAAATCCAGAAACCTAAAAATCCATCAACAGAAAATGATTGAAAAGTCAAAATCAAAAGAAACAACAACATATCCGAAACCATAACCAACTACAAAACAAGCAGCGTCCAGGAATTCACCATTGGGGCTTCGCTGTGAGATTGATCAAATGCATCTTGTAAGGTATCTTCTTCTCTTCCAAAACCAACAGAACTTTGTGGACAAAGGGACCTGCGATATATGCAAACAAATCATGAGGGAGAAAAGAAACGAGGAAGACTGCACGAGTGCTTTTCGATTGAAGTGAGAAGTCATAGAAAAGCAGAGCAAATTACAGTCCCCAAGAAGGTGCGGAGCGCCTGTAGCAGCCTTGACGCAGATCTCCACAGCCATGGCGGATTGTGAGCTCTAAGTGTTTGCGAAATTGTGTAGCAGATATGAGAAGCGAAAAAAGATACTTATAAGAAAAACAGTGGCGTGGCGCGTTTGGGAATGTTACGTAAGCTATTATGTCAAAATTGCATCATAATTTTCAAAAAGTAATGCTAAAATATCACTTTCAAAACTATAAATGATTAAAAACTAATCATACAAGACCCAATACTTAATGAAAAAACTATGTGCACACGTGTATCTGTCCCAATTTTGCAAAAATAAATATATTTATAATTGTAAACAAATATTGATAGGTGTATTGCGGGTGCCAGTCTCTTGTGCGCATAGTGTACATGTAATTTGGATCGGATCTAGGTCAATTCGAATCTATGTAAAAAAAAATTGAATTTTATTTTTTAGATTGTTAACTTTATGTTGTGTGATTATGACATTTATGTCATATAAGTGTGACTTTTATGTACATATGTAATGATCTTTATATATCCTAACTTAAGAAAAAGATGAAGAGTTTTAACAAAATTTATACATATTTACCTTTATGTGATATTAATTACACTTTTATTTAATATTAGTTGCACATTTATGTCATATATTAAGGTGCAACTGATGTTATAAAGGCTTTATATTAAGGTGCAACTGATATTACTTAAAGGTATGAGTAATATCACGTAAAGGTACATTCATCTTAAAAATACTTTGAAAATTTTCTAAAAATCTTCATTTTTTATATGTTATGGATTTTAAAGGTCATGATATTTGTACACAAAGGTCACAAAAATACAACATAAAGGTCTCAACTTAAAGCGAAAAAACCTGAAAAAATCATTCATTTTTTCATAAGTTACTGTACATAAAGGTTACAACATTTATATATAAAGGTCATATTTATATAATATAAAGGTTACACCCTTACAAAATAAATTAACAGTTTGAAAGCAGAAAAAAAATACATATTCTAAATGGATCATCCCAATTACATGGATTTAAATTCATACAATTGATGCATTTGTCATATGACTCATGTCATAGGATATTCATACCAATAAAATGTATACTTCAACTCCATCAAAACGTACTACGATTTCATAAGAAACCAATTGAAATTAATTTAGTTAAAATACTTTATTTTATTTAACTTTTTTACAAAAACTAATGTCGGTATCAAACAAAATGTCTCACATGGTTTGAAGTCAAACTTTTTTTTCTTTAATCTAAAGGATGATCACGAAATTATAAGTAGTCTATCCTATAAATAATTTACTTTTATTTAAAAAAATTATTAAAAATTTGAAATTATTATTTTTCTAGTTAAGAGAATATATTTAATTTGTGGATCATTGTATCTTTAATGAAATTAATCCGGTATCATCATTTTTCATGTCAAATTAGTCTATACTGTCATAATGCATTCTCGTACGATTTTTAGCGTACCATATACAATTATAGTGCACCTCATGCCTTGTACAATTATATTACATTCATGTTTCATCATTATTGTTGGCTCATAACATCATATCACACATTAGCACCCTTATATTGCACCTTAAATGTTAGAGGGTATATTGGACGAATATCATTTATCTTGATTAAAAGAGAATAAAATTTAACATTAAAAAGAAAAAGAATGTTTATAAGAAAATATAGATAAACATGAGGTTGACCCAAAATTTTGAGGCATGCAAATCAACATTTTCAGTGATAAAAGGTTTCTTTTTTCTTTCTCACCACAAAATATCCAATTAAATTAGAAAGATAAATATTTATATACTTCTAGGGTAAATGTATTAGTTACACATTTACAAGGTATTGATTGTATTAAAAAAAATTAATTTTGTATGCTGCACTTATCAGATTTTAAGTATTTTATCTTTCATCTTTTAATTTTTAGTTCTCGTGTTTAGAAAATATCATTCTTTAACACTTTTACTTGTGATATATATATATATATATATTATATCATATATATGATATATATATATGACAAAACTTATATACCTCTGAGTACAAATCTTAGATCTGTGCCCCCAACCCAATTCAGCTTGTGATTAGATATATACTCTTCAAGTATCGTGTGCATACTCTTAAAGTATTACTTTCCATATTAAATGATTCAATGATGGATATTGGATATATACTCTTCAGGTATCACGTATATACTCTTAAGGTTTTGCTTGCTTATTTACTAAAGGTATCATTCTTTTGTTCTACGGGTATCGCATGTATACTCTTAAGGTATCACCTACATACTCTTAGTGGGTGTTTGGTAAGCAGTTTTAGGGTGGCTAGGGATTTGTAAGAAGGATAAGTACATGTTTGGTAGGTGTGTTAGAGGCCCGGGATTAGCTGGGTTAGTGTATTGGGTTTAGCTTGTGCAAGGCCATTAAATTTCTAACCCACCAAATTCGGTGGGTTATAATGAAGCCCAACAGTGAAAACGCCAATTTACTCTTTTGTCCCTACTGTTCCCAAAAGATTTTGCCTTAACCCCCAATTTTGTGACATATTACTAGATCTGCCATGGCCTAAATCGAATTGAAACTTGAAGTGGGTCTCTGCGTCTTCCATGTCTGCAGGCTTTTCGAATTCGGAGAAGAGGTAATGGAGTTCATCACACCTTGACCGATTTCTTCGAAGCTCGTCGTCGTTTTCCCGTGGTCTGAAACACTCCTCGCTCGTTCATCTCCTTGTCATAGTTCTCAGCTTGACTGCATTTGGATTCGCGATTGCTGCTGAACGACGCCATAGCGTTGTAATCTCTCTCTCCCCCCTCTTTCTCCCTTCTCTTTTTCTCGCATTACACTGGTTGCCTGAGATTCGAGCTTGGATTTTGCGAATGTTAGTGAAATTTTGTAACCTGCGTTTTGAAGTTCTATTTTTGGGATTTAATTGTGCTCCATTGCTGCTTGCTTCGTGTTGTAATCTCTCTCTCCCCCCTCTTTCTCCCTTCTCTTTTTCTCGCATTACACTGGTTGCCTGAGATTTGAGCTTGGATTTTGTGAATGTTAGTGAAATTTTGTAACCTGCGTTTTGAAGTTCTATTTTTGGGTTTTATTTGTGCTCCATTGTTGCTTGCTTCGTGATTTTTAGCTTTGTCAAGAATCGGAATGTGTTTTGGGGTTCTGTTGCGTCGTTTTGGGGGATTCTAGATTTTGTCTACTTCTTGCTAGCTTAACCGATTCAAGTACCCTCTTTTGAGTATGACAACTTCGATCAGTACATTTACACTTGAAAATCTGCAATTTTTCTAATCCCATATGTGTTGGATTTATTAGAATTAGCATATCTCCTACTCTTTTGTAGGAATGAAAAAGAGGGGTTCTTAGTTGTATTAGTTTGCTTTGATTTTTGTTACGTACTTGATGGAGTGGTAAATGAATCTGTGTTGTTGGATTTCTGATGTTGCTTGTTGTAATCTTTTTGGCTCTTCATATTGAGTTTCTGTTTACCAATCTACTTTGAACTCAATACGATGTAATTCTCTCTTGTGTTGAATGAGATTAGATGAGAGGAATCAGTATTCAGAAGTAATATAATGCTCGAGTTTTTGAGATGTGCCTTTGCTAATAAATTTCTTACTGTGGCACTTTTGTTTCAATCTATTTGCTTTATGTGGAGAACATATTTTTATCTGTAAAAAGAAAAGTTAATAGTACATTTTACTGCTTTCACTCTCAAGCCGTAAATTGAATTATTTTGGGAGTCTTGTCATTGCTTAGATCTTGACATAGTGTGTGTGTCCTTAAAATTTCAACACTCTTGCAGCATCTTTAGTGGAGTACTACTTCAACCAGGCACTTGGGCTACTGTTTATTTCTAATGTTCTTTCTGGGCAACTCAAAACTTTGTATAGTTTGCTGCTTTCGTACAACACTCAAGACGCCAACAAATGATTAGTTTTCTGCACCATTTCAATACACTCTTCTAGATTTCATTTTGCTCTTTCTCGGCATTATGAATTGAGTATTACTTGATAGTTTGAAATCTTCTTCCAGTGCTTTGCTTTAATTTTTCCATGTCCAAAGATACTTTATTTCTTGAAGTTCTCTATGTAATTAAGAGCTAAGCTTTCAAAGGACCCAAAAGAATGTGGTGGACAATGGATGAGAAAGTCTGTACTCACTAAAGTCTTTTGTATTAGCTAGAACTTCTATTGTGGGAGTGATTTGGCAAATTTTTAGATGAATTAGTTTCACTTGATTTCTCAAAAAAGAAAAGCTTTCACTTGAAATATCACAATAGCCAAAGTTTCCACAATGTGCCATAGAACTTGTATGTATGCTTGAAGCATCTTGGCTTTTTGTATATTTATGAAAAATCTTATTGGATAAAGAACGGGTAGCTCCAACTAATGAGAATATGTAATTCATGCAAAATTGTTTGGGCGATGCCCCAACAGACAATACAGATAATTGAAATTCATTAGGCAGATTATAGGAGGAAAAGGAAATGCCTGACATGACTTGATATAAATTTTGAAGAAGGATATCTTAAATATAGATGAGAAAGAGTATCTTTATGAAGCACAATGGATCGATATGAGGAGATAGCGTTCATTCTTTTCTTCACATTCAATATGGTTCCAACAGTTTAAAGTATCAATTTTGTTTTTATAATATGATGTGTAATTAAATTTTCAAAACTCACGTTAATGCTTAAAATATGATATTGTTTGACATCAATAAAAGATAGTAAATGAATTTGAATTTAATTATCTATCTTCAGTACATGTTAAGTTAAAGTAGTTCCAAGATTATGTAATATATGCCTCATTGCATCTCTGATTTATTGTGACAATTTTTTTGCGTAAAACAGATTACCTAATCATGCTTTCTTAATCTTCTGGTCTCTTTTCCATTTTAAATACTATTTTCAACTCTACTTTTACACTGTAGGTACGCTGATCTTGAAGATTGCAATTTGGTGATAAAGTCCTTCTCTCGAATTCCCATCTCAAGGCTCATTCTGCAGGTTCCTTGCTTTGACCTTCTATATAGTGTTACCCATCACTTTGCATATATCAAACTCTGAGCCACTGTTTTATGTTACTTGATGTTTAGTGAAATAGGTTTGGGCTTGCTTGCTGTAGTTTTAGGAATCATAAGTACGACAGGATCCAACGATTCATGCAATCTGAAGCTTTTAAATTAATTTGTGAATTTCTGCCTTGCTTGAAATGTTGTATGTTATGACATATCCACTTGTTTGAATTTTTCCCAAAAAGTAACATTCGAATATGCTATTCTTCCAAATTTGTTCTGATTTGTAATGAAAATGTTAGCTGCTAACATTCTCCTCATACTTCTGCATTGCTCTTCCATACACTTTTTGTGGACTCTTTGTCCAATTGGTTCAATTTCATGCATTTCATTCATGTGTGTAACCTGAATGATAATATAGCTTCGTCTTTGTTTTTTTAGATATTTCAAAAATATGGATGAGGATTCGGATCTCGAAATTATATCTTGTGTTGTAGATGTAATCAATGTTTCATTCAAGTCATTGTGTATGATGATGACTCTAGCTTACATCATTAGAAAACATAGACATAAGAGAACTTCCCATAGGAATCGTCGGCCGAAGAAGTATGTGGTCTCTAGTAAAATTTCCCGCCAATTAGAGCACATTCGTGATCTGACCTTTGTAAGTGATCAGACCTGTATCAATCAACTCCATATGAGTCGTGACACCTTTAGCCGTCTTTGTTTTTTGTTGGAAAATGTTAGGGGTCTTCAACCCACTAAGCACCTACAAATTTCCGAGCAAGTTGCTGTCTTCCTCTCTATCCTCTCACACCATAAAAAGAATCGTGTTCTCATGCATGATTTCCGTAGAAGTGGTCACACAATCAGCACACACTTCCATTCTGTCCTAAGGGCTTTGCTTTCCCTACATCTCATTCTCCTTGTCCAACCTAGTCCTATTGCCGAAGATGAGACATCAGAGCGTTGGAAATATTTTAAGGTACCTTTGTAAACATCACTTTCTTACGATGACATTTTTTCAATACGTTTTGTTTACAAGAATATCCATATTTCTTTACAAGCTGCTCCAATTTGGCATTCATTCGTACGAGGACATATTTCCATGTACTGTAGGGTTGTCTTGGCGCCCTAGATGGCACCTATATTCCCGTGATGGTCTCCATTCATGATAAGCTACGATACCGAAATCGAAAGGGATTCGTGTCAGTAAATGTCTTAGGTGTATGTGATAGAAACTTGAACTTTGTCTACGTGTTGACCGGATGGGAGGGATCGGCTGCAGATGGTCGAGTCTTGCGTGACGCCATTTCTCGTCCAAACGGTTTAAAAGTCCCCATCGGTAAATGTTGTCTTATATTCATCACTATCCAAGTGTTGTAAATATTTTTCCACAATACTAATTAGAGTTAGTTTGTTGCCCACTAATGACTTCGGATTATGACAGACAATTATTATTTGTGTGACGGAGGTTACACAAATGGTGATGGTTTTCTAGCACCCTTTCGGGGTGTTAGATATCATCTACAAGAGTGGGTGAACGCAGAACCATAATCACCGCAAGAATATTATAACCTCAAGCATGCTAGAGCTCGTAACGTAATTGAGCGTGCGTTTGGAATTTTGAAGGCCCGTTGGGGAATCCTTAGGAGCAACTCGTTCTACCCCATCAAGACCTAGAATCATATAATTTTAGCATGTTGCCTGCTCCATAATTTCATTCGTACTAATTCTACCATCGATCCTATAGAGCATGAGGTGCCCGATTTATTTTCTAATTCCGATTTCGAGCCACCAGTAGGCATACAATACATTGATCAAGTTGAGTGCTCCCAAGATTGGACAGCGAAACGAGACAACATCGTCTTAGATATGTGGTCCCATAGGCAGTAGCGTACTATTTGTGTTGAACAAACTGTTTTTATAATTGTTTCCATAGCTACTATTTACTTGATAGTGACTTTCACAAGATGTCAAGATGTCATTTTCCACATGTCTATTTCTGCCCTCATTTTAATATACACTTCTGTTGGTAAAAATATATAGAGAATGTATGTCTTCATTTCTGCTACATTCATTATTTTAATTGCATTTCAGAAGTTTAAATGAACAGCAAAGAAGCCCCATCAAAAAGGATAGGAAACCCCCATAGTAGGCGTACTTGGAGTCATTTCGAGGAACAACAACTAATTGTTTCTTTGAAGGAATTGGTTGCCCGCGGTTACAAGTCGGACAACGGATTTAGGACAGGTTACCTAAATCTATTGGAGCAATCACTGGCACAGCATTTTCCTCGAACCGACCTTAAGGCCGAACCACACATTTCTTCGAAGATTCATGCTTGGAAGAAGCACTTCAATGCATTGTCTCAAATGTTGGCAAAAAGTGGGTTCGGTCTTGGTCCTAATCATATGATCGATGTACAAGATGATGTATGAGACGCATACATCAAGGTACACTCGAACAACTTCATCTTGTTCAATTACAATTCCCTCACCTTTCTAATCCAACTTCTATCGTAGAACAACAAAACGCTACGTTCCTATCGCTACAAAACCTGGCCTTTCTACAATGATTGGCTTGAGATATTTGGAAAAGATCGGGTAACCGGTGAGGGTGCTCTCCGCTTTGTGGATGCGATGCAAGACTTTCTTAACACGGGGAACACTAACCCAAATAAGACCAGCTCTGTGCCTCCTCCAAACACACAAGAAGAGTCCTCCTCCGCCTTCATGTCCAAAGGTGTCGAAGAAAGTTCGAACACCTCCTATCGAACCGGGAAATGCAAGGCAAGAAAATTCGACCATGGCCTTCGAGACCCACTTTTGGAGTCGTTTAATGAGTACTGTGAGCGGAATGACAAGAACATTAGTGAGATGAAATCTGATATAAGTGATCTCACTAAGAAGAAAATTGCTCTTGCACGAGAGGCGAATGCAAAACGCGAACAACTTTATGACATTCTAGAGAGGTTTGAATTTCCATGTTTGGAGGCCCGTGTGCATGTGGGGAAGCATTTGGCCATGAATGAGAATGAAATGGTGTATTTCCTCAGCGTTCCGGATGATGCTAAACAAGTGTTGATTAAGGACATCATGGACAAAATGTGATATCCCTAACCTCATCTTTTGGCCTTGTGTATAAATGTAACCTGCCAAGTGAAATGGACACATGTGGGGTTTGGCAACTTTTGTAATGGGTTGTGGCTATGAAGACCAGCCCAGTTCACTTTTGTCTAATTGTGTATGTAATATGACATAGACTTCAAACTTATGTCTCCTTGGTTTTTAGAATATTATGTAATATATTTGATGTTGTGATGAAATATTAGGATAATGCAATATGTATGGCAACAAGGCAGTGGCATGTACACCATCTTATTTTTTAAGACATCATTAATATTGAACATAATAGGCTGAATGCCTTGTCCAAAACATACGGCTAGCTTAGTACATGTACACATAATTGAAGAACATAACCCACTTACATAGAAGACATGCATAAAGATAATATCTAGACATAAACAACCATCGGGTTTTGTAAAAGGACCTCGCCCTTCATACTAGCAAAATAAGAACATGTGATATTCATGGTATGTGGACTCCATGCCATGATCTACACGTCTTTGTCATCCTCCTCTTTGAACAACTTGGCACTACAACCATCTCCGAACATTCTTCCTTTTTCTTTCATCTTTGAGTGTGGAGTGGACGAGCTCATCTCAGTCGCGAGTGACGGGGACTTGAATGAGTCATCATCATCCGAATCATGCCCAACATATCCAACTTGTCTCTTCAAGTCTGTCTCGTGTGTCTCGGATACGTCGCTAGAAATGATAATTACTTCATCCAAGGGTATGTAGGGCTTACCATGCTTCGGATTTGTGTCTTTTTCAAGAACATTGATACCCTTGTCACTTTGCTTTGATCGCGATTTGTTATGAACCTCGGTTGGATGTCCGAAGATGACCTTCAAATCCTCCTAATTTGGATCACCCTTCGTAGCATACGCAAAATGCGAATGGATCCATCTGAAGACCAAAAACTCTACACTTTAAAATGGGACCATTTAACATGCAAGTAAATCATATGAAGTTGAAATTATACAAAATAATAGTATACCCTCACAATCTCGTCGCATGTGGCATCGCTGCAAACAACAACGTTTAACTCCGGGTCCCAAAACACGTCATCGCAATTGAGTATAGCTGAAAATGTCGTGTGTCTTTGTCGTAGCAAACGAACTTGCCTCAAACAAGCCTTTAGATCGAATGTCTTGTTGAAGAACTTGGAGAGAACATAATGTGCTGTCTCGATGCCATGCTTGTTTTTTCCCCCATCTTTGAAATTCCCAATTCTCGCCTGATCCGCGAGCACCTCGGCAAAAAGAGAAACAATGGTAGCATCCCAGTCTAGATTGTAGATGTAGTCTTCCTGCTTGAGGGATTCATGACTGCGAGGCATTTTTTGGGTTCGCGTTCTTACCTTTCTTTGTTGCTTGAAATGTTTCGCCCAAAGATTCATGTCACCATATTTCCACATTTTATAATTGCTAAGACATTTATCTTCATTAAATAGTTGTGAATGAACTAAAATAAGAGCGTTGGTTGCATTAAATTCATGCATATCAAATGTTGGTGGGAGAAATCTTAAACAATCAATATGTGTCATCTACACTTTATTGAAATGATATGTGATGGAGTAGTAGCTTTGAAATTGAAAGCCTGCCACCCTTTAGACTGAAGACTGCATTGAAAGTTGACTCATGAACATATATTTACTTTATTGAAAACGACAAGAACAATTACTCCACTTTCCATATGCTTGCTTGTTTAAAGTCATTTTGTTTATGCTTTGTAAAATTGTCTATATGGCTATACATGTTTAAATATATGTCTGTAGCTGAAAATGACTGCAAATATGATCTAACTAATTGTCTCAAATATATATTTTTCTATTTGCAGACTAGTCATGCCGAGAAGGAGCAAACAACTTGATGCGTTTTACCACGTTTTCACCCAAGATGAAGCAGAGGACTTGGTGGGACGACTAAATAGGCTTGGCTTCCAACGCAACCTACAAAATGGGTTGGTGCTAAGCAATGTTTGTGAGGAGATAGCGCTTGAGATGAGGAACAAGACGACCGATGCTCGTTGGACAGCGTTGCATGTGAAGAAGTTTGTCGTCAACAACGTGCTTCTTTACAAAAAAATTTGTGACTATGTCATAAACACTGTGGGGGTGAAGTACAATATAGAGCAAAATCGGATTCGTGTAGCAGTGGAGTATTGGTACTTCGTCGAGAAGGTAAACACTACCATTTTTTAATACTACTTTACATAGACAATCAATTTAGCCAACCGGCCAAATTAACATCTCTCATCAATATAACCTCATGTAATCGACATTGCATGTAGGAGACTAAGGAACAGACATTGTTTCGCCAGTTTGGATTCCCTTCATTTGAGAAGTGGTCAATCGTGATGAAGCATCATAGGCCTGGCCAAGTGTTCTTGGAGGAGGCAGGGTCATCCACACGCACTCCGATAGTGGTGAAAGAGGAACCATTTGATCCCGATTGCCCTGACATGTGGGATGTTCAGTTCCCACGCAAAGGAGACAAGAACCATCCTATCCCCGATGACAAGCTGTTCAAGTTGATGCCTTAAAGTTGTCTACGTGCAAGAATGAAAGATGGCACATGATCACATTTTCCTGAAAGGGCCACTACGGAACTAGACTGTTACGTAAATATTTAATTAAGAAGGTACATTAAAACACTAGGTACGGCCTATCCCGGTTTGGGCTTTTGGACTAATTGGCATCCTACTTAACAAGACTGCAAAAGTAATGTATGGAGCTAATTTGTGAATATTTTGGACATTATCATGTTGGGTGAAAATCTGATGCATTATTAAGTCAAGACATATGACAAACAATATTTCCTAATTTTTTTTGTCATGTTTTAAATTAATGCCATGACATTAACATAAAACCGCATATATCTTCATTCGTCATCCGGATGTTTAAAGCTGCCAAAGTGAGGGAATGAACAAGCAAAACACTGGACATACATGTACAATAAACTTCCACCAAACATATTAAAAGCAACAGACGTACTTACTAAAACATTTGAAGCATAAGACACTCTTTCCATACCTTGCTTCACCCAATATGCTAAATTCCCCATTGCTCTCATGTGCAAGACTAGACCTTGCAAATGTCATTGGACTTTGAATGACTAGAAATTTGAGTAGCACAAACTAAAAGTACAAATACAAACATGCAAATACCAGACAGGAGTTTAGTGCGAGACTTTAACTTATCTTCCCTTGCTTTCAATGTGGCGAGTTCTGACTTTAACCGATCGATCTTCTCCAAGCAATCAATCGCCACTTCCCTTGCACGACCATCTAGCGGTGGCTCCAACCAAAGAAAGATCCACAACTGTCGTTCTATTTCAAAAATACGATATGAGTTACCGAAAAAGGTATATCCAATTAAACACGAAGTAGCAACTTGACAAAGTTTGTAGCATCACATATTATGAAAGCTTGCTTACCCCTCGAAAGAGACACGACATGAAACGTCGCATAGGGTGTTTTCTTGTCCGTGAGGTTTGGACTTGCATTGGAATTTCATGGCGACAACGCAGCCCAACATTTGGAGTTTCACTACTCGCACTCGAACCAACGTACGGAAAAGAATTCGAACTAGCCGACATGTTTTGAACAGGGAAAGGTAAGGACACAATAAATTCTCTTACATATATTTTAAACAAATAATTTTCAATTCATCAAATTATAATATTGATTAAAACACAAGTTGAAGCTGTGGTTCAAGTTCTAAAACTCATCTCCAAATTTTGCCAACTACTGACATGTATGCATGCTTGCAACCTGCCACTTAGTATCCGTAAACATATATATGAAACAAATTTGATTATGAATACATTGGCAAATGCATATTTGTGTTTCAATAAGATAACGCTCAAACAATACCTTGACCCCATTTCCCAAGCAGACTCCAAACCAGTTAATGTCCTCGGAGTGACTTACGAAGGCATGTGGAAGGTTGCCGACAATGTACAATGGACCTTGAAATATGTAGATCTACGATCCCAATTCTACATCGACCGAATTTTCACAACAAATCGAAACACCGCAATATGATTAGTCCGATAGAAATGAGTAATGACGATATGATTGTGGAAATCATGGAAAAAAATGTGAGAAGTTGAGTTACCCTCAAATGACGCCATGCCGTAGCATCGGACTTCCCCAAATGTTCTGGGTCTTGCTCGAGAAATTATTTGCATCGGAGACTTGGCGAATAGCGACGACGGTTTTGGGTGTCCAAGAAAATAAGAGCAAAATCGATCACTTCTCAAACCCAACAGCCATGGCCGGGACTTCCACTTTGTTTTCAGGTGCTCGGATCGGAATGAAGACGAGGGAAGAAGAAGAAGCCCCCAATCAATTTCTCCTCTGAATCACCTCCTCACCATTTCTGTCGATTGAGTTTGTGTTTGCAACTTTGGGGAAAGGCCTCAGGAATTGGGAATGAAATTGGGGAAGATCCAATTTGCAGCTTTTTCTTCTTTTTTCTTATGTTTTGTGGAGGGTCAATTTTGTCAATTCATATATAACATCAAACCCAACCACTATACCAAACACAATTTTATAAACTTTATATACTTTAATCATTTATACCAAACACATCATCTAACTAAACTCAATCTCAAAACATTCATACCAAACACTCAAATTACACCTTTTTTATCCTGGATGAACAGTAAAAAGCCCAATTGAATAACAATTAAACTCAAACCCAACCCAGATACCAAACGGCCCCTTAAGGTATTAGCGTAATGTACTCTGTAAATTTCAAATGTAAATTTTTATATATTCTTCTTTGAATTTTTCTGCAATTGATCTCATATGACTGCTATAATTTCCTTTAAATGTCTTGAAATATTGTAATGAAACTGTGATTTGTAATCTACCATCTAAATCTCAAAGAATGAAAAATAAGAAAAATAAGATGAGAGGTTAAACAAATTGATTTCTAAGCAATATTAATTTTCAAAGTATTTTTCCTTAACATCCACTTAAATATAATCGAAACAATCTTTTTTTTTTTTTGAGAGCGACCCAAATTTCTTTTCAAGAACTGCAATAGATAAATAAAAATTTGAAATAGACAAATTAAATCAATGTGAAGTATCTCAATAAAAAAAAAATGTTCCATTAAAAAAAAAAAACTTCTCAGTAAAACACTTGTATACATTATTTCATATTGGTGCTTACCATATTACAATTAACTCTCTTGAAAATTTAATTAGTTACGATAGTGTTGGTGGTTACCCAATATTTTATTTTTACCATGTTGGTGAGTACTACAATTTATCTATCATATTGGTAGATACCAACTATTAGTCTTGAACTATATTGGTAGTTGACTATTGTTCAAATTTTTGAATAGATTAGACTAAATATATATATTGGTAATATGAAGATTGAAAATTCATTTTAAGTATATTATCATCTTACATTTTAGTGCTCTAAATTTAAAACATTTAACTAAAACACATGAATTATTATTCATTAGATATAAATTAGCTAATTTAAATAAAAAATTACTATTAATATTAAAAATCAAAGTATATATGGTTACCATCCAGCACTTTATATGTTGAAAAATTAGGTGTACCAACTTTTCATACTTATATAGCCTATAACAAATTTCATCGATTTTGTCAACTACCATTCAATTTTTGGAAAATTAGATACATCAAAACAATATCTTTGAAGTTATAGTAGGAATTTTGATCAAATTGATGAAGAAAATTTGATAAAATATTGAAAATTCCGTTTAAGTATGCAATAAAAATTTATTTCATAAAATATAAATTGGAAAATTTTAATGGAATTAATTTTAACTAATCCAAATATATTACATTATTAACATCTAAAATATCTAACTCTAGAAAGAAGAATGAAATATTTGAATCAAAATGTTAATTAAATTGTTTTCAGACAGTAAAATGTCAACTTACATCGTATATGTATCTTTAGGAAAAACAGTATTATTTACATTACACAATATGACCATAACCTCAATTTAAGTAACATACATAATAAATTATATACATTGAAACACAAAAATTAAAATCTAAAAACATTTCAAATTAGAATGTACTTGTTAAATTTATATAGTGAAATAATCAAAATCTATTTCAAAATACCCACATTTAATAAAATACTTGTGAGAAAACATAATATTTGAAATTACAATAAAGAATTAAATTAGAAATAAAATAAAAACAATGCAAATTAAGTAATAAAAAATGCGTCCATCTTAAAATAAACAATAAACACAATATTATTAATACTATTAAAAAATATTAAATTAATAATACCACGCCAACTTGATAGCTAGTACTCTCTAATTAAGAATTATTCATACTAGAGTCCGGTTACCCTTACCTATTATAGATACATTAATATGTGTCCACCACTGCATGTCAAATATCTAACATATCAATTAATTTTACTTTCCATATAAAGAGAGAATGTGATCATTACACGTCAGCAATGAACATATTAAAAGTTATCCACCATGGACATTTTAGCATTTTCCATTTATATTATTGGACAAAAAAACTATTTACAAAAACAAAAGCTACAAATTTATAATTAAAATAATATGTCTCCCTCCTTAATAATTGTTCATACCCACTTTTTGTGAATACATAGCCCACATTTTCTTTACACCTTTAACAACACATATATTAACTATTCACATTTATTAACATTTATATTTTAATTAATCACTTTTTTTTTAACAAATGTAGGTGCTCTTAGCATCCATCATAATGATATTTTAAAATATAATTTAAAGAATCTACTTTTTTTTTTCTAGAATGAAAAATCTATTATAAATACGTACATTACACGGGTCTCATCTAATCATATGAAATGATTAACTTTTTAAATTCAATATTTGAACTCGCAAAAATAAAAATCGTATTTACTTAAAAAGAGTGACAGTTCATACATATTTTTTAATTAATCCTAAAATACAATTATCTTTACTAAACTGGTTGTATCGTTGGTTAAACCAATCTGATTGGTTTAACCTTTGCTATTATTCACAACAAATTCTGAAAATAAAATAATTTTATATTAAGATTTCAAATAGAGTTTTGCATGGATTTATGATATATATACATTCCTAAATGCTTCAATACAAATGACAATAGATATTCCTATAAATGCTTCATCAACCTATAGCACAAAATACATAATCAAGTCAAATAACTCACCACTTCAAGACATGGATTATTGTTCATATTTAGATGGAGAAGGAACAATGCTGGCAGAGCTTACAATGGCGTTTCGTTCACACGTTAAGTTTGGGTTCCCATCCCGCGATGACATACTCTTCTGCAGATTTCGTTTTCTGGAAAGACTCCAGAGAAAAGAGCAACTGTCCAAAGGAACAGCAGAGTAGCCGATTTAGTAATACGATTTCACTAACAGTTCATCATCTTCCACACTTCAATCATGTTTACGTTGAAATTGGATCCTATACTTTTGTTTGTAAGAGTTAAGTTTTTGTACATTCATTTGAATTGAAATCAGGTTCTTCTGCTTAGTGATCAATGTATGTGACAAGACGGGCCAGTTCCAATGTGAATGAAAGTATAAAAACTCAGTTTTTACAAACAAATAATTCAGGGAACCGACTAATGCTAATGAATGTACAAACTCGATTTTATATAAAGAAAAGTACAATGATCAGAATTTTTCTTCTAAGATGAAAGCACAAGAATCAAATATACATCTTTTCCAATATATTCATAACAAGGGAATCATAACTTTGGTCATAGCATTAGGCAGGAGAAGGAGTGTGTGAAGTAACAAAAAATATTGTCCATGATATGCAACAACGACTATTACCAAAAGACAAATTATAAGGCAACGCTATAACATAGTTTCCATGTTAAAAATAGGCACAATTATTTTAAGAACAGAGTTTGTAATGAGAATAATAAGTAGGAAATTTTGATATGGATCCAACACAGCATAATATCATCACTTGGAAAAGACATTGCAACTAATCTGCATGACTTATTAAACAGAGCTTCAGTTTTCAACTGCATTTCATTCAATACTTGAATTTAATCATTCCCAAAAACAAATATTTCGAGAAAAGAAATATCATAAAGAGCAAGACTTGTGTGAAACCGTCTCACGGATCTTTTTTCGTGAGACGGGTCAACCCATGACCCACACTTAGCAATTCATATGAAAAATTGTGGATATGAGTTCAATCCATGGGTAATAAGGATCCGTCTCACGAAAACTATCCGTGAGACCGTCTCATATGAGTTTTTGTGTATCATAAATTCCTTCCCACTTGGTAAAGGAGGTTTCATCTATCACATGTCTTCTACCAAATTAAAGGATTTCTTACCAAAAAACCATAATCTACTCGAGGCAATAGGATTTCTTACCAAAACACCTTAATCTACTCGAGGCAAGGCTCTATATGCCTCTATCTAATGAAAGAAAGATGAAGACTTTTAGTTAATTTTAGCCAAGTGGTGTTGATCAAATTTCATGAACTACTGAAAAATCTTCAGCTCATGATTTGGTACTTATACAAAGTATCTGTGATTTAGAATTGCATTTTATAGAACAGTTCAGTTGTAGAATTAGCTTGTTTAAGTGAAGTCCCGTAGAATTAGAAGAGATTTTGATCCTACATAACAATGATGTAATTTTAATTGTTCCAACTGTTGAACAATAAATATCAACCAAAATAGCATAAAAATAGAGGAAAAAAGGGGAAGGAAGAGATTGATAGAGATAAATCAAGATACCTTCTTGTAGTCGTGCACATGAGTCAAGCTCTCGGGTATAGCCCAACTCTTAAAATGGGGAAGAGCCACATCAATTTGGTAAAGTTTTGGTGCTAAACTCAAATCAACAGCACAAATATTTTCTCCGTTAACATACGGTCCCTGATCATACATATTCATCAGCAAAGACAGATTAACACTCGTTACAAGTACTGACTACTTCTTAGTTTCTTATAATTTTATCTATATTCCATTAATTAATGTAATCATTGTAGAAAACTCCACACCTTGATTTTCAGGTGTTCCTCCAATGCTTTCAATTCATCAAGCAGCAGTTGTTCTGATCCATCGTCGGGATCCCTGCTCTTCAAGAATTTGACAAAAAAAGGCAATAATTTGGAGCCCCTATAACAAAAATCAAGCAAAAACCAAATCAATATCATATAAACAACATATCTCATGATAAGTTGACTTGAAGATGCGAATTCCTAACCACCAAAGGTATCGAAAACTCGGTAGCTTGTTAAAGACATACAAAAGTTCAAACAAAATAACTCAAAAGTGATCGGCATATTTTCCTCTAGACTTTGACATATAGCACGACAAAAACAAACAAAAATTAAACAGCAACACATATTTCCCTATAGATTTTGAAATATATATAGCGGTAAAAATAGCAAACGAAAATGAAACATTAGTAAACAGTCCCCTAGATTTTGAAATATAGAGCGAGAAAAGGCAAACAAAAAATAAAAACAGGCATATTTTGCTCTAGATTCTGAAATATAGAGTGACAAAAGGCAAGCTTAGATCAATCTACCCCGGAATCATAAACTCGGACCGTAACCACGAAACAAGATATGAACAAAGATCAACAAATCCAACATCACATTATCATTGCATCCAAGAAACACAATATACCATAGCATAAACACACACAATAAGGCCAAGAATTTATACAGTGATGAAACTTGAGGAGGAGGAGAGAGAGATGGATTCGGGTATTTTTCTTCAATAACACCAACAATCACATCAGAATCACCAATCCATTGGTCATCAAGTTTTATCAGTGGAACCTTCCCTTCAGGGTTCAAATCCAAAAACCTAAAAAATTCCATCAACAAAAAATGATTAAAAGGTCAAAAAATCAAAAGAAACAACATATCCAAAACTATAACCAACTACAAAACAAGCAGCGTTAAGGAATTCACCACTGGGGCTTCGCGGTGAGATTGATCAAATGCATCCTATAAGGTATCTTCTTCTCTTCCAAAGTCAACAGAACTTTGTGGGCAAAGGGACCTGCATCATGCAAACAAATCATGAGGGAAAAACAAGGAGGAAGATTGCGATTGCACGTGTGTGTTTGCATAGTAGTGAGAATGCAGCAGAAAAAAAAAGAAGAGGAAATTACAGTCTCCCAGAAGGTGCGGAGCGCCTGTAGCAGCCTTGACGCAGAGCTCCACAGCCATGGTGGATCGTGAGCTGCAAGTGTTTGTGAAATTGTCTCGCAGAGGGAGAAATATAAATGAAGAAGAGTGAGAAAGATGTGTAGATACAGAAAAAGAATGACGCGTTGGAAATGTTACGTATGCTAATAGCTAATATGTCTAAATTCTAAAGTCAACTACACAATTGTTGTCAAAACAAACTTTTTTTTTTTTTTTTTCTGTCTTTAACTGTTGAACAATTGAAGGCCTGCAAATCAACCTCTTTTTTTTTTCAATCACACCATAATATATCCAAAAATAATAAAAATATATGTTTCGTCCCTTTTATTCTTTTTATGATTCATGAGTGTGATTGTCAAAATTATATAATTCGATAACAAATTTAATTAACCTCCGTATCCATATAAATTTTCACCGTAACTCAAGGAGTAGAAATAAGATAAGCTTTCCTGTGAAACAAGTGTGATGAAACAGGTCCATCCGGCTAAATACGTTCAAACGGTTCCGAAAATCAGAACCGAATTGGTTCGAATCACCGGTCAACGGTTCCGGTTCCGAATCTGAACCGGGAACCGCTGGGAATCGGTTCGGTTCCGGTTCCATTTTTTACAAACCGGCGAACCGCCGGTTCGAACCGTCGGTTTTTACAAATTTCTTTTTTTTATTTTTTTTAATTTTGCAACTTTTATGACATTAGGACACAAAAACGATCTAAAGGTAACCCTACCCAAGAGTTAGACTCTTATTTAAGTGCTACTTTTGAATCTATTGCTTTTGAGACTTCAAGTGATTTGTTGAAGTGGTGGTCACGAAGAACCACCATGTATCCTATTCTAACCATTATTGCTAAGGAAATGTTTGTAACTCCTGCCTCGACGGTTTCGGTTGAGCATGTCTTTAGTATTGAGCATGAAACTAAAGTTCTTTCAATTTTTTTCCCCTTCTCTTTAGTCTTTAGATAGACTTTTGTAATTGTAATAGATATATTTAGTTTGTAATAGTCTAATAGATTAGAATTAAGATTATAAATTCATTAGAATTTCAATCATTAGGTTAGAAACTTAGAAATTGAGTTCTTTATAACTTGTAATAATTTTCCAATTTATAATGAAAACATTTGTTCACTTCGATTTTTTGTACTCTATTTCAATCATGAATTATATCGAAACAAACATTAAAAAACAAATTCAGAGTTGCAAAAAAAACCGGAACCGGCCGACCCTGCCTGGCCCACCCATCTATTTATATTTTTTTTTCTTTTTTTTCTCACTCACCGTACCCTAATCTGCATTCTTCTTCTGCACAAAGATGGTCGTTCTTCTCTTCTGCACAGATCATCGCCGCTTCTTCCCCGCTTCTTCTTCACTGCTTATTCGCTGCTTCTTCATCACTGCTTCTTCATCACCGCTTCTTCACTGCTCATTCTTTACCGCTTCTTCATTCTCCTTCTTTTCTCTCTCTCTCTCTCTCTCTCTCTCTCTCTCTCCTGCGCAGAGAGAGAACGATGCATATCCTCCTACTGGCACACACAGCCGTATTCTTTCACCACGAGAACGAGTCGGCAAAGAGAGGCGAGAGCTCGTGAAACGTTGACTGGGATGCCAGGCCAGCGCAGTAGCTCCACTACCCCAACTCCGTCTGGCTCCTTTTCGTGTCTCTGCCGTCGTGCCGTCGAGTGATAGCGGATGAAAGGTGTTTGTCAGAGCAATAGTGCACATGGCGTGTTTGTTCAATTGTTTGTATTTGAATAGTTTCTTATTTGTACTCATGAGGGCATTGTTAATATAACAATTGTTGTCATTGCTTGGATGTTTGTTGTTTCTAGTATTTTGAATCCATTAATGATAGACAATCTTGATGTTTCTGGATTAGAATTTGTATGTATTTATGATATTATTTGTCACATTCCAATCAAACTCTTATGTTATGATACTCACTATAATGTAAATATATATTACCACAAAGATATATGTGTGATACCTCAAATGGATTTATGTAATACCTAAGGTAAAAATGCAATACCTTAAAAGGATTCATGTAATACATTAAAAGAGATACAATACCACAAAGGTAAAAATGTGATACCTTAAAGGATTTATGTAATAACTTAAAGGTAAAATTACAATACCATAAAGGTAAGAATGTGAATACAATATGACAAAGGTAAAAAATGTGATACCTTATAGAGATTTATGTAAGACCTTAAAGGTGCATATATAATACCTTGTATGTATGCATGTAATACCTTAAAAGCATACATGTAATACCTTAAAGACATAAATGTAATACCTTAAGAGTATATGTTGGAAACATTTAAGTATGTTTTTATGAGACAAAACCTTAAAGAAAGTAACTCTAACAAGCATAACCAATCTTAGGAGAGGTTACTGCAACGAAGTTACTGCAGAAAGATAAAGATCAGAGAAAGTGTCAAAGGAAGGATACTGAAGAGAATGGTGGAAAGGAATCGGGTGAACTAATTAGGATACTGATGACTGCAGGAAGTTACTAGAAGAGACCTTGCTGAAGCAGATTGCAAAGCAGCAAGCTACCAGACAGGAAGCTACCTGAGAGACCATGCCGAAAGCATACTGCAGAGCAGCATGCTACAGAAGCCTCAAGCCACCTGAAGGAGCAAACCAAGGAAGGAAGCTCCAAAGCAAGCACGAGGAGGAAGCTACAAAGCAGGCATGAGAAGAAAGTCAAAAGTTACTGGTAGAAAGAAGAAGGTTACCAGTAGAGAGAAGAGAAGAAGAGCCAATCAGAAGAAAACACGTGGAAAGCGAAAATCTTGCGTGTGTCAGAAGAAGTGCGACGCTATCAATGATGGAAATCTATCTACCTTCAACGGGCAGATTTCCTAATCTATAAATAGAAGAAGACTGAAGAACTGAAAAAAGGAGAAGAGCAGAGAGAACGCGCAAACAGAAAAGAGCGCAAGAATATAGCGTAGAAAAGAGGGGGAAGACTACACAAAAGAAAAGAGAGCAAAGTGGGGAGCAAAAGAAGAAGAGAGGAAATAGAAGTTCAAACACCCCACACCCCAAAGACGCATACTCAATCTCACAGTCGAGATAACAAGCTACAACAGTTCAACCTGCAAAAGAAGTCTAAGCCTGCTGCATCCAGTTAAAGAAGGAGAAGACAAACCCTTATCTTAAGGACTATCTTGGAGTGCTCAGTACGAGGAATAGAGTCCTGCTGAGTTGGCCACTTTCTGAAGAAGAAAGTGAGGACCCTGGGTGGGTAGAGTAGGATCCTGTGTGGGTCAGTTAAGAGAGTAAGCAAGCAGAAGTGTGAAGGCTTGCTACTTACTTGTTAAATCTGTGTTGTAATAGATAGGGCTATATAAACCTACAAGATTTAACGAATGTTCCCTCTTGAGAAGAGGCAGAGAGGATGTAGAAGGATTACTCCACCTTCGAACCTCTGTATATCTATGCGTCTGTTCATGCTTACTTTCTTTATGCACATCTTATGTTAGATGCATGTCCTGCATATTTGGTCTTTGAATGAGAGGAAGCTTCCGCAAATATAACTCTGATCAGTAACCTCCCAAAAGGTTACTGTCTCTCAACCCAAAGCCTTAAAAGAAAAGAAAAGTTTGAAAATACAGTAAACTTATTCACCCCCCCTCTAAGCCTACTACCACCATTGTGGGACCCAACAATATACACGCAATACCCGAAGAGTATCACATTTATACTCTTAAGGTACTGCATTTTTATCTTTAAGATATTATATACATTCATTTTAATGTATCACAGTTTTACCACACTTTTTTACCTTTTAAGTATTACATCAATTTCTTTTAAGGTATCACAATTTTATCTTTATAGTATTGTAAATACTTACATTATTTTTACCTTTAAGTATTACATAAATTTCTTTTAAGGTATCATAATTTTATCTTTGTGGTATTGTAAATACTTACATTATTGTATTACATGCATATATTTAAGGTATTACACGGTTATCTTCTTTTTAAATAAGAAACTTGCAATCTGCTAATTATCAGAGAAGAAAAAAACAACAAGGAAACCACAATAAACTCCAAAACATGAGTCATCCAACCAATAATTAACTAATAACAATACAATGTAATCTCCAATCATCAAGAAGAAAACAAGAACATACGATAATCAAAAAACAAAATAAAAAACTGAAATTTTACAAAAAAGAGGGGAGAAAAGAACAGATTGATTGGAGAAAGAAAAAAAGGAGGAAAATTAGAACAAATTGAGCAACCCGATGATGTAATCAACGCCCTCAATTTCTCCGACACAGAGTGGTCCAAATCCTCGATGACAATAGAGACTTGTACATGGTTTTGTAGCAGAATCGAATTGAGATCTGCTTCATCATCCTCCTATGTGACAAATTGAAGTTGTGTTTGATGAACTGGATCAGATTGAGGTGATACGAGGAGAATATCTCGACGGTGCTTAGAGGCGGAGGTTGCTCCACTAGTCGATGTTGGGGCAGCCACCAAGGAGGAGTGATGAAGAGTAGAAGAAGGCCAGATGAAGAAGGAGAAATGAAAGAAAAAAAAAACTAGATTACGCAATAGAGGAGATGAAAAAAAAGAAAAAAAGAAAAGAAAAATATATATAGATGAGTGGGTCGGGTCGGGTTGGGGCACAGATAGCACACAAGGTTTTGCATGTAAAAAATGGTAAACTTAAAATTACAATATCTTCTCTTACAATTAAAGGAAAAATAGATTTGAAGTATTCAATTCTTTTTGGGTAATTCTATACACACCCCACTCACAACTAAACACACCCCATTTACTAAATACACCCACAATTATATCAAAATCTTTACACAATTTCTAAACACACCCCACAACATTACAATTATACACTTTATGAATTAAAAAAAAAAAAAAACATAAAATGCTTTATACACCCCACCCACACCACCCAAATCCACCACACCCCATCTCTACAAACGCAAGCAAAGAATTTTTTTTTGAATTTGAGGAACATCCAAGATTTGATCCAAATCTACCGAACATTTGATAGTGCGTATGACGTGTAGTCGAACGGGCGTGAAGGAGTTCGATCAATCCAAATCTACAACTTACCATGGATCCTAATGAAGCACAAAACCCACCAAGTAAGTGTAGTGTATTTTTTGTTTAAGAAATTTGTCTTATACTATGTTTAATGGGGTAAAATTGTATGAAAGTTGTCTAGAAATCATATTTGGGTTATGGGTTTAGGGTTGACATAAGTTATGTGTTCGATTTGATGAAATTTGAGTTGAATTTGAGCCTGAAAAATTGGAAAATCGCGTGTTTCGATCTGGGTATGTTCGGCCCTGGTTGGTCGAACACTGTGAAGTGTGTTCGGTAACCAGCCGAACATGTGCAAGTGTGTGCGGATATCCACCGAGCATTAGTGCGTGTGTTCGGCCGTCTACCGAACAACTTTGTTGTTGTTCAGTGACCTGTCGAACACTTTAAGTGATGTTCGGTTGACTACCGAACTCTCCTGCTTTTGTTCGGCTACCTGCCGAACGCTTACGTATTTTTTTCGTGTCATTTTTCTGTATGTTAAATATCAACCTTTCGACACTTGTGTTATTTAAGTTCGCGTATCTTTTTGACTGATTGTTTCAGCTTTCTTTTGTAGTAGTGTATCGAAGGAGACGACCTACTACGTCTAATAGAAGAAGACGTGAAGCAGAAGAAGAGAGAATCGAACAACCAGTGCCGTCTGAATTTGCTCTTCCTCTAATTCAGTATAATGTGGAGGAAGCAAATGCTGTTCCAGAAGTTCCACATGACGTGGGGGATGAGCATGTTGATGATGAAGGGGGAATGGAAGACGATGACGAGGCCGACGAGGAGCTATTGACTGGTCCTTGTCCGGGTGGTCCTATTGATCATCGTTTGATCCCAAGTTTCAAGACGCATGTGTCATATGATATATGGAATGGGGTGGAGAGAGAAGTGTTGAAATTTCATTGTCACACAACGAAATTGGAGACATGGAAGTTTGTGAACATGGTGGATATGTTCAAAGATATGATCGAGCGAACTCAAATCCCCGACCTCGGATGGATTTCGTATAAGACACCGAACAAGAATCTGCTCTGTGCTTTCGTGGAACGGTGGCAACCAGAGACTAACACGTTCCACATGTCATTCGGCGAGATGACTATTACGTTAGATGACATACATAGACTGACGATGCTTTCGATCACTTGAAGACCATTTATGGTGGCCCAAGGCAGAAACCGGCCTGAGATTCCAATGCTTCTGATGCAGAGATTGTTGGGGACGAGCACCGATGAGAGCTATGAAGCCCTACAAGGTCACAGGGGTAGCTCGATTCGCTTGGAGTGGCTTCGTTCTCGCTTTGAAGCGGATACGAGCTCACCGAATGAAGATGTGAGAATGGCTGCTGCTCGTGCATACGTCTGGTTCACTTTAGGTTACACCATCTTTTCAGATAAGAGTGGTTCTAGAGCGGATACGAAGATCTTACGACTGTTGGATGATTTCGATCGTATACATGAGTATGCCTGGGGTGCAGCGGCCTTGGCATTTTTGTATCTACAGTTGGGCCTGGCTTCGAGGAGTGGTGTGAAACAGATGTATGGATATCTGACTTTACTTGAGGTACTACCGTATTTGCTATCTTTTTATACTAATGTACGGATGTTTGGTGTCTTTTTATACTAATGCCTAGCTTGGTATAAATTGTATTAGGCTTGGATATATACGCATTTTCCAGTGTTTAGGCCCACCCAGAATGGACATTACCGGGTAGATGAGCCAATGTCACGAAAGTGGATCCAGAGAGCTCATGCTGGAGGTAACCAAGAGCGTGTATTGGCTATACGTGAGGTGTTAGACAACATGACTTCGCAAAGTGTAAGTGTATACATTTCCTTATGCATTTCATATAAACATGATTTTGAAAAAAATTGGACAAGTGATGCATATTATCATATGCCTTAAAATGTAGGTCGATTGGGATCCTTATAATGATGTTCGAGAATACTTCCCTCGAAAAGATGTGACTTTCTTCCAGGGGTGTATACGGGCATTCGACTGCGTTGAACCTTACTATCCCGACCGAGTGCTTCGTCAATTCGGCTACGTTCAAAGGATACCACTTGAACCACTTGTGCCAAGTGTAGTTCGACATGGTAACAACGCTTTGAAGTACAATGTCACTTGGGATGCTCTTGGAGCTTACTTTCGAGTATGGAGGAACCATGTGCTGTCCATGGAGGACCGTGGTCAAGATGCTAATCCACCATGGGAATGCGTGGATGAATACATGGATTGGTGGAACACGGTCTCGCACCCAGTGATCCAGAACCCCTTGAACGTGCCACCGGAGCACGTTCAAAGTAGCCGAATGAGAGGTCCTGATCCGTGGGAAATGATCGCTGATGCCCGTAGACATTTGGATCCCATGTACCAGCAATGATTACAAAATGTGGATGGGATGGAGCTCTCCGGGGTCATGCCAGCGTTGGTGGGAGCATGACGTTCGTTAAACGTTGAGGATCAACCGGAGAGCTCTACACGAGCGTCAGACAGGAGTCGTAGAGGTCGTAGATCATAGATTGATTCATGGTGGATTTTGTACTTCGCTTTAAACTTTTTTTGGAACATGTCAATGTACGTATATTGCATTGAACGAATTAGGTTTATTTGAATCTAAAGCAGAATTGCCTTGAAGTTATTATTTGTCTTTACTTCGATTATTCGTACCTATTTGCATGTCATCACTTATTCATCTCAAGTAGAATATATTATTTTCCATGTGTTGAATAGACTGACTATTTTCCACCGGAGCAATTACGGGTATCCAATGTATGAAGAAACAAATATAATCATATAACAATCCAAAAAAATGAATTGCATCAGTGGTGATCTCGTTTATAGCACTAAATGCAGCCTACAGCTTACTAGAATAAATGTGTCTACTGGAATAACGGCACAATCGTGCCTTCTAGAATATACATCTATTTAAGTATTCTTGGATTATACATCTCAATCTATATACAATGTGTCAACTCCTACTGACGAGTGGCCACTTCGATGCTCCAATGTGAACTGCATGATTCGTTGCTTGTAAATTTCTGACCAACCGGCTGCACATTCACGCCATTGCCCGAACCACCCTTCAATGATTGGAGGTAAGAGACACTCACCCTCCAAATTCACCTAACAATAACATTAAGCTTTTACATAATTGTGTATCTCCAATGTGAAAGCATTCAAAAAAGTAGAATCTTACCACAATCCAGTGGTTGTTCCCAACGAGTGCCATGCATATGAGGTTCGAATTTAGTAGCACTTGGGATCTCATTGGTAGAACCATCACACAAAGTTGTGGAGATAAGTGGACAATGGCTGAGTTGTAAGCATTGGCGGTGAGATATGTCATCTCCGGGAATGCAAACCAATGATTCACATCATATGTGGACGGATCGAAGCAATGCAAGTTGTTCAGGATTTTTTAAGTCCTATCTCGCACCCCATTAATGATTTGGTACAACCCTTCGTAATCTTTCAACTCCCGAATTAGCTCACTTCGTACTTGTGGCCACGAATTCTCGCCCAAACCTATTGCATGGGCGAGACATCTGAATCCACAATGACCATCTCATACCGGGTTTTTGATACTCAACACATGACTGTGGAAGATGGACGGAAGTTGGGCAATGAGTACTTCATCACCAACCTTACGGACTGACTGACGTCTCACCGGCTCTTTTTTAGACTTCATCAGGGTGAAGATCAGTTTTCCAGGGGCCATATCCTCGAAATATACATTCTGCCCAATCGATGGAGAGTTGCTATCATGCAATGAGTCAATGATCTCAAACTTACTTGGGTTGCGCTTCGTGGAAGTTGATGCTTTGGATTTACTTTTACTCGGCCTACCACGGGGACGAGCGACCTCGACTGGTTCTTGTAATGTACTCATTGTGGGCATCTTTATCTCACGAAGTCTTTTAAACAACAACAACTTTTCGGCTTTAGATACATTATGGTACAACTCCAATATTTCATCAATAGTTTCAAATACACGATTAGTTGCATCTTCATCTTGCGTCTCCTGACTCCTTGAGGGCTCACAATCCAACTTTGTCCAATAAGGATCAATCATCTCAAGCTGGACGACTTGGTGATCTCATTTCAACTCTGCAAGCTCATGCGCACAAGGCAAACCACAAGTCATCCTTAACACACAACCACACATTAGAGGGTCGATACCACAACTGTCAACCCCTTTCATCTCTTCAAACATCAAGGCAAGGGCATGATGAGACACAAGTCCTCGAATGTTCTTGAAAATAGGCAAACAATATCGATGTGGCGCCACATTAAGGCTCTGCTCGAATTAGGCCCTGATTTGAACATGAGATGTGATAAACAAATGATGTATTCTCTCCCAAGAAGTCTCAAAGTTTGATTGACTTGTGTCCAATAGCCTTTTCAGTTTCGCATGTGCACTCTCAGCCCTACGAATACATAACACAACATATTAAGTAATATCATAATATCAACTGTTGACACAATTAAATAAACAATGTAAGTAATATCAAACACATGACGTACCTATTGCTAATTGTATTTTGATAATGCATAACCTTGTTTGTCCAACATAGCACAAATCTCTCATTATATGGCTCAATCCAAGTCTTCATGCAATACATCACGGCACGTTCCACATCTGCATAGTCAAGGTGGAACCTCCTCAGCAGCTCGTTGAATCGGGGTTCATCCTCAGCAGATATCAGAATATTCCATGCATGTATGAAACACTCCTACTTCTCGGCCCTACCAAGGAGTGGTCGACATTTGACCAAGACATTTTTATTAATGTGCCCCTACAAAGGAAATGTGTAGAAGTGGGGAAAGTAACAGCAAGGGCATTCATGAGGGCAATCTCCCGATCAGTTACTATCACCTTCGGTACTACATCTTCGATCATTAGTCTCTTGAGTGTAGTGAGGGCCCACCGATAGTTATCCTCACGCTCCTTCTCCAAATACACACAGGCCACAGAAAACGTGATGTTTGTGGAGGTAACACCAACGATCTCTAGGAGGAGCATTTTGTACCTATTAGTCTTGTAGGTACAATCCATTAGGAGCACACTCGGAAATGCACGCATCAACTCTACAGCTGTAGGATGAGCGTAGAAGAGATCGGTGACCCTATCTGTACCTTCGCATCTCCTACTCAAGTGGTAGTACTTACCATCCTTCAATTTCCCCAACAAGTACTGCATCTGAGTTCGTCCTCCATGCTCAATCACTTTATGCTTTTGACGAGCATTGTATAGTGTCTTCAGTTTAGACGCATTTTCCTTAAAGGATTGCTTCAAAGTGCTCAAGATATCTTTGGGCTTTGCTCGGTTTAGTGAAAGGTCACGAACAAGCTGATCCTCAGCAGGCGTTAGTCGACCTGCAAATGAATGTTCAACCAAATGCCTGCCCATTGGGTGATTATGCAAACCACACACCACCTCTAAGCTCCAATGTCCGAGCTCATTCACCTGCACTCCTTTTAGCATGAAAGGGCAGTCACATTTTTTTATGCCGGTGTTTCGTGAAGATACCAGCAGCTGATCAACGGAGTCCACACTTTTTGAGGCCAATCTCTTCTTTGGTGGGCGATACTTACCACCTCGCTCACATCCTAAAAACACTCGAGCGCGCCTGCCACTTTCACCACTATCACTACGTCTAATAAGGACAACCGTGTTTAGACGTATTCCAACCTTTTACGCCCAACTGACCATTTCCTCATGACTCTCAAATATTTCAGTCGTCGAGAACTCCTCCGAGAAATCAATAAATTGATACATGGGATCATCATTCGACTCCTGCAGTTCGTTAATAATCCTCATTTCCACCTCATCTGATTTTTTTTCCTATCCATATGCAAAACCGAACAACTACATAAGTATACTTTGCTCAATATATCAATTCAAATCAAAATTTTGCGTCATAAGAAGGTCGGAAAGCAAAAATTGGATCCGTTCGGCCAAAACAGGCAGAACGCGCTTCAACTTGTTCGGACAAGTTGAACCTCCTTCAAAATGTTCGGCCAATCCGAACATGCAGTGTTTTGTTCGGCCGTCTGCCGAAGATAACAAGATATGTTCGGCGTGTTGTCGAACACTCTTCATGATATTCGGCCTGTGCTAGCCGAACAATTGTCGAGTTCATTTTTTTTTTTTTTGCTTCTTTTACGAAAAAAATGAAATCGTAGTAACAAATTTAAACACTTACATTGTCCATATCTTGATCTCCTTCTTCCTTTCAAGATGCTTCAGCTAAGGTATAATTTTTTTTTGGGAAACTTTGGAAGATTTTTGATTTGAGAGTATATTTAGTGATTTGAAGAAGGTGATAGATATATATATGTAGTGTATGGAAGTGGGGTGTGTTTAGTTGTTGTAGGAAGTGGGTGTGTGTAGTAATTTATTATTTAGATTTTGAATTATTTTAATAATTAGGTTAGTAAGAGTAAATTAGTAACTGTGTAAATATTTTAATTTTATATTATTTAATTGAGATGTGTATTGTTGGGAGGGGGTTGTGTATAGAATTGGCATTCTTTTTTACAAAGAAGCAGCAGTTTTCAGTTCTATCCGTAGGTTGGCGCCTCTCTCTCTTCTCTCTCTCTTTCCATCTCTCTCTCACCTGTTCAGTAGAAGAAGAAGAAAAGGAGAATGCTCACATGGCTGCCTTACCACACAATTCTTCCTCTGCCCTCTGATAAAGCAGCTTCATGGACTTCCTTCTCCGCTTTCTCTTCTCAACCCTTTCTCTTTCATAGGTACACCACCATTTCCCACTTCTCCTTTCTCATTCTTCCTATTTCCTTTTCAGCTTCATAACATCATTTTTCCAAGTTTTTCTCATCTAATTTCTGAATAAACAGGTTTCTCAGCACGAATCCATCTCAATTTCACCATTTAAGTTTTGAGGTTCAATTCCTGGTTGTGTTTTAATTAAGAGATTTGAAATGTATTGATTTATTCCACCCAAATTAGACTCCAAAATCACTCAAAAAGTAGGTTATAATGAAAGTGATCAATTTAAACAACATCAGTCCTTTGTTTGTTTGTTCATTCGTTCTGAAACTGGGGAGAACTTACTGTTGGGAATTAAAGAAATTGCTTTTGAGAGTTTCGGATAATTGTAAGAGTTTGTATGCTTTGAAAATTTGAGAGAATTGAACTTATTGTAGATATTGAATCATGTTTGTAAACATAGGTGTGATTTTATTAATATATATTAGCAAAGTTGGTTTGGTTGCATAATCATACTAAAAGTAGTGGGGCTTCTATTAGACTGAATGATAGGTATGTACAGTTTTTAATTATTTGTGTATGAAGAGTTGAGTGGTGGGAACCTATAGAGAGAATTTGGAAAACTGAAAACTCCTAGTGGTAGAACAAACGGAGCATAATATCTATGCTCTTATGAATTTCAAAGCCACCGCCATGTCCTTCAATCCACACAACTGTACTGATTTTGGTTTTTTCGTTTCATTGTATAACTTAGTGTTTCACAGTTCATGCAGGCGATGGATTGCCCAAAAGAATTACAAAGGTATTGTGGTAACGAGTGTGCTTGCTAAAGTCAAGAATTCACCACCGCCAAACCTTGATACACTGATCAAGGAACGTCACAAATACTTTGATGAGGTGATCATCAGTGTTCGGGCTGGAGATGGAGGTCATGGTGCCATTCTCAATCTTCCTAACCAGAATGCTCCTTCTAAGTCAGGGCGCAAATCTGAAAAAGAGAAAACAAAGAGAAAGATTTCATTTAAAAGGGATTTTGATGGTTCATACATCCTTCCTATGGGTGGGAATGGTGGTGATGTCATAATTTATGCAGATGAAAGCAAAGATACCTTATTGGAGTTTCACAAGAATAGTCGGTATAATGCAAAACGTGGAGGAAATGTTGATGCAATGGGCGTTTTGTCTTCTCAATTGCATAATGGGCTTTCCGCATCAGCACTTCGTATACCAGTACCTTTAGGTTTGTTACCCTCAGTGATCTGTCACATTGGTGCTTTTATTATCTTGCTAGTAAATGAACCATTGTCAAATCGAAGTTTAATGGTTTGATTGGCATTGTGGTGATTTTTATGATTTAACCTTTATGTGACCTCCAAGTAATAACTGACTGAATCTTTTGGTTAAACTGACAACATAACAAAATGGCCCTTCATTTTAAATTCTTATTTATTATTTTAAAATTTGCAGGTACTGTTGTGAAACTAAAACGAGGAAAACTTCTGGCTGATTTAGCTCAACCAGGAGATGAAGTAGTTGTTGCAAAGGGTGGACGTGGAGGGGTAAGGATATGTTTTCTAGAACAATCCAGGTGTTCAACATTTAATCTTGTTGTGAGATGTGAGTAAAATGATACATGAGAAATATCAGCTGAGAGTGAAAGTTTTATAGCTGTTGTTGTTGAGTGGAAGGGGAAAAAGGAGAAACACCCAAAGTGAATGATTTAATTTCATGATTCACCTAGTACATTAAAAGGAAATACAGGAACAAGTGTCTTTTAATTTGTTTCTTCTCAAGGCATACTTGTAGATGAAATATTATTGTTTCTACTTCAGCGTGCTTTCAACTAATTTGTATTTAGTATTTAATGGTTTTTGACAGATTAGCTTGTTGGAGATACCTGAGCATAGGAAGAAAAAAATGATGGCTGTAACCTCCAATGTAATGAGAGATGACAGTGACAAGGTAATGCTTGATGCTTTGATCCATATTCTATTAGACATTTGATTGTATACCTTTCTTCTTTGTAATATTATGTATTGGATTTGTATGATTGGATGTACAATATCTGTTTTTTTTTTTTTCCCTCCTTTTTGTCAATTGAAATGTGTTTGAAACATACAGACTTGTGGTCAACTTGAAAATGATTCATTCGTAGATGGAAGTATGCATTTCCATGAAGCGTTCTTACTCTTGACTTGATTAATGTAGCTGCTTAAGATGTGCCTAGAATTGTGTTCTTGTGTCTACAGGAGAACTGGTATGATGATCCAATGGGGCATCAAAACATGATCAAGGCCATTGAAGGCCATTCAATTTGATAAGTTGATTTAGGAGTAGGATGAATCAGTGCCAAAATTAGGAACAATAAGGTTCATGTCATACTATCGGATAGTTTTGGTATATTTCCATATCTAAATTATATATCTCTCACCTGAGCTTCAACGCACTAACTCAAAATATTATTGAAAACCAAGACACAGATCTACAAGTTTCATGTTCTGACTTCTGAGTTTTCCTATATTTGATTGCACCGTGGTTCATATCAGTTGGTAACCAAATCCTATGTTTCAAGAAGGTCTGAATGTCTTTACATCTTGTTTCTGATACTAAAGAATTCAAAAATAAAAAATTTGAGTGTGAAGTTGAGCTAGGATTTCCTATGTTGTTCGTTTTCAGTGAGTCATTCTGGCTGAGTTCCAGTGAATTAGACCAAGTCTGTCTTATGAAATTAAGTTTGTCATCTACATACTAGTTCTTTTGATGAATTTTGCTTTAACATTTGTGGCCTTATTTGTTGTTTCTGTTCTCAATCCAAATAATTCCAGGTCATGGAGTAAGTGGTTTGAATTTCTGTACATTGGTAGGTTTAGGTAATACAAATTTGTTCTTGACTATCTTGGGAACTATTATCATATAATGGTTGGGGTCTTGGAAGGTTTGTATTAGTTGGTGTATGTTCGCAAGCAGATTTAGGAAAACTCGTAACTTGGAAATTTGTTTGAATCATTGTGTTTGGAGCTCAGACATGATAGCTAAAAATTGAGACACGTTAACATGTCAACATTATGGTGAAATCATATTTAGGAAAATGAAATTGTAGGTATCTGTCTTGGCTTTCCATAGCATTTTTGACTTGTCACAATTGGAGCATCGGATGTGTGAGATGAAGTCAAAAAATGAGAAATGTGAAACCTGACAAGAATATGGCATTAACCTTGTATGTTCCTAATGTAGACGCCTTGCATCCAAACTCCCTCATCCATCCTTTGAACCTTTAGTTGGACTTGTTTATGTTTTGGTACCCCTTGAATCATATCAAGAATAAGGTAAAAGAATTATATGAAGTTACTTGGTTCAGATTTTCATGCAGCTAGTCTATGTAAACTTCATGTGCTTTTCAAAAGTCAAATTAGGACATTTTCTGGACTTGGTCTGGTATGCAATAAAGCATTATGATTTTAGACATCTCTTCATTTCATCTTCCATTGATGATTGTGAAACCATCATTATAATGCCTTAAAATGGTATGATATCAGGTGATTGCTGTTAAGGTTTTCATTTGCCTTTACATGATAGAATGTGTCTTTGATTTTGTCATTTGCAGGTTCTAGTTCTTGGTCAGCCTGGAGAAGAACTCAGTCTGCAATTAATACTAAGAGTTGTAGCTGATGTTGGCCTTGTTGTAAGTATTACTTATACCAATCATATCAGTAAATCTAATGCATGCATTACGTAAATGATGCAAGAACTTTTCAGCACATCCATATGTAGAACTTGTATGTATAGGTTATAGGGCAAACACACTCTACCATGCATATGTACCTTAGTCATGTTTACATGCAAATAAATGAAATCCTATAAGCTGTTGACCACCTAGTGGCTCAGTTTAATATTTCTTATTTCTAAATTTTTTGTAGCTTTTCTTTGTTTCTGTTTTCCCTTTCATAAATGGATTTCATTTCTATGAAGTAACTTGGAAACTAAATTTTATGATGCAATGCGGAAGCTCTAATTTATAAGTAAACTGACAAGGCTGTGTTTTGAGTAAGGTGTTGGTTCTTGTAATTTTCTTTCTTAACTGGCTTTGGAAATTTACCTTTTCAATTAGGTTATCTTTTCTAGGCCATCACAGTTTGTCCCATACTTATTTGGTCTTTGTATGCAAATTCTCCTTGTGCACTTGCACTATGAAGTGTCTTCGCGAATTTGAAACTCTTGAGGTTGCAGTCCTTTCTGGTTACATTGTCCTAGTATAAACAGAAATCATTGGTAGGTTTACCAATAATTCTTTGAATGTTGAAGGCCCTATCTGAAATGATAGATATGGAAATTGGAACTGTTTCGAATGTTATTTAGAATTGGCACAATGTTCCTTCTGAACCACACTATTAAATAACATAACATGTACATCTGCTATTCCCTGCTCGTCATTTTTTTCTATGGACTGTATGATACAATGAGTTAGAATATAGGTCTAGATTATTACTCTGTTAAGAATACCAAAAACTGTGGCAATGTTTAATTGTAATGATCAGAACAAAAATTAAGCTTCACTATCAGCGGGTGCTTATTGTTTGCCTTCCAATTTGCAGGGGCTTCCAAATGCTGGAAAGTCTACCCTATTGGCAACTGTCACACTTGCAAAGCCTGATATAGCTGATTATCCTTTTACAACCTTGATGCCAAATCTAGGACGCCTTAATGGTGATCCCAGTCTAGGGCCTGGGCAATTTTCATCTGAGGCGACATTGGCGGATCTGCCTGGCCTAATTGAAGGTGCACATCTTGGCAAGGTACTTTATTTTTCTTTTGTTTGAGTGATCTTTCAATAAAGCTTGTTCTTTCATGTTCTTTATCACCCATTTATTAACTTATTTGTCATGAACTCTTAAGTTATACATAACATTTCCATTTTTTTGTAGGGTTTAGGTCGCAACTTTTTAAGGCATTTGAGGAGGACTAGGCTGTTGGTGCATGTTGTCGATGCAGCTTCGGAGGATCCTGTGGGTGACTACAGGACAGTGAAAGAGGTATTCCCTTAGTTTGCTACCTAGTAGAGGTTTATTTTGAGCTTGATTGTTCTTGTGATGTCCAACAATTTGAACTTGTCTTTAATATGTGGCCCCCTTGGTAGTTCCCTCTGCCAAATGCAACATGATTTTTTATATTTATATACGTGTAAAACTATGGAACTCATAAGATTACTCTCGCAGGAATTGCGGATGTACAATCCTGAATACCTTGAAAGACCATACATTGTTGTTCTAAACAAGATTGATGTTCCTGAGGTTTGTCTTAAAGTTTTTCTTCTCGTTTGTCAGTGCCCTTTATGAACGGGAACTGGAGCCTTCTTGTTGCATGTTATTTTCAGTTAGTCAACTACTTAAGCATGATAATTTCTTTTCCAGGCACAGCAAAGACTTCCATATTTAACTGAAGAAATTAGGCAGATTGGAAGTGATAAGGTGGACTTGGGGACTGATGAGAGTACCTCTGAAACGGCTGATATTCCGTTGGAAAATGATGATATTGTTCCTCATGAGAAGAGGGTGAAGGAAATTGAAGAATATCCACGACCCTTGGCCGTTGTAGGTGTCAGTGTCCTGTAAGTTTACCATTCTTCTTCATTCATGTCACATTATTCTGCTTTGATATACTCAAGAACATGCATGTTCGTCTGCAGGAAAAGCATTAGAGTTGATGACATGCTCAAGGAGATAAGGGCGGCCTTGCGCACTTGTCATCAAGGTATTCAATTGCGGTAAATTTGTGCACAATCACGACAAATTAAAAGAAGTGAAATCGTTGTCCTTTGAAAAATGTTTCCCGCCAATGCGAAAAAAGTGAAAATGATGATATAGTCCCAGGTGTGGAAACTGATTTGGGTAGTGGTGATGTCAACTAGTAGAGATGTGTCAACTGGTATATATGCTTAGTCTAAAGTGGTTCATTTGTCCCAATCTGTACAGGGTTGTGATGAGACTTATTTGTCTCCTCAAATCTTGACACTCAAAATGGTCACTTATGAAATGATATGTTGTATCGATGATGATGTATTTGATCTTGAACGCAATAAAATATTTTGAATAATGCCAATAACACCCTTGTTACAATAAACAGGAACATCTTTTGCAATTATATTATAGTCTCTCAGCCTCAACTATTATCTCATTCATGGAACAAAATATCATCCTCAGGTGTGAAGGTTGATTGAAGTCCATGTTTCACCAATTTGGTGTGAAGAATAATTGCACAAAATTTGGGGACACATTATTCCATCATACCAAATTTAAAAATAGGGTTAAATGTAAAATAAAATAAGTATATATTTTCTTCAATTTGCAACCTAATCTATATTTTTTCTTCGATTGCAATCCAATCTTCTAAAATTTATCTAATTGTAAATTTTCCCGCAAAATAGAGATCACATAACTCATGTGAACCCTTACTAATATGGAGCATGGTGTTAATTAATTAGTGTGGGTATGTTTTAATGTGTGTTTTTTGTGTAATTTTAATGAAAAGCACTTAAAACTCCCACAGTATACGTGAAACTGTGAATGAGAGGAGAGAGAGGAAAATCAATGTTAATTGATGTAAGAGTATCTTTATCTTTATCTTTATATATATAAAAACACAAATATTGCCTAAAATAGTAAGAATGATTTTCCCACCCAAACCTCATCCTAAATATAGAAATTAGGAAATAAATAAATAAAAATTAAAATTGTTAAAAAAAGGTGAAAAAAAGTAATCAAATTTGTGATAAATTAGGAAAATATAAACGTTTCCTTTAATCTAAATGTAATAATACCAAATTATGGTAATTGATTGTAATCAAATATCAAAATTATAATTTATGAATTAACTTAATTCCATAAATAAAGGTTTCACAACCTTATCAATTATGAATTACAATTAAAGATTGATTTACTGTGTCTATATATATGGTAATATGTAATAATTGGATATTGATTTATTAGGTATATATATAAAATAAAATTGCAATTAGTTAATTATTTAAATATACTTTTTTATTTATTTATGCCCTCTCACTCACTATAAATATTTAATTTTGGTGATTTGACATCTCAATTCATATATTTATGATATTATTTAAACAATATGTGTATATATATATATATGATTTATTGATTTACATCATATATTATCATAATCATAATATCATATAGATAACAAAACAATTATTCCATTCAATGATAATATATATATATATATATATTATATAATTTAATATGCATGTAAAAAATATCATTATGTTTATTTATTCATTAAATATTTAATATATATTTAGATTAAATATATAAATACATATATAGTCAATGTGCATATATACATGTCAACTATTACCATCAAATATGTTTTATTTATTTTAGGAAAAGTAGAACATTATATATTCTTTGGAAGAAAAAAAACAAAAAATCCAATTTAATTGACTCAAAATCGTCTATATCCAATTTGATTATACTAATTCACTCTTTAATGTCATTCATCTCCAACAATTTAATAAATGTCATGACCATAAAATATAAAAACGGTAAGCCATTTAAAATATTAAGAAGATTAATCAATATAATCACCATTGGAATTCTTTCCAAAATTTTCATAATTATCAAATTTGAAACTTATATAAAAGATCTTATAATTAATTTGAGATTCTCACCAAAAAGAAGAAAAGAAGAAGAAGGAAAAAAAAAAAAAACTCAAATTTACGCAATCATAACAACAATCAATTATGTCTACATGACCATATATAATACACTAATTTCATATCTAAAAAACATATTATCCACTATAAATATGAAGGAATTCAAATTTTCATAATTATCATATTTAAAGATTACAAATGTCATTATATATGGAAACTTATTGATTTACAAGAATCAATTTATTATGTCATATTATGGATGTGGAATGTTAATTAATTTGATCAAGATGATATAATATTGTATTAAGCTAAATAAATATATATTTTAAAACATATATAAAAATCTTAATTTGAAATTCTAAAAAAAACCCCCAAATTTTTTCAATTACAATAACAATCAATTTTTTTTGCAGTTTGTATCGACAAGTAATAATGTTGCCTTCACTTTTGAATGATTCAAACTTTTATTGTTATTCATATTCGAAAGAAGATCATTGTTTACAAGATGTAACTTTATTTGTATTGTATACTAATTCTTCTTATTGTTATTTAATATTGTATTGTTTTGCCTATTCTAATTTCTTTCTTTCTTTTTTTTTTTTTTGGCTGCATGAATTCGAATTTAAGAGTCCTGATTCTTATCATTATATTATATTGGGATGATTGCTCTATAATATATGAAAATCATGTTTCATAATAAAATTTGTCTCTTCGAATTCACAATTTTTAAAGAATAGAATGTTTAAATCAAAATATAATGAAAAATATTGGTGCTTTGAAAATATTATATAGCTAAACTTAAAATAAATCAAGTTTTTTCACATTTGAATTGATTAATTGACACAAATAATATTTTTCAAATTATCATTTGGTTTAGAAGTATTTTTTTTATGAATTTTTGTATTAAGTAGATGAATCATATTTGTGAATATTTTATTTTTTATAATTTAAATCAAATGTTGATCTTTATTAAATAATTTCCAATCATATACATAATTTGTATATCTGATTGTTTTTATTTCTCAAAGAGACATAAATATAGCTTTTTATCATACTTTCTATCGATTATTTCATTTTTATGAAATGTTAGTTCTCATAAGATGATTACATTTGAAAGTGTTTGAGAAAAATGTCAAGTGAAAAAGTGATTAAACGATAAATATTCAACTTTTATCAAAGAGAAGAAATTAAAGATTGTTGTCAACAAAGAACATGATTGGAACTCCTAAGAAATAATCTTATGGATATATGTTGACCTTTTTTTTTCCTTGCATCAAGAATATTTTGTCGTTTTAATTTCTTTTTTTTTCTTTCTCCCGTTGATTTCTTGGTTTAAAGATTTTAACATTTGATAAAGAAGTCAAGTAAAGGAACATCCTCACAAATGTTGTTTATAAAAAAGTGTTACAAAAAATTTAATTTATGAATTTGGTTGATTTTTCAATATCATCCATTACATAATAATAATGTCCACAACCTTATAATAAAAATATATAAAAATATTTATTTACAATATATAAAATTAATCTCCATTAATTAAATATTCAAAATATTTAAATCACTTAGTTTATGTTATTAAATTTATATATAATTTTTAAATTTCAAATATTCTAAATATAAATAAAATTATGATTTTATCTTTAAGAAAATTTAATTCCGTGCATCACACGGGTGAAAAACTAGTGTTTATAAAAAGGTAATATTTTTGAAATTGGGTTAGGTAGTTTATATGAGGTTTGATGCAGATACTCAGGGGTAATTGCGCGAAACCCCCTCGTGTTATAAAAAACTTGCATCGGTCCCTCTTGTATGAAGGAAATTGCACGAAACCCCCTCGTGTTTCTATAAATTCGACATGAAATCCCCAATTCTGTTAAACTTCACGGGTTTGTGCTATATGCGCCGGAACTGCGAATTTTCCTGATTTCTGACCGTTACTTGCAGGTAAAAATACTACTTTACCCTTGCCTTTTGTTTATATATGTGTGTGCATTGTCCAAAAATAGAATAGCATGAAACCCCTCTCCTCTCCCTACTCTCACAGAAAATCTGGTAAGTTTTTTATATATTTTTTTTAATATTTATTTTCAATGCTGAAATTAACATATTTTGTACTCAAAATGTTGTAATGTACAATTTTTTTAGGATACTTGTCTTCCACGTATAGGCCATCGATATCAAAAAATGAAGAAACTTTAGATTTACGATACACCTACAAGAAGTGTTATTGTCGTAGAAATGCTGAAATTAAAGTAGTGGGCCCGTCCAAAGTTACAGTTGGCAAATTGTTTTGCACGTGCCAATTATCTCAATGTGGATTTTTTGCTTGGTTTGAACCCACATCAATTGGAAGGAAAAATTATTTGATAGAAATGCAAATGCCGGATTTGGATGAAGAAATGACTCTCCCGTGAATAATGATTCTAAAGAAATGCTCTCCAAGTATGACGATCTCTCAATGAAGATTGAAAAGCTCGACAAATCCCAAGAAACTATCAAACCGTTTATTTTCATAGTTTTGGTGCTTCTTATTATTGTAATTTTCAAGTAGTAGTTCAACTATTATTTTCACTTAGTTGTGATTGTTGTAACTAATATGTTGCTATTTTCCTTAATTAGCCAACTATGAACTATGAACTAGAATTTTTCAAGTATTACTTCCTTGTTTTCATTACTATTTTCACTTGAACCAACAACAATAACACTTGAATTTAACACCCCCTGCCCAATAATTTTCAGCAAGAAAACCAACAACAATTTTCATGAAGAAAGGCAACAAACAATTCTTAATGCAATAAGAAAATACTGGCCTTCTGCCCAATAGACATTAATTTTAGTGAACATCATCCAATACATGTATCAAAGTTCTGAAAATTTCTATCCCAACATGTACAAAATACTTAAATCTCAAAACAGCCAACTGCATCAAAAAAGACAATATTCATAGGTTGCATTGTGTATACCAAAATATACCCAACTATTTCAGAAAACTATGCAAAATATACCTCATATGCACCCAAAAAGTAACCAAATATTCACCCAAGCACCACAACAATTGTTGGCTGCATAGAAATATCCAAAATACCCATCAATTTCCAAAGATGCTTCACAATATTTACCAAAATGTACCAAAATAACTTGCTGCTTTTACTATGTCATCCATTCATTGTATTTTTCTTCTTTGGGGATTCTTCTGCTTCCTAGAGGCCTTTACTGAAGGAGCTATAGTATTCTGCCCCTGTCATAATAAGAACAAATAGCTGCTTTTACTTAATTTTACATACATTAGGGTATGGATATATGAAGTAGAAAAATAGGGTTGTTATGTTACCTCATCTTGTGCAGTAGAGTGTTGTGTAGGATTCTCAAGAGTTGAGGCTTGTGTGGACTGCTGCTGAGAAAGGTTAACAGGTGGCTGTTGCCAATTATTAGAACTTTGAGGTTATGATGAATCATGAGCAAGAAATTGGAGTTAGGGCAGTGTTTACCTGATCTTGATGGAGAGCCCATCCAAAAAGCTGTTGAAAATCCTGATCAAAGACAACATCTGGATCCATTTCAGTCTGTGGATCCATTTCAGTTTGCTCCTAGACAGTAGAAAATGAAATTAAACATGTGGCTAAAAATTCAGATTTCAAACTGAAATGGATGCAAGAATGGATCATACCTGATCTTCTGTGGGAGGTGCAGAGGTTGTAGCATTAGTCTTAAAGGGTCTGTTGGGACAACATCTTTTGTTGTGCCCCAGTTGCTTGCAAATGGAGCAAGTATGAGTTAGCCCTTTCCTTGATCCCTTGACAGCTTGTGGTGCATCATTCCCATCAGGCCTTCTTTTCTTCTTTGGTCTGCCTCTCTTGATTCCCACATCGGGGGGAATGGGGCCTAGATTACTCTCTTCAAAGTCATGCATGCCGAGGACAGGATTGATGTTATAGTTATAGACCCTCAGATAAGCTTCTTTTTTGAAGAATTGATCAACATAATCCTCAATGTTCAGCCTATGGAAACCTATGCAAGCTATTGCATGACAACAGGGGTACCCACACATTTGAAAAAAACCACAAGTGCAGTGTTTTTGACTTAAATCTACAATGTAGTTTTCTAAGAAATGCATAACCTCATATCTTTCTTCCCCAGACCAACTAGGAAAACAGATCCTACTCACTTTCCTTTGGTTTTCAATTTTTTTAACAATGTTTGGGCAGATACTCTCCCCATATCCCAACATCTCTACCCTTTTCACTTGAATCCTAGTCATGCATCTAAGTCTTATCCACTCAAACATGTCTATGATGGGAAGATCCCTAGATGGTAGGATGAAGGAATTGAATGATTCAGATAGATTGTTCACAATGACATCACACTTTGAATATGGGGAAAAAAACATCTTGCCCAATGCCTACTGTCAATCCCATTTAACCACTCATATGCAGTGGTTTCATCACCCTTTTTCACACTGATTCTTTGAATTTCACTCATGACCTTTTTATGCCCCCTAACACTATAAGATGATGCAGCTTTCTAGGAGAGTTTTTTTATCTCTAGACCCCTAAATTTCCCCTTAAAGTTTTTTGATCTCTAGATCCTAGATCCGTGCCCCCAACCCGCTCCATGAACCGACCCTAACCCGTAAAATTAAGTGTGTATATATATATATATATATATTTTTTTTTTACCCTAACTCTACACACACGCGAGCTTGAGGACGCGAAGAGAGAGAAAAAAACATATATTCTTCCTACGAGCTGAGGGCACGAGGAGAGAGAAAAAGCATACATTCTTTGAGCTTTCAACAATTTCAGACGAAATTAGACAGATTTCTTCCAACAATTTCAGAATTCCTTCTCCTCTCCTATTAATCGATTCAGCTTTGATCTAGGGTAACAATACCTAATCAACAGATGGATGATGATATGAATGAGAAAGAGCATAAATACGATTTTGATATTTTCAAGTGAAGAAGTTAATGATAATGTTGCAACATCAACTTTTCTTAATCAAATCATTGAAATGATAAATGAAGGTATTAGCTTATTTTCCTTTACTTATGATCTTATGCTACATAAATGAAAATTTCTTATTTTTGAATGAGGTATCACAAATGTTATCTACTGGTACTACAAGCTGAATAATAAATCTTGAATTATAAGTTGAATAGTGATCTACGAGAATATTGAAATTATATTTTTTGGGTGTTGTAAGTTTCCTCTATAGGTATTACATATTTGTTCTAATGGTATTATAAAAGGATCCCTCTGTATTCTAAAAAAATATTCTAAGGTATTACTACTGTGTTCTAATAGTGGTTATAGTTACTTCCAACGGTATTACAATTAATATATTGCAGATGCTGATTATACTACTTCTCTCATTGGGTTGAGAAGAAACACATTTGATGATATGTACAAACTGTACTGCAAACGTGCCCGATTGTTGGGATTTTCAGTGCGTAAATCAACCACACGGTATTCACCAGATGAGATATCTAAGGAGATAGCAAAACTCTTTCTATGCTCTTGTGCTAGATTAAAGAGACAAACAACCTCTACAAAGCACACCCAAAAAGGTCAACAACAAGAACAAACTGTAATGCTTTAATGTGGGTAAAGATGAACGATGCATGTTTGTTTGAAGTCGTAGAGCATGTAATATCACACAATCATCCATTGACAAGACCAGAATTGAATCACTTTTATCGTTCAGAAAGAAAAATTGATGAGGAAAAGAGCAAGACAATTGAGCACATGGTGACCTTGGGTTTGACACCATCGAATTCTTACAAGTATATGGTACAAGATGCTGGTTGTGAGGAAAGTCTTGGACACACAAAAAAAGTTCACATGAATTTTGTGAATCGGTTGAAAATGAAAGCAATTGAAGGTGGAGATGCACAGATCGTCATTGATATGATACAAGAGCAACAAGCAAGTGAAGAAGACTTCTTCTATAGAGTTCAATTGGATGATGAGATAGATTAAGGAACATCTCTTGGAGGGATTCAATGATGAAAGAGGACTATTAAATATTTGGGGATGTAATGGTTTTTGATACAACCTACAGAACAAACAAATACATTCTCATCCGTGCTCCTTTTGTTGGGATTAATAATTATCAAAGAAATGTGATGTTCGGTTGTGCTTTCTTGACCAATGAGAAAAAACAGAGGCATTTGAGTGGCTTTTTGAGGTATTCAAGAAGTCAATATCATGGAAATGTCCTATAACTCTATTCACAGATCAAGATTTAGTTATTTCAAATGCATAGAAAAAGTAATATTTTCTTTACCAATTTTATCACTTTATGTTATACAGTGTAATACCTTATGTTATATAGTGTAATACCTTAAACAACAAAAATTTATACCTTACCATAATACAACATTATCTACAGGTTTTCCCTGAAACAAAGCATAGGCTTTGCCTATGGCATCTCCAACAAAATGCAATAAGTAGATTTGCTGAGCTAAAATCAGATAATTCATTCAAAGCAACATTCAACAAATGTTTATCAGGTGTGTTGATGAGAACGAGTTTAAAAATTATTTGCCATTAATGATATCACAATATGGTTTAGAGAGTCATACTTGGTTCACAAGATTGTACACCTTGAAAGAAAATGGTGTACGACGTTAAACAAGGATTTCTTCTCAATTGGAATGTTGTCATCACAAATAAGTGAGAGCACCAACAATGCTATTGGGTTCCATGTAAAAAAAAAAAAACAACAAAAAGTTTGACAGTTTTTTTCAAAATATTTAAGGAGACAATTCAAATATGGAGACTCAATGAGCGAAATGATGAATTCCAGTCCACAACAACAAATCCAGAATCTGCCCTACCTATGATTGGTATGTTAAAACATGTTTCAAATGTCTGCACACGCCATATTTTCAAAGATTTTGAAGGTGAGTTCATCAAATGCATTTCCAGTTCTTCAACAGTTGTGATGTTTGAAAACAACACAATGATTTATAATGTTTCATCTCATGATGATATTGATCATATGCATCAAGTAATATTTGACTTTGAGATGAAGCTCACAACATACACTTGCATGAAATTTGAGGTATATGATATGTTGTGCCACCATTGTTTGAGGGTACTACATATCAACTTTATGCAAAGTATACCAGATACTTATGTACTAAAGACATGGACAAAGTTTGCAAAATCAGAAGTTTGGGACAAATTTAAAAGTTTGACCACCACAACTGATAAGCTGCCCGATAGTATTCTTTGGAGGATATGACACAAAAATACTATAATCTTGTGTTGAAATGCCAAGAAAATGAGCAAGCAAGGATAATTGATGAGGAAAGTTATGAAATGGACATTCTTGCTATTAATGAATTAATATCTGAAACAGTCTCTGAACAACAATCTGAAACATCAATTCAATCTAATGTTGTTATTGATCCAGTCCGCTCAGTTCTAAAAGGACGATGACAGAGGATTAAAGGTCATTTTCAGAAAAAAAAAAAAAAGACCAAAGCTACCACTTCAAATACAACAACAAAGGAGTTCAGTAAACATCATCTGATAAATTATTTTAGTTCATTTCTCAAGTTGTAATTCCATAATATTGAATGGTTGAAATTGATATTGAATGATATTATATATTTGGACATTCTTATGTTTTACAATTTATATTTATGAGTGTAATACCATAAAGGCATTCGTGTAATACCTTTAAGGTATTCACCTAATACCTAAAAGATACATTTATAATAACTATATTTTGTGTACTTATATGAATTATCCAATAAGAAATTATCTGCTTACGATATTGAATGATATTATCTGCGTATGTTTGCACAATCTTATGATTTACAGTTTATGTTCATATAGGTAATACCTTTAAGGTATTCTTGTAATACTTTTAAGGTATTCTTGTAATACCTGAAAGATACATTTATAATACCTTGAAAGTTGACTAAATTTTGTATACTTATTTGAATTATATGATAAAATATTATATGTTTCTATTATATTTTTAAAATCACTGTTTTTTAAAAACTTTGGAAAAGAAATAGTTTCAACACAAGTATATGATACATTTATTCAATTTTTATAATATCGTATCCATATCTTTGTAATACCTGAAAGATAAAACTATAATACCTAAATGTATTGTTTCAATTTCATGCCAAAAATGTAATACCTTAAGGGTATGAATATGACACCTTATATATGCACATGTAATACCTTCTAAAAATAATGCCTCTAATTCATTAAGTCAACACCTTCATGTACCAAAATATTAAACATCAAAATATAAAATATTGTATCCAACAAAAAGTTTTACTAAAAAAGCTTATAAAATGACCTAAAACTATATAAACAGAAACTGAATATTGTTTGGAAACCATTCTAAAACAATTTAAGCACTAAAAAGAAATTGTTTTTTGAACCCATTACTTCGTAACTCTTTTTGTTCGTGGTCTATATGTCTTTAAAGTCTTCAACCTTTTCTTCTTCAATGTCTCAACCTTCTCCATTGTTTCTTTCTTCTTTACTTCAACAATCCTTGTTTTCACCTCAGGCTTGCTTTTGTAAAAAATATGTACTTTTTGAAAAACATCATTCCTCAAATCATTCTTCTTCGACAACACAAGTACTGCACATATTTCAGCCTTGATGACTCGTCTCACAGCAGCCTGGAAAAGGAAAAAATATTGTAAATTACAAAATGATAAGAAAAAGTCAATTATAATACAAAAGAAATAATTTACCTTAGTCATATCTAGATAAGCATATGCAACACCATTGAAATGTTTTATATGGTGCATCGTATATACACCACAGTTCAGATCAGCTTTCGTTGTTTGCCATTTGAAGTTCACATTCTCAAACTTATAATATGTTGTCTCTGCTGCTTTTTCATGTTTCAGCTCACCTAAAAATTTCATCATTTCATGTCTCTGCACAACATTCAAAAAGGAAAAAAAAACAAAATATTAAATTTAATTTCATCACAAGAAAACAACTTATTAAACAAAAAAATTCATTTAGTAAACCTTACCAATATTTCAGCAGCTTGGAAGAATGCATTCAAATCCTTGTATTTTCTATTATCCAAATATTGATAATAAAATGGAGCAGATTAAGTAATGAAAAAAAAAAACATTTATATAATACCATACAACTATACATGTATCACTCTATATGTATGCTTGTAATACCTTTAAGACATACATGTAATACCCTATATGTATAATTGTAATACCATACAACTATACATGCAATACCTTTAAGACATACATGTAATACCCTATATATATAACTGTAATACCATACAACTATCTTTGCTCCAAATACCTACAGTCTCCTCTTTATCTTTGCTATTCGAACTAACGGAGTCCATGACATCATTCAACTCCCTCTCTGAAAAGACATCCTCATCAAAAGTATGTTCTTCCACTAGCTCATCAATTGATTCTTTGTATTTTGAAGGTTCTGGTGTCAAGAGCTCGAACAAAGGCATTTCAACAGCTAACTTCTTCATCATCAGAAAATTCTCTATAACATCGTCAATATATTTGTGAAACTTCTCATCTGAAAAGAACTTCTGTGATGACTCAAACATTTGAGTTGTGGGGCTGCTTCTTTGATTACTTTCCATTTTTTCTTCATGTTGAGCAGCTTTGTCATATGGTGATTGGAAACAACAAAAATGTCTCTTTGGTAGCACAGAAATGCCTCGTGTATTTCCTACAAATATATATATATATATAATACTTTCAAACATAATAACACTAAAATGTCAAAAATTACTTACTATTTTAGAAACACATGTACATCTCTTGCAATCCTCTTGATTTCTTTATCATCCGGCTCTCCTTCCGATAAATCAAATCATATATGTTTCTATCATCTTGTACGTTTATCACTCTTCAAAGGAATTCCCTCATCCACCACTTCATTTCCCTTCTAAGCTTCACCCTCAACATTCATTCCAACAGCCTTACCCATTGATGAAATAGAGTAACCCTTAAGAATAAACTCGTCCTAACTAAACCAACCAACACAAACCTCCTCTCAACATCTTTTTGAAAGTTTCTAGTCAGTCCAATGCTGGATGAGAGGAAATGTCATAGGTGCTGCAACCCCCTGTCATTTCATCCTTTGCAAATATAAGATTTGGAGCAACACAACACAACCACTGACATTTTTTACCCTTGAATGCACCAACAGCATCACACAACTTTTCCAATACATATGTACATCAATCATACCTTCTAATCATACTAACATCAACAACTGACTCATACTTAAAAGGCGGTTTGTTGAAGGGGTCAGAAAAGAAGACATTGCATACAATACACAAATCCTTTTAAAGTCATCACCCCCATCGAGCAAACGTGTCTAAATAACATCAACAAGTGCCCGTAAGGGTGATCTTGACCCAATCCCGTACAACTCACCTAACCTCGCTAACATATAAGGGATCTCGTCACCCCTAACATGTTTTGGCACACTACAACCTTCGTTCTTAGGTATCATAAAAACATTGTAAACATCATCTACTGTAACAACAAAGCGTCGATGATTATCAATTTTTAACATCCTACTCTTACAATTAAAACTTTCAACCAACCACCTCAACATCTTCAGGTTGCATTTTGTAAAACTTAAATGCAACAACTCACCAAATCCAATACTCCTAACATCTTCTTTCTGTTTATCATTCAAAGATTGCACAAGATCAAACAGACCATTAAGCCTACTATAAAATGTTAATTTACAGTAGACCCAAATACAGTGGTCGGGTCGAGTTGGTTTTGGGGGCATGGATCTTAGATCAATGTTACTCAGTGTAGGCTTAATAGTCTGTTTGATCTTGTGCAATCTTTAAATGATAAACAAAAAGAAGATGTTAGGAGTATTGGATTTGGTGAGTTGTTGCATTTAAGTTTTACAAAATGCAACCTGAAAATGTTGAGGTGGTTGGTTGAAAGTTTTAATTGTAAGAGTAGGATGTTAAAAATTGATAATCATCGACGCTCTGCTATTACAACGAACGATGTTTACGATGTTTTTATGATATCTAGGAACGATGGTTATAATGGGTTAAAACATGATAGGGGTGATGAGATCTCTTCTATGTTAGCTAGGTTAGGTGAGTTGTAAGGGATTGGGTCAAGATCACCCTTACGGGCACTTGCTGATGTTATTCAGACATGTTTGCTCGATGGGGGTGACGACTTTAAAAGGATTTTTGTATTGTATGCAATGTCTTCTTTTCTGACCCCTTCAGCAAACCGTCTTTTAAGTATGACTGAAATTGAGTCAGTTGTCGATGTTAGTATGATTATAAGGTATGGTGTACATATGTATTGAAAAAGTTGTGTGATGTTGTTGGTGCATTCAAGGGCAATGATCAAGCAAAAAATGTCAGTGGTTGTGTTGTGTTGCTCCAAATTTTATATTTGCAGATGATGAAATGGCAGGGGGTTGCAGCGCCTATGACATTATCTCTCATCCAGCATTGGACTGATGAGAAACTTTCAAGAAGATGTTGGGAGGAGGTTTGTGCTAGCTGGTTTAGTTAAGACGAGCTTATTATTAAGGGTTACCCTATTTCGTCAATGGATAAGGTTGTTGGAATAGATGTTGAGGGTGAAGGTTAGAAGGGAAACGAAGTGGTGGATGAGGGAATTCGTTTTAAGAGTAATAAACGTACAAGAGGACACAAACATATATGATTTGATTTACCGGAAGGAGAGCTAGATGATAAAGAAATCAAGAGGACTGCAAAAGATGTACATGTTTTTCTAAAATAGTAAGTAATTTTTGACATTATAGTGTTATTATGTTTGAAAGTGTGTATATATATATATATATTACCTATATAAAAGTATGAATATTTCTTACAAAAATATGAATTGTCTAATATATCTTTATTAAAGATTTTATTTAAGGTTATAATAGTAATTTATTATTTTCATATTTTAATAATTTTACATTGAAATTCTAAACCAAAATTATATAGAATTCTATTATGAGTAGGACTCTATTATATTAGGACTCTAATTTACTATAAAAAAAAATTATGATTTTTATTTAATTTAAATATAGATTGTTATCCTTATAAAAAAATTTAATTTTTATTTAATTTATGTTTTTTATTTAATAGTAATATAATAATTTATATTTAAAAAATTCATCTTCCACGTGCGACGCACGTACTGATACTCATATATATATATATATATATATATATATTGCAGGAAATACACGAGGCATTTATGTGCTACAAAAGAGATATTTTTGTTGTGTCAAATCACCATATGTCAAAACTGCTGAACATGAAGAACAAAAATGGAATGTAATCAAACAAGCAACCCCACAACTGAAATGTCTGAGTCATCATAGAAGTTCTTTACGGATGAGAAGGTTCACAAATATATTGACGATGTTGTAAAGAATTTTCTGATGATGAAGAAGTTAGCTGTTGAAATGCCTTTGTTTGAGCTCTTTACACCAGAACCTCCAAAAATACAAAGAATCAATTAATGAGTTAGTGGAAGAGCATACTTTTGATGAGGATGTCCCTTCAGAGAGGGAGTTGAATGATGTCATGGACTTTATTAGTTCGAAGAGCATAGATAAAGAGGAGACTGGAGGTTTTTGGAGCATCGATGAAAATATAGGGTATTTGTCAAGTTTTTTGTGCATTCAAAGCAAATTTTAAAGTCAATGGATCAGAAGCACAAAGAGATTGTTGACTATTGCTTCTATGAAGATGGATCTATCAATTGTAATAAGTAAGTTTATTTTATCTAATTTTTTCATGTGTTAGATGTATGTTTTAAAGGTATTACAGTATACCTTAAAGGTATTACAACTTTACATATAGAGCATTACATGTATTCCTTAAAGGTATTACATGTACCTTAAGCGTGCGTTTACTTCAAATTATTAATTAGACATGATTGTATCCAAATGATTAGGAATTGTCATTAATACATGTGATAAACTATCAATCCATTCTTATGGGTAGCCATATCACAAGATTTGGTGATATATTACCGACCCCTTTTTATATCATGGGCTTTTATTTTTCAACCAAACAAGTTAATCTTGTTGATATGGTATATATCATCCCTAACAATGGCAAACAAACACATCCTAAAGGTATTACAGTTTTACATATAGGGTATTGCATGTATGCCTTAAAGCTATTACATGTATAACTATACAATTATACATATAGGGTACTAGATGTATACCTTAAAGATGTTACAAACAGACATATAGGGTGTCACATCTATAGTTGTATGGTATTACATAAATGATCTAGAATCCGTGGCCCGAGTGCACCCAAATCTCACTCTATTTCTTTTGACGTACAAGGCTTAGAGATCATAAGATATATTTAATGAAATGGGGTTGAACCCAACGTGTTCTGGAGTGAACATGTATTGGAACTTTTTCATCAAATTTAGGATTCCATTTGTTTTATTTTGGAACTCTCTTTCTCTCTCTCTCTCTCTCCCCCTCCCTCCCTCCCAGCAGAAAACCAATAACTGATATTGGGAAGAATGAAATGACAACATATGTTCCAACCATAGAGTGACGTAGTGGTATCAAATGGAAAATTTTACATTATTACGGAGGCATAATTAGATGGATTCTTGCATAAAACAGCAAGGTGGAACATAGTTGCATACTCTTATGATGTAGGTAGAGATTGCAAGAAGCTCACGGGTTAACTTTGCGTTCCCACCCTGCAATCACATATTTCTTTGCAGCCTTTGTTTTCTCGAAAGACTCCCGAGAAAAGAGCAACTGTAAGAAAAGAAACATAGAAATAACATCAGCCGGTTGGTTTAATAGATGTTGACTGAGAATATGATCAAAAACACATTTCAATGCATTTTGCAGCATTCATTTACTAGTGGTATAGTGACGCTTGGTACATGCAAAATATATTAAAGGCACAAAAAGAGAATCAATGATTATAACTTTGTATGTAAAATTAGGTCTCTAACATGAGTTTGAAGTGATAAGCAAGGTATCTAGTTTGTGAATTATAACGTCTTTGAAGTGACAATTGATAGAGAACTGAACATGTGAAATCAATTTTAAATATCAAAACATGAAGAAATGAACACATGAGCAGAAGCTTTTCAACATGATGCTTTTGCTACACTAGAAAATAATTAAGGCATCAAAACAAGTTAAAAGGGGTTGAAATTGTCCATCATGAAGAGAATGCAATCACTTAGTGGGAAAGATATTACATTTAACCTGCATGAGATTACTAAATCAACACGTTTCTGCTAAATTACAGATAAGAAAACTCGACATAAGCAGAAGCTCAATTTCACAAATTTTCTTCCCACTTGTGAAGATTGTCGATAATACAAGATCTTCAAACCAGAACACTAACAAACTTGAGGCAGAGCTTCACCCAAGCGAAAATAAGATGCAGACTTATTCAAAGTTGAACAAACATAATGAGTTTGAAAGAGGAGACAAGTCAATCAGAAATAACTATAACTTAATCTTTTCAGCTCTTATTTTAATCAATTTGAATTAAGAGGGTATTAATCAATTTTCATGAACCACTCTGTAGTTCATAATATGGCTTTACTTGAAGTTGTAATACAGTATGATATAAAAGGTAGACAAGACAAAAAGGGTTGATATTCAAAATAATAGACCATAATACCTTTTTGTAGTTGTTCACATGAGTCAAGCTTTCAGGTATAGCCCAACTCTTGAAGTGGCCAAGGGCCACTTCCAGATGGTAAAGCTTGGGGGCCAAACTCACATCAACAGCACAAATGTTTTCTCCATTAACATACGGTCCCTGATCATACATACAGAAACAGAAAAATGTGAATTATGAGTACCTCGATGTCCCTTGTACTTTACTTTGAGTTAATCTACTCCTAAAATAGGAGTTCACACCTTATTTTTGAGGTGCTCCTCCAATGCCTTCAATTCATCGAGCAGAGCTTGTTCTGATCCATCAGTGGGATCCTTGCTCTTCAGAAACGTGACAAAAGTAGGAAATATTTTGGAGCCCCTATAACAAATATTCAATGACAAAGAAAATTATTATCCCACACAATAAATATTGCAAGAACTAGAGTTCTAGGCAAAGATGCAGAAACTTTTATCACGATATTTCCAAAAAGAAAGAAGAGTTTTGCTAAATATACAGAAGGTTCAAATAAAGCACAGTTCTGAAATAATATTCAACTACAATGGGCGGCACATTTTCCTCAAGAATTTGTAACACATCACCTCAAACCATAAACATTAAACAAGAATTTCGACTAAAATCATCAAATGCAACATCCCTTCTCCTTCCTCACCAGTAAAAGCTCTCCAAAGTTACACAACGTTCAATAATATTACTAGATGATAAAACGTGCATAATCATGAGAAAGAAGAAAATAAGGTAAAAGTTCATACACTGATGAAAGTTCAGAAGGATGAGAGAGCGAAGGGTTGGGATATTTCTCCTCAAGAATACCAACAATCACATCAGAATCAGGAATCCACTTATCATCTAATTTTATCAACGGCACCTTTCCTTCAGCGTTCAGTTCCAGAAACCTAAAATCCCCAAAAAGAATGAACTCCATTTTCTCTTCTTGAAGGAAAGAAAAACAACAACATATCCGAAACTAGACCAGCAGCAGCTAGGCATTTACCATTGAGGCTTTGCGTCGAGATTGATCAAATGCAACTTGTACGGCAGCTTCTTCTCTTCCAAAGTGATCAGAACCCTCTGGGAAAATGGACCTGCGATTGAAAACAAAGCATAAGAAAAACACAAACGAAAAAGGCGATTGTGTGTGGTTATCAATTCTGCGTGTGTTTCGTGAAAATCGTAGGAAAAGGAAAAGGGAAGTACAGTCTCCGAGAACGTCGGGAGCGCCGATAGCAGCCTTAACGCAAATCTCCAGAGCCATGGCCGGATTGTAGAGAGAGAGAGAGAGAGAGAGAGAGAGGAGTGGCAAAGTAGAGAAGAGTGATAAAGATTAGATAGAAATCCAGACCCTTCCACGCGGTAACAAATGCGAGAAAAGGATGCTCACTTTTTCCCTTCTTTTTTTATTCCAGACATAATATAAATTATAATGTTCGGTTATGATTTATCATAATTTATAAAGTTATTCCCATTTGTGTCTCGTGTTTTGTGCAATGACAAGTTCATGTACGGATCTCATTACGTGAGACGGGTCAATTTAATTCGGTCAAAAGTCAATTGTTAAAGTTAAAGTTAAAAGTCAATTGTCAAACGTCAACGTCGGTCAATGGACCAACAATATTACATATTATATGTAAAAGTAGTACAGACATACATAAAAGTATTACATTATGAATGTAGTACTTTTATTTTTATAAGGTATAATTTGTATGTGTATCATGTGTGATAAAGTTTGAGAAATTATGTAATACTTTTGTGTATTTCAGGTATTATTTTTCAATATATTATGTATAACTTTTGTAAGATAGTATGATTTTGGATTTAGTTAGAGTGTATGAAAATATGTAATACTTTTATGTGTAGTAGTTAATATTTTTCTATATATCATATGTATATAATACAAAAGGTATTATCTAATCTATAGAAAAATATTACCTAATATACATGAAAGTATTACATTATGAAATATTAGATGATATAGAAAAATATTATCTAATACGCACAAAAGTATTACATTATGAAAACATAACATCACATAATACTTTTATGTGCAACATATAATACTATTGAAATCAACAAGTAATATTTTAATAAACATCATATAATATTTTTATGTGTAACATGTAATACTGTTGAAATCATCAAGTAATACTTTTATGTGTAACATGTAATACTATTGAAATCAACAATTAATATTTTTATGTGTATCATGTAATACTAAGAAGTATTAGATGATATATAAAAAATATTGTCTACTACACAAATGTAGTATTTTTATGTACAACATGTAATACTTTGAAATCAGCAAGTAATACTCTCATAATGTAATGATTTTGTATGCAACATGTAATACTATTGAAATCAACAAGTAATATTTTTATGTGTATCATGTAATACTTTTATATGTATTACGTAATAATAATTAAAAATATCACCTGATACAAATAGAAGTATTATGCGATTAGAATAACAAAATTACATTATAAATATAATACTTTTATATATGACATGTAATACTTTTATGAATGATATGTAATACTTTTTTGTTAACGACGTTGACCAGTCGTTGACTGGCGTTGACTGACTGTTAACCGTTGACAATTGACTAATGACTTTAACTAAGACTTTGACCATTGACTTTTGACCGGGTCGGGTTGAGATGTCTCAAGGAATATGATCCGTGAAACGGTCTCACACAAGACTCACTCTTGTGCAATTTGGGTCGGTCTAAATCGATTTGGATCCGTATTTTTCTTTTCAATTTGGATGTTAATTTTTATATTATATTAATGTGATTTTAATTTTATGTTATTAGTATTGTCTTTATATATAAGTAATACTTTTACTTTAAAAAAAAAAGAATTCTACACAATTTACAATATATCTTTATGTGATATTAATCATACATTTATACGATATTATTTATATTTTATATTAATATAGTCATTAATGTATAAATGTGTAATTAACATCACATAAAAATATAAGTAATATCATATAACTACAAACTTGTAGTTCAAGTGGTATTCATCTTATGGTAGAGATTGTGATGATAAGTGGAGCTCTTTTCTAATTTATATCCCTCAATTATTGAGTACATCCATCATCATACATTTACTATTACTAATCACAGGATTATGATAATTACATTTAAAAATAATAATTAAATAAACTTTAACTTTTGAAACATAATTTTTAGGACAAAAATCTTGTTTTGATATATGATCTTTTTATTTTCGAAGTATGTATATTTTATAATCTAAAATCAAAATATGTTTGGATCACAAATGTGTTTAGGGCTAATTGCAAAATAAATCACAAACTTTACTTAATTTGTAAATTTAACAATTTTTTGAATATTAACAAATATAACATAAACTTACATACTTTTTGCACTTTTAACCATCAAACAAAATTTAAATATATTTATTTTGAAAATAACTCCCACCATTTCAAAATAAAACAATGACGTAATCTACAAAATGATAGTTGTTTTGAAATGGTGGAAGTTATTGTAAAAAATAACAATAGCTGAAATTTGTTTGTAAGTTGAAACTGCAAAAAATATGAAAATTCATATTATATTTGCTAATATTCAAAAAAAAAAAAAAAGCTTAAAATTGCAAATTGAGTAAAGTTTGTGATTTTTTTTCCCAATTAACTCATGTTTCTATTCAACTAACAAAAGGTCATGGGTAACTCTCCTGTGCAACTGGTGTATGTATATAATGGCGGTTTGGGTCGATCAGAATGTGTGAGTTTTTTTTTTTTTTTTTTTCGCTTCAAGTGTTGACCTTTATGTTGTATTAAGTGACTTTTATATATTAATATAATCTTCATGTATAAGTATCTCAACATTTATGTAATATTTTTACTTTAAAAGAAAAAAAATATTTCGGCACAATACTTATGTACCTTTAAGTGATATTACCCATATTTTTAAATGAGATTATTCATGTAAAATTGTTAGGAATTGTATTAGTTTCGATGAGATAAAAACTGTAGAGCTTGTTAGGACTAGTAACAACTTTGTACTTAGTTTTATTTTATAAATGTGTTGTATCGTGAAACAGATCTTTTTACTTACTAATCCAATTCATTATCATAAATTTATATGTGAATTGTGAAGTGCAGATTGACACGTTTCATATAAAATAATCTGTAAAACGGTTTTATATAAGACTCACTCAAAATGTTAATAGACTGATTGACAAATATTTGTGAGATGCTTTAAATAGATTTTTGTATTGCATACTAAATGCTAGACATGCATGGTTGAAATTGAAACGAATTTAATTCCTAATTATCGTAAAGAATAGTCCAAAAATTTATCGCTTTCTGTCACAATCCAAATTTACTTTAGATATTTGATTCTGTATTTTTGTCCACTTTATATATGTGGTCGCTTTCAGCTACAGCCCCACTAAATTGCTTTAGACTACTCACATCGCACAAGGTAGCACCCATTTAGGGGAAAAGATAAAAAAAGTTAAAAAGAAAATGAAAATTGAGGTTGCAATCGAGGGGACACTCCTCAATCAAAACCTTCCATTTAACTTGGGTTGGTCAATCATCAATGACACATGTTATTTTTTTAGAATAAGTCTCTTGTACACCAGTTATATAAATTTGAGATTCGTGAAACATAGTTACACGCAGATCGGCCCATCCTGTGCCTCTTTACTTTTTCGTGTATTTTGGTCATTACTTTCATATTATGTTAGTGTTACCTTCGTGTTATGTTAATGTGACCTTCATTTCCAGATTTCATACCTTTAGTTCAAAACCATTAAACTAAAATAACACGATGGTCAGACTAACATAACATGAAGGTCACACTAACATAACATGAAGGTAAAAAATAATGTTAATCATACATTCATGTTATGTTACGTTAGTGTGACCTTCATGTTATGTTAGTGTTACCTTCATGTTTTGTTATTGTCCAAATTTCATACTTTCATTTTTATTTTTTTTTAAACCCTACATTTGACACATGTACTTACGTTGTATTAGACATACTTTTATGTATAGTTAGACATACATTTGTGTTATGTTAGATCTATCTACATAAAGTAGGTATAATATAACACAAATGTAGGTCTAACTATACATAAAGGTAGGTCTATTGGAACGAATTTGGGTGAGCTTCAGCGTGAGTATCAGGTGCGTGAAACGCGCGTGGGAGCACTCTTTTGGGCATTTTGACTAGGTCAACCCTAGTGCATAGATCTAGTTTTGTGCAACCGACTCATATAAGTTTTTGTCATTTAAAATATAGATATATATATATATCAAAATTCGTATTTTTTAATTCTCTATAAATAGACACCAATATTGACAAATTTTGGAACACATTTTAAATTCTCTATTTTCTCTTATATTTTTTTATCATTCATCTCTCAATTTCTATCATGGATCCAAAACATCCTAATTATTTTCCAAACTCCCAAGATTATCAAAATTCTCAAAATTATCCAAGTTTTTAATCAATTCTTTAACTCTCAATATTTTCCTCTCTTAGAAGATTATCCAAACTATTATCAAAACTCTCAGGTCTCATGTGTATCCAAGCTATTATAGAATCAAGTCTCATGTGTATCCAATGCATCCACGTTGGTTTCAGATCGCTTCAGTTCATAATTTGTGTGTGCATATATTATCTTTTTTTAGTCATATTATATTATGTTAGTCATTATTTTATGTTATATTAGTTATAAATTTATGGTATATTAGTTATGCATTTATGTCCAAATTTCATACCTTTAGTTTAATACTTTTTAACTTTATAAAAAATAATTGACCTTTATATTATTTTAGTCATATGTTTATGTTATATTAGTTATATCTTTATATACCAATATCATATATTATTGGGAAACTTTAACTATAAAAAAGACCCTAATTTCGACATAATTTGTACACATATACTTTTATGTGATAATACTTATACCTTTATATGGGATTACTTATACTTTTATATCAACATAATCATACATTTATGTAATATATAAATGTAAAGCTAGCATAACTAAAAGGTATGACTTACATAACTAAGAGGTATGAAAGGTATAAAACGGTTGCCCAAAAAATTCATAAGGTATGACTAAAAATTCTAAAGGTATGACTAACATAACATTAATGCACAACTAATATAACATAAAGATAGAACACCTAGGAGCAAAATTGGAAGATTTTGGACGCACTCACCCGATGCGTGAGATACACGTTGGGGGCACATTTTTGGAGTGTGTAGAAGTTTTTGTGTTATAGAATATGCTTTCCATTCCTCTTATTTCTCAAAAGCCCACAAAAAGAAAAAAAAGGCAAAAAAAAAAAAAAAATGTTTTCACAATTGAAAAACCCAAAGAAAAAATTTGTTTTTTCACAAAAGATCATTTATTTCCGATCAACTGAAAACAGAGAAGATATATTGAAAACTATAAATGTAGTCTGTGATCTTAGTGTATACTCTCTTCCTCCCTACTAACTTTGTCTACTTTCCATTTTTGTTTGTCCCATCTTATTTTGTCAGCCCAAAAATGACAAAGAAAAATTTATTCCTTTACCCCTCCATTTCTTTCATTTTACAATTTTTGCACTCAAAAAACATTCATTAATTACAAAATTGTCACTCAAAAACATTAAAATTACACATCACATCAAAGTCAACAGTTTTTTCTTAAACTTCGTGCCGGTCAAACGTAGGCAAAGTTAGCCGGGACGGAGGTAGTATTAAGAAAGAGCAAAATTGTGTAAAAAAAATAGAACTATAGACCTGAAAAATATTTTCATGAACCCGAAGGATATAAAGGTAATTATTACACAACCGACAATTTCATCATTAATAAAAAAATATTAATTTACAACACAAGCCCAAATAATGTTAAAGTAGGCAAAATTCTAAACTGGATCCTAAGAACACAGAAAAAAGCTCATTGCAATTTGCATGTACAGAAAAGAAGTTCAATTGCATATTTTCAAAGTTATATATAACACAAAACAAAATTGCATTGAACTACAATCAATGAATGGAGAAACAAAAAATACAGTACAAATTTTGAGAAAGAGACTATTATACTTTGAGCACCAGAAAAATGCACAAATGGTGCTCCAATCCAGAGTTTCAAGCTGGCAGATGATGTTATTATGTACACTCTACTCCTGAAAATCGAGACAGTCAGTCCTTTGGAAAGTGTATACCTATAAACGAGCTTACTGAAACCTCTGCCGAATAATTTAGCACATACGATGATTAGTTACAACAAACTGGAGATTTTTCTCTGGTGAAAAGTCTCGTCTGTTCCTGAAATGTAATTCCCCAACTGCAAGAACAGAAAAGATAAAAGGTGATCATCAAGATCAAATGCAAGGCTTGCATGGATTACAGAACTTTGAAGGTTGCAACTAGACGAAAGTTCATAACAATACTCGTCTCATAGATGGAAGAACCAAACGAAATCATGAAAAGTTTACTGAATTAAATGGATAATACAAGGTAGAAATCTAAGTACCTGAAGATGGGCAGAAAAACCAGATCTTTTATGCATCTCTGCATACAGAAGCAGCTGGTTCTGAATATGCTGCCCCTTTGGAATCAGGGACAAATAGAGCTTTACTTCGTTTAGATGGGCTTTCTTGGAATTTCTACGAGTATATGCAGTCTCCACCATCACTTCATAAAAGCTCTGTAAGAATATTAACAGACAAGATATCCACGCAAGGGCATTTTTCAAGGACATCATCTCTCAGTTCTATTTTGCTTAATAGAACTAAGAGATCGATTATGAGTTCATTTGAGTCATGATAAATTAAAGGCATTATCTTTATTTCACAGCTTAACCATGAATTGCCACCACCATTGCCAAGAGTAATGATCGGTAAATTTAAAATCAGATCAGTCAAGCAAACAGTAGCTATCCGTTTGACAGCTGACCATGAGATATCTACTCATTTGACAGCTGAAGCAAGCCACGCATTTGGAGGTATGGATTTTCCAACAGCTTTTCGTTGTTGCTCTGAAAATACAAGTATAAAATATCTTAAGCACTGGTGGAAAAACCATGACTATAAAAAGAGAATATCACACATAATACCATGTACGATCAGTACAGAATTCACCTAAATATGATACTTGCAATTAGATTAGAACCAGGCGAGATCGGAGATTGAACACCCACAGGAAACAAGAGAAGATAATCTATAACAAAGCATATAATTAAATGCATTACCATTGTCAATACCATCCCTAATTTAATATAATGTATTCTTGCCTCGAAGGAGCACAAAAGAGTGATTGAGATACTAAGACTCAGAAAACCATATTCTGCGTGGCAAAGGCAAACATTTTCCTTTCTTTCTTTCGTTTTTTTTTTTTCCTTCTTCTTTTTAACTCCCTTTCAAAGTAATAAAGCCAACAGGATCACTGACTGTATGAGCGTTCATCAAAAGCCAGAAGAAAATGTAAAAAAGAGGCATGTACAAAGTCTTCTTCTCAGTTCATCAAAAACCAGAAAACACTAAATTTTCATGTGAAACAAAGAAAATGAAGAACTTGTTCATTGTTATTGTAAGATCAAATTAGGCGGACAAAAGCCAGCTAATAAACAGAAGCTACTGTGTGACAGCTTAGGTGAATTCACAGGAAAGTTACAGCCCAATCTCCTGAGCTACATCCAAATGAGTTTCACGAGTATCATGAAGGACTTGATGACACATCATGATTTGATAAATATACTCCACCGAACTTAGTCTGAGTCATCAAAATGGGAAATATAAAAGGTAGGCATAAGATTTTGTTCTATACACAGCAGCAGACTGTTATGAGTCTTATGACATGCTGCTATCCAATTTTCTTTAATGGTGACCTCCTTTATCTTTTTGGGACAGACAATGTTCATTGAAACCCAAAAGAATTATTTACTGAATAGAACAACCAGACTTCTGCAAGAAGCAACGAGTTTCTTCAGATGAAATATTAAACAAGAATGCACCTGCTGAGCCCTCGAAACAAGACTATGAAGCATGCGTTGGTAACTTTCTGGTTCCTCAGTCATCATTCTCTGTAAAATATAAATGTTAGCATTTAATATCTTTGAGTTCCACAGTTAAACATCACTAGAAGAAGAGATCCAATACTTGCCTTTAAAAGAAATGTTGAAGAGTAGTATGCCACTCTTGCATCTGTATCATCCAACAATTCCCTGGCATATTTACATACAACTATTCAGAAACAACTGAAACTAAGCATCATGAAAAGTGAGTTTAAGCTGAAATGATACCGGAAGAATTCTTCTCCACCAACTTCTTTGAAAGCAGCAGGATCTGCTGTACATTTACCAATCAAAAGTAAGAGAAGTGTAGCTCTTATATCTGATGTGCCACCTGGAAGATTTCCTCTTCCTTTGCTACCTACAGAGACGCCCAATGCTATATTATCTGTTGCAGCACTAGCAAGCTGGATCAAAGGCCAATAAAATAATGCAGCAGGAACACGAGCAACCAACTGCAAGGGAACAATGGCTTGTCCATGAAGAAGCAGTGCCGCCATAGATGCAGTGTCATGAATTGGAACATGAACATTTAGTCCAACTTTAGAGCTAGGACTTCCAATAAAATCACCACGATCCTCTGCTAAGGAGAGTCTTTCTGCTCCATCCTTATTTTTCTTTTCAGGTCTACTAGAATCTTTAAGGTGTGTTGAATCTCCAAATGTCATTGCAGCAGTATGTCCAACTTTCAGGCACAGTTGAGAAAATAGTATATCACACATCTATACATCACGTCCAAGGAAAATACTGCCATTAGAAATGAAGTTGAAGAAACTCTATAGTGTTTCACTTGCACATGCGAAAGAATGCACACAACAGATAAACTTGAAGTGAACAATCACATAACTATCATATAGTTATCTACATAAGTATCAAGGACAGAACCAAATCACCCATTCCTAACAAATGTAGGGAAAGGATTGCTGTCATAAAATTGCAGCAGCAGTATGCATAGTGCCAGTTGTGCAATGTGCAAGGGCCAGTCATACTTGCTTCCAGGCTTACGGTGTGCATCAATATCATCAAGATTTCTTTCTCCTTTAGAATATGTAGCAACTAGATAGGAAATGATGTGTGACCGGTGGGAAGGTGAGGAGTTAGGTTTCACCAAGCATGAAAAAACTCTCATGACATACATTTAACAAGTGTCGTTTGGATATGTTTGCAACATCGATTGATATTGGACCTTCAGAGGAGGCAGCAAGAATAAATTGTCCAAAGATCCCATTGGTCAATGATATGAAAAGGCAAATATAGAATAGGGTAATTACAAAAACTACCTTTGAGGTTTGGCTTCTTTATAATGGTTCAAATGTTACAAATACCCCTTTGAGGGTTTCTTTTCTTAATATGTTGAATCCCACGGGTAATTATTGATCCATCTTTTGAGAAAATTTCATCATCAATTCAGTTTAAGCAGATCAATACAAGGATACACATCATGTGTGAATATTGAAAATACTATATATGTTTAAATGAAACAGCAACCCTGAAAAAGAAGACATTATATTTATGCAAATAAAATTGAGGATAATTACCTTTAAAATATTCATTCGATCAGTTTCGTTTATTTGAGCCATCAAGGATAAGGCACAGCTCATGATATCTATCACCACATTCGCTTTCTCAAGACGGCTCTTGTCATGTGCATGCGCTGCAGATTGAGTGCGGATTAGTTGAGCTTCATTCTCATCTAGCAAAAATTTGCACTGAATCAGAAGCCTCTCCAGAACATACAGAAAGCCCCATCTAATATGGCTATTTCTGGACTTGAGAAGCCCACACATAAGCCAAATTGGTAAAGGAACATCCAGTGAAGCAGAATATTCATTAACACCAGTAACTTTAATTTTCTGCTCCAAGTTTTTAATGCTCAAGAGAATCAGATCCCCTTCCTTGCTGATTTCAGCAATCAGCAAGTCCCCTAACCACAAATATCCATTGTGACGATTAGCTATTCTTTCAGAGTGAAGAAGAGAATGTAAAGTGGTCCAATAGAGCTTTGCATTCATAGCAGCAACATTCCCATTGATGCTTTCAATAGATTTGAATGCTTTCGTTATCTGAATCATTTGGGTGAACTCTTTGTCTACATGAGTAAATGATTCAATGAGCATGTCAAACTTCTCTACTATCTTCTCCAATAGCTGCAAGAGAAGCACAATTAAACATTTAAAAACTATGTGCTTCTACCAATCTTTTTCTCTATACGACATAAGTATTAGAATCTTTAGAAGAAAAGAATAATCCCAAAACAGATAATTTTAATTTTCAGCATATCTAACACCAAACACGTAATCTCATTACAATGGTTTCACAGTCAGTAACGATTTGAACATTTGGGCACTAACAAAAAACTCGATTCCAGACTAAAGCCACAATTTCCTTATATGCCTAGTGGATAGTTTGTTGTTTACTATTATAATCTGTGTATCTATTGGTAAATTTTGTTTCTTATCATATAACAATTAAGATGTTCCAACTTTAACATATTCCTCATGTTATTCTCTACCTCCAAATTTGCGCATTTATAAAGTTCCTCCAAGAATAAGAATTGTTAAATGCATCAAGTGCTCAACTAGAAGTCTACAAATCCAAAAACTCGTGTATATATTTTTCAAACATATGATAGAATATCATGACCTAAATTAGTCAGTCACCACATAGCAAAACCAAGAAAATAAAGCGTATTTGCAATGATGAAATCAAGAGCATTTACCATTAAAAGCCGATCATTATTAGGATATGTGGACAGTGAGGTAGAGATTGATCTCCTCAATAGTTCCACAATACCTTCAATTCCTAACTTGACAGAAATATGCAGCGCTTCAGGTGCATCTGCAAGCACAAGCAAGGTAGCAATAGGTCGAACCTCATCATCACTATACTCAGAAACTCCAGCAGCAATACACGTCTCATTTATTTTATGCAAGACATAGTCGAAAAGCACCAAATACACATTTCTCCTCTCTTCCCTTGACTTTGAAAGCACCAACTGCATTTGCATAATGAACATGCAAACAATAGTTCAGCGTACGAACCAAAAATTTCATGTTCAAGTAGCATTTCAACTCTTACAACCATTCATATAAATCATCCAAAAAAAAGTTACACTGTTTGCCTCTTAGCAAGGGGGTCAAACATAGCACATGGAGGCACAGCTCAGATTAGAAAGTAATGGAAACTTCTTAAACCATGTCATTTTCTGTAAACACATTCCAAAAGGCTTAATTATCAAAGATAACCAACTTCTCCACTTTTAATTATTTTCATAGTTGTTAAAGGCGAGAGGCACACCTAAGGCACAAAGGCTTCCAAATAGCCTGAGGTGCTAGGCACAATAAAAGCGCACTACTTAATATGTTTATTATAGGCATAAAATATATTTGTTCAAGATAAAAGATGAATTCGTGTGTTTAATTAATATTAGCCATTAAGTCTTCTTTACCTCTCTCTGCAGCAGATTTCAGAAAAAAGCACAATTTTTTTCTCACTTAGGAGCGCCTCAAGCAAGGCCACCACCTTGCATAAACTCAAGGCGGCCCGGCGTCACCCAGGGCCTAAAATTCGCCTAGGCGTGCCCGAGTCGCGCCTTTAACAACTATGATTGTTTTAGATCAACTTTTTTTTGAATTTGTAACCCAATACACATACTTCTAGACAAAATCTAGCTTTCAGGAACTACTCAGATTAATACCTCTCGAAATATAACCTCAATTCCTCCAATCAGATCCACTTGATCAACAAGAAACAAAGGAGTAGCTGAAACAATTTTATCAGATCCCTCAGGCACTTGATAGAACATGTTTGTCATCATGCAGATAAGCTTGGAATGGACTATTTCTGCCCAAGAGTTTCTTCTACTAATCTGCATCAGGACCTTAATAACCTGCAAGCAAACAAAATAAGCAGGCAAAGAATTGTGACAATAAAATCTCTAAAAAGAAACAGTAAAGCCAACTTATTACACAGTGCCAGTTAACAACTAATGATCAAAACTAGACGTAACTCTCTCTTATAGTTAATATTGAAAGACATATTAAGAATGACAATTAATGCAATTGTGACCTCTCATAGACTGCAATCTATCATAGATCCTTTAGACCTAAAGCAGTTAGACAAGCAATTGAAGGATCTAGCCTGGATTGCCAGAGTTAGTATAAACCTGAAGAGCGAAAAAAAGGATTATATCCAAGGGTTGAGCACAAGAAAACTTTCCACATTGGCCTAATTTGAGAAATAAACTCTAGATCTTCTTGAACTCTTTGAGTTGGAGTTCTTGTGCCATGATCAGTGGTATATTTCTATTACATCCATTTCAAAATCATTTTGATGCATGTCCTATGCTAAGTTCACATGAGTCTCAGTGCTAACTATTCCTAGTTGTTCTTGTAAAATTAACAAAAGGTGTATGACTGCATTGCTCTCTCATAATCAAGACCATTGATGGAATGTATAATCTAGCAGTCATTCAGTTTCTGAGTTGAGACACATTAATCATTTTCAAATAGATCTTTCCAAGGTCTCAAAAGATTCTAAGATCCACTTGCGCATTATAACTTCTACTGTTGTTTTCTCCTCAATCCCTTTTATCCTTCTCCATTCAATAATTTATCTAGAATTTCCACCCTTTGTTCAATATGCAAACAGCATTTACAAGTTGAAACTGGCCGACCAACCTGTATCACACTAAAAATACAGAGTGATGACAACTATATATGCTTATGGTCCAATTCCATAACCTATACCAGCACATACTTTCATATCAGCACCTTGACCGAGAAGTTATCGCATCACTGTCATAGAACCATAAGATATCACAAAAATATGAACAAGAACATGTCTGTATTATAACAAGGAAACCATGTCCTTTTCTTTTCCATTCTAGACTCTGCATTTCCAAATAATAGTCCTCATCTTTTAGTTCCAGAGCTATCATATCACCAAATTTTGGAATAGGGAAAGTTGTTTGCTAGATTCCTGATTCCGTCGCTCTATCACATGGTGATTCCTACAGTACATCTATGACTTATAAACAAGTTTAATATTATGTCTTGGGTCAGAGGACTACACTACAAGACATCTCTAAGAAAAATAATCTTACATAGATAATGCATCACGGCCATCCTCTATAATAAAGTCTGTCAATTCACATAAATTAAGTTGCATGCGTAGACATTTGTTATGAAAGAAATAGATCCAACAGAGCCAGGTCATGAATATACTCACTCTAATATCAAGACCTTTCAATCTGCTACGACGAATTTTGCCTCTATCACAGATGAAATACAGTAAACAGCTCAAGGAAGAAGCCCATACAGCCTCTTCTTCCTCTTCAATCTGTGAAACACCATGTATCAAAGAGGAAGTTCATATAAGTATGGTAACAATTTGAAGTTAGATAATCGGTTGTTTATTTAAACAAAAGCAAAATTAGAAAAAAGGTTAAACATAACCATGCAGAAAATAAATCAAACTCTATATGGGCTTTCTTGCACATCCTACGACATCCAACATTCTGATACAATGCCTAATAGATTCTAGAAAAGCTTCTTAGATTTTCTAATTGTTTGTCATAATTTATTTTTTTATTTTCTGCAAGATTTGTTTAATGAGCACTGTTCATTAGACTTATTCAAGATCTTCAGGTTGCAACCATGTAAGGATTTTTAAATTATTACTGATAATTGGCCTAATACTATCAAGATAAAGCCTTCTGGATGCTTTGGTGCAAGCAGGCAAGCAGAACGGCACAGCAGTCTTTCAAAGATTTAGACTGCTGAATTCTGAGATCAAAGATTGAAGGAATTACTTTATTTACACTCTCAAGTCTAATTCTTGAAACACAAATTTGTTTAGCATGGACAAATGATAAGATAATAAAAACCACCTGTTGCATTTTCTTTCCATGAGCAGTTTAGACAGCCAAAAAATCTAATGTTAGATATTATGGCCTCTTTAGGTGGTATTCGAGTGGACATTCGAGCTGATGTCTTAAGACTTTTGACAGCAGATTTAATCCTGAAGATTTTCACATTGAATTGCCACTTTATAGAATTATTATGTATGGATTTTTAAATGACCACTTAGAAATACTTATAATTATCCCAACATATGGAGATAAAGGTTCCATATGGCTCATAACTGCAGGGAATGAAATCTAAACATTGCTGAAGCAGATGAACAACATGGGAATGAGCAAAAAGGTCCCGATTCCTAAATGATCTAATCAAGTTTGATACTGAGTGATAGTTTTAGAATGATGTTGGAGAAGACTCATCTTTTCTAGAAGCAGCTAAGTAACAGAACATAGGAAGCAAAGAACGGATTTCACAGGTTCATGCTAATATTAAACAACTACCACAACAGGTATTTTAGGAGCAAAATGTTCTTACTATCAGGAATACCAGCATGGTTTACCTAAAAGGAATAAAAAGCTCTTCACCATAGCACAGAGGTATCACCAAAAAAGGCAAAATACCAGAGTTCATGTAATTTCAAACAACTAGAATCATCAGGTATTTTTGAACCAAAGCATTCTTGACATTTCAATATTTCAGTTAAAATGTATATTCCACATTGAGTCATCTCATGTCCTTGAAATGCATTCAGAAGATGTTATGTACATCCAACGAGACCTCAAGTGAATAAAGTGGACAACCCTGATTCTTAACATTAGTGATAGATTGTCAAGATAATTCACATCATTAGCTCTCATATAAAACTATAAGCCAATGCAAAGGAGAAACAATGTATGTTAAACAAACAGGCAGCTGAAACCCAGAGAACAATAAGCTTCTAGAAGTTTTCAGACATCTCAACTCTTTCCAGTCATAGATAGGATATACCTGAACAAGAAGAAGAAGAATCTCGAAGAGAATACCCAAAATCCAACATTCAAACTTATCAATAGCTGAGGAATTCCCTGTTTTCTTGAGAGAGTCAGATTTTACCCCATTCGATGTAACTTGAGGTCCACTGTCAAAATATGCTTCCTGGGAGTACTGTTCCTCAATTATAGTGGAACCATCAGGTGCTGGAGGCTCCAATAAATGTGCATGTACTCCAAGGTTAATAATCAAATCAAAAGCTCGAGCCTTTGACATCACACTAGGAGAATTTAGCATGTCCTACAATGTTATAACTAAATAATTAGGTTTAGCTACATGTTAAACAAAATATCATGTGAAGGATGAGGAGCACCTCTAGCAAGGATAGAGCCAGGGGAGCAGCAGTCTCTGAATCCAATACATACCTGCAAAATGGGTTATGAGATGAAATCAGGTTGAGCAGCTAATTACATGACAGTCAGCCTTGGTTACTACTGTAACCTCCTTAGAAAAGATTCGACATTGTGCTGGTGAATTCATATCATTGGTAGTCAGCTAGAAACCCAGTCGCTTTTCGTATAGCTAAACGCATAGACCCATATATAGTGTCAAATAGTGAAAAGAATTCAGATCAATCAGCTGCCATCAAAAATGAAAACTGTAATAAAGAAAGTCCCACTACATTCTTTGACAAATTTAGCCAGGATTGATACCAAAAAGGATTGGTTGACATTGAAGATAATGTTGCTATAATTGATACAACAGAATTCATATGCAACTATCTTATTGCACTTGGTACCCCATTTACCCAGTATGCTCAGGGTTAACCAGAATCCCTCACACACATGCGCACAAACACATATACAGCATATGCAGTCAGACAGGGGTGGCCGTGTGCTGGATTGAGTAGTAAAGTAATATATGTAAGCAAATGCATGAGAACATACATGTCGATTACAAGTTTGACAAGAACGCTCACAGCCACATCCATTGTTGGTCTTCCGCCTTGTCTTAATTTAGACGAAACTGTCAAATGATTGGAACTAACCGAAGATGTCTCAGAGCAAACAGCTGCAATAACCTCGCAGACCTCCACGGGGTTCAGTCGCAAGGGTTGTTGTTCACTAGAGAAAGAGAGAGAATCATGGAAATTAAAACCAACTAATCAAGACATGCATATGTAAAAGGCCATGGTATGCATGTGAGTATATTGTTTTCCAGAAATAAATGGCTATCAGAGGGGAGATTGCCGAACATAATCTCAAAATGATAATCATGCAAAAAACAACTTGTTAAGCACATGTATATACAAGTGACTGCAAGTGAACTCACAAGAGGAGACAGAATCATAAACAAGCAGTTGATCATCAAGGAACCTAAAGAAACAAGTCATTATTTTACCTGTAATGTCGATATTGAAAAAGTGGCCTTGTGCGCGGGCGAAAGGTGTTCAGAGGTGAATCCTCCCTGAGAAAAAAGCACATCATTCTCATGTCAATAAACTTTAGCTTCATGGTGAGACAGGTGAGTATTCAATCATAGAACCAGGTTATACTGATAACCATGATGCTCAAAATGCAATACAAAGGGCTTTCCAAAAGAAAAAACATAATAAAACATAAAACTCGAGATATTCTGATGGTTCTCGTCTATTTCAAGTTTCTGCAATACATGCAAAGTTCAAAACAGCAGGATTGCTGATGAGAGTATACACCGAGAAACGAATTTGTAGGTCCCAACCAATACTCAATAGAATTTTCTTTTCTAACTCCATGGTCAACTAATAATTTCAACACATGGCTCCTTAAGGCATGTGTAATATCTACATGTATCAAAAGCCTAGAGTATCCACATGTTCCATCACTTTCCACCATACTTTTTCTGAATATTTTTATTACAAAACAATGTTATTAGAAAAACGTCCTTTAAAGTACAAATCTGGTTTTCTTATGCATGTTGGACAAAGGATGTAAGCAAGTAACATATATTGAGTATGGAATAACCTGAAATAAATAAATAATATGACCTTTTAAATTGACAAGACACATCACACAGCAGCAAACCAACATCCTATCATTGTTTTAGTACACATATACTTGGCAACAAGTTTGCGAAACACATTTAAATGTCAACAAGAACCATCATGCAGATTTCACGAATAAATGAGGGGTTACCATGCACTGAAAGAAAATGACAAGAAAATAGGTAAACAAATAACATTTGAGTTACAAAAGGATAAAACAAGAACATGCCAAATTTGATCAGCTCCTGGTTTGGAGCGTTTCAGTGCTGTTATTGCTCTCAAATGGGCAAAAGCTGAAGTCGAATTCGTAACAGTAGTCAACAATGAAGGTTGCAGTAGTTGATCAAGATAAGGCATATCTGCACTCCCGAAAACTTTCCAAGCTTCACCTTTCATTTTGGCTTCCATGTCCCCTACAAGAAGAGCTGCAGCACCCAGTTCTAGGAAATTATGATTGCGCATTTCTTGGAGATTCAGAATTTGATCGCTGTAAGTAAGAATTATCAGGACTTTAGACATATAAACACCATTAAGTTAATTACTGAGAAACAGTAGCTTGAAGTCTTGAACAGAGGAAGACTACCTTTTGGGCAACAGAAGTGATGACTGCTGTTCTCCACACCAGCGCCATCTGAAAACATCAAGTGCCATAAACTCCAGATCTCCAAGTTCATCGACTTCTTCAGCAATTGGAGAGTCGGAAACAGATGCAATTGAAGTGTCCTTGCTCTCCAAAGACTCTTTGGCATTGGCAGGACTAAGTTGGGAATTGAATGATTTGCTTAACAAAGATGACAAAGTTGGCAGTGATTGTCTTGATGCAGGTGCAGCTCCCACAAAGGCAGCCGGTTGGAATGAACGTTTTGGGATATATTGAGCCACTAAAGAGCGAACATAATTCAAGGATTTCACAAGCGCTCCAGATGCAAAACTTGACACTGGCAAAGGATTTACATTTTTAGATGGTACAGAATTTCCAGATTGTTGACTCAAAGAACGTGACCATGGTGCCAATTTCCGATGAGGGCTCATATCACACTCGGAAATTATACTCATGCAAAACCGATCAATCTGTAGTAATGTTTCCTCACTGGGCTTATACCTGCAATGCATAAAAGGCCTTTTGGATTAGATCTTTAGCCAAACTAAATTCATGAGAAACCATCTAAGAGCCATATATATGATCCAAAGATAGAAAAAGATTGTTTATTACCCTCTAATTCGCACCCTGCTAACCTAATATTCTGCTTATTATATGGAGTAAGCACGTTGCAGGTAAATTCTACCAGAGCATTTACACTCACTTATTGGATGTGGGGAAGGAAGAAAAAAATATATTATTGGTTGAGGAGAGCAAGAAAAAATTAGGGGAAATAACAGAGCAAACTTGAAAATTTGCAAGCAATAATTTAAGAGTCCCTCAATTTTGTTCTACACTCACCGAAATTAAAGGGAGAATTTTGTACTGCATACAAGAAACACGGAAGATAGGGAAAAAAAATTCCTTGGGGAGAAAACCAAACCAATCTGGATGCCTTATATCCATAACAAGAAGAAACAAAAAGAACACGGTTAAGGGACACATAATGAAATCATAATTTGTATTACTAAAGAAATAATAATTCCTAAATCACATTCCATTAAAATGACTACTCATCAGTCCTTTCCTTTTTGCACCAGCATAAACACTTGAGGCTTATATTTTACTTTATTTAGCTAATAAGCTTTGAAATAAGACTAATATTTAAGAGGTCCGACTTAACTTTAGCGGCACAGATGATACTTATTAGCCAAATTTAGATAGTAAGTAAAAGAATGAAATTAAGGCATGCTTCTTACTGCCATGTGTCTTTATTTCATCTTTAACAAAGTGATGCACCTCCAAGGCTCTAAGGCTTGCACCTCAGGCATCCCTGCAGAGGCATGCATTTAACACCTATAGGACATAGATAGCCAAAGTCTCTGGGATAAACCATATTGATATGACAGGTTGGAAGAAGTAGGTTGCTTTGTTGTCAAAATGAGGCTTATTCTTGTACAATGTGCCGCACAGAAATCAATTATCATAGTATGCAATCCGGGTGTATATTCTTATAACAAATATTAATCACTTAGTGTATCTTATCAACAAAGGGAAACAAAAGATCATAGCATGTGAGAATTTGCTTCACACCTGAAATATTAAATGTAAAATAACCCTAAAATCAAGAAAACAATGTTCATATTGTGGCTCGTATAATCTTTATTTTTAAGATTCTAATTGCTCATCATTAACAGGGCAAACTGTTGGCAAACATGCAATCAATGTTTTTAATCTTATACATAAATAATAATAAAGCCCCATTGTGTATTTTACTATCAAGGGAAAAAGAAGATAGATTGTTATTATTTTCTTCAGTTAGATATCTTGAATGTAATATAAGCCTGAAATCAAGAAAACATGGTAAAATATCCTAAATCTTGTGTGAACTGATTTTAGAGCCTCATGCATTGACAGTGAAATCTGTTGGCAAAAAACCCATAATAATTCAAAGAGATAGAGAAAGTGGAGGCATAAAGCAGAACATTAGGTAAAATGCTTACAACATGATCTGTCACTTATGAACACCTATAAGGCTGACCAAATCATCAACATTTGAAAACTAGACTTTTAGTATGGAAAACTTCACAGCCGTCGAGGATGGGAAGTTAATAGAAGACAGAGTTTTAGAAAGGAATACTAGGATGAGTTGCACAGTTTTGGAATCTTGTATGCCAATCCCACTAACTCTTAGAAACTGAATCATAAGTTTGTTTAAACCATCAGAAAATGTGCAGTGTGTTTGAGTAAGGACATGTACATGACTGGATGGGAGTCAAACGCTCAAACTTAAATTTTGTTATGGGACACATGAAAGGGCGGGAAAAATGAGGATGTGATACATAGTAAATAAAACTAAGATCAGAATGCAAGTAATTAATAAAATTTAAATGTAGATTGCTCTTTTTTTAAATTCTTTCTATTAAGATTAAAAAAAGGGAAAAGAATAATTTTAACACACTTTTTATTTTCTCGAATACATTGCATGCTACAAAAATTACTTAATCACCAGGACACTCTTTCCTTTGTCCTCATAACAAGCCCAATTGGTCACCTATCTAACTATTCCAATTCCCTGAACCTACAGTGTCAGCTGAATGCACTCTTTGTCTTTCCCTTGTACCCCATGACTCATGTGGACCACCTATTGCATATTGCTCTAAAAACTGTCTACTTACTCCAACAATCTTGACATTGACCATATATCTTTACTGCCTTTCTTTTAGTCCAATGTACAATATTCTTTTTCCCAGCATATCAAAGATAATGGCTTTAATATTTGGAGGATGTGTAACCTTGTTGTGTTAGGGTTTTTAGGATAACTCGATCATGTCATTTAACGTGATCTATTTCCAATAATCATCAGGGTGCACATTTCTGTCCAAAATCAAGGTTCTGTCTCAACTCAAGGCACCACATCTTAAAAGTTCTGGAATCCCATTTTCCTATTCTTTCAACTTTTTTTTTTTTAGAAAGAAACGGAAATTATATTAATAAAAGAGAGAGGGATGAGAAATCCCTCAAAGGGACAAGAGCCAGGAGAAGCAAACCACAATAGCCACAACAAGAGTGAAACTAGACCAAATCATGGACCTTTACAAACATTTCTACAATCTCTCATAAGATCTGAGAACCAAAAAAAAAAACCTTTAAGAGAACTATGACTTGATGCCCATAGACTACCCTTAAACTTCACCCTACCTCAAATGTCCTCTATGGACTCATGTATATCCTCAAAAATCCCGTTATTCCTATATTAACCATATAGACCAACAAACACCGGCATGATGACTCTCCAGAGCGTTTTTCCTCCTTTACTTAACAAGCCCCCCTAGTTAGCTCGAAATAAATCCAACACAGATTGAGGTAGGACCCACAAGCAACCAAACCCTTTTCTTTCAACTATGGAAGTGCTCTTTTGTCTCTCTATCCATGGACAGAAAGCATGCTGGTGAAAAATATCTTTAGAGTAACATAATGATTAGAAATGACAAAGGATCAAACTCACTTTCTAAAAATACAATTAATAATAAATGTAGCATGACCCACATTATGTTGTCAGGAATTTTTCAAGTGGTATGTAACCATTTAGTCAAGATATGAGATAACTGGTGAATAGACACGCATGTACAGACTCATCCAAAATTTTAATAAGTTTCACATAATAACAAGTCCGAACTATTTTAGCAACCCAATAATGTTATCCATGGCACCATTATGTAGTAATGAGATGCATTAATGCCATGCACCATTACGTAAGGAATTATGCATTAAATCCATGCACCATGACGTGGATTACACATTATCTATTTCAAATGTGAACCAACATGTTGGTGTCACTCAATATCACATATGCTGATATGCTCAATTATTTTGCACAGAGAATAGTCTAATCATAGGATGAGGTTACCTTAAAAGATATCGCTTCAAAAGAGCCACACACCTTCCAACCACAGCAGGACTGTTTAACAGAGAGAGACATAAATCTTTCATCAATAACATTATCATGTGACGAAGAATTATCTCGCAACATAAAAGGGATAGAACTGCTGGAAACAAGTTACAAACAAGCATATAGAGTACCTTCGCTCCCTTTCTGCAAGTGTGTGTTCTAGGATCATGCCATATGCCAAGTCAACTGTAACATTTGTTGCCAAGTAATCCTGCCATTGAAGATCAGATTCATATCATGCCACACACAAACATTTAGTTAAAAATAGTCATCAAAGTTTAACAGCACACAAACTTGACCTCACACTAAATAAATTAAAAAAAGAAAAACCACTTATGAGCAACATCTAAACTTTTTCGGTAGCATTAGCATCGCTATCATTAATAGTGGCAAATAATGTACAGCCATTACACTTAAAGATTTAAAATTGAACAACTTTAAGCATTAGTCTATTGTTGTGAGCAGGGAGACAAAAATTACAACCATTACCGGCCAGCCCAAGGTAAATTCCATCAAATTAAACAACAACAAAAAGTTCAATCTCAAAACTGAATTTCAACACCTTGATCATTTCGCATTCTGAAAATCAAACTGTCCCAGCTCAAACTCATCAATTTATCATGAAAACGGGGAGAGGAAAAGGCCTATGAGACAACAATGCCAAGAGCATAAGACAATAAGATCCAGACAAAATTGGAAAAAAAAAAAAAGGTGAGTATCGAAACCCGCAAAGTCCTGGAGGCTTCGAGTTGAGAAGGAGTAGCTGCGGACAAACAATCAGCGACAGCTCGGCGGAGCGGCTCAGGCGGCTTCTTGAGAGAGGAAGATCTCAGTCGGGAGACGGAGGCGCCGCCCAATTGCATCCTCGAGATCACGGGGCTTCTCGAGGGACTGTAAGTGGTGGACATCACGTAAAAGCGCGATACGTATGTGGTTGTTTGTTTGTATCTATCTATACAGGTTCGCCTAGAAGTAACGCATTCACAGAGAGAGAGAGAGAGAGAGAGAGAGAATCAAGTAGTGGTGGAATGGGGAGGAGTAGCCATTAGCGGGGCTTGTGTGAAAAGAGGGGTTGAGGATACAGGCATCCAGCAAGGCAGCGACACAATGTTCTTTCTAGAGAGAGAAAGATGAGAGAGAGTTACGTGTATTTATTCTCTTCCTTTTTATTGTTTCTTAGTAAAATTCGATTTATTTATCTATATCTATATAAAACTAAAATATTTTGTCAAAAATAATTATAATAAATATCTCATTTATTAAATATTTTCATTTAATAAATTATTAATAACTTTCATTTTACATATATTAAAAATATATATAATGTTTAAGGCATTTAATTATAAATTTTTTGTATAGAAACTCAAAGAAAAAATAAATAGATAAACATATCTATATATTTCTATACTATAATAATAGAGAAAAAGTTGAAGATATTTATAGAAACGCCCTTTTCCCAACAAAAAGTGTTACATCAACCATCTTTTTTTATTTTGTATTTTTTATTATTTAATTCATTCAATTTATAATATAAATATTGTATTATTTTATTCTTATTTTATTAATATTAATTAAGTTAATTTTTACTGAATAATTTCTTAAATGCCAACAATAGATATTGTCCAAACAATAATTTCAATAATAAATATTAATTTGTTGAAGGATACTTGATATTATATTTAATATAAATATAATTAATAAATAAGTGTAACTCTATTAAAGATGCGTGTATATACATATATGTATATATATAATATGTATTTAGTGTGAAATTATATGTCATCCTAAATATTTTTAAATTAATATTTTTAAGTGTCCAGTCAATAATTTTTTTTATTTTGCATTTTTTTGCGACCTACCCAGAATGCGATACATACTAAAACATTAAAGGAGATGTCAGTGTCATTCAAAGAATCTATGGGTTGACGCTTCTTCTCACAAATTGGATTTGAACCAATATTCCCCTATTTCGAGCGACTCCATAGAGCTCCTCATTCTCAAGTTGTTCCTAGATGTGGAATCTGCTTCTAAAGCATATGTTACATCGGTTTCTTTCCATTTACCTAAGCTTGAATGTCCGCTCATAGCACGATGGAAGTGTTCGATTTTGTCAGGGAAGAGGCCAATGTCTTGGGAGCAGCCAATTACAGAATAGCGGCATACTTATGTATGTTATCTCATAAGACTTCAGTTTCAAGGGGGTGCCTTGACTTCTCCATTGGGGATTCATTGTTTCATGCCTCAGGAACCTTTCATTGTTATCTCATAATTTATAATATACTCAGTTTATCAAATAAAAAACTAAATCAATCTATTTAATTCATTTGATTTAATAATATAAATATTGTGTTAGTTTATTCTCATTTTATTGATCTTAATTAAATTTATTTTTATTGAATAATTTTTTAAATACCAACAATAGATATCCAAACAATAATTTCAATAATAAATATTAATTTGCATGGGGATAATTTATATCATATTAATAGATAAATATAACACTACTGAGGTTGTGTGTATATACATATATGTATATATATAACATATATTTAGTCTGAATTATATGACATCCTAAATGTTTTTTAAATTATAAATATCTCATAATCAAATAAAATGTTCGCCTTTTACTTTACAATTAGGACTTCATGTATTTTTATATGAGAGTGCACATTTTGAATTTAGATGGCTCAACTGATTATTTAAATTATATGTTTAGTTTCTAATTATATTGTCATCATCATGATCACTACTACTACATTTCGATTTTGTCTTAAACTTAAATTGTAATGTTCAATGTCGTGATATATCAATTAATTTATGTGATACTTATAATGAAATAATTATCTATCATATTCGATGTTAAGAGATATGAATTAAAAATGTTTTTATAATTCAATCTATTTTAAAATAAAAGGTTAAAAGTATATAATTGATAGTGTTTGCATCAAGTTTATACATAAAATTTCTAATTTTATTGTATATTGTTTCAATATATACATACTCACACACACATGTATTTAATTTAAGTAATTGAATTTGATTTTTAATTCATAATTTTTTTAGTTTATTTAGTATATTTAATTTAAGTGACTGGCGATATTAGTCTGTAACACAGATGATAAAAAAAAATGTTTCAACTAGAAATGTTGTGTATAAAGAAGTTTTTAAAAAACTTACAATTTAAATTTCCAATTTTGATTTGAAGATCATGATTGATGCTTTTGTTTTTAGTATTAATCATAGATTAGTTAATTGGATGTGTATAATATCGATATATTATTGTGAATCGAATTATTTTAAGCAAATTTAGATTTTCTTAGTTAAATAATAATAATGTCTTCTATATACTAAAATTACTTATACTATATTATCAAATCATTAATATTTACCAATATTATATCACAGACCGCGCATCGCGCGGGTGCGAGTACTAGTTTCAAATTTAAAAAAAAATTTGGGAGAAAGTACATGTATGTATAAATTTTTTAGTATTTGCATTTGTAAATACTTTTTATTACATTTCTCCATGAGAGCATGGGCATTAGTTAACAAAAAATTGTGATTAACAAAAACAAAATTTTGTTAAGTAATGTAAGGAGTTAATATGTGTGTATTTTTATTGGTGTTATAAAGGTGTGAGTCATGTTCTGAAAAAGTAATAATAAACAATTATTGAGGAGAGATAAAGAGAGAAAAGTTGATTATTATAATAATAAATTTGTATTTTTTGTTATAGTTGGTTGAACAAAATTCATTTTTGTTCAAAGGCATTAAATTCCACTATCTTTCATTCCTACCTAAAATGGTAAGTATCTAAAAATGCATATGAATGGTGGATGGTAACCACCAACACTATCTTTCATTCCTACCTAAAATGGTAAATATCTAAAAATGTATATGAATGGTGGATGATAACTAAGGTTGTAAATGAATCGAATCGAATACCATGATATTCGATTCGTATTCGTTTAACTATTTAAATATTCGTATTCGTATTCGTTTATTATTTGAATAACAAATGAAATTCTTATTCGATTCGTTTAACATATTCGAATATATTCGAGAATATTCAAATATTTGTATTCGAAAATTTTAAACTTAAAATTTCAAAAAAAAAAAAATCAAATATATATTTTTTCCCAAATTAATATGCCTACATAGTACTTAAATAAACAATAAAATTCATCAACTCAAGTTCAATAATTCATTAACCAAATTAACATTCAAAATTCGAAATACATAACATAAATACATAATTCATTTGTATTGAATTTGAGGATTTCAAGTTTTACATACTTAGAAATTAGTATTATTTTTTACACACTTAGGTAATTTTTAGACATTACTTTACAATAATATAATATGTAGTCATGTTTTATGTAATACTAATATGTATTTAGGTATTACTAAATACTAATATAAAAAAGTAAAATATCTAATTATTGATATATATAATTATTCGAATATATTCGCGAATACTCGAATCGAATACCATCATATTCTTATTCGTATTCGGATAATATACGAATATAAAAAAATATTCTTATTCGAATTCTTATTCATATTTTTCGAATTCGAATCACTATATTTGAATTCGATTATCGAATCGAATAAAAAAGATTCGCTTCTTTTACAACCCTAATGGTAACCACCAACACTATCTTTTATTCCTACCTAAAATGGTAAGTATCTAAAAATGCATATGAATGGTGGATGGTAACCACAAATGGTAAGTATAAGTCAATACACAATTCCTATATAAATCAGTTCACAAGGGGTCATGGTTCACCCACAATTATGCTTGAAGCTGTCGCGTCTTATGATTTGTGGAAATGGCATGCGTTTTTTGGGGTGGCTGGCTCCCGAAATGATATTAACGTGTTGTATGAATCTGATTTATTCAACACAGTATTACAAGGATACGCACCCGCGACTAACTTTATTGTGAATGGTTCACAATGAAATCTATCCAGAATGGGCGACGTTTGTCAAGGCTTTTCTCTATCCGGAGGATGTGAAAAGACGATTGTTTAAGGAAAAACAAAAAGCAGCAAGAAAGGATGTTGAGCGGGCATTTGGCGTACTATAAGCACGATGGGCAATCATCAGAGGACCAACTCGTTTCTGGTATAAGAAAAGATTGAGACATATAATGTTAACATGTATTATTTTGCACAACATGATTGTTGAAGATGAGGGAGAATTAATCATGAATTGGTACAACGACGAACGTGATGAGCCTACACAACAGTACATGGATCACACGAAAAATTTCAAGAGTATCTTCAAAGGAATTCCGAGCTACGTGATAATCAAATACATTACCAACTTCGAGCGGATTTAGTAGAACACATATGGAGACGATTTAGGGACAATTAAATATTAATATTACATTTATATTTCAAATGTATTTCAACGTATTATTATTATTACATGAATTGATAAATTCAAATTTTTCCTTAAATTTCATGTTATATACGAATTGATATATATATTTACAATAATTATTTAATTGATTAAAATGGATTTAGGTTTAATATTATTGATATAATTAAAAAAATTATAATTACAAAATGATTTTATTTCATATATATTAAGAAAAAAGTTAGTTGATGATGAGACTCACATATAATGATTGTAGTTTTTTGTTAAGTAATGTACAAATATGTTTTAAAAAGTGTTTGTTTTTAAATTAATATAGTGTCATGTGGATCCCACCCTATTAACAAATTTTTTGTTTGCTCTGATATACGTTCGGTGTGTCAGATTGCATCTTAAAATTTTGGCGCAGAAAAAGTACAACTTCATGGTTTTTTGTTTTTATAGAAAATAAATAATTAAAGCTATGATGCTTAATAATGATTAAAAATATTTGTATGATTTCATTTTATAAGATAGGCCGAGTTCATTCAGTTGACACCCTGACCTATGTCGTCAATACGGTCATCGTCCATCACTTGGTTAACTAACTCATGTCAATTAAACAATATTTATTTATATAAATATTAGGTAATAGTTTTGGATCATGAAATTATATTTTTATGCGTGGGAGGAAGTACATTTAAAAAATTATTGTTTGACAAGTAATATTGTATGATAATTTTAAAAAAATTAAAAAGAAATACAATTTGATATTTCATGTGTATTAACTATTAATTAATAGACTGGGGACATACACAACACATTATGTTAACATTTTACCATTTTAAATTACAACATAAAATTAAAATCACAAAAATCCTAGAAAAAAAAGTTAAAAAGACAAAAATACAAAAATCTTAGAAGCACACCACACCCTACTAGAAACCAAATAGTTTTTCCTTCTCTTGTTGGACACACTAAATAGCAATAAAAAACAGAGACACTCAATAAAAATAGTAATAACTAAATTGACATATTATAAATGGAAAAAAAAATAGTTATAAGAATTTAAAGAAATAAAAAATAAGTAGATTTATACTTTTGAGAATTGTGGGGTCATTTAGGTTAGACTATGATTAGTGCTATGTATGTGTTTTTTTTTTTCTTCTTCCTATTTCATATAAGTCATAATTTTAAAATTAAATAGTTTTTTGTTTTAAACTTTGTTTTAATCTATTACTCCCTCCGTCCCTGCTAACTTTGCCTACTTTCCGTTTTTGGTTGTCCCAGCTAACTTTGCCAGCCGAAAAATGGCAAAAAATAAATAAATTACGACCTTACCCCTCCATTTCTTTCATTTTACAAATTTGCCACTCAAATTATTCTTTAAAATTTTGTTTATGTTTCCTTAATCTATCTTAATCTACCTAAAGCCCACTTAATATTTGATCCACAAATCAAAGCCAAAGCCTAAAACCCATTTCTATCACTTTTCGTCTCTCTCTATGACCTATTTCTGGAAGCTTCATCTCCAGATCCATCTCTCTGAAACCCTAGTCTCCCACTGTGCGCCGTTCCCATTCCCACTGCGCCGCTCCCATTTCTGGAACCTTCATCTCTCTCTCTCTCTCTCTCTCTCTATATATATATATATATCACTCTTCGTCTCTCTCTATCACTCATTTCTGAAATCTTCATCTCCATCTCCATCTCCATCTCTCTGAAACCCTAGTCTCCCACTGTGCGTCGTTCTCATTCCCACTGCGCCGTTCCCATTCTTTGTCGAAACCCTAACTCTCTTCGAGTCCCTCTTCGATGCTTGCCGAAACCCTAAATCTGTGCTCGCCAAAACCCTAAATCTATGGCCGCCGAAGCCCTCTTCATGTGTCCCTCCTCCTAAATTTGAATCCCTATTTCACTCTCACATTTTCTTAGGCCGAAACCCTCGTCAAAACCTTCTTCCGAAACTATGTTTAAGATCTTGGCCGAAACGGGTACTAGGGGTTTTTGTGGTCGATTCAAAAAGATTTAGGGGGTTTGATGGCCGATCTGAGAAGGGAAGAGGGTTTCGTGCCGGGTTGTGGAAGGGAAGAGGAGTTTCTAGACGCTTTGAGTTGCGATGAGGGTTTCTTGTCCTGAAACTCAGTTTGAAGGGGGTTTCGTGGCCGATTCGAAGGAAAGCTTCGTGGCCGAAACTCCCTGTGAAGGAGATGGGGTTGCTCTCCCTCAAGGGATCGAGGTACCCTCCTTCTGCAGTCAAGTTGAGGCCAATCCAGAGTTGCTTGCTTTTAAAGCTGAATGTTTGGCTATCTGGGTACCCTCAGTTCGAAAGGTTAAAGTACTCCTAACCTCTTGAAGCTCATGAGAATGCATGCTGATTTTCTGATTGTTTATGTGTTGGTTCATGTATGATGTTTATATGCTGATTTCTGAAATTTGCTGAAAGGCTGAGAATGATGAGAATGGATGTTGCTGTTTCTGTAATGTTTCTGTCATGTTTATGTTTCTGTGATGAAGTGTATTCACTTTTGAGAATTTGTGAGAATGAAGGCTGAAATTTTTGTGCTTGCTTTTATGCTGATTTCTGAAATTTACTGAAAGGCTGAGAATGATGAGAATGGATGCTGCTGTTTCTGTAATGTGTCTGTGATGTTTATGTTTATGTGATAAAGTGTATTCACTTCTGAGAAATTGTGTTTTTGTGTTGCTTATGCATGGATTCTGTGATGAAGTGTATTCACTTCTGAGAATGGTGGGAATGATAGCTGAATTTCTGTTGCTTGCTGAATTGGTGATTTCTGAGTATGTGATGACTGCTGGAGTCTGTCCAGTGTATTTGAAAGACTGCTGGAGTCTGTCCAGTGTATTTGAATGATTTTTCTGCTGGTTAAATATATTTGAAAGACTGCTAGTTGACCTGTGATTATTCCTTTCTGCTGATTTTTTATGTGAATGCATGGTAGCTTCCTCAAAACTGCCCAACAGTTATCTGTTGCTTATGCATGCTGAAAAATGACATGGTGTTGCATGTTGTAGCTTGTCATGGTCTGTTTTAGGACTATGTTAATGCTGTCATCTCACCTTTAATAGGAAAAAACCCAATGATGAAATCTTTCTGAGGGAAAATAAAACTGAAATTTCATTACTACTAATTCTATTGTTTACAGTTTAAGCAAAAGGTACACTGCATGTGTTTACACTGTAAACAAAAAATCAGATTGTCAAAATGCATTCTAAGCCTACTTTACATGTACTATAAATCTGTTAGAATACCCCCCAATGTCATAAGATTAAGTTGCTTCTTCATTTGCTATCAGAAAGTCTATTGCTTGTCTTACTACTTGCTCATCCATTTCAATTGTCATTGGCAGTGAGCCATTTCTTTCTTTTGCTGCCTTTCCAATGTGAGGCAGCTTGTAATTGTTGCCTCCATTCACCTTTAAAATGTCAACCATGCATGCTTGTAGTGTTAGAAATATGTTGTTCAACTTTGGATGATGTAGTTCTTCAAATGATTGAAGAACATTAGCAACCAAGTCATCAACGTTGTAGGATCTTGTTTCAATCTACAAAGATTGAATAGCCCTGAAGTACCCTAAGTCCAACACATTAGTGTCTGGTGAATTTGGTGGTTGACACATCAACTTTATATCAAATCCATCTTCTAAGGCAACCCTCCTGAAATCTAAATCCATATTGCTTATATGAGGTCTTGCATTGTCTTGTTGGATGATGATTTTTTTACTTGCATTTGCTGGCCACTTTGCCTTAATTGTTGGGAGAATCTGTGTTGTGTCATGTGATGAAACAAAAACAACAAACAATTCACCATAAAAATATGTTAGTAATGTCACCAAATCAGCCCAATAGTTAATCAAAACCTTAGGGCAGTTTTTAGGAGACTTACTAAACACATTAAGTGATGAAAAATTTGTGTGTTTGAGTTACCTTTTCCAAAAGGCAGCTCTTAATCACTTATTTGTTTATGGAGTCAATTGGTTTTGTAACCATTGTACCCCTTTTTCTGTTTGCTGAATTTCTGATGGCGGGGAGTTGTTGTGTGAATGGAAAAATTCCAATTTTCCCATCAAACAATAACTCCCCTTGTTCTGTGTATTGTGGCTTTGCCACAGCAGTCATAAACATGACTTTTGCAATGAAACGCTTACTTTTACAAGCTCTGTATGGATCATCCTCTGTTAACAGCTTATAAGCCCTTTCACTTGTCTGATGCATATAGAACCACTTCTCGTCTATATGAACTACTGTTATGCATTAATTCAAAGCTGATCTTGTTGCTCATATGTTTGTGCAAGAAACATAGGCAGAATTTGAGTCTGCTCACCTTATTTGAATCTGTTAAAGCTGGTTTGATTGCATTTATATGTGCTTTAAGTCTTCCCTTTTTGACCCACCTCTCCACTTCTGATTTACTGACTTGAAGCTCATTTACTAACTTCCTTATTGTGCCTCTCTTGAAGAATGGAATGACTTTAATGGCTTCCTCATCAAACTTTTTAAGTCGAGATGAAGTTTGACGTGTGATGACTTCCGGAAAACAAATAGGCTTGCCCTCTGAAATTTGCTTCTTTGCAGTTGTCCATATGAGTCGGACTGTACGAACGGACACTCCAAATGATGCTGCGACTTCTGCCATGATGCCTATATTCAGCTTGTCGTTATTATTGTTTACGAGAAGCCGCTGAGCAATGAGAAGTCGTGCTGATGGAGATAAATTTTTCCCAACTCTGTTGTTAGTCATTTTGCTATAATTTAAATTTGCTGATTTGAGTTTTTGGTTGTTGAATCTGCATTTACTGCCTTTGTACTTGTATTTATGGAAGAATAGGATTTCAAATTTGTGATGATTTGGTGGGAAACTGTTGTAATGTTTAATTTCACTTTGCTGTATCTTTATTTCAATTTGGTGGGAAATTTTCCCACCTTTTTAGTCTTACACGCCCTTTTTCTGTTTTTTTTTTTTAATTCATTGTTTGTTTTTGTATTAGCATACTAATCCAATGCCTAATTAAATTGTAAAAAATATTAAAATAACATATCATATCAAAGTCAACAGTTTTTTCTTAGAATTCGTGTCGGTCAACGGTGGCAAAGTTATGAGGGACGGAGGGAGTATGATATATCAAATTTGTCATTTTTTATATTTAGAATTTAATTGTTCTTTTTATTTTGTATTCATAATTTTGATAAGAAGTGGAGTCGGAGTGGGTGAGTGTATAGCTAATACAAATTAAATGAGAAATCATGATTTCAAATTAAAAAATTAATTCATTTAGAATTTGTGGTTACTGTTAAATCGATAAATTTTACCATCTTTATTTGTAGTTTGTTTATTGTAATTTTTATTTTGTATTTTAATTTTGATGAGACTATTGAGAATTTTTTTAAGAACGTGGGTTTTTTTCTATCTTTTTTTAACAAATCACAATTTCAAATTAAATATTTTCTTCATCTAAACTGTGTTGTTCATGGTCCTATGGATGATATATCAAATTTATCATTATTCCGAATGGAAACGAAAATTTCACTAAAAATAGTCATATACAAAAATAATTTAATTTTAGCTGGAAAATATCTTAAAAAAATGTAAACGAAATATACAGTTTATTTTTTTTTTTTGCAAAAATACGATTAAACAAACACTTTAAAATTATAATGTAAAATTTGTTCATATAGAGTATTATAATATTATAATATTAATTTATATAATAATATAATATTACTTATATACAAACATTTAAAATTTAAAAAAATTAAATTTTCATGGTACACAAAAATGATATTATATTATTATATATATTAATATTATAAGATTATAACATAATAAATATTAACATATATAATATAATATAATAACACGGTAAACAAACATTTTTTTAGAATTCTTGGTACAAGAAAATTTATAAATTTTCATGTACCATTAAATTTCTTAAAATTCATGATACAAGAAAATTATATTATATTATTATATACATTAATATTATAACATTATAATATAACAAACGTCAACATATATAATATAATATAATAACACGGTAAACGAACATTTCTTAAAATTTTGTTTACTACAAATTTATTTTCGTGACCATAAACACGAATATTATATTATATTATTATATATTAATATTATAACATTATAATAAAAAACATTAACATATATAATATAATATAATAACACGAAACGAAAATTTCTTAAAATTCATGGTACACGAAATATTTGAACAATTTTCTTTTTAACTGTGAAAATTTATTGTTTTTAATTTTAAATGTTTCTATAGATAATAATGTTGTAATTTTATATTATTATATATATTAATATTATAACATTATAATATTCATATATATGAACAAATATTAACATATATAATATAATATAATAGCACTGTAAACGAATATTCTTAAAATTCATGTACACGAAAAATTGTATAAATTCTCATTTACTATGAAAAATTAAATTTTTTTCATTTTCGTTTCAAATATATTGGTATTACAAAACATGTGATAAAATATAATTATAAGCATGCAGTAAACGAAAAGTATATAAAGTAAATTTTTTTAATTTTAATTATATATTATAAAATATTAACATAATATAATAACACAATAAAAAAAAAAGTATATGAGAATAGTTGGACTTGGAGGAAAGAAGCAAAAATGATTACAAGTAATGGTTGGCTAATAATCATGGTCAAAGTCATCAATGAAAGTGGTAAAAAAAGATGCACAAGTTATCTTTCATGGTATTTTTTTTGGAAAATATTTACCCTTAGGTACAATTATCTCATTAAAGTATTTTTAGGTACAAATATGTCACTAATGTTTACTTTTAGGTACATATGACCCCACTTAACATTTATTTATAATATAATATACCAATAATGTTTTAATTTAAAATAACTTAAACACTTTAATTTAATTTCTTTTTTGACCTCATATTTTGACATATTTTAGAATAAAACAACTATTTTATGAAAACATAAATATAACTAGATTATTATATATACATATGAATACATATTATTATTATTATTATTATTATTATTATTATTATTATTATTATTATTATTATTATTATTATTATTATTATTATTATTATTATTATTATTATTATTATTTATACTACTAACTTATTAAACAACTAAATTTATTTGATAATAAGAGATAATATTTTTTATTTAAATATAACTTAAATCTCTATATATAAATAAAAACTAAACTATTAAACAACTAAATATATTAGATAATAATTTCACTATAATATTATGGATATTATTTTTTAATTTAAATACAACTTAAATCTTTATATTTAAATAAAAACTAAACTATTAAACAACTAAATTTATTAGATAATAATTTCACTATGATATTAGGGATATTTTTTTTTAATTTAAATACAACTTAAATCTCTACATTTAAATACAACATAAATATTAATTATTGTTAATAATAACATGTATATTAGAATAATTATTTTTTCTAGCTAACAGTTAACACACACACAAGCAATAAGCTATTATATTTCACGTTTTCATGAAATAGTTTTTTTATTCTAAGATATGTAAAAGGTTTATTTCATGAAAATGTAAATACAAGTGTGTGTGTGTGTGTGAGACTACATGTTGTTATTAATAATAATTAATATTTATGTTGTATTTAAATATAGAGATTTAAGTTGTATTTAAATTTAAAAATAATATCCCTAATATCATAGTGAAATTGTTATCTAATGAATTTAGTTGTTTAATAATTTAGTTTTTATTTAAATATAAAGATTTAAGTTGTACTTAAACTAAAAAATAATATTCATAATATCATAGTGAAATTATTATCTAATATATTTAGTTGTTTAATAGTTTAGTGTTTATTTATATATAGAGATTTAAGTTGTATTTAAATAAAAAATAATATCTCTTATTATCAAATAAATTTAGTTGTTTAATAATTTAGTAGTATAAATAATAATAATTATTATTAATAATACGTATTCATACATATATATAATAATCTAATTATATTTATGTTTTCATGAAATAGTTGTTTTATTCTAAAATATATCAAAATATGAGGTCAAAAAAGAAAATAAATTAAAGTGTTTAAGTTATTTTAAATTTAAAACATTATTGGTATATTATATTATAAATAAATGTTTAAGTGGTGGATCATATGTACTTAAAAGTAAAAATTAATGGCTTATTTGAACCTTTTCCCTGTTTTTTTTACAAAAGTTATGTTTGATGGTTAAATCTACAGTGCTTATATATTTTATGGGAATAGTGGTCATTTTTCCTTTATTATTTACATTGCATTGTAGAAAGAACAAAATATAAAATTGACATTTAAATTTTTGTGCATACATTTAACAAAATTACGAATACAAAAACAAAGGATTAAACTAAACTATAAATTAGAAAACTTAAAAAATAATTTTTAAAATAAATGGCATTAGATTTTTTTGAGAAATTAATTACAAAAATATTTTGGTATAATTATTTGGTTATTTGTAAAGTTAAATATTGAGTTACCTATATTATTTAAATATATTTCAAGATATTATAGGTATTCGATTAGCATATCTTGTTTTTTTTTAACTTGTACTAATTATTAAGTGGTTTACATAGGTTAGATCAATAATTTCGAAGAAATCTATAATTTTGAACATCGCGTAAATATTTACTAACAACTTTTGTTAATAAAATCATATATTAAGTATAAATAAAAAAATGTAATAATATATTAACTATTGTACTTAGGTATATATTAACTGCAAGTTTGCAAACATGCATAACATATATTTAGGAGTTAAAATATATGTTTTTAAAATATCAATTATCTTTTAACATCCATGAGTCAATAAGTGTATTTCAATACTAAATTTAATTTATTTGTATTTTAGTTTACAATATTGATTGGTGTACAAAATTAGTGTTTACTAGTATAGATCCCGTGTATCATACGGTACATTTTTAAAATTATTATTATTAAAAAAATAATATAAAAATGTGATATATTCTGAGTAAGAAATAACAATGCATCGAATACACATAATGCTAGATCAAAAATGTCACTTAACGAAAACTATTTTCATATTCATATGACTAAAAAAATATTTGTATTGTCAATTTGTAGGTAATACAGACACTTTAGTCAATATTTTTATATGAAGATGTGTCATTTATTAGTTATTCCTTTAGTATATATGAAGATTTAGCAACCTCATATTTCAGATATAGATTTTATAATTTATTATTTACATTTATATATTATTGTTCGCAGTTCGAAATTATAATATTATTTAAAATGAGACAAATTAAAGATAAGTATCTAAATTCTTATTAATATATATTTATGTTAAGATAATATTATCACATTATATTATCAAAAAATTAAAATTAATAAATCATATATGACAAACCGTGCATTGCACGAGCATACTGTTAGTTTGCACTTAAATGTTTTAGATTGTTTGGCTGCCATTTTCCGAATAACAGTCGAATAATTTAACAAAAAACTATGAGAACATCGGAATAAAATGGTTGAAATTGGAAAAAATTTGAAATAGTTTGATATGATTGGTTGAACACATAAAACATTGTTCCATCAACACTGATCAAACTCTCTCTTTTACATTAATAATCTAATATAGGTCGAATGAACATAGCTCTATTATACATGTATTGTTCGAACAAGTTCTTCACCAAATTTTATTCTTAATTTTTAGGTTCAACACATGAAAATTTTCCTTACACCACTTACAACCTTAAAAATATAATGATAAAATTTACATTGTTCATATAAAGTGTTTCTAATTAGATGCTCAATAATGTTTTTTTCTTTGCTAGAACAATGTAGAATTCTAAAGGTTTTTTTTTTTTTTTGGTGAAAAAGTTTTAAACTATGAAGAAGACAAGTGTAATGAAACAAGGGTGAGATATTTTATTTTAGGGTGTCTTAATAAATAAGGTGAGGTGTATTTAAGAAATATTTCATTATTAGATAAAATATTAATTATCGAAAAAACCATTTCATTTACTTGGATTGTCATATTAACAAAACTTTTTACTATTAGTCAAAACAACATAACCTTATATATAACATTTTTTTTAACCTCGTATATTTTTGAATTTTTTTTTTGCACTTCCAATTTTAAAAATATATATAAATTCTTCAAGTTCTTTAGTTGAACTCTATGAAATTCCCTTATTTGACGAGTTCGGGCAGCTGGAAGCATCAATAAGTTTTGTTTTTCTTCACTGATCGAGATAAAAAAACATAATGTATACATAAGGTTATTTATTTTGAAAATAGTGAAAATTAAATCGACAATCTGAATAATGATTATGAGTTTACCAATATTTAACCCAATAAATTAAATAGGAAATATATTTAAACCTTTTCACATATCTATATATTATGTATTACTCCCTCCGTCCCAGCATTTTTAGCCTAATTGCCATTTTCGTCCGTCCCACTTAAATCTGCCAGCCCCAAAATGGCAAAGAAAAAGTTGCCACTTTTGCACTTTTGCACTCAAAAAGTTGGTTTAAATTACAAAATTGCCACTCAAAAATATTAAAATAACACATCCAATCAAAGTCAACAGCTTTTTCTTAATATGTGTGCCGGTCAAAGTAGGCTAATTTTGGTGGGACGGAGGTAGTATCTATTACTTATAGTAACAGTAAAAGTAGGGATATTTCTTACAAAAGTATGAATTGCCTAAAGTATTCTTATTAAAGATTATTATTATTTAATGTTATAATAGTAATTTAGATGTTCATATTTAAATAATTTTATATTGGAATTTCTAATACATATTAATTTAATTTGACTCATCAATATGTTTTTCTCCATTCTTTTAAACTATAACAACAACAAAATTCGAACACAAAGTGTGACACACGTGCCTTATACTATATATATATATAGATATAGATGATGTGATATTTAGAAATAAGAATGAAATAGTTTGATAGTAAAAAAGTGATGGTTTTGTAGCCAGTCAAAGAAATGCATGCACTATCCATAACAAGATAGAGAAGAAGCTCTCATGCTCAGTTCTTGCTCCACTAAAATGGCCATTTCCTCTCTCTCTCTCAACCTCCTCTCCAAACCCTTTTCTAACAATGTCTGCCCCATTATTCTTACATCATTTGTTTTGCTCTGATTTTTCGCATATTGATTAATTGGATGTGTCATTCTGTTGTTCAGCTAGGCGTGCGGATTTGGACGAGCCCATCAGAATCTTCTGCAGTTTCGATTGCAAAGTGCTCGATGAGCTCCACTTCTGATGAAGAAGGTGCGAATTGATCCCCCCCTTTTTTTGTTTTTCTTTTATTTAATTATATTATTTGTGTTTTGATTTTTGGGCCAAATTAATGTGATAGTTTTTGTGGGAAAATATTGTTGCAGAAATGTGAATCATGGATTGGCTGTTTGAAGCTTTTCAAGTGTTGATCTTTCGTTATTGTTTTATTAATGTGATGAGGAGACAATTTTGGTGGTAATTTGATGCCAAAAAACGAAGAAATAGCTCTCTTTTTCTCTGTGTGTGAGAGAGAACTAACATATTCTTGTTACTGAGATCTTGGATCTTGTGTTGAGATATGTTTAAGCTTAGTTTTCCTTGTGAATCCTAGAATCGTGTAACGGTTATGGTTTAGCTTAATTGTTTATCTTAGTCCTTGAAAATGGTTTGGGGAACATGTAGTGTGATGTGCTTTGTTTGTTGGCTTTTTTTGTCAAGTATCTTAGTATGGTGTCTGCAAGACTGCCATTGATTATTATGAGTCTATAAACCAGGGACGAAGTTGCCGGTTACAATCCACAATGATAGTTCCGCATGATTTGTTATTTGTGATCCGTGTGGTGTTCGTTATATATATTTGTTTAGAGTACTGAGAGTGAGAAATCGATCAAAAATCAAATCTCTGTTTCAATTGAGGCGATTGCACTTAATTTTTGTGAAAAGCCATGTATCTAGAATTCAGCTAGCGTTTGGAGTTGAAAGTGTGCCTCTAACTTGAGGAGTTTGGGTTGATAATCGAGTCGAGGCCCTTAATTATGTCACAGTTATTATTATTAGTAGCAGTAGTAGTAGTAGTAGCAGCAGCAGCAGCAGCACTGTTGTTGCTGCTACGTGATACTATTATTCTTGTTAAGGAAAATACTCTATGTCCCTAGTATAAAACTCATTTGCATCAATAAGTATTTCTAATTCCTTCATAGCAAATTCCATGTCAAAATACTACAAAAAACCAAGTATTTTCATTAATGGAAACAATCATTTGTTTACTTCTATAGCAGCTCAATGTACTGTTTCTGGGAACTGCAAAAGGAGGGCACTCATGCTCGGAATAGGAGCTGCCACTGTAAATCCATTCCGTGCAAACCCCCTTCTAGCAGAAGGTATAGTTATTTAATACCCATATCTTAATATTTCCATGTCAGCGTTCCCTGAAAAGTTTGCTTGGCTTTTTATTCATTCAATTGTTGAGTTGGTTGTGGATACGTTACATTTGTAACTAGGTTTCTCGTAATGTTGCGGTCCCGGATTTTCAGTTTTCAAGAATTTGGATGCTCTTACTTGCTATGGCTCTCTAGTTATGTCAAGAAAGGAGCTGTTCTGGTTTTACGTACCTCACATGATGTTGAATGTGTCTTACTAGTCTTCTGAAACTAAAATTCACATTGTGTGATGCAGGAATACCAGATAAATATGAAGCTTTCGTTGACAAAGCTGATGGTTATTCGTATTACTATCCCTCAGATTGGAGAGTGAGTTGTAGTAGCAACTAAGTTTGTTTGCAAATTATAGCAAAGCATCAAGTCATTCTCAACTCTATATTACAGGACTTTGATTTCAGAGGTCATGATTCGGCATTCAAGGACAGATACTTGCAACTGCAAAATGTAAGACTGAGTTTCATACCAACAAATAAAACTGATATCCGTGACATTGGACCAATGGAGGAGGTGAGTACCATCCATCATCTTTAGATATTTTTTTGGAGGATATAAATACATTCATTCTCTAACAAAATGTTAGTTTGTTAAGGTTATTGAGAATCTTGTAAATAACGTGTACTCTGCACCGAATCAATATGGAAATATATTGAGTACCCAAGAGGTAATTTTCTCCTGTTAAAAATTTCAACAATGCTCACTTGTGTTGTTGTTGTTGTTGTAATATGGTTATTGATTGTGAATGCAGAGAAAGATTGATGGTAGAACCTACTGGACGTTTGAATATGTACTTACGTCCCCAAACTTTTCTCGAGCAGCTTTTGCAACAATAGCAATAGGGAATGGTATGATAAGTGAGCCATTTAGATTGGTTTCTTATATCATTCAAACTCAAGAGACATCTTAATGGAGTTGAGTTGTAAACAAAGAACAAGTGCAAAAACTCCCAATTGCTTTCCTTTCTTCATATATTTCATGCTTACTACTAGCTTCTAAGCCAAAATTAACGCCCTGCGTTTCTGCAGGAAGATACTACACGTTGATCGTGGGAGCAAATGAAAGACGGTGGAAAAAATTCCGGAACAGGCTTAAAGTGGTGGCCGATTCATTCAGAGTGTTGGACATCTAAATGCAAGTGTCTGCCTTAAGTTTGTATACAAAATGATGCTGTAATTATATATTTTCCATTGCTCTGTTTTTCTTTTGAGCTCAAAAGGAAATGCTGTGTGCATCTAAATGCTCCACATTGTATAATTGATTGAAATTCAGTGTTATGTAACAATTGCATAAAAGATGATATGGTATTAGAATGAAACATGAAACACATTACTAATTACTAATACTAATACTAATACTAATAGAAAAGGATGGAAACAAACAATGGTTTACCTTTTCTTTCCCTAATAATATACAAAGAATGTTAAACACCATATTTTCACTAACTCCTCTGAAATTCATCATTTTGTAAAACACTGAAAAACTAATTTTAGTGCAAATCAAGCCTTTTACATGTCAAGAAATATCTATAAAATTTATAAATATTTTTTTCTTAAATAAGATAAATTTAGTCAAAAAAAATTCTCAGCCACTCTCAACCAAGGACGAAAATATAGGTCTTGGTGGATATATCGGTACCTACAGAAATACCGATAGATATCTCATCGATTTCAGTGGAAATGTCAGTACATATATTTTTCCGATATTTACCGATATTTACCGATATTACCCGGTACTTTCCAATATTACCGATATTTCCTTGATATTTACGAATTTTCCTATAATTTTTTCCTTAAGCCACCAATATCAATATTTAGCTAAGAAGTATTGATATTTCATTAATTTTTTTACAAAAAAAAAAATGAACATTTAAGAGAGATATATTTATTTTTTACAAAAAAATGAAAATTTAAGAGATATATATTTATTTTTTACAAAAAAATGAAAATTTCAGAAATATATCATTACAGCACGTTTTTGTTTCGATCACGTGAAAAAACGTAAATATCATGATATATTAGAGATATATCGAAATATTTTCATTCTTACTCAACCCATTCATTCCACTGGGACAAAAAAAATCTTCGCGGGAGATGCTGTTTTTTGATGTCTTGTTTCTATAAACTAGTATTTCACCCGCGCGATGCGTGATTTATTATTTATTTTGATTGTTATATTTAAAAGTTATTTATAAATCATTTATTATTCTAAATTTTGTATAATATAGAAATATAATTTTCATCTCTTTTATTGATTTTTAAAGTTATATTTTATTATTAAAAAATTATTGAGTAATATAGAGTTTTAATTGAAGAAAGTAGAATTTGGTTGACCCCTATCTCGCGTGTGTTATTCGAACTTTCTTGTGCATTCGTTTTATTGTGACATGTCATTCTATATTATATTTGACAATATTAAAATGTTGGAATACAAATTTTGTAAATAATCTAAACAACGAAACTGAAAGCTTATATTCTATTTCTCTTTTGAATAAAAATATATTTATGGTCGTTGGCTTGATAGATATTTTGATTAGTATCATTTAACAATATAAGTTTTGAAATCTTTATTTATGTACAAAATTTCTCATAATTACAAAAAATATATTATAATTTCTTTTAACTTTAAAATTGATAATATGAATAATTATAAATATTAAGTAATTTTAGTAACAAAAAAGGAAAAAGATAATGAATTAATAACTTGAAAGCTTACATTTTATTTGTTTTTATTTTTCGTTGAACTTTTTTCACGGCTTGATAGATAATTTAATAAACTAATGATCTTTTAGAATTAATTAAATGTGACCAAGTAACAATATAAGTCTTGAAATATTTATTCATATACAATTACATTTCTCATAATTACAAAAAATATCTTAAAATTTGTTTAACTTTTAAATTGATAATAAGAATTATTATAAGCATTAAGTGATTAAAGTTATCAAAAACAATTAAATTCAGAAAAATTGAAAACTTACATCTATTTGTTTCTATCTTTTGTTGAATTTTTTTTATTGGATCAATAAATAATTTAAGCTAATGATTCTTGGAGTTGGTCAAAATTGTTCAATCAACAATATAAATTTTGTGATCAACTTTGAAATATTTACTTGCACACAACATTTTGCAAAATTATAAAAAAATATCCTAAAATCTATTTAACTTTAAATTTGAGAATGAGAATAATTTTAGACATTAAATAATGATAGTTAATACACAAAAATTAAATTATTGCTCACTATTGTACAACGTTAATCAACAACACCAACAAATAATAATACATAATAGTAGTAGTAATAATAATGATGATGATGATGGTTATAATAATAATTCTAAGTATAAATAATAAAATATACCATATTGAAAAAAATGCTAAATAATATGATTAATTTTATTGAAAAACTATTATTTATATAAATATTTTATTGCTCATTGATGTGACATTTTTATGAGGAAAAATGGCATTCTTGTAAATTCTTCCAAAGGTCTTCTTTTTATATATATATAGATATAGATGACAGTTTTTTTTCCCAAAAAAACAATGTTCAACAGTAATTTAATTATATGAACGAACTTGCAATTTGAACAGTTATAAAATTTTAAAATTCAAAATAAAAGGAGTACACCAAACTAAAATTGAAATTTGCTTTAGTTATGTTTTATTTTCCTTGTTGGGTAACCCATATGCATTCTTGATTCAGCCTCTAATGTCACAAAGTCAAGAAGAAAATAGATGCAAGACAAAGCATATAGTCATAAAAATTGGCAAGGATGCCATGTATGCATGTACCACACATCATAATCGATATAAAACATAGTATCCAGCATCAATTTACACAAATTCCACGTGAATGTGTGTTTCCATGATGGATAAATGAACACAGAAACTAGGCTCCATGAGCTCAAGTCAATCCAAATCACATGCGACTCAGGAGAATTAAGTGAAGAAGGAGCCAGGTAATACCCAGAAACCACAATTAAGACAAACGAAAAAAATCGAAAATAAGAATTAAAAACCGTCTGATTCCTTATGTACAAACAGGTTACAAAGAATGCCTTCTTTTACAGTTGAATAATATCTCGTAAAGGATGAAAGATATACAGCCAGAAACGACACGAGCATAGGATAAGGCAGTGCATAATACGGTACAAAACTAAAGCTGATTAACCTCACTCGATGAACACCCAGAAAAGCAAGAAAATGAATGCTAATAAAACCAACTTAAAAAGAAAAAAGATATACTGCTAAGCTCGTTCCGCTCCCCAATTAACAATATCAATATACCATGGAGAATCAGGTCAAAATTGTAATTCTCCCCCACCCTCCAAAAGAATACATACCTAATCTGGCAAAATATACTCGAATGATAACCAGAACCGCAAAATCGACATACCTCATCAAACACATTTTCAGTAGCTGCATTGGACATTCCAAAAAGGGCTCATTTCCGACCAACCAGAAAAACCATCAATATTTCAATGCTTGGTTATCTCAGAGAGTTCCATAAAACCCACAACTCATGGCTTTGTAATCCACCAAAACGGAATAGTGGAAATAAACATGTCAACCATTAGAGAAGATCGTAGAACTACTAGTCTAAACAAGCCTATGTTGGCGCATCCCTTTGCCAAAGTGAGGTTGCATCAAGCGGACATATAAACTATTCTTGGTCATTAGTGTATCATGAGTCCCTTCCTCCACAATTCGCCCACCATTAAGCACAACTATATTGTCAACATGCCTCATCATAGCTGCTCGATGTGCAATCAGAATGGTGGTTTTGTTCCCCATAATAAGAGTATCCAGAGCTTCCTGTATCACCCGGCTTGACTCGGATTCTATTGATGAGCTAGCTTCGTCTAACAACAAAATAGGTGCGTTCTTTAAAACAACCCTAGCAATTGCGATTCTTTGCTTTTGTCCCGGAGTCAAATCTACACCCCTCATCCCAACATGAGTGTCGTACCCATGAGGCAAGCTGCTAATAAAATGATGAGCGTTTGCAATTCTTGCAGCCTCCTTCATCTCCGCCTCACTTGCATTATGCCTTGCGTATATGATATTCTCTCTGATGGTTGTTGAGAATATGATGGGTTCCTGCTGTACGAGACCTAAGTGGTTTCTCAACCACCTCAAGTTGTAAGATTTTAAGTCACGTCCATCCAATAATATCTGACCAGCAACTGGATCGTAGAATCGTTCTATCAAAGATATAATGGTGCTCTTTCCAGACCCTGAGACACCAACCACTGCTACAGTTTGACCCCCATTAACTCTGAGACTGAAATTGCTGAGCACCAAGACTTCAGGCCGAGTTGGATATGAAAAGTCGACATTTTTCAATTCAATGCTTCCATAAACATTTGCAGGTTTCAAGGCTGAATTATCATCAGGATCGATCTTAGGGGTTCGATCAATTATCTCAAAGACAGATATCAGTGACTTTCTTCTTTTTAGAATATATGGAGCCAAACCAAAAGGTTCAACTAGCGCAAATGTTGCAAAAGAGAATACCATATACTCTTTTAGAGCTGTAGTCAAGCTCATGTTCCCATTCTTCACAGAAAGAGAAGTGTACCAAAGGAGGAGAGCATTGCAAGCAAAAAGAAGAAACTGAGAGAAGCCAAAAAGAAAACCAATAGCCATTCCTTGGAGAAAGCTTTTCTTGAATATTTTCCGAAGTTGCACTCTGTAGAGCTCCATGACCTTGTTCCCAGCGCAGAAAGCCACAACAGTATATATATTTCTAACAGCATCCTCCAAGACTAGAGAAGCCTTCCTGTGCATCTCCTGGATACCCTTTGAAAATCCAGCAAGCCATAGTTTCTGTAAGATTACAGTGAAAATTCAGTTAGATGTTAGAGTGAAAATGGTAGATGGAGATTATGAATCTATGATGATCACAAAAGTTTGTGGAAGTCTGTGAAGTTAATTCTGGGTGCCAATTAATACTCTCAGAACCCATCTCACAAGCTAGACTGGTGTAATCTAGTTATGAATCAAGTTGACTATGGAACAGAATTTATGATTATTACATAAGTTTGTAATCCAGTGTGAAGGTATCCTTGGTGCCAGAAAATGAGCTCAAAATCGCTCATGAGTCGGATCTTAAAATTTCTAGTTTTCATGATTTCCTGCTAGTATCATTAACTACTACTAACACACATGGATGACTCCGGGATCTTTGTGACAGCTTCCCATGAAGCATAATATGAATATAACAATTGTTGAATTAAAAGGTTATTTGGAGGTGCAGGTGGGCTAAAAGATGTATAAAGGCAAGTCCTTTTCAATTCTAACAAGATGGAAATTGAAAAAAGGTGTTTTTGGTTAAAGTTCACATAAAACATGTACAGCCAAAAAAAAATGTCAGACAGCATCAACAGGGAAGAGAAAATATCATCCACGAACCTGGTCAACACATCTGGAGAGAACTAAAACTAAAAACCACCTAGGTCAATGACACATATATATGTAATTCACAAGTGGGTATCACACATGTTTGGATCTATTTAGTGTTGTGAAATAAAAACAACCCAGGTCTGTGTGGTGGAAGGTAGCCACCCATGCTCTCTACAATTCAGCAACGAAGTACACTGACACAATACCCCACACAAGGATACGAGAGTGTTACCTTTGCTGAGATGGAAAATATGGGATCTACAATTACGTATAATACAATCTTAATAGATTTAGTGCATACCTGTGCTATGGCAGAAACCATAAGAATGGGCAGAGTACCTAAGGCCACAAGTGCCAGTCGCCATTCCAGAAACATTCCAATAAGCACAGCAACTACAACAGCTGCACTATCTTGTATGAATATTGACAGTCGGTTGCTAAAAGCAGCTCTCACAAAAGTAGCATCATTAGCCAATCGCATGGACAGGTTATCAGCACTGTTCTCCTCCTCATCAAACCATCCAACTTCATTTCGAAGCATTGCTGTTGAAAAAGGCAATCAGATTTAGTGTGCCTATGAATGTTTAAACATACCATGGGTTTCTCCCCATCCCAACACAACATAATAGTTAGACAGTAGTATCACCCAAACGTGAAAACAATCAAATACCTGAAAACATCATTCTTCGAACACGCTCAGTCATTTTTTCTCCCATTATGCCAAAGTAAAAGTGTTGCAAAAAATTAGCAATCACGGTCACAACTCCCATGCCAGTTATGATTAAGCACCACCTGTTTATTTCTTGATGTATGTGATGCTTATGTCCATCAGTTTTATAATATGCCGTTACTACAAGTGCAATAACATAAGCCAAAATGGGGTTAAATGAGCCAAAGATTGCAGCACCGGTGCTTCCTAAAACAGCATAAAGCCATTCTGCAAGACTAAGTTCCACAAGCCTCCAAAAGGATGGTTCTTTTTGGGACAGGGCCCCCTTAGTTTCTTTCATTGTCATAGGAATATCATCAAATTGACTAAGTGGTCGACTAAAGGTTTGTGAATGAGAGCGTTCATTTTTAGGGTCAGATGTCAAAAGAGGGGAAACAGGAGACTCAGGATCAGAAGAACTTTTTTGTCGCTGTGCAGAATGAACATCAATCTTGGGTAACTCTGGCAGTCTCATCTCAAAACTATCCTGCCTCTGAATTGTTGGTTCTCTATCCATCAGATCCATCGAAAGACCATTATCAATCATTTCTTCTGGTGGTGGGCTAAGAGCTTGGGGAGATTCTTGTGAGTTAAACGTAGCGTCAGCTGGCCGAAACAAGTGGACGGCAGCTACTCTCTGGAGAGAAGGTGACTTGGCCATTCTAGGGGACGTTGGTTCTTGGAAGACGCGGCTTGCTGTAGAATCTTTTTCAATCTGTAGAGTGGCAGTTTCCTTGTAGGTTCTCATTGGCATCCTGAATATAGATTACAGATATCAGTAGTGCTGTTAATAATAAATTTAGCAGAATAACATCACAGATGATTCAAAACGTGTTCCTAAATTAAAGGTTTTTATGGTGCACCCTATTCATTAGATAACAGAAATCCAGATACTACTTGTCATGTTTGGTACAAGAGTACAATCAATAGCCTGTCAAATGTACCTTCGTGGAAGTTTAGTAGCTTCTTCACATTTAAGCAGTTCGGCGTAAAGGCCATCCAAGTTCATTAATTCTTCATGTGTACCCATTTCAACAAGTTGACCTTCCTCCATTACAGCAATATAATCAGCATTTTTAATAAGACTTAGCCGTCTAGCTATTATTATTGTTGATCTTCCCAACATGAGGACATCCAGAGCCTCCTGAACGGATCTTTCAGCTTCAAAATCAAGTCCACCAGTAACTTCGTCCAGGAGTAAAATAGATGGATTTGACAGCACAGCCCTAGCAACAGAGAGTTTAATCTTCTGCTCCTCTGTCATCACCAGAGATGCCCTACCAACCTACAATGAGCAAGGATTTTGTTAAGAGCTGCTGCACAAGCAAAACCTGGCAAAACCAAATTCAAGGAACTAATCATAGACATTTAGGTGATATACCTGAGTATCATATCCTTTATCCAAAGAGCTGATAAATGTATGTGCATGTGCTATTTTAGCAGCTTCTTCAATCTGATCTAAAGATGCATTTCGTCCATAAGCAATGTTGTCCTTGATACTCAGACTCAATAAGGCAGGTTCCTGAGTGACTAAACCAATTCGGCTTCTTAGCCACTCCAGCTTCAGATTTTTAATATTTTCACCATCCAAAAGGACTTCTCCTGCAATAGGGTGAAAACTGTCAATAAAGTATGGTGATACATGAATGAGATAGACAAACAAGCATGAAATTGATATTGTAGTAGTACCTAAGGTGGGGTCATAAAATCGCTCCATAAGTGGTATAATACTGCTTTTACCAGAACCGTTTCTGCCAACAAGAGCTACAGCTTTTTTAGCAGGCACAGTGAGGTAAAACCCACTCAAAATAGGAATTTCAGGGCGAGACAGATAGCTGAAATATACATTTCGGAACTCTATGTTTCCTTGAACAGAAGGAGGAGTGAGACCATCATGATTAACAGTGGAGGATGACCGACTTATCATCTCATACAGTCTATAGGCAGCAATTCTCCCTTGTTCAAAAGAATAGAAGTTTGTTGCAGCTTGATTCAGCCCACTATCAACCACAGGTCCATTCATAAGTATAATTGTAGTAAGTATAATCAAAAACTACAGAAGATGTAAAAGTGATGAAAGTTTCTTACAGGCCACTTAATATAACAGCAAATAAAGCTGTTATAATTTCTCCTCCATGAGCTCTTCCACTTGTAACAAGGGACCTTCCGACCCAAAGTTGCAAGGCACAAGAACAGATCGCAAGTCCATAAGTGAAACCAAGACCGAGTCCTTGAACAAGACTAATCAATATACCATATCTAAGAGTAGCTTGAAGTGAAGTTGCATATGAATATTTTGCCAAGGTTTCATTGGTAAATGAATACAAGGTTCTAACATAAGATACTGCCTGTATAATGAAGAAGAAGAGTTAGTTAATAATGTCATAAACCAACCAATCATGATGCAATAGACAGTATACAGGTGCAATTATATCATATCTTCTTGAATTTTACAGACGAAAAATACATCAAAGCATGCAATAGAGGGGTTTTTCGTCAAGGAAATCCATATGGAACATTTCTTCAGGATTCTTCTGCAATTATACAACACAATAAAAGATAAATAATATTAATACAGCACTTAACTAAACACATGATTTGTGATATCTATCTACTAGTATGATTGTGCTCCTATGTATTAGCTAAACAAAATAGTAAACACAAAAGGCCAATGCCCGTCTTATATTGTTTGTTAATGTATACAAACAAAAGTTTAGCAACACTGGCAAACATGAGATACTCAAGAATATTTGAACTAGAATACATGTTGAAAGCAACAGGCTTTAAACTTGATTCATCTTCAGGTCAATTCAGCTGCATGAGCTTTACAATATTCATGTTTGGTTAGACTGCATGTATGTTTAATTGAGAGATAAGCCGAGAATGCTTTAATATTCTACTCTCATGGCAAATCAATTACACCCACAAACTCACCAAATGCAATATGAATAAGACTTAACAAATTCTTGAATGATTAGAACTGCCATAATCAAGTTCCCTGGATGGTGGAAGTCCAATGGGGGCATCTCCTTGAAAGATTGAATAACAATTCTTTAGGTGTCTGAGGATGGTTAAAAAGTGCATTTTACCTTTCTTATCAATTTAAGAAGGCTGAATCTATGATATAAAACAGGATTCGAAGAGCACTTATAATGAAGCATTTAATTTTTCCTTGCAATGCAATGAGTTTATTATTGTTCTACCAGATTATTCAAAGTAAAGTAGTGGGAACTGAAAAGGGATGTCTAAAAAACTGCCACGTCATCCTTCCACAATAATGAAGGATGAATGCATACAACTTTTTGAAAGGACAGAATGCATGATGTCAGTAAATTCAATAAGGTTGTCTATGGATTGAAGGATTTGAGTTCATAATAGCAAATCCATCGGTGTGTTTAATTTGATATGGGATTTGAATACCATACTGCCATTTTGAACTAGTTTTGAGTGATTTGGGTGCTATTAAAAACCATTCGTTTCAAAACCCCTCCAAACACAGCCTAAAGATTTTTCACCTCCGAAGTGTTAATTGACCTTTTAAGCCTCCAACTTCACAAAAGAGTAAATAAAGCTTCATATTAAATTACTCTATCCTAGAATGGAATGAGGGTTATAACTATAAAATGAACTCTGAGATTACACTAAATTAAAAATCAACTAAAACTAATTAAAACTGATAATTGCCAAGCTGAACAAAAATACAGAAAAAAAATACTTAAAAAAAGTATTTATCAGAACTTTACTAGAAAAGCGCATACGATTGGTGTAAATTCATTCCCCCTCCAACCGCAGATTAATTAAGCCAGTTCATAAGTTTATTAGTTAATGACTCAACAATGTTACATTAGGAGAAACTTCCTGGATCATACTTATTTCAATGTCATGATTCTTACTCGCACCTATATTCAACTTGAGTTAAATATAATTGAACTGGTCTACTAAGGAATTTTGCATACAAAACTCTCCATAGCAAAGCAAAATAGAGGATCAAGAATCTAACCTGTTCTGCAATGCTTGCCGCTTCAGCATAAGCATCTTGGATATTTTCTGCAAGTCTATGCAGAAAGATGTTTGATATTCCTCCTGCAGCAACAATTAGTGGACCAGTGGCTAAAGTAATAAGGGCAATCTGCCAACAGTTGACAAATCCTATCACAAGACCACTAAAAAAAGTAGCCATATTATGAATATAGTTTCCAACCTGTCATATCAAATGCAAGACTATATTAGTGAAAAGAAGCTAAAATACAGTTAAAGAGACGAGATTCAAGGAGGCAAACCAACTTTTTCACTGAGAGCAGATTGGATGAGCAATACATCACTCAGTACTTGGCTTACAATGTCTCCATTGTTCCCATAAGTATCAAAAAAGCTCATGTCTTGATTAAGTAGAACTTGAACGTATCTTGACCTAATCACAGCAGTCTGTCGTTCCCCAGTAAGTATCCAACAAGAGACCTCTGTCAATGAAAAGATAAATAGAGAAGATAAAATGAATTAGCATAAAAACCCCGGAAAGAGAAACAGTAATTATTTGAAAATAGTAGATAACATGCAGGCATTAACATATACAAGCTTACCAATCCAGGCAGCAACAAAAACTCCCGCGGCAATATAGACAATGGTTAAAGTAAGCTGCAGGAATTCCAAAAGAATATCAATAGTGAACCATGAACTACTCATAAGGCCATGGTTAATTTTTTCCATGAATAAGAGAACTTTGACTCAATTCTGCTTGGCTTATATCAACCTAAAAATGAAAACAAAATATAAACCTTAATTTAGTTAACTGTATCTTGGCCACTTCTTATGGAATCAAAATGCTCAAGAAATCCATACATTAAGTTCACCTAATACTCCTCCATTCTCCCTCTTTATATATATATATATATATATATATATATATACACACACACACACACACATATATATATATATGCCTACATTAATAACCATACAAATACCATCATTTAATTTCCACAAACACTACACGAAGGTAGTGCTATTATGATATACCTGCTAAGGCTGCTATCATACCTGCATTTTCACTTTTATTTTGGCTAAAATCTCAAATAAAAGAGGGGAAGGGATGAGTAATAGGTGACACTGAAAAGAAAATTAACTCTAAAAAACTACAAGGACATGTGTAAATCTCTTGTAGTCAGTCTAGACACAGAACAGTTCTTCTCAGACATCTTTCAGAAACTACAACCATATGCATAAAGTCACCAAGAATTCACTATCCAAGTTGGATGACCCACAGGAAAGCAAGAAAAATTATAATGAAACTAAAACACTCCATTTTAAATAAGAATGCAAAAAAGAATAGTACTTTTATACATAATGGTTGAGACTAAAGAGGCCCTAAATTATCATTGACCGACATCCATATAAATAAAATGAAAGATTATTTCTCCAACAAATCTCAACGTACACTGATATCACTCCAGAAACTCAGCTGAGACACTAATATACTTCTTCCAGAAGCGATGGTGAAGTCACACGCATCCTTTCCACATAACAAGTTGGAAGGGGTTTATTCCAGAAAACTATCATGTATAACAGGATACCAATTTTCCTAATACTTCCCTAGTTCTCTTACCTTGTTATTTCTTTGAATTATTGAAAGTCAGACTGAGAATTGAGGCATACCTTTAGACGTAAATTTATCTGATATCACAAGTCCTAAGCTCAACAGTCTAAACAATTATAAATTGTTGTTTATGGTCAAGATATGTTTTCATTAATGCAAATCTTTCCAAGTTATGAATTTGATCCTCCAGTAGCACTACAATCTTTTACAAGACACTTGAGGAACAAACAAACAAGCAGGCCAAACACATAGATGTGTGTATCTAAGCTAATACTAAGTGACAAATGATAGGAGTTCAATTGTGGAGATATAAATACCCTTAGAAAGCCTTAAGAGCATCAGAAAATATTAATATAAAATCACAATCCATCTAAAAAATATCACAATATGCACAATTTTTCAAATGAAACCATTTACTCCATGAAGTCTACAAGTTCCAGAGCTATGAAGATCGATATATCCTGCCCTATGAAAATTACTAGACATTTTCTCTCAAATACCAATCTTGAGAGTCAACTACCATCTAGACTGAAATGGATTAAAATTGCACTGAACCTCAAATTAGCTTGCATGAGCCCACTCGACCGAAGAGCAGAAAGGCATTAAACTTTGACCCGAAATATTACTACATCATCTTCACCACTTCATTATTCCCGAAGCCGGGCTACAATCGTACTTAGATAATAAACTATTTCAAAATTCTAGCACTCTTGTAGTCTAACTCATCGGATAACACTATTTTTAGTAATAGAACAGCACACATGTCAATCTGTAATTCAATATTCTACATCAGATAAAATATTGAACGTCTTTACTCAGCTCATTAGAGCATTAGCGGTATCGATAGGTGCATTCCTACCTAAGCATCAGGAACAGTAGTATAAACAATTCCACCCACCAACAAGACTCGAAAACCTAGTAGAGATAATGCCTATTTTGCAACACACAGAAGACTAAACCGAACCTCCAGGTTAACTCAGTGAACCATAAGCTCTTAACTCCATGACTGAACCAATCACCATAACGTATAATTTAAATAAAAATACTCAACCACGACCTAGGGTTTTAGGAAAGAAACGTAGCCAATCTTTATCTAGAAGTACCTCAGTGAACTTGTCGAATAGTAATTCACGATCCTCAGGATCACCGTAACGGAGTAGCTGTATAATCTTTGCGAAGTAATGCAAGTAGACAACAAGAGCAGTGCCGTGGGCGGCGGCGGCCAGAGATCCGACGAACATGAGAGCCCAGTCGAGGCGGTCAGCACAAGCGAACAGCCTGGAGAAGGGTACGGCCGCCGGCGGAGGCTCCATCTCCTCATTCTCAGCGTCGATCTCCTCCTCCACCTCCACCGGCTCAGCTTCTCCGGTGCCCATGTCCGTGTACGGCGATGGAGACTCCGGCGGCTCCGACACTTCAGACACCGGCGTCAACGGTTGTATGTGCGGCGGCGACCACCCGAACAAGCCCCTGGATATCATCATCTTGCCCACTTGCTTACTTACTAACTACCTCCAAAAAGACCTTGTACAGCTATAATTTCCCCCAACCCAGAAATCAAAACCCTAAACTAGAGCATAGCAACTCATTTCTCGAAACCCCAACTCCCTTTTCTTCCATGAAACAGAGGGTGAAACTAGATCAGGTAAAGATCCAAGATTTATCAGGAAAAAGATAACTCAAATTCCTGCCCTTTACTTGTATGCCTCCAACTGTTCGACGAATTGACCGAGTCAAAGAAGGCGGACGAATTGGTTTGACTCAAAAGGAAGAGGAGGTTCCGACTCTTGGTGGCAGCTCAGGCGACAAAAACGATGACGTTTTGAAGGGTTTCCTCTTCTCTTACAGCGTCAAAAAGTGTCAAGACAGCGGTCATCGGAGTTTCGAAGTAAAAGAATTAAAAAAGATGGGAAAGTGCAAAAAGCATTGAAGATCCAGCTGTTGAACTGTACATCTACAACTTCGTATATGAATATCCACTATTATTATTTTTGCAAAAACTTAGATCCCTAACCCCAACCTGACCCCGAGATTGTCTCCAAACACCTCATTTGTAGTTATATTTGTTTTGGTGTATGATTATTGATTACACGCACCTCAATTACATATTAAATAACTTAGTGATAGGTATTAAGTGTAAATTTACGTATACTCTTGAGGTAGGTATCAAATGTACACTCACGTATACTCTTGAGGAATCATGGGCATATACTCTTGAAATTCAGTGTTGAAGTATCACATATATACTCTTAAAATATTACTTATTTATTAATTACATATATCATTTATATACTCTTAAGGTGTCATATCCATTCAGTAATGATATCAATTATTTGTTTTAAAGGTATCAGTATATTCTTAAGGTATGTTTTGTATACTCTTTAGGTATTATGGGTTCATTCAATAAATGTATCAAAGAAGAACATCGGAGAAGAAGAACGGTGCATGCTAGAATAATAAAAAAGAAGGACAATTTATGGACCAGACGAGTAGGGTTGGGAACACATAAGTGCTTCTCTATTATTTTTGGCTTCAAATATTAATCCTTATTTTTCAAATAAATTATATAGTTGGAAATTTGTTTAACATTTATGATAGGAAGAAAATTGGTGCATTTTATTGTAGTTTAATTTGAGATTTTATAATCTTTTATATGATTTAATCCACCGTTTTTGTATATGTATATGTTTTTTGTATCAAAATACTTCATATATCATTTTCATTATTATTTAGAAATTTTGGACTATATTTTAATCAAGAGATATGTCCATTGACCGAGAAATGAAGACAAAACGAAGTTGGGGCAGTTTGGGCCCAGAAGCCCATCACACTGGATCTCCCAGTATCCGCTCATTCTGCCAATGTGATCCGTCTGAAACCCAACCCAACGAGATTGTGGACGAGAATTTGGGCTTGAAGAAGGCTAAGCCCATCTCCAAAGACTTAAAAAGATATGTTCACACACATAATCGAGGGGGGTCTTTCTTTTCTTTCTCTCCAAGTCACTTTAGAGAGGGAATTATTTTTATAGATTAGTTTTCATGCTTGACTAATTTCCCAATTCCGGTTAGCAGGATGTTTGAACTCATTATCTATTTATGTTTTAATTAATTTTGTTTCTTCTTCTCGATGTTTTGATTGGAATTGATTATGCTATCTGTGTTGAATGGTTTCGATTATTGATGTTTGATTTAAATTGATCACCTAGGTTAAGTGTTTGATAATTGATTGCTAGAATCTTAAATCATGAATCCTAATTGTTGTGGAGGTCGCACATCTTTAGGGTAGCATAATCCTAGATTATCAAATCGAGCTTGTGTATTTGGAGTCTAGTTCATCATATCGTCTTGGTGATTGATGCATTTAATGAATTAAATTTAGAGAGCTTAATTTAAGTTATTCAATTAAATAGGGTTAATTAGTGATCTTATCCTAATTTAACTAATCTTAAGAGACGATTCAGTTTAACATCGTTTGTTGTTAGACTATGGGTGATAATTCTATGACAATTTGAGAGAGAGAGGTGTAACATTGATTAGACATAATTGATATTGGGGGATAATTGAACTGTTAACTGGAATATTTTTCATCCTTTGTCTTCTTATTTGGTTTGTTTTTTTAGGTTCTTAGTTAATTTTAATGTTAGTCATTGATCAATCCAAAAAACCCCATCTTTTTTTGTTTCTCAAATTGAACATAGGTGGCATAGTTAAATCTTCACTCCTCGTGGAATCGAATCCGATTTGCCGTATCTACTAGTTAGTTAGGTTAAGAAGGATATTATTTAATTTTATCGCTTCACGAGCGCGGTCAATTTAGTCTCTTGTTTTATTGAACATGCTTGATGCTCACTTGATAATAATATCCAATATACGTTGTTGAAAAGATACTAAAATATTTTCGGTATTTAGGGTTAAATCCGGTTTCTAATTATTTGTTGTTTTAGTTATAATTCAACACTTATTTTAAGTGGAATGAGACTCATGTGAGATCATATTACCTCACGAGTCAATGCACAACCATATTTCACAATTCACATATAAATTGGTGGAAATGTATTTGATTCATGGGTAAAGAGACACAAAACTCATGTCGGGAGTTTTACGAGCTTGATTCATGGGTAAAAGAATATCACAAAAACTCATGTGAGACGGTCTTAGCGATAGTTTTCGTGAGACAAATTATTATTACACATATGTTAAATCTATTTTCATAAATTCCAATATAAAATGTTAATGGCATATTACGAGTTGACTTGTCTCACGCTCATAACAAGATCAATGAGACAGTTTGACATAAGATTTACTAAAAAATGAGTCTTTTTATGAAAACGAATTCACATATAAATTAGTGGAAATAAATTTGATTCGTGAGTAAAAAATATTCGTCTCATGAAAACCTTTCGTTTTTCATTTCAAATTTACATGTCTTTCATATTTCAAGCGTTAACTATTTAATGAGTCGAAGAGATTGTTGTAGGATATATTTGTTGAACTTTATGTAGTCAGTTATGAATTGTAAAGTGATACATTTCATAAAGTTAAATATGTGGGATGATATCACAATACTTCTACTAAATTTCTTGACAAGAAAATACTTGGAAATCGGAATAATGTAGGTTTGTAAGTCAAAAAATATATAATGCAATGATAATAAGTGTAACGATATAAAATACTATTATCATTAACAATAATGAATATATATCATTAATTAGCATTTTAGAGATTTGGTCAAAAAAATTCTAACAAATCATAAAATTTGTATAAATTAGAATGCCCCCTAAGTAACTATTTATAAAAGAAGGGGAAAAAATCACTATTGTCTAATCGAATCATATGCCTATATGAGTAATTTATTTTCATATTTAAGTTTTATGCATATTTAAAAAAGAAAAATCAACTAAATTTGATAATAAAAAACTCACAATTTTCATAATATAACTGGTAATCTCATCAAATGTCGAGAACGTTACATATAATTTGATTTCGTACCACAATTCATTTAAACTCATTTGACCTCATTCAAAATTAAATGATTCTATATATTACAAAATTAAATTTATTTGTGCTTGATCAATTTTCTTTCTTAATTTACCTCCAAGTTAAATGACCTACATTTCTATTGTTAAGTATGTTCTGGCTTCTAGACTTCTAGTGACTTAGATACTTTTCTATGTATTATTACCTAAACTTTGCAGATTGTGACAAATATATATTTAACTTTAATTATATACATATCAATGTGAATGTGTGTATATAATAGTTAACTTTAACATTAATATCCATTATAATAATACACTCATCACTCGAAGTGGACCAAAGCACCCAAACTTTTATTTGTGACCTTTTTCAACTTCTTTAACACACACACACAAAAAAAAATTATTTGTGACTTTTTTCAACTTTTTAAAAAAATTGGGTATTATCTCTTCTTTTAGGAAAGTATTATGTTTTCTTTTTAGTTGCTAATTAAGTCTTCTTTCGTGCGAGATCGTCTTATGTGTGACAAGATATAAATATGTCTTTTGTAAGGATATGTATGCATTTTCAACTATAATCATATTTTATAATTATTTATTTTCGTGTTAGTCATTGATTAATTCAAAATATGTATATGTTTTTCAACTATTATCATATTTTAGTGTTCTTGCTTAATAAGTGCAACCATTGCACCGCAACAAGACTTCTTTCTTTTTTCAAGACTAAGCCTTCTTTACCCAAAAAAAAAAAAAAGAAAAAAAAAGCAAAAAAGTTGGAACCTTCTAGTATTCAACTTCAAGTGCCATTTATTATTATTTAATTATTATTTGGATTATAGATTATCATGAATTCTCTTAACTTTCTTTAAAATTAATATTTTATTTTTATTGAATATATATGATCAATATTCAACAAACTTTATTTTATTTTATGCTACTTAACTAGCTTTATTTGAAGATTGTGTAGCTCTATTGATCCATGTAGCGCAATTTCGTCGAACCTCAATTATTTATAGTTTTTGGATCGTAACTTCATTTCGTAAAAAACTAATTCGTGCAATATATATGGTGGCATTTTTTGTAATAAATTTGGTTGCTTTCGTGATTTTTTTTTTCTGGACTGATTTATGAAATCTTTAGATTTATTATTTATATTTAATTAATTAAAATATTATTTTTATGGATAGATTTAATTTAATTTTACATCGATTGTATATTTATTTTTATATCTTTAGTATATAATGATAAGTTTAGACAGATTTTAAAATTATATTACTCATTATTAAATAAATTCATTGAAACAAAATTCACAAAAATTTGTGTGAGACGGTCTCACAGAGTGTTTTTGTGAGACCGATCATTTTAACCCATTAATCAAACTCATTTCCACTAATGTATATGTGAATTGTGAAATGTGTATTGTGGGTTGACCCGTCTCACGAAATATGGTCCGTGAGACGATCTCACACAAGACTTAGTGAACAAAATTTGGTCACATTCCTGGTGTTTTTTTTTTTTTTTTTACTAACTTATAAAAACTTTAGATTTATCATATGAGTTGGTCTCTTGTGAGACTGTCTCACATGCGACCAAATTCAAGTATGTCTTTTATAGGTATAAGTATGTGTTTTTCAGCTATAAGTATGTGTTTTATAAGTATATTTTTACAGGTATAAACATGAATTTTAAAAGTATGTTTTTTACACTCATAAGTATGTCTTTTTCAGCTATAAGTATGTGATCTGGAATTCCGTCGCATGTGCGACGGTTGCACGCGAGTTTTGTTGTTATCATATATGTTTAATGAAGATATATATTTTTGATGGATTGATTAAATTTAGTTTTATTTGATTATTATATAGTATTTCTATAAATTTAATTTTACTATTATAATAAGTAGTAATTAAACTAATTTTTTACCAAGGGATACTTGAAAAAAGTTTTTTTTTTAATAATGATTATACTCAGCTAGGTCTTATGTAAAACCGTCTCATGGATCTTATTATGTGAGACAGGTCAATCCATACTTAATAATTTATATAAAAATTTGTGAAAATTGAATAACTTCAAGGATAATAAAGACCAATCTCATGAAAATTATTTGTGATACCGTCTCACGTGAGTTTTATTGAAAAACATGATAGTATATTATGTTGGAAGTCTCGTTTGAATATGCTAATTTGATGAAATTCTATTGTGACATCCGATAATGAGATTTCACACGTGTTATATACGTGGTACTTGATGTTGTCTATATTGAGATTTAAGTATGACAAAATATTTTGTGCAACTGGTACATGGATCTAGGATCCATGCACCCGGGTTGACCCGCCCCACGCGCCTCTGACGCGCGTTTTCACGCGCCCCCACGGGCCTAGTAGGTGCGCTCAAACCCACCAAGATTCGCTTCAAGCAGTCATACCCTCATGTTATGTTAGGGTTACCCTCATGTAATGTTAGGGTTACCTTCATGTTATGTTAGTGTTACCCGTATTACCCTCACGAGGGTAACACTAACATAACAAGAAGGTAACCCTAACATAACGTGAGGGTCACTCTAACATACATGAAGGTATGATTAACATTGTTTTTTACCTTCATGTTATGTTAATGTTACCTTCATGTTATGTTAGTGTTACCTTCATGTTATATTAGTGTTACCTTCATGTTATTTTAGTTCAGTGGTTTTAAACTAAGAGTATGAAATCTGGATATGGGGTCACATTAACATAACACAAAGGTAACTCTAACATAACATGAAGGTAACACTAACATAACGTGAGGGTAACGACCAAAACACGCGAAAAAATTAAAGAGGCACGGGCTGGGCGGGCCAGCCCAACGTGCAACTGATGCACAGGAGAGTAATTCTTTAAGTATTTGATGCAAATTTTTAGTGAGCAACGTATAATTTAGTAAATAGTTATCAGATTAAATGATATGCAAACTTTTCAACCGGTCATGAGATCAGATCTCCTATCACATTCTATAACCCTAGATTGCTCAGTGATCGATCCGTCACTTAAAATTAAATTATTTATGGGACAATCTAATAAGAATTCTACTTGATTTATATCTACTATTTTATGTTTGTGCGGTTGCACGGATCAATTCATAAATATTCAATTTTCTATATTTTTTTCGCCTTTATTAGGTGTTATGTAAGACAACGTCATATGAGATATTGTATAAAATAAAGTTCATATAGATCAATTAAGAAGGTGGGTCAATCATTCAATATGGTCAATATCGGTCTCACATAAGATTATAAAAATTAGTTTTGTCTCAAATAAGGTTTTATGCGAGATAGTCTCACGTGATCGATTTTGTGTTAATTTTTATTTATAAATCTTCAATCTTCTGTATTTATGCTTTATTTATATTTATTATATCAATATTTAAACCTTCTATATTAATATATAAATCTTTTACATTCCTATATTCTTAGCTTCTATGTATGAATGTATAGTTGTTTACACTTTATGTGTATATGACTATTAATCATGAAAGTTTTGTAATTTTAATTTGTTTATGATTGGTTGTAAAAGTATAAAAATGATATTTACAATGAATGAGCTGGCAAGGTTAATAATTATATTATATTTTTGGAATATATATATAAACATCTATAGAGGTTTTAATTTTTAATTTTTTCCAAAATTCTGAGTTTATGCCTACAATCGAAATAATAATGAGCAATTGAAAAACAATTTTAAAAAATGAAGACACCTAGATTTTCCATCTCCATTTGAAGATCTTTCATATTTTTTTAATAAAAAAAATAATGACACATAAGATATGCATATAATTAATACGTGGATTGTCACATGTCGAGTCAAAAAATCTTAAAAGTGTTGAGTTGTCGAAAGTTGGAGATCAGTTGCAACTCTCTCATAAGATATGTAGATTAATTAATTTATCTATTTGCTTCCATTACAAATTTTATAACTATAAAAGTTGAATATGTGACTAATATTAACTATGTTTGTGCCAAGACGAGACGACGTTATCAAACTTGGAAGTTTTGTAATGAAATAGAACTTAAAAAGAGACAACTAAGAAAAGTTAGATTAGACATTTAGATCTGTTAAGTCCTAATCATCAACATATATAATCCAAAATTTTAGGTAGCTAAGAGACATTATAGATAACCTAAATAGGACTTTAGGCAATGAAATTCTATGTAACAAAATAAATTAAAGCAACTTCATGAATGAAAGTCTAACATCGATTATATGAATTAGTTCAATTTTTGACTTATATATAACATCACGAGCTTTCTAGAAGAAGCCCATAAAACAAAACAAAAAATCCAAACGCCATTTTTGAAGCTAACAGCTTACATCATGTTAGTGTCACAGATTTAATTCCATGTTCCAAATTTAATTAATAGAAGTTGGAATAGTTATTTCTAGCTAACTTAAAATTAACATGAACGATGTGAAGAAAAAATATTATTCAAGAAACGTACTAATAAATATGAGCATAGCATTAAAATTTGATATGAATCTATTAAGACAAAGTAAGAACAACTCTTTGAGACCTTTTACAATGAGCAATGGCTGCCTGAATTGGGCTCTCCATCTCCGAGTTCGAACTAATACTTCTCTTGAAAACATTCCGATTCAAATTCACAGGATTTGGATTTGTCGAGGAGGAGGAAGAAGAGGTTGTTTTAGGCTTCGATAGCCTTTTAAACGCCCCGGAAAATGACCTCCTATGCCCCCCTGATCCTCTATGATCTTCAACCAACTTGAGGTCATTTTTGTACTTTATTTGCCCAAATGGTGCATGGTTAATCTTGCCTGTTTTGCAATGGCTATTAACATGTCTTTGATCGGCAGCTGCAGAAGAGTGTTCATTAGAGCAGCCAGAGGACTTGGTGAAAAAAGATTTGAGATAAGAAGTCCATTTCTTGCTTGATGATTGTTTGATGATCTTCAGATTCTTGAGTGTCCATGTTTGCTTTTCTTGAAAGCCCGAAAAGTATTCGGACAAGTACTCGTTCGGGTCTAGTTCTCTGCTGATGTGGCAGGACTCGGAGGGCGAGATGTTGCAGGATTCAAAAGGGGTGTTGGATGAGGGGGTGAAGAGGGGGGTGGTGAAGGGCTCATCGCCTAACTCGAATTGGGAGTCGGGTTTTTGGAGGATTTTGTGGACCATTTCGAGACGGGGAGGGAGGTGGAGGGGGAGAAGTTTACCCATGTAGAAAAGCTCGTCCGCTGGAGAAGTCGTCGTCTGATTTTCTCTGTCGGACGAGCTTGAAAAACTCTGAAACTCGAATTCGTTGCTGGTCGATTGGGAGAAGATGCTGCTATTGAAGGATGGATGATCTACTTCCATGTTGATGTAATCTTCTTCTTCTTGGGATGATGATGGTGAAGAGTAACAAGTGTGGAGATTTTGTTCCATTTTTTCTTAATGATTTGTTTGTTTGTTTTTGGGGTTGGTTTGCTAGTTTGTCTCTAGTATATATAAAGGTTAGCTTAAGGGGGAAAAGAAAACAAGTTTTTAATTTTTATTGTAAAACAAAATGTTGCATATAATATAACAATGTATATTAGTATCTATGTAACATAAATTAATGATGTAAAGTGTGAAATTAACCTAAAAAGTAACTTGGCAACATGAAACCAGAATTCAAGGAAAGTGAAGTTCAAAATCAAATCATTCCAAGCAAAAGAGTTTAAGATAAAGTAAAGGTTAATACTAGTAAAATATAAGTAAGTATGTCGACAATGATTTAAATTGAAAAACGTTTATATATTAAATTGGCATGTTGTGTTCAAATAATGATTACTTTTATTGGAAACCATGCACTGTTTTGGGTGGTTCATTAGAAAATAAAATTAAAGGCTATAAATCAATACCTTTTCATATATCTTTTTCTTCATCTGTCTCCAAATTTGCATATGCTCACCTGGTTTTGTGCACCATCTTCATACATTATGCTTAATTTCACTTCACTTATATACCATTACATTTTTATTCTATATTTGTAAAGGGTAAAATTCAATTTTCGTCCACTTAAATGACTACTGTCCAATTTTCGTTTACTTATTTTCGAGATTTCAATTTTCGTCCACTTAAAGCCAAAAACGTCATTATTTGGTCCATTGCCTGCCGGAATCCGGCGATTGCATCTCAATCGCCCCCAAGTCCATTTTTCCGACCAAGTCATGCCGATGTGGAATTTTATACCCATGTGGAATTTATTTTTGAAATAATTTTAATTCCGCATCATATTTCTTCTTAATTAATAAATTAAAAAAACAAATTGAATTTTAAGATATTAAAAAAGAAAAAAACCAAAAACATCATTCTAAAAAAAAAATCAAAAACATCATTCTAAAAAAAATAAAAAATCAAAAGGGGATCTACACTTGTCCAGCCGGAGAAGAAGAGGTCTACCATATACTCGGAGCTCGGCCAGCCAGCCATCCTCCGGTCATCTTATCCAACTCAACACCAACACATTTCATTCTATTCTCAAATCCACCCATATCCACCCACCTCAGAAGAGGCAAGGCGTCGCCGGGGGTGAACTGTCTGATGAGCTGAAAGAACTCCCTCATCACGCGCCGCCAAGTCTTGGTCGTCTCCGAGTCGTCCCCGCCATAGAACCTCTTGCCCACCACCATCATCGCCACCAGATTCAAGCTCAGGTTCCCCATCCACCTCTTCATGTCCACCAAAACCCTCCCAGACCCATCTCTCTCCTCCGCCCATAGCCTGTAAAGCTCCTTCGTAAACTGCCCGATCTTCGTAAACACTTGTCCAGCCGGAGAAGAAGAGGTCTACGACCGCCGCCTTCACTCGTCGTCGTCATCCCTCTCCCCCACCGCTCTCGCCGCTCGATTGAAGGAGAAGGAAAAGGGTCAATTGCAGCGCCGTCGGAGAGAGAAAGAGAGTTGCAGAGAGGGATAGAGGGAGAGAGAGGGAGAGAGTGAGTTGCAGAGAGGGATAGAGGGAGAGAGAGGGAGAGAGTGAGTTGCAGAGAGGGATAGAGGGAGAGAGACACAAAAAGAGAGAGTTAGAGAGGGAGAGAGCATCGCCGGCGACGGCGGCGGGGAGAAAGAAAGACAGAGAGGGAGAATTGCAGAGGCTTTGAGATAAATAGAGAGAGAAGAATGAGAGAGAGGGTGGGAGAGAAGAAGAGGCGTCGTGTCTGGATGAGTGTGTTGTCGCCGGCGGTGGGCCCATCGCCGGCAGTGGTGGCGGTCGGAGTGAAAAAGGCGACGGGGAGGCAGGGGAGAGGGGGCTGGGTTTGATTTTGAGAATTGGATTAATTCCAGGGACCAATCTACAAATATATATATTTATATATGTAAATGAGTAATGACAACTCAGAAAATGCTGATTGGTCGAGATAATGCCACGTAGGATATACTATGCCACATCAGCAAAATTCCATCGGAGGTGGCGATTGCATCTCACTTGCCCCCTTCCGGTGGGCAATGGACCAAATAGTGACGATTTTGACTTTAAGTGGACGAAAATTGAAATCTCAAAAATAAGTAGACGAAAAATGGACAGTAGCCATTTAAGTAGACGAAAATTGAATTTTACCCATTTATACCGTAAAATTCTCAGAATTGCATTTTGTAACATGATTTTAATTTGTTATCAGTAAAAATTAATATGATTTTCAAAATCTCGTGTCAAACATTTCACAAATTATCAAACTTCAGAAATTTTGAAGAAAACTCCTCAATTGATGTTTGTTACTACAAGTAATAAACGTTATATTAATTGATTTAGAAACACAAATTTATGGCGTTAAAATATCAGAAATTACTAAAGACATTGAAAGTTATGTTAAGTTTGTTAATAGGCAAAATCATCTTAAAATTGTAACTTAATTTGAGAAAATTTATGATCTTTTTTCAACAATTACCGCTTTATATTTCAGTACTAGTATATTTTATATTTTGAAATCATCACCATAATGTTTGTATTAAATCAACATACATACATATGTAGAGGGTATTAAAATACATGATCATGACACATCATCTATATATATAGTTGACATTCAATAAAAATAACAATAACTAATTTTCCCTCCCAAATTAACATACTATAAATGGAAAGAAAGTAGTTAAAAGAAATTAAATAAATCAAAAATAAAAAATGTTATACTTTTAAATGTTGTGAGGTCCACTAGGTTAGACTATACATATAGGCTATATAGGTAGATTATGAAGTATATTTTATATTTTTTCTCTATTTCATATAAATTAAAATTTTAAATTAATTATTTTTTATTTTAAATTTTGTTTTATTTTATGAAAAATATAAATTTTATATTTATATTTTGGTGCAAAATTCTATTTAACAAGATTACAAATACAAAGATAAATGACTAAATTAAACTATAAATTAGGAAATTAAAAAAATAATTTTTAAAATAAAAAGTCTTAGATTTTTTTAGAAATTAATAACAATGAAAAACATTTTGGTATAATTGTTTGATATATTTGCTAATACAAGTGGGTTGAATATTGAACTAGCCAAGTTATTTAAATACATATCAAGATTTTTAGTTATTTGATTAGATTTATATATTTTCTTTAAAGATATCTATAATTGTGAATACAAATGAATTATTTACCAACACATTTGTTAATAAGTATGAATCAAAAAATATAATAATATATTAATCATAATACTTATATCTATATTAATCTGTAACATGCATAACATATCTTTATGAAGTAACATATTTTTTAGATATTAATTATCGTTTACAATAAATGTTTCTCAATACTATAAATTTGATAAAATTTATTTTAATTTACAATATTAATGGGTGCATGTACAAAATAGGTGTTTATTTAACAACCTCATATTTCAAAAATAGAATTTAAAATTCATTGTTAAACATAGATATATATATATATACATTTATATATTATTGTTTGCATTTTAAAATTATAATATTATTGAAGATGTAACACATTAAAGATAAAAAATTAAATTCTTATTAATATATAATTTAGGTTGAGATAATATTATTACATTATAGTATTAGAACTTTTAAAACTAATCAATCGTATATTACAAACCGTGCATCGCATGCACGGGTATACTACTAGTTTGCACAAACGAAAAATAAAAACTCCATTTCAATAGAGTAAAAACTTGGGTAATATCATTTTCCGAATCACATTTTGTGAGATGAAGCCACGTGTTATTTATTACACTTTCTTATTAAGTTAAATTAAAAACAAGTTGTCTATTACTGAATTCTCGATACAAATCAAGATTTACAGGACTGTGTCATAAAAAAAGTGTTTCTTTTAGAAATATTATATTGAAAATAATTTAGGGTTTCATATAAACTCTTTTAATAAACATAACAACCACATCATAAAGTTTGTTCCTTTTTCAATGTATATTTTTCTTACATTGTTGGAAAGGGACACTAAGAGACATGCATGTTTTGAAAGGCCAAGTTAATAAAAGACAATTCTTAATCATATATTTTAATGATATAACTTATTAAAACTATAGCTAAGGCTCTACTAAACCACAAAATTACTAACATATTGGACCCAAAAACAAATACATGTAGCAATAAAATAGTAGAATAATGAAATAAAATAATTATTTAGAAGTGATGGAGAAGCCAATTTCAAACTTTACCTACTCCTTTTACTGGATTCCTGGCCTTGTTTCTTTACCTTTTCATAATTCACAATTATTTTTCTGTCTTTTTCTATGTAATCATAGTTTTAATTAAATATTAAACTAAATGTTGAGTTCGTGTGCCATCTTTATCAAGATTACTTTCTTAATTAACTTTTTAAGCATTAACATAAAGACCCCTTCATTTTATAAAAAAAGAAAAAGAAAAAGAAAAGTGGGATTCTTGTTAAATCATGTCATTCATTTAATTCAATAAATTAAACATGATAATTTCCAATCTATATAATTCGATATATAAATATAATTTTATGATCAAACAATATTGTTTTTTTTATTAATATATATCTGGTAGACACACATATCCGACATTTTGTGGTGGAGGGATATAACTGTGAAGTTCGAGACTTTTTTGTCATTTTATTTAATTTAATTACTTTTTTTCCTTCTTCATTTAATTCTTAATTATGTCTAAATTATAATATCTTGTATTTTATATGCTAATCATAACTTCTATAATTTCAAATGAAATTATTCATGTAAAGCTAACTTGGTTTAATTAGTTTTATTCAGGTGAATCCTATATTCAGCTTTTAAGTTGTTAATTATATATGCAAAACAATTAAAAAAAAAAAAAACAATCGCTCCTTTTTTTTCTTTTTTTGTTGATAAATTTCATGTATGAAGTTTGAAAGATTTACATTTGAATATGACAAAGTCTTTAATTTTAGTAGTTCATATACAAATCAAAGATTTGCAATTTAATTACAACTTTTTTTTTTAAATATTAAAATGATCAACTTAACAAGGAAGACATGTATGTTATCTAAATAAACATCTTCATGATCTTATAAGATTTTCATTTTCAAAATCGAGTTTGACCATCTCCAATTCTCCATTACTCTTTCAACTTGTCACTTTAATTTGAATTATCTTATATCAAAATTTAGGGCTACCACACAATAATTCTTGACTTTAAATTAGTGGATTGAATCCCCCCCCCCCTCCATTTTTGGAGTTCTTTTTCTTTATTTATTAGAAGCAACATATTTTTTCCATTAGCATTCATGTGATCTCTCATAAGCTTTACAAGATCGATATTGAACATTTTGACTGAGTTGACCCACTTGATTGATTCAAGTGATGTGAACTTCATCCTACATAAATTCTCACATGAAACTGACTCACATAAGATCTATTCCATGTTTTATTAGATGTGGTTATGGACCTTATGGTACCTTTATTGAAAATGTATTAATTAGATGAATTAAATTGCAATTTTTCTACCACAAAAACTTGCATAAGACGTTTCATGAATAGTTTTCGTGAGACGGATTCTTTTGACCCACTAATTAAACTCATTTCCACAGATTTATATATGAATTATGAAGTGTGGGTTATGGGTTGACTCATCTCACATAAAATGATTTGTGAGACGGTCTCATATAAAACTTACTCATTTTTCTATTTAGTATATAGAATTATATATAAATAAGAAAAGAAGAAAAAGAAGAATTGGTTATAAAATTATACTTTTTTTTAACTCATGTATATATAGGTGCATATACTACAAGAAAAAACCTCATAGACAAGGGTTAAAAACCCTTGACGTAGGTGGTGTTGTCGTAGGGTCTGAAAATTTTAGCTCATAGACAACGGTTTTAACCGTTGTCATAGACCTCTACGACAACAGCGTGACAACGGTTAAAAACCGTTGTCGTAGGTTGGCAATTTTAATTTATGCGCCCATAGACAACGGTTTTTAACCGTTGTCGTAAGTTTTTAACCGTTGTCGTAGACCTTTACGACAACGGTTAAAAACCGTTGTCCCGCCGAAGTCTTTGACTCTACGACAACGGTTTTGAACCGTTGTCCCACTGTTGTCGTAGCTATCTAAGACCGTTGTCGTAGACCCTTAGGACAACATTTTTGAAACTGTTGTCGTAATCTATTTTTAGCGTTGTCTTTTACGAATTTTAGCATCATTTAATAATTATTATATATTAATTGAAATTCAAATATACAAAATAAACATTCAACTCAAAATATATTCATATCAAATTGAAATATTCATATCATAATTTATACAACTAATATTCATTTAAGAGTTTATAACACATTTATCATCAAAAGAGAAATTCATCACAGACGAGTTATGTTCCATGACAAATAGATCCAATGATTTGTAGCCGGTATAATCCTCTCATCAACCAATCATGCTACCTGCAACATATATTTGAGAAATGTAATAACTAATAAACTAAATAAACAAATTGCCCAAACTTAAATGTGTGTTCCACAAAGCACAAAGATGTACATATAAAAATAATTGTAATCAAATGGTTATCAAGTACTTGACTACTCGGAATCCAAAGTGAACACAACTGAATGAATCATACTCCAAAAGTCCAGTGACATCAATACTAAATCGCATCAACATTCAAATCCAAGAATAATGAATTAACATCACACTACAATACAACGAAAAGTTCAAATCACAAAGTTGTCTTTTCCAATCTCTCATCTACTTTACCGCATTTAACAATCGCACAACAATGAAACAAATATCGTAAGCAATCAACTGAATAGAACTTAACTGAAACATATGCAACTGACCTGAGTTTGTTTGAATTTGACAATGAGCTCCTTCTCGACAGCAAAGGCTTCGGCTATTACCTATTAAACACTGATAAAAACGTATTGTAAAAATTAAATTAGTACACACACATATATAATTAATTAATGAAATAATTGGTACTCACAATCCACAATAAAACTGGCGTTTTGCTCCAAAACCTCAAATGCCTCATTCCAAATGAGGTTTCTCTTGCAAATCTAAATATTTCTGGATCTGCAATAAATTAAAAACCTTAATTATAACAATTAATGCATGTATGTCTATATTAGTACAATTATCCCACTAAGATACACTATTAATTAGCAATGAAACAATATTGCATGGTCATTTATATAAACATTAAGATGCATATATTACATACCGTGTGAAAATTGGTATTCAGCTGTTTTTGTTTCCTTTTCCCAGGCTTTCCAGTTTTGCATCTAAAACCAACAAAATCATACTTGTCCTTATGTTATATGAACTATTACTCGCACCCGCGCGATACACGGTCTGTGATATAATGTTGGTAAATACTAACTATTTGATAATATAGTGTGACTAATTTTAGTATATAGAAAACTATACATGATCTAATTTACTAAGAAAACTAAGAAAATCTAATTTTTTTAAAGATAATCCAATTCACGACACTATATCGATATTATAAACATCCAATTCACTAATTTATGATTAATACTAAAAACAAAAGTATCAATCATGATCTTCAAATCAAAATTGAAAATTTTACCTGCAAAGTTTGTAAGTTTTTTAAAAACTTCTTTATACACAACATTTCTAGTTGAAACATTTTTTTTTATCATTTATGTTACAAACTAATATCGTCACCCATTTAAATTAAATATACTAAAAAAAGTAAAAACAAAAAGAATTAAAAATCAAATTCAATTACTTAAATTAAATACATGTGTGTGTCAGAATATATATATATATATAAACAATACACAATAAAATTAGAAATTTTACGTAAGAACTTGATGCAAGCACTGTCAATTATATATTTTCAACCTTTTATTTTAAAATAAATTGAATTAGAAATACATTTTTAATTAATATTGTTTAACATCAAAGATGTCAGATAACTATTCCATTATAAGTATCGCGTAAATTAATCTATATAGCACGATATTGATCATTACAATTCAACCCCAACATTAAATCAAAATGTAGTAGTAGTGATCATGATGATGACAATATAATATATTAGAAACTAAAGATATAATTTAAATAATTAGTTGAGACATTTAACGTTCACTCTCATACAAAATATACAAAGTCCTAAGTTTAAAGTAAAAGACGAAAATTTTATTTGATTATGAGATATTTATAATTGTATACTTAACAATATATCTTCAATTCTTCAATATATTGACTGATATTACATATTTAAAATATAATTATTAATTTAAAAAATATTTAGGATGAAATATAATTCAGACCAAAATACACATTATATATATACATATATGTATATACACACATCTTTTAAATGTGTTATATATATTTATTAATTTACTTTAAATATGATATAAGTTATCCCCATGCAAATTAATATTTACTAATGAAATTATTGTTTGAATATCTATAGTTGGTATTTAAGAAATTATTCAATAAAAAATAATTTAATTAAGATCAATAAAATGAGAATAAACTAATACAATATTTATATTATTAAATCAAATAGATTAAATAGTAAAAAATGTAAATAAAAAAATTTGTTGGCATGACACTTACAAATATTAATTTAAAAAATACTTACGATGACATTTAATTTCACACTAAATATATATTATATATGTGTATGTATGTATATACATACATCTTTAATAGTGTATACTTATTTATTAATTTATATTAAATATGATATCAATTATCCCTAAACAAATTAATATTTATATTGAAATTATTGTTTGGACAATATCTATTGATGATATTTAAGAAATTATTCAAAAAAAATTAACTTAATTAATATTAATAAAATAAGAATAAACTAATACATATTTATATTATAAATTGAATGGATTAAATAATAAAAGATACAAAATAAAAAAGGAAACAATTGTTGAGAAAATAATTGTTGAGAAAATAATTGTTGATGAGGCAATTTTTGTGGGAAAAATGGTATTTTTGTAAATATCTCCAACTTTTCCTCTATTGTTGTTATAGTATAGAAATATATAGATAGATTTATATATTTATTTTTTCTTTTGAGTTTTTTCTATACAATAAATATAAAATTAAATGTCATAAATATTTATATTTTTGTAATTTTTTATTAATAAATATAAAGTGAAAGTTATTAATGATTTCTCAAAATAGAAATATTTAATAAATGAGACATTTATTATAGTTATTTTTGGCAGAATATTCTACTTTTATATAGATATATATAGATATCTTGTCTCATAAATGACGTCATAATTAATTAACACAAATAAAAAATGGAGATCAATTAATATTGAAGAGTGCATGATAGTAAATATGTACCTTAGCTCTTCCCAAAGCCAGGGTGGTGATACAATAAATCAGTAGAAGAAACTCATGATGTTCATTGTTTACAAAAGGAACATACCTTTCTTCACTTCTACAAATCTCCCATTGAAAGAAATTTTCAAAACCCACTTCAAAATTATCCTTTACAATTAAAAGACTGGAAAAAAAAGAAGCTCTATTCCACATACAACAACTGAAAGACGAAAACAAGGTTGACAAAGAATTCAGATCCACACTTGTTATAGGTACTAAAAAAGTGGTAGATAGATAAATTTTGTGGATTCTTCAAACCATTTAACAACCAAATTTGGCATTCACAGTTTTAGACATGATTCAGAATATAAATAACTATCAACAAGAATTATGGGTTTATTGTGCCACACCCCCTTGTGTTATCGAAAATCGGCGTCGGACCCCCTTATAAGACGGAAATTGTAGAATTAACACGTGGGATTCCAGAAAATCAACACACGTCCCATATTTACTAACTGTTGCTAACACCGTCAATTTTAAGCACGTCAATGCCCGTTTTGTCCCTGATATACCCTAATAGAATTCTCATATTGAATCCAAACTGAAACCCTATCTCTCTCATCTCTCATTCACCCGCCCCCGTCCCCCTCTCTCTCAGCCACCGCCCGCCGCCCACTGCCGTCCCCTCTCTCTCAACCGCCACCCGCCAAACCCTTCTTCTCTTACGCAAGCGTCACCGCGCTCTGCTTTTCTTCTCTCCAGTACGAAGATTTTTAGCTGGTATAATATCGTGCTCTTCTCTTACGTTGATTTTTAGTGGGTATAATTGAAGACTTATCCAGCTCAGCAAGAGGAGGTGTCCAGCTCATCCATTTGATCCACATCAGCAGCTTTACTATCTCAGCTCAATTAGCTTAATTGTGATCAATCTTCTAGAATCTTTGTAACTGATTTCTTATTTAGTTAGCTAATTAGTTAAATGATAAGTGTATACATTTTACACATATAAATACTCCATTGTAATCACTCTACAGCTTAATACAATAAGATGATTTTCTACTGCTACTTTACTCTTTCAGCTAAGATAGTAAACCCTAATTAGCTTCTTGCTTAATTGATGATTACTGAATGTTGATTTCTACATGGTATCAGTTGCGTAATCCTGTTCTCTGAGCTACTTCTCCTGGTTTTCATGGCTTCGCGTTCCGCTCTTATCTCTGATTCATGGCCGGCGCTCACTTATACGGTGCCGAATTCGAATTTGCCACCGACTTCAGCTCCAGCTTCTTCTTCTTCAAACCGTGAATCTGATGCTCTTACTCTTAATAATTCTGATTTTCCTGGTATTTGCCTGGTTACTGCTAAACTTGATGGTAACAATTTTCTACCATGGAGTCGATCTGTCTAAATTGCATTACTTGCTAAGAACAAACTCGGTTTTATAAATGATACTCTCTCTAAACCTTCGGATTCTATTTTTCTTGAACAATGGGAACGGGTTGATGGTATGGTGAGGTCTTGGATTTTGAATTCCCTATCTAAGGATATTGCAGATGCTTTCATTTATGCGAATTCTGCTTTTGATCTTTGGAATACTTTGATTAGACATTTTGGGGAATGCAATGGTCCTCAGTTATATCAATTAAGGAGAGATATTAGTAATTCTTCTCAAGGAAATGCTTCTGTGGTAGTGTACTATACTAATTTGAACAAATTGTGGGATGAATTAGCCTTATTGCTCCTTAGACCTATTTGTACTTGTTCTGCATCTACGGACTGGGATGTTTTTGATATGCATGGGAGATTATTACAGTTTCTTATGGGTTTAAATGATTCATATGATCACATTCGTAGTCAGATTCTTATTATGGATCCTTTACCTCATGTTGATAAGGCATACTCTATGGTACTTAGGGTTGAAAAGCAGAGAAAAGTTCAGTCTATATATCCTGATAGCTTGAATTCCTCAGCTTTACTCTCTCATGCATCTAGATTTCCTGGTAGGGGTGCATCTTCTTCAGGAAGAGGCTCTTCATTTGCTGGTAGAGGTAGAGGTTTTCAGAGAAATTTTTTAACTAAAGAAGAAAAGGCTAAGCTCATATGTGATCATTGTGGTGCTCCAGGACATTCTATAAATGATTGCTTTAAATTGAAATGTTATCCTGACTGGTATTCCAAATCCAGAGATTCTCCTAATTCTTCTCTTCATTCTTCTAAGCCAACAGCTCATTTGGTTGATGTTGGTTCCTCCCTACCTAATTCTTCTGATTCCACATTTATAACCAATCTTATTCAGCAGGAAGTGGCAAAATTTTTTACTACTAAATCAGCAAAGTTTGAAACACCTTCTAATTCTGCTGCACCATTTTTTGCTCACATGGTGGACTCTATAGATTCTCATTTTACTTTTACAATTCCTGATCCTATTGTGCATGGAACTTGGATTATTGATACTGGTGCCACAATGCATATGTGCTGTGACATTTCTCTTATGACATGCATTAAACCTCTATCTTCTCCTATTAAGGTATGCTTACCTGATGGCTCTATTAAGATGGTCTCCCATTCTGGCCAAGTAGTGATCTCTGATTCTTTGGTTTTAGAAGAGGTTTTTTTCATCCCTACCTTTCAATATAACCTCTTATCTATCTCTCATCTAGCTTCAACCATTCCCTTGAAAGCTACTTTTCTTCATACTCATTGTGAGCTTATTGATTCCACTACTGAGAAGGTTCTTGCTACTGGTATAATGGCGGAGAAGCTTTACATATTACAGCCTCAATCTTGCTCATCATTTTTCAATTTATCCTTAACAAGTTCTCATTCTCAGGATCTATTTGATCAATGGCATAGAAGTCTTGGCCATGCCTCTCCTTCTACCCTCAGTTACCTTGCTTTTTTGAAACATATTTGTCCTTCTTCACATACCTCATATGCTTGTGATGTCTGTCATGCTTCAAAGCAAACAAGACTTCATTTTCCCAGCAGTTCCATTTATTCTACTCAACCATTGGAACTCCTACATGTGGACATATGGGGACCCTACTCTAAACCAAGTACAACCAACACACCCTACTTCTTAACTATTGTGGATGATTTTACTAGAGCCACTTGGATTTGCTTACTCTCACAGAAAGGACAGGTTATAGCTTCTCTGAAGGTTTTCATCAAAATGATCACTACAAAGCTAGATTTACCTGTTAAATGTATAAGAACTGATAATGGTTCAGAGTTTCTTAGTAATGCCTGCATATCTTTTCTCTCTGAATCTAGGATTTCTCACCAATTCTCTTGTGTCTATACCCCTCAATTATAATTTGTTGATAATATGTAAAAAGACCTCAAATGCTTAATCATTTGTCAAAAGCAATTGCTTCTCACCATAGTGCTATTTTTGTTCCATAATGAGGCCAACACATTCCGAATAGTGTGTTTTAAAACATATTTAGTAAGATGGAAATTTATGATTTGCTTCTCACAACAGTGCTATTTTTGTTCCACAATACTAGAGAAGTCAACATTACGAACCTAGCACACTATATAATGACCTGCATAATCCTATTTTAGGTTGATAATATGTAAATAGACCTCAAATGCTTAATCACACGTCAAAAGCAATTCCTTCTCACCATAGTGCTAATTTTGTTCCATAATGAGGCCAACATTCCGAACATAGCACACTATGTTTATAAGAAAAAAAAAAACTACTATATAAAGTGTGTTATGTAATATCCCAAAATTTGAGATATAAATTCAAAAGATAATTCAAATAATATTATATTAAAAGAGCTTATAGATTAATTTTAGTCTTATGATAAAATATATTTTATGTAGATATAAGTCAATTAAACTGTTGAAGCCCATTTAAAAGAAAAATATAGATATTTATGTTCTTTCAATTCAAAAATACAAATTCGTGTATATACATCTCTGAATTCAATTAAATTTTAGTATGTTGTTCCTTGAAGTGTATTCCTTGAAGTGTATTTAAGATTCTGTTAAATTTTCATGTCAATTGGAGAGGTAAGATATTTCATACGATTTTATGCAGATTGATATCTTATGTTAAATGGTTAACTAATGATCCTCTAGTGTGTTACAAGGTTTGTCATATAACATGCAGTAAATTTCAAAATTTGATAATGTAAAATAATTGCTTAGATAAAAAGAAAAAATATTTTGACCAAATTATTAATTAGTTTCGTTCTGTTGTAATGGTGAAAATGTGTTTTATGCTGTACAATTTGAAAAGTATTTATTTCCTAATTTTATGTTGTACATTGTTTAGAATTTGGGTTGTAAATAAATCTTATTGTGATATGTACACTTGAAGGTGATGAATTTTCTTTTATTTGAAACATTTCTAATTAATTATAGCAAACTATTCAAACGAACGTCTGGATGATAAGATAAACATTTACTTCTCTAATAAGAAAAAAATCGTGGTAGCCCTAATTTTAAGTCATCAAAATTTATAATCATTCCTTTTTTGTCAAGTTATCAAATTTTGTTCCTTTTTAGGGAAGAGAAATGATTTTCGTCCAACTATACCCTTATAGTATCTTTTGTATAATATGATGGTACAGTGGCGTAATATGATGGTACATGCTGCATCAATAGTGGTACATGTCATATTCGTTAAGGTATGGGGTGTATTATGGTAGTAAGTATTGGTACAAAGTGAATAAGTTTGTACGAGCTGGTACAAGATTGAAATATGTGGTAAGGACTGGTATGACGTCATTTTCATTAAGAAACAATGGTAAAAAGAAAAAATAGTATCTTGTCTAGAAAAGAAAAATCTTCTAACTCTTGATTAGAGAAGAAAGTTTACCTTTTATAATGGGCTACTTATAAGTTCATCTCCATGAATTTTTCCTTAATATTTGAATCGAAGACAAACATAATAAATGCATTCATAAAAAGGCGATAGCCTTTATCTTACAATGATTTTGAACAGAAAAATATTTCTATCAATATATTAATAAATGATATGTACGGAAGCATTTCACACATGCTTCCGTCACTAATTAGTGACGGAATCTTTCCGTCACACGTTAATGACGGAATTTTCCATCATAAATTTCTTGACTAGTCAAACAAAAAGTCAAGTGAAAAAAAAAAATTGCGACGAAATTTTTTATTGTTGTGACGGAAAATTCCGTCACAACTGTAGTGACGGAACTTAAATCCGTCGCTAAAATTTAGTGACAAAACTGATTTTGACAGACTGTTTCCGTCATAAATCCGTCACTACTACATGCTAATGACAGAAATTCTGAATTTAGTGACAAATTTTTCCGTCACTGTCGGGCAGTTTTCTTATAGTGTCGGCAAAATGGGGTGGTTGAAAGGAAACATAGACATCTTTTGGAGATTGCAAGAGCTCTTATGAAAGACTCTCATGTGCCTGATTTCCTTTGGCCCTATTCTATTCTCACTGCTGCCTATATCATCAATAGGCTACCCACAACCTTATTAAATTGGAGTTCTCCTTATGAAGTTTTATTTGGTGAATACCCTCAATACGATTCTATGAAGCCTTTTGGTTGCTTAGCTTCTATGACAAATGTCCTCCCTCATAAGGATAAATTTGCTGACAGGGCACACAAGTGTATTATGGTTGGTTATCTCCCTGATCATAAAGGATACAGATTGTTTAATCTTGAAACTCATCAGATTTCAGTTTCAAGAGATGTGATATTTCTTGAATCCATCTATCCTTACACTCAGACTGCAGTTCCTCCATCAGATTGTCTGCTTCCTATTTCAATTCCAGATGATGAACCAGTCACAGCTATTCCCTCATCCTCCATATCTCTTCAATCTTCCTCTACATCTAATCATCCTTCATCCATAGTCAGAAGAAGTTCTAGAACTCATATGCCTCCACAGTACCTCAATAATTTTGTGGTTAATCAGACTTCTGCCAATGCTTTATCAGTCATTATTTCTGAGCCTAAATCTTATGCTCAGGCTAAAACTAATCCTCAGTGGGTGACAACAATGGACAGGGAACTTCAAGCATTAGAGGAGAATCATACTTGGGAATTAACTTCTCTACCTCCTAACAAGAAACCTATTGGCTGCAAGTGGGTCTACAAAGTTAAGCTGAAACCAGATGGAACTATTGAAAGGCTTAAAGCAAGGGTAGTGGCCAAGGGTTATGATCAAGTTGAAGGTGAGGATTATTTTGACAGTTTTGCCCCTGTTGCAAAGCTGGCAACTGTAAGGATGATAATTGCTTTAGCTACTATTAGACAGTGGCATTTGGCTCAAATTGATATTAACAATGCCTTTCTTCATGGCTATCTAGAGGATGAAATATATATGGAGATGCCTCCAGGTTATACTAAAGGCAGCCCTGGCCAGGTATGCAAGCTTACTAAAAGTCTCTATGGCCTTAAACAAGCATCTAGGCAATGGAACAATGAGTTCTGCCTTAAGCTTCAACTCTTTGGTTTTGTGAAATCACAGCATGATCATTGCTTATTCACATTACACAGGGACAAAGATTTTTTGGCTCTTCTTGTTTATGTTGATGATGTACTTCTTACTGGAACTTCTTTATCATTGATTACACAGCTTAAAGCTTTTCTTCATAAGGATTTCACTATAAAAGATCTTAGTGAGGCTGAATTTTTCCTTGGCATGGAGATCAAGAGGTCTTCTTTAGGTACTTATCTTAATCAAAAGAAGTATATTTTGGATATTCTTAAAGATTCTGGAATTGGAAACTGCAAAGCTACTTCAACTCCTTTGTCACAAGGAATTAAGCTAGCCTTACATGACAGTGCTTTGCTTGAGCATTCTGATCAATATAGGCACCTCATTGGTAAACTATTATATCTTAACCTTACAAGACCTGATATTACATATGCAGTTCAGCAATTAAGTCAATTTCTTCACTCACCAACTGTCAACCATTGGACTTCTGCCATTCACTTGCTGAAATATCTTAAGGGTACAATCTCTAATAGCTTGTTTTATCCTTGTTCTGATTCACTATCTGTCAAAGCATATTGTGATGCTGATTGGGGATCATGCTCAGATACAAGGAAATCTTTGACTGGTTATTGTGTGTTTCTTGGGGGATGCTTAATTTCTTGGAAAACTAAAAAGCAATTTACAGTGTCAAGAAGCTCAGCTGAGGCTGAGTATAGAGCATTGGCAAGTACCACATGTGAGTTAATTTGGGTTCATTACATTGCATCTGACCTTGGTCTTTTGATCCCTACTCCAATTTCATTATTTTGTGACAACAAGGCAGCAATTCATATCACTCAAAATCCAGTTTTTCATGAAAGGACAGAACATCTTGATATTGATTGTCACATTGTCAGAACACAATACAAGCTAGGTTTTCTGAATTTACAGCATATCTCATCTAAGTTGCAACTAGCAGATCTCTTCACCAAATCCCTGGGAACAAGTCAATTTGTATCACTTTCTTCCAAGCTTGGGATGATCAAGCTTGAGGGGGGATGAAGACTTATCCAGCTCAGCAAGAGGAGGTGTCCAGCTTATCTATTTGATCCACATCAACAGTTTTACTATCTCAGCTCAATTAGCTTAATTGTGATCAATCTTCTAGAATTTTTGTAACTGGTTTCTTAGTTAGTTAGCTAATTAGTTAAATGATAAGTGTATACATTTTACACATATAAATACTCCATTGTAATCACTCTACAGCTTAATACAATAAGATGATTTTCTACTGCTATTTTACTCTTTCAGCTAAGATAGTAAACCCTAATTAGCTTCTTGCTTAATTGATGATTATTGAATGTTGATTTCTATAATAATTTTGAATCTATGCCAACCTCTGCCTTCTTATGTAATTTCTCTGTTTTGTAATGACCATTCTTTTGAATATGTTGTTGTTTGTATATTCTTTTCTCCCTTTTGCTTTTATATTTATAGTGTGCATAAGATTGTTTGGAGTGGTCAAAATCTGACTTGTATTTGCTTGAATGATTTGATTTTTTCAAGAAATTGTTGATCGGTGGTATCTTATGAACAGAACATGGGTTTTGATTGAGCTTATCAATCATCTCCAGGACTTTGCATTTTTCATGGTTCTGTTTTGATTCAGTGTTTGCCTATGAAAGAATGAACATTATCAGCCATTTTTGTTGTATTTGAAGGTATGTGGGTTCCATCATCACCCTTTGTTCTGAAAGGCGAGGTGAGCAGTTGGAGTACTCATTCATTGACAGGTGGATACTGTCAAAACGATGAATGCCTATTCTTTTTGGCAATTTAATACCTTTCAAATCTTAACCAAGCATCATATGATACTATTTATGAAGATGATGTGATGAGCACCAAACTGAAATCAGTTTATGAGTCTGTTATGTCAAAGCTATTTCATGCTAATTTAGTTTGAATTACATGTACTGTGACAATTAAGTTGCTCTAAGGTGAGGAATGCTAGCATGGCATAAGGAAACTTCTTTATTCTAACATAATATGTTATAGCTAATATAATATGTTAACAAGCTAGTGATGAATTAGCTAATATAATATGTTAACAAGCCAGTAATGTAGGTAAATCTGATAGTATTTTGTTGCTTTCTTTCTCCTAGTTGTTACTGACCCTGTTATCTATTTGGTTATTATGGTTAGGTTGATGTTTCATGTGCATTCAAAGAGCTCTAATGAAGTACCGGTTACCATTGAGAGAAATTGTTGTTGACTTTTACAATGAATTGAAGAGTATAACTTTAGGATATGCATATTTCGATTATGAGGAAGCAGATTTACTGCTGTTACAATCTACACATTTACTTCATTTCAATACTGATAACTTGCTCCAAATATTTCTAGGAAACTGGAATAAATATTTGGTGTACATTATCAGCACATCTACTTTATTCATCTCAAATAACGTTGAATGTAAAACTAAGTTTTTGTACATCATTTTCTCTAATATGAATGAATAATACCATGCTAGTTAATGAAACACCTATATGATCTCAATGTTTATTCTTGATTTCCAACAACAGCTTTGAAGCACCAACTTTATCTCTACTTTCAGGTAAGTGGACTCGAATCAAAGGCCGATATTTGCTCAAGCCATTTCAAGTTAGAGCCAAGAGCTTCACCCTTCGTTTCTCTGTTCACTTTACTTTCACCTCCACTAGCAGACATTGTTGAAATCATGGCTGCTGCTATAACTGATCGAAAACTTGGATTAGAGATAATAACTTTGGTTAATGATTCTATTAGAGCTTGCTGTGAAGAAGAAGCCTAATTAAATCTATGTTCTTGTGCTGGTTTTTCAGGCAACAAAGAATGGTGATCATAGCCTTGCCCCCCCCCCCCCCAAACAGTTGGAACATTAATGTTGGAAACCGGAGAGGGAAAAGTTTAAAGTTGTGGTAGAAAATCTAGTATTCATTGAAGTGGGGGAATACAAGCTAAAACCACTGTGTGTGGCGGAGGAATTGATGGTGATGTCTAGAGTTATGGTCGAAGAAGTTGCTAAAGTGTTGGGATAGAAGTAAGGTTGTGTTGTCGAGTACTTATAGGAGTGGAATGTTGGTTGTCCGTAGAGATTGGATGATGGAGCTGCTGCGGTGGTTGATGGCTGAGAAGTCGAAGAGCCGGAGATGAGCATGGAGGTGGCAGCGGAGGTGGTGGAAGTCATTGCGGTGGCGGAGAGGGGGAGGGGGTGGTTGTGAGTTCCTTCATAGGTTGTGATCAAGATTGACATGTCTTCCATACATCTTTGCACCTGAATTATTTGTGGAAATATTTGCAAATTAAATAACAGATTTGTAATGGTTTTCAGCATTCTAGTCAAGACTAAATATCACATAGAATTATATTCAAATGCACTTTAATCGATATACCTCGATCGATCCATTCAAGAATTTTAATTCCATTGTTATTTAATTCAAAACAAAAAAAAGAAGAAACATTACAAAAAAAAAAGTACTTACAGTTGGAGTATCACATCTTGCTCTTAATATTGAATATAAAAATTTATTATAAATGAATTTAATTAAATAAGTATAAATAAATATATTAACTGGTATTTACAAAATTAAACATTACTAAATTGAACCAAAATTGTGCACACAAACCTGTAAATATAAATTAAATAATTAGGAAAAAAGAAAATAAAGTAGTGTGGAAGGAGATGGGGTTTCATGTTATGATTCAATTTGAGCATGCACATACATATATAAGTAAAAAAATGAAGAAAAAGGGTAAATAAATATTTTTACATGCAAATAAGGGTTAAAAAAGAGGAAAAATCGCACTCCACGCGCGTCCAGCACACAGCCATCAAGTCTAATAAAATTGGGTGTTTCGCGTCGAATTTATGAAATCCCAGGTGTGAATTTTGATAACACAAGGGGATTTCGTGCGAATTTTGATAACACGAGGGGATTTCGTGATAATTTTGATAACACGAGGGGGTGTGTAGGATTTTACCCCAAGAATTATTATGTCCAATAGGAGAAAGATACTAATTGATGAAACTGCAAAATATGGCAATTGTACAGAACTTACTAGAAATGATGCAAAATGCTCTGATGTCATGATATCATTAAAATTGAAAAATAGTGCATGTACTTTGAATCCAATTCTAGCTACACTCGAAATAATAAATGTAGATCTTATGATATAATGTGATGACTATTTCTTGGAATCAATACTTTAAATTCGGGCCATATTTTGGTTGTGGAGCCTTTATTAGGGCAATTCAATTCAAATCAATTTGTGGACCATATTTCTTTTTTAACTTTGGCAAAATATATGCAATTGAAATTGTCACTTCCAAATGTGATCATCTATCAATAATTTGCTGTTATCTACTCTTAAATAGGGCATTACATTTAATATTTAATCAAATATACACACGTAATTGATTATTAATTTATTTATTCTAAATGGTCGTTTCTATTTTAAACCAAATAAAGAAGTGAATGATATTTAACATACACAATTATTTCTATACACCAAGTCATGGGTCATGACCCATGCAATCCGGGTCATATGATCCGGAAGGTGATTTTCACGTCCAAAACGCTCTGACACGCACCCCCAAATCACGCTCAAACTCTAATTTCACTCCGTGACCTTTTAGTTATTTCGCCTAACCGTTTAGTTATGTCCGCCTAACATTTTCATTATGTTTACATAACCTTTATGATATATTCGCATAACATTTCTATCCTGATGGTTTAATATTTTACAGAGTAAGATAAATATATATTACCTTTTAAACCTTTATGTTATAATAATTTAACCTTAATGTTATAATAATTTAACTTTTATATTATAAGAATATAAATTTTATATTTTTCAAAGGTTATGATAGTTGTATATAAATGTTATATCAATATAACATAAATGTTAAGTTATAAGAGAATATAAAAGTTTTTAATTATATTACATGATTGAAATGATTCTAAGTATATAATTTTAAGGTTTTAAAACACTGTAAACCTTTAAGTTGTAATAATGCAACATTTACACATAATAATATTAACCTTTATGTTATATTAACACAACCTTTATGTTATTCTTTAAGTAAATAAAGGTTATGATATTTATCTATAAAAGTTAAATCAACATAACATAAAGGTTAAATCATCACAACATAAAGGTTTTCAGCTATATTATCTTACATTTTATATTGAAAAGAGTCTGAGTATATTAACTTAAAGGTTATGATGTTTGTACAAAAAAGTTATAGTCATATAACATAAAGGTTACCACATAAATTAATAAATAAATGGGCGTGGATCCGGGTCAAATCCGGCCCGATCGACCCGACCCATGGGAGCCCAGTTGCATGGATCTAGATCCATGCAACTGATGCACAAGAACACTGCTCTTTAACATATATTTTATATAATAAAATAATAACTACTATATAGTTAATATATGATTGTCAAACAATTCTAAATTTATAATTATTAGTCCAATCGAGAAACAATGATCTGGTTAATAATTGTACCATTCTCTGTTCTATAATCATTAGTTTAATCAAGTGTTGTTAATTATATATAGAGTAGTTCTTGTGTGAGACCGTCTCACAGATCTTTTTTCGTGAGACGGGTAAACTCATAACCCACACACATATCAACTCATATAGAAATATGTGGATATGGATTCAATTCATGGGTTTTAAGGATCTGTCTCATGGAGACTATCCGAGACCGTCTCACATGAGTTTTTGTGTTATATATACTAGTTTTGTACCCGTGCGATGCACGGGATAAAATTTTATAAAATACAATTATAATATTTTTATTTGAGATTTGGAAAAAAAAGTATTAATATAATGAAATTAAGTAATTTATATATTATATATTATATATTTTAAATATTTAATTGCTGGAGATAATCTCTAGGTACGGTAATAAAATAAGATATTATAATTTTAAACTTAGTTTATATATGAATAAGATGGATATGAATTCTATAGAAATTATCACATTTCAAGCACACTATTCAAGATAAAAGAATAATGTTTACTTAAACAAATCACAACATGAAAGCTATGTTCTATATATGATAGAAGGAATAATTCAACTAACTACTTTTAAGCATGTTATCTTTAAAACAAATAAATTCTATGATAAAAATCTCAAAAAAAATAAAAGAAATATAAAACAAAATATATGATTAATTTCCAATTATTTCTAACAAAAAAAAAAAATCTACCTTGTAATGTAAATTTATAGTCTTCTTTATCACTTTTCCATGTAAGTTTTCGTTCAGGTTTCTTTACGAAATTCCTGCATAAAGTAAAAAAAACAAAAACAAAAAACAAAAATTACTTTAATAATAATCCATATGCAATACCAATAAATAAAACATTCATCTCCAAATATGAATAACGATAGAAACTTTAATAGTTAAGAAATGATTGATAAAGTCAAAAAATTATTAACCGTTCATCCAAACTATATGATATAGATCAAATAAAAATCATAACCAAATAAAATAAAAACCAAAAAAAGAAAAAAAGAACACAATCCCATGAGCACCATGAAAGCAAAAGATTTGTATTGCAGAATTTGAGAAATTAAAGAGAAAGTGTGAGTCAATTCTAAGTTTTTCTCTCATATGTATAGTGCATAATTTGTTCATTAGATATGTAATTAGTGCATTTTGTATGTCATAAATTTTGCTGCTTCCTAATTATAGATTTTTTTTCCCAATTATAATGATTGCAAATAAATGTTCAGTTTCTGCTTAATTCTTATACATGAAATCAAATCATATCATTCACAACCAATGTGTTTATTGATAAAATCAAAACGTTTTATTATATTACATTATGTTATACATTAAATATTATTTTTATTGAATTTTATTATTTACAAAATAGAAAATCCTATTCAATATATATAGTATATAAAATCAAGATTAAGATAATATCACAATCTTATTTGTTTGGTCATATTATTGAATATTCAATTTTAATAGTGAAATTTAGTAGGGACTTATTTGTATCTTATTTGAAAACGATAGCATCAACATCTATTATATTTTTAAAATGACATTTCAAATTATATTAATTTTAAAACAAACCAATATTTCTATGTAATCGATGTCAAATAACTTGATGTATAAGTCATTAAGAAATTTTTATATAAAATCATATGGAATGTTTAGATGAAAAATCATTTAGTTTGCAATTGCATCTATAAAATAATTTAACATTTTGTTTAAATTGAAACATATTAAATTAACATTTTTATTAAATTGAAACATATTAAATAGAAGAAGGATAGCTAATGGCAATAATTTCTTTTTTTTCCCCTAATTTGTAATAATATTCATCCTTATATATAGAAGATTAATGAGGCAATTGACTTTTTTATTTAATGGATAAACATTATATCTTTTCCATAAATATCAAAACAACTTTTGGGTGGAAAAATAATTATTTGAGGAAATATTCTTCATATATATATATATATATATATATATATATAAAGATAATGTCACATTATAGAATATTAATATCATAATTAATTAAATATGATATTCATTTTATTATTACATATGATTTAATATCAAATCAAGTGGAGTTACTTAATTTCTTTCTATATGATATATTATTACAATATATCTTTTAATTTTTATATTTAGAATTATTTAATTGTTGACTTTATGTTTTATGTAGATTTGGTTATCAAATGGCGAATTAATTTTTATATATCCACTCCTTTATATAACAATTATGTTTTATACGTCAACAAAATTACAGAAAATAGTATCTATATTTTGGTTATCTTTTTATATATATTATATTATTTTGTAATGATAAGAATTATATAATAAATATATTTTATGTATATATTTACATGCATATTAAATTATATATAAATATATATTAACATCGAATGAATAATTGTTTTATTATTTATATGATATTATGATTATGATATTATATGATGTAAATCATATATATATATATATATGTATACATACATTGCTAAATGATATCATAAATATATGAATAGAAAATGATAATTAAAGTTGACTTACCATATTGACAAATATGGTAATTTTATTATATCATATCACTACCTTAAATATTATATATATATATATATCATCAATCATGATTTATTATTTATCATTTAACATATATTTTAATAAAAAAATCATTTCCAATTTTGGCAGGGTGTTTTTGGCGGGAAAATTTTAACATTACTATTTGAGGAAATGTTTGTGTTTTTATATATATAAAGATATGCAGTGTTTGCCTTGGCCTTTATGGACTTTTGTATTAATTAATCATTTTGGTATACTGTGCGAGTTTTTAGAAGTTATATTTTCCTTTTCGTATAACATTTTCATTAATTATTATTTTATTTCACAAATATTTTGATTTCCTCATGATGCTAAAGCCAATTAATCTCTATTTATTTATAATATTTTTAGAGAATATGACAATCTGAACCCTTCATATTCGATTGTTTATTTTTATAATAACCTGAATATATATATATATATATATATATAAATATATATATAATAAATAGTTTCCAAAACCACGCAATCACATATTAATTAGTAGAAATAAGAATTCATAGACTATTAATTGATTTCTTGAGAAGAAAAAAGTTATGAAGTTGGCTGGTGTGGTTTTTAATTCAACTTATTATTTATCCGTAAAAGATTTATTATTGAAGAGTTAAACTAACTATTTAGGTGATATAAATTCCAAACTTGAGTGAGCGTTATAAAATGACAGACTAAAATCGCTCATAATTTTTTTTTTTTAAAAAATCTTATATTTTGGCTACATCTTAAACTCAAAAATACATGTTTAAGAACTTCTTACAACTTGATTATATAATCATGTACATTCATATGCTAACTCGACTTGTTTCAACTATATTTTAATACGAAAACATACAATCATTGAATTGACCTTTCATAGATGTGAATATATGATAAGCCTTTGAAAACTCATAATGGAATGAAATTAGGGTTAAAGAATAAATGCAAGTATAGAAAAAAGAGAAGTGAAAGCACAAGGCAATAGAAGATAATAGAATAGAAATGTAGCCACAAAATGTGGAAGCATTGTGGTTAGCAAAATAACATGTAGACCCCTAATTAGCGACTTTAGTTCCATTATTGCCCCCATTTCCTACATCAACTTATAGTGGAGAAACACGACTTTACATTCATCACAATTAATGCCATTTCACTCACACACACACACACACACACACATATATATATATTAGTAATTTCAACTCCACCAATATTTGTTTCCCATTTCCAAAATACTTGTGCCCATACTCTAATTACTATGCTTTTTATAAAGCCAAACATATTTAACATAAATTCTTTTTCATCAAATTATTATCAAGTGAAGTTATTTGTATCCCAACCCTTCTCTCTACAAAAATCTAATTTTTTTTTCATTTTATTTAGTCATGAAAGCCTCAATTCTTAATATGTGACAGCTTGATATTAACCTGAACTTGGATGGTACGTACTCATGCAAATGAAACAACATGATTTTGTTCGAACAAGTAGGTCTGAAGTTTGGAAGGTATTAATCGATGAAAATGTAACATACCAATTTTGTTGGTACATAAACAACAAATTTTTTTTATGGTGAGTACAAAATACAAGAATAAAATGTTCAAAGTTAGCTTGGAAAGATGAATGTTAAGATATGGCTACTTGTGTTTTCTACTATAAGTTATTAATAAAGGAAATATTGTCTTCAAATATAAATTTTGTATAGTTAAGAGCATATTGTATAATGTATGTTGCTGTCACTGTTATTTAGTACATCTTTTATTTTTTATTTTTTTCAAATTTAAGTTATTTAGTAATTTTAGTTTCTAGCTTGTAAAGTTATAAATTGCAAGTTGTGTTGATGTAACTAGTAATTTGTAAATATAAATTATAAATTATAAATTATAATTTATATTAAATTATTAATCCCGATTTGTAAATCAAAATTGAAACCAAAATCCCCACAATTTGATTCCAATTCCATGCAACCTTTTCTTGAATTGTCAATTCGAAACCACCGATTTTAAGTAGATGGACATTGCTACATGCATGTACCTATGCTTATAAGTAACCATTGTTTTGTTCACACAACCAACAATTTTTATCTAAATATAATTAAATGGTCATTTATATTTTGCGGCGAGTCATTAAATTATTGAAAAATTTAAGATGATAATGGAAAGACAATTTATTAATTGGATTAAGTAATTATTTATTGTTACATCGAGGTTTTCTTTATGTGTTCATTCTTGACATGTGAAAGAAAAAAACAGGACAAAAGAAAAGTACATAAAAATGTACATATTCATCCGGGCTAACTTGAGGATTTGATTAGGTGAAATAATTTATATATATAAAGTAGATTTAATAAATATAGCTATACCACTTCAATGAAAGAAAAAGAAAAACTCGAAAGAAAAGCTATGAATGAATTTCATGAATCTATTCACCACTGAATATTTTATCATATATGGATTTTAAATCAACTACTCAAATCATCACCCAAAACGATTTTGTTTTTTTAATAAAGAAACACAATATTAATAAAAATTAAGGGTGATTCAGTTCCCACCTCTTATACATACATATAAGTTTTTTTTTTTACTAATCAAATAATGGATTTTTACAATGAAAAATATGAGTCATTCATATTGACTTAACGTGAAACAAGCCGTTCATTTGACTCCATATATATTAGATAATTTGTTCATTGTTTGTACATTTGGATTTTGGACCAATAAAAAAGAGCTGGACTCCTGTGAGACCGTCTCATGTGCGACGGCACTGGCGCACGGTCGTGTGTTGGGACACGGTCGTGTTCCAGGACACGGTCGACCGTGCGCCGAAACACATACTTATAGCACTAAAAGACATACTTATAGACAAAAATCACATACTTATCTCGACCGTGCCCTGAGACCTGACCGTGCGCCACAGATTGCTCATGCGAGGCATGGTCTGTCCCAGGACATGGTCGTGGGCGAGAAAAAAAAAATCACATACTTATAGTGAAAAATCACATACTTATTATTGAAAAAAACATACTTATACACTACACTTGCACACGGCGTGTCCTGGGACACGGTCGACCATGCGCGAGTGCCGTCGCATGTGAGACGGTTACATATGAGTATCTGTGAATAAAAAAAAGGTAATTTGTACAAAAAAGGTAATTTGAAACCGTACATAATTTGTTCATTTGGACAAATACCACATATATTTATGCACGGAAGATCAAAAAAGAACTCAGCAGTAAAACTTTTATAAATAAAATAAATGACAAAAAGAAGAAGAAGATATTTTTTAAAATAACACAAAAACTCATGTGAGACGGTCTCACGAATAGTTTCTGTAAGATTGATCCTTATGACACATGAATTGAACTCATGTTCACAAACTTTCATATAAATGCTAAGCGTGTGTTATGAATTGATCCGTCTCACGAAAAAAGATTTATGAGACGGTTTCACACGAGACTTACTTTTTGTATAGAAGTGTTAATATTCTCCTCCATTTCACAAGATATGAAAGACTTGAGGAAAGAAGTCACGCAAGAAAGATATTTAAAACTTATTTTTAGATTAAGGGTAAAAATGATATTCACAAGATATACAAGTTTCAAAATGTGTGTCACGAAAAATGTGTGTCATAAGATATTCATGTGTGTTTCAAATCCATGCACCCGAGTTGGATTCGGGTCATGGGGGACCTCTTTTTTTTTCACACATGATTTTTTAAAATGTTCATGTACCAATATATTAGACATACTTTTAAATTATGTTAAACATACCGTTCAGCCCAAAATTTCATACCTTACCTTTTTTGCGTTTGATTTTTGAATTTTGACACATACCACTACGTTATATTAAACATAATTTTACATTGTGTTAGACTACCTTTGTATATAGTTAGACATACCTTTATATATGTTAGACATATTTTTGTATATAGTTAGACATACCTTTGTATATGTTAGACATACTTTTATATATAGTTAGATCTACCTACATAACGTACGTTTAACATAACACAAATGTATGTCTAACTATACATAAAGGTAGGTCTATTTGAGCGAATTTTTGGTGAGCTTCAGCGCGAGTCTCAGACGTCTGGGAGCGCGTGCAGGCGCGTGGGACGCGCGTTTTTAGGGTGCGTGAGCGGGTCAACCCGGCCGTGCAACCGGTGTATAATAGTTTTTGACTTTGTATAAAAGTTAAGCACATCCCAAAGAGTTACTCTCCTGTGCACCAATTGCACGGATACGGATCCGTGATCCGTGCAACTGGGCCGCGCGCGGGCTGGGCTGGCCCGCCCAGCCCGTGCCTCTTTACTTTTCTCGCGTGTTTTGATCGTTATCCTCACATTATGTTAGTGTTACCTTCGTGTTATGTTAGGATGACCTTCGCGCTATGTTAATGTGACCCCATCTCCAGATTTCATACCCTTAGTTTAAAACCATTGAACTAAAATGTTAACCATACCCTTATGTTATGTTAGGGTTACCTTCATGTTATATTAGTGTTACCCTCGTGAGGGTAACACGGGTAACATTAACATAACATGAGGGTAACCCTAACATAACATGAGGGTATGACTGCCTGAAGCGAATCTTGGTGGGTTTGAGCGCACCCAGCAGGTGCGTGAGGACACGTGAGAGCGCGTGGGACGGGTCGACCCGGATGTCATGCACCAGTTGCATAAAATATTTTGCCCATCCCAAATAACTATTTGAACTTGTGGCATCTTATTTTTACAAAATATCTCTAGATTTTATCTTATCTATTATAAATTCGTCATTAGCGATAATTTAGAAGATAAATGGCTTTATTTTATCATACTTCAACATTTAATTAGCTTTTGGGTTATTTAATGGGAGCTAGCTATATGTCCAAATTGATAAGGAAATGGGCCTATATGGATTTGGGCCTTTTTGGAGGCCCGATTATAGAGATATAACAACCCAATATAGAGGTGACAGTCATATAGTCTATATAGAGATGTTGCCATATTAGTTTAGAGAGAGAGTGAGAGTTACACTGATTAAGTTTATATAATAGCATTTTACGAATTATTTTATGTGAGATAAGTCGATCCATGATTCACATGACTTCCAATTCACATATGAATTTGTAGAAATCGATTGAGTTAGTGAGTAAAAAATATCCATGTTATAAAAGTTACCTATGAGGAAAGCAAGTTTTTGTGTTGTTTTTCAATTTTCAATGAAACATGATGTTAATTAAAATATCTTCAACTTAATTAGCCTAATTAATCACCGAGCCTCACTAACTAATTTTGTTTGTTCATCTTAAATCTCAATTAATTAAAATCTATTAATTTATCAATATCTTGATTAGCTTACCTAAAATGCTCGTTGGCTCTAACTTGCTGATTAAATTAGTTAATACAATTAATCAAACACGTGAAATAAATTGAAATCTGAATTTAGCAAACTAATCTATATTATTTAGAGGCGAGACTACATTATCAAAAGTGTAACATTTATCATTTTGTTTTATAGCAAATTGCTTAAATCTTTCATAAAATGATTTTGTACAAAATTTAAAATCTGTAGAAAATCAATATCATAAAAAATAGATATATGCTTGTTAAAATTAATTAAAAGACAACTTATTTTTGCTGCAAAAAATAAAGTAGCTAACTTCCAATTTGGACACCATATCAACAAGTGAAGTTCGAAAAATTCAAACATGTTTCAAATTGAAATAAATGTTGAAGTGAATGTTTTTTTTTATGTTAGAGTCAAAAATTCATATTGCAATTAAAATTTGATCATAAGTTCCGTAATTTTCTATGTAATTAACCTGTAATTTTTTAAATAACCCTAGCTAGCTACTTATTACTATAATCAAAGAGACTCATGGGTAGACGATCTTGTTTGACTATTCATAAAACTAGTTTGTGATCTTAATTATAGAAATTGAACAGATTTTTCTCAACTAATTCTTTCTGGGAACAGTAAACTAACTATAGAAATTAGAACATATTTTTTCCCAACTAATTCTTTCCAAGAACAGTAAACTAACTATAGAAATTAGAACATATTTTTTCCCAACTAATTCTTTCCAAGAACAGTAAACTAGTAGAAAGGTGTTAAGTGTTGATCATTATTTCATAACCACTAATCAAATGAAACTATACTTATATATTTCTTTTATTTTAAACATAGGATCATCTCAAATAATAAACACTTTTTTAATATGCTAAAAATACAAACATTTTTTATTTTGTGGTTGATGTGAGTGAGGAAGATTTTTCTGAGTTCACCTTTGATTAAGAGTTGTAGTCAATCTTCTTGTTCAAACTTTGGTAGTTTCTCTGGAAACAATACAAATTAATCATGTGAATCATATACTACTTAATCATAATGTATTTTACTTTTCTGGAAAATTGATAAAATACACGTGTTGGGCGGCTCTAAATATGTCCATCGATGGAGTGTAATGATCGATCTCATCCATTGATTATAGGGAAAATACATTAATTGATATGTTCGATATTTGACACATCAGTACTGGGCACATATTAACGTGCCTGCAGGACTGTTATCTTTGCAGTATTTTTATTAAGTCATGTTAATAGTGAATAGCTGCTTGTCAAAGTAATTATGAATTAATACGTTAAGTTAATTTTAGAATAATTTGACTTGAAAACAAAACAAAAAAAATACATGCATTAATTGACTTAAAACAGGTTCGATTGAGATCTATATCAGAAAGATTTTGATTTATCTCTAAAATGATAGTGACAGCATTCACAATTTGATTATTCTTCTAATTGACCAAAATTCTCTAAGAAAATAGATACTTCTTTTAAGAGGGTTTTATCATTTATTTCTTTCCATTAAAAAAGATCAAGAGGGAGATGGTTTGAAAAGTAATACTACCTCCGTCCCAAAATAAATGACGTTTTAGCCTTTTGCACATATATTAAGAAATGTGATAAAAGGTCAAATCTACCCATATTTAAGTTTAATTAATGAGGTGCTTTTATCTCTTTAACACATTTAATTTGAGGTGAGTAAATAGGGGTATATTTGTTATATTGCATGTAAATATGCTTTTGAATACGAAAACGACAATTATTTTGCCTAACTTAAAATCCTTTGCCTAACATTTGAGAAATAGCACAAATTCTTACTTCTTTTTGACCTAAACCTATACACAACCGTTCATATTTCCTATTGATCTGATAAATTTTTGATAGTAAGATTTTAAAAATTCATTCAAATCATAATTTGAATTAAAGTTCATTTGATTTCATTAATATTAACTAAAAATCGAAGATAATGGATTCCTGATTCCATCAATTCAAAAAATCATTAACGAACTTAGAACCATACATATAAAACCCACCTCCAATACCCATAAATCACATTAGCTCATCAAGCAACACTCATCCAACATATTTTTTCCCACAATTGTCTGTTACTTGAGCACATATATCGATTTACATCTCATCCGACTGAGAGACCTATTATTGGATTGGAGAAGTTCTTGGTTTCTTCCTACTAAAAAACAAATGAAGAAAATAGGATGAAGTCAATAATTCATGGAAAATGGTAACATGGAAAAGATACTTTTCAAACCTACCAAAATGTATGAGGATAAAGAAAATAAAAGACATTAAAGGATGCAATAAATGAGAGAGGTTAGATTGAGTCTTGGCCAATTAAAAGACATTGAATAGAAAAAGGACTTTTCCGGCAAAGAATGCTGCGGAATTAATGTTTGCAATTCCAAACATATATGCATCTCTATCACACCCACCATTTCCACTTCTCACCCCACCAATCACACCCCTACACGTGTCTTCCCCATTACAATTTATGACCAAACGTGTTGATAAAACATTAGGTAACCCCCTCTCTCAATTTTCCCTACAAATTTCAATCCTTTCCCACTCCCAAATTAGCAATTTCAAGTACTTTTTTAATAGAGTCTAACTTATGCCCAATAAATCTTTCCATTTTAAAAATGGTTCTCATGGTATATGTATTGAATCACATTAGTAGTCTGACATGTGTCGCAATGAAATATGAGATGAAACAGATGATGTAACTTCGGATTGTGTTTCCTTCCTTGTCTATTCATAATTTTAGTGCATATATGTTTTGTTTTACACTTGTGTATTATTGTCAATATTATGTGGTTTTAAGATAATTTTATCAATAATCAAATTAATTGTCAAAATTACGTAATTTTGATAGTGAAAATGAGACGACGGAGAAGATAATTTTTAGTTCTTGACCACTCTTTCTTTTCCCTTATATTATAGTCTTTCTTTTCTCATGCTACTTTTATTTCATTAGTACACCTGGAGAAACATCATTTGTGAGAAAATATTAAGAATTCAGTTCGTGAGATGTAATTTTATATCAATCACCCTATGTTTTTGTATTCCAAATTCAAATTTGGATAAACATAATCTGACCATAAGGTGGATAACACTTGAGCTATAAACTCATGGTAATGGTCACTCGATGTTCACTTAACTCAGATCAATATGATTAGTTCAGTCATAAAATACATTTGATAGACTGGTACGTAACATATCATCACCATTTTTTACCTAAAATGAAAAACCCATAATGTACTAGTTAGAACTTTAAGAAAATGCAATACCAAGTTTTTTAGCAATGTTTGCATTGAGAGAGTAATTCTTATTTAATTCACATGAATTTATTCTAACAATATTAGTACACTTGTCGACGAAATATTGAGGAACTCTAATATGACACGATTTTCAGCTGATATAGGACCTATATATTACTTAATTGGAAGTTTAAATTTTGTGTCCGATATAACAAATTTAAATAGAAAATGGTTGAATGTATCATCAAATATAACTTGAATTTTTTTTAATCAATATGAATTAATAAAATAGCTTAAAATTCAGATATTGACTAAAATACTAAATTTATATAGAATCTAAATAAACAATCAAGACTATTATCTAAATCAATATAAAAATATAATAAAATGTAATAAATAAAAGATTGAAAATTCAAAAAAAAAAAGATATGGAAAATGAGAGCTTTATTAGTCAAAATTGGGAAGGGTGTTGTACCAAATTAATCGCCTAATAAGTAGGAGCTTATCTCAATTTTTTTTTTCGAAAAAAAAAAAAGTAGGAGCGTACAAAAATAATAACAGTAAACAATCCATACTTCAAATCATCGATTAAAAATATGAAAATAATCTAAACAAACTTCTTAAATCCAGGTGAATAATCAATTAGGATATTGTTGAGAATTAAATATACAGCCACATAATATTCTAATCCAATGAAACAGAATATTATATGTATTATTATTTGTTTATCAATTGTATTTTAATGTGTATTGAAAATTATTAATGTAATAATATAAATTTAATAATAGAAATTGTCATATGTATCAATATAAAAATTAGTGGATAATGAACCTAAGTGTATTTTTGTAAATTGATGTAGATTTATGTTGAAATGATGTAAATGCATATTTTATTAAATATATATATATATATATATATATGGGAGGATTTCCAAAATACTCATTTTCATAAGTTAAAGAACTTTTTTACCCATTTTTTAAAAAAATAACCTTTTACCCAATTTTTAAAGTGAAATCTCCATAATACCCTTAATTTTAGTTATATTTACATAAGAAAAGAATCTAAGAGACTCTACTCGTGTCCAAAAACTCTACTGCGTCCAGGAAACTCGACTCGTGTCCAAAAACTCTACTCGCGTCTACCTTTCAGATAAGGTTCAACATATCATGAACACAAAATATAATATTGTGTTCACGATATGCTGATATCGTGTTCATGATATGCTGATATGCTGATATCGTGTTCAGCATATACTGATATTGTGTTCACGATCGTGTTCACGATATGCTGATATTGTGTTCACAATATGCTGATATCGTGTTCATGATATGCTGATATACTGATATTGTGTTCACGATATGCTGATATCGTGTTCATGATATGCTGATATCGTGTTCACAATATACTGATATGATATCAGAGGTATTTCCATTTATGCAAATATAAACTTAAGTTGAGGACATTATTGATATTTCGTCCAAAAAAATGGGTAAAAAAATTATTTCTTCAATAAATTGATATAAAAGTTTCTTGTGACATGAACATGGGTAAAGGTCATGGGTAAAGGGAGGTGTTTCCCCTGTATATGTTTACGTGGATTCTAATCCAACTCCTGTTTTGCTTCTCTCTCCTCTATTTCACTCACATCCCTTCTCTCTATATATATCATACACCTTTGTTCTTTTCTGTTCTTCACCTACTTGTACCATTAATCAAGAATTCAAGAGAGAGAGAGAGAGATGATATAAGCTACTGGCACACTATGTATATGATCCATTGATCATAATTTCACCATGTCCAGAGTGGTAGCTGAAAACACCTCTCCGGTTCACGTCTACGTCAGAAGAGAGGTTGAGATGCCACGCGCCGCCCCCTCCCCGACCCTGGGCCAGCTCCTCATGTGTGTGGACGACGCGCGGAAGGAGGCCACCGGCGACCAGACTCCGGAGCACCAGGTCCTTAACATGGGCATCACTGAGACCATCCCTTTCGTCCTCTCCTTCTCTCACCTCACTTACAGCGTCAAGGCCCGCCGCAAGTGGCGACGCGCCGCCCCCGACACCAAGACCATCCTGGACGACATCTCCGGTGAGGCGCGTGACGGCGAGATCATGGCCGTCATGGGCGCCTCCGGGTCCGGAAAGTCGACCCTGATCGATGCCCTGGCTAATCGCATGGCTAAGGGCAGCCTGAAAGGGTCCATCACGCTCAACGGCGAGCAGCTCGAATCGAGGCTGTTGAAGGTCATATCGGCGTATGTAATGCAGGACGACCTTCTCTTCCCCATGTTAACCGTTGAAGAAACCCTCATGTTCGCCGCCGAGTTCCGCCTCCCCAGAACTCTCTCCACCTCCAAGAAGAAGCTCAGGGTTCAGGCCCTCATCGACCAGCTCGGCCTCCGCGCCGCCGCCAAGACCATCATTGGAGACGAGGGCCACCGCGGCGTCTCCGGCGGGGAGAGGCGGCGAGTCTCCATCGGCACCGACATTATCCACGACCCGATTCTGTTGTTCCTGGATGAGCCCACCTCGGGGCTGGACTCCACCAGTGCTTTCATGGTGGTGAAGGTGCTGCAGAGAATCGCGCAGAGTGGAAGCGTTGTTATAATGTCGGTTCATCAGCCCAGCTCTCGGATTATGGGGCTCTTGGATCGCATGATCTTCCTCTCTCGTGGCAAGATCATCTACAATGGCGCCCCTTCCAATCTCCCATTGTTCTTCCACGATTTCGGGCAGCCGATTCCGGAGAACGAGAACCGGACTGAGTTCGCCCTCGATTTGATCAGAGAGCTCGAGGGTTCCGCCGGCGGGACTATAAGCCTCGTCGAATTCAACAAATCCTGGCAGACACTGAAGAGAGAGAATCACACGAATCCCAACACCTCTAATATGTCGTTAAAAGAAGCCATAAGCTCAAGCATCTCAAGAGGGAAGCTAGTCTCCGGAGCCACCGCCACCGGCGGAGGAGCCGCCAGCCCTTCGTCGATGGTCCCCACATTCGCAAACCCCATCTGGACCGAGCTAGCAGTTCTATCCAAACGATCCTTCACGAACACAAGAAGAATGCCGGAGCTGTTCGGGATCCGCCTCGCCGCCGTGATGGTGACCGGATTCATCCTAGCCACCGTGTTCTGGCGGCTGGACAACTCCCCGAAAGGCATCCAGGAGCGGCTCGGCTTCTTCGCGTTCGCCATGTCCACCACCTTCTACACGTGCGCCGACGCGCTGCCGGTGTTCCTCCAAGAAAGGTACATATTCATGAGAGAAACAGCCTACAACGCTTACAGAAGATCATCCTACGTCCTGTCCCACTCCCTGGTGGCCATCCCCTCACTGGTGTTCCTCTCGATATCGTTCGCCGCCGTGACCTTCTGGGCGGTGGGTCTGGACGGCAGCTTCCTCTTCTACTTCCTGATCATCCTGGCGTCGTTCTGGGCGGGCAGCTCCTTCGTGACGTTCCTCTCCGGCGTGGTCCCGCACGTGATGCTCGGGTACGTGATCGTGGTGGCGGTGCTGGCCTACTACCTCCTCTTCAGCGGCTTCTTCATCAACCGGGACCGGATTCCCCACTACTGGATCTGGTTCCACTACATCTCGCTCGTCAAGTACCCATACGAGGCGGTGCTGCAGAACGAGTTCCACGACCCCACCAAGTGCTTCGTCCGGGGGACCCAGATGTTCGACGGCACCCCCCTCGCCGCCGTGCCGGAGCCCCTCAAGCTCAAGCTTCTGCAGAGCTTCGGCACCACGCTGGGGACCAGGATCACGAGCAGCACCTGCGTCACGACGGGGCTGGATATACTCAGACAACAGGGAGTCAACGATCTGAGCAAGTGGAATTGCTTGTGGGTCACCGTCGCCTGGGGATTCTTCTTCAGAACTCTCTTCTACCTCACATTGTTGATCGGAAGCAAGAACAAGAGAAGATGATCGAAGACGATGATGAGGGTTTTGGCGGGAAAATTCGAAAAACCCTTTTTTGTTTTTCTATTGTGTTTTTTTATATTTAATATACTTTTAAAAAATAATTAAAAGGTTATTTTATTTTTGATTCATTTTGGTGTTTTAGTTTGTTATTTTTTCTATTTTGATATGTGATTGTTGTACACTACTATTGCTTATATATACATATCATCAAGAATATAGATATATGGAGATGGATTATATATAAATAAATAATATGAATTCAATATTCAAAGGTATGTATATATTTGTCAGAGAGTAAATGTGGGTCTTTATTGATATTAAATTTCAATAAAGTGAGACGTGATTGATTTTCTACTGCTCAAAGGCCTGTAATATTTAATTTTTATTAGTATGATTATTACATTTATATGTGGCAGACACTTAAAATATTATGCAATAAAGCAATCCCATCTGCCTAAGTTAATGTTTGGTGATTTACTCATAAAAACTTATAGGAAACAATTTCACCAATATTAATTTATGGGGTCAAAACTACTTTATTTACAAACCTAAACAATATTTATAATACATATCCATTTCCATAATTTCTTCCTTTTTTGTGAAAACTAAATATAAACCTTGATAAATTAGACATCTCCAACAGTGCACAGGATTTTCCTGTTAATCTCACACAAGTTTTATGTAATAACTGTCAATGATCTCCAACAGTTTACATTATTCTCTGCACCAAAAAAGAATATTCCATAATATTCTTTATTAATTAATTAATTTAACATTTTATTTATTATAAATATTCGTTATTATTGTTAAATAATCTATTTTTCATCTTTATTATTTTCGTAAATCTAGTTCAGATATATTCTCATCCTTAATAATATTTATAATAATATTCAATATGAATATTTTACAAATATTTTCGTAAATCTAGTTCAGATATATTCTTATATCCTTAATAAGTTCTATAATATTCAATATGGATATTTTACAAATATTTTCGTAAATCTAGTTCAGATATATCCTCATCCTTAATAATATTTATAATAATATTCAATATGAATATTTTATAAATATTTTCGTAAATCTAGTTCAGATATATTCTTATATCCTTAATAAGTTCTATAATATTCAATATGGATATTTTACAAATATTTTCGTAAATCTAGTTCATATATATCCTCATCCTCAATAATATCAATAAATTTGTAGCAATCTTATTATTAATAAATCTTTATCAATTACTTACCTAATATCTATATATAGGTCATAGATCATACATTTATTTGCACTCCTAATTTCTTTTTATACATATTCTTTGTAATGTCTATATATCGTGGTCAAAGTTACAAGGCAATTGAAGATCGACATTTGTGTCGTATTTATTTAGATATTACACAAGATCGGAATCAAACCATGAAAATGTATGTCGTATTTATTTAGATATTACACAAGATCGGAATCAAACCATGAAAATGTATGTTGTATGTTGTATTGTATTTTTTTTTTTCCAAAATCGGAATGATTATAATAGCACTTAATATAAAAAATGAGGAAAAAATGAATACAAAGTAAAAATAATAAAAAAGAACTTAAAAACAAAATAAAATAAGAAAAGAAAAAGAATAAAATAAATAATAAATAATGATAAGAAAAAAATGAATACAAAGTAAGAATATAGAAAAAGAAATTAAAAATAAAATAAAATAAGAAAATAAAATGAACAAAATAAATAAATAAATAAATAAGAAAAGAAAAAAAAAAGATGGCGCAAGGTTTGACCTGTGGATAGTTGGCGCAAAACCAGAGAAAAGATTTATTGTTGGAGATGAAAACAGGCGCCATCAAATTGTAATGGCGCACTGTTGGAGATGCTTAATGGGTTGTTGGTAGTGGTGGATGAATCAAGTATATATAATTAATCTATATATAATGGTTAGATAGATGTAATAAATAAATATATTCTAAAAATGATGAATCATGCCCAACCCTAATAATAACAGTAGTAACTACAAACAGAATATGTACATTAATTTGCACGCGTCAACATTAACAATTTATTAATTATGACCAGCTTTGTATTTCTAAGTTTCGTTTGCTTCAAATTATTTATTACACTTAGTTGTATTGTATTCATGTAATTATAAATTGTATTAAATATATGTGATAAACTATCTATCTGTTCTCATGGGAAGCCATATCACAAGGTTGGGTGACATAAGATCGAACGCTGTTTATATCATGGGCTTATACTTGTCAACCAAACAAGTTTAATTTTGTTAATATGGTATCTATTAATTCCTAATAAGGCAAGAAAATGGACCATACAAAATGATCAGTAACCCGAAGAAAAATGAGAAGTGAGTAAAAATTTCTTAAAAAAGAAGAAGATAACATATTGTGATAATGATTTGTACGATAATATTGCAACGACATAATGATGCCATGATAAATGATTAGATAACTAATGCTACAGAAAAGGAACGATTTTAAGAAGAAATATGTACATATATACACAAAACAAATCAAGCAAAAATGGATTAGATAATGGATACCATTGAGTCAAGTTTATATATATAGTAATTTTAGTTCGATAATAGTAATTTTAGTCCGATAACTTAGTTCTTGTCCAATTTTGACGCACTAATTTTGTTTTTTTTTAATTCTTTTTCAATTGTGATCTCTTAATTGTCAATTTTGTCTCATTTCAGTCATTTTTTGTTGGAATAATTAAAATCACTGTTGTGGGCATCAGAAAATCTAACGTGGCAGTCGGAACATGGAAGCCAAATTTCGACAATCACGTTAGTGATTTTGGTTCTTCCGACATAAAAAGATTGAAACTGAAATGAAAAATTGAAAATTAAGTGAGCAAAAATTGGACAAGGTCTAATTACCGGACTATAATTGATATTTCCTCAATATATATAACTCCTAATCCAACTATAAAAATTGTATTTATATAATTATCGTTTTTGCAAAAAAAACTATGTTTAATTTACCTAATATTGAATAGCTAGACTTTCCAATACATATTTTAGACTGCTTATTATACTAATTAGTATTAAGTTGAATAGAAATTAGATTTAACATATTTTTAAAAAATTATGTATTTTTCAAACTACATATTTCTCAACTTGGCCTCTAGTATCAATTAATGATGTTTTATTTCATTTTAATTGTATTTGCAAGTTATTAAAAACTAAATAATGAGGTCTTAATTTTTCTATCTTGCCAAATTATATTTGTCCAGATTAATTAACTCTGCCAGCTAAAAATGATGGTGAAATCTTGAATTGAGGAATCACATTATATATATATATATATATATATATATATAAAATATGATCGAATAGTGATGTAATAATATTTGCCAACTTCCAAAGGCAAAACGTGTAAATTTCTTTCATTCTGTTATGGTGATGTCATAAATTAACAAAATGTTTCAAAACTCCCGAAAAGTGGAGTGGTTTTTCAAAGGGAACTTAGAAATTGTCAATATTTCCCAAAAATAGCATCTTGCTTTAATTATTTTATATTTTATAATCTTTAGAATCCTTAAGTTTAGATTTCGATGTTGTTTAATATCTATAATCATGTCAATGGAAAATGAGATTTTTAACGAGTATGAAAATGAGTTAATATATATAGTACTTTTAGATATGAATAGAAGTAATTAAATAGTGTGGTTTATTTCATTTGATCTGAATTCAACTTTTTAATTACTTGAGTTTGATGTTAATCCTATGTTTCATTTATGCTTAATACATATTATGTATGTATTAAGAAATGATTTAATTTTTACACACTAAAATAGAAGATCTCGTTTGAATTTTATCGAATGAAATGTTGTAGTTAACAATAGCATGATAGTAATCAAATAAAATGAAAAGGAAAACTTGTAGGGCATGTTTGGTTCTACTAAAATATTGTAATTAATTTTTTTTTAAAAAGAAGGGTGTGGAGTATATTAAGCAAGTATTTGATTTAGATAAAAGTGACATCAATGGTTGAAGATCACACGAAATCTTGTTTTCTTTTTAGTATTTAAGCTTTGAATATTCATTTTATGTCACATCAGTGGTTGAACACCACATGCATGAATGATTTATTAATTTATTGTAATTATTTTTCATGCTTTATTATTCTTCATGCACGTATATTGTAATCTTAAATATATATATATATATATATATAATATTGTATCATTCATTCAAATCTATTAAATGAGAATTCGTATTATCAATCAATGTACATGAGACAAATTTATAAGAAACTATTTGTATTACAATAGAACATAAAATGAAGATTCAAATTGGTTAAATACAAATCAAATATTTGAGAAGTGCCCTCTTAAATTTTGGGTTTTAAAATTTTTGACACCACATAATTGAGAGAATAAGTCTTGGATTAAAAAATTATTTTGTAATAAATATAGGCTCATATTTGTAGAAAATTGTTTAAAAAAAAGAGTAACAAAATGAAAACGCATTGGAAAATAATAATATATGTGTATCTCTAATTATTAAATGGAAAATTGAAAAATCGCAATTAGTGATGATATGATATTATTGAGCTAATTTATTAATTAATTAACCAAAAGTTTTCGTGTTCAACATAATTTGTTGGCTACTTATCAAACTCAACTTAACTTTAGATTTCTCTTTCTCATCTAATTCGACCAACAAAACCTTTCTTGTAAGCAACCAAATTTAATTTTCAAGTAATTTAATTGCCTTTTATTGAATAAAATTACTTACATAATGGCATCATTGTTTGTTTTGACATGAATATACAACGGATACATAATACAATTGATGATGTGAAACGTATCTAAAACATTTGGACTCACTCTTGAAGGAGTTCATATTGACCGAGCCTGGACCTTCTATTCCATTTGATGTTATATCTCGTGTTACATAATTTAATACACGTTACATATTAATTAGTGATGTCACTCTTGAAGGAGTTCATATTGACCTCATCTTTAGGTTTTACTTAATGATAATTTCCTTTATTTCGATCCAATTTTACCATGATTGTTTAATTAAATTCATACTGGATTGGTGCGATTCTTGATTCATAAAACTCAAAATATTAGTCTCTTGATTAAAATATTATTGGTACGATGGAATGGAATTAGGTGGGAATAGAATGAACCTAAGAATGAAATGATGATAGGAAAGGAATGATATAAAACTATTGATTCCTATGATTGGTATCACAAAGGAATAGGAAATAAATGAAATAATTCATATGATTTTATATATTTCATAATTGATAATTATAAATTAGCTGTTTAATCATTAATCAATATTTATCTAACCAAATTATTTTTCAATATAATTTTATTTTAATATTCTTATTGAATATATCACTTAAATTTAGATAATGAGTATTTTAAATTTTAAAAATTTAGAAAATTAATCATTACACCAATATTAAGATATATTATATTGATAAATATTTTTTTAATTTCATTATTTTTTTTTATTAATTTGCATTTTCTTAAAGTAGTAAAATTATTTATTATTTATCATAATCTTTATTAATTTATTTAATATGATTTATATTATTTAACTAAGTTTCTTATTTTATGTTGTATAAAATATATTTTAGTTAAATTTTATTTATACGTTTTTATATAAACAATAATTTATTCTAGTATCTACTATCTTATTAAGTGGCGGACACAAAACTTTTTTAAAGAGGAGGCACAATTGAAATCAATATATAAAATTTTTAATTTTCCATATAAAATGATTTTAAAGTGATTTCAAAATTTTAGTTTATATATTTCATTGAAAAAAGACATTTTACAATTAATTTAGACAGATCATCATGTCTTGAAACCTATGAGTGATATTGTAAGTGATATGCTCGATTTTTTTAAGATAAATAAAAAAAACTATTCATTCATTAATTCATCACTCATTTGATTGTGAAACCGTGTTTTCACATATTCATCACAAATGAGAAATTCATCTAAGTTATCTAACACCTAACTGAAACTCCAAGTAATGTCAAATTGATAGTGCCCAAATCAACAATAACAATTAATTTTTTAACATATGATTCATCACACATCAGTTTTTATATTTTACGTGAGAATCACTATCTACTGTTAATACACTCTAGTTTTAATAGACATTCATCGTAGCAACAATAAGTATGAAATTAAAGATTCGATTTGATGGAATGAATATACAGGGGAGTTCAAAAAAGTTAATTATGAAAATGAGAAAAGTACAATTTGTTAAGAGTATTTGTTTTTTAATTTTAATGCATCAAAAGTATACTATGTAATTTATAGAAAAAAAATTAGGGGTGGCAAGTGCCTCTATGTGCGTCCGCCAATGATCTTATTTGTATATATTTACAAATATTGTATATATTTATATTTAGATATAATTTTTATTGCAAAACTAAAATTATATGTATTATAAAATACAAATAATTTTATTATCTTTTTAATATATTTATATTTACTAATTATTTTTATATTATTTATGTATTTATTAATATTATTTTTCTGTTGTTCTACTCTTTCTATATTTTTATTATATATTAATTTTATATTATTAATTATTATTTTATATTAGTTTTAACTAACTAAATATTATTTAGAATACTAATTTAATTTTGTAATTTGTTATAAAATAAAATAAAATGATAATTGTCAAAATTAATAATAAAAAATAGTTGTTTATTGTAAGCAGAAATACATATTAGTACCATGGGGTAAGAAGGAATGTTCATACATATCCATGATAATAGTGATTTCTTTGGGAATGATTATTCTCCATTTATACCAATCGAATGAATGAAATGAAGATAGGAATGCTGATTCCATTCCCACCCCCATTCCATCATACCAATCACGCCCTAAATTGTGAGAAAAAAAAAAAGTGGTATGGTGAATGAATCCCAACAAATGTGTAAACAAGATATTAAAGCCTAAAGGTAATGAAGAGCACATGAAGGGTTGGTGAATTTTTTTGAAGTGGTCACATTATGTGCTTCACTGTCGTTATATATATATATATATATATATATATATATATATATATATATTACCAAATTCCAATAAATAAATTGTGGATTTAGGTTTATATATATATATATATATATATATAGTATTACCAAATTCCAATAAATAAATTGTGGATTTAGGTTTTAGAAAATTGAAAAAGAAGGTCATTAATGTAAAAAGTCAAAGTAGTTGATATAGTAATTAATTGCAACTTTTACCAATCTCATTAATATTTGTAACTATATTTTCACAGACACTCATGTCTTTTTCGAATTTCTGCTGTCATTTCGTATTTTAATTATCTGGTTTAAAGTTTTAGGATTTATTTTGTCTCTCTAATTTCTTAATTTTACTACTGTTTTGTTATTTTGGATCTCATAATCTTGTTTCCATTTGAAGTATTAAAAAAATCTTACTTTCAGGAATCCTCTTCTAGAAGGAATATTAATATTATTTCAATTTGTTACCTGAACTATTGTATTTTGTTTTCAAAATTTTCCAGCTGCAACTCAATTTTTTAAATATTTTCGAGCCAAAATTTGTTGGAAAACTTGATAATGTTATTCATCTCCAAAGTGCATGCATGATTCATATGTCAAAATGACCCTTATTCGAAGCCATATATAACCCAAATCGTTTTCATGTAATGATATTTAACAATATAAGAAAATTCACTTGTGATAAATTTTTGTATCATTAGAAAACGAAGTAGTATTAATTGCAGATATTAGTGGAGCTAGCCAATTAACATTGAGGAAGTTAATTAACTTTAGGGAGACTAAATTAATATAAAAACGGTATTTATACATTAAAGATCAATATTTTTGTAATACAATATAAATTGTTGCATATATATATATATATATATATATATATATAGTTGTTGAGTAATATTGATGCCATATTTTTGTAATATCAAATATAAAGATCAATATTTTTGTAATACAATATTTTTATTCACCGTTGTTGAGGGGTCGGATAGGTTAACGTGTGTTATTGAATCCCCAAATTTTTGCGACACTTTTAATTTTTGAATGTATCACTAATTTTATTGTTGTTTTTTATTTCATGAACATCTCACTAATTGAACGATGCTTTAATTATTAGTGTTGTTAATTTTGCAACCCTATTATAAAAATAAGTTGTGTAAAGTTTAAGATATAGTACTTATAAGAAAAGACACTACAAGAAAAAGAGGAAATAGCAGCGACAATTTCCGCAGCTAATTTATGTAGATTCGCTGTTAAAACAATTTAGTGGCCAAAACATTTGCCGTTATTGTCATCGCTATAAGGCCGCTGTTAATTGACTTTAGTAGCAAAACAAGGATTTCGCCGCTAACTTCAACAGCAAAACAAGGATTTTGTCGCTAATTTAATAAACTTCAATATATATTTTAGAAGAATTAGTCACAAAATTTTGAATTTTTGTTGCAAAGTAATTTATTTAATCGCGAATATTAGATTTTCGCTACAAAGTAATTTATTTAACCGTAAAAATTAGTTTTGCCGCTAAAATTTCACTGCTTTTTTCCTATTTTCTAGTAGTGTTATGATTCTCATTCGATCCCAATCACTAATTGAACAATAATCATTCTAGGATTTTGAATTTCTTTTATTCAAGTTTAAATCAAACAAGAATCATTAGATTAATTTAGGATAATAATTTGATCTCGAATTAGGATAATTTATTATTTGCTTAAAACACCCACTTAAAAAAAAAAAAAATAGTTGAGGTATCAAATTGAAACGAATCCTCGTGTGGCTGTGGGTGGGGCTAACATATGATATCACTGTGCAAGAATTAATGTGAACAAATATGTGTTTGAGTAAAAGAAAAAAAAAAGAAGTTATTTTTAGTATGAAATAATATTCTCATACTTTGTATTCATCATATATTGACTTGTCCACAACTTTCATGACATCTAATTCTTATATCACTTTCATAAAACCCAAGTTTCTTAAGAAGTATTCATAGAGTGACAATATATATATATATATATATATATCTTATTTAAATCTTGTTTTACATAAGATACGTCATACATAAATTAATAGTCATAGAGATATTAACAATATCCAATTTCAATTTGAATAATCAATAAGAGACCATAATGGATTTCAATCCAACTCATAGACCATATAATTTCGTAATACAAAACCTCACTACCTACAAATACTTTTATATTTGCAAACTATTAAAAAACATATATATAAATATATACATATATATACATATATATATGCATGTGTGTGTATATATATATATATATATATATATATATATATATATATACATTTAAAAACAATTATAGGCCATGAAAATGAATGTTATAGCATGTAAACACAAGAATTTGGTATGGAGGTTATATAAAGACAGTGATATGATCCAAACTTACAATGAATCATAAATAACATGTCTATTCAATTAAATTCTTATTTGTTTTTGGCGTGGACATGAAATTATATAATTGTTCTTCAATTAATATACACTTCTTATGTGTCATTACACAAACTATTTCATGCATGGACCCAATTTGTTTTGAAAAACATCCTTACGTTGTATTGTCTTTTTTTAATATAGTTTTAAATAGTGACATTTGCACTTTACTTACAATAAAAAGTTGCGTGAAGTCTTCATATCCATGTGATACATGAGTCATATATTTTTTTTGATATTTTTTCATAGATCTATGTATCCATGAATTGATGTGTACCATTTTAGGTTATCTATGCTTGAAAGAAAGAATTATATATGTAAATAAGTTATTCTTAAATATATCATAGAAAATATAACTAACTTATAAGTTTTCAACCTAATAAATAATAATAATAATAACAACAACGATGATAACAATAGTAGTAGTAATAATAACCCAAATATATTAGAGGTACTTTTATCATTAAAAGAGTTATTCATTAATTATACATATTTTCATGATTATACTAATAAAGTAATAATACTACTATGTTTTAGTTTTTAGAATGCACACACTTTTGTAAGACAAGAAATCACGCTTATACCCCTCCATTTATTTATTTATCAGTTACATAATTCAAGATTTGACAAAGCTAATCACATGTTAATTATAAGGTTATTACAGAATTTTCAAAAGAAAAAAAATAACTTCAACTGTTTAATAATTACTTTTGTTTGTTGACACAATCAGTTGATTTGAAATATGATTTTTTATGAAACAAAGGAGCACACACATTATGGAGATATAGCAAAACGAATAGATCTTGACGCCAAAAGAAATATTTTTTTTTAAAATGGGCAAAGAAACAAAATTAAACTCCATCTAAAATACAATTCAGGATACAACAACATGATTTTGCTTCTTTTATGAGTAAAAGTATGACAAAAATGCATTTTGGTACAACGAATAAAAATATGATTGCTTTGATACAGTAAGAACAGTGTCAACTTCAGCATCTCTGTTTAGATGGATTCACAGAAACTCTTGAATTCAATCATTCATTGCAGAATCCCTTTCATTATATTCGCCCAATTGATGGAGCTCACCATTTGATGTTGTCTTTCACCGATTCATTCCATCACACGATGTTCCAAGGAGTTGTTGCACTTCTTGACACTTATAGATCACAGCAAAAGGCCCTTTGTAACCCAACATTGGTTTGTTGCTTTATGATAAACTCCGAGTCAAAAAATCATTTACTGCGAGAGTTGCATCTCCATGCGAAACAGCATCCTCAGGCTCCGGCATATAGAGAGTCGATGCAGAAGCCTATACGAACAAAACTATGATTATGCTGAGAAACAAACAATTATCTGGTTCACATTTTAACCATTTGATCTTGTACCATGAAATGGAAGTACTTGGCAGAAAGACCGTTTTGATACAAAATTTAAAAGATGCATATTTTGCCCCTATATTTGTATTCTAAAATTTTAGCCCCAGTAATTAGATTTCCAATGATTTTTCACCTCTGTGTGTAGTCAAAGAATGAGAGCAGAAAGGATAAATGTCACTTATTTCCACGTTTAAACATGAGGGAAAAATTACCTTGGCGTCAAGTAATGCCTCCCCGGTGCTATCTGAAATAAGAGAGGCACCATGAGCTTTTAACCATTCCATGCACTCCTCAACTCCATCAACTTCCTTCTCATCACTAGCTTCATTTGAAGGTAATGAACTTGGGAAGCCCAAAATTTGGGAAAGATACAACACAGGGACGGTAGGCCGGTATGAACGAGAAATGCATTTGACAGCAGCATATCGCATTTTTTCAACATAAAGATCTGCAATAAGAAACATTTCATTGTGTTTTTTCAAGTTAATGATTGATGCATAAAAGACTGTTCATTCACATTGCTCAATTTTTATTTTGCGCTTATGACATACCCATAAGGAAGGTGTTAAGATTAGGTGCCATCTTATAGAGTCTGAAAAACAGTACATAATTTCCTGATGTCACAGCTCTACGAACTGAAAGAGCGTGTTTTACCGCTTCGTCATATTTAGCATTCGCTGATAATCTGAGGGGAGGGAGAGAGAGAGAGGATGATGCATAAATCATAAAGATCAATGAGTAAACGCATGGATTGGAAATAAAACAATGCAAGCAAGGGATATGGTCACGAACCTGGACATTGCAGACACAAGATCCCTGTTATTGTTAGAGTGCAATATCACACATAGTAAATTGTATGCAGCAAATTCCATATCGCATCCTTGAATCCCTTCTGCATACAGTGTTTGTAATTGCGACTGGCACTGCACATGCAAAAAGGTAGAAGGCTCGATAAAATGTCTTGCACCATTAATCAAGTTTGTTCAATATAGAAAATTTATGACATATATAGAGTCCACATTTTTTTATCAGTTCAATTGTTTACCCGCCCTTTAACTGAATTTGATAGGATTAATAACTAACAGAGTTCCACCAGAAAATGTTAAAACACAATTAACAGAAGCTCTACATCAATACTGACTTGTTAATGCAACACTACGTATCCTTGAAAGAGGTACAACATATGTGAAACATCCAGTTAGAAGGAAGAGGTTCGACAGAAGAGTTAAGCTATACTATAAGATGATGCATGATCAAGTGCTGAGCACTATAAATAAAGATCATTAGAACCAAAAGTAATATATAAAGTTCATAAAAACCCACATGCCACACTCGACGAGTTTTCTCACACAGTACCCACTATCATGATTTATAACCTATTGGTTCATTCTCAGCAAATTGCAGCAACAATCACAACCATGGACCATCTTGACTCATTATTCGTTTGTCGGAAGGAAATGGCTTCGTAATTGGCAACAATTGGACAGAAAACAACAAAATATCTGTTATCCTTCAGCATAGTGAGAAGTTTTTTTTCCGATATCTTAAGAAAATGAAGTTAGATTCCGTGAGGCCATCAGCTGGTTGTGAGGGAGCAGACATGTCCTGCTCTTCACAATCGATGGCCCCAAAGGGCAACAATGGGATATTACAATAGGTACAGCATTTCATTTCATAACTTTGTACCTATGGAAACCCTAAAGCAGGTTGGTTATATATATTTTATATATATATATATATATATTCCATGTCCAACATTACCAATTTAGAAATATTTCAGTAAGTTTTGGAGTAAAAGTATGATACAAATTAGATAAGAATCTATCTTGACTAAATATGTTTGAAAATAAAAAAGCATGCTTTTTACTGAAATGGTCAACAAAATAATCTGTTCACAAGAAAGGTGATTGAGTTACTTTTCCACCTTTTATGTTTCATTTACAGAGTTGAAAAGTTGATAAATACGAGCACAATAAGCATCATGCACCAAGTGAAAGACTCACTTCGGAAGTACTACCGAAATGAAGAAGAGAGCAAACAAGTTGAAAAAAATGAAAACTGAAACGGGACTAACATTAAGCATTAAAATAGAAAGATTTTGGCTGGGTGATACTAGTTACTAAACAGAAAGTGGTGTGGCATGGTATAACATACAAGAAAAAGAACGTGGACCATCAAAAAAATCACCCAACTATTCTGAACATTGTTGCGCATTAACTCTCTGTCCACATAACCAGAGAACTTTATCTATTAACAAATTCAGAAAGAAAATGCTCAGAAGCAAAGTACTAAAAAACCAGCATCATTTTCTCATTGGCGTTTGGAAAGAATCCGCATCAAACACAAAATGTGCAAAAATAAATTAGAGTTTAACTATATTTGTATTTTTGTTTGAGTATTTGCATTTAGAAGTATTTTGGTAATCGAATTAAGTATTTTTTTGACAACTTTGTGTATCGAGGATGGAGTTCTTAGTCATCTACAACATCTAGTATAGTTTCAAGGATTAATTAGTCAATCATTTCTACTTGAAAATCCTAATCTTTTTTCATGTACAAGGATAATCGATCCATTATGGAACACCACTCCCTCAATCTATAAAAGAAAAAAAACAGTCTCAGCCACTGCACAGTTAAGTTCCATATTTCTCCTCTCTCCTTGTGCTGCCAAATATATACCTCTCTCCTCAGAAACTCGCAGTGGGAGAAGATGACAACAGCGCTTGCGGATCTCATAAGAAACCAAACTGCCTAGATTACTCAGATTAGTTCTTCAAGTGTTGCTCACAACCTAAGAAGAAGGATATCATTCTTCACTTCATTATTCTGATCAAACCTACTGGCAGTCTGATTTTTAGTTTGCTTTAAGTCTAGAAGACATGATAGAAACATAATTTCTTCATCAACCCTATCAATTATTAGTATTTGAATATCATGCAATGCTGTAATAGGAAAACCTGTTATAACGTCATGCTCTGACCTGCCTTCCACTATGACAATGGCAAGAACTAGTTTCAAAACACATTTCAACTGCATGAATGCATTTCTAATTTCTACATCTTATTCTCTCATCACTGAACACAAAATACATGGCGAACGCTGACATCCCAGGATGCACAAAACCAATTTACAGGAAATAGAACTTGATCCGATGAAATTGAGATAAAACTTCAAAATAGCCAAACACTCAGTTTTCTGCAGTCAGGAGTTATGAGAATACAGTAGACTTGGATGATTTTAATATCAAAAGAGATGTAGGCTAATCAAGAATACAGACAGAAAGAACATAAATAATTTGCAAGGTACAACTCACAGGTAAGTAGTGCAAGAGGGCATAAAACTCAAAGAACTAACCTGATTATACTCTGGCAAGTCTCCAACCTCTATAGCCAACCGCGCATGAGTTTCATACACCTAAATCGAAAAATGAAACATGATATACCAGCTAACAACTTACACCATTAAAAGAAGCCTATAATTATGTTAATTTTTACATTGGGAAACAATGAAGAGAAACTACATAGCAGAGTTATCAAAAAGAAAAAAAACACATAAAACAACCACACTGGGAAATGAACAGCATGTAATGAATGACAGTCAAACAAGTAGTACCTTAACTGTAAGCTCATTACGTATATGTTGTACAGTAAGATCTTGTCGTATTGATTTTAATTGATCACATTTATAAAGGTAATTCTTTTGAGAATTTTGAACCATTTGCAAAGCTTTTTCCAGCACCTCTTCAGGTCTCACCTGCAATTAGAATCAATCTGAGAAAACAACCTTTCATGATAATCGAAGATATAACTCTTCACATCATTTCCTTGGATCACAGCGAGAAAGAGCTGGTAAAACTGACCGTAGCTGGATCAGGTGCAGAAGTAAGCCGTAGATAGCGTTTTTCAATGTCCTGACAGGTTCCCTTCACAGTAAGAGCATCCCAATCTATATCTTCCACAGCTCTGCTCCCACTTTCCTCAAAGGTTTTGCTGAGAACTATGGCACTAGTCCGTCTTGCATAGAAATTACCAGCTCTAAGATCTTTTACTCTTAAGTTACTTCTGTCTGCCCGATGTCCATGTCCCTTATCAAAACGTTTTGAACGACTTTCACGCTTTTTCTTCTCCTCTGGTGAATCAGCAAGTGCAATAGCAGCAGAATAGTATTTTGTCAAACTTTGTTCTTTGTCACTATCACTAGAACCTTCGCCATCATCAGCTGCATTCGGATCTTCACCAAGACGCTGCCTCTTAGCAGGTCTACCTACATTTTTATTGAATGTTTTTTGATCTGTAAGAGGAAACTTCATCCCCATACCGACCTTATTCTCTACTCTCCCACCAGAAAACTGCAATATATATGAATACACTTCACTTAGACAACAGAACAAATCACAATTGTGTGACATAGCAGTTAGATTTTCGAAAGAGACCCATCAGCATCAAGTCCACATATTGTTTGCATAAAGATTACTATATTCATCTTTTATCATCTGATCCTTATATAGTTCCACATCCTTTTTTATAGCAGTAGTCAGTTGCAATAGCATATCACCAATTACACATCTAGACATCTAGGCCATTGCAATCAATACCAAGAAAGACCTCTGATCCTTCACTCCTTGTTTGCAAATCAAGTGAACATTTCAACCAGTCAATTGAACTTGATAAATTAAGAATGGATTTGGAAAATCTAGGCAACCAGAATAAAGATGGTATGGAAATTATGGAACATAAATGTCAAAAGAAATTCACCCCCCATCCAAAATTATTCTCCAACAGATAGGAATTGAAAACAAAAACAAAAACAATATGATAAATTTTTCAGAGTACCTGTTTGTTGTTCCAAGCACCAAATTTTGTAGTTCCAAAAGAAATATTAGCAGAATTATCAACCATCTTTTCCTCTGGAACAGGCTCCCACCTACTTTTGGCTCGACGAATGGGACTCTTACTCTTTGGTGTTACAAAATTTGGTAGTGGAAACTGTATAGAACTATAAAAAAATTAAGAAGCAAAAGTTATTCAATGTCATTTCAATAAACAAATTCATGAATGGGACTACATGAAACATACTCTTTGTCAACCATATCAACATTTGGCATGGGAAAAAGAGGTTCAATGTCCCAATCTCTTGTGTATAGTGTACCGTCAGCAGTCGCCTTTGTTATTACCTATAAATAAAATGAGTACAAGATCGAAGGACACACTTAGTATGTGTTCATGGAACATGTCAATTAAGTTTTATATATTAGCAACAGAATTAGTTATTTAAAACAATAAGCTTGAATGGAACCGAACAACAAATGCATTATTTGAAATTAAACCTGCAACAAATAAAAAGGATAAAGACAAATAACAATCTATATGCAGTAGTATTTTATATTCAGATGCCAAATTGTGATCTGAACCAAAAAAGCAGTCTTCACTCAAACAATTTTACTAACAGTCATCCAGTTGCGCTTGAAGCAAATATAGAATTGCCACATACAGTCTCAATGGACACTGCTCGATGTATCATTCCCAGCAACCTAAGACTAGCTTACAGAAGTAAGCCATGAAGTATTTCTTGCTGAACAGTAAATGTACTTAAAAATTGAACATAAGACATAGCAAAAGAAGAGAGAAACGGAAATCTGCAACCAGACTTGACATTTAGAAGCCTATTTAAATTTTTCACAAACATTAAGCCAGAACAAGAGAGACACATAGGAGCAAGCTCCCAACAGCACACATGACTTCCTAAGTATCTTATATTTGCTCTACAGAGATCGCCTGATTCTAACATATAAGTGAGATAATCTCTTATCACAAAGCTAATCCTCCTAGTTTGTACTGCCAACAAAGCTTGCCTCTGCTTTACTCACTCAAACTGTCCTACTGAAAAACGCTTCACTGCATCTATATAGTTTCATTCTACTCTCTGTTAATCTACAAGAATGTATACGACAACTCACGACATATCTTAAGAGGGAGTAATGAATGGGGAAAAACACTTGAAATATACAGATTTCCAAGAATCACTTACATCAAAAGCCAAGTGAAGAGAATAAAAAAATGATCAAATGGTAAAATACAAGAAAATGAGGAAAAGAGTGGTACAAATTTCATTCATTATTGCTCAATTTTGAAAGAAACTTTTTCGTGCAAATGGCTCTAATGCACAACATACAAAATCAGAAAATTACATGAGCAGGCCAAATGGAAGTTGTACATCGATTTTCACCACAGAAAAAGGGGGGTGCTCTGACCAAAAAGTCAACATCTCAAGTTATAAATATTTTGTACTTATCAGTATAAATAACAGCATATCTACTTGGATCTCAGCACAGCAGATAGATTTCAACAAACAAACATAAGAAAGTAATACAGAAGAAAGAAAAGGAATTAGTAGTTGTAGTAAGCTATCACACTTTGACAAAGTTAGATCTCACGATAAACACATATAGATACCAAAAACCAAAAGAAAATTCAGATACTTGGATATACCATACTTAATCTCCCTCTGATAATTCATAAAACAGAAACATCCATCAGTGTGTCGTCATAAGCAACTGGATGATGAAGGAACTCAGAATGTTCGTTAATTAATACCATTCAAGCAACTTTCCAAATTATTCACAACAAAGTTCACACACAACGTTTGAATAAAAAAGACACACATACAGAAAAATCCCAACAAAAATTTCCATAAGAGCATTAGTTATTTTTAGAATTTACAGTTGTCACCCACCAGCTCTTAAGAACTTTGATATCTATAGATTTCAAAGTTCCGAGCATTGATGGATGCGGTAGAAGGACTTCATTTCATTAAGGGCATTTTAGTCTTTTTATGTATCAAAGTGGATACAAACATATTTTCTTAAAAGTGTGGGAATAAAGCATTTGTTCTTGTGAAAGTGGTATAAACCTTAAACTAAAACCAAGTTGCAAGATAATCAATTTATGCAAACATTAAGCCTCAGCTACTTGATTTAAGAATTGTGATGTCCGCACCATTCAAAATAATATTTGACACTTTTTACTGAACTAATGTTGTATAATTAAGATCAAGTTTCTGGAGTATACCTCCTTCATGATAGCTTGGCAAGCTGTCTTTTGTCTGTCATTTTTGCAACGCGACAAAGCCCTCTCAACATAACCACGCAATGCCTTTGGAAACATACTAGGCTGCAAAGAAGAAAAAACAATTACCTGAGTATAATATTATCTAGCGTGCCTTTCTGATCAGTTATTCCATTAACTACCAATATTGACATACTTCTGCAATATATGCAGTTAACTTTCTAAATCACTCATATCTTGTTCATAATATTCGATACGGATGTCTGAAAGGTCACAAAATAAGACACAACACAATTTTTCCAAAAGAAATTAAGACATGGACCCTAGTTCCTCAGTTTGAACCACAACTTATCATGAGATACAAAGCCACATCCCTGTCCCTAGCTATGTGAGATAGATTACTGAACCAAATAAAAGCAGATCGAAAGGTAAGTATGCTGCTCCAGGAACAGAACAAATTGCCATGTTTAGACACCAACCATGATGAGCATTGTACTTCAACCAAATTAACCTCTGAATATAATTCCCTTAAGCCTTAACTCTACAACAGATTGCCTATCAAACTTAGTTTGACCAGCACATAAATAAGACCAAAAACCTGCTTCAGGAAAGCACAATCTAACTCAATCTCTCTATATTTAACACCTAACACTTGGTAAGTAATAAATATCCATATACCGTATATTTGTTGCTGCAGAAAATATTTCATAATAAGACCATTAAGTAAATGATGTATGTCATCCATGAATTGAAATCTTGGATGCATTGGAATCTCACTCATTCAACTCTTAAATACAATTTTCTGCCAGCTTAAATGGAGTTCTGTAATTGCAGACAGAAAAAATTATTGGTGTTTATATCATATCCAAACAACTCATGTTATCTCAAAGTCATTCTCAATCAGGTTAGAACTGAGAACATATCTTCTCTAATTAGAGAACATAAATTGCATAAGGAAATAGATCCAAAAAAAGTTCTTATATATGCTACTAAAACAGAGAGTTATATTAGTAAGTGCATTATCCAAAGGATTTTAATCTTAAACCATTACGGATAAATGGCAAAAAATAGGAAAAGGACACAGAACATTCCTTTTTCAGTTCTCAAGTTCTCAATGCCAAGTATCCTGTAACAATATAAATGATGGGAAATAAGAGGTTCCTAACCAAAACACAGACCCACCCCGAGGGGGGCGGGGGGGTTCACCCAAAAGTAAATCAACTGTCTAGAAGTTACGTTCATCACAATGAAAGGGGTGTCCTTTTCCTTTAAAAGTTAAGTCATGTTTCATCATTGTCAAACAGATGCATATCTCAGCCTTTTGTTATAAGAAAAAAACCTACTCTCAAGTCTCATCATCCAATGAACTTCATATACTTGTAATAACATGGTAAAGCATTATTTTCGAATCTGATTATAACAATAAAATATGTTAAAGACAACATAGCATTCAGAAAACATTCTTTGATACTGTTAAAAGTCATACAAAATGAACAAAATGGGATATCATACATAACAAGACACGCTTACCTTGAGCGTGGTATCAGCTTCCTCCTTTTCATTTGGCTTCTGCATTGGGACACTGATATAGGCTGGTTTTGCAGCTATACTAGTCATAGAGTTCTCTTTGTTGGTTTTTGACAGATTTGTGGATAGGTTTGAAGCAATTCTTGGATTGGTGGGGATTTGCAGTTTGCTTGCTTTACGTGAATCTAAAGGTTCAGGAGGCTGTGAAACAGTTTGGAAGGATGACTGGTGACTATGAGGAACCTGGTAAGAAGCTGGATACAGTGCCGTAGGGACCTCCGAAAATGTAGAGTTCGATTGACTTTGAAAACTTCCATATGCAGGAGTAACTTCTGGTGGCTTTTGAACATGTGACTGTATGGAGTTAGACGGGTCATTTTGGAAAGCAGAGACTCCATGTTTCCAGTAACCTTCAGGGGTAGTGTCATTAACTGCCACAGGCTGACACAACACCACAGCATGAGTTCAGAATGAGATATAAACCTTGATTAAAAAATTACAGCTGTCCTTCAAGCTAAATCCACCATATAGTTAGGCAATAAGAACAAGAACCAGCACATTGATTTGAAGCTTAAACTTAAAAATTGACTCACAATAATACAGACAAATTTATCAATTAAAGTATGACCAAAGCTATGTTAATTACAACAATAATTTTTTTTTAAAACAGATATTAAATAAATTCCAAAGAACTTAAAGGCTAGCAACTTATAAGAATCAACAAAAACAACTGCTAGTATCAATACACATTTGATACTCGCTCAACTGATAGAGATCAGCATGAGGAACCTCATCATTGTGGACTTGTAAAATCAACCTCATTTTCTGTTCCAAGGCACATAAAGAAATGGGGAGAATAAGTGAAGAACTGTTGAACCACAAATACCACACCACATTATAACCATGCGGTCCATGCCTGCACAAGAAAACAACACAAATTCTATCTGCAATTTATTGTCCTTCCAATTCACTAACGTTTCTGATGAACTGTTAGTATCACACATAAGAAAGGGCTGTATGGAATTTCTAATAGCAATATCTACAACAGTCTCAATAAATTTGTAGACATTTTACTCTGATGGAACTTTTACACTGAAATTGTGGTAAGATGCATGGAGAAGAGGGAAGCAATTTCTAGTCATGAGTTAATTATGTATTAAAAAACAGCAGAGTAACATAGAGTACTAAATTAACATAAATGATCCAGTGAAGAGCAGAAAGTAAAGACACGAAAAGAACATGAATCACAATAACAAATGACACAAAATGTATCAATACATGACACCACCACGAAGACACGGATTGAATTTTTTAATTTTAGTTAACATAAAATTTCTTTTATCTTAAATCAAGTTAAAACCATACCCGATTTATGTTTATAATAAAATGAATGGATGACATGAATTAGTGTATGCATGACACAGCACAGGACACGAATGAATACACGGGAGGACTACCAATGGTACTCTCATACATTTAGTTTTCTTGCAAACATAATTAGGCTGACGCTTGACAAGGTTTTTTAAGGTTCAAACACCAAGTGCTTACTGGAATAAAGTAAAAGTCCTTTAATTTTTTTATTCCTGCCTACTATGTCTAAATATCCTCAACCTTCGGACAGCTGCAATAGGTTTACATTTGAAACCATATAGAAAGGCTGATGGCATCATGTTTCTCCTATACAATGCAGAAAGAAATATTAAACTATAAACAAAGTTTAACCACATCCTAGAACCTTTTCTTGAGTTATGATACAAGAAAAATTAATTCAACCTGTTAAGGAGGTGGTTGTTTGCATTGACTAGGATAATTCATACGTATATGTTTGTAAATTACAAACTTGACATCAGGCAATATACCATACTTATCACCCATTCCAAATGGTCAATGAGTTTCTCTCTATACTTGTTGAGCTAAATATAAGTCCTCATCAGTTTTATAACAGATATATTTGGCTGCCTTTATCTAATGGTCCCAAACCATATAGACCTATTTTTCCATATTCTTTATCTCCACAGTTGACATTCAGTAAAAATCATGATCACACCCACTCTTCTACTCTAGTGCTGCGAATATGTTTTTAACAATTGAGCTTGTTAAGTTAGAGACTTCAATCTCAATGCAAGGTAACTATAGTAATTTAACACCGTCAAACCTGCACAGTAGTCAATTCAGATGAACTAGATTCTGGCCTCCACAAAGGGGTGTAAGATGTAGACATCTGGTTGTTTGGAGCTGTATATCCAATGCTTCCACTGGGAACAGAACTAGTTACACTAGATGAAGCTGAGACAGAAATATTTTCTGTCCCTGGAGCACAGCTGACTTCTGTTTGAGTTTGATTATAATAGTCCTGCCATTGCTTATAGTGTTGCTGATACTCTGAAGTCGCAACTGCTGTGTTCGAACTATAGGCTGAATTTGAGTCCTGGGTATAGTTTTGATACTGAGGAGAACTGTATGTTGCATATTGCCCTCCATGCCACAAGTTGGTCTGGGTACCATATGTGCCACTTGTATAACTTCCAGACGTCTGATAATCACCAGGATTGTAATAAGTGCTTGAGTAACTTGCAGGGCCAGGATAAGACCCTGTATTTTGAAATGAGGAAAGAGGCTGATAAGGAGCACCTGTGTTTTGGTAAGCTCCTACATGATGAGGATAAGACTGATTAGACTGCTGCTGGTACTGATTGGACTGCTGCGGATACTGACTCGACTGCTGTGAATACTGACTTGATTGCTGCGGGTATTGACAGGATTGTTGTGGATATTGATTGGCTTGCTCTGGATACTGACTGGCTGGTTGCTGTGGATATTGATTGGCTTGCTCTGGATACTGGCTGGCTGGTTGCTGTGGATATTGATTGGCTTGCTCTGGATACTGACTGGGTGGTTGCTGTGGATATTGATTGGCTTGCTCTGGATACTGACCGGGTGGTTGCTGTGGATATTGACTGGATTGCTGTGGATACTGACTGGATTGTTGTTGATACTGATTGTAGTAAGCTGCATAACTTGTGCTGTTATATCCATATGTATCCGTATTCGGATAAGCAGCGTAACCACCATAACCTTGTGCCACATTTGCAGGTCCTGAACTTGATGTAGAGACAGTAGGCGCCACCAAATTCGTTCCATCTTGGACATTTCTCAAGGTTGTCTCCACTAGCTGATCACGATTGTAGCCAGAGTTAGAGACAACTCCATTCTCCCTCAAGCTATTACTCTCCCCTTGTGTACTCCGTGATGCCACAGCACCATTAGGAGAGAAATAAGATGATGTGTGACCGTGATGTGGATCATTTATTTGATGCTTCTGGTAAATGAGAGAAAGAAATGGATGATTTAAATATATTGTAAGAACTTTCAAAATTTAAAGCATATCAGATAAATCAACATGTAAGGAGAGCATCGAATAATTATCAGATATATAAATAATTTTCAAGCAGACCCAATCTTTAATAATGGAGGTGCACGCCACACAGCAAAAAAAATAGAAATGAGCATTATAGTCTAGTAAGGAATGGCTTAATATAATGCCTATAAATATACCGCTAAACATAATGCATGTGTTTACTGCATGCAAAGTAAATATATCATGATTCATGATCCCAATCAGACAAGTTACAGTCCATATTTGTAAATTGTAAATGACTAACTTCTGGCCTCTGTGCTAGATGTTGCTTAGAACTATTAACAAGAGTCTGTTACTCCACACATGCAGCAGCTTCATGCACTAAGCATAACATTTTGATGCAGAGGATCAGTAGAATTGGCAGTGGCAGATTTCTAAGGTACAGGTTCGGGTATGGCACTATTAAAGACAGATCCAGAGCAAAAAACTGCAGGAAAGAGGGGCTATAGTGCCTGGATAGTCTACATGTAAGCAACAGAACACATAGCCAAGGCTGTAAGTGTAGTGTTGGACACCCAAAGGAATTTGGTGGCAAATGAGTAAGATTTCACAGCTATAACAAGGCCAAGCCAGACATCTGTTGACATACACATAATAGTTAAAGGCGACAGGCGCAAAGGGCTCTGAATCTTGAGGTGCACACCTTTAATGTGAGGTGCAAGAAAACCCAAAAAATTTATAGACATATATGATATATATGATATAAACTTAATGAAACATAACATGAGCATACATTCATTAGTAACCAGACATTAGTATTTTCAAAACTCAGATAAAAAGCATCAACTAACCGATAGTCATATAGTAACTTAGATTTACTAAACGAATGGGTAACAAAAAAGAAACATGTTCTCACATCAAGCCGCATACAATAAATAAATGTATCATAAAGTTAATCAGTTACCATTTAATTGTCCTACTTAATGAACTATAATTCCTAGAGCCTGTCCTGTAATATACTAATATGACTACTCCACATCATCATCCTCTTAAATTTGTTCTTTATCACACACAGATAGCTGTTGACTGTTGGAAGAAAGAAGATTGATGACTGAAGAAGATTTGTAAGATATTGCAGCCGGAGTTCAGATTTCTTCTTCTTTTCTTTTGTTTCAATCAATTATAAAAAAACTGACTTATTTTTACTTAATTATAATTAAATGGCATGATATTTAATAATAAAATGAGCAATTTCAAAAGAATTAAAGAAACCTTGAATTTATCATGGTCCCAAAAGAAAAAAAAAAGGAAATGAAAATAAAGTCGCAAAGAAATTCCTAACTTCGTACTTACACTGCTCCTTGAGTTGTACTATTCTAAACTTTTAGTAAATATGTGGTGTTGTAGAATTCTCTGGAGCCTAGATTCCGTGCAGGGTTCTGATGCTAATCCCTATCCCCCCACTAATGATTTCTTTAGGGTATGCATGTTTGGACATTCCCGAGTCAAGATTTGAGATTACAAATCCTTATTTGTTACGGGATTTAGATTAGGATTATAATATCCATTCAAATACTACCAATTTTGCAAAAAATCATCATAATTAACCCTACACTTTAACCTATTAATACACAAATTTCAATACGCTCCTAAATTTCTACTATTACAAACATTAAATCATTACTATTACATCAACTAACAATATAAGAATATATATACACACTTTTCCAGCATTGATTTGACTTCTACAGTAATAATCATACTCTATAAAATCTCATAACAAACACAGATTTTAACTATTCACCTTTATTTACAAATATCATAATTTCAAAGCCAGATTTACACAATCTTACATAATCTACAAACAAACATACCTTTAGTGATAAAATTTATTTTTATGCTTTTATGACATTGCAACTGATATTTTTAATCTTTTTATAGGTTGAGGACAAAAAAAGGATCCATGCTAACTTAAAGGCTTTCTTGAAGGCTCTCACATATCTTGAACTAATTTTAACTATTAATACACATCAAAATCATTGTATATAAAATTATTAATCTTAGTATTTACATAAGAGGAGTTGTTATTGGCCAGGGTGCGTCTAGGTGGTCCCATATGCTTCGCGTTATCAAAGAGACAGCTATAGTGTTTCCCGTAGCCACGTATTGGAAATTGAAAGGAATTCCCCCATAAATGAATGAGACTTATCTTCACTTGCAAGGTGTGAGATTCCCAAAAATCCTAAAGTCTAACCTAGAACCATTATCCCAGACGCGATTTACATAAACATCTGGAAAAGTTTCCAGCTTAATTTATCACCTTTCACAAAACCGAAATAATTTGACCTCCGGAAAGGCACCAGCATACAACTATAATGGCTCCATCTCTTCCCACCCTAAATGTAACAGTTAAAAAAAACAAAATCCGCACATAAAGGAACTACACGTTACCACCACGCAATCAAACATTCTTCCCACTTTAAAAGCATCGATAAATGAATGAAAACACTGTTTCATGTAAATCCATCACCCAAAAGCAACCCATGAAGCACAAATCAAAAGGAAAGACTGATTACCTCAAGAGAAGCAACAGGTTCGGTGCTTTCCCCTTGATTCATCATCACCACATTGAAATCCTAATCATCAGTAAATAATTAATGTTCAATGCTCGTTCAGCATTTTCCACAAAACTACACAAATAAAATTCAAAACCCTAATCAAAATTGCTCTAATAAACACCAACCTTCAAAACCCAATTGCTATTTCATTCAGGCCCGCAATATAGAATGCCTTTCCTTCGAGCTGAATGCAAACGCAGAGATCCAAAAAGAAAGAAAAAAGAAGAAGAAATTTGAAACAAAACAAACAAAATTATAGGCGCGAACAAAAGTTGATAATTGTTGACTTGGTAAATCAAAGGGATGATTAACCAGAGATATTGCAATCACGAACAATCGGGCATCAAATTAATCTGCAGAATAAGCGTTTACAGGAAATATAGAACGGTGGGTGGGTGGGTGGGTGGTTTGCAGGGACGAGGGTTAAGAAAATAGAAGCACGGTCTAAAATGAAAATGCTACTATTATTGACTATTAATTGAAGGTAGGCATTTATTTATTATTTATATATCTATATATAATTATATCTTCTAAAAAATAACAAAAACCAGGGCATAGCATTATTTTTCTTTTCAATCTAATCACTGCTATTTAATTTTTATAGATTCGTACCCAAATGTTAGAAAGATTATATTTGTTTGATAAAAATCAAGTTTTGACTTTGTGTATCTAATTGACAAACTAATATATCATGGAAATGGCTATGGCTTTTTTAAATATGTAATCAAATAAGTTTGTAAAATTTTCCTTCTAGTTTTAAATGTCTAAAGGAAGTATATATATATATAGTAACTCTCATGTGCATCCATGCAACTGGGTCGGATCCGGCTACCCGACCTGCTTTTTCATTTTTTTTTTCGTGTTACTTTTTTGAAATTTTAATCACGACCTTTAGTTTATGTTAAGGATACATTCAGGTGATGTTAAGGATACATTTAGGTTATGTTAAGGGTACATTTATGTCCAAATTTCATACATTTACGTTACGTTAAGCATACATTTATATTATGTTAGAGATACATTATCCATAACATAATTGTGTTACACATTTTGTACACAAATGTATCTCTAATATAACCTAAATGTATTATTAACCTAACATAAAAATATGTGACCTAGAGTATCTCTAACATCACCTAAAGGTATCCTTAACATAACGTAAATGTTTGTAACCTGAAATCAGGATTTCAAAGGTATCCTTTATAACACCCCAAGTAAGTATAATACATAAGTATGTTAGTAAAAGGATATAACATGGTAATAGTCCTTATATTGATCCAAAATGGAAGCCTGAATATTATTGTTCTCAGGCCAGCTGTCTTCCCGGCCCATATTGTAAATGTAAGCCTAATGTTACTAAAACCTGCCCAAATAAAAAGTTGTGGAAGCCCAAATTTGAGCCCATGTTTTCTTTCAGCCATGTCCTCCCACCAGCCCATGAGATGGGAAAGAAGTCTTGTCATCACACCAAATGCGTATCAGTTATACACGTGTAATACCTTTCATTCATCAAGCCTTTGTAAGGAATTCGTTGTGTAAAAGGGGTAAAAATTCAATTCTTTTCTTCATGTTTTTGCTGCAAATTTTATACCCCAAATTTTGTATCTATATATATATATCTCTTTACTAAACTTTGCTGCCGGCGCTGCTGGGTTGGCGGCGCCGTGTGTGGATAGGGAGTGCAGCGCCGGCGGTGGCGGCGCTGCTGTGAGTGTGTGTATGTTGTTGTGCTGGTGTGTGTGTGTGTGTTTATGTGTGTGAGTGTGGCTGTGAAACGGGGGAGAAGGAGAAAGGCGTCGCCGCAATGGGCGGCGCCGTGTGCTGGGTGAGAATGGAGGGGAGACGTCGGCGCTCACCGCCGGCAGCTGCAGGGGCAGCGGGGTGAGAATGAGGTTGGCGGCTGGCGGCAGAATCGGAGAAGGAGGGGGTGAATCGTGTTGTGTGTGCGTGCGTGAGTGGCGCCGCCGTGTGCGGCGGCGCCGTGCAGTGGTGGTGTGTGAGTGCTGTTGCCGGCGGACGGCAACAGCAGCGGCGGCTGTGCAGGGGGGATAGCGACGGGGCTGGGGAGAAGGAAGGGGGAAGGGCTGCTTTTGGGAATTTGATTAATCCTAAGGGCCTTTTTGCAATTTCTTATTTTTGCTTATTTATTCTTTCAGCCCTTAATCTCCTGCCTTATTGCATATCAGCCCCTGCACTTATTAAGGATTTATTTTCAGCCTTTAAGATTAGTTTAAATTGTAGAATGACCCCAGAACCTTGATGCAATTATAAATTGAACCCAATACTGTACTGGATATTATATTATGACCCCAAACATTATATTTTATGTGTAAAAAGGCTAGAATGACACCCAAAATAACACGAAAAATATGATAAACAACCGTTCTGAATTCAAACAAGCCCTAACCCTAGGATCACCGATTATCTTTCTTTTTGAGGGTTTACTCTACTGATTATTCCACGTATCTATAGTTAAATTAGACGCTAAATCAAGTTATTACGCTTTGTAGGATATACAGGCGAGGGACAGGAGTAAGGAGGGAAACGACGAACTTGGACAGAACTTTTGATAACCAAGGTGGGGGTAAAATCCTATCTAATAAATATGCTTTTAATTATGTAATTTACTACATGAAATTGTTGCATTATACAACGTTTTGCACGAAATTGATTTCATGTTGATCGTTAATATTTGATTATTGATTTCAGACGAGGGACACGAGTACGATGAACTTCGACAGAACTTTTGATAACCAAGGTGGGGGTAAAATCCTATCTAATAAATATGCTTTTAATCATGTAATTTACTACATGAAATTATTACATTATACAACGTTTTGCACGAAATTGATTTCATGTTGATCGTTAATATTTGATTATTGTTTATCTAGAAAAATATGTATTTTCAAGGAGTTATGTTTTCTAAGAATACAAATGCAATTGATTTCATATGATGAAAAGTCGGGATAGTACCCGTACAGGAAATGTTTCTTTAGAAACCAATACAGGTCAAAAGATTTATTTGCTAATTTATACTTGTCATGAATTATATGACCCAATGTGAACGTGATTAACGTGTACTATGTGTTATGTGAGAACCATTATGTGAGGTGTAACTGCGCATGCGTTTTCACGCCAAGTATATCGGGTATTCTTCGGATACCCCACATGAAGGGTGTAAAAACCCAATTGAGTCGGCTTGGGGCTCCGATAGGCTTTTCTTCGGAAACTTATCCAGAGGTTTACAGGGGACTACTCGGGAGTCCGCAATGTGTATTATATATATGTATATAATAAGATTACGATAAAACGTGTTTCCCCCTTCACAGTACAGGTCGACCCACTGAGTGTACTTTTGGCACTCACCCCCTATATGCTTTTATTTTACAGAAAACTATGGATGAAGAAGGGACGAGTTGAATTACCTGACGCTTTTGCATGTATAATTATGTATATTTTCTTTGTCGGCTTTTCCAGAACCCTATTCTTGGTACTCTGTATTAAGAACCCTTTCACGTTTAAACCAAATATACTTTTCCGCTGTACATGTTGTACTTTTCTAAGTACGAGAGTTATCATTTCAGAATTTGTTCACCATCTGTTTTCCGATGATTTAATCTTTTGACTGGACGCCCTGTTTATAAGTTATGCTTCCGCTGTATAAGTCATATTTCCATATACGAAAATGGGGCGTGACATCCTTAACATCACCTAAAGGTATCCTTTAACATCATCTAAATGTATCCTTAACATAACATAAATGTATTTAACCAGAAATCAGGATTTCAAATGTATAATTAAGGTATCCTTAAGATTACCTAAATGTATCTTTAACATCATCTAAATGTATCCTTAATGAGCAAATTTTGGTGGATTTGAGCGCATCCACACAGACGCGTGGGAGTGCATATTTAGAGCGTGTGAGCGGGTCGACCCGGTTGCACAACTGTTGCATAAAAGTATTTGTGATATATATATATATAATAGTATGGTTTGAGACTCTCAAGTAATGACACGTAGAGCTCACATTCATGCCTAGTGTCCTCCATGAAAATATTATTTATGAAATATCTAAACATTAATATCAATTAAATACACAAACCACCACTCTACAAAAAATAAATGCTTGGAAAAAAAGTATATATGTAAGTTACAAATGTTTCCTAATGTTGTATTATTTTTTTTCTACATGAAATCTTTAGTTCCAAGCTTGAATAGTTATTTTTGTCCAATGTTTCGATTTAAAAATAAATAAATTTGACAACAATGTTTTATAAGCTTTTATAAAATGAAATTTTCATAACAAGGAAGTAAGATTTGAAGATTAATTATGCTAAAAAGATAAATATATAAGTTATTACACAAATACTTTTATGCAATCCGTGCAACCGGGTCGACCCGCCCACGCGCCCCAAATATGAGCTCCCAGTAGCATCCCACGCGCCCTCACGCGCTCCCACACGCCTGGGTGGATGCGCTCAAATCCACCCAAATTCGCTCCAGGTCACATACATTTATGTTATGTTAAGGATATCTTTAGGTGATGGTAGGGATATCTTTAGGTGATGGTAGGGATATCTTTAGGCGATGTTAACAATACCTTTGAAATCCTGATTCCAGGTCAGATACATTTACATTATGTTAAGGATACCTTTAGGTGATGTTAGGGATACCTTTATGTGATGTTAGGGATACCTTTGAAATCCTGATTTTATACACATAGAATTCGCTTCAGGTCACATACATTTACGTTATGTTAAGGATACATTTAGGTTATGTTAGGGATACATTTATGTTATGTTAGAGATACATTTGTGTACAAAATGCGTAACACAATTATGTTATGGATAAGGTATCTCCAACATAACATAAAAATATCTCTAACATAACCTAAAAGTATGTCTAATGTAACGTAAATGTATGAAATTTGGGCATAAATGTATCATTAACATAACCTAAAGGTATGTTTACGTAACGTAAATGTATCATTAATATAAACTAAAGGTCATGACCAAAATTTTAAAAAGTAGTGCGAAAAAAATTTATAGAAAAAGGAAAAGTGGGTCGGGTAGCCTGGATCCGACCCGGTTGCATCGATCTTAGATCCATGCAACCGATGCACAAGAGAGTTGCTCAAGTTATTAATGCTTGCTAATGTTGTATTGTCTTTTTCTACACGAAATCTTTGGTTCCAAAGTTGAATTATCATTTCAAATGTTTGCTAATGTTGTATTGTTTTTTTCCACATGAAAATTTTGGTTCCAAGTTTGAATGATTGTTCTTAACCAACATTTCAATTTGAAAAAAAAAATGATAGACAACAATGTTACATAAGCTTGTATAAAATGAAATTTTCATAACAATGAAGCAAAATTTGGAAATTAATTATGCTAAAAAATTAAATAAATAAGTTATTAATGTTGGCTAATGTACTATTGTCTTTTTATACATGAAATCTTTGATTCCAAAGTTAAATTATTGTTTTGGTCCAACATTTCAAATTTTTTTTTTAAAAAAAAGTAAACAACAATGTCACATAAGCCTCTATAAAATGAAATTTTTACAAAAAGAAAACGGAATTTGAAGTGTAATTATGCTACAACTGTTCGATGAGTTAAAACAAATAAATAAAAAGATGTTTGAAAATACTAATATTTTACAAAAGAACATTTAGAATTGTTCTAATTCAATAAAGGGGAAAAAACATCTAGAGAGTAATTTATTTCGAGTATTTAAGAAAAAATAACATACAAACGTTAATTTGATAATGTCATGCATGTAATAAATAATACTGTACTTTAAAATTGAAATTTAAACTATGAGACAATATTATCAATGACATTAACTAAAAATAGGTGCTAAAAAAAAACCTTAGGATATGATTGAAAAATAGGTAGATTTTGCAAGTAAAAGAGAGGGGGAAAAAGGGTAAACAATAATGTCATATAAACCTCTACAAAATGAAAATTTCATATGCATAAAAAAGTTTGAAGAGTAATCATACTACCACTTTTCAAGGAATAAATAAAAAGATATTTGAATATACAAATATATCACAAAAGAAACATTTAGAATAATTCAAACTAAAAAAAAAAAGGAAATCTTTAGATAGAAATTTATTTGGAGATTTCAAGGAAAAATAATTACATGCTAACATTAGAATTCAGTATTGTCATGCATGTAATAAAAAATAATGCACTTTAAAATTTTAATTTGAACTATGAAACAATATTACTAATGACATTAACAAAAATAGGTCATAATTAATTATTAGGATATGTTTTGGTTGAAACATAGGTAGATTTTGCAAGTCTAAAATTAGATTATGAAGGATGAAATTTGATAATTTTGTGTTTGTTTAGAAATTTTATGAAATGGATTATATTCAAGATGTCATATCATATCAAGAAATGTGAGAAAAATAGATGATGTCCTATTATTCTATTTTGAAAACAAAACAATTTTTTTAGTTGAAATTGTAAAGAAGTGGATAAAGTAGGGGAACAAAATCAGAGTTATAGGTTTCAACAAATAAATGACATAATTAGGATATTGGTCATCCAAAATCCAAATGTATACATCCAGTCCAAGCACTCCTTCAAACAATTAAGAAATTGTATCAAAACACATGTAACAATAAGTTAAGACTAATAAAAGGGGAAATTACAAATCTCAAGCCAAACTATGACCACTTTTGCACTTAGGTAGCCAAACTTTGAAAGTTTACTATATAATCGCCAACCTTTAGGAATTTACAATATGATCGCGAAAATGTCATTTCTGGCGGAATATGGCTCAAATATGCCTAGAATATTCGTCGGCAGTGAAAGAATATTCGAAGCATATTCCGTCGGCGATGACATTTTGGCGGTCATGTAGTAAATTCACAAAGGTTGACTGTTATACAGTAAGCTTTTAAGGTTCGGCTATCTAAATGCAAAAGTGGTCATAGTTTAGCTTGAATTTTGTAATTTTCCCTAAAATGAATATAGAAAAGAAAACAATTACATAAGAAACCAATATGTAAAGCTAATAAGTACTCAAAGAAAATTTTGCACAAAACAAATGTCTTGATAAAAATGATATTATTTTATACTTTTCTACATAAAAATGTGAAAATTACTAATGTTGCATTTGAAACAATTATAAAGAATTATAATAACAATTTTATCTTAAAGAACAAATGAAAAAATGATTATTTTAACGATAAAAAATCACATTTATAAAAAAAATCTACTAATATATATGAAAGAGTACTATATATAAAAATGAAGTAGATATTAAAAAAAGTCCGTGTGTCGCACAGGTTCAAACCTAGTCATAAAATACACTAGAAAAATAAAGAAACTTACTTGGGATTTATTTTAAATCATTCAAGCCTCTCTTTTTTAGGGTTATTAATGTAAACTTGAGACTTGAGGTTGACAATTGAGATTTCTACTTTATTAAAAATATGATATAATTGTATCGGTGATTATCTCTTTTTAAGTAATTATGGTGATTGTCTTGGGGCATCCCCAATGCTTGGGGAGATATATTGACATGACAAAAGTTGCTATCCAGGGAGATTGGGTAGAAGAAGAGGCTTGTGTAGAGGTAGAGGTAGGGCTGGGTAAAAATATCGAATTATCGAAATACTGCACTTACCGTATCGAAATTTACCGAAAAAACCGAAATTTTCGGCATACCGAAGTTTTCGGTACGGTATCGGTATGAAAAGTTTGAATTTTCGGTATTTCGGTATATACCGAAATACCGAAATATAATATTAAATATATACATTATATATCATATGAGGGTTAGATTTGGGAGTAGGGTTTCAAAATTTCGGTAATTTCGGTACTTTTCGGCAAATTTCGGTATAAATTTTTTCGGTAATTTCGGTACAATGGTAAAATTTCGGTATATTGAAAATTTCGGTAAATTCGGTATGAAACGGTATAGACTATTATCGTACCGAAAATCCGGTATACCGATATTCGGTATACCGAAAATTTCGGTACAGTATCGGTATAAATTTTTCCATACCGAAAATTTCGGTACGGTATTCGGTATGACATAAAATTTTCGGTATACCGTATCGACCCAGCTAGGGATGGCAACGGGGCGGGACGGGGCCGGGGGAGCAATCCCCATCCCCGTCCCCGCCAACTTCGCGGGGAATTTTTTTTTCCCCATCCCCGCCCTGCAGGGAAAATTTCCTCCCCGTCCCCGCCCCGCGGGGATCCCCGTTCCCCGCGGTTTCCCCGCGGGGATTCCCCACCACAAAATAATTTTTTATTTAATTTTTTTAATGTATAAAAAATAATATTTTAATATATAAAAATAATCCACAAATTACATATAACTAAAATGTCAACAAAATCACCAAAAAAATTATCTAATTTGTATAAAAGATAGTATATATTTAATTATTATACTATCTTAAAAGTATAATGATAAATTATATTATTACATTTTCATTAAATTTTTTCAATACTTAATGCATTTAGAAGAGGATGAGAAACGAGGGCTTTGTATTATTATTAATGTGTATATAAAAATATATTATTTGTTTTATAATAATTTAATTAAAATATATTAATATATATATAAATTGGCGGGGTCCCGTGGGGAATGGGGCGGGGATCCCCGCAGGGCGGGGAGTATGATCCCCATCCCCGCCCCGCACCGCTAGTCGGGGAGAAAATTGCCCCATCCCCGTCCCCGCGGGGGTATATTTTAGGGAATCCCCGCCCCGTTCGGGGCGGATCCCCGCGGGGAACGGGGATTCCCCACCCCACTGTCATCCCTAGACCCAGCCCTAGGTAGAGGTAGTAATTTTGCACTTAGGGGAGAGGGGAGGGAGAATAAGAAAAAGGGGAAGGGAGAGTGGGGTCCGCATTCATTTTCCTTTTTTTTTTTTTTTATAGGGTAGAGTAGTTGGTAATGTATTTATTTAGAGCAAGCCTAGTGGTGCGCTGAAGAAGCGCCCACCGTCAGATTTCCTTTCCCAGCAAGGCTCCACAATTTGCGCCATTTTACATTTTTGAACAGGGTGTATGTGGAGCGCCGCACTGTTCCCGCACTACTTTTTTTTTCTTTTAATGTTTATTTTTAATATAATTAGGTTTGTTATTAGTTTAATTAGAAATGATACAAGTATTAAATTTCAAATGGTAATATAATTTTTTTAATATAACACGAGTGGTAATTTAAACGATGTCAATGATAATATAAAAAGTTAAAATAAATACGAGTAGTCATTTCTCAACATGAAGAGTAATAGTAAAATTAAATACAACATGAAGAAACAACAAAAATTAAAGAAAATTACTAAAAATGGATTAAAATGCATGAAGATTAAACATAAAATTACTGAACATAAATTAAAATTACTAAAAGTGGATTAAGATTTTCTCGATCAATTTAGACAAATTAGAGATGCAGAAATGCATTGATTATTTGTGGGAAGAATATTTTAATTCAGAAAATTATAAATTATCACTATGTAACATCTATTTCCATTTCAATAAAAATAAAGTTCTTGTTTTTGTTTTCACTTTACGTTAAGTTTCATTCAATGAGTCATATGATTTTTTTATTAAATTAAAAAATATAAAGAACAAAACTATATTAAATAATCCCTATGTGTGTTAAATTGTTGATCAATTATAATAAAATTGAAAAATATGATTAAATAAATTAATAATTAGAAATATTATAAAATATTCTTTTTTAGTGTAAAATGTAGTGAAATTGTTGGAGATGAAATACTGTTTCTGCACTACTTTAGTGCAGAATTTACACTAAAGTAGTGCATACTGCTAGAGATGCTCTTAGAGGTAGAAGTTTTTTAACTTTTGAAGTGGCAATAATGTGACACCAAAAAACCTAAAAATATAGGTAGAGGCATTGAAGATGCTCTAGTGTATGTTTTATAAGGTAATTAAAATGATGTATATTTGTGCTAAATTGATATAGTTGTCTTTGAAAAAAGTAGATATTTTTAATTAGTGAGTTGACATGTGAGTCTAACGCTAAAATGGTGTGCTAAAAATCCACTAATGTGGATGCTCAGTACAAATAAACTTGAATGGCTTTTCCAGAGCATTCACATTTTTAGCACACTATTTTATATGGGGTCCACATGTTATCACACTAATTTTAAAACATCTAATTCTTAAAAACAGACCCTACATCAATTTAACACAAATATAATAAATACATGTATGTCTCATTATACACCAATTCTTATCCTATTATCAATTCAAATTAATTATATATTGGTTGCTTTTTTCTTAATAGTGCAAAATTGTATATCGAATTTATTAATTACGACATTAATGATTTTCAATTTACATTAAAATATAATTCATAATAAATTAATATTTACTCCAAATCTTTTTATCTTTTTAGGTTAATTACATGAAAAAAAAAGACATTAAAATACATCTGTCATACAATTGATATAAATGACAATTAAATTTTACATGTCATACAAATCAAAATTAAAAATACATCTAAAAGAAAATAAAAAAGGAAGTAGAAAACACCAAAAAAAAAAAAAAGTAGAACGATCATTGAAGAGAGAATAAAAATGACATTTTTATGTTTTAACACACACTACCTATACTAAAATACACACACTAAAAAACACTCCTACATCAATTAATTGGACTTGTATTTTAATTAAAAATGGATCACAATTAACTAATGTGGGTGTCCTTATACAGAGCTTAATTCTTATAACTGTTTCACTCACCACAAGGTCCCATTACATTTTTATATCAAGCATATTTATACACATTTTGCAGATGCAATCTAACTCATCCTGTTTTATGGCCAATATAACAAGCAACAAAGAAAAATCTATTACCATTGTTTTGTTTATTTACATGTTTCAAACCCCAAAACCGGGGGGGATTCAACAGAATTTAATGTATGGCGAAATCGACAAGAGAAATGAACCAAAAACAATGGTATGATATACAGAGACCATAACGCATAAGTGATAAGCTCATAACCTTATTTCTATGAGATATATGCTTTCACCACTTCAGTGTAGTCGCAAACTAAACCTGTTCTTGGACAAGTGATTTTCCCATTGTTTCGTTTTGCCATATCCTCAAGAGCCTGTAGATAAGAAAACAAAATTTAGAATGTGGGCCATAAGTTTTCCTATATAATAATCTGAGATCAATGCGGACCTTAGTGCTGTAAACATAGCCATTCGGTAACACAAGAGGTGGGTTCTCAGTATCCATTAGCTCTTTAGTAATGTAACAAACAAGCTTCGAGTGATGCTGCTTTGAATATGGAAGTGGCTGTGCTAATTTGCGGAAGGTTTCCTGTGATAGAGGATCTTCCTTTGTGCAGTCATCTTCGTAACAGAATCTAAGCCCAGTCAAGGAAAAAACGAAGCATAGATGGACATATCACTCAGACAGCATTCAAATATTTAGGAGAAAGAATTGGTTTGCAGGCAAGGAATAAGAGAATATTTTAGCACTCTTAGGTTATGTCAGAAGAATTTAGCATAATGACATTAGAATATTGGAAAAATCCAAGGCTAATTGTGATGCATGGATACGGGGTCTTCAATGCAGATAAGCCTGCTTGTAGATATATGTTCAACAAAGGCTCAAGAGTCATGCCATACAATCTGCAGAATTCTTGTTTAAATTGGTCTACCAAATAATCCCATTGTTTTTCTTCAAACAAGACCTGGAAAACAGCAAAAACATGGGTGAAAATAAATATAATTCAGTCAGTTCATGATGTCATACCAGTGGGGTGTGGTGAAGACATTTTATAGTTCTACCAACAAAAGCTTTTCAGCTCATACATTGAGGAAAAATTACTTCAGAAATGCCTCAATAACTAGACCATGCAAAGGAAATGGGAGACAATGGCTATTCTTACATGAACAAAAGAAAATTATAAGTTCTTTCCATGGCTGATAAAATTACTTATTTGTTAATGACAGTACCAGAGGCATGTCATTCACATAACAGATTCCTCCATAGTAGATTTATCCACCCTTCATAATCGAATTATGCCTATCATAAGTTACTTTAAAAAGAAATTCATCGTAATACTATATTACTATCACAGATCACATCTTGAAGAATCAATTTATTCAATGAGCTTGGGAGGACTGGAAGGGAGGGGATAAAAAAGACTAGAAAACTTGCTCGAAGCCAGGTCATCACAACCTGCACCTTTTATTAAGGTGGGATTAATACCACTTGAGCTACAAGGCTCGTGGTACATCTTGAAGAATCAAAGAAACAACGAATTGATAACACACAAGAATTGGGAATCACATCAGAATATCTACTAACTACAAGTATAAATATGACAATAAATAAGGCCAAGAAATTTCAAAGTACAAGGAAAGAAAGGGTTTTCACCTTGTATGTCGGGCATTCTGTGTTACTTCGGAAAGCAAGGGTTGCTACAACACGCTGCAATTCTTTCATATGGGTAGTTCCCCAAGGTGCTAGGTACTTTCGAGCATATGATATAGCTCGCATATTGTTATCAGCTCTCACCAACTCAATAAATTCTTGCATTCTCAATTGGAACTCAAATTTGCTCTGCAAAATCACTCAGCAATAGTCAGCATACAGTTTCAGTACAGGCATATATGCCAATAGTCCCAGAGCCCTTAGCTGATCAAGTGTATACTGCTGAAATAGTACTACCATACAAGTTGATAGTGAGTCTTAATGGTGGACTGAACATGTAAATGAAACTTTGAGAAAAGTATAAAATTATTAGGAATTATGATGGTATAAATATATGTCCTCCCACTCATTTTGACAGATCAAGTTACTATACTAGTTAAGCAAACTAAAAATTTTAAAGCTTTTTTTTTTTCAGGGGATGGTGCTGCTGGTGCACGATTAATGTTCAGTTAGGCACTAGGTGGACTCAACATTGCAGGTAAGTTTATGCATACTTTAGTAATAACCCTTTATTTGCTGCTTTATACATACATACATAAACACATATATACACACTGATATATATATACATAAGTGTATATATACATCTCAAAGTTTGCATTCTATCAAGTATTTCTTGCATATTTTAGGTTTCTATCAGTGTTATTGAGAATATTAATACTAAATATACAAAAAGGTACATTTACAAGTTATAGAAGAGAAATTAGTAGCATTGTATATTTACCTTGTTGAGACTTAACACAGACTTGGGAACAGCGTTTAGCTGTTCAGGGATTGAACTACTTTGGGGTTTTTTTTTCTCATGACCGAAACAATGTTGTTTTGGCAAGTAAAAAATTGATACATGTAAATCGCTAATGGCAAATCTGAGGGAGGGTCCACATCAACGGACACCACTGATAATAATTTGGCTACATTTGATACAGGATTTATTCAAGTCAATGAGGATATTGACAGAACAGCCTGGTGTAGGCATGATCTTCTTTTGATGAACATCTGTATGGCCTACTTTCTTGCCCTGACTGACATAAATCGGGGGGTATCGATTCCCTTCTGTGTTTATTTTAAGTTGATTTTAGTATTCGTTATTACAGGATGCAGGATTTCTACCCATTTCAAGCTTTCTTAATGTTTTATTTAGAAAGCTTGCTGATGTAATAGAAAATAAAAGGCACCACAAATCTTCAACAAATTAATTTTAACAAATGATTGTTTGTTTGTGGAGAAAAATGTATCATAAAAGGAGAATAAGGATGAAAAGGATAATTTTGAGAACAAAACAGAGTTCTCACAGTGAAACAAACAAAACTTTTGAATTGTCAATTCTGTCAGGGGGGATATGAAGAGTAAAAGATCATGGTGTAAGAAACACCACCATCACCAAGACCAAAGCAGTAACCCCGTCCTACATTCAAAATGACTTGTGCATGTTACTTGTGTGCGCATTTACTTTTGTGCACTGGCATGAGAAGGCACTGCAAGACCTTTTCGATCTGATCCATTAATATGTAACGGCGAGATATGTTAGCCTACGTAGCAACCAATATTGTTCACCTAAAACTTATTCCAACTATTTAAAAGAACCAAGCTCTCCTCTCCTGGGTGAACTACTTTTATGTACCAGAATTATTATCCAGGCTGATATGAAAATGTGTATTTTTGCAAGATATTTACCAATGTTCTTAGAGATTTAATTATAGGGAAATTAAGTACACATGCTTCCAACTCATTACATTATACTCTGCTATGAGTAAAGAAAGATGAAGCAAATTGTAGGAAGAACATAATTTACCTTTGACTTCTTTAACCTGGATTTGTTGTCAGCACACCATGCTAGAGCAGGGGCCACCTCCTTCTTTTGAAGAGCATCAATAACCTTTTTTGCTTCAAGAAACACATCTATATCAACAAGATCCTAGTAAGGTAGGAAAAGGTCATCAGGATGTCAGCCCGTCATTTGTATCATGCAGGTGTGGTAGTAGAACTATGAGGTCCATTAAGTATCTTGAGAAAACACACATGCACTTTGCATCATCTATCATCCTAATTTATATCAGTTTCCAAAATCTTCAGAATGATGCAGAAATATAATTTAATCACTTGAAATTTTAGGTGATCTTTAACCAACGCCAGGGTGCATAAATCATCTCTCGTCTCCCCATGATCAGTGAAGCGAAAAATAAAGTTATAAATAAGTTGACAACTTTGAGGTCAGATAACCAAGACATATACGTAATTGGAGGAAATAAAAGCATGTGTCGTTAACTGCATAATCGACCAGATTAGGAATACACGGATACGATAAAAGTCACCTGAATGTTGCTGCTCTCTGCCAGCTTTACAGCAGTGTCATAATACGACATTCGCAACATGTAATCAACAAGTATTCTCTTCAACCGGGTGCTGTTCCACTCTGACAATCTGTCCAGCTCTGCAGATTCTAAATGTTCCAGCCTGGTCCGGCATCTCTGTGCTTGCAAGTGCTCCGTTCGACTTCCCTCTTCCAACTGATTCATCATATATGGCATATTATCGAAATGAGTTAAAACAACTCATATATACACTGAGATTATGGTATCCAACCTTTTTGATCAAAATGCTAATAATTCTACCACTGCTGCTTTTATTGTTAAGCTAGAGAATGGCATTTTCAAGCTACCCTTCACCCCAGAAGTATTGACTTGATAACAAATAATCAAATGGTGAACATAATAAAATGCCAATCTCATATGAGAACTCAAATACTAAACAACCCTTCTTTCCCCTTCAGTTCAATTTGACCAATCCAACAACAAATCAAGACTTTGAACTACAAACATCACTATTGGTAGTTAATTGTTATTAAACAAGACCTCTCATAACGTCCACAGGACTGATGATGACTCTTTTATTGATCTATTATCCTTAAATTTCTCAATCTCAAACACCCAATGATTCCTTCTTTTATGACTCCTCACTCCCTGAAACCAAATTCAATCCCATCTAAATCTAAATTATCGAGCACAAGGAAAAAAATAAAATTAAATTAAACAAGCATAAGTGGACATCAATTCTGCACAAATAAGAACAATATACTTTTCTTTTGAGGCCCTGCAATCGGTAGACAAGAGAATTGAGTTGGTTAACAGCGTCATCTCGAGACAGGTCTGAATCGGCGGCGTCGGAGACACCGGAAATGACTGCGGACACTTCTTTCTCGACGGTGCGGTGGTTGGAGCGGATCGTCTTTTTGTAATGCTCGAATGGCACACGGAGCAACTGATGTTCCAATTTCAGAGACTCCGCAAGTTTCCCAAACTTCGACGGTGGAGCAGCGGCGACGGCGACGGCGGAGTTGCCGTTGGGGAGTTGTGCATCCACCTCCATCGGGGAAGACGACATTTCTTTTTCTTTTTCTTTTTTCTTTAATATAAGTGAAGTAGAGAGGTATAAAACGCAGCAAATTTCTATATCAAGCTAAAAATCTGAAAACGGTGTCGTTTCACATGTAATAAAAAGTGCAAGGCCAGCCACATCATAATGATTAAATTTATGTTGAGTGCTGATTTAATTTTGTTTTACTTATTTAATAACAACTAGTAATATACTCGTGCAATGCGCGATTTATAATATACGATTGATTAGTTAATTTATTATAATGTAATAGTATTATTTTAACCTAAATTATATATTAATAAGAATTTATTTCTTTATCTTTAATGTGTCACATCTTAAATAATATTATGCAAACAATAATATATATATATAAATGTACAATAATATATATATAAATGTGTATATATATATATTTAAATATCTATGTTTAATAATGAATTTTAAATTCTTATATTTGAATATGATGTTGTTAAATAAACACTAATTTTGTACACGTACCCATTAATATTGTAAATTAAAATAAATTAAATCAAATTTAGTACTGAGAAACATTTATTGTATATACGATAATTGATATCTAAAACATATGTTACTTCATAAAGATATGTTATGGATATTACAAATTAATATAAATATAAGTATCAAGATTAATATATTATTATATTTTTTGATTCATACTTATTAACAAATGTCCTTTGCATTCACAATTATAGATATCTTTAAAGAAAATATATAAATCTCATCAAATAACTAAAAGATATTGATATGTATTTAAATAACGTGGCTAGTTCAATATTCAACCCACTTGTATTACAAATATATCAAACAATTATACCAAAATGTTTTTCATTGTTATTAATTTCTTAAAAAATCTAAGACTTTTTATTTTAAATTATTTTTTTAATTTCCTAATCTATATTCAATTTAGTCACATATCTTTGTATTTGTAATCTTGTTAAATACAATTTTGCACCAAAATGTAAATATAAAATTTATATTTTTCATAAACCAAAACAAAATTCAAAATAAAAAATAATTAATTTAAAGATTATAGTTGATATGAATTAGAGAAAAAAGATAAAATATATTTTATAACCTACCAACCTATAGGTATAGTGTTAGACCCTTAGAATGTGTTGGGCCGAGGCACGTTTGTCCTTAGCGTGTCAAGGCCGAGTTAGGAGTCGACGGGGGGAGTTGGCGTGTACCGAGTCGGGGACCGAGTGGGCACGACGAGGTTTATAGGGACTTGGGTGATTTTTATGTGTTTGGGTCAAGTTGGGCAGATTGGGGCGTGTTGTGAGGTTCAGCGCGCGCTGGCGGGCGCGTTTCGGGGGAGGCGTGCGCGCAGCTGCCGAGAAGTCAAAAAGTCGCATTCTACAGCCAAACTGTGTCTACTGGGGTCACTAGGGTTTATTTTTTTAAGACTATTATAAGGGGGGAGTGCTCACTTGAGCACCCTGCCGAGGGTCCCGAGGGGGTGGCCGAGGGAGGCCGGCCACACCCACCCGGCATGCGCCAATGTGGTCGGCGGGTGGTCCAGGTGAGTCCGGCGGTCCGGTGCGGCCGACCGGCGAGGTCCGAACGGGTCGGGGACACTTTAGCCCGACGTGATCAGGAAGGCAGTAGGAGTCCGATTTCGAGGGTGTTGGGGTCGGATGGTTGATGGCTTGGCTGTTAGGCGGGGTTGTGACTTAGTTGGCTTGAGGGATCGATGCTGTGGGATAGCCGAGTGTGCGCACGGGGCGCGCACTCGGGTTGCTGCCGGATTTCTATGTTGCTATGCAGGTTATGCGAGCTTGCTTGGCCGAAGGATGAGATGGACGATGCATGATGATGGCATTCGACTAAGTATGCGGGCGCCCAGACGCATACTTAGTCGGCGGGATCGGTTCGGGCGCGCGCTTGCTTGGTGCTTGCGCGCGCGATGCGGCGCTTTCGGCAGACGGGTGCACGAGACGGTTGCTCGGCAGGCGCGCGCGGAAGGCGGGCGCGCGATATGTGCGGCCCGTTGCTTCCCGCGCGCGCGAGGTGATTGGCGGGCGATTTCAGCGCGATCCAGACTTAGGCGCGCCGAGGCGATCTTATCCATTTCCGTTCGGGGTATTCCAGAAGCGGGCGGTTTCCTTGTTGCCGTTGGAGCCGTTTGTTCACTGGCATATTTTATAGTTGGACACGTGGCAGATTTGACACGTGTCCTAATCCGGTTTGTTCCCAGCATGTGGGGGATGTCCCTTGCAGTTATGTATTTTGCCTATAAATACTTGATCCGATGTTGTGAGTTGCACGACACCACATTCGGTGAAATTGTGTGCAAGCCGCGACGAGTTTCCTTGTACGAATTGCGAGTAGTACGGGTTGAGGCGCTGCCTCATAAATCTTGCGTGTTGTTTATGTTTTCCGCTGCCAAACACGTTATACTTGTCTTGCGCTTGTGTGTGTTGTCCGTTGGATCTTTGTTGCAGGTTTCTGACCGAGTCCGACGTTTGGGGAAGGCTGACTAGTTTTGTGGGAAAACTAGGCCGCACGGTGGGTTTCAAAGGCGAAAAATTTGTGTTCGTTTTTACCCCTGTGACATATAGCTTAAGTTAGTGAACCCCACAACCCTTAAAAGTATAAATATTTTTATTTTTGATTTATTTAATTTCTTGTAACTACTTTCTTTCCATTTATATTATGTTAATTTGGGAGGGAAAATTAGTTATTGTTATTTTTATTGAAGGTCTTCATTTTATATAGATATAGATATAGATATAGATTTATCATTCTTTTTCATTTATAATATGATTTTTCCATCATATATTTGATCTAGATCACCACCTTGTATCTTGCTATAATTCAGTGTATCATAAGTGCACATCAATTCTGCACAAAAAATTATGCACAAATAATCATATATTTGATCTAGAAGATACTTTTATATTATATTAGATATACTTTTATTATGTCATGATTCCATATCTTTATAATTTTTAACTATACATTCATACATTTTAGTAATATGTTAGTCACTCCTTTTAACTATATATACCAGATATGCCTTTTATATATTATATAAAGTGTGACTATGTAGATATAAAAGTATCACTAATTAATATTACATAAAGGTACAAGTAATACCACGTAAAGGGACATGTAGAAAATGTGCTAAAACTAAAGTTTTTTTTTAAAAGTTAAATGTATATGAAATCTCGACATAAAGATATGACTAAAGATATGTGTAACATGAAGATTATGACCAAAAATAAAAAAAATCAAGCGCGAAAAATAAAAGACAAAAAACGGACTGATTGATCCGGATCTGATCCGAATATATACATGAATCTCATATCCATACAACTTTGATTCAGATGAGACTTTTTCTTATGAGTTTTGTGAGTGTCAGATTCATTAGAAATGTTAGAATGTAAACAATTCAATTTTTTATGAAACATGCATGTGATAAATTGAATGAAATTTGGTATCATAAAATTAATAGTTTTTCTTGTCCAAGTGTTTGATATAAATTGATCGTATACATGACTAACTCTTCACGGGCAATCTCCTCAAACATGATTGAACAAATTAAAAATCTTAATTTCATGATTATCTGATACTATTCATGTAGAGCTAGCGACGATGAATTTAAATAGATCAGTACTAGCTACTTTGACATTCATAATCAAAGTATATAAGTAGAGCTAGCATAATAATATATATAAATTAAAGATTGTGGAAATACCTCCATTTACCCAAATTCATGTGTCAAGGAACTTTTATACCTATTTTTTTAAGAAATAACTTTTTTACCCAATTTGGGTAGTGAAATGTCCTTAATACCCTCAACTTAAGTTTGTATTGTTGTTCATTGCAATACATTGTAATTTAATTCAAATACAAAATTTAATACATTGTATTCAAATTAAATAATGTAATGAAAGTTCAAAAAGTAATTTGGATCTCCAAAAACACCATAACCCACTTTTTGCAATCACATTTTCATGTTCTCATCTCCTCCGAAGAATCGTTGCAAGGTTTGACCAATTTTCTCATTTTTTTCATGATTCTCATCTCCATTGAAACCTTGAAGCACTTGAAAAACAACAGAAGTTTCATTGCAAATGGTAAGTTTCATTTCTATTTCTATATTCTGGGTATTTAGTGATTTTTCATTGTAAACTCCTCATAAATTTTATTGTTTAAATTTCTGTTTGAAGTTAAGTTGATATACACCATATCTAATAGCACAAACTCTTTTGTTTTAGGTTTCAGCATTATCCATGTATGTTGATTCTGGGTAGTTCTGACTTCTGAGAATGATTCTTCACGATACGACTCACTTATGAAGATATGTTGGTATACACGATATTTAATAGCGAGTGAACTCTTTTATTTTACGTTTTAGTTTTTTCGCCATTCATGTTGGGTAATTCTCATTTCTGAGAATGAATGTTCAAGATTTGAAATGTAATACATATTCACGATATGAACTGATAATACGTGTTCATGATATGAAAATTTAATACATGTTCACAATGGTTATTTTCAATTAATTGCTAGCAATATATATATATATATGTCTTTTTTTAATGTAATTAATCCATAAAACAAAGTTTTGAACTAAATATTAATTTATTATTAATTATATTTTAATGTGAATTGAAAATTATTAATGTCATAATTAATTAGTCTAATATGACGATTTTGACACTATTAAAAAATGCAACCAATAAATAATTAATTTGAATTGATAATAAATAAATAAAATAGAATATAAATTTGTGGATAATGAGACTTACATGTAATGATTAAAGTGATTTTCAAAACTTATTCAGCGTGTTAGAGATGAAAACTTCATTTTTTCAGATGAAAACTTCAGATATGGATGTCACAGCGTGTTCACGCTATGAGTAGTCATGTTCACGATATGAAGTCATCGTGTTCACGATATGAGTGGTCGTGTTCACGATATGTGTGTATCGCGTGATCACGATATGTGTATATCGTGATCACGATACACACATGAGTTGCCGCCTTAATGAATTATTCCAGCAAGTTCAACTCGACTCGCGTAATATTACTCGAGTCGAGTTTAAATGTGAACACGATTACTCATATCGTGATCACGATATGTGTGTATCGTGATCACGATATAAGTATATTGTGATCACGATACACACATGAGTTGCCGCCTTAATGAATTATTCCAGCAAGTTCAACTCGACTCGAGTAATATTACTCGAGTCGAGTTTAAATGTGAACACGATTACTCATATCGTGATCACGATATGTATCGTGATCACGATATAAGTATATCGTGATCACGCTGTAACATCCATATCGTGAATGCGCATAACATACAATTATTCACACCAGAAAATTCAGGAGGTTCACTCAACCTTCAAATCATCAAATTCAAAGTCACTCCATAACATTCAACCTTTTTTCGACCTCCTTCACTCAACTCGGTTTCCATCTTGATTTGATAACGACAACAAAATATATCTTCAGATTTACCAGCGAGATCGAAACTTTATTCTAAAATTTTCATTTGTCATTAGTGTTGAAGTGGTGAGGATTGCACATGGTGGAGTTTTTTGTATGAGAATGTATGATTGAAGTGGTTGCTATAATGGAGTTTTGGTGGATTTTTTTTTTTTTAGAATCATCAAATATATCATATTAAAAATCTCAAATGTCTCGTAGAAGTTCAGAAGCCAAACTGGAAAATATTTGTGTGGGGAAATGAAATTTGGTGTGGAGGTAATGATATTTGGTGTGGGGGGAAATAAATTTTTAACTTTTCAAAATGGGGGGACTTTTGTCTTTGAATTTCATTTTAAATTTTATATTTTGTATTTAGTTAGTATATCTTCACTTGTATTTTGTATTTAATATATTTATATTTAATTTTTATATTATGTAAATATGTACTTAAGTTGAGTGCATCTTAGATATTTCACTACCCAAATTGGGTAAAAAAGTTATTTTTTTAAAAAATGGATAAAAAAGTTCCTTGTCCTATAGATTTGGGTAGTTTGGAAATCCTCCCTTAAAGATTTGCATGATCATGAGCACAAAAAACACGTACGTACGTACCATATTCTTATTCACCAACTAATTTATTTATAACAACATCATATTCATATTCATATTATAACAGGAGTGAGTCACGACTCGATCGATTCTCATCTTTGTGACGAAAACGAAATGAGAAAACGCAAACCCTAAAACCGATGATCAGATGACAGAGTACTGTCTAATAAACTTTTCTTCATCATCGCCATCGCCATTGTTGCTATCCCACACCAAGGTGGAAGTAAAGTACCAGGAATAAACGTCGTGAACTTCCACCAGACTGGGCCCCGTGGAGGCCGAGATTCCGACCTGAACCAGCTCCGGCAGAAACCTCTTCAAGTTGGACTCGTAGCTGACCGCCGAGCTGCCCGACCCATACATCGTCTCTACACTTATCATTCTAGTCGTTGCCTCGTAGTTTATCCGGGCAGTCACCACCTGCCCGACCGCGTCCTCGAAGCTCGTCACATTCGCCGACTGCTTCGAGTCGACGTCGATCCCGACGTGCCGGAAATTCGGGTCGGCGCCGGAGTTGACGTAGGTGTCGAACTCGACGGCGAAGACGGGGGAGTCAGGGAGGAGGGCGTTGAAGATTCCGAGGCTGCCTCCCTCGCCGCCGGTGGGTTTGGTGGAGTTGACGGGGACGATGAAGAAGGTCATGCCGTCGGCGGGGTTGTTGTTGACCGGCGAGATGGTGAATCGGATGGTGGTTTCGAAGGAGGCTTGGCGGTTTTGGTCGGAGAATTTCACCGGCGGCGAGTAGAGAACGCGGCCGACGCTGGACGGCTGGGGTTGGCCGGAGGCGTCGGTTTTGGTGAGGCGGAGGAAGGTGGAGGATGGTGGGACGAAGGCGTCTCGTTCGAAGGTTAGGTCCTTCGAGTCTGTGCTGAAAACATCGAACTGGAATGAGGTTGTGTCGGGTTGGGAATGGACATTGGTGGGTAGGAGTAGGAGTAGGAGGAAGAAAGGTGTTGCAGAAAGGAAAGCAAGGAGCTTGGAGCTGGCCATGGCCATGGCGGATTTTGATTTGTATATATATATATTCTGATCAGTTTGCTACTTCATATGCTAGCTTCATGCTAACCTTCTTCTATTTATACTACATAAATGCTTTTCTATCTCTTGTGTTTCGGAACTAGTGTCGTGTATCACATGACATCGCTAACTAATATGTAATGTGTAGTCTGAAATATGATATGAGATATAAGTTCGACACTATACGATCTAACAATAGTTTTCGTTTTTGGGTATGCGAGTTTTCGGGAATTTAGATTCCTCAAATTTATTGGTTTTTTACATAGTTATAATATAAATTAGCAGATTATTTTAGTCAATTTTGAAGAAATATAGATCAAAATTAACACCAAAAGACAACTTATAATACATGAAAATTGAAATATAAGATTCAATAATATAGAATTTAACAATAATACATCATAAACTGTTATAAGAGGTAGGGGTTGTTCATATTTGATATTGGAGAAAGACATGACATGAGTTGCAAAATTATTTGAGATAATTAATTAGTTGTAGATGAGTTTATTAGGGCACCCACGTCAACTTGATAAAACGGAGTTCTTAATATAATTATGGTGTACGTATTGATCCCACCATCTCTTTTTCCCTCTCATAGAAACATCATTCTCTTTGAGAATTCTTATCGCTGTAAAAATTATTAAAAATAATAGTAAAATGATTAAAAACGCTCTTAAAATTCATTGACGTAGATGTCCTGAATATATATTAAATACATATATTTATAAAAATGAGTTCAATCTTAAGATCAAGATTGGATTGGGGTATAAAATACCATTTTTATACCATTCTAGCTCGACCATATGTATTGATGCATCTCAAGTCATGTTTTAATCAAAGATCCTTGTCCCATCAATTTTGATATCCATCCAAATAAATTGGTTCTTTGGGAAAATTGTCTAAAAAGAAACATGCGAAAACGTTCTCAAATTGAATTTTTGTTTTATATTGCTAAACACCTAAAGTTATTGGGGAACAAAGAGTGAAAAAACTTGTAGAGAAATTCACCCAAAAATTTTGCAGCGTTACAAATTAAGTCATGAGTAGTTATCTAGGACCATGTTTGGTTTGGGTTGGAAGCCCTGATTCCTATGTTTGGTTCAATTTTTTAAGGTCCATGTTGGGACTCGATCCATTTTTTAAATAAAAATATATGTCATAGATTAGAGATGGTTTCAAGGAAAATTTTCATAAGATTTATCTTTTTTACTCGTTACAAAACCTCATTTTCACAAATTCATAATCTTTTTTATTCGTTACAAAAACTCATTTTCACAAATTTATAAATGATTCGTGAGACGATCTCACTTAAAACTTACTTTTTCTTTAAAATGAATTTGGACATGACTTATTGAGTGTTAAATAAGTGTAAAGAAGAGAGAGAGTCTTCTATAAAATTATCTTATAGATCATCTTATGTGAGGTGGGTCAATCAACAACTTACATTTCATAATTCATATATAAATTTATGAAAATGAATTTGATTTATGGATTAAAAAAATTTATCTTACGAAGACTATGTAACCATAAGGTCATCTCACACAAGTTTTTATAGGGAAAAAAGGATAATTTAGTTACGACAACCTAAATTCCTAAAACTCCTATATTGCCCTTAGTGTAGATACAAGATGTCCGTAGTAGGGATGACAAAATTGACCCGACCTGACCCGTGGTGTTTGGGGCGGGGCGGACCCACCCCGTGTATGAAACGGGGCTGGGCGGGGTGGGTCTGGGTACCCATAGCATCCCGACCCGCCCCGCCTAATACTAATATTAATATATATATTGTGATAATTGAATTTATATATATATATATATTAATCTCAATTAATGTATATAATATAATAATTAAGTGTATATGTGTATATATATAAAAGTAATTGAGGCTCATATTTTAATTAATAACATTACATGTAAAATAATGTTTTTAATTTGTTTTTTAGTGTGTAAAATAGTAAAATTAAATATCACTTCAAATTATTTAATCAAATAATTATTCAAATTATTTAGTTAATGATTTAATTAGGTGTTTTTCAAATTATTCATGTTAAAATTGTAATTTGTTATTTATTTTTTTTAATTTTTTTATAAAAATGGGGTCGGACGGGACGGGGCACCGGACAACAATTTCCGACTTGTGGCGGGTCGCGGGGCAGGACGGTGGGTAGTAGGCGCGGGGCGGGTCTGGGTAGTTAACTACCCACCCCGACCTGCCCCATTGCCATCCCTAGTCCGTAGATGCCCTTCCTTCCCTCTAATTTATAATTGATGTGTTTTTTAAGTTATGGCTCGATTTCGTGTCCTACATGCCTTGTTTAAGAGAGTGCTTGCTTGAAAAATATAAATATTTTGATAATATGTATTCGGATTTATGATATCTAATTTTAGTGTAAAAAATAAATTTATTGAAGCGGGCTTTGGATAAATAAGATTTCAGAGCTAACAATGACTATTATGTAATTGTAATGATCAAATTTAAAAGTTTGCGTAGAAAATAAGATTGAAATCCTAATACAAAGAGTTTATCTTATTTTTAAAAACTTACCAAACACCTTTGAGATGCATAAACTATTAAAATCGGGCTTTTTTATTTTTGGTGTGGACTCCGTCAAAGATGAATTGGAGGGAATTAATGAAACTGATTTTTAATTTTCATTTTACTTTACAATATCAAACTATTTTATTTGATGTAATATTGTAAATAATTAAGAACGTCGATCGTTTCTATTTTATGTAATTTCTCATGGGTGACGATTTCCCTGCAGGGACCATCCTCATTGGGTAAGACACGATGGGATTTCCTGATCAAATCGGTGAATGAGGTGGGGATATTGAATCACCGTTTAAAAATTATAGAGATGATATGACGATGGTATTTATGCACCCTACCCAATCCCCGGCCCGACTCCGAGTTTATATGAAACGGGGATTCCCCGTTCACTATTATTTATTATATATATAACTAATTTAATAAGTATCCTAAAAATTAAAAAAAAATAATAACATTCATTCTCGACTCTTTTAACACTTTCTAAATTTCAATGGATTAATTAATAATTTAACTTCTTAGATTAATAAATTTGTTGATGTTATTGTTATATATTGCACATTTTAAGTTGTATGAAGTTAACTTGTTAGATTAGGTTGTCATTTTTATTATATATTTTATACTTCGGTTTTAAAGACTAGTTATATATTTGAATTTTTTAATATTTATTTATTGAAAAATATTTTTAAATTTTGTTCAATGGTAGGAAATTAAATTTGGAGAAGCCGAATCCCCGCGGGGAATCTGTTCCTGAACGGTGAATTCTCATCCCCGTACCAAATTCTCAAAATGGAAACAGTAATGAGGATGATAGTTTATATGTCAATTTGATATAGGGATCGTATTATCAATACCTTCCCTGAAATTGCACATTGTCATCCCTATAATTCCTAAATGAATAAGTTAATACATATATAAAGAGAAAAATCAATTCAAACATGTAAATATTTAAGAAAGACCTACCTCACAATAAACTTTCAACTCAAACATCAAATTCTATCGAACTGACATATAATATGAACTATAAAATCCCATCATTATCTAACTAGCTATTTTTACAATTTCATCCTAAAACTAAACATGTCTTTGAAGGTTTAGGCTAAAATTATCCTCAATTAGAATGAACTATTTAACCATACATAATCTTAAACTACGAGTCTCAAATTTAAAGTTTCTTCTAAGCCAAACTCAAGTTTAATATTATCCATGGAGAAAAGAAAAACCTAGTACTACTCAAGTTTTGGCCACGTTTCAATGTCAGTCCAATTGATTGAATTTATTAACAATTATATCAATTGCATCGGAAATATGTAAAAATATTTTAAAACTAATGTGGTGGGTTTGTTTTTAAGTAACAATAATTATTAATTATTGTGAGTACTATGACTCATATCATACTTAATGAATAGAACACATGCATTTGCCAAGTGTCTTATGCGACAAAACTATAAACTACAATTTGCCAAGTATTGATAGATGGATATAATACTATAAAAAATGACAAATTTTCTTGTGCACTAGGTGCACCTGGTTTTTTTTTTTTTTTTTTTGGCTTCAAGCTATTACATTTATGTTATAAGAATATGACATTTATGTTATATAAGTGTGACATTTATATATAAATGTTGTGATCTTTATGTTCAGTAACTAATTAGAAAAATTGAATATTTTCAGGTTTTTTCGCTTCATGTTGAGACCTTTATATTCTATTGTTGTGACCCTTATGTTGTATTCTTGTGACCTTTATGTACAAATATCATGACCTTTATGATTCATACCTTGAAAAAAATGAAAATTATATATATAAAATTGTGGTTTGCATCCTCAAGTGTTTGACAAGTGACACTTTACAATGTTGCCAAGTGTCCTTCCTTAAAAATTATTTTATTTATAAACTATCAAAATATTAATATCAATTAAATACACACACCACTACCCTACAATAATAAAGTGCTTGGAAAAATTAAACATGTAAGTTACAAATGTTTGTTAATGTTGTATTGTTTTTTTCTTTTTTGTTTTACATGAAATCTTTGGTGTCAAACTTTAATAATTGTTTTTATCCAACATTTCAATTTCAAAAAAATAAAACAAAATTTGAAGAGTAATTCTGCTACTACTTTTCAAGGAATTAAAATAAATAAATAAAAGATATTTGAAGGTGCTAATAATATTTTACAAAAGAACATTCAAGTAGTTCAAACTCAAAAAAAATAAAAACCTTTAGAGAAAAAATTATTTAGAGGATTCAAGAAAAAAATAACATATAAATATTAGAATTCGGTAATGTCAGGAGTGAAATAAAATAATGTACTTTAAAATTGTAATTTAAACTATGAAACATATTGCTAATTAGATTACCAAAAATAGGTGTTAAAAAAACATTAAGATATGTGAGATTGAGACATATTTGGCATTAGATAATGAAAAGTTGTGTTTGATTAGAAATTTTAAAGGGTATTATAAAAAAGTAATTGCTTGGAAAAAAAAATGTAAGTTACAAGTGCTTGCTAATGTTGTATTATTTTTTTACATGAAATCTTTGGTTTCAAACTTGAATTATTGTTTTTGTCCAACATTTTAAATTGGCAAAAAAAAAAAAAAAAGTAAGCAACAATGTGCAAACATTAGTTCAGTAATGTCATGCATTAAATAAAAATAATGTACTTTGAAATTGTGTTTAAACTCTGAAACAATATTATTAGTGACATTAGCAAAAAATAGGTGCTTAAAATTTTTTTAGGATATGTTTAGGTTAAAACATATGTAAATTTGGCAAGTATGAATGTGAGTTATAAAAAGGATGAAATGTGATAATTTTGTGTTTGTTTAGAAATTTTAAAGAGTAGGATTACAATTAATATGTCATCATATAGGGAATTATAAGAAAAATAGATGATATACTGTTATTTTATCTTTAAACAAAGAGCTAACATTTTCAGTTCAAATTGTAAAAAAGTGCTTAAAAACAAAATAAGATAAGAAAAGAAAAGGAATAAAATAAATAATAAATAATGATAAGAAAAAAATGAATACAAAGTAAGAATCGAAAAAAGAAATTAAAAATAAAATAAAATAAGAAAATAAAATGAATAAAATAAATAAATAAATAAATAAAAGAAAAAAAAAAAAGAAAAATCAGATGGCGCAAGGGGTTGACCTGTGGAAAGTTGGCGCAAAACCAGCAGTTAAGATGAGATGACGCAGAAAAAAGAATCATTGTTGTAGATGAAAATATGCGCCATCAAATTGTGATAGCGTACTGTTGGAGATGCTTAATGAAAATGCATTATTATATGCTAAATTGGAAAGATGATTTTATTAATGAATTAAAAAATAGTGCGTCGTAAGTTGTACATATTGATCATTATTATTTGGATAAAAACGACAGAGTTTCAGGTAACATTAATTATTATATGTATCGTCGTATATTGTAATGACTAAAAAATAGGGGAATTCTATACACACCCCAAAAATACTAAACACACCCAAAAAATACACATGAACATTAAAATAATAAAAAAATGAATGTGTGTGTAGATGAGATGTGTTTAGAAATGTTTGGAGTGTGTATAGAATTCCCCAAAAAATATTGTTTCCTATGATGAAGTGTCCACAATTCATCACTAAATTTGATAACAAAAGTATAATATTTCGTTATCCATCACTTTAGGTTAAAATATAATCAATTTTTATCTTGTACCCATAAAATAAGATAATCTTATCCTCAAATATTTGTGGGAAACGATTTTACATGTAATTTTGTAAGATGGATCATTATATCTACTAATAGAATCTATATTCACAAATTTACATGTGAGTTGCAATATTTGAATTACAAAACTCATCTCATATAAAATGATTCGCGAAACGATGTCCCATAAAACTTAATTATATGGTAAAAATTTGCCTACCCCCAGTGCACCGTACCCCCAAAGGTATTATTAGTTTGGTATTAGGTATATATCCCTGAGGTAAATTGGTGTATACATAAGGTAATAGTGGTATATTACTGAGAGGTATTACTTGTTACATGCTAATGTATTACTCATATTATTTAGAGGTATTACAATAAGTGTTTGGGGGCACGGTGTCCCGGGGGCACGCAAGACCTACTCTAATTATATATGTGGATGGTTCATGATAGCATTATAGCTAAACATGCCCAAATGGTTCGGAAAATCGGAACCGGGCCGGTTCGAACCGGCGGTCAACGGTTCTGGGAACCGTTGACCTGATTCCGGTTCCGGTTCCAAACCATAACCGGGAACCATATATATATGGTTTGGTTACGGTTCGAGATTTTTCAAACCGCTAAACCGGCGGTTAAATCGCCGGTTTGTGCAATTTTTTTTAAAATTTCGTTGGAGATCAACGGCCCACGCAAAGTAGCCGTTGCAAACCGGTTTAACCAGAATTGGAACCGAACGAACAACCGGATATCCCATATAAAATAAATTGGAATCGAGCGTTATTTAATTAGATTAGATTGGTAAATTTATTGAAATATAGTGAAATTATAGTCTTATAATTAATATCTGATTTTTCTTGTTAATTACTTCATTGATCTTTATTTTCATTTAGTTGGTTTTCGTTGGATAATCCATAATCGTTATACCTATTAATTTAAATAAAATTAGACAATTAATTTTATTTTAATGCACTAGTCTTTTTTGAAATCGATCTTATTCATTCTATTTATAAATAGTGTTATACCTCATGCACTTGTAGAACGAACTACGAGATAGACGAGAATTGACAAACTAAATAAATTGTAGATAATTTGCGGCGAAATTTCAGTTCTTACATTAATATGTTAAATTTACTGCAACTTTATGTTAATAATTTTTTTTTAACAACTTGGTAAGATTGATTATATATATAACTTTGTCGTTTTACACATAGAGAAACACAATTCTCTTTGTATTTGTATAAGTTTCATATATATATATGTATATATAGTTTTGTACGTTAATATGTGCACACCACTGACGTATCAAAACATATATCATAAATTTAGAGTACAAAAGTGAGATCCATTACATATCCATTAATTCCTTGTTAAAATTGTGACCCTTCATATAGCCCATGAATCATATAGTATATTGGATCCCTTAAAATGTTCATCATACTTGTCCTCAATCTTCTCCTCCTCAAACTAAGATGAAAATAAAATACCACAACTAAATATAATTTGATACCTATTACGTGGCAGTAAAGATTCCAACCTGAACTGGTTCGCAAAGAATATAGTTGACTGTCGAAATTTCAGATAACACGCTAGTTATCCTTGTTCCAAGAATTTCATCGTCCTGAAATGCAAAGCTCATCCAAAACGATTAACATGTGTGGAAATTCGACGTGTTTGTTATCATAAAATGTATGAAGCTGTCCTGAATACATAGTGCACTCGTTGCTCAGATCCTTCGAGCTTTTATCGAAATGATCGCATTCGAACGAGCATGTGTGCTTTATTTGGGAGAGCACATTGTTTGATAGAAGCAAGAAGCAAGAAGCAAGCTATGTGAAGGATATTAGAGGCCATGGCTAATTTTAATCAACTAAGGATATTAGAGGCCATGACTTGTGCATGTTACTTGTGTGCGCATTTACTTTTGTGCACTGGCATGAGAAGGCACTGCAAGACCTTTTCGATCTGATCCATTAATATGTAAGGGCGAGATATGTTAGCCTACGTAGCAACCAATATTGTTCACCTAAAACTTATTCCAACTATTTAAAAGAACCAAGCTCTCCTCTCCTGGGTGAACTACTTTTATGTACCAGAATTATTATCCAGGCTGATATGAAAATGTGTATTTTTGCAAGATATTTACCAATGTTCTTAGAGATTTAATTATAGGGAAATTAAGTACACATGCTTCCAACTCATTACATTATACTCTGCTATGAGTAAAGAAAGATGAAGCAAATTGTAGGAAGAACATAATTTACCTTTGACTTCTTTAACCTGGATTTGTTGTCAGCACACCATGCTAGAGCAGGGGCCACCTCCTTCTTTTGAAGAGCATCAATAACCTTTTTTGCTTCAAGAAACACATCTATATCATCAAGATCCTAGTAAGGTAGGAAAAGGTCATCAGGATGTCAGCCCGTCATTTGTATCATAGAACTATGAGGTCCATTAAGTATCTTGAGAAAACACACATGCACTTTGCATCATCTATCTTCCTAATTTATATCAGTTTCCAAAATCTTCAGAACGATGCAGAAATATAATGTAATCACTTGAAATTTTAGGTGATCTTTAACCAACGCCAGGGTTCATGAATCATCTCTCGTCTCCCCATAATCAGTGAAGCGAAAAATAAACTTATAAATAAGTTGACAACTGTGAGGTCAGATAACCAAGTCACATACGTAATTGGAGGAAACAAAAGCATGTGCCGTTAACAGCATAATCGACCAGATTAGGAATACACGGATACGATAAAAGTCACCTGAATGTTGCTGCTCTCTGCCAGCTTTACAGCAGTGTCATAATACGACATTCGCAACAAGTATTCTCTTCAACCGGGTGCTGTTCCACTCTGACAATCTGTCCAGCTCTGCAGATTCTAAATGTTCCAGCCTGGTCCGGCATCTCTGTGCTTGCAAGTGCTCCCTTCGACTTCCCTCTTCCAACTGGTTCATCATATATGGCATATTATCCAAATGAGTTAAAACAATTCATATATACACTGAGATTATTGTAGGATGGGTTTGCTCAGAAATAATTCGAGGAGTTCAGAACCGGGTTTTATAAGCTGAGAACCGGCCGAATTTATGCTGAACCGGACCTGGGAAGGATCGCTCTGCATGGACCGGAAATTAGGGTTCATCAACGCAGATTAGGGTTTTGTTTCTCTAGTTTGTTAAATTCGTTTAGTTTCGGTTAGCGGTTGTCAAAATTGGTTGAGGGCTATTGTTCCTCTTATAAATAGGTACACTCAGTTGTAGTTTGGAGTCACCATGCTATTCGAATTGAGAGTTACAGTCATACATGCATTTCTAGGGTTCTAAAGAAAGAGTGTGTGAGGGAGTGATTGTAATTTCATCATTCTCGTTTTGATTCTGAGTAATAAAACAACTACATTTGTCCCGTGGATGTAGATCACAGTGGAAGTGATCGAACCACGTAATTCTTGCGTTCTTGTTTCGATTATTGCTTTGAGTTTTCTTCTTGTCGCGCGAGCTAGCAACGGAGAGGTGGTTCTGGGAAGTCATTGGTGTGTTTGCATTGCCAAGATCGAATTACCTAACAAGTGGCGCCGTCTGTGGGAATCGGCTCGCCGGAGAAGATGGGTTCAACAAAGCTGGAAATCGAAAAGTTAAATGGCAACACTGATTTCAATTTGTGGAGAGCAAAAATGAAAGCATTACTGATCAAGGAGGGAGTGGCTTCAGCTATCTCTGAAGAGGTTCAGAGTGAGGCTTCATCATCTGCAACTGCTGCGAAAAGATTGGAGATCGATCAAAAGACGCATAGCTCCATTCTCTTATGCCTCAGTGATAATGTTCTTAGGGAAGTTCTGAAAGAAGAGACTGCACTCAAGGTTTGGAAAAAGTTGGAATCGATTTATCTAACAAAAAGCCTTGCTAATCGGATATTCTTGAAGAACAAGTTGTTTGCCTTCAAGATCACAGATGAAAAGAGAATAGGAGACAAGATCGATGAATTCACCAAGTTGACTGATGACTTGGAAAGCATAGATGAGAAAATGCGAGATGAAGATAAGGCCCTAATGTTCTTGTATGCATTACCAAGAACCTATGATAGTTTCAGGGATACCTTGATATATGGAAGGACTACTGCTCTAACATTAGAGGATGTATTCGCTTCACTCAAGTCCAAAATCTTGAACATATCTTCAGATTCCAAGCAACCAAATCAAGGTGATAGCCTGTATGTTAAATCAAAAAGGAAGAAAGGACAAACTCAGAAAAAGAAGGGAGAAAAGAATCCAAGTCAAGACAAGCAATCTGAGGAGGATGTGGCAAATAAGAGGTGTTTTAATTGCCACAAATCAGGCCACTTCAAGAGAAATTGCCCTGAGAAAAAGAACTCCAAAGCATCTAAGCAAGAGGCTGCCATAGTAGAAGGAGGTTATGAGAGTGCAAGCATGCTTTGTGTTTCCACTGATCAAACCTCTAAAGAATGGATATTGGACACTGGATGTTCCTTCCACATGTGTCCAATGAAATCTTGGTTTCAAGACTTAAAGCTGGAGGATGGAGGGCTGGTCCTATTGGGGAATAATCAGGCGTGCAAAGTGAGAGGACAAGGGAACATCAAGTTAAAGATGCATGATGGCATGATAAGAACTCTCACCAATGTAAGGTACATTCCTGAACTGAAAAGGAATTTAATTTCTCTTGGTACTTTAACCTCTGTAGGGTGTGAATTCAATACACATCAAGGAAGCATCATTGTCACAAAGAAGGGAATTGAAGTCCTTAAAGGACAAAAGGTAAACGGGCTGTTCACCCTTATGGGTGAAACAATTATTACTAATGTTTCAAATGTGATGAGTGTTGCAGATTCAGCTCTATGACATAGAAGGTTAGCTCATATAGGAACTAAGGGAATGCAAATCCTAGCTAAGAAGGAACTGCTGGGTGGAGGAGTGGTCTTAAAGACTGAGCCATGTGATATGTGCATCATGGGAAAGTCAAAGAAGCAACACTTCACCAAAGGTAAGCATACTACCCTAAATTGTATGGATTACATACATTCTGATATTTGGGGCCCCTCTAGAGTAGAAACTCATGGTGGAGGAAGGTATTTTATCACCTTAATAGATGACTTTAGTAGGAAAGTATGGGTCTATATACTTAAACAAAAGAGTCAAGCATTCCATGTGTTTAAAAATTGGCTAACATTAGAAGAGAATAAAACTGGAAGAAAAGTTAAACATCTTAGGACTGATAATGGGCTAGAGTATCTCTCTGAAGAGTTTTCTAATTTTTGCAATGAGAAAGGCATCACTAGACATAGGACAGTGGCAGCTAACCCCCAACAAAATGGGGTAGCTGAGAGAATGAATCGAACTCTATTAGAAAGGGTTAGATGCATGCTTTTAGATGCTAACCTATCAAGAAGTTTTTGGGGTGAAGCTGTGAACACTGCAGCTTATCTAGTGAACAAATCTCCCTCATCAGCCATAGATTTCAAAGTTCCAGATGAATTGTGGTATGGAAGGCTTCCAAACTACACACACTTAAAGGTATTTGGATGCAAGGCCTTTGCTCACATAAGGCAGGATAAACTGGAATCAAGGGCCTTGAAATGTATGTTCATTGGGTATCCAGAAGGTATAAAGGGGTATAAGCTGTGGTGCTTAGAACTAGGCCACCAAAAGTGCTTTGTTAGTAGAGATGTAGTATTTAAAGAGATTGAGATGGCATACAAAAGGAGTGATCCGGTTCCAGAATCAGATCAAGCAAATAAAGGTGATAAAATTCAGGCTGAGGTGGAGTTAGGCAACAAATCAGAGGAAGAAACTGAGAATGAAGCTTCTACACACCAAGATGCTCAACCTGAGGTGGAGATTCAAAGTCAGCAATGCCAATCAGATGCTGAAGAAGAAGAATCAGAGAATCTCAGGGATTATCACCTAGCTAGAGATAGAGAAAGAAGGGTAATTCAACCTCCTATCAGATTTGGTCAAGTGGATTGTATCTCTTATGCTCTTACAGTGGCTCAGGATTTAGAGCATGAAGAACCAGGGAGCATCAGAGAGGCAATGAGATCAAAAGATAAAGGGAAATGGATTGCAGCCATGGAAGAAGAACTACACTCACTGAAGAAGAATAACACATGGATCCTAGTGAACAAACCAAAGGAAAAGAAAATCATTGGAAGCAAGTGGATCTTTAAGAAGAAGCTAGAAGTCAGTGGAACTGAGCAAGTGAGATATAAGGCAAGACTGGTAGCTAAGGGATATACACAAAGAGAAGGAATAGATTTCAATGAAGTGTTTTCCCCAGTTGTCAAACATAACTCAATCAGGATTCTACTGGCCCTAGTGAATCAGTTTGACATGGAACTTGAGCAGATGGATGTGAAAACGGCTTTTCTTCATGGAAATCTAGATGAGCAACTATACATGAGACAACCAGAAGGTTTTGTAAAGAAATGAGATGAAGAGAAAGTGTGCTTGTTACAAAGATCCCTATATGGACTTAAACAAAGTCCAAGGCAGTGGTATAAGCATTTCAATCAATTCATGCTGAGTATTGGCTTAACCAAGTGTAGCTATGATAGTTGTGTGTTTCTGGAAAAGGAAGGAGAGCAAGTTCACACATATCTTCTACTATATGTAGATGATATGCTTATTGCTAGTAAGAACATGGACAGAATTGATAGTCTAAAGGAGAAGCTTAGATCAAAGTTTGAAATGAAAGACTTAGGGCAAGCAAGAAGGATCCTTGGCATAAACATCAAGAGAGATAGAGAAAAAGGGCTCCTATTCCTCTATCAAGCAGATTATCTCAGGAAGGTATTGAAACGGTTTAATATGCACCAAGCTAAGTCAGTTAAGACTCCTCTTGGAAGTCAGTTCAGGTTATCAGCAGATCAGAAGCCTAAAACCACAGAAGAAAGGAGTTATATGCAAGGCATTCCATATGCAAGTGCAGTGGGAAGCCTAATGTATTCCATGATTTGCACAAGGCCTGATCTTGCTCACTCCATAAGCACAGTAAGCAGATACATGGCAGATCCGGGGAAGGAACATTGGCTTGCATTGAAGTGGATTTTAAGATATATCCAGGGCACTCTAGAATATGGTTTAATGTTCAAGAAACAACAAGATGCACAAGAGCTTATACAAGGTTTTGTGGATTCGGATTTTGCTGGGAATTGTGATACAAGGAAAAGTCAAACGGGCTATGTATTCACCTTGTTTGGAACAGCTGTGAGTTGGAAATCCTTCCAACAATCGGTGGTAGCTTTGTCCACTACGGAGGCCGAATTCATAGCCATGACAGAAGCAGCAAAGGAGTCAGTTTGGCTCAAAGCTAGGAATCTTGATGGAAATGGGATTTTTACAGCAAAAGGTAGTGATTTGGTGTGATAATCAAAGTGCCCTACACTTGATTAAACACCAGGTCTATCATGAGAGGTCAAAACACATTGACATAAAGCTTCATTTCGTTCGAGACATGGTGGAGTCAGGAGAGGTTGAAGCTAAGAAAGTAGGAACAGAAGACAATGCAGCTGATATTTTGACTAAGTCATTACCTTGGCCCAAATTCAGCTATTGTATGGAATTGGTTCGTGTTCAGACCTGGGCTCAATAAAGTTCTCAGTGTGCAGTATCCTTTTATAGTATATGTACTATCTAACAGCTGTATTTTGTAAGTTTTTGTTTGTTTCCTTGCAGGCAGTTTTAATAGCTTTGTGTAGGGATATTTCAGATCAAAGGTGGGGAAATTGTAGGATGGGTTTGCTCAGAAATAATTCGAGGAGTTCAGAACCGGGTTTTATAAGCTGAGAACCGGCCGAATTTATGCTGAACCGGACCTGGGAAGGATCGCTATGCATGGACCAGAAATTAGGGTTCATCAGCGCAGATTAGGGTTTTGTTTCTCTAGTTTGTTAAATTCGTTTAGTTTCGGTTAGCGGTTGTCAAAATTGGTTGAGGGCTATTGTTCATCTTATAAATAGGTACATTCAGTTGTAGTTTGGAGTCACCAGTGTGTGAGGGAGTGATTGTAATTTCATCATTCTCGTTTTGATTCTGAGTAATAAAACAACTACATTTGTCCCGTGGATGTAGATCACAGTGGAAGTGATCGAACCACGTAATTCTTGCGTTCTTGTTTCGATTATTGCTTTGAGTTTTCTTCTTGTCGCGCGAGCTAGCAACGGAGAGGTGGTTCTGGGAAGTCATTGGTGTGTTTGCATTGCCAAGATCGAATTACCTAACAATTATGGTATCCAACCTTTTTGATCAAAATGCTAATAATTCTACCACTGCTGCTTTTATTGTTAAAATAAAATAAAATAAAATTAAACAAGCATAAGTGGACATCAATTCTGCACAAATAAGAACAATATACTTTTCTTTTGAGGCCCTGCAATCGGTAGACAAGAGAATTGAGTTGGTTAACAGCGTCATCTCGAGACAGGTCTGAATCGACGGCGTCGGAGACACCGGAAATGACGGCGGACACTTCTTTCTCGACGGTGCGGTGGTTGGAGCGGATCGTCTTTTTGTAATGCTCGAATGGCACACGGAGCAACTGATGTTCCAATTTCAGAGACTCCGCAAGTTTCCCAAACTTCGACGGTGGAGCAGCGGCGACGGCGACGGCGGAGTTGCCGTTGGGGAGTTGTGCATCCACCTCCATCGGGGAAGACGACATTTCTTTTTCTTTTTCTTTTTTCTTTAATATAAGTGAAGTAGAAAGGTATAAAACGCAGCAAATTTCCATATCAAGCTAAAAATCTGAAAACGGTGTCGTTTCACATGTAATACAAAGTGCAAGGCCAGCGACATCATAACGATTAAATTTATGCTGATTTAATTTTGTTTTAATTACCATCATTTGTAACATTATATTTAATAACAATTTATCATTCTTTTTCATTTATAATATGATTTTTCCATCATATATTTGATCTAGATCACCACCTTGCATCTTGTTATAATTCAGTGTATCATAAGTGGACATCAATTCAGCACTAATAATTATGGACAAATAATCATATATTTGATCTACAAGATACATTTATATTTTGTTAGATATATTTTTATGTTTTGTTTGACATATATTACTCATACATTTATGTCATGATTCCATATCTTTATAATTTTTAACCATACCTTCATACATTTTAGTAAGAGTGAGTCTTGTGTGATACCGTCTCATGGATCTCATTCCGTGAGACGGGTCAACCCGACCTGATCAAAGGTCAACGATCAAAGTTAAAATTCAACGGTCAACGGTCAACACCGATCAACATCCGGTCAACACGGGTCAATAGTTGGTTAACGTCGGTCAACGCCGTTGACCAAAAAATATTACATGTCATATATAAAAGTATTACATTCATAATGTAATACTGTTATTCTATTCACATAATACTTCTATGTGTATTATGTGTTACTTTTAATTAGTATATTACGTACTACTTATAAAAGTATTACATGATATATATAAATATATATAAGTATTACTTGTTGATTTCAATAGTATTACATGTTGCACACAAAAGCATTACATTATGAGAGTATTACTTGTTGATTTCAATAGTATTACATATTGCACACAAAAGCATTACATTATGAGAGTATTACTTGTTGATTTCAATAGTATCACATGTTGTACATAAAAATATTACATTTGTGTATTAAACAATATTTTTCTATATATCATCTAATACTTCATAGTATTACATGATACACATAAAAAAATTACTTGTTGATTTCAATAGTATTACATGTTGCACATAAAAGTATTGCATGATGTTATGTTCTTATAATGTAATAATATTATTGTGTGTATTAGGTAATATACTTTTATATATCATTTAAGGCAAAAACTTATATACCCTGGGGCACATAGGGGCACAGATTCAGGTGTTATATATATACTCTATAGGTGTTATGTTTTTTGGTGTTATAAATATACTCTATAGGTATCATATGTATATAAGAGTATATATGTGATACCTGAAGAGTATATACATGATATTTGTAGAGTATATATTTAACACCATATGATAATTAATTTGGGGGCACCGTGCCCCTGGGGCACACAAGTGTCACTTATCATTTAATACTTCATAATGTAATACTTTCATATATATTAGGTGATACTTTTCTATAAATCGGATAATACTTTTGTATTACATACATATAATATACAATATATTACAAAATTTTTAGATGATATATAGAAAAATATTATCTACTACACATAAAAGTATTACATATTTTCATACACTCTAACCAAATGCAAAATCATATTATTTTACAAAAGTACTATTACATAATATATTGAAAAGTAATTCCTAAAACACACAAAAGTATTATATAATTTCTCAAAACTTTGTCACACATGATACACATAAAAGTATTAACTTATAAAAGTAAAAGTACTACATTCATAATGTAATACTTTTATGTATGTCGTGTACTACTTTTACATATAATATGTAATACTTTTGGTCAACGGCGTTGATCGGTAGTTGACTGACGTTGACTTTTGCCTGTTGACCGCTGACTTTTGACTTTGACCGTTGCTTTTGACCGAGTCGGGTTTACCTGTCTCACGGAATGAGATCTGTGAGACGGTCTCATACAAGAATTTGTCTTTTAGTAATATGTTAGTCATACCTTTGAACTATATATACTAGCTATACCTTTTATATATTATATAAGGTGTGACTAATATGTAGATATAAATGTACGACTCATATTACATAAAGGTACGAGTGATACCACGTAAATGGACATGTACAAAATGTGCTAAAACTAAAGTTTTTTTTAAAGTTAAATGTATGAAATCTCGACATAAAGATATGATTAAAGGTATGTATAACATAACATAACATGAAGATCATGACCAAAAATAAAAAATCAAGTGCGAAAAATAAAAGAAAAGAAAAACGGACTGGTTGATCCGGATCTGATCTGAATATACATGAATCTCATATCCATACAACCTGATTCACAGGAGATGAGTTTTGTGAGTAAGAGATTCATTAGAAATGTTAGAATGTAAACAATTCAATTTTTTATGAAACATGCATGTGATAAATTGAATGAAACTTGGTATCATAAAATTAATATTTTTTCTTGTCCAAGTGTTTGAGATAAAAGTTATAAATTGATTATATACACAAACTCTTCACGGGCAATCTCATCATCTATGAACAAATTGAAAATCTTAATTTCATGATTATTTGATACTGTTCATATAGAGCGAGCGACGATGAATTTAAATAGATCAGTACTACTTTGACATTCATATACAATCAAATTAAGTATATTAGCATATTAATATATATACAATACAAATTAAAGATTTGCATGAGCACAAAAAACACACACGTACGTTCGTACGTACGTACATATTCTTATTCATCATCTAATTATTTATTTATAACAACATCATATTATAACAGGAGTCAGGACTCGATCGATTCTCATCTTTGTTACGAAATGAGAAAACGCAAACCCTAAAACCGATGATCACATGACAGAGTACTGTCTAATAAACTTTTCATCATCGGCATCGCCATCTTGTGTCTTTAGGTTCTCGAGAACCCTGTGGGGTTCCCACACCAAGGTGGAAGTGAAGTACCAGGAATAAACGTTGTGAACTGCCACCTGAGCCCCCGTGGAGGCGGAGATTCCGACCTGAACCAGCTCCGGCAGAAACCTCTTCAAGTTGGACTCGTAGCTGACCTCCGAGCTGCCCGACCCATACATCGTCACTACACTTATCCTTCTAGTCGTTGCCTCGTAGTCTATCCGGGCAGTCACCACCTCCCCGACCGCGTCCTCGAAGCTCGTCACATTCGCCGACTGATTCGAGTTGACGTCGATCCCGACGTGCCGGAAATTCGGGTCGGCGCCGGAGTTGACGTAGGTGTCGAACTCGACGGCGAAGACGGGGGAGTCAGGGAGGAGTGCGTTGAAGATTCCAAGGCTGCCTCCCTCGCCGCCGGTGGGTTTGGTGGAGTTGACGGGGACGATGAAGAAGGTCATGCCGTCGGCGGGGTTGTTGTTGACCGGCGAGATGGTGAATCGGATGGTGGTTTCGAAGGAGGCTTGGCGGTTTTGGTCGGAGAATTTCACCGGCGGCGAGTAGAGAACGCGGCCGACGCTGTACGGCTGGGGTTGGCCGGAGGCGTCGGTTTTGGTGAGGCGGAGGAAGGTGGAGGATGGTGGGACGAAGGCGTCTCGTTCGAAGGTTAGGTCCTTCGAGTCTGTGCTGAAAACATCGAACTCGAAAGAGGTTGTGTCGGGTTGGGAATGGACATTGGTGGGTAGGAGTAGGAGTAGGAGGAAGAAAGGTGTTGCAGAAAGGAAAGCAAGGAGCTTGGAGGCCATGGCCATGGCGGATTTTGATTTGTATATATATTCTGATCAGTTTGCTACTTCATATGCTAGCTTCATGCTAACCTTCTTCTATTTATACTACATAAATGCTTTTCTATCACTTGTGTTTCGGAACTAGTGTCGTGTATCACATGACATCGCTAACTAATATGTAATGTGTAGTCTGAAATATGATATAAGTTCGACACTATACGATCTAACAATAGTTTTCGTTTTTGGGTATGCGAGTTTTCGGGAATTCAGATTCCTCAAATTTATTGGTTTTTTACATAGTTATAATATAAATTAGCAGGTTATTTTAGCCAATTTTGAAGAAATATAGATCAAAATTAACACCAAAAGACAACTTAAAATACATGAAAATTGAAATATAGTAGATTCAATAATATAGAATTTAACAATAATACTGTTAGAAGAGGTAGGGATTGTTCATATTTGATATTGGAGAAAGGGGAAAAATTCAAATTTGATACCCGAAAGTAGGGCTTATTTTGGATCTGATACCCCAAAGTTCAACTTAATCAATTAAGTCCCTAAAGTTTGCAAAATTAATCGGGAATGGTCCCCGCCGTTAAAAATCCGTCCAATTGGACGGAAGTTAACTGCCTGAAATCGATTTAGAGGCAAAATTAATTTGTTGCCCTAATTTCTTCCCCAATTTCTTGCGCTTCCCCAATTTCTGCGATTCCCGACCACAATCGATCGATTCCACACAAATTTCCTCAATTCTGACTTCAAGAATCCTCAACCTTTTGTTTGCAATGTTTGAAAACTGCGATTCTTCGTCATATTCAAGCTGGAATTCTTCAAAGAGGCTTCAAACACAGCAGCAATGTAAATGTGGATTTGAGTTGCCTTTGAAGACCTCTTGGTCGAAAGATAATCCAGGGAGGAGATATTGGTGTTGCCCAAATTATGGGGTAAGATTTATTATCATTTTGTTGAATTCGAATTTGCACTGTATTTGAACTTATTTTCTGGTTTTTTTTCTTGTTTGGTCGATTGTGATGCTTGTTGTTTTGTGTATATGGCAATGCAGAAAGTAGGGTATTGTGGAGTGTTCAAATGGCTTGATGATGAAATTTGTGTTCGGTCCAAAAGCATCATTCCCGGATTGTTGAGAAAATGTGACAGGATGGAGGAAGAAATCAATGAAGTGAAGAGAATGGCTGCAGACAAAGAAATGAAAATGAAGGATGAAATCAGTGCTTTGGAGAAAAAATTAGAGGAAGTTGAGAAAAAGTACAAATTTGCAAAGAAGTGTGTTGTAATTTTGATGTTTGTTTTGTTTGTGGTTTATAATATGTAGGATGTGTAATCTTGAATTTTGTTGGATGTGTAATTCCTGTTTTTGGACAATGTTATTGGTGTTAGTAATTGAAGTGTTCTTGGTTTACATTATTGTTTTGAATTCGAAGTGTTTGCAAAAATGTGAGACATTGAGATTAAAAACAGGATGCAAGAATTGCAGGGAAATAATACAGCTTGTACACATAACATCTCTAGAAACCAATTTCATATTAATACCAATAATACATAGTACATTGTTCAAATACATAAACACCAACATCAAATGAGCAAATAAAGAAAAAAACCAGAAATTCAGTGCAAACCAGAAACTGTTCCAAGCAATTCAGTATTACATATGTTAAAATTCCAATAATACAATGACAACAGATTTTCATTTCTTCCCACTACCACTTCCACCACCTCCTTTGTTCCCAATTCCAGAACTCTTTGAGGATTCTCCCCTCTTCCTCTTGTGAGCCCTTTCATTCAAATTGGAGAGTGTGATGTAGTTTACACCTCCTTTCACAAGCACTGGACTGCTCATGCCAACTGATTGGATAACCTAGCATTGTAGTCAATATATAAGATTACTCATCCTCTTATATTTTCTGTAAAACATTGGTTTAATGAGAAAAATTTACTCACATTCACATTTTGAGTTCCACCTGGGGTTCCTTGGATGTTTGTTGACATTCTAGGTCTTGACTTCTTTGCTTGTTGGTTGGCAGCCTATAAACCACATTATTAGTGAAAAAAACAGATGGATCCAAACACATACAATGCTTGTTAAACACATACAATTGCCTTTACCATAGTTGGGGGTGTTTCTTCATGTGCAGGGTAAGTAGAAGTTTTTTCATTTGCAGGGTGGATAGAACTGTGCCCCTGTTCAGTTGATTCCCTCTGCAGTGGCACTGAAAAGCTTATATCCTCCTCAGGCTGCCCTGCTGACACCTCTCCAGGTGTTCTTCTAACCTGTCAACATAGTAAGAATGAAAGAATATGTTATAAAATAGCATAAATGTTATAAAATACTGCAGGAAATGTTACAGTGTGTGGTATTACCCTTAATTTTGGAACTCTTTCAGTGGGTTGGCTAAGTCCTTGAGTGTTGGATGCATCAAATGGCTGGGATGAAGTCATTGGCACCTCCTCAGGCTGCTGCAACACCTCTTCCACTGGAGCACTTTGTTTGCTCTTGCAAGTCCTCTTGTTGTGGCCTTTACCACCACAGATTCTACAGGATGTTGTCTTTTGGAATCTCTTCAACCTGGTCTGACTGGCATCAGATGTTGGAGGCTCATTTGGATTTCTCCTCCTCACCTTCTTTGGTCTGCCTGCCTTGGACTGTATTTTAGGTGGTAAAGGTGGAGGCAAGCTGCTTTTGGACCAGAACTCAGGTCCACAGATCCCAATGATGGGGTGCTCATATGCCATCTTGTAAGCCTCCACCTTGTAGAAGTCATGCACATAACTCTCTGGATCCTCATTCTTGCACCATATAGCTGAAATGGCATGTGTGCATGGTATTCCTGTCAAGTCCCATCTCTTGCAGCTACAACATCTTTGAGCCAGATCAACAACATGCTGGTGATGTGGCCCCAAGATTTGATAATGCCAGTCATCACACTTCATTGGGATGCATTCACCTGCCTTCTTCATGTTCTTCTGTAGAAAAGCCTTGATCCTTGGACAGATGCCCTCACCATCCCATTTTTTGCCCTCATCTCTATTGACCTGCATCCTTGTCATGAGAATGTTTCTGACTGTTTCCAACATTGTGAGGATTGGCTTGTCTCTTGCTGACAGAATAAGTGAGTTGAAGCTCTCACACATGTTGTTAGTTAGGATGTCACATCTTGGAACTGAGTTGAAATGGGACCTACTCCACTGGTTTGGTGGCTTGGCAACTAGCCAATCATATGCTCTCTTGTCTAATGCCTTCAACTCCTCCATCCTTGAAGCAAACTCCTCCACCCTTATTGCTCTTGCTGCTGCCCAAAGTGCTCTCTTTAATGCCACCCCCAGAAAGCCATCCTTTTTCATGTTGGAATGCAAATGCTGGACACAGAATCTATTCTCTGCATTGGGCACTACCTCCTCAAAGGCTGGAATTAGGCCCTTCTGCTTATCACTCATAAAAGTCCAAGCATATTGATTATCAAACCCAATATCCCCATCCAAGAGCTCTAGAAACCAGACCCAAGAGTCTCTTGTTTCACTCTCAACAACTGCATATGCTATTGGAAACATGCAGTTGTTTGGATCAACACCCACAGCAGTCAAAAGCTGACCTTGCTGGTGACCCTTTAAGAAACACCCATCCAACCCAATCACCTTCCTACAAGTCTTAAACCCTCTCTTACATGCATCAAAACATATGTATAACCTGTGGAATTGGAATGTTCCTTCCCTTTCATCCTCTAACAGTTTCAACACCACAGTGGACCCTGGATTGGACCTAAGTAGCTCATCACAATAGTCCCTAAGCCTACTGAATTGTTCTTTCATACTACCCTCTAACATTTCCTTTGCCTTTTTTGAGGCTCTATATGCTTGTTGCTTTGAAATGTCAACCTTCAATTTAGAGCACACTTCAGTCCTGAACTCATTGGTCTCTAACTTAGGGTTTTTCTTAAACTTATCCAGAAAATACTTCCCTAGCCATGAAGAGGTCAGACTGGGGTTCTTGTAGGTCCAAGAACACTTGGTATGTTCTGGTCTATACACCTTAATCTGCCAAGAGTTGGTGTCTTTGCTCATGGGTGAGACATAAACATACCAATCACAGCCCTCTTTCCTACATTTCACTGCCAACCTCCTATTGTCATTCTTCTCAATAATGAAAGACATCCCCCTCTTAAAACAAAAGGTCTCAACACATTCTTTAGCCTCTTTTTTGCTTGAAAAAATGAGACCAACCTTAAGTTCTGGTTTTCTACCCTCAGTCATAGGGTTAAACTTGGTAAATTTGGGCATAGCATCCTCATCACTAGCCTGAACACTATCTACTGAATCACTGCTATTGGCAACAACCTGCTCATCACCCTCAATCATAGCCCTAACCTCATCAGTCACAAACTCATTTTTCATTTTCCCACCACTACCCTCAACACCCCCAAACTCAACATCCCTGTCCACATTTTCATCATACAACTTATCATCCTCTTCCATCTCATAATCAGTATCTAACAACACATCTAAGTCCTCATCATCACTCAATTCAGTTTCATTTTTACTTTCATCTTCACCCATAAGTTCATCCAAGAAAGAAATGTCAATATCCTCATCTAAGTTGACAGGATTAGGTTCATCATTTGAGGGTGCTACAGGATTAGATTCAGCTAAGTGTTCTATGTAGAAAATAACCTCCTTATTCCTAGGGATATAGTCCATTGTCCTATACACAGCTGCATCACAAGTCAGTCTTCTACTATCCTGTATACAAACCCCAACCTGATGCCACCAGCTAATTTTATCAGGATCATAACCTAATTCAGTGGCAAACTCACTCAATTCAATTAATCCTAACTTCTCACCATCTACATTATCAAAATAATCCACAACCCCCCCATCATAATACCTATAACTGGTTTCATCTAACCACATTCTACCACCATGATGCACTTTCATGGTAAACATAGTAGATTCATCTGCATATAACAAAATAATTGCGCATTTTAGGCATTCTGGCCCATTGAAAGCAGAAAAAGCAGATAAATGTCCACAAGATATGAAAGGCCATCTATTGCAAGCATAATAACAGCCATATGAAAAATGAAGAAAACACAACAATTCAGCTCTGTTTTTGGCCGCATTATGAAAAATCATCAAACAATCCACATTATATCTTAGCTACACACACATCATTACCAGAAATGCAGCAAACCCATACATTTTTGTAATGGAATTTCGAAAAAGCCCTAAAAACTTACCATAATGTGGTGTGTTTTTCAGTCCACTGGAGCTTCTTCTTGCCATTGTGAGGAATGCTATGGTCTTTAACAGCTGGAATGAGGATTGCGAGGGTCGTGAGTTTCCAGTGATGGTCGATTCTTGTCGAAGTGGCCTGGGGTTAAGGATGATTTGAAGATTGGAAGGGTTTGGGGGAAGAATTAGGGCTGCGCAAGAAATTGGGGAAGAAATTAGGGCTACAAAATAATTTTGGCTCTAAATCGATTTCAGACAGTTAACTTCCGTCCAATTGGACGGATTTTTAACGGCGGGGACCATTTCCGATTAAATTTGTCAACTTAAGGGACGTAATTGATTAAGTTGAACTTTGGGGTATTCGATCTAAAATAAACCCTATTTTCGGGTACCAAATTTGAATTTTTCCCTGGAGAAAGACATGACATGAGTTGCAAAATTATTTGAGATATAATATAAATTATGGTGTATTGGTCCCACCATCTTTTTTCCCTCTCATAGAAACGTCATTCTCTTTAAGAATTCTACATCTCTGTAAAAACAATTAAAAATAATAGTAAAATTAATGATTAAAAACACTCTCAAAATTCATTGATGCAGATGCCCTGAATATAAATTAATTACATTTATTTATAAAAATGAGTTCAATCTTAAGATCAAGATTGGGTTGGGGTATAAAATACCATTTTTATACCATTCTAGCTCGATCATAAGTATTGATGCATCTCAAAGTCATGTTTTTATCAAAGATCCTTGTCCCATTAATTTTGATATCCATCCAAATAAATTGGTTCTTTGGGAAAATTGTCTAAAAAGGAACTTGGAAGCCCTCATTCCTATGTTTGGTTCAATTTTTTAAGGTCCATGTTGGGACTCGATCCATTTTTTAAATAAAAATATGTGACAGATTAGAGATGGTGTCACTTAAATTTTTCATAAGATTGATTTTTTTTTACTTGTTACACAAACCAATTTTCATAAATTCATATATGATTTTATAATATGTAAAATCATTGTTTTGTTTTAAAATGGTGTGAATTATCTTCAAAATAAATCATATTCAAAATTTGTTTGAAGGTTAAAATTGCAAAAATTATTAAAGTCATGTTATATTTGTCTTGAAATTGAAAAAATTGGTTAAATTACAAATTAAGTTAAATTTATGATTTTTCCCACAATTAACCCTGATTTATTATATGTTTGTTTCTCGATTTATAGGACAATTGTTACTATAAATGTCAAATTATTAACGTTGGAAACAATTAGTTCATGTATTGTGATAATTAATTTGTTCTTGATAATAATTAATATATGTATCTTATTGTAAAATTGTGTTGGTAAATGTTGGTATAGGTATATTTTATTGATTATGATTTTCGTGGATGGATAATATAATTTGGATTTGAGTTTCAAAATAAATAAGGATTTCAAAATTTAAACTTAAATGTAAATATTAGGTTAGGTGAAAGATCAGATCATTTTGAATATTATAGCTACACTTGTAGTCTAATAATGTCACTTTATCTTATTTATTTATTCACTGTTTATTTTGTCTTTAATGTCATTGGATTTTTTGTATCATTATTTTATTCACTTGATGAAAATTTATTTCACGTTTGTAAACACATGCTGAAAACACTATCGTTGATTGGATTCGAAATACTGTTAACTCTTGTACGGAAATAGTGATAATATATTTATTTTTTGGTTTAATTATTACTTAGATCAACAACTTGCGCAACCCCGGTGCACCGTACCCCCAAAGGTATTATTAGTTTGGTATTATGTATATATCCATAAGGTATTATTAGTATATTCATAAGATATTATTGGTATATTCTTGAAGGTATTAGTGGTATACTCATAAGGTATTAGTTGCATATTCATAAGGTATTACGTGTATAATTGAAATATACTATGTTTTAGTGAAGGTATTATTCAAGGTATTACTTGTTACAAGTTAAGATATTACCCATATTACTTAAAGGTATTACACTAAGTATTTGGGGGCACGGTACCCCGGGGGCACGCAAGACCTACTCATTAGTTAGATATGTTTTTACTACACAAAATAATATCTCCAATAATTCAGATGAACAAATTCAAATTATTAATATTGTTCCCAAGTTGAAGAAGCTTTAGAGTGAGTGAATAAACATTTTCGAATTTTCAAACTTTTTTCCAAAATATATAGAGTTTAGCTCACTGTGCGGGTAGTTAGATAGCTTGCTGCTCAATGATACTGCAGTAACCTTTCTGAAAGATTACTGAACAGTTTGAACTTCGAGTTTTATGCAGCGGAAATTCTTTTTATGAAAACACAAGTATGGAAATATGATTTTTTAAGCAAGTGCAATATGATGCTTTAAGATAAGATATGCAACAAGATGAATATAAGCAAGATATAAAGAACACAGAGATATACATAGGTTCGAAGGCGGAGTAACCATTCTACGTCCTCTTCGCCTCTTCTGAAGAGGGAACTTTGTTAATCTTGTTGGATTACACAACCCTAGCTATTACAACACAAACTTAACAAATAGTAGCAAGCTTTCCACACAGGTTGCTTGCCTACTCGACCAACTGACCCACACAGGATCCTTACTCTTTCTACTAGAGCGAAAGCTTAGCATGAATTTATTCCTAGCACTAAGCACTCTTAAAACAATATAAGATAAAGGTATATGAGTTCTTCTTCAACTGAAGTACAACAAGTTTTTGAGAGTTAAGCTTCCTTGAAGGTTGTTTGCTTCTTAGATTGAGTGACTGAATAAATATGCGATCTTCTGATTGAGAGCTTGAAATCGCGTATTAGAGTTGTAGATTCAGTGGTTGTTTCAGTCTTCAATCTCCTCTATTTGTAGCCTTGAAAATCTGCCCGTTGAAGTTAGATAAATCTTCTGCATTTAATGCATTTGATCTTCATAGTACACTTCATTAAATGCGGCTGACTTTGGAGCATCTCCTTGTCCACGTGGCATACTCTGATTTGTTGTTTTTTGTTGATGTCTCTAGTGGTAACCAGCAACATTCTCTTTGATCTTGATTTGATTTGATATCCGAGGAATCTTAAGTCTGACTGTCAGTGGCATAACTGCTCTGAAGCCTTATGTTGTTGTAGAGTAACCTTCATATGTTGCTGCAGTGACCTTCATGTCTTAGTAAATTTTTGATGTCTTCTTCAACCCAACAACCTTTTCAACTTAGACTAGCTCACTTAAACATTGTGAGAAAATGGGGTGCTCTAATTCCTTATTACAAGAATTGTTTTATGTCTCAAAACTAAACATTTAAAATCATAACAATTATCTTTTTATTAAAAACAAACTACACAAAATATTAGTATTACAAAGTATTATTTCCATTCCATATATATAGGCTTGTTTGGGATGTGCCAAGTTTGTATGAACAAATTTATTTAGCTCATTTACTAATGTACCTCTACTCAATTTAACATTTTATCTTGAAAATATAAAAAAGTGCATTAAATGTTCAATATTATATTATAATCATCAATAAAAACTTGTGTGTGATGATATCACAAATAGTTTTCGTGAAATGAATCTTTTTTTATCAATTATCCAAACTCAATTTCACAAATTTATATGTGAGTTGTAAATTGTGGGTTGATTTATCTCACATAAAATGGTTCGTGAAATAGTTTCATACAAAACTCTTACTTCAGAACATAATACTCATTAGGTATGAATATAGTAGAAAATGGATTAGTAATTAGTTTTATGAATAACATTATCGATCGATAACATAAAGTCCAACAGACCTATATATATTTAAAGATTAAAGTTATTTTATTCAAATTAATTCATAGATTAATGAGCTTATGAATATAAGTATATAATGATCATTATATCCCCTTTTAAAAATTTAAAGATTGAGTTTCCAAAAAAGTGAAAAATTCGGCATTGAATTAAATGAAGTTTAAGTAGAAAAACAAGACAAGAGAAAAACTAAAAGAAAAGCATTAATTTGTCTTTGTCATCCAAAATCAATAGTGACAAATAAATTAATAAAAAAAATTATATTGTAAAGCAATTTTAAAATGATGAATTATATACATTTATTAATCATAAAATTCTAACACATTTCGTCGTTATACTATCACCTATATATATGTATATTATTTTCAAGAAAAAACATAAAAGAAACAGAAAAAAACAATTTTGATCTACTTAAAACATAAGAGAAAGTAGATGATGGGCCTGGGCTTATGTTTTTCCAATTGGGCAATGTACTTGGGCTTGGGCTTTAGATTGTAGGGTTCTTTGTTGGGTCACAAATCAGCATACATCTCATCAAATAGTAATTCTATCACACAATTACAAAATTTCTCAATGGCCATTATTTCACTTTTACCTTTAAATCTTATTAGTTGTTTTATTTACCCGTGCACACATTAATTTTACTATCTTAATGTTTTAGCATATAAATGTTAAACACAGAAAATAATAAACTTTTCTTGAGAATAATTTCTGTTTAATTTTTACCCGTGTGATGCATGATAATAAAATTTAAATATTTCAAGTTTGATGTATGTAAATTTTATTTAAAAAAAATCAATATCAATTAGAACTACTGCGATGCATGGACATATATACAAATTGTAAATGTTGTAATTTTAAAATGTACATATTATCATTAAAGTTGCAAAAACTTATTCACCTAATTCTTTAAGCTACTTCCGCAAGTGTACGGTGTAGATCGTAGACACGACAAGCAAGGTCGATCCCACAGAGACTATTGTTAGAATTAATTGATTACCTAAATTCTACCCCTAATTTTATCTAAGTTATCAAATTCAAAAGATATCAGATTAATTATGCAAACTAAAATGCAATTAAAATTCACAAGATCAAACAAATATTCTAAGACAGGTTAAAGAACATGGTTTCATCCGATTCTCCTCTCAATGTCACCTTGATCAATCCAATTTCATTGATTAATAATCCTATATGAGCATCACGAATATCAAATTAAAAGCTCTCTCGAGTCATTTAACCGGTTGATTATTATGCTACCAGAGGTATCTCTACTCGATTTGATAAAACAAAACAACTCCTAAAAGCACCTAAGATTGAAAATCTCATCACATATGTCATTTATCTCTCGATCTCATGCTGCATATATGTCATGTGTTTACTCTTCCGTGATTAAATCTCCTCTCTCGAATTTCGACTTAATTACTTAAAGATGCTCAATTAGGGGCCCTCTTATCAAACAAGCAATCAAACTATAAACACATGAATAGGATCGAAAAATCAAGAAATTAAATTAAAATCAAAGATCCATCAAGGTTTGAATCGAACTACTCACATATCCTAGAAACCTACGAAATCTAGCCAAACATGATATCAATCAAATTCATAGACAAAATTGATGACATCATATCAAAACTGAAATCCAACAAAAAGTAGAAAAGTTTAAAGAAAAAGTCTAAGAACAACGATCTCGCGATTCTCGATCTTCGAATTCTCCTTCGTATTTTCTCTTGAATGCTCTCAAAATTTGTGTTTTCTCTCTACGAATGCTTATGTCCTGATTTTTGGAATTATTGGGGTATTTATATCTTCATGGAAGTCTTGGTAGTCAAGGAATAGGATAAAATCCATCCAAAATCGTGTTTTAGATGAACTAGAAAACCCGGGCACGGTCGTGCTCCTCGACAGGGTTGACCGTGCCCCACAGCTATCCCGCTCGCTAACCGCGTACGACCGTGTCCCTAGACACGACCGACCGTGCGCGGCTGCTCTCCTTCTCTGGCCCTCCGCGAACGGTCGTACGCCACAGCACGGCCTGGCCGTGCGCGGCCGCTCCTGACCATGTGCTAATGCACAACTTCGTTCTTTGCTCGTTTTCGGCCTTGTTTTCGGCCTTGTTTCTGGGTACCCATAGCATCCCGACCCGCCCCGCCTAATACTAATATTAATATATATATTGTGATAATTGAATTTATATATATATATATATATATATATTAATCTCAATTAATGTATATAATACAATAATTAAGTGTATATGTGTATATATATAAACGTAATTGAGGCTCATATTTTAATTAATAACATTACATGTAAAATAATGTTTTTAATTTGTTTTTGAGTGTGTAAAATAGTAAAATTAAATATCACTTCAAATTATTTAATCAAATAATTATTCAAATTATTTAGTTAATGATTTAATTAGGTGTTTTTCAAATTATTCATGTTAAAATTGTAATTTGTTATTTATTTTTTTAATTTTTTTTATAAAAACGGGGTTGGACGGGACGGGGCACCGGGCAACAATTTCCGACTTGTGGCGGGTCGCGGGGTAGGGATGCGGGTAGTAGGCGCGGGACGGGTCTGGGTAGTTAACTACCCACCCCGACCTGCCCCATTGCCATCCCTAGTCCGTAGATGCCCTTCCTTCCCTCTAATTTATAATTGATGTGTTTTTTAAGTTATGGCTCGATTTCGTGTCCTACATGCCTTGTTTAAGAGAGTGCTTGCTTGAAAAATATAAATATTTTGATAATATGTATTCGGATTTATGATATCTAATTTTAATAAATTATTGAAGCGGGCTTTGGATAAATAAGATTTCAGAGCTAACAATGACTATTATGTAATTGTAATGATCAAATTTAAAAGTTTGCGTAGAAAATAAGATTGAAATCCTAATACAAAGAGTTTATCTTATTTTTAAAAACTTACCAAACACCTTTGAGATGCATAAACTATTAAAATCGGGCTTTTTTATTTTTGGTGTGGACTCCGTCAAAGATGAATTGGAGGGAATTAATGAAACTGATTTTTAATTTTCATTTTACTTTACAATATCAAACTATTTTATTTGATGTAATATTGTAAATAATTAAGAACGTCGATCGTTTCTATTTTATGTAATTTCTCATGGGTGACGATTTCCCTGCAGGGACCATCCTCATTGGGTAAGACACGATGGGATTTCCTGATCAAATCGGTGAATGAGGTGGGGATATTGAATCACCGTTTAAAAATTATAGAGATGATATGACGATGGTATTTATGCACCCTACCCAATCCCCGGCCCGACTCCGAGTTTATATGAAACGGGGATTCCCCGTTCACTATTATTTATTATATATATAAATAATTTAATAAGTATCCTAAAAATTAAAAAAAAATAATAACATTCATTCTCGACTCTTTTAACACTTTCTAAATTTCAATGGATTAATTAATAATTTAACTTCTTAGATTAATAAATTTGTTGATGTTATTGTTATATATTGCACATTTTAAGTTGTATGAAGTTAACTTGTTAGATTAGGTTGTCATTTTTATTATATATTTTATACTTCGGTTTTAAAGACTAGTTATATATTTGAATTTTTTAATATTTATTTATTGAAAAATATTTTTAAATTTTGTTCAATGGTAGGAAATTAAATTTGGAGAAGCCGAATCCCCGCGGGGAATCTGTTCCCTGAACGGTGAATTCTCATCCCTGTACCAAATTCTCAAAATGGAAATAGTATACTACGAGAATGATAGTTTATATGTCAATTTGATATAGGGATCGTATTATCAATACCTTCCCCAAACTTGCACATTGTCATCCCTATAATTCCTAAATGAATAAGTTAATACATATAAAGAGAAAAATCAATTCAAACATGTAAATATTTAAGAAAGACCTACCTCACAATAAACTTTCAACTCAAACATCATATTCTATCGTACTGACATATAATATGAACTATAAAATCCCATCATTATCTAACTAGCTATTTTTACAATTTCATCCTCTAAAACCAAATATGTCTTTGAAGGTTTAGGCTAAATTTATCCTCAATTAGAATGAACTATTTAACCATACATAATTCTTAAACTACAAGTCTCAAATTTAATGTTTCTTCTATATAGCCAAACTCAAGTTTAATATTATCCATGGAGAAAAGAAAAACCTAGTACTCAAGTTTTGGCCACGTTTCAATGTCAGTCCAATTGATTGAATTTATTAACAATTATATCAATTGCATCGGAAATATGTAAAAATATTTTAAAACTAATGTGGTGGGTTTGTTTTTAAGTAACAATAATTATTAATTATTGTGAGTACTATGACTCATATCATACTTAATGAATAGAACACATGCATTTGCCAAGTGTCTTATGCGACAAAACTATAAACTACAATTTGCCAAGTATTGATAGATGGATACAATACTATAAAAATAGACAAATTTTCTTGTGCATTAGGTGCATGGATTTGGATTGGTGCAATTGAAGCGATCCAATTCGGATGGGCGCACCTAGGTTTTCCTTTTTTTTTTTTTTTTTGGCTTCAAGCTGTTACATTTATATTGTAAGAATATGACATTTATGTTATATAAAGTGTGACCTTATATATAAATGTTGTGATTTTTATATGTTCAGAAAAATTGAAAATTTTCAGGTTTTTTTCATTCAGATTGAGACCTTTATGTTCTATTGTTGTGACCCTTATGTCGTATTCTTGTGACCTTTATGTACAAATATCATGACCTTTATGATTCATAACTTGAAAAAAATGAAAAATTTTAGAAAATTTTCAACGCATTTTTAAGATGAACATACCTTTATGTGATATTAGTTATACCTAATATATAACATAAATGTGCAACTAATATCACATAAATGTGCAATAAATATTACATAAATGTGCAACTAATATCGCATAAAGGTAAATATGTATAAATTTTGTTAAAATTATTCCTTTTTTTTTCTAAGTTAGAGTATATAAAGGTCACCATATTTATACATAAAAGTCACACTTATATAATATAAAAGTCGCATCCATATACATAAAGGTAACAACCTGAAGCGAAAAAATAAAATTTAAAAAAAATAAAAAAAAGTGTGCAGATCTGGATCGACCCATACCTGACCCGAATTGTATGTGCATTTGGTGCACACAAGACCAACTCATGAAAATATGGTGTCTCTCTCTAATCAATACAGGTTCTTTTCTGATTTGACTATGATACCTTTATATTTAATGTTCTATCTCGTATTTCATAATACTATATAAGAACGACATTTGATGAATCTGATGCGGGGTGATTATTTCACAAGGTGAGGCTATAAATCTTTTACGTACGTATAATTTAATGGTGGGCAAATATTGATTGTTTCGGTCTAAAATTGTTAGGATTTAGTCGATTAACCGAGCACAATCAGCTAGCTGCAACTTACCACAATAATAACCCAGAAAACCCTAATTCTATGTTGATGAAGATTGATCGAATTGAACCATAAAACGAACACAAACACGCAAGATTTTAAGTGGTTCGGCTCGTCAACATCGGCCTACGTCCACTGAAAGAAGAATCACACTAATTGATCAAGAAACGAGAGAGAAAAATGATAATTTACAAGATCATCCATCAACCTAGAGTTTTTCCCCTTCACTCTTGAAGAACCCTAATCGCTAATCTTACTCAATACTGAAAGTTACCAAATCCCCCTTACCACTGAGTAACCTCTAGTATATATAGGAGAAAACCCCTCTAACCAATTTTATGATTGAATAACAGAATCGGCACGAATCAAGGAAACAAATCTAACAGATGCGCCAAAACCCTAACCCTTGCCCTAACCGCTATAAGTAACTTGGGTCGGTTTTACAGCTTAACATGCTCCGATTCAGGCTTGTCTCGGCCGGTTCTTGACCCGATCGATCCGATTCCTTAACTTGTAGAGGATTTCAGAGTTGCCAACACCACAAAAATGAATTGAAGTAAAACATGTAGAAACATAGTATACATTTGAATGAACAAAGCACGATTATTTGCCACGTATGATTTGTGACTAAGCTACTATTCTTGCATTTGAGATGGAAAATGATGAGACTTCCTCGATATTGCTTAGTAAGAGGACACGTGTTATCTCATCAGAATTCCTTAATATTGGATCTTCACAGAAATCATATCAATGATATAATACATTTATGAAAGAAAAAAAAAAGGGTAACTTAAAAAAACAACTCAAATTATCTTTTTTTTTTTATTATTTTGCAACTTAATCTTTTTGTTATTTTTGTTTTCTGATTGGAACCTATTCTTTTACAGATTTACCGATTGCAAATTTTACGGTGAAATGTGGAGATCACGTGAGAGGCACGTGACTTAATTTGTCCACTTTTACAAATTAAACTTTGTTCTTTTATCTAATTGTAACTTGTACTTTGTTTTTCGATTTTTTATAAAATTGCAACCAATGATGAAAATTTGGGTTTCGGTGGAAATATAAGTATCTTAATTTCATGGAAATATCGTGAAAATATCGATATTGATGGAAATATGGGTACATATATTTATTGATATTTTTCTATTTTTATCGATATTTTCCGATATTCATTGATATTCCACCGATATTTACCTCTATTCCACCAATTTTGACCTATATTTCCTTGATATTTATTTTTTGAATATGATCGGTCACACTTATATAACATAAATGTCACACTCATAGAACATGAAGGTAATAGTTTGAAGCGAAAAAAAATCATGATTTGCAATTGGATAAAAGAAATAAAGTTTGGGTTGCAATTGGATTAAAAAAATAGAGTTTGAGTTGTAAAGTGCAAATATTAATTCATTTACCGAAAAAATGATTAGAAAAATAATTTAGATTGCAATCGAAAAATCTACAAAAAGACTAGGTTGCAATTTGGTAAAAAAAAGAGTTTGCAAAGTGAATAAATAGTTTTGGTTGTGTTTTTGTATTTTACCAAAAAAAATTAAGTAGTAATTTTTAAATACACAGAAAAAAAGATTATCTTGTCATAACTAAACTGCTTCTTACGGAACATTTCTTTTATATAAATAAATATATATATATATATATTAACAAATATAGTACAAGAGATGTAATAATATATTATATATATAAGTAATGATTAAACACTTAAATAAACTTATACTTTTCAATTTTCACACTTTGCAACCTCAACTTAATTTTTGACTGATTGCAACCCGTAGTCCACAAATTTTACAAATTGCAACCTCTAACAATTTTCCAATAAAATTGGGGTGTTTTTATTTATTTATATTTTCATATTTGTTTGGGTCATTTTAGAAAACTAAATTGAATTATTAGAAGTCATATGTAACAAAATTGATAGTTTACCCTTAAATCAATTTATTCAATTAAGGTAAAAAAAATCTTTTATTACATATGAGTTCTAATAATTCAATTTCGGTTTTCTAAAATGACCCCAACAATTATGAAAATATCCAAAATCATCCCAATTTTTGCTGGAAATATCGTTGGAAGTTGTAATTTATAAAATTCGTGAAGTTCAGGTTGCAATCTGTCAAAAAGTAAAATTTAGATTACAAAATGTAGAAATAGGAAAAACATATGTTGATTTAAAGTGTTTAACCCTATAAATAAACATGATGTAATTCATGGAAGAAATTGTACATTTTACTTTTATTATATGAAGAAATAGCAGGCCATTAATATCATCTCCATTCTACATCATTATCGATAGATCAGATGTGGCAGTTGATATTATCACTGTACTTAATGAAAATGCATTATTATATGCTAAATTGGAAAGATGATTTTATTAATGAATTAAAAAATAGTGCGTCGTAAGTTGTACATATATAAAAACGACAACGTTTCATGTAACATTAATTATTATATGTATCGTCGTATATTGTAATGACTAAAAAATATTGTTTATGATGAACTGTCCACAATTCATCACTAAATTTGATAACAAAAGTATAATATTTCGTTATCCATCACTTTAGGTTAAAATAGGGGAAAATTCAATTTTAGTCCACTTAGAAGGCTACTGTCCATTTTTTGTCCACTTAAAAATCTAAATTCAATTTTAGTCCACTTTGGTCAAAATTTATCACTATTTGGTCCAATTTCCGTCAGAAAACGGGTTTCGTCGGTGATTGTAGTTCAACCGCCACCGGATTTTTTTAAATGCTTATGTGGCACTTTCGGAGTCCACATGGACCAATAATTATTATCTGAGTCAATTTTTTATATATAAAAATTTTTTAACTGAAAAATTAAGAAAAAAAAAATCCAAAATGTCTTCTTCCCCAAGCCCCCAGCCTCCACCATTCCCCCAACCAAAATTCCTCCCCCGCAACTCCACCATTCCCCCCAACCAAAATTCCTCCTCAAATTGTCAATTGAATAATTTCATCAATCGGGTGCATTTTCAACGGGAGAGATGGAGAGGGATAATAGAGAGAGATAAATAGGGAGGCGGCGCCGACCGGTGGACGATGGCCGACCCCGGAACAAAAATAACAGAATTAGGGAACAATAAATCAAACAAGATGTTTTACCCATTTTTCCCACTCTGTGTTACCAATACTCCTCCTCCTCAAATCCTTCCTACTCTGGGTTCGGCACCGCCACGTAGGGCGGCGCCGTGTCGGGTGTGCATGACCCTCATGTGGTGTGTGCTTTGCTGCTGTTGGGAGTTGGGTGGAACGGGAAGGCGCCGCCGCGTCGGGCGGCGCCGTGTCGGGTGCGGGGGAAGGGTGTGAGTGGTCGCCGGCGACGAGCTCGTCGTCGGCAGTGTTGCGGCGGCCAAGGAGAAGGGGGAAGCGACGGGGCAGGGGGGAGAAAGGGGCCTTTTTTTTAATTTTTAATTATTTTTTATTTTTGATTAATTTATATATATGGTTGACTAGGATAATTCTGATTGGTCGAGGATTATCCACGTGGGATCTGACATGCCACATAGGCGATCTAAAAATCCGACGGCAGTTGAATTACAATCACCGACGAAACCCGTTTTCCGGCGGAAATTGGACCAAATAGTGACAAATTTTAACCCAAGTGGACTAAAATTGAATTTAGCTTTTTAAGTGGACTAAAAATGGGCAGTAGCCTTTTAAGTGGACTAAAATTGAATTTTCCCCGGTTAAAATATAATCAATTTTAATCTTGTACCCATAAAATAAGATAATCTTATCCTCAAATATTTGTGGGAAACGATTTTACATGTAATTTTGTAAGATGGATCATTATATCCACTAATAGATCTATTTTCACAAATTTACATGTGAGTTACAATATTCGAATTACAAAACTCATCTCATATAAAATGATTCGTGAAACGGTGTCCCATAAAACTTAATTATATATATGGATGGTTCATGATAGCATTATAGCTAAACACGCCCAAATGGTTCGGAAAATCGGAACCGGGCCGGTTCGAACCGGCGGTCAACGGTTCCGGGAACCGTTGACCCGATTCCGGTTCCAAACCGTAACCGGGAACCATATATATATGGTTTGGTTACGGTTTGAGATTTTTAAAACCGCCAAACCGGCAGTTAAATCACCGGTTTATGCAAATTTTTTTTAAAATTTCAGGGTGCCACGTGTGGACGGCTCACATTCAAAGCCAATAGCCGTTGGAGATCAACGGCCCACGCGAAGTAGCCGTTGCAAACTGGTTTAACCAGAACCGGAGGTTCGAACAGCCGGATATCCCTAAAATAAATTGGAATCGAGCGTTATTTAATTAGATTAGATTGGTAAATTTAATTGAAATATAGTGAAATTATAGTCTTATAATTAATATCTTGATTTTTCTTGTTAATTACTTCATTGATCTTTATTTTCATTTAGCTGGTTTTCGTTAGATAATCCATAATCGTTATACCTATTAATTTATATAAAATTAGACAATTAATTTTATTTTAATGCACTAGTCTTTTTGAAATCGATCTTATTCATTCTATTTATAAATAGTGCTATATCTCATGCACTTGTAGAATGAACTACGAGATAGACGAGTATTGACAAACTAAATAAATTGTAGATAATTTGCGGCGAAAATTTCAGTTCTTACATTAATATGTTAAATTTACTGCAACTTTATGTTAATAATTTTTTTTTCACAACTTGGTACGATTGATTATATATATATATATATATATATAACTTTGTCGTTTTACACATAGAGAAACACAATTATCTTTGTATTTGTATAAGTTCATATATATAATATATATATATATATAGTTCTGTACGTTAATATATGCACAACACTGACGTATCAAAACATATATCATAAATTTAGAGTACAAAAGTGAGATCCATTACATATCCATTAATTCCTTGTTAAAATTGTGACCCTTCATATAGCCCATGAATCATATAGTATCTTGGATCCCTTAAAATGTTCATCATACTTGTCCTCAATCTTCTCCTCCTCAAACTAAGATGAAAATAAAATACCACAACTAAATATAATTTGATACCTATTACGTGGCAGTAAAGATTCCAACCTAAACTGGTTCGCAAAGAATATAGTTGACTGTCGAAATTTCAGATAACAAGCTAGTTATCCTTGTTCCAAGAATTTCATCGTCCTGAAATGCAAAGCTCATCCAAAATGATTAACATTTGTGGAAATTCAACGTGTTTGTTATCATAAAATGTATGAAGCTGTCTTGAATACATAGTGCACTCGTTGCTCAGATCCTTCGAGCTTTTATCGAAATGATCGCATTCGAACGAGCATGTGTGCTTTAATTGGGAGAGCACATTGTTTGATAGAAGCAAGAAGAAAGCTATGTGAAGGATATTAGAGGCCATGGCTAATTTTAATCAACTAAGAATTTGGTTCTTAATTTTGAGGTGATACTTATGCTAGCTACTCTCCTTCCTATTTATACTGATTTAGTGCATGTAAATTAAGAATAATAAATTAGGCATGATAATTTAGAATAATTGGCTAGCTAATTAATTAATCATTTAATTGTACTATATGATTTCACGCATTTTACGTGGTGGGGGTTAGGTGTATCAAATGATAATCATCCAAATTTTGATTGAGATAGCCGTATATGGTTTATTATAATGAAATCTTTAGGCAAATGCTGCTGTGCACCAGGTGCACGGATCTGGATTGGTGCAACTGGGGCGACCCAACCCGGATCCGCGCACCTGGATTTTCTTTTTTTTTTTTCGCTTCAGGCTGTTACCTTTATGTTGTAAAGATGTGACCTTTACGTTATATAAGTGTGACCTTTATGTGTAAATGTTATGACCTTTATGTTCAGTAACTTAGGAAAAAAATGAAGATTTTCAGGTTTTTTCGCTTCAGATTAAGACCTTTATGTTGTATTGTTGTAACCTTTATGTACAGTTCTTGTGACCTTTATGTACAAATATTATGACCTTTATAATCCATAACTTTGAAAAAAATTGAAATTTTCAAAATTCAGTGCATTTTAAGGATGGATATATGTGCAGCTAATATTTCATAAACGTAAATATGTACAAATTTTGTTAAAATTCTTCATTTTTTTCTAAGTTAGAGTATATAAAGGTCATTACATTTATGCATAAAGGTCACACTTATATAACATAAAGGTCACATGCATATAATATAAATGTAACAACCTGAAGTGAAAAAATAAAATTCAAATAAAATAAAATAAATAAAAGTGCGTGGATCCGGGTCGACCCGGACCCGACCCGAATTGTACATACACCAGTTGCACAGGAGACTAACTCAAATCTTTATAATGATGAATGAGTTAATTGCGGAAAAAATATCACGAACTTTTAATTCGCAGTTTTAACCAATTTTTAAAATATTAGTAAATATAATATGGACTCTCATATTTTTTACAAATTTAATTTACATATAAATTTTGAGAATGTTTATTTTACCAATAATTTCCATTATTTCATAACAACTCTCATTTTGTACGTCAAATCATTGTTTTGTTTTAAAATGGTGTAAATTATCTTCAAAATAAATCATATTTAAAATTTGTTTGAAGGTTAAAATTGCAAAAATTATTAAAGTTCATGTTATATTTGTCTTGAAATTGAAAAAATTGGTTAAATTACAAATTAAGTTAAATCTATGATTTTCCCACAATTAACCCTAATGTATTATATGTTTGTTTCTGTATTTATAGGACAAATGTTACTATAAATGTCAAATTATTAACGTTTGAAACAATTAGTTCATGTATGTGATATTTAATTTGTTCTTGATAATAATTAATATATGTAACTTATTGTAAAATTATGTTGGTAAATGTTGGTATATGTATATTTTATTGATTATGATTTTCGTGGATGGATAATATAATTTGGATTTGAGTTTCAAAATAAATAAGGATTTCAAAATTTAAACTTAAATGTAAATATTATGTTAGGTGAAAGATCAGATCATTTCGAATATTATAGCTGGACATGTTACATGTAGTCTAATAATGTCACTTTATCTTATTTATTTATTCACTGTTTATTTGTCTTTAATGTCATTGGATTTTTTGTATCATTATTTTATTCACAAGTTGGTACAATTGATGAAAATTTATTTCACTTTTGTAAACACATGCTGAAAACACTATCGTTGATTGGATTCGAAATACTGTTAACTCTTGTACGGAAATCGTGATAATATATTTATTTTTTGGTTTAATTACTAGTTAGATATGTTTTTACTACACAAAATAATATCTCCAATAATTCAGATGAACAAATTCAAATTATTAATATTGTTCCCAAGTTGAAGAAGCTTTTAGAGTGAGTGAATAAACATTTTTCGAATTTTCAATTTTTTTTCCAAAATATATAGAGTTTAGCTAACTTTACATGCAGTTAGATAGCTTGCTACTCAATGATACTGCAGTAACCTTTTTAAAAGATTACTGGACAGTTTGAACTTCGAGTTTTATGCAGCGGAAATTCTTTTTATGAAAACACAAGTATGGAAATATGATGTTTAATGCAAGTGCAATATGATGCTTGAAGATAAGATATGCAACAAGATGAATATAAGCAAGATATAAAGAACACAGAGATATACAGAGGTTCGAAGACAGAGTAACCATTTTACGTCCTCTCTGCCTCTTCTCAAAAGGGAACTTTGTTAATCTTGTTGGATTACACAACCCTAACTATTACAACACAGACTTAATAAATAGTAGCAAACTTTCCACACATGTTGCTTGCCTACTCGACCAACTGACCCACACGAGATCCTTACTCTTTTTACTAGAGCGAAAGTTTAGCATGAATCTATTCCTAGCACTAAGCACTCTTAAAACAATATATGATAAAGGTATATGAGTTCTTCTTCAAGTGAAGTACAAGAAGATTTTGAGAGTTAAACTTCCTTGAAGGTTGCTTGCTACTTAAATTGAGTGACTGAATAAATATGCGATCTTCTAATTGAGAGCTTGAAATCTCGTATTAGAGTTGTAGATTCAGTGGTTGCTTCAGTGTTCAATCTCCCCTATTTGTAGCCTTGGAAATCTGTCCGTTGAAGTGAGACAAATCTTCTGATCATTCTTTATTTTCATAAAATTAAAGTTGTTTTATTTTAACATATTACTGTTGTTAGGTATTATAATTAAACGGGTTTAGCTTTATTAATGTGATAACTTTCTTTATTAATCTAACATCAAATGTTTGTTCATTATTCCATATATTGTATATTTTAGTTTGTCTCATATGTTTAACCACCCAAACTTTAATATATATTGTATTTGTTCCAGAAAAGCAAACGTATATATTGTTTTTCTGATTAGACAAAAACTTATATACCCTGGGCATATATGGGCACAAATCTAGGTGTTATATACATATTCTTCAGGTGTTATATATATATATATATATATATATTCTATATGTGTTATGTTTCTTGGTGTTATAAATATATCCTACAGTATCATATGTATATAAGAGTATTCATGTGATACTTGAAGAATATATATATATATATATATATATGATACCTGTAGAGTATATATTTAATATCATATGATGATTAATTTAAGGTACCATGCCACTGGAGCACCCAAGTGTCACTCTTCTGATTATTATTGCTTAACTTTTGTCTATATCTTTATTGTATGTTGTAAATCAATCTAATTGTATTACATGCTATAGTTGTACTTTCTATATGCAATTGCATCATTATTTTACTATATTCAGTTTCATTATGATTGTTTTTAATTACGTTACACCAAGTTGTTCTCTTGTATAATAATCATTATTTATAATATTACGGTATATAATTTGCTTATACTATATATATTGTTAATTAATGTAGTGATTAATTATAATTAGTATCAATTACAAAAGGAAATCTACCAATGCTCATCGGCACAGCACAACGCCGCCACACACGGCTGGCTCACCCAACACACTCACACACAAAGCACAACGTAGCGCCGCCGCTCAGGAAGGTGCTTGACTTACGAAAGAGACAGCAGAGAGAGAGAGAAGGAGCCACGGAGAGGCGGAGGGGTGGCCGCCATCGTACGAGGCGGAGACAGGGGCAGTTTGATAAATCGGACCCATATTCAGGATGGATCGACAAGCTCCACTAACCTCTGCCGGAAAAAAGAGGGTGAACAACGGTGGCGGTGGTGGCTAGCGGTATTCTTTTGTCAAGTAGAAAAACAAGACAAGAGAAAAACTAAAAGAAAAGCATTAATTTGTCTTTGTCATCCATAATCAATAGTGACAAATAAATTAATAAAAAATTTATATTGTAAAGCAACATGTTAAAATGATGAATTATATACATTTAATCATAAAAATCTAACACATTTGGTCGTTATACTATCACCTATATATATGTATATTATTTTCAAGATAAAACATAAAAGAAACAGAAAAAAAAAAACAACAATTTTATAATGTACTTAAAACATAAGAGAAAGTAGATGATGGGCCTGGGCTTATGTTTTTCAAATTGGGCAATGTACGTTGGCTTGGGCTTTAGATTGTAATCAGCATACATCTCATCAAATAGTAATTCTATTACACATGAATTACAAAATTTCTCAATAGACATTATTTCACTTTTACCTTTAAATCTTATTAGTTATTTTATTTAAACGTGCATGCACAGACACATAAATTTTACTATTTTATTTTTTTAGCACATAAATGTTAAACACAAAAAATAATAAACTTTTCTTGAGAATAATTTTAATTTAATTTTTACCCATGTGATGCATGGTAATAAAATTTTAATATTTCAAGTTTGATGTATGTAAATTTTATTTTAAAGAAATTCAATATCAATTAAAACTAATGCGATGCGTGGACATATATAAAAATTGTAAATGTTGTAATTTTAAAATGTACATATTATCATTAAAGTTGGTGTGCACATAATTTTAATGATTATTGGATTATAATTATGGTGAAAACGTCTATAACAAAACTAAAAATTGTGATGAATTAAAAAGAATTATATGAGATGGTATCATGATAACAATATTAAAATTCATTTCATATACTCTTTCATTATAATATTGAATCTCATGTTTACATTTTGCAATTTTGTGATTTGAAAACATTAATTTATAATGCAAAAAAAATAAAAATCATTGTATATCCATTTATAATTTATCGAGTAATATTTTGGAATAATTTTATTACTTTCTTAAAATTAATGAATTTATAAAGGTACACGTATCAAAAAATCAATATAATAATTTTGGTATTTTACTTCTTTAATTAGATCAATCATCATCAATTCATCTTAAAACTAAAATATTATTCATTTAAGTAAATTATTTTATTATACAAATAATAAAGCATTTATTATAATTTGCATGTATAGACAATATATATTAAACGTCAATAGATAGCTAAACTAAAAATTAGGATAAGTTCAAGAAACTTATATGAGACAGTCTCATGATAAAAATATTAAAATTCATTCCATATATTATATCAATATAATATTCAATCTTTATTTTCATTTTACAATTTTCTTATCGAAGATTGGCAATGCTTTTGAAAATATTAAATTATATCATTGCATATCCATTTGGAATTTATCGATTAATTAGTTTGAATGATTATATTATTTTCTTAAATGGATGAATTTTTAGAGGTACATGTCTCGAAAAATCAATATAATGATTTGACACTTTACTTTTTTAATTAATCAATCATCAAATATAGAGTAATACGATATATATATATCAGTTCATTTTAAAAGTATAATAATATTATTTAAGTAAAATATTTGATTGTAATAAATCATTTAATTAGCATGGTATACAATATATATTATTCTCTATGTCTTTATAATAAACGTCGTTCTAGAGTTTGAATTATGTTTCATATTAAGTGTCGTTTTGAACTTTTATACAATTCTATTATCATATTATCCCTACTAATATTCATTAGCTAAAATTCAGAAATTTAATATGATAGAAATATTTTGATTCTCTTTAATTTCTTAATTAGTTAAAGGTATATTAGTCCCGTTGGTATGTTGCTTTACTCATGATAACCTATAAATTATATAAGAAAATAAATAGTAAGTAATTGATTTCTACTTTAATTTGGTTGAAAATTGTTGGAAAAATAATCTCATTTCCACTTTTGGAGGGTAATTGTTATACTATAGTGTGTATCTTATCTCTCATTCTCAATATTGCACTCATATAATTTGAATATATCATACTATAAGAAATGTGAATATAATTCTTTCAATAACGCTGGTTAAAAAACAATCTACGACTCTTCTTAAAAAAATTTAATAGATACGTATTTTGAATCTTTTCATCTCTTCATCTGATATCAAAAAGTTTTCAAATTTGAATTTTTCAACATACTTAAATTAGTATTTTAATCAATTTTATTTATTAATTAATAAAAATTACATATGAAAGGTTGAAAGTCTGACTTTTGGAGAGAAATAGTGATCATTTTGTTATTTTATATATAAATATATAGATTATTTTGTGCAATTCAATTTTTAATTTCTTTCTTTTACGGCTTCATCTTTTCTTTTCTTCTTTTATTCTTCACACAACCATAACATATCCTTCACAAACATTAATGAATTAAACATTTCTATAACTAATTTGACTGCTCATGATAATAGTTTGTCAGAATTACCGTATAACAATAAGTTATGGGATCTTATATTTAATAGCAACTTCAATCATCATAATTCGTTTGAATTTCGAATAATTGAAATATTTCAAAATATACGCGTGCTTGCACATGAGAATATCCTAATAGTTATTAGAATCCAAGGCTATATCAATAAGATTAATAAAAAATGTAATAAGTGTACAATGATTCGATTAATTATGATTCAAATAAAACCGCATCGTTACCATTTCATACGAATTGATGAAAAAAATAAACAGAAAGAAGAACAAGATATGTGGAATTGTTGGCCCAAATAAACTTGCTGGCCCATTCCTTTTGTCTCTCACTTAGCCCAAGGCCCTTACCCGACCCATGTCATAACCCTATAAACCCTTGACAGCCCCTTGCTCTCCTCATTCGATGAATCTGTTGTTTCCCTTCGTTGAGTCATTTCCAAGGTGGCCCTTCCTTCTTCTCCTCTCTCTCACCCCCTTATTTTTATGGGGTCTTCTGAGGTGGAGCTCGGTAGAGTTCCAGATCAGTCTCTTCTTCTCTACTCTGTGTGAGTGACCCTCTTTGTGAGACCATCTGATAAGGGTGTGTGCGAGAGTGGCAAGGGTGTTACTGGGTTTAGGGTGCTGGGCTGTGAATCTCTATGATTCTGTATCTGAGTGATCCCACCACCTATACACACTGTCCTTGTGATCGTTGAAAAGGGTTCATATTATTTGAGCTACGACGAGACCACGGTGAATACCCAACAAAATAGAGTAAGAGACTATATAAAATACCCTGATGAAAATTGTGAATAGAACCACCCCTCACCAAATCATACTTGAATGGTAAAACATTTGTAAAATTGATCTTCTTATTATAGGGCTTGAAAATTTAATTATCATGTTTGAAAATAATTATTATCTTTTAGTTTTAAAACATCTTTTATATGAATTTATCATATATGTTTCACGTTATTATTTTCTTTAAGGAGTTCCAGAAGGATTAGAAAGGTGAAAATAAAGACCAGAAAACTTATGTGTTATAGTTGTCATATAATATGCATCTTTATAAAGATATTATATCTTTATAAAGATGAGATACCACTAAGCTAAATGGTGGTATCATGTGTGTTTCATTTTCATTTTTAAAAAAAATATAAGCTTAGGATGAGTAGAAAGAAGGAAGAGAAAATTTCAAAAGTGACCTCGTAGGAATTGCCTCAGGCCGATTTTGGCCCTTATGTTCAAAAGTGGCCCAAAAATTCTAATATATGACCATCTCTGTTAGTTAGTTAACAGAAAACGTGAAGTCAAATGTTTTTGGGAAAATTATTTTTTCAGCTTAATTTTCCCGATAATTTTTTCTAGCTCCAACTTACACCCTTAAGAATCACACTTTTCACTTCATAATCTCACACCTTATACCCAGAATCATCTTTAGAAACATAAAAAAAATATAGCAAAAGAAATTAGATGTCTTCCTCTAGCCATTCATTCATTTCAGGAACAAAACGATGCGATTGTGGAAAGTTTGTGAAGGTTCGAGTCTCCGGGCAACCTAGAAGTGAAGGATGTCGATTTCAGAACTGTCCAGACTCTTTGACCGAGAGAAGATGCAACTTTTTCAAATGGATTGACGAACCAACTAAAACGAGCATGCCTACATTTAATCTGCCAAATAGATTTGCACTACTGAAAGCGGATTTTGCACAACTCAAATGTGAAACCATGTAATTAAAAGTTGAATTGCAAATGACTTCTATGAAATTAAACAGAATGGAGGAACAAATAACAGCTATTGAAAAGAAGAAAAACTGGACTTTATGCTTAGTTCTGCTGGCATGACTCTCTGCAGTGCACAAATTGTTGGGTTCATCCTAAGAAGAATAAATATGTAATAGCAGATGCATATTCTCAAGGCCATTGTATGTTTATTTTCTTCTTATGCTTATGCAGCCAATGTAGAACATGTAATTGCCAAAGTGCAAATTTTCATCTACCTAGCAAATTTTCATCTATCTATTATATGTAATTGCAACACAAAATGTATCCAATATGCAGCTAATGTATCCAATATCTCCAATTTCCAAGAAATCACACTATTAAAATACATAAAGCCAATCACCACAACAAACTTCCACCAATCCAAAAATGCAAAAATCCAGTAATCTAATAATCCAGAAATCCAAAAAACATTTAAACACAATAAGGATGAAATTGCCAAAGCAGAATACAATTGCATAACCTAACGTTATCAAAGTATTTCCAGCGATCAACAATTAATTTCAGAAAATCATAGTATTCAATTTCCAGAAATACAAAAAGCCAACCACCACTACAAACAACCACAAACAACCAAATAATAAACAATTGTTTGATCAAAAATCATGCCTTTACAGTCAAAATTAGAAGACAAACACAGACCCACAATATACTTTTTCAGTTTGAATACAAAAACAGACATAAATATAAACATAAACATGTACAAATAAAAAAATATAGAAAGTTTTGTTGCAAAATCCTAGGACAACTCACATATATATATTTGTTGTGAAACCCTAGGATAATTGAAAAACTTGACATTTTCACCAACTATATAACGCATATTCACACAAAAGTTTGAAACTAACCGATTGGCTTCTCTGGACGAGCATTACCGGCACCGATTGGCTTTTCTAGGCGAGTTTTTCCAGCACCGTTTGGCTTCTCTAGACGAGCTTTACCGGATTCTTTCTGACGCACCATCGCCTCTTCACTGTATGCTTGGCCTCTTCGCCTGGGTTGGGACTCTCAAAATTATGTTGAAGATCTTCACTAGTGTTCCTCGATTTTGGAAGATTGAATATAGCTAGGGAAGATGGATTGGGAAATTAGGGAACTTAGGGGTTAATTTCCCCATACTCGATTAACATTATGCAAAATAACTAGAGTTAACGGATACGTGTTGCACACGTGTGTTCTCCGTTAGTTTTAGACGGACATTATGAACAAAGCCACTTTTATATACTTTTGGACCAAAATCGGCTCGAGGCAATTTCTACAGGGCCACTTTTGAAATTTTCTCAAGGAAGGAAATTAGAAATATTAGAAAACTTGTGTGTTTCGGGTTCAAATTTGAATCATAAAAAATCATGAGTGTTTCACTTGAACTGTCGTAATCAAGTCATGTCATTTTCACAATGGACAGAATTAGGGTTGATATTGATCTCAATATAGTTTGTATTGTATTCACAATTTTCTAATAGATTTGTTAAGTATGAATAAATTACAATCGAATGAACAAATGATTTGAAATTATCAAAACTAATATTCTGAGAAGCAGTTGAAGGTGGTTGTCAAAAACTAACAACTTAATAGTGCATGTCAATATACATATATGTAGTGCACTTTAATCAAACCACATAAATCAATGTGGTTTTAATTAATATTAATCAAACTTATTAAGAAAAACTATTCTTTTTTAATTTTAGAGAATTTTAATTCACAAATAGGCAAAGATGTCCTCCGTTTTTTTGGCAAATTCTCCTTAGCACCAGTTGCTTGAATTTAGATCCATGCAATTGGGACAATCCGACCCCAATCCGTGCACATTTGGTTTTTTTTTTTTTTCCCACTATAGGTTGTTACATTTATGTTGTATGAATGTGATCTTTAAATTATATAAGTGTAACCTTTATGTTCAGCAACTTAGGAAAAATTGAAGATTTTTTGGTTATTTCGCTTCAGGTTGAGTCATTTATGTTGTATTGATGTGACAATTATGTACTGATACCTTTATGATCCATAAGTTGGAAAGAAAAAAAATCAGTGCATTTTTAAGATGAACATACATTTATGTGATATTACTCATACCTTTGTGTAATATTAGTTGCATCTTAATTTATGACATAAATGTGCAACTAATATCACATAAATAGTACAACTAATACCACATAAAGGTAAATATATACAAATATGATAAAATTCTCCCATTTTTTCTAAGTTAGAGTATATAAATGTCACTACATTTGTACATAAAGGTCACACTTATATAACATAAATATTACACTCATACAACATAAATGTCACAGTTTGAAGCAGAAAAATAAAATTAAAAAAAATGGAAAAAAATGCGGATCCGAATCAACTCAGACATGATCTGAATTGCATGTGTCTGGTGCATAGAGCATCAACACCTTTTCTTTTTCTTTTTTTTTAGCTAGCCCATAAAAAGATTCAAACTAACAAAGTAAATAAAGAATATCTAAACCAATAATAAATCTTGAATATATCAATCTAGACTGGATTCATTGACAATGCCACTCAATAATTAAATAAAAAGTAAAAGGGTGTGTATGTTTGAAAGAGATATTTTAGTTAGTTTGGAAAATTCTGAATTTCGTAGTAAATGAAATAGTTAAAATGTTATATTTGTTTGAAAATTTAATAAGATGTAATTATACTATAAATGTTAAATCAATGATTGAAAAATGTGAGTTGATATAATATATTGAGTCACTCTCTTGTGAATCAGGTGCATGGACACCCGAATCGGATTTGGGGCGCTTGACCTGTTTTCCTTTTTTTTTTTTCACGCTACTTTTTAAAATTTTAGTCATGACCTTTAGATTATGTTAGAGATACCTTTAAATCATGTTAGAAATACCTTTATATCCAGATTTCATACCTTTAACTTAAAAAAAAAATCCTAACGTCGGCACATTTTGTACAATACATTTACATTATGTTAGAGATACATTTATGTTATGTTAGACATACTTTTATGTTATTAGACATACCTTATTCAATATATAAAAATATCACTAACATAGCTAAAAGGTATTCTAATATAAGTAAAATGTATCTCTAACATAGCTAGAATGTATGAAGGTATTTGAAAATTCTAAGTGTATGAAATCAAGATTCAAAGGTATTGTTAACATAACATAAAAATATCTCTAACATAACATAAATGTATCTTTGAAAATTCTAAGGGTATGAAGTCAGGATACAAAGGTATCTTTAACATAACATAAATGTATCTCTAACATAACCTAAATGTATCTCTAACATAATGTAAGAGTATGTCACCTAGAGCTAATTTGGGTAGATTTGAGCGTATCTACTCAGGAGCGTGGGAGCACGTATTTTGGGCACGTGGGCGGGTCGACACGGGTGCATGGATGATCCCAGATCCATGCACCCGACTCATATAAGTATTAGTGTAATATATTATTTTATTATATAAAATTGGATTTTTGTGATATTTTATTGTGAAAAAGTGTATTTAATAATGATTGAATCATTACATATAGATAGTAACGATTTGTTTGGATTTTGGAATGCAAATTCAAAATCATGCCATTAAAAATTCATTCCAAACATAGTATAAGATCATGTGGCCCATAGTTCACAAAAACTCATTTGAGACAATTTCATGGATAATTTTCGTGAGACAGATCCTTATTACCCATGAATTGAACATATATCCATAGATTTCCATATGAATTGCTAAGTATGTGTTATAGGTTGACCCCTCTCACGAAAAAAGATTCGTGAAACGATCTCACACAAGACCTACTCAAGTAGGTTATGAACTGGGATTAGTTAATCCACCTCATTTTCCATAAGTAGCTAATGTCACTTTTGCATCACCAATGCTTCGCCACGTGCCACTCCATGTGGATATTGTATCTCCGGTTTGAAATTTTCAACCAAACACACTATAAAAAGATTGAAAATCCAAAGTTTAGGCTTCAATTACTCATAAATCCCATTCATTTAAAAAAAGATGAAAATATTTAATATCGGTAAAAATATTTATATATATTCTCATCACAAGATTATGTAAAATATAAGTTTTTTGAACTTATAATAAGTTGTAACAATTAATTGGGAGCTTTTATTCAAAGCTTGGATTCTCAGTTTTCATTGAAGCATCTTGGTGAAGTAAGCTATTTCTTAAGGACTGAAGCTTATAGAGATTCATCTGGTGTAATATCCCAAAATTTGAGGTATAAATTCAAAAGATAATTCAAATAATATTATATTAAAATATGCTTATATATTAATTTTAGTCTTATGATAAAATATATTCTATATGTAGATATTAATTTTGAAATAATATTTATAGATCTCCGAAATTTATAAAATTTCATCAGATTGTGTAATATATTAAGTTTCATCTACTAAATTTCAGTTCAGTCGAAGTATATTTCATTTAAAATTTATTTTCTATTGACCTCTTTTAAAAAAAATGAACAATTTATGGTGTTGCTGGTTTAAGAATTTAATAGATATAGCTAATGTTTTCAAATGATTTGATTTTCGGAAATGATATACATTTACAAGTCCTTCATCTCTTGAAAAGTTTCAAACTAAAAATATTTATGTTTTCCGAAAATATTAAATTTATTCTACAACTATACAGAATTCACTGTATATTTAAGTTTTCAGAAAGTACATTATACTACTTGGGATCTTATGAATTTATGTGTCTTACTTATTCTACTAGCACATTTAAAATTAAGGATCGTTTGATCTTATACTTTTTGAGAAATAAATATTTCAAATTGTTGTGCTAGTGAACTAACATATTCCTTGAGAAATAAATATTTCAAATTGTGCTAGTGAACTAACATATAACATATGAAGTTTTTCAAAACGTTTGTCTTTTAAACTTGATCTTTTGATGATCTTTTTAGTCCAATACGATCTTATCTGTTTAAATGAGTTCTAGAACGAACTCTTTAATTTCACCCATGTCAAAATTATTTCTTCTCTAATCAAAATTATTTCTCTCCGTTGGATCTCAAATTAAATCTCTCCTTCATCTTATTCATTCAATTTCTTTGTAGGAGAAAAATAGTAATGATCTAAGTCATTTAAATTATCTAAGTCTTGCTTAATTTAATTATATCACATTATATTATCTAAGTCTTGCTTAATCCAATCATATCATATTATACGTTTTACCTAAACCCAAAATCTCACACATATGATTTTAATTCATTAATAAGATTGTTTAAGATTTATCTTCCAACAAATCTATGACTTTAATTAGTTATAGAATTTATTTATAATTAATCTTTAAGTTTATGATCTAAATTAATTAATATAATTTATTTATGATTTAATTAATGTGTAGAATTTTATCTATGATTTATCTTCCTAATAAGTTGATATGTAAAATTCATAATTCAAGCATAAATCAAAGAAATATAAAAAGATCTAGCTCTCAACAAATCTCCATAAAAATCTATTGCATCAAAACAAATTACAATTTAAATGGATTAAGAAATCCATTTACCTTATGCCTATATATATATTTAAAATAAGACAAAAAAATTTATGAGTCAGGTGCATGGATCTAAGATCCATGCACCTGACCCGACCTCTTCACACGCCCAAAACGCGCCTCCCACGCGCTGAAAACTTGTGCTGAAGCTCACCTAAAATTCACTCCAATAGACCAACATTTGTGTATAGTTAAACCAACCTTTGTGTATAGTTAGACCAACCATGTGTAGGTATGTCTAACTATATACAAAGGTATGTCTAACATATATAAATGTATGCTTAACTATATATAAAGATATGTCTAACATATACAAAAGTATGTTTAAGTATACATAAAGGTATGTCTAACACAACGTAAAGATATGTCTAACATAACATAGTGGTATGTGCCAAAGGTATGTCTAACATAACATAAAGGTATGTCTTTGGTATGTGATTTTTTTCAAAAATCATGAGTGGAAAAAAAAAGTGCGGCCCCTCTGATCCGGATCCGACCCGAGTGCATGGATCTAAGATCCATGCACCTAATTCACAAGAGACTTACTCTTAAAATAATATTATTAGAGAACCCTAAACCTTTAAGAAAACTACGTAAGGTAATTTTCCAGAAATCTTCATCTCCTCTATTCTCTTTTTGTCAAATTAAATTCTAGAAAATGTACGTTTCTTTTCCATCTCAGTTTCAAAATGATTTTAGAAATTTACGTTTGTTTTTTCCATCTCCATTCTTCTTTTTCAGTCCTGAATTTCATCATCGATTTCCTTGTCAAAACGACTTTTAATATGAATCATTTTCCATCTTGAAATTAATGTAGTCCTACTTTTTATTATTACCATTCTTTTCACATTGTCTCTTTCCGTTTCAATAGTTAGTAATTTAAAGGATTGTAGCTATGTAATATAAAGGAGAGAAAATAGGTAGTTGCCAAGAGGGGGAGAGGAATAGGAGAGAGGAAAAGGGATGTGAGAGTTGAAAGAAAATGAGTGGAAGAGAGTGTACAAGAGAGAAGAGAATTGAGAGAGAGAGAGAGAGGGAGCATGTGGGCTAGAGTAGTGATGTGGGAGTAGGGATGGGTCGATATGGTATACCGTACCGAAAATCTCATACCGATATCGTACCGAAAAATTCGGTATTCTTATATTCAATACCGTTATTGTACCGAAAAATTCGGTATACCAAAATTTCGGTATCATATGTAGTCATACCGTTTCATATCGGTATATCGAAATCGATATATCAAAAATACCGTCATACCGAAATGAAAATATATACCGAAACTTCAATATACCGAAAATACCGTAATACCGAAATGAAAATTACATACCGAAACACCGAATGAAAAATATTATATTTATTAATTTATTAATATAAAATTAATATATATTTTAATTTATTGTATTATTTTTGGTATTTCGGTATAACCGAAATACCAAAAACTTTGGAAAATTATACCGATATCATACTGAAAATATCGGTATGGTTTCATACCGTACCAAAATTTTCGATATGCCGAAATTTTCAATATTTTCGGTACGATAACCTCGATATTTCGACATTTCGATATTTTTCCCCATTCCTATGTGGGAGAGAGGGTGAGGAGAGATGAGAGAGAAAGTGAGGGGAGATAGTTTCTTTCCATGCAGATTTATCAATTTTGCACATTACCCTTTTTCTTTTGAATTAGTTATCAAATTACATATTTATTTTCAATCTCAATTTTCTTAAAATTCTAGTTTTATTCATTTTCAATTTCTGAAAATTCCAAATTTAACTCCTCTCAATCCCATTAATTTTCAGTTCATCTCTTAGAATTTGATCTCAATTCCCAAAGTCATATTTCTAAATTCCACGTAATATCTTATTTCTTCCAATTTCCCTCAAACTCTTCTAATTATTAAATTATAAATAAAATATTTACTAAGATACAAATTATTTTATTTATAGGAAATGAAGATAACGAGGACGTTGCATTCATTTGCATCAAACATTCAATTTTTACAACATCTTGAGGTAGTGATATTTCTTTTATGTGTCTGTCTCTATTACATACTTTATGTGAAGTGATTGATGAATTGATGCAATGTATCATGAGAAAATATTTTATGAAATTACTTGCTGTGATATTTGATTTATGCATTAGATTTGTTGTGTTCTATAATCTATACATGAGAATTAGCCAGGAACCCCAGAGGTCCAAGGGTCCAAAGTTCGATCCTCGGGTATGCCCGCCGTGCTCAAAATTTACTGGCTAGAAGGAAAAGTTTATTTACTTTCCATGTTGTGTTATTTGTCTTGCTTTGCATGTTGTCTTTAATTTAGGCAAACATATCCTCAATGAGCTAGTGTAGCTCATCCCACAATATTTCATTGTTTTATAGATGAATGTTGTGTTATTTGTCTTGCTTTGCATGTTGCCTTTAATTTAGACAAGCATGTCCCCACTGAGCTAGTGTAGCCCATCCCACAATATTTCATTGTTTTACAGATGAGAAGTCGGATGCGGGGTACGGTGGATGCTAGTGGGAATTGTTTTAATAATTAATGACAAGATGAGTATAATTTATGATGATTATGAACAAGTAGTTTATTGATTTCTTTTAAATGCTTTTGAATTGTTAACCTTTTCGCTCTATTTAAATAATGTGGTAAATTTTGAGAAATGTTACTTTATTTTTTATGGTAACTTTATTTGGAAAAAAAATATTCATTTGAGTTGCTTCCGCTAAATGTTTTATTAAATCTATGATTAAACATTTTGCTAAATGATTTTGAAAATAATCTGTATAATTTTATTTAAAAAAAAGGGTATTTATGTTTTATGAACTCACATCCCTTTTCTTATGGTCAAAATGTGTTATTGTTTTTACTTTCAAAAAAATTGAGGTGTGACATCTGGAATTCACTTTTCTCAATCAAAATACATTCGTGATATCATTCATACAGCTGGTTTGGATCACTCTAAACCTAACCCTACTCCTTACCTATATGGCCAAAAGCTGCATCAACATGATAGTACACCATTTGAGCAAACTTTTTTATATCGAAGTGTGGTTGGAAGTCTACAGTATCTCACTCTTACTAGGCCGGATATAGCTTTCATTGTAAATCGGCTAAGTCAATTCCTTCATGAGCCCTTTATAAATCATTGGAAGGCTTGCAAAAGGGTACTTCGATATTTGCAGGGAACTCAACAACATGGTGTTCTTTTTAAGCATGTTTCTAGGTTTGTATTAGAAGGCTTTGCAGATGCTGATTTCGCTAGTAACACTGATGATAGACATATCACAAACGGTTATTGTATCTATCTTGGTCCAAATCTTCTTATATGGTGTAGCATGAAACAAGGTGTTATGGCTCGGAGTAGTACTGAAGCTGAATATCGGTCATTAGCCTTAGCTACTACAGATTTACTTTGGATCAAAAGTGTCCTTGCTAAGTTGGGAATTATTCTTGAGCATCCTACTTTTCTATGGTGTGATAATCAATGAGCAATCAAGTTAGCATTCAATCCAGCCTTTCATGCCCAAACAAAGCATATCGAAGTTGATATACATTTTCTTCGTGAGAAGGTCAAAAATCGAGAGCTTGATGTCCGTTTTGTGCCATCTGAGTTTCAGGTTGCTGATATTCTCACTAAATCCTGGTCTGCATCGCGTTTTGATGTGCTCAGCTCAAAGCTTACATAGGTTGATCAGCCGGGGTAGAAGTATTTTGGTGCGTATTAGAGTAGCCATGCAATTAGGATTTTGCATGGGCTGTGACAGACAACAGTTTCAAGTCAGTTGTGTATTGGCGTATGTTGTTAGATAGTTTGGCCACTCCAACAAAGTTGTTATGAGTTAGTTATCTTCACATGTGTGTATATATATATATATATATATATCTTGTACACATGATTTGCATGAGTTAGTTATCTTCACATGTATATATATATATAGAGGAAATACCCCAAATTACCACCAAACATATAAGCTTACAACTTTTATACCATGTACTATAAACTTTTTACTTTTCTACCACAAAGTATAAGATTTGTAACTTTTCTACCACAATTGGACCGAGTCAATGCAAGCAATCATTATTCAATCAATGGTAAATTACCTTTTTACATATTTACATATTTACAATTATTTTAAAATTTTCACTGAAATTTGACCGAGTCCAACTTCACAAATTTGGAATTAAATTTTTTTCTGAATTTTTGTACTTTACAAATTGATTTGAACTACCATTCACAAGAGTAACAGTAATTTCAAAATTCATCTATTTAATAACCGATGAAGATTCATTTGTAAATTATCTCCCCATAGTTGCAAAAGTTGAAGGATTATAAGAGAAAAAAAAGTGTATCGACTTCTCAAGTAAGCTTATTTTAATTTTATGTGTTTTGTAGTTATTTCCGTAATAATTTTTCCCTAACCCTAAACTAGTTAAAATAAAATTAGCCGTGTAATAGATTTAGGGTATGCCCTGTAATTTTAGGTTAGCCGTGTAACTAGATTTAGCTTAGCCGTGTTACAAAATTATGGTTACAAAATTAGGGTTAGCCGTGTAAAAATTAGGGTTAGCCGTGTTACAAAATTATGGTTACAAAATTAGGGTTAGCCGTGTAAAAATTAGGGTTAGCCGTGTTACAAAATTAGGGTTAGCCGTGTAAAAATTAGGGTTAGCCGAGTAACAAAATTATGGTTACAAAATTAGGGTTAGCCGTGTAAAAATTAGGGTTAGCCGAGTAACTAGTTAGGGTTAGCCGAGTTAGGCGTGGTCCAAAACTAGGGTTAGCCGAGAGAAAATGGTGTGGTGACCGAGTAACTCAGTCCAAGGGGTTAGCCGAGAGACATGGTGTGGTGACCGAGTAACTCACTCCAAGGGTTAGCCGAATGACATGGTTACTCGGTCACACTCATGTCACTCGGCTAACCCTAGGAGGGTTACTCGGTCGGCCAGCTCCCGGCCTCGGCAGCGCGCACACACTTTTCTCGGCAGCGTGCACCCCATTTCCTCGGCAGCGCGCGCCGTTTCCCCCCTCCGCGCGCGCCCAGGCGCCCGTTCTCGGCACAGCGCGAGCCCCATTTCCTCCGCAGCGCACGCGCGCGCCCCCGAGTCACTATTTAGGGTTAGCCGAGTCTCTCAGTTGGGTTAGCCGAGTCTCTCCTTAGGGTTAGCCGAGTCACCTGTTAGTGTTGAAAATCCAATTCCATTTCATTTGTTTAATAAATCCAATTCCATTTCATTTGTTTTTCAGATTAATAAAAAAGAAATGTCTTTCTCGATTGCGGTTTGGTTTGGAGGCCATTGGGAAGGTATTCAATATGTGAATGGTTCTCAACAGTTGATTTATCTTCAAAGACTTAGTTATTGGGATTTATTGACCTCCATTCATGGAATAGTTTGTGCTGATATGAATTGTTGGGGATATTTGATTCATTCATTGATCGAAGAAAATGGAAGATTGAAGAAGATAAAGATCAAGAATGATTCGGATTTGGAACGGGTTTTCTATATGAATAATTCTTTTTTGATGGTTTTTGTTTCGTTGAAGAGCATGGTTGTTGGGTTATCAGCAGGCTCGTCTTATCCCCAACAACAACATTCACAGGGTGATGAAGAAGGCAGTCAAAGTTTTGGTCCTACTGCACATGAATTCGAAACTTCAAATGTTCCCATTGGACTTCAGAACGATGAAGAATTTTGTTCCAAATGGGATATTGCTTCTTCGAAATGGGATAATGCCGGTCCGTCTTCAAATGATGGTTGGGCACCATGGGAATCAACATGCAGTCGTGTTGAGTACAATAATCTTGCCTTTCTTGACTTGAATATACCTCCCCCACAGTTTGACGAAGGCGAAGTCAATCCTCCTGAAGAACCGACATATGGAGAACCCGCAACGAATGATGTTGACGATGAGATAGGTATTTTTCGTGTATTATCATATTCTTGCACATATCTAATTAATATATAATTAATATTTACTGTGTTTTTCATAATTTTGTTTTAGATGGAGAAGACGACTTCGAGTTAGACGAAGCTGATCATGTCAACTTGGATGAAGAGCAGCGAGCGGCATATGCTGAATTTTGTGATTACATTTTGAGACCCGAATGGTATGTTCCCGATATGGAATCATTAGAAGAACCACAATCTCAAGAGGTTTCAATTCCACATGGTATGCAAAAAGGAACTACTTTCAATAGTAAGTCAGATTTAAAAAATGCAGTCGGATTGTATCATTTGGAAAATCAAGTGGAATACCGTGTGGATCATTCGGACAAACATAGATGGTTTGTTAAATGCAATCACAGAGGGTGTCCATTCGTACTCCATGCCACTGAGAAGTATGGTATTTGGAAAATTTGTAAGATTGTTTTGCCTCACATTTGTTCGTATGAACTGAACAGCAGTGCACCCCGCAGACTTCCATCTGTCGCGATTGGTGACTACTTCGTCAATCAATTCGACAGATGAAACAACGACATGGGCTGAAGATCAGCTACAAGGTTGCTTCTACTGCGAAACGACATGCAATGAGGACAGCTTACGGTGATCCGAAAAAGTCATTTTGTATGCTTCCACTGTACTTAGAAGTCTTGAAGGAAGCTAATCCTGGAACGTATACTGCCTTGGAAACACACAACAATGGTAAATTCAAATTCGTGTTTTTTGCGTTGGCAGCATCAATTCTTGGATTTCAAACATATGCCCGGCCTGTTATAGTAGTGGATGGTTGTCACTTGAAAGGGTCGTACAAGGGCATTGGATTTGTTGCAGTGACAAAAGACGGAAATGATCAAATTTTTCCTCTAGGAGTGGGAATTGGAAGTGTTGAGAATGATGAGTCGTGGACCTGGTTCTTGAAGCAAGTCAGAGAAGCATTCGACTGCCCAAACGATCTACTTATCGTGTCAGATCAACACGTATCCATTGGTAATGCAATAGCAAATACGTACCCAGAGGCCACCCATGGACTATGTTGTTATCATCTCCAACAAAATTTGGCCAAGTACGGTGGGCATTTGGTTGGACTGTTCCACAGAGCCGCATACTGTTATGACCCTACAGAATTCGAGAGGTAATTTCCATATATGTTTGTATTCTGTTTAAACATCAATTATGTTCTTTTTACAATTTCATGTTGTTGTACAGGAACATGGAGAAGTTGAACGATACTCAATTCGGAGGAGCAATTTCCACATTAAAAAAGGCAAAGGACACCAGGTGGTCTCGCGTTAAATGCCCAGTTCGACGTTTCAACTTCATGACATCAAATGCAGCTGAGGTGTGGAATGCACGACTCGTATGGTCAAGAAAGTTGTCTGTTTGTTCGTTCTTGGAAGCTGCTCGACGGATTATGGAGAGATGGTTTGTCGAGAGGAGACAGATGGCAAACGAGAGGACGCACCCTCTGACGAAGTCCGTACATGACAGGTTAATCGAGTTGTCGCGGCTCGGGAGAGAAATGGAGGTCCATGGGCTTGGTAGACGAAAATTTAAGGTCACGGATGGAAGAAGCATATGGATTGTTGATATGGGTCAATGTCAGTGCAGCTGTATGGAGTTCCAGAGCGAGTTGATGCCTTGCTCGCACGCCTGTGCTGCCATCAGGTCCATCTTCTTCTCCGACTTTAAGAATTTTCTTTATTTTTTAAATCACATGATTATTCAATTTCCAACAGTTTCGCAAAGGAATCGGTGTTAAATTATGTTTCGAAGTACTACACGACCGAATGGTTAAGGGGGATGTGGGCCGCCGAAGTTATGCCTGTTCTCGAGCCACAAGAGTGGGAGGGACGTGATGCCACAACACTCAAAGTTTGTATTGCGCCAGACAAACCACGACAGGCCGGTCGACCGAAATCGCGGCGTATACCCTCCACCGGCGAACAATCGACTCATCGTCCTCGTAAAAGTCTTACATGCCGTCGTTGTGGTCAAGCGGGCCACAACAGGGTGACCTGTACGGAATACATTCCACAAAGTTCACATGGATTCCTAGATGAGTTCGACGGCGATGATGTCAACACCGTAGCACCTCAAGCAAAGACAAGAAAAAAGAAGAAATGTTCTATTTGCGGTTCAGAGGCACACACTAGGAGAAAATGTCCTATGTATTTGGCAAATCAAAATGTTCATGAAGAGTAGTGACATTTACGTGTTGCAGTTGTGACATATTTAAATTAGAATAATGACATATATAAATTAGAATTTTCATGAAGAATAATACATGAATAAACACGAGTTTGAATAGAGAACATAAAATTTGTTGATGTCTAGAGTCGATCAATCATGTACCAAGGTCGATCAATCATCAAAATAATCCTGCGGCACGGTGTCACCAGACGTGGAGTATCGAAACACTGTCAGACACATCTGCTTCCTGACGTTCTTAATTCCTCGCAACTGTTTGAGCTTGGCTCTCGGATACTCAGAACTCATCAAGCTCTCAACTCCCAAAAGTGCCCAAGCTCCACAAGACACAGCATCTTTCTGCTTGTAACATCTGTCGGCCTGTACCGAATTAAGACCGAACTCACCTCGGTCCTGCAAACCCGTCGGCAAAGGGTCCTCGTCAATGTGCTCATAGTAGCGACAGTACTCCAACAACGCAGGCAAAATACGACGTATGCACGTGGTCTGATTGAAACGTAATCTAATTCTTGCATCATCGTACTTATGCCTGTAGCTGTCCATTAAGACGAGTTTCCGTCTTTTCAAGTCAATGGTACAGCAACACCAATGACCATCAAGGTTCAAGATAGCAAGCACCTGAAAAGCAGAAATACATAAACACTTATAAATTCGACTAGTATCAAAGATCATGGTCGAACTGGGACACTTATTAGAGGAATTAAACTTGGACCTACCCCTATGTCAAGTTCCCACTATGGTCGCATATTCCTCCACTTCGGCTTTGTACCATGCACGTAGGGTGCAAGACGCTGGAGTTCCTCGACACTGAACTCCTCCCTGAGCGGCCATCTGTACTTCACCTCGTCAGACTCACCTCTATGTTTGTCTTCCCAAATTTCTTTGCAAGTCATCTGATAATACGTGCGTTTCAATATGGTTAATCACTCAAAACATCTAATGGTTAAAGGAAGATTATACAGAAATTGGACTTTAAGACAAAGATAACTCACCCAGAAACGCACGTCCACAATCTGGGTCGTCGCATGGTTATAACCAGCAAACAGCGGGTCGACAAATTCTGGATCGCTTTGTAAAATGCCAAGGTACGCGTCCAGTTCCTATTATGATAAACGCGGAATTAAAGAACGATCACCCAAATATATTTTAGTATGATATGTAAACACATATATAACAAATTATAAAAACAAACCTGAAAGTCCATCTCCAAGTCACTATTCAAGAAGTGCCTGAACCAAGAGGGTCCCACAGCTTCCCCAATCCCGACATTGCGCCTGCAGATCAAAATAACTTAAATTCGAACTCAAGCACGATGAACAAAAGATTTATCGTAATAGCATTAGCAACTAAGAACGTACGCCTCAGCTTTAGAGTCATCACCCATAGCATATTCCTCTACTGCGCGTAAGACCAAGGACGGTCTTCTATCATCACCGGCGAGATAGGGACTACGACAGTACTGAGATGGCATCCTGTCTCTGACAGGGCGGACTCCCTGACTGTAGGAAGGGATAGAAAGTAGACGAACCTATCCTTCAGGTGTACTCTCCCAGACGTATGGCACAGGTAAAGGACGTGGCCGTTGATGTGGGATTGTATGCTCAGCTGGAGTAACCTCGGTTGCAGGTGCACAGGTCTCCCTGTTATGCTCCACCCGGGTGGATAATCCTGCAGGTGCACAGGTCTCCGCTGGGGTGACCTCGGTAGCAGGTGCACAGGTCTCCGCTGGGGTGACCTCGGTAGCAGGTTCACAGGTCTCCCAGACTACGGGAGGAGCTTCTGTAACAGGTACACCCTCTGCAGGCCAAGCAGCCCACTGCGAAAAATCCTGAGACTGGTAAGATCCATACTGAGGCTGCTCCTCTGGATAGAAGCGGCTATGATAAGACTGGTTCACAGCCTCTGTCTCGTAAGAATCATAACTGAACCAGCTATCCATATACGCTTGAAGCCGCTGAGACTCAGCATGTACATCCTCATGGACGGCACGGATTTGGTCACTCAGCGCATCAAATCTCCGATCCACATACATGCACATACGATTATACAAGTCACCAGACAAGTCCTGTGGAGGATCAGGGGTCGGAGGCCTCTGCCGAATCGGCGATGCTGAAATAGGATCATCCTCCACAACTGTGGGCCTCGGAGTCGCCCTACTGGACCGAGTAGTCCACCTTCGGCTCGTAGTGGGAGCACGAGACGTGGAAGGACGATCAACCTCAGGCTCCGGCTCATCAGGCACATTCTCTCTATGTCGAGTAGTCTGTCGACGAGCTCCTGTGCCACGCCTTGGACTAAATCGGCGCACTGGGAGCTGCACTCCTACGGATATGTCAAGTTCGATGCCTCTCCAGTATGGCTGCACATACTCCTCAGGTGTCGCCTCTAGAGTCTCAAAACACTGAATATCCTATAAAATAACTCAATTGTAAGAGTGGCAACTAATCATTTTTAAAGAACTGAATAAGAAATAAAACAGAAATTCTCATTTATAATATGGTCCGGCAAATACCTCCAGGTCGAGAGCATAAGTAACATCAATGTCAGACTTCTTAAGGGACCACTTTAAACATCGAGGCATGTGCAAATCTGTCTCTAGCCTGCGGCCCGCAAATGTACACGTCATTGGGATCGCCTCAAGAGCCCATAACTGTTGACAAAGCATACAATATTAAATAATTAGACACAATATGAAAAAAATAGTATAACCGAAATCAATTTCAAATGGAGATGATCAAAGAAGCATACCAGTAGAACTGTCGAGAAACCATAAAAGTGATAATGAGGCGTCGTATCTCGCTGGGGCATGTCTGTCGGGAGCTTATCCATGCATCGTAACAGATTCCTGTACGAAATCTTGCCCCATGGAAAAGCCTCCCATAAGTCGTCCTGCTCGACCAACACCCAAATCCAAGGCTCAACAACAGACTGTCTCGGGTCGACGCCAAGTAATATACACTCCAATATCAGGATCTTTGCAATACTAGTCGTGTCTTGGGCACTGTCTGAAAATTCTCCATTCGTGAATCTAGATAGGATCTCAAACACAGTCACGCGTGACGAAGACTGGTGAACTCTATAGTATAGAGTGCCCTCAGCTGGCTGGTGATCTCCAGACGGGTCAAATTCAGAATCACCAAATCGCAACCCAGTGATCAACGCAAACTCTCTCTTCGAAAAACGGCAAAGACGCCGGTCTCGGCCAATATGAACCATCTCTCATCTGCAGGACGAGAGTCACCACGCACCTCACGTGTCAATAGCACATGTAGAAATGCCTTACATGACTCTCTATCAGTGTCCCATACCAGAAAGTGTCCCAAAGCCGTCCCTATGAAGGCACGCAGACACCGACGTCCAAAGTGGCGCAATTGTGCCTTGATAACATCAAGAACACTAAGACGAACATATCCGGTTATGTAGATAGTGCGTCCCTGTAGATTCTCACGAGCCCAAACCAACTGCATGCACAATAATTGAATATGGAACCGGTATTATTGAAAAATAATAAAGAAATGGTAAACAATTTAATTGATATTTCACTAAACAGATTTGTTAATATATTTAATTTAAATACAAACCATTTATTTAATTTAATTTCACTAAAATTTTATTCATGAAATAAAAACGCACGGGGAAGGGGTGCGCGCGCTGCCGAGAACGCGCGCACTGGGGTGCGCTGCCGAGAACGCTCGCGTGCGCTGGGCGCGTTGCCGAGAACGGGCGCGCGCGCTGCGAACGCGCGCGCGCTGCTGAGAACGGGCTGCCGAGATCGCACGCCTGGGGCGACCGAGTAACACTCCTAGGGATAGCCGAGAGAATACATGTCGACCGAGTAACTCAAGTCAAGGGTTAGCCGAGTGACATGGGTGTGACCGAGTAACCAAGTCACTCGGCTAACCCTTCGAGTGAGTTACTCGGTCAGCACCAAATTTCTCTCGGCTAACCCTTGGAGTGAGTTACTCGGTCACCACCCAATTTCTCTCGGCTAACCCTAGGAGTGAGTTACTCGGCTAACCCCAGGAGTGTTACTCGGCTAACCCCAGTCGCCCGGCAGCGCGCCCAGCGCGCGCGAGCGTTCTCTGCAGCGCACCCAGCGCGCGCGAGCGTTCTCTGCAGCACCCAGCGCGCGGGCGTTCTCGCAGCGCGCGTAGGGCGTCTCGAGTAACGCAAGTAAGGGTCGACCGAGTAACTCAAGTCAAGGGTGACCGAGTAACCATGTCACTCGGCTAACCCTTGGAGTGAGTTACTCGGTCAACACCCAATTTCTCTCGGCTAACCCCTTGGACTGAGTTACTCGGTCATCAGCCCGAGTCACTCGACTAATTCTCAAATAGTCACTCGGCTAATTGCTACATTTACTCGGTCACCACACAACATTCTCTCGGCTAATTGTGAAATCTCTAGACTACTTTCATACATTCATAGTCACTCGGCTAGTGTTATCAAATTCAAACTCTCAAATTACCAACAAATCACTTTCCAATACTAACATAAACTACTTCCAATACTAACATAAACTGTAAAAATAAGAGAGACTAACCTCGTCACCCATCTTGATGAACTAAATCGAGATCCCTCCTCAAAAGATGTGGGAGAAATGTGGAGTTAATCGGCTATAAATCGAGACCCTCCTACAAAGGGAGTTAATCGGCTATGGTGTAGAAATGTGGGAGAAATTTGAGAGAGGAGGGAGAAATTTTTACTGTCCAAAACTTGGAGTTAATCGGCTATGATAGAGAGGTGGAGGAAAATTTGAGAGAGAGGAGAGAAATGTTGAGTGTGTCGGCTAGGGTTTTGAAATGGGGGAGAAGGGGTTGAAATTTTTTTGAAAATTTTTAGTCTATCGGCTAGGGTTAGCCATATAATTTTTAATTAATTTTACATTTTAATTCAATTCAAATCATAAAATATTAGGTCAATGCACAAAATTCATTAAAGTATGATTGAGTGTTGAAAAGTGACTAACACAATTTTTGCTTTTGCAGAATATTGCAGATTTGTGGTAGTTTTGTATCAAAAGTTATATTTTGTGGTATAAAAGTTTAAATTGTTATATTAGGTGGTAGAATTGTTTACAAATTAAATTTTTGTGGTAAGTTGGGCAAAGAACTCTATATATATATATATATATATATATATCTTGTACACATGATTTGCATAGTGATGAAGATATCTTCTTTTCATATTTCGCTGATTTTCAATACACAGTATTATATTATTTTTTCAATCGTTTCATTCCGTTATTTTAATATACTTTTAAAAATTTAGAATACATTGTTGTGGATGCTATGAGGTGTGCCTTTCTTCTTGGGTCTGCAATTCATGTCTTTGTTGAGTTGTTCTGTATGCTTGTCTTGGTGTATCTACTACGATGAAAGTCAGTGTATGTGAGATTTAATTTAACCATTTTATTATGTAAAATAATTTCATAGTAAAAAAAAAAAAAATTCATAGTCATGATAATGTGAATTAAGTAAATATTAATTTGCATAGTCATGATAATGTGAAGAGTTAGTCTCCTGTGCAACTACGATGAAAGTCAGTGTATGTGAGATTTAATTTAACCATTTTATTATGTAAAATAATTTCATAGTCAAAAAAAAAAAAATTTCATAGTCATGATAATGTGAATTAAGTAAATATTAATTTGCATAGTCATGATAATGTGAAGAGTTAGTCTCCTGTGCAACTGGTGTACATACAATTCGGGTCGGGTTCGGGTCGACCCGGATCCGCGCACTTTTATTTTTTTTATTTTTTTAAATTTTATTTTTTCGCTTCAGGTTGTTACTTTTATGTTATATGTATGTGACCTTTATGTTATATAAGTGTGACCTTTATGTATAAATGTAATGACCTTTATATACTCTAACTTAGAAAAAAATGAAGAATTTTAGCAAAATTTGTACATATTTACGTTTATATAATATTAGCTGCACATATATCCATCCTTAAAATGCACTGAATTTTGAAATTTTCAATTTTTTTCAAAGTTATGGATTATAAAGGTCATAATATTTGTACATAAATGTCACAAGAATTGTACATAAAGGTTACAACAATACAACATAAAGGTCTTAATCTGAAGCGAAAAAACCTGAAAATCTTCATTTTTTCCTAAGTTACTGAACATAAAGGTCATAACATTTATATATAAAGGTCACACTTATATAACGTAAAGGTCACATCTTTACAACATAAAGGTAACAACCTGAAGCGAAAAAAAAAAGAAAAAAAAAGGAAAATCCAGGTGCGCGGATCCGGGTCGGGTTGCCCTAGTTGCACCAATCCAGATCCGTGCACCTAGTGCACAGCAGCATTTGCCTAATGTGAATTAATGTAAACGCACTGGAACACGCCTCCAAATCGCGCTCAAATCCTGATTTTACTCTATAACAATTTAGTTATTTCGCCTAACCTTTTAGTTATGTTCGTGTAACCTTTTCGCCATGTTCACATAACCTTTATATCATGTTTGCATAATATTTATATCCTAATAGTTTAATATTTTACAGAGTAATATAAATATATATTACCTTTTACATCTTTATGTTATAATAATTTAAACTTTTACGTTATAATAATTTAATTTTTATATTATAATAATATAACCTTTATATGTTTCAAAGATTATGATAGTTCTACATAAATGTTATATCAATATAACATAAAGATTAAGTTATAACAATATAAAAGTTTTTAGTTATGTTACTTGATTCAAAAAAGTCTAAGTATATAACTTTAAGGTTTTAATACCTTTTAAACAGCTTGTAAGTTGTAATAATGTAACATTTACGCATAATCTATACTATTAGAAGTATATACGCATAATCTATAATGTAACCTACTCTTACATTTTATATTAAAAAAGTTTAAGTATATTACCTTAAATGTTATGATATTTGAACAAAAATGCTATATCATATGATTTAAAGGTTACCGCATAAATTAAAAAAAAAATGGATGTTGATCCGACCCGAACAGATTTGCATGGATCAACTGATGCATAAGAACAATTACTCATTGGTAAAATATCTATATGAATATATCCGTAATTTTTTTGATACACTTATTCCCATCAAAATCGAAATATATTTTGATACAATTACTCATTGGTAAAATATCTATACGAATATTTCCGTAAAGAGTAGGACTTATGTGCCCCTGGGGTACGGATCCAGGATCCGTGCCCCCAACCCGACCCGTCGACCCGTCCCTATTAATTTAAAAAAAAAAAATCTTCTTCTTCCTCCTCCTCTTCTTTACGCAGGTTTTTTTTTCTTCCTCTTCCTTTTCCTCTTCCTCTTCCTCTTCTTCTTCACGCAACTTTTTTTTTTCTTCCTCTTCCTCTTCTTTATCCTCCTCCTCCTCCTCTTCCTCTTCTTCTTCACGCAGCTTTTTTTCTTTCTTCCTCTTCTTCTTCTTCTTCTTCTTCTTCTTCTTCTTCATGGGTGTTGTGGGCTGCGATTTTGGGCGAGTTGGGTGTGTTAGTGGGTCTGTAGTGGTCGCCGACGACCTGCTCGTCGCCGGCAATTGTGCAGCGGCGAAGGAGGGGCTGGGCGATGAGTCTTGGAGAAGGGGGAAGGGAGAAATCTTAAATTAAGCATATTATATATACATATCACTTAATCTTAAGATCAGACATTTAACACCTAAAAAGTATATATATAACACCTATAGAGTATATATTAAACATATCAGACATATAATATGAAAATATTCTAATGGTAATACAAATATACTATATAGGTGATATAAGATCACATGCATCTATAAGATATAATAAACACAATTTCTTCCTTCAGATATTATGAAAATATTTTAAAAGTATTACAAAGATACTCTATAGGTGATATAAAATTACATGCATCTATGATATATAATAAACACAATTCCTTCAGGTATTATGAAAATATTATAACACCTAAAGAACATACATATAACACTTATAGAGTATATATATGACACCTATCATTCAATCACATAATATGAAATCTTCTTTATATGTGATACCTCAAGAACATACATATAACACATAAAGAGTATATATATAAGTCATATAGAGTATACATATAACATCTATCACTGAATCATATAATATGAAATCTTCTATATATGTAATACCTCAAGAACATAGATGTAACACCTAAGGAGTATATATATAACACCTATAGAGTATAACTATAACACCTATCACTGAATCATATGATAAAACTTTAACACCTACAAAGTACATATATAACACCTATAAAGCACATATATAACACCTATCACTGAATCACATAGTGTGAAATCTGGTGTGCGTGGGCGCACACCAGATCAGGTGGGGGTGCGCGTGGGGGCGCGTGGGCACGCTTGGGTGCGGCCCACGCGCCGGGTCGGGTCAGGGACACGGATCTAGGATCCGTGCCACAGGTGCATATAAGTTTTGTTCTTTCGTAAATGTTTTTGACACACATATTTCCATCAAAATCGAAATATATTTTGATACAAATATTTCCATTAAACTTGAAATTTGATACAAAGAGAAATATGTGTGAATATGACAAAGAGACATTGGGGTCCAGCCTAAGAATTAAGAATGAATGCTCCACCTTAGGCGCGGCATCGACATTTTAAACTTTCGGCGGTTTTCAAAATTACCCCTGAAATGATCTTAAATACCGAAATTACCCCTCAAACACCCACTCATATACTCTCCAACTCAGTTACAGTAATGAAACAATCTCTTCCATTTTTTGAAGCCCACACCGCCCGCTCGCCTTCTCCTCCACACTATATCAACACTGTAATCTCTCTCTCTCTCTCTCTCTCTCTAGGAATTAAGTGCCCTGATGGTTCTGATCTTGCAGACGTTTAATCTGTCTTCTCCGTTTGGGTGTGTGAGTGTGTTTTTTTGAAATATGTTTTGAGTTATATTTGGTAAGTAGTTCCCTGTTGCGAATCTTCTGAATTATTGTTTTTTAGTTTTGGGAATTTTTGAAATCTTAATCGGTTTTCAAAGTTGAAAGCAGAACAATGGAGAATTCTAACGGTCGATTTATTGCTTGAAAGTTATGGGAGTAAAGCAATTATTTCTTTCTGACTTTTGAATTTTTGGTTTTAACTATTGGGGAATAATGGTTTCTGTTGCAGAGCTCGATTGATTCAAGAAAGAAAAAGTATTTCTTCGTCTTTATTCCCCTCTTCTTTTTCTTCTTCCTAGGGAAAGAATCCAAGAACCTGTGTTGGGATTTGTTTGTTAACCTTGACAATTTTGAGTTTATTATAGCACAATGTATTATATATGCCTGTTCACTTCTTTTGGTAGATAAAGTGTTCCGGATTCGAATTGGGGGCAGAGTTATATTCTTGTTTGATTGTGTTGGTGGGAGTGATTTTGTGTTTAGACAAGAGTTGAGGGTAGATTGGTCTTTATTGCTAAAAGAATCACCATGACAGTCATGAAAGCTTCAAGCACTAATATTTTTGTAATCATGGATCAGGGACGCATTGATTAGTTCCTTTGTTTATTGCATGGGAGTCTCCATGATTTGTGCTAACGGTGAAGGTGGTGTCTGAAATCATTACTGAACTTTTCTGAAACCTCCTATATTTTATAACCATAAAATAAGTAATATAAGTACAATTTGTACAGTAGAGTTATTAGAAAATTATTTCTGTAGCAGGGATATAGTTGTTGTTGATCTAAAGCTTGTTTATTCAAGTGATGGATTTTCTTTTCATCATTTATCTAATTGATATTTGGTGTGAGGCTGGTAATTATCTGTTAAATTTTTGCTTTTGATTTTTCTTGGACTTCAAAAGTATTCTAAGAAGATAGTTTCAACACTTTTACTTTTTTCACTGTTTCTGTTTGTAAAGTGTAAAGTTCTTACATAATGGACAGGTGAACAAATAGTTCCTACTGTTGCTTTTTGTATATTTTAATATATTTGTCTAAATGTTAATGTGCAATCTTAACATGCTATCACACTCAGTTAATAGTCTACAATTACTACTCATATAGTAATTCTTGTTGAGCTCATTACCTGTTTGTTGAATCTCATTGACCATATTTGTTTCAATTATCAACAAGCAAATAAGCATGCTCAAATTGTAAAAAAATAAAATCAAGCTGTGATACGATTAGTACAGAAGGGTTTGTTTTCACTTATTTGTTTGCATTTGCTTCCATACTATTACAAGCTCACAAATTACATCTATTTTTTTTTTCCATTTCTTTCCGGTTAGTTTTCTACAGGTTTGTTGCCAAGTCGTATGATAATTAGTGAGAGTTGAAGTCACTAAGATGAAGAAGCTATTCTTTTTCCGATCAAATTCATCAAATGGTGCTAACAGCAGCCAAGTATCCCCACCATCAAAGGATAAGCAAGTTTACTGGGAAAAATCATCAGAAAGAACGGATAAGTCTACGAAAAATAAGCATGGTTCTGAAGAACAGGTGTTTGGTAGCACTCCTTGTTTAAGAAGAAGCCTCTCATTCTCATCTGGGTCTTTCTATGACAGTGGAAAAGGGCTGAGGAGTAACGGGGACGTAACTGGTTCTCCATGTAATGCTAGTTATTATTCAAACAAGCAATCAGGGCACCGCTCCTCCAGGTATGCAGTCTTTGTGAGTGTGTGTATCTTGTAATAATCTTATCGTGCATCTGTGTTATGGTCCTTATAAACATATGCTCCTTTTTAAGTTGCTATTCTCTTTCTTCTTCAGATCTCGTACTCTCACTCCTGAGAGGCAATCCAAGACAAAATACGTCGATCCAGCTATGTTTCAGAATGCACAAAGAGTTGACAGATATGATGGTGTTGTTTCCAGAGCACACTCTGATTTGTCAGAGAACTCTTCTTATTGCTCTAGTAATCTCTCAAATAAAGTTCTGGATCGTTACATTGATGGAGAGCAGCTAGACAGGTGTGAAGCAAAAACCAATTTCTACTCTAAAAGTCAATTTGAAAATGCTCATGTGGTAAAGCGCCCACCAAGAAGTCAGTTTTCTGCACCTGCTTTATATGAAGCTAGGAAACAAAAACCAAAATCTCAATCCTTTAGAGAAACCAAAATGTCACAACACCAACTTTCCTCAAAGGATGGGTGTGATAATGGATATTGCAATGAATCTCCACGGAAACTCGCAAGAAATGTGGTTGAGAGACTTTCCCAGTCTCAGATGAGGTCTAAAGAATTTGACCCTGACAACCCAATCACCATTGAAGATGTCTATGGAAAGACCTTGAATAGGAGTTCCAATGCACATAATGATGAAGTGTCTCCAAAAAATTGTACAATGGATTGGTACACTGAGACTAGTGACGGGTCTCATCATGATGAATTTTCAGAATTCTTGGAAAAGGAGTCTTCTTCTGGTAATAAAGATGCATCTGGGGAAAATATTGATGCTGTAACAGATGCTGACCTAGAGCTATTTAGAAAATTTAAGGAAGCTGAGGACAGGGCTGCAATTTTGTCAGAAGAGCTTGAAAAAGGAAGTTTTATTCAGTTTAGAGGCCTCAGTGTGTCAGCTTTGATTCAAACTATTAGAAGCTTAATGGAGGAAAAAGCAAACATGGCTCTAGAGGTTTCAGCAGCTTTTGAGGATAGGATTGCTGAAAAGGCCTTGTTTAGGGAAAAACTTAAACAAGGAAGGATAGAGCTAGATGCCTTGACCCGGAGGTTGGAGAAGGAAAAGAGTGAGATGCAGTCAACACTTGAAAAGGAATTGGATAGGAGATCAACTGAGTGGTTGCACAAGCTCGAGAGATTACAGGCAGAAGAACATAGGCTTCGGGAAGGGTACGGGAACTAGCCGAGCAGAATGTTTGCCTTCAAAGAGAAGTCTCTTCTTCTAGTGAAAAGGAAATGGAAAGTAGATCCAAAATTACAAACTCAGAGAAACAACTTGGGGATTTATCTACTGAAATCAAGGAAACTAGAAAAGAGAACCATTATTTGCAAAAAACACTATCTGAATGGCAAGAGAAAGCTAGAGCAGCAGAAGAAGATAGAGGTTGCATCCGAAGAAACTATGAGGAGAAGGTTTCTGAGTGCAAGGACATGCACCAATCTATCAGTAGGCTCCAAAGAACTTGTAATGATCAAGAGAGGACAATTGATGGCCTACGTGGGCTTTGTGAGGAACTTGGAAAGAAAATTTCTCAGGGGACTTTTGACTTCAGGATAGCAAAGCTGCAAATCGAACATGTGAGATTGACAGGAGTGGAGCATGCACTGAGGAAGGAGGTGGAATCATATAGGGCTGAGGTTGATTCACTTCGACATGAGAACATTGATCTACTCAATCGTCTGAAGAATAATGGAAAGGAGGGTGAATTTTCTACATTTAAGTTGGATCGAGAGCTAGAGAATCGTATTAACTGCTTGGAAGCTCAAATGATTCCATTGCTTACTGAGAGCAGCCAACTTTGCAGAAAAGTGATTGAATATGTCAAAACCAATGGTGGTTTTCCACTGAAAAAAGGTCCAGCTGTTGCTGCATGTTTGGATGGTCAAGTTCTTGTAGAATGTGAAGTGAAGCTCCAAGGCTTAGAGCGGGCAGCTGAAAACTTAGCAACCAGTACTCAGGCAATATCTGGTGTCCTTCAAAAAAAATCCACATTGTTGCATGAGAAAGGCTCCCCTGGTGTGGATGTTCAATCACATAGCTTGGTTGATGAATCACACAAACATGATGAGCAGAATTCAAAGGTAAATCAATTCTTGTGATTATGTGTTACGTGATGGAATTTTTGCCAGCTTTAAGTTGTTTGAATTCACTTTATGCTATATGTTATTTGGTTTACTTTCCAGGATATGGCCAGATCAGCATTGAAAGCAGAGACTTTATTGACCAGTTTGTTGCGTGAGAAGCTTTATTCCAGGGAACTTGACGTGGAGCAGCTGCAAGCAGAGCTTGCTTCAGCTGTTAGAGGCAATGACGTCCTCAAAAGTGAAGTGCAAAATGCAGTGGATAATTTCTCTTGCATAAACCACAAGATGAAAGAAATTGAACTTCAGGTAGATTGCAACGCTAGTTTCTTCTTGTTTTTGGCTTAGCATGATTGTGGATCTAGAAGATATATTAAAGAAATAACACATTATTTGAAACAAATTTGAGCTTTCTTTATGCTGTTGCTTCCCTGGTAGCTCAGCAGTATATCATTATTGCAAACTACATAGTTAAAAGGTTGAAAAATAAATATTTGTACCATTCAACCAATACAAAAGGCTACATTTGGGTGAGAAAAATTGACACGAAGACTTTGTTACATTGAGTAAAGGTGGCCACTGTAATATGATGCAATATTTTACCTGTTAGATAGGATATACATTCTCATTTGTATTCCATTAATGTTATGTATTCTTCATATACCAGATGATGAAAAAGGACGAGACTATCAATCAGCTTCAAAGCGAACTACAAGAATGCAAGAAAGAATTGGCTATTGTGAGGGGAATATTACCAAAGGTCTCTGAGGAGAGAGATCTAATGTGGGATGAGGTAAAGCGATATACTGAGAACGACATGTTATTGAATTCTGAGATCAATGCCTTGAGAAAGAAAGTAGAGTCCCTTGAGGAAGACATACTATTGAAAGAAGGCCAAATCGCCATCTTAAAAGATAGTATCAGCAAACCTTTCAACCTTCTTCAAAGTCCTGATTCTACCGATAATTTCTGCTGGACCGAGTCGCGTTAGGCTATGATGATAAACATTTTGCATTTCACTATGGGTTTGTGCTTTTGGTCTTGTTTTATCTTGTGATTATTGAAGCTCATCTCAAGCAATTGTGAAGTATAAGCTTAGAGATTTTTTCACCAACTTTACACTTGCATAGTTTTTTTGTGGTGGACATAGTTGTTGTGATTGCAGAGCAGCAGTATCTGACAATCTTTTTTTTTTTTTTTTTTGTGAAGCAATATTCATAATGATATATAGATTAGAAAATTTAAATTGTTTTTTTCTTTTGAATATTGATGCATAGACTTCTAAATAGAAGTAGTTATTCTTTTGAATATTGGTGTCTAATTCTATTTTCCTGGGTGAGTGAGAAATGCAAGTATAGGAATGGCAAGCCCTTTAATATACATTTGTTCTTGATTTATATTGAATTCCTTTTGTATGTATTATTTGGATAATATAATGTCAAATATATTGTTATTATTATATGGCCTAACATATTGATTATCATAACAAAAAGAGAGAGTTTCTAGTAGCCTATCTGATTCAAATTTCAAAGTAATCTCATTGCCTACTTATCTTGTGAAATAACATTCAAAAATGTATTTTCCCTAATAAAAGTTATCAAAATATTTTTTAAGATGGATTGGTTTTATCCAATATAACAATATTCATATGCAGCCATTCTACTGAGGAACATGATAACATGATTAGAGAGAATATGTATACGATTTAAAAAGGATTAGAATTTCAAAAAATTCATTTATGGGAACATACACATAAAATGTCAAAACAATTTGTTCTATGTAAAATATGCAAGTCTATCTGATATTTATAATTTTTCCCTTAGTTTTTCGATACTGATTTGAAAAACAAAATGCATTTTTTATTTGTTAATGGAGTGACAATTTTATATTCTAAACTCAATTTTTCTTTTCTTTTCTATAAATATGTCAAATGCTTTCAAGTTTAAATTTTTCCTAAATTATATATAAAAAAAGATCATTATAAATTTTCAAATCACTAGCAAGAGCAAAACTAAGGAAATTATTTGCATGATATGTGGAATGATACTAGCCTAAATATCTGAGGGTATTAATGCAAAAAAACATGTTTGTTGGGTCTCGTCAAAGGATTACTAGAACATTGGGGACCAATTATAAAATTTATATTCTTTCAGGGGCAAATCGTAAATCTTAAAATTTATGGGGAATCGCAGACTATGAAGTGAGATGAAGTTCACGCACACAGAGATAGATAGAGAAACAGAGAAAAAGTGAGAGAGAGAGAGAGAGAGAGAGAGAGAGATGTTGTTCCAGGTGGGCGGGCAAGGGACGCGGCCGACATTTTTTGAGATGGCTGCTGCTCAGCAGCTACCGTCGAGTCTACGCGCCGCCCTCACTTATTCCTTCGGCGTATGTATATCTTCAGTTTCTGAACGTTGCTTGTTCAATTTAGTCGGAAATTGGATTTTAAGTGATAAACCTTCAAATTGATGTTGTTTGTTCACCTGCACTAGGAAAATTATCTCCAGAATTTTGTAGTTTCTAAATTATGGATAATAGTCTATAGAATAGCTGTTTGAACTCTCAAATTCATCTAAATGAAAAATTTGATAAGAAATTAAATCATGATCATGTTATCTGCCGAATTTGATACCTCTAAATATGTAGACTTGATTATTTTGTGGTTGAAATAGTAATAACCTTTTTGTATTTCTATAGTCAAAACCTGTAAAACATTGTCTTCTGCTTGCAGCTGCTAGTATGTTTTCTTGGTGTATTCACTCTTGGTCATTTCATTTGTGGACTTCATTGGGGTGTGTGTGTGTGTGTCTGTGTGACTTTTGTTGAGAGGATTGGAAGTGGCATGTAAGGTAAAACGATATTCCTTTTGCTTGCAGGTATTCGCTTTAAGAAGACCTTTTATTCATAAAATTTTGGACTATGAAGATGAATTCTTCGCATTGCTTATGCTAGTCCTTGAAACCCACAGTTTGCGTACTACAGGTGAAAGTCCACTCCTATATGCTTCTGTAATAACTATGGCATGTAATTCCACCAGACATATACTGAATCAATTGAGATGAAAGCTGCTAATGAATGATCAATTGCCTTCTTCTACTGAGAGGGATCACCATAATCTGTGATGTTTCATTCTTTTGAACTAATGATGAATTGTACTGGTTATACCACTAACTACTTTCTGACTCTTCACCATGTATCTTGTCAGATGCTTCGTTTTCCGAATCTTTGTATGGCTTGCGGCGGAGAGGAGTTAAGATTCGGTTGAAAAAGAGTAACACACTAGATTCTGGTGATGATGTCCGTCACACCGGGTTGCATAAGAATCAAAAAGTGCTGTCTGTTGTATTTCTGGTAAAAAAAAAAAAAAATCTTCTCAATTACGGCTATTAAATTGGATTTAGCTAAGGAGTTTTTTGATTTGTTCACATTCCTCTAATTTGTTGCATTTTTACCTCATTGCATCAGCTATAACATAATTGGCCTTTTTGGACTTATGAATGATCTCCTTTTGCCAACAGGCTTGAGGCCCACAGCTTATAAACTCATCTTACTGATTTTTCTGGTGGGAACTCTATTAATTTCCAATCAATTCTCTGGTTGTGAACTAGGCTAGTAAATTCTGAGTCCATATGATATTTTGTGAAGTGGAGAAAATTTAAAATGGTAATTAGGAGTTAAGACAGTATTTGGTCTTATACATGTGGTTTTAGTGCATTATGTTATTGGTGTATTTTTGATTATTGAGATTATGTTTTGATTCAAAGGACATGTATTGAGTTTCAAAATGCAGCAGTTGTTTGGATCACACTGGATGAAATCTTATCCTCCATTATCCAGTAGTTTTAAATTCTTCGTTGAGGTTCAAACTGTCAATAACACCTTGAAATATTAAGTAACTGACGTTCCAATGGAGTCTAGACCTTTCAAATCAAAACATTCAATCCTTGGATGGGTAACTTAGAGAACACTGAGTGGATGGTCTGTAAAATTGTTCTTTATAGAAGTTAAACAGAGGAGTTCCTTAAGATTCTAATATATCATACCTGAGCCTATGTTCCTCATGGTAACTGTGTATACAAATAGCTGTTAAAGATACATAGCAATAGTTCATCTAGCGTTGAAGGTTAGCTTGCCTGGATGATCTGAAGAATTGTGACAAACTATGTTTGTCCTTGGGATTCCACTCTCACCTTTTCAAGGCCATCTATACATACACTAATATAATCTATACTTTGCACACCTGTGTTGCCACATAGCTTGTTCATTCTTGTTGGCTAAAGAGGTTAGTAATTATTATTTTTTTGGGGTTATTTTGGATACTCAAAATGAGAGAGCAGAAATGCATTGGTGACATGTAGCCTGTAGGTCAATATCAGCATCATCTTGGCCCTTTGTCCTCTATTTTCTTGCTTAGATGATCAGTTTATGACTGCAGCTATAGTAAATATTATGATGATACACAATTCCTCATGATGCTCTATTAGATTTTTGTTGATGAATAATGCTTCTTCTGCTCTTTTCCAGGTGGTTTTACCATATTTGAAGTCAAAGCTGCAATCAATTTACGACAAGGAAAGGGAAGCTACTCTTCAGGCAAGTCTATGGGGAGATAGTGATGAAAGATTTGACGACACTGACTTTGTTGGTGGAGGCAATAATTCCTTCGGATCAAGGGACGGCTCAGATACTGAAGCATCAGCTAGAGCTCGTTTGGCCAAGAGGCTACGGAAGGCTGTTGGTGCTTGCTACCCTTGGCTGCATGCTGGAAACGAAGGTCCATGTAGCATTAGTTCTCCTTTAAATCACTCTTGAATCATTGTTGGACTTATTTGACCTTATACATTGAAGAAGTAAAGTTTGATTTAATTGTTGCATTTGCATTCTTTTTGAAACCTTTCATTCTGCTGCTGTATTCAGCCATAATTTGTGACAGGATAAGATGGAGAGACAGAATCGCAATTGATCTGTGAATCAGTTTGATTGGATTCTGTAATAGCATTTCTCAGTAAGATATCTACAGTCAGTGAGTGCCAAAATTTGATAAATCAGAATGTGGATGACACTCTTGATAAGAAAAGGCACTGAAAAACTCAGAGCAAATTGAAACTCTAGCATGCTCGACTTAGGATCATGTGTGGTTAATTTGTTTTGTATTTCAAGAAAATATAAATTGTGTTTTAGAGGGGATGCTAAGATGATGTTGGAAAGATAAGGAGATTGGATTATGTGGTACTTCACGAAGCTTATGTTGCTAATATTTGCAGTTACTTGAAATTGAGAGGCAAACATGATTGGAAGTTAATCTGAGTTGATTCCTTGTATATTTATTATTCATGCCCCTACGTGTTGAGGTGTAGTGTATTTATTATTTTTTTCACCCGTTCCCTTTTCTGGGGGTGCAAACTGGTGCTTGCAAACAAGCTTGTTACTATTATGTCATTCTATCATGGATCAAGCTGTCAACATTTTCCACTTAAACTTATTTATATCACTCTTCTGATGTGATCTAGTGTTCTGCTGTGCAGGATTTTCTTTTGCTTACCAACTATTATATTTGTTGGATGCTACTGGATTCTACTCTCTAGGATTACATGCACTTGGAATTCATGTTTGTCGAGCTACTGGGCAAGAGCTGGTAAATTTTTCCGGATGACGTGCATTATGAGCTCTCTAGATTTCAATTTCTGTAGAATTGTCTTTTCCCAAATCTAAATGGCTGCTCTTATGCAAGATTTAATTCTTTACATTTCAAATATATTCAAAGAATTTTAAGCTAATTATGATTAGATATTCTTGATGAGGGCTAATAGTATATGAATATGACGATTGTTTGATTAAATGTGCTAGATCTAGTATGTACCCTCCTTCCACGGATACTTACGACAAAACAAAAAAAAAATCATTTTTCGTCTGTTTTGTCTCTTCTCACGTCACATAGATCATTAGATCTGGGTATTCTTGGGTAAAAAATGTTTGCCTCATGTTTTGAATTTCTTGCCGGAAAAAAGTTTTACTATTGGAGGTTTTAATTGTGGGAGGTGTTATTCCTCTTTTTTATGCAGTTGGTTGAGTAATTCATTTTATGACAGCAGTAAGGCAAGTCTGTTTGTCAAATATTGGTTTTTGATCTTTACCATGCTAGTTCTAGTTTTAAGGTTTGATAGTGTATTCAATACTTATTTTCACACAGTAATATGCTAACATATGCATTACAACTTTGTAGAAGCACCTACGCAATCTCTTGTCAAAGCATTTTGTATGCCATTGTAAAGTCTTATAAATTGTTGATGCTTTTCTAGATTGTGCAAATATTTTATTATTAAGTTTATTAATGCTTCTTGTATTATTTTGAGCCTTTCCTTTTTCTGATGTCAAGATAGATGGATACCTCTTCCAGAATTTCGAAAATAAGAAACCGTGAGCGTGAGAGACTCCGTGGTTCCCCTTGGCTAAAGGTGTGTATTTTTGTATCCTGCGTTATTGACTATATTATTGTGTATACACGGTTTAAGTTAGAATTATGGTTTATTCAAACTTTCATGACAAGACAACTGGTTCGCATTTTCTGCTAAATCTTTTGTTGACAGGCTAGGTTATATTGTGGGCATCTATCAGCAGAATATTTTATTTTAGTTATATTACTATTGGATGTTTTGTAAACAATCTGTGTTATCCTGGTGTTGCTGGTGGTTTCATTAGCTGCTTGTAGTGGCTGCTGAATATTATGAAATGTTGGCTTTATTTCATGCTGTGATTGTGGACATCTTGGATTTTCATTCCATACAGTTTTATACTTCCCTTTCCATTCGGTTGAAACTTCATAATTCTGTTCCTGTTATTTTCTAAATTAATTAGTCTCATCCAAATCTACATCTCAGGCACTTCAAGGTGGTTTACTCAGCTGTGCATATGCAGTGCTTGACTATGCCCAGACAGGTTTAATTGCAGCTGTATTTTTCTTCAAAGTGAGTATCAGAATATGCTTTGCCTTGTTACATTAGTTCCCTGAGGCATTATGCTCAATTTGTTGAAATTACTATTTATGGCTATAGGAAGTATTGTAAGTAGTGGCAGGCCTTGAATTTGAATAACAGCTCTTCATCATGATAATATGTTTATAATCCTGGAATGTGTTTGTATAAATCAAATATTATCTCATCTTCAACACAATGTGTTCCATGAAAGCATGCTTTGATAAGTTGAATAGCTGAGGGTCCTATATATTACATATTCTAATGAGTTGAGGACCTGTAGTTGGATGATGAAACTGATGAGTTGAGGACCTCTAGTTGGATGATGAAACTGTTTCTTTCTACTTTCAGCGTAGAGTAGTGATTCGGATAGTAGTTACGACTAATGCAGGCTGTATGTATGAGCTGTCTGTTTTGCTTGCTTTACACGAAGTGTTTAGTTTGATGTCATTCGAAAAATTTGCCTCAAGAACCTAGCCAGCTCTATCCTCTAGCAGTGAAGGTTTAAAGCATCTAGGCTCACTAAAAAAGAGAAGGAAAAGAAAAACTATTGCTTGCTAACGGGCTCAATGGAGTGGTCTTATAAAGATGCCAAAGATTGTCAGGATGATGGAATTACATGTCAAGTGGGACTGTCCTTGTTTAAAGTTTTAAGTCGAAATTTTAATCATCAGAAACACAAGAGAACTAAAATTTTAGTCAAAAAGATAGAACTCCGAGCTATCTTTAAGGACTTCCGGATATCCCTTTCAGGAAGGTTAATGGAAATATCACCAGTAAAACCCAAAGGTTGCAAGAATTGAGAAATTCTGGTATTCTTTGTATTGACTTCTCAAAAATGACTAGGATAAAAAAAATCCTACATGAACCAGAGCCAACTAACTAATTAATCCATTTACCATTTCCTAGTCCAGAAAAGGAGTTGACCATTAAACTCAGATCTGAAAGTGAAATTTTTTGGATCTCTAGAAAATAATGAAATAGGCTGCAGATGACAAATCTTCAACTCCCTCTGTCACTGCACAAGAATGTCGAAGTTAATATTTCATGCATTTTCGTTGTTTTCTTCTTGCACGGTGATAGGGTATAATGCCTGAGATTCATCATACAGCTTGCTTTGTGAGTGTTTTTCTCCTTGTCCTTTCCTTCTGGATTTTACTAACTTTTGATTCCACAGATGATGGAATGGTGGTATCAGTCAGCAGAAGAAAGAATGTCGGCCCCCACTGTATACCCGCCTCCTCCACCACCACCTCCTCCAAAGGTCAGTATCTCTCCTTGAAAGAAATCTCAGCTTCTTTCATTTTTTCCTTTCAATAATCTGAATATCCCTGGGAATCAGTCATAAGGACATCTTTTCGTTCTGGTAGTCTATTGCTCTCGTAGATTTAGCCATAGACTGATGTAACTATGAACTGTAGGTTATCGTTTCCTGTTTCATATTTTTACATGACTGATTGAAGAAGCTAACTGCAGTAGAAGTGGATGACTAGAAGTCATGCTCTATCCATTACATATGACATACTGTCAATTGAATATCCAAACACAAACAAGAACCATAATTACATTGTTGTAATATCTGGACTTGTGAAATATGTTGGTCACAGACGAATTCCGTAACACATTCACTGACAAACAGGTTGCAAAGGAGGGAATCCCACTACCCCCTGATCGGACACTATGCCCTTTATGCATGCAAAAGCGTACAAATCCATCAGTAATGGCTGTTTCAGGATTTGTTTTCTGCTATACTTGTATATTTAAATATGCCAATCAGGTGAGTACCTTCTTTGACAATGCTTTTACATAAACGTGGATGCTGTATTTTTTTCATCTCTCTAGACAACAAAATACTTACCTTGAGATAAAAACTACTTAACCATTGGGGATTGGATGATTTCTTGCGATAATTCCAAAGAAACTTGGAAGAATCATCTTCACCTTGTATATGAGGTTCGACCATCATTTTGAGTGACGATGAAGTCTTTACTAATCAGCTCATGTTATGCTTGTTCCGTTTCTTTATCCTGCAACTTCTAGTTTCCATTTTGTTTTGTGAGCAAGAAAAAGTTTATATAGTTTCTGTAGATTATTGAATGTAAAGAGACTTCTATCTTTCATCTCAACTGTAACACTTAAACTTTATTTTCAGTATAAACGGTGCCCGGTTACATTGATGCCTGCAACAGTGGATCAAATCAGGAGGCTATTTCATGATGTATAACCACTTTAATAGGGGCGTTTTGGCTGCAATGTTTTCAGAGTCGCACTATAATGAAATCTGACTTTTCATGGCCACTGCTACAAGTTGGATCGCCGCATTCCACAATGTTCGTGTTTAGGGAGTTGCTTCACCCTTAAACGACGTTCTTGCCTTTCCGACCAAAAAGGAAGAATAAGTGTACATGCCATTTGTTTACCTCACACAATATAGGACCCTCTCTACTCTTGAGAATTAGATGAAATATAAATTCTAACCTTCGTAGCTGACGTAAAACTTCATATTGTTTTTAGTTTTTACATTCTTGTTCAATGATATTTAGTAAAATAATATGATACGAACACAAATAACTTGAGTGTAATATTATTTTATCAAATTGTCTTCAAGTGTTGTGTTTATATAATTTATCATGTGTGCATCTTGATTGTGTGGATTATTAGTTGATGAGTTATTGAAGAACAATTAATACAACTCAAATCTAGGGAACCACTCAATTAAAAAACTTCCATGAAAATATTGAAACTGAAAAGTTTCAAACATTGGTGCAAACAGTTGACACACCTCTGCAAGAAGAGCCGGAGCTGGGGTGGGCTCCGCCTGTCCGCCGCCAGTATTTGCCGACGGTGCCGACTCCGAGGTGATCATCAGCAGTACAACACGGTGTCGATCCACCAGATGAAGTCCAATTCATCTCTTTAAACTCCATAGGAGAAGCAATTGCACCTAAAACTTCTCTCTCTCCATAGTTCTTCTCACTCTCAGGTGAATTGCCTATACTCTTCATTTCCTTGGGTGATTTTTCGGATCCAACTAACCAGCTCGAAAGGCTAGTATCAACTGCTACTTCAATCTTAAGCTTCTTCAATTCATCAAATGATTGATTCATCGTAAAATCTTTGCTCGAAGGCACATTCTCCTTATCTTCATCAAACTTCAATGGTGCCTTCTCCACAGGCTTTACTGAGATACCACTGTTCTTCTTTACTGCACTGTTAACCTCTTTTTCTCCCATTTCTGCACCAAAAACATGCTTTCTTGAATCTATCGATAAAGAAAACAGAGACTCAGAAGACTCTTCTTCTTCTTCTTCTTCTTCTTCTTCACCAGGACAACACTCCATTGATGTGAATTCTTTTTTCATCTCTTTTTCCACTGACTTGATATCATTATCACTATTGCTGATACTAACTTCATTAGTGACCTTATCGACTTTTGAATGATAAAAAAGGGGTGTCGTTATGATGCTTTTATTCGTCTGCTCTTCTTTCTTGCATCTGAGGGATAATCAACCAAATATGAGCTAATGTTGTAATTGAAAGCTAAACAACATAAATGGCAAACTTACTCATGACCGACAATTTCCTCCTCTTTCAGTGATTCAGTAGAAGCTGGTGGTAAGAGATTCACAGATTCTTGCAGCTCATTACTGGGACACAAACACTAGATTCAAACCAGAATATATATTCAGCTGTTAGAAATCATCTAAAAACAGCAAAGAAACACACACACACACACACACACACACACTGAAAGATGAAGTTTTGAATTTCAAGAATTACTCAAACTTGGTTTATAACCGATGGAGGAAGAAGGGGGCAATTACCTGATCTGGGCCATTTTTCATAATTTGTTTATGTCTCAAATGTCCAAAACAAGCAGGAAAACATCCCATCTTGAGTTTCTCCCGAGGGTTCTTCACCAAATTTTTATTTTCCTTTTTTCTAAGTTTAAATTTGATTGAGAAAATGGAAAAAGTTTGATGTGAATGAGAAAGGAAAATGGGGTGCAGTTGAGTTTTATGTATTGAAGATGAGGATGAAGATTTCACTGAAGTTTTGAAAAAAATAAAAATGACCGTTGGGTGTTTGGGATGGCACAGAATTTAATAGTTAAATCAAATGAAGTATCATCCCAACCTTGTTTGTCTGTTCTCTATTAATCTATTCTGACATATGCTGAAATTTATTACTAACTTCACTTTCTTATAATTTTATATTTCTTCCATCTCAAATAACTGTCATTTTAGACATTTTTACATACATGTTAAAAACGTGATAAAAAGTTAGATCCATCTTTATTTAAGTTTAATTATTATGTAGAGTCATTTTTTATGTTCTCTCTTAACAACTCTTTTTAACAATCTAATTTGATATAAGTAAATAGAGGTATTTCTGATATATTACATATAAATGTATCTTGAAATTTAAAAACAATATTTATTTTGAAATAAATTCTACTAATTAAAACGATATTTATTTTGTGACTGAAATATTAATAATATTGGTTTTTCCCATGGTGAAATACACTTACTTTCATGCCTTTACTTGATTTAAAACACTTTAGAAGTTAAAAATTGAAACAATTGTAAATAATGTTGTCTAACCTTTCAACTACTTCTTATACACCCAGTAGGCATGATGCCTTTTTACTAGTTTCTTATCATCAAACTATTTGGTTTCAATATGAATTTTTATGATATTTATATACACTAGATATTTTCATATTTATCACTCAATTAACCCAGAAACTTATATAAAATCATTTCATCGATATAATTTCATGAAATGCAATCTTATAATAGATAACTCAAACCAATTTTCACAAGATTATATCCCAACACAAAATATTAGATTTGAAAATAATTTGACAAGAGTCTTACCCCTTAATTAATTAATTTAATTAACTTTGTTTAATGAAGTGGTCTCCTCATCTTAAACTTTGTTTTGTTGGGAGACAAATTAATAGTTTCTTATGTAATCTAGTTAAGTCGACACTTTGCAATTGTTTTAAAGTAAACTAGTACTCGCACCCGCGATGCGTGTTTTGTGATATAATGTTGGTAAATATTAATTATTTCATAATATAATGTAAGTAATTTTAGTATATAGAAGACAATATAATATTTAATAACTAATAAAGTATAAATTTGCTTAAGATAATTCAATTCACAACAATATATTGATATTATACATATCCAATTCACTAATCTATGATTAATACTAAAAACAAAAGTATCAATATCATGATCTTCAAATCAAAATTGGAAATTCTACCTGTAAAGTTTGTAAGTTTTTTAAAAACTTTTTTATACACAACAATTATAGTCGAAATATTTTTTTTATCATCTGTGTTACAAAGTAATATCTTTAGTCACTTAAATTAAATATACTAAAAAACTAAAAAAAAATTATGAATTAAAAATCAAATTCAATTATTTAAATTAAATACATGTGTGTGTGAGTATGTATATATAGAAACATTAATTGACATAGCAATAAAATTAGAAATTTTACGTAGGAACTTGATGCAAGCACGGTCAATTATGTATTTTCAACCTTTTATTTCAAAATAAATTGAATTACAATTTTTTTTTATCAATATCGCTTAACATCGAAGATGGCAGATAATTATTCCTTTATAAGTATCACATAAATTAATTGATATAGCAAGACATTGATCATTACAATTTAAACTCAACACAGAATCAAAATGTAGTAGTAGTCTACGATCATGATGATGACAATATAATTAGAAACTAAACATATAATTTAAATAATCAGGTGAACTATATAAATTCAAAATGTGCACTCTCATATAAAAATATACGAAGTCCTAAGTGTAAAGTAAAAGACTAAAATTTTATTTGATTATGAGATATTTATAATTTAAAAAATATTTAAGATGACATATAATTCAGACTAAATACATATTATATATACATATATGTATACACACACATCTTTAATAGTGTTATATTTATTTATTAATTTATATTATTATGGTATAAATTATCCTCATGCAAATTAATATTTATTATTGAAATTATTGTTTGGATATCTATTGTTGATTTTTAATAAATTATTCAATAAAAAATAATTTAATTAAGATCGATAAAATGAGAATAAATTAATACAATATTTATATTATTAGATTAAATGGATTAAATAGTAAAAAATGCAAAATAAAAAATTTGTTGATGAGACACTTACAAATATTAATTAAAAAATATTTAGAATTACATAATTTCACACTAAATACATTATATATAACATATATGTATATATACACATCTTTAATAGTGTTACACTTATTTATAAATTATATTTATATTAAATATGATACAATTATCCCCAAACAAATTAATATTTATTATTGAAATTATTGTTGGAACATTATCTATCGTTGGTGTATAAGAAACTATTCAATGAAAAATAATTTAATTAAGATCGATAAAATGAGAATAAATTAATACAATATTTATATTATTAGATTAAATGGATTAAATAGTAAAAAATGCAAAATAAAAAATTTGTTGATGAGACACTTACAAATATTAATTAAAAAATATTTAGAATTACATAATTTCACACTAAATACATTATATATAACATATATGTATATATACACATCTTTAATAGTGTTACACTTATTTATAAATTATATTTATATTAAATATGATACAATTATCCCCAAACAAATTAATATTTATTATTGAAATTATTGTTGGAACATTATCTATCGTTGGTGTATAAGAAATTATTCAATAAAAAATAACTTAATTAGTATTAATAAAATAAGAATAAACTAATAAAATATATATTATAAATTGAATGAATAAAATAATAAAAAATGCAAAATAAAAATATTGTTGATGTGACACTTTTTTATTGAGAAAATAGTATTTCTGTAAATATCTCAAATTTTTCTTCTATTATTATAATATAGAAATATATAGATAAATTTATCTATTTACTTTTTCTTTTGAGTTTCTATACAATAAATATAAAATTAAATGCATTAAATATTAATATTTATGTATTTCTTTATTAATAAATTTAAAATAAAAGTTATTAATGATTTCTTTAAATGGAAATATTTAATAAATGAGATATTTATTGTAGCTATTTTTGGTAGAATATTTTACTTATATATATATATATATATATATAGATATAGATTTCATTACACCGATACGTATTCGTCACTTATTAATTGCTGGCTGTAACTATCTGACTACATAATGAGAATTGGGTTGGTATGTTTTTTTTTTTTAAAGTTCATTTAATTAATTTGGAGACAAACCTAATATAATTCGTAGCATTTTTGAACACATAAAAAAGTCCATATTCTAATTCTTCGAGAGACGGGCCGGGCAAAATAATCAGTAGGCCCAATTGTATATTTGGGCTCAATTTTTGTTTTTATCTCTAAAATGGTGTGATTAGTTGGTTACATTAACTAAAATAATAATCAAATATGAAATGAGCTACTTTATAATGAATGAGTTCATATTTATATACAGATTTTGAATTTCAATTTAATCTACAAGTTGGAGCTTAGGGATGACTATATATGAATCATAAAATTATTCTCAAGAAATTTAGTTCCAAATTATGAATGAGAATCAAATTAATTTAAAAAGAAAAAAGAAAAAGAAAGACAGACGGCGATTTCTATGAATTTTTAGCTAAAATTTCACATGTTAGATTGAAATTAACAGATTTGAGGTATAGGGATAAGAATATTAGAATTAAATTAGATACAAATCTAAAAAGACAAGTAATTGAAAACAAGATTAAACATCTAAAACTACACAAATACTCATATGCAACCGTCTCACATGCGACGGCACTCGCGCACGGTCGACCGTGTCCCAGGACACGACCGTGCGCGAGTGTAGTGTATAAGTATGTCTTTTTCAATAATAAGTATGTGATTTTTCACTATAAGTATGTGATTTTTTTTTCTCGCCCACGACCGTACCCTGGGACAGACCGTGCCTCGCGTGAGCAATCTGTGGCGCACGGTCAGGTCTCAAGGCACGGTCGAGATAATATTTGATTTTTCTCTATAAGTACGTCTTTTAGTGCTATAAATATGTGTTTCGACGCACGATCGACCGTGTCCCAGCACACAACCGTGCGCCAGTGCCGTCGCACATGAGACGGTTTCACAAGAGTTCAGCTCCTAAAACTATATTTAAATGAAAGCTCATAAATAACACCTACCCTAAATAGTTCATAGCAAACTTTTTTTTTTTTTTTTTACGCTAATTAATCTTTTGAGTACTCGCAAATATAGGCTTTTTCTCATCCCTTTTTTAGGGTCACACGTAAACCCGACCTAAATTAATATAATTAAATTTGCAATTTGATTATATAACAATTGACTTAGCCAACATGTAAAAGCTAGAACTATGCCACTATTTCACATAAAATTTTCTAATTTAGAGTAGTAGATCTAGAGGTCAAATGGAATTTTTTAACATTATCTTACAATTTCAATTATGAATTATGTAAGGCGTAGTAACCTATAATCATAATATATAGAATAAAGATTAAATTATGAAATTGGAGTTAAGTTGTTGACAATAACAACCAAAATAGGTGGAATGTTTCTGCTAATGTACTTCTCAAGTGTGATGTTAGATTATTAGAGTAGTATCCTTATGAACCAATTGCGTGTGTATTGAGCGTTCGTGGGTTGGATCAGATCGGGTTTAGCCTAAATATGTGCCTAAATTATTATTATTATTATTGATTTTAATTTAGACGGTAACCTTTATATCTTATTAGTATAACTTCTATGTAAATATCATAACCTTTAAACGGTATTACTTACACAAACTTTCTTCATTCAAATATTCAAGTAGTATAGCTGAAACATTTATGTTATTATAATTTAACATTTATGTATAAATATCATAATCCTAACATACGTATTTAAGAAATAAAATATGGGTTATATTATTATCACAAAAACTTGTGTAAGATGGTGGTTTTCAACCAGATGAATCTTTTTTACCCATTACTCAAACTCATTCTCACAAATTTATATGTGAATTGTGGGTTGACCTGTCTCACATAAAATGATTCGTGAGACGGTCTCACATAAAACTTATTTCATTATCATAACATAAATGTTTAAAAAGTATTATAGGTATGCAATACACTGTAAAAGGTTAAACATAGGGGGTTTAAGTGTGTATTTGAGGACACGTGGTGAACATACGTTTTAAGTATGAAAATCACATTTCGAGTCATATGACATAATTGCATGAATTCTGACATTAATGAATCAAACTTTTTTAACAAATAATAAGCAAAATAATACTAATATTAAGTTTCATCAGTACAAAAGTACAAGAATAGTTGTAACAATAAATATGACAAACTACTTACTATGGTTAGCTAAACTAAACCAAAAACTAAAATTATGGGTTGAAAATAATAATCTCACGAGAGAGTAACTCTCATGTAAAATAGTTGCATGGATCACCCTGGTCGGATCCAGGCCGTCCAGCCCTTTTTTTTTTTTTTTGGAATTTTGATCATGATCTTTACGTTATGTTAAATATACTTTTATATTATGTTAAACCTATTTTTATGTCAAGATTTCATATCTTTAACTATAAAAAAGAACTATATTTTTGACACATTTTGTACATGTACTATAACATAACGTGAAGATAAGTCACTTGTAGCAAATTAGGGTGGGTTTGAGCGCACTCACCCAGACGTGTGGGGCACGTGAAACGCACATGAAAGCACGTTTTTTGCACGTATTCCTTAAATATATTTATTTGAAATTTTGGTGAAGTTAAAATTATAGTTAATATTTCTTCAAACCAAAATTGTTGTTTTGGATAATTATTTAGGATTAGCATTTTATTTTTTGAAATAAATAAAAGGCTGAATAACGATAATCTTGGTTACTTGCTAACAAATTTTAAAGAATATAATTACACGATACTCGACTAAATATTTGGTGGTGGAAATGCGGTTTTCCCTAGCTTGAATTATTGCATTAATGTGTTTGCATCCATATAGTGTGCAACTACATACAAACCAAATTAATTTCCATTAATCTCTATTTATTGGTTAAAATTCACCCATCATATAAAATTAAGATCCCCAAAGACAGCGTCGTGTATATCTTTCTTTTGCTCAAAATTATGGAAAAGTTGTGTAAAGAAACAATTATTATGAGAAGATAAGTGGTGAAACACTTCGATAATTGTTGGGAAATGAAATTAGTCGTGAAAATGTGACAAACCCACTTTTTTAAGTTAACTCAAAAGTCTTACTCATGATTACTTGCTTTCTTATTTAATGCTTGTTTTGTATAATTAAAAATTCCAATTAACAATTTGGTATATATATGTGTATTTGTGTGTATATTTTTGTGTAATATTTTTGTGTGTATTAGGTAATGTGTTTCTATATATCATGTAACATTTTTGTATTACATTATATATGTAGTATATGTGCATAATACAAAAATATTATATAATATATAGAGAAGTATCACCAATACGTACATACAAAAGTATTATATATTGCACGAGAGAGAGTCTTGGGCAACCTAAAATTCGTTTGTTTTTTAGTGATCTAATTCGTTCCAATTCGAATAATTTAAAAGTATCACATCATATATATAAAAGTTTAACTGCAAAATATAAAAGTATTACACACTTTCTTATAGTCTAGCTTAATTCAAAACACAATATTATAATTCAAAGTACTATCTAATACATAAAAATTAGAATATTATCTGATATATACAAAAATGTTATATATATTTTTCACATTTGACCTGAGCCGACACATTTCATGAGATGGGTCACACTCGAGACTTTGCCGTAATAGTTATAGATTATTTAATATGTTTCTAGGTTTTGTGATGATAACAAGCTTCCATTTAATCGCTGAAAATGATGATAAAGTTATGCAATCATGAAACAAAGTTTGATAATAGTCATCCAATCTTTAAGTTGACTCAAATATAACTTTTAATTTCCTCTTTTAATTTTTTCTTCTTTTGAATATACAAAAACAAATTGCCAAATGAAGTGTAGGTCAGTAGGTGTCCTAAGAGATTCAGCTGATTTTGAAATTGAAGTTTTAAATCAAAGATTAATGGTATAAATGCATGTTGTCATATATTATAGGGTATAAATATAATATCGATGTCATATCATTGCTGCAAACTATTAACGAATGTAATATTTTATTGTGAAAATGTATTGTCAGTAAAGATTAATTTTATAATATTTATATGTAATTGTATATATTATATTCTAAATACGATTAGAAAATAGAACAAAAAGAATCTATACTCCATTCAATTCTATATGGATGATGTTTAAGAGTTTTTATCAAGAACTAGTAGTATATCCGTGCGATGCACGGTTTGTAATATACGATTGATTAATTTTAAAATTTCTAATACTATAATATAATAATATTATGTGAACCTAAATTTTAAATTAATAAGAATTTAATTCTTTATCTTTAATGTGTTACATTTTAAATAATATTATAATTTTAAAATGCAAACAATAATATATAAATGTGTATATACATATATTTATGTTTAACAATGAATTTTGAATTTTATATTTGAAATATGAGGTTTTAAATAAATACCAATTTTGTACACGTACCCATTAATATTGTAAATTAAAATAAATTGAATCAAATTTAGTACTGAAGAACATTTATTGTAAATGATAATTGATATCTAAAAAATATGTTACTTAATAAAAATATGATGTGCATGTTAAACATTAATATAGATATAAGTATCATGATTAATATATTATTATATTTTTTGATTCTACTTATTAACAAATGTGTTAGTAAATAATTCTTTTGCATTCACAATTATAGGTATCTTTAAAGAAAATATATAAATCTCATCAAGTAACTAAAAGATCTTGATATGTATTTAAATAACCTAGCTAGTTCAATATTCAAACCACTTGTATTGACAAATATATCAAACAATTATACCAAAATATTTTTCATTGTTATTTATTTCTCAAAAAATCTAAGACTTTTTATTTTAAAAATTATTTTTTTAATTTCCTAATCTATAGTTTAATTTAGTCATTTATCTTTGTATTTGTAATCTTGTTAAATATAATTTTGCACCAAAATGTAAATATAAATTTAAAATTTTCATAATATAAAACAAATTTTAAAATAAAAAATAATTAATTTAAAAACTATAATGTATATGAAATAGAGAAAAAAGATAAAAGGTACTTCATAACCTACCTACCCATAGGTATAGTCCAAACCTAGTGGACCCCACAACCCTTAAAAGTATAAATCTTTTATTTTTGATTTATTTATTTTCTTGTAACTACTTTTTTCTATTTATAGTATGTTAATTTGAGAAGGAAAATTAGTTATTATTATTTGAGATTAGAAAAATAAAAAATGCATTTAATCAGTCCCTCTAGTCTCTATCCATGCATTCAATGATTTATAGTACGTGTGCAGTAAAGAATGAAAGGGACCTTAATAAGTTATTTAAGTGAAAAGGAGTGTAAATTTCCCACAAAGATAAAATAATACTTGAGTGAGTCTTGTGTGAGACCGTCTCACGAATCCAATTTTGTGAGATGGGTCAACCCGATCTGGTTAATGGTCAACGGTCAAAGTTAACAGTAAACGGTTAATGGTCAACGCCGGTCAACGGGTCGGTCTACGCCGTTGACAAAAAAGTATTACATGTTATGCATAAAAGTATTACATGTTATATATAAAATTATTACATTTATAATGTAATATTGTTATTCTACTCACATAATACTTTTATGTGTATCATGTGATACTTTAAATTAGTATTACGTACTACATATAAAAGTATTACATGATATATATAAAAGTATTACTTGTTTATTTCAATAGTATTACATTATGAGAGTATTACTTGTTGATTTCAATAGTATTACATGTTGTACAGAAAAGTATTACATTTGAGTATTAGATAATATTTTTCTATATATCATCTAATATTTCATAGTATTACATGATATACATAAAAATATTACTTGTTGATTTTAATAGTATTACATGTTACACATAAAAGTATCACATGATGTATATAAAAGTATTACTTGTTGATTTCAATAGTATTACATGTTACACATATAAGTATTACATGTTGCACATAAAAATATTGCATGATGTTATATTCTTACAATGTAATAATACTTTTGTGTGTATTAGATAATATACTTTTATATATCATTTAATACTTCATAATGTAATACTTTCATGTATATTAGGTGATACTTTTCTATAGATCGGATAATACTTTTGTATTATATACATATAATGTATAATATATTACAAAAGTATTAGATGATATATAGAAAAATATTACCTACTATATCTAAAAGTATTACATATTTTCATACACTCTAACCAAATCCAAAATCATACTATTTTACAAAAGTATATTGAAAAGTAATACCTAAAATAAACAAAAGTATTACATAATTTCTCAAAACTTTGTCATACATGATACACATAAAAGTATTACCTTATAAAAGTAAAAGTATTACATTTTTAATGTAATACTTTCATGTATGTTGTATACTACTTTTATTTATAATATGTAATACTTTTGGTCAATGGCGTTGACCGACCGTTGATCAACCATTGACCGGTGTTGACTTTTGACCGTTGACTTTTAACTTTGATAGGGTCGGGTTGACCCGTCTCACAAAATGGGATCTGTGAGACGATCTCATTCAAGAATTTGGCATAATACTTTCATGTACAAAAAGTTTTAAATGTATGGTTTAAAAACTAATAAAGAAATATACTTATAAAGCAAATTGAATTAAAATAAAACAACTAAAATATTATGAAAACACAATCCGTGGCAAGGTGGGCCTAGGTTCTTAACCTATTGTTATATATATATATATATATATATATATATATATATTCAATATATGAAAATAACATAAAACTAAAAATTTAATAGAGGTGAGGGTTGGAATTACAATCCTTCCTCCTCATTTTAGATCAAAGTAAATAACAAAACTCTATAATAACCCAATAACATTATCAAAAAATGATTGGAATCATCTTATGAAATTATATTTTTGAGATGAATTATACCGCTCACAACCGACGTGCATTTCCACATGTCAAACTCTAATCTAAATTCTTTGAACCTTATAAAACTAGATTTATGAAACAATCTCATATAAATTTTAGTGATGTGTATATTAAAAATATTCTAATCCAAAGTAGTTTAATATATAATATAGAAAGAAGGGTAATAGAAAAGAATATCCAAAGAAAATGATACTAGTACATAAGTGATACTACCTCCTTTCCGGTCAAACTTACCTACTTTGACCGTCACGGAGGTTAAGAAAAAACAGTTGACTATTGTTTTTTAAGATAATTGAGTGATATTTTTGTAATAAAAATGAAATATGAGGATATTAATGTTAGACTTTTGTGACTTTTTGTTTTTAAGATTGCTTTTTAAGATAATTGAGTGGTATCTTTGTAATAACGATGAAATATGAGGATATTCATATTTAACTTTTGTTGTCATTTATGGGCTAACAAGTTGAGTTAGGACAAACCGAAATGACAAGCAGACAAGTTGAGTCAGGACGGAAGGAGTATATAATATGTAGAGAACAAAAGAAGGGAATAAAAATAGAATATCCAAAGGAAAATGATAGACAAGTGGGACATCCATGACAAATGAAGATAAATGAATAATTACATTATTTCTAGACAAAAAATTAAAATTACAAGTTATTGTTACTTTCTTCTTCACTCCAAAAATAAATAAAAATTAGAGATGAAAAACAAATTGAATCTCATATTATATTTGATGATACATTTTATAGTAATCAGTATACATTATGCGTTAAATAATTAAGTTTTGACCACATTATATGTGTGGGAAAACTTGTGTGAGACAGTCTCACGGATAATTTTCGGGAAACAAAATTTTTTTACCCACTAACCTAACTTATTTTCTCAAATTTATATATGAATTGTAAAATAGGGGTTGTAAGTTGACCGATCTCACAGGAAAAAAAAAAAAAAGTGTGCCATCTCACATAAAACTTACGGGACCCAGGCCCAAAATAACACATTTGTTTAAATTTGGGCCCAAAATACCACACTATTTTAGAGTTTGACCAAAATAACACATTTGTTATAATTTGTGCCCAAAATACCACATTTGACTATTCAAAAAGGTGGGGTCCCTGTCAAAGTCAGTCAAAAAGTGAAAAAGTTAGTTGGTGACTGTCATTATTGGACATTTATTGGCGCAGTAAATGAGTTTTATTGGGGGCAGTAAAAAAATGATAAACTCTTACGAAAATCCTGTAAATTCATAAACTCTCTTATGAAAAGGTGATAACTTCATTATTTGATGCATTTTGGGGCTTAATTTCATATCATTTTGTGTTGAAAAGCATTCAATAGTGAGATTTTATTTAGATTTCATTATCTTTTAAAGATTTCACGTTTTTGCTTGATTTGAAAGAAATTTGATAGGTTTTAGCACGAAATGAAAGTCCAATGGAATTTTACGCCAAGTTGGAGTCGAGATAGGAAGTCGATAAAGCGCAGTTATGGAGGAAAAATCATATCTCCCAAATTCAATGTTTATCGTCTTGTTAGAATTCTAAGAGGGAGTTCTACAACTTTCATGTTGGAAGTTTTCATCAATTCTGCCTTCAAGAGAGCAGAATAGTACAAGAAGTTGAAATTCGTGCAAGAATGTCCTGATTTTCGTCTTGACAGGGCTTGAGTAAATTGGGTATAACCTGGTGTACAAAACTCATATTGGCTGAAATTAGTGGCATCGGATAGCTAACTTGAAGCACGACAACTTTCATGAAGAAGTTGAAGCCCGATTATGAGCGTAAGAGGGCCGAATCGAGGCCGAAAGCTGGGAATCTGGGCCACCTGAGTCACTTGGCCGGGTCGGTGGTCAAGTTGTGGGTTTTTAGGCCTGTTTGGACTCCTATTTGGATACAACTTGCTCCAAGTCCGATTTTTACCTACTTATACGAATTAGGACTTGGGAAGAGAAGATAGAGACAAATATAAAAAGATCCATACACATCCAAAAAAGGGGGGCATTGATCCACATCTTGAGAGCAAGAGGAGCAACCAAATGAAGGAATTGAAGATTCAAGAGTCAAGAGGAGCAACCAACAATCACAAATTGAATAAGCTTTTCTTTGATTTTATTTCTAATTTTGATCATGTCGTTTTGTAATTTATTTTGCTTTACGAACATGATTTTTTGGCTAGGGGTCTCGTGATCTTAGGACACGAGAGTAGTTCTATGGATTTCTTGTTGAATATCTAGTTTTAATCTTTCCTCTAATCCATGATATTTTATTCATGCTTCCTTGTGATTATTCCATGTGTGAATCCTGATCAAATTTATGCATGCTCTAATTAATTGGATTGAGATTGAGAGATGATATCTGATTATAGATTTGGGAATGCATGACTCAATTAAATTGTCTGGATCGAGAGATTGGTAAATAATTTGGGTGAGAATACGATCTTAGGAGCTTTTAGAAATTGGTTATTAACTGCGAGGTAGAGATACAAACATTAATAATCAATCAACGGGTTAAGTTGTTCGAAAGAGAGATTAATCTACAATCGTGATTGCTCACATAAAATAATTGGATTTGAGGTTGATTTTTGCTAGATTAGTAAACTTGATTGAAGTAGAATGAAATCGTTGTTTTAGGATCCTTGTTTGAATCTTGATTTTCTTGATATTTTCTTGTTTGATATTTTATTCCATTTATTTGTTTTTAGACATAGGTTAATTAGATTATATTCTCTCAATTCGGTCACCTATATAAAATTAGGTAAATTAATTAGGTAGTTAACATTGTTCTAATTCACTAGTCTCTGTGGGATTGACCTTGCTCGCCCTATCTATAGTTGACACCGTACATTTATGGTTTAGGCTAAAAATAGACCATCGATCAAAAGGCAGTAAAAATCTCTCACGAAAAGGCAGAAAAAAGCCCACGAGAATTAGAGAATTGATACGAAAATCCCAGAATTTCATCGGTTTGGTTTGGAGTCCACATTTCGTGGCTATTCGTCATATTCAATCGGTTGTGCATATTTCGTGATATACATAGAGGTTAGTAAACCGCCCCTTCTCCATTTTCGTTGAACATGTGCTTGAAATTTGTTTCTCTCTGTTTTTTGGTTGAATGTATGTGATTTAAAACTGTTAAAGTAGACATGAAAATACATGATTATATGTTCTTGAATATATATGTGCTTAGATTTATGGATATAGTTCCTGAAATTAGGTTGAGGAAACTGTGTTTCTGCGTTCATGTATACACAAAAATTCATCCACCCATGAAAATTCATCCATCCACGAAAATGCATTCGCCGATACTCCACTTAATTGCATGCCACAAAAATGCATGTCAAGCATACCACGAAAACCACACGAAAATGCCACGAAAATGTATTTATATGCCACGAAAATATCACGTGTACCAAATGCAGATATGGGCGTATGAGACGATACCTTGTACGGGGACATTTGCTGGTCGTCGCCTAGATACTGGGCACCAGTTTCCTCGGTGCCTTAAATGGTCCACCATGAAGTCCACCACAGACGTATCACGGACACTTACAGCTCAGGTGAGTCTTTATCGAGTACATTCTGTTTGGAGAACATAATTTATAGTAAGGTTTTGTTAATTAATATTTCTTGTGCATGGTAGATACCTTGTTTGGAGACGCTCGAGCCGACTCCTTATGAGATGAACCATCCATTTTGGGCGTATGTGGGCCATGACCTCTCCGAGGGTGTGCAGCCTGTTGGAGAAACTCGTGGACGGAGGACTTGGGGTGTTTCTGTTGGACCATCTCGGCGTGCACCTGATCGACATGCTGAAGCTCCTGTTGACCCCGTCCCTACTAGACGCACGAGGAGGTCTACTGCAGCTCCTATTCCAGTTGTTCATACGTCGGCTCCTGATCCCGTTGTGCCTCCTTTGAGGCCACGCAGACGAGCCCGTGTTGTTTATTCTTCATCTTCGGAGGAGGCACCGAGAGCTGAGACACATCATACGGATGCACCCATGCCCGAGCAGTATTTTGAGCCAAACGAATTCGATCGGGTGGAGCCGACGCATCATAACCCCCATTATGCACCCGATCCGGTACATCAGGACTTCAATGCACCTCCTACGGATCTCTTTTCATGGTTGTCTCTGCTCATCGATAGCCGCTTCGACCAGATGCAGACGTTCCTAGGTGGCAAGATTGATCATCTCGATCACAGGATGGATCATTTGGATGAGAGGTTCGATCGACTAGAGTCTGCCATTCCTGACATGGGCACTGAGCAGCTTCACAGATTCTTTGGAAATGGCCCACGTCCACAGTATGAGCCTAAATTGGGTCGGCAATGGGAGGGTTGGACCGCAGATGAGCCATCAGAGAGCCTACTACAGACGAGGGTTGGACCGCAGATGCGCCATCAGAGCAGCCTACCACAGACGGTCCATTTATGCCCCTTGTGCCATACGCTCCATTTGCACAGGACTATCGGGAGCAATCAGGCTGCGGCTTCCACACACCGGACATTTGTAATGTCGGTAGCAGTTACATCGTTGAGGAGCCCGTGTCTCCGTATGTGCACGGTTCCCAGCCACAACCTCCTTCTGATGCAAATATTCAGGATACAGCCAAGGAAATCCGGCATGTTTGTAGGAGGGAGCCGTCACAGTATCGCAAGAGTCCATACAGGAGCGGAGGCAGGACAAAACGTAGGGATCTTAGGGTTGGGATGACTTCGAGGTGTGGATGCAGCTCGGAGATTTTGTTGATAAGTAAGTACTTTTTTCGTGTAATTTACATCATTTTTTCAGTTGGATAGCTGTATGATTGGACTTCATTTGTGATTAACATTTGTATGTAGGCGTAACATGGGGATAGGGTATGCAGTGGGCCCAGAGTTCTTTGAACCGGTGATAGACCCCATGGATGGTTGGATATCATGGTATGTTATTTCATCAGGTATATCAAGTTTGTTTTGTCACTCGATTTATCTAATTTATTCAAATGGTAAAATGCTTTCAGGCGATCGAGGCCGACCTTGGTTTCGTCCAATCCGTCCCACGATTCTTAGGTCTGGAGATCACACAACAGGTGTTCAGATTCGGCCAAGTATTGTCAGTACAATTTAATGTAAGTTTGGTCAGATTCTGATATTCATACCATGTTTGCGACGATTGAATATTTGTGACACTTATTTTTGGTATATTTTCAGGAGATATGCAAGGACATTTGGAAGAAGAAGCATATCGCCGATCCGTTGAACACCTTTTATCCAGGGGATGATCGTGAGGAATTCGATCCGATTGAACTCGATCGTTTGATGTCATACGTACATGGTATTGCAAACAAGTGGACAAAGCATAAGTCGTGGAATCTACTTCATCAGGAAAGTGACTGTCATTTTAAAAAAATGCCAGTTATTTTAAATTCCTATTGTATATATATACAATGATTGTTCTATATCATATTATTTGAATTCTTGCAGTTGTTCACCGTGCTTAATCTGGATGAACACTGGGTTGCTGTCATTATTGACTTGAACTACATATCAATTACACTCATGGACATCGTACGACACACTTGGAACGAGGATGTCATGGCCCTTCGAGTGCGACAGACATTGCCCATTCGTCAGATTATACCTCGACTTTTGGACCACGCAGGCCGGCACGAAGTGATAGAGCGGGCTTCCTATAGTCCATCGGAGTTTCGATGTCAGAGTGTCCCTCCACACCTGTGTTACGTGCAGAACGAACCGACCAGTTGTGGCATCTTCGCGTTGAAGTCGATTGATAGCTTGATGACAGAGGTGTTTCCTAAGCCTGAGATGGTTGAAGGCGTCTTTGCCGTTAGATGATTGGTGTCAGTTCAGATGTATAGATTTTCTTTGGATGAGGACACCATACAGGCATATCTAATATTAATAAACACTTGTATTTATTGATATTAGTTGAACTTCTACTGTTACATGTCCCTATTTTTTATTCTCAAGATTGAACTTCTACTGTATATATCCCTATTTACATGACTTACTCCTCATCTTCAAGAAAGCGTTGACCTTCGATGTATATCGGGCACTTTCTCTTTATGTGACTTTCTGAGCCACAAATAGAGCACTTCTTCTTTTTTCCTTCGTCTTACATGTTCGGTGTGAGCTTGGGGAGTGTTTTGGTCAGTTGGAACATCGGCTGGGATAGAACTGTGTCTTGATCTAGAACCCTCGACAGATGAAGGAATCCATTTTCCCTTTGGGCGTCCAGCTTGCTTTGGTTTATCAGGAGCTAGACAGACAAATCTACGTGTCTCATCGGAGATAACCCAATCGGCTGGGTCAGGCATAGGGAGCATCTCACCCTCCCACATACCTCTCAATGAAGTGGTCCAGTAAAGCTCATGCATGTATCTCGTGATGGGCTCCTTCGTATAGCTAATCAAGAAACAATGAGACGGTATAAGTGTACAAATACTCACAACTCACGTATCTCAATGAATTTCATAGGTGTTAAAAATTTACCTAATCGTTGCATATGCATACGAACATGGAATCAAGTCAAACTGGAAAACCTTGTAAGTGCATGAACGGCCTGATAGATCGACTGTGAAATTCTTATTATCAGTGATGATCTTGAGCTTGAGCCGTCCAAGCTTATTGACCTGCATTGGACACCCTTCTTTCATTACATCCTGCAACCTCTCATGGACCGCATTCGTCAGTGTGTTATCTCCCTCGTTTGCGGCGGTTCATCGTTCATAGAACCACTTCTCAGTAATGCATCTAGCACACTCAAGAAATGAACAGACGGGTAGCTTTCAGGCCCAAACTAACCTCTCATTCCATGACTCAATTGCATTAGACGTCATGAAGTTAAACCTACGAACAGGGCACTTGACACGAGACCATATGTACTCACCAGCACTTTTTAAGGCATCAAGAGCACCAGTAATTTTGGAGTTCACCAAAGTGCTCATATATCTGTACGTTATACAAGTACATCATGAGAATATGGAAAATTAGACCATAGCTGACTCCTTGTTTGAAAATGCAAGCATTAATAAGTGACGTACTTATTGAACTCACTGGGATGATAACAGTATGCGGCCCTATTGAAGAGGCCAACCAAATGCTTCCCATACTTAGCCAAATTTTTCTGCAAATGGTAACAACATTAACCGTGCGATACCTCAGGGAACACTTGTGCAACGGCATTCGTGATGCTCACATGTTGATCTGAGACGATAAGAAGTTGGGCAGGGGCCCCAAATGCTTCTCTCACATTCATCAAGAACCAACTCCAGGATGCATCATTCTCAATATTACATTTACCAATTGCCAAAGGAAAAATCTGATCATTCTCATCTTTTGTCACAGCCACAAACCCAATACCTTTATACTGCCCTTTCAGATGACAACCATCGACAACTATGACAGGTCTTGAATAAACCCGAAATCCCTGTATAGAGGTAGCTAATGCATAGAATACATATTTGAATTTCCCATCACCGTGTGTCTCCAACGCTGTGTATGTCCCCGGATTAGCAGCTTTCAAAACCTCCAAGTAAGATGGAAGCATAGAAAACGACAATGTTGGATCCCCATAAGCCCTAATCATAGCATGTCGTCTTGCCTTCAAAGCCAATTTGTACAAAACATGTAAACCATGATGAACATTCATTTCCTGAATGATGTCGCGAGGAGTGACTTTGGAATTCTCTTTCCGTAGTGCATCGACAAAACACTCACCGATCAAAGTAGAAGTAGGGCGACGTGGGTCACTATTGTTCAACTCCGACGAACAAAGATGTGGGATAAAAAATTTGGATATGCGCCAAATCCCATATTTTTCAGAAGCATTCATCACGAAGGGACAGTTTTTCTAGACGCACTTCAAAAACCAACGATGCTTATCAAAATGGTCCATACGGTATGCAACCTAATTTTCAATATGGTACATACCAACTGCTTTCTTCAACTCTAGTTTGGAGCCGAAAGTAGATCCTTTGTGAAGCGTTTCTGTCGTAACCTCACGAGCACCAAAATCTGAATAAACAGCTGGATCCACAGAGGAAATCTCAGGGATAAACCAATCTGGAGCATAACTCGGAGCAGAGGCCGAACCAGGAACAGTATGCGGAACCCCGTCACTGCCTCCTGGTTGAAAGTGTGCCTCAGAGGTATCGTTAACATTATCGGGGGTCCACATCCCAATGTATTTCATAAATGACTCATGCTCCTGGAGTTGCTCCTGGTCCAACAACGATGCATCCTCATTATCTAGCGCAAAATCATTATCCGTACCTTGATCGACATCCCTTACACCAACTTGTTCGTTGTTCACATCTGCACAAGTAATTCAACATCAATTAAAATGTTTAATATTATTCAGAAATATTAAATAGATGCATTGCATTCATAAATATAACACTTTTATGCGTACCATCATGAAATCCACTATGACAATATGCATGTTCATGAAAATCTTGTTTCTGTGGCATTTCCTCTTGAACACAATCTATAGGAGATGTATTTAAATCAAGGTCATCCATTCCCCAATCTTGTACTGTATAATCAACCCTACCACTAGATGATGGTCGAGACCGCAGATTCTCATTAGATTGTCTCACAAATTGTCCCCACGGATCATTTTGGTTCGGTATACTCCATTTGGCTTCAAATGTTTGATCGTTTTGCAGCCTACTTGGAATATTTGAATAATCTCTACATACTTGTTCTTCGTACGATGATCCAACATTAAATGAAGGACCACTTGCGTCGCTGCTTTGACCAAAGCCTCCCACATTTCTATTTTTCAATGTAACAAAAACAACAAGAACATCATCGATCACAGACAATACACTAGTAAGATCTGAATCGTTCCTAATTTTGATTCTTTTCATCCTACCCTCATCCTCTACAACTGAATGGATGACATATTCCCACCACTTATCAACACACACAACTCCATCAATTGATTCAAATAAATCTTGATAACATACTCTTCGAAGTTGAATCACCTGTTTCGAACCACTTTTGTACTCTAACCCTTCCCAATATCCACCAAACCAAACCACAACAGAGAACAAACTCATCTTTGAACTGTCAAAAAAATGAAACAGGAATCATTTTCGTGGATGAGTAATAATTTTCGTGTAGTGCCCAGTAATTTTCTTGACATTTTCGTGGAAGAAAGAACGTCTAGGAATTCTGAGGAAGATCATAATTTTCATGTAGTGCCCAGTAATTTTCGTGATATTTTTCGTGACATTTTTGTGGGTGGTGAAATTTCATGTTTTTTGCGTGGAAAATTATGATACACACTTTTTATTTACTTTAAGATGAAAAATTCATGTTTTTTGGGTGGAAAAAAAATTCTAGTTTCAGAAAATGGACTTACCTGTCGGTTTTTTGACGTAAGTCTTCTTAATATGTTACTGAGGGTGATAAAACTTTCCAGCAAAATTTTTAGTAGAAGGGAGAATTTTGGAGTGAGGGAGAAATTACCGAATTGTGAAATGTGTTTCCACCAAAATGGAAAGTGTATTTGAATTAAAGGTAAATAGTAACTCACAAAGGAAAACAAAATCCACTTTATTACACACGACAAAAAATAAAAGATAAATAGTAACTCACAAGAGAGTTATTACACACGACAAATAAAATTTATTTCCACTTTAGGGTACAAACAGTACTTTGAAAGTACAATCTTCAGTCACTATCATGTCATTGTTGTCTTGAGACTAAAAGTTAATTTGTGGTATTTTAGTCACAAAATTTAAGAAATATGGTAGATTGATCAACTCTTATAATTTTGTGCTACTTTGAATAAATATTTAACAAAATATATTAAAGTGAGACATTTTCTCCAAAACTTGTTCTTACATGTTATATGTATGATGTGAAATATAAAATGTAACATACTCCCTCCATCCCAGGTTATTTTGCCTACTTTGATCGGCACGGATCCTAAGAAAATACAGTTGACTGTTGATTGGATGTTTAAGTTTATGTTTTTTTCACTTTAATTAGGAAGTTGATTAGTATGTTAATTGTAAACTCAGTAAATGCAGATAAAATAAAATAAAAACTGCATAAGAGAAAATGATACAAAAAGGTTGCGCTGCTTAAAATTTTCAGGTGGGAAAACTTCCCACCAAATCAGAAAAAATTACAGAGGATAATCTTTACAACAAAGAGACAAATTTCCCACCAAATCCTCACAAATTCAAATCATATTGTTCTATAAATACAAGTACATATGCATTCAATGCATTTTCAACAACCAACAACCCAAAACAACACAAAATTTCAGATTTAAGGAAAATGACAAACAACCGAAAAGGAACAAATATATCTCCATCAACACGACTTCTAATAGCTCAGCGGCTTCTCATAAACAACAAGAACGGCATTTTGAATAATGGTATCACTGCAGAAGTCGCAGCATCATTTGGAGTGTCCGTTCGTACCGTCTGACTCATATGGCAAGCTGCAATGAAACAAATTTCAGAGGGGCTGCCTATTTCTTTTCCGGAAAGGTCACGTCAACCTTCATCTCAACTTAAACAATTTGATGAGGAGGCCATTAAAGTCATTCCCTTCTCTAAGAGAGGCACAATAAGGAGGTTAGCAACAGAGCTTCAAGTCAGTAAATCAGAAGTGGGGAGGTGGGTTAAATCGGGTAAACTTAAAGCACATACAAATGCAATCAAACCAACATTGACAGATTCAAATAAGGTGAGCAGAATCAAATTCAGCCTATGTTTCTTGCACAAACATATGAGCAACAAGATCAGCTTTGAATCAATGCATAACGTAGTTCATATAGACGAGAAGTGGTTCTATATGCAACGGACAAGTGAAAAGGCTTATAAGCTGAGTACAAAGGATGATCCATACAGGGCTTGTAAAAGTAAGCGTTTCATATCAAAAGTCATGTTTATGACTGCTGTGGCAAGGCCACAATATACAGAACAAGGGGAGTTGTTGTTTGATGGGAAGATTGGAATTTTCCCATTCACACAACAACTTCCCGCCATCAGAAATTCAGCAAACAGACCAAGGGGTGCAATGGTTACAAAACCAATTGACTCCATAAACAAAGAAGTGATTAAGAGCTGCCTTTTAGAAAAGGTAACTCAAAACACACAAATTTTTCATCACTTAATGTGTTATGTAAGTCTCCTAAAAACTGCCCTAAGGTTTTGATTAACTATTGGGCTGCTTTGGTGACATTACTAACACAGTTTATGGTGAATTGTTTGCTGTTATTGTTTCATCACATGGCACAACACAGATACTCCCAGCAATTAAGGCCAAGTGGCCAGCAAATGCAAGTAAAAAAATGAACATCCAACAAGACAATGCAAGACCTCATTTAAGCAATATGAACCCAAATTTCAGGAGGGCTGCCATGCAATATGGATTTGATATACAGTTGATGTGTCAACCACCAAATTCACCAGACACTAATGTGTTGGACTTAGGGTACTTCAGGGCTATTCAATCCTTGCAGATTGAAACAAGATCCTACAACGTTGATGACTTGATTGCTAATGTTCTTCAATCATTTGAAGAACTAGAACATCCAAAATTGAACAACATATTTCTAACACTACAAGCATGCATGGTTGACATTTTAAAGGCAAATGGAGGCAACAATTACAAGTTGTCTCACATTGGAAAGGCAGCACAAGAAAGAAATGGCTCACTGCCAATGACACTTGAAGTGGATGAGCAAGTAGTAAGGCAAGCAATAGACTTTCTCTTAGCAAATGAAGCAGCCACTGAATCTTATGACATTGGGGGTATTCTAACAGAGTTAGGGTATATGTAAAGTAGGCTCAGAATGCATTTTGACAATCTGGTTTTTTGTTTACAATGTAAACACATGCAGTGTACCTTTTGCTTAAACTGTAAACAATAGAATCAGTACTAATGATATGTCAGTTTTATTTTCCCTCAGAAAGATTTCATCATTGGGTTTTTTTATATTAAATGTGAGATGGCAGCAATGCATGGTAGTCCTAAAACAGACCATGACAAGCTACAACATGCAACACCATGTCATTTTTCATCACAAAGACAACAGATAACTGTTGGGCAGCTTTGAGGTAGCTACCATGCATTCACATCAAAAATCAGCAAAAAGGAATCATCACAGGTCATTCAAATAAACTGGACAGACTCCAGTAGTCTTTCAAATACACTGGACAGACTCCAGCAGTCATCACATAATCAGAAATCATCATAAAAGCAAGCATCAGAAATTCAGCATACATTCTCACCATTCTCAGAAGTGTAGACTTCATCACAGAGTCAGCTTTTATGGCACAACACATTAACATACACAGAAATCAGCATTCATTCTCATCCTTTCAGCAAACTCAGAAATCAGCATAAAAGCATGCATCATAAATTCAGCATACATTCTCACCATTCTCAGAAGTGTACACACTTCATCATAGAATCAGCTTTTATGGCACAACACATTAACATACACAGAAATCAGCATCCATTCTCATCATTCTCAGCCTTTCATCAAACTCAGAAATCAGCATAAAAGCATGCATCAGAAATTCAGCATACATTCTCACCATTCTCAGAAGTGTACACACTTCATCACAGAATCAGCTTTTATGGCACAACACATTAACATACACAGAAATCAGCATCCATTCTCATCATTCTCAGCCTTTCAGCAAACTCAGAAATCAGCATAAAAGCATGCATCATAAATTCAGCATACATTCCAACCATTCTCAGAAGTGTATACACTTCATCACAGAATCAACATGCATAAGCAACACATTCACATACATAGAAATCAACATCCATTCTTATCATTCTCAGCCTTTCAGCAAACTCAGAAATCACCATAAACAACACAGAAACATCACAGAAACAGCAAGCATGAATCAAATACACAAGAGGTTTGGAGTACTTTAACCTTTCGAACTGAGGGTGCCCAGATAGCCAAACACTCAGTTTTAAAAGCAACCAACTCTGGATCCACCTCATATTCACTGCAGAAGGAGGGTACCTCGATCCCTTGAGGGAGAGCAACCCCATCTCCTTCAAAGGGAGTTTCAGCCACGAAGCTTTCCTCCGAATCGGCCACAAAACCCCCTTCAAACTGAGATTCGGATAAGAAACCCTCATCCCAACTCGAATCGCCCAGAAACTCATCTTCCCTTCCACAACCCAGCACGAAACCCTCTTCCCTTCTACCCTCTTCCAAGAAACTGACAGATTTTCCAGAGGCCACATATTTAGGAGGAAGAAGACATGCAGAGGGTTTCGGCGGCCATAGATTTAGGGTTTCGACGAGCACATAATTAGGGTTTCATAAAGCATCGTAGAGGGAATCGAAGAGAGTTAGGGTTTCGAGAGAGAATGGGAACGGCGCAGTGGGAATGGCAACGATGCACAGCTTTCAGATTAGAGTTTCAGATAGAGAGAGATAGATGAAGATACAGGGCTTGGAGACGAAGAGTGATAGAGAGAGATGAAGATTCCAAAAATGGGAACGTCGCAGTGGGAATGGGAACGACGCACAGTGGGAGATTAGGGTTTCAGATAGAGAGAGATGGAGATGAAGATTCCAGAAATGGCGTAGTGGGAATGGGAACGGCGCACAGTGGGAGATTAGGGTTTCGGATAGAGAGAGATGGAGATGAAAATTCCAGAAATGGATGATAGAGAGAGACGAAGAGTGATAGGGTATAATTTTAGTGGGCTTTGTTTTTGATTTGTGGATCATTAATTAAGATAACTGTTAGGTAGCATTAAGATAGATTAAGGAAAGATAAACAAAATTTAAAGGTATAATTTGAGTATTAATTTTGTAAAATGAAAGAAATGAAGGGGTAAGGTCGTAAATTTTTTTTTATCATTTTTGTACTGATAAAATAAGTTGGGACAAATAAAAATGAAAAGTAATCAAAATAAGGTGGGATTGAGGGAGTAATATTTTTGGGATCCAAATTCCAACATATTTGATTGATGATGAGATTGGGGTCCACATTTAAAATACATCTGGCAGCGCCGCACTGCACCACCTACCACTACTAGTACCACTATTATTAATTAATTATAATTATAATTAGTTATAATAATAATAATAATCGTGGTCCATACTCAATTATTTTCACTTTTACTTGCATTATTTTTCGTGATATTTAATTATAGGTGCTAGGTGTGACACCATTCTCTAAATTTTAATTATTTGTTTTCAATTGTTAAATCAAGCACACCTTGGTCTTATTACGTGTCAATATAACACACGAAATCTTATTAAATTAAATTGCAACATAGTTAATTTAGGTTCTCTCTAAATTTAACATTAATTTCCAATTTAAATTATTATTGTTTTTTCTGGTAAAATTTTACAGACTTATCGAATAGATCGAACCAACCATTTAACACTTGAACAAGTTCAATTCTCAATAGAAATTTAAAATTAATATATCAGACATCACTATTATAACATTCTCAATATAAATTTAAAATTATAATATCGAATAATTCGATCAATAATTCAATAATTTATGGCTTATTTAACCATAAACGAAACAATTATTAAACTCAACCCTTTCAAAATTTGAATGTCGATTTTCTATATTATCTCGCATTAATTGTGTTTTACTAACTCTAAAATGTTCAACTTTTGCTTTATTAAACTCTTTCATCAAAATACTAATCGTGACATGTGAGCAACAATATAAGTACAAAATGTCATACAAAAATTAAAAATCTAGAGTTTTAGTAAATAAAATATTATTATCGATTTATTTTATTTTTAAAATATTTTTTAAATAATATCCAAGACTGTTTAGTTTGTTTATGTTATGGTGAACTAATGCAGTTTTCACCTATGAATGAATTGCTATAATTGTTTTAAAATTTTATTCATTTAAAAAATATATATTTGGATATCAAGTAATTAATAATAAGTCGCTAGCATATTGTTGCAGGAAACTGAACAAGTTAAAAAGAAAATTAATTAAATGAGTAATAAGAATATTTTAAATGGAAAACAATGTAAAGTAGGCACACACAGTAAACACACAGTAGGGGTGTTTCATGGAAAAGTTCCCATGAAACTGACCACCACTCTTGAAACTGAATATTCATTGGGATTATGATATCATGTTATCCCTTCTTTTCTGCACATAAAGATGAAGATTCCTCTCTCTCTCCCCCCTCTCTCTCTCTCTCCTGCCACTTGGTAGTCTTTCTTTTTTTTTTTTTTTTTGGATTTTGTCTTCATTCTTATTCTTCTGAACCAGAGTTTGTCTGTCATTTTGCCTCTCTCTCTCTCTCTCTCTCTGAGTATGGATAAGTTGTGAACCCTTCTCTTTTCTTTATGTGTGGTTTCATTTTCTTGAGCGGGTAGCAATTATAATTTAATCCATAAAAAATTGAAGGTAGCTCATGTGTCTCTTTGCATGGTTTTCTTGCATTTTTCATTGCCCATTTGTCTATTCTTCTCACTTGAATTTCCATTTCCAAATTTCCGTAATTCTTGTGTGGTGTTTTCTTCAAATTTGTATGCATGGATTCTTTTCTTGATACATTAAAAGATTTATCTTTTATGAATAATTGGAGTTGTTTGAATGTTGTTCAGGTAAATTCTACAATCATAACTGCTGCTACTTTTAGTTGAGAGATGATCTGTGAAATGTGGAAGAAGGATTCATGTGATTTGCAGTTGTGAGTTGGTTGGGAAGAGCACATGATTTATTTCTTCTGAAAAAAATCATTCAATTTTTGTGGGCTCTTTTTCTTTCCTGTTTTCTTGAAATTGAAAAGAGCAATTAATGATCTTTTGTGGGGAAAGAAAATGGAGGCATTGAATCAGAAGTATCTTGAGAGAGTTGTTTCACAGAGAGCTTTTCAAATGGGGAATTCATTTCCATGCCAAATATGTGTGGTTGGATTTCTTTGTGGGGTTTGCTTAACCTCTCTGTTTCTTGCTGTTTTGACCTCTTATGGTGCTGCTTCCACTGCTTCATTTTCCCCATTTTCGAGCCTTAATTCTACCTCTTCAATGGGTATGTGTAAGTTTCTGTTTAGATTTTGTTCTTGTTGAGATTTTGTCAAGATTCTGTTTGTTCTTGTGTTGAGTTGAATCTTTTCAAATTGCCATGTTATGTCTTGTGCTCTTGGATTACTTATTGACTGTCTGTGTTTACATATCTGGTTTTGTCATGTTAATGAGAGAGAGAGAGAGAGAGAGAGAGAGAGAGAGAGAGAGTAAAATGGGATGATTAAGAGCTTTCTCTTTTCCTTTTTTTTATATCCTTTCTCTATAAGCAACTTATACTTTTCCCTTTATTCCTTAGGAAGAAACAAACTCACTTTTGTAGATGAAGTCTCCTGTGAATAATCTTCTTGAACTCTGTAAAAATGTTATTTATATTGCATTGTCAAGGGCGACTATGCTTAATTCATACCATCTATTATAGACACAAGAGAAGTTACCGAAAATAGTCTTTAATTTCCATAATTCATTGTGTATTAGTCCAACTCCATGAAATGTTATAATAATAGGTGGAACAGATTCAGGAAATTAATATTGTCTTGTAATCAGTATGCATAATAATTACTCCTACATTTCAGGCTCAAACCTTATCGAACAATAAAGTTTAGAGCAAAGTTTAGTTTGCAGTCTCGACTATAGTTTGTCCTATAAAACTCCCTGTTCTGCATCATGTCGATGCTTCCTAGCTTTGTGGTGTATTTGGGAAAGTTTGAAACTTTAACCTTTTCTAACTATTAGCTTGGTTTCTTCAAACATAAACTTGGGATAAGAAACACATGTTCATATCTCTTATATGACAGATAATGTAGGTGGAGATTGCAAGAGCATACTTAAACAACGAGAAAGAATAATGTCTTCGGAAGAAAGCACTGTAAATGGGACAGACGAGAAAGTGGCTGAACTATATAAAGTATGGAATGATTTACTTGGTAAATCGATAGACGAGGAGGATCAGTCCTCTCAGAAAATCAGATCAAGCAAATTCAATGCCCCTCATTTGGAGAACTGCAAGTCGAGTGCCAAAGTAAATCAACGTCTTGATACTCGTCTTCCTAATGTGAGCTTCCCTCCTTGGACTATTTGGAAAGGAATGTTGAATGACCTTCCACTATCGTCTACTGATGAGCACCTTAAGAAATATAGAGATCAAATTATATCTCAAGGAGCTTATCCTCCATGGGTAAGCACCATTCTTTATTCTAGAAATCATCTCCATGACTCCATTTGATTCTTGATTATGGTTGGACAAAATAGGACCTGCATATAAAAGCATCTTCAATGAACGTCTATTGTTTATAATTTACGAGCAATGGGGTTTGTCAGATTGCAGGATCGGACGAGGAAAATTATCCTCTAACAAGGAAAGTGCAACGAGACTTATGGCTTCATCAGCATCCCATGAACTGCAAGGATCCTAATGTAAAGTTTCTATTAGCCGATTGGGAGAGATTGCCTGGATTTGGTATTGGAGCACAATTTGCAGGAATGAGTGGTCTATTTGCTATTGCAGTTAACGAGAAGAGGGTCCTAGTTACAAGTTACTACAATAGAGCTGATCACGATGGTTGTAAAGGTACTCTTTAACTCAAAAAAATCCAACGAACAGTTCCGATTTGTCTTGTATGGTGGACCAAAAACTCTTGCTTTGTTGCAGGTTCGTCACGCTCGAGTTGGTTGTGTTATTTCTTTCCAGAGACCTCTGAAGAATGCAGGAAACGAGCCTTTGAACTTATGCAGGACAAAGCAGCATGGGAAAAGGGTATTATAACAGGGAGAGACAATTACACTTCTCGACAAATATGGTTCGGGCAGATACCTAGGTCAGATGTTATATACAAAGGAACTTTCATGATACCTTAAAACTGCATTTCTGACCAAGTTTTATTATACTTCAGGGCATGGGGGAATCCTTGGAACATTATGCAGCCAACCACAGAGATAAATGGAAGCTTGGTATTTCATCACCGGAAAATGGACCTTAGGTGGTGGCGAGCTCAGTCAATTCGCTATCTCATGAGGTTTCAATCCGAGTACACATGCCACATAATGAACATTGCTCGCCATGAGGCATTTGGATGGGAAGCTGCTAAAATGGTTCTTTCATCGTCCTCCCATGCTCTTCTTGCCCAGGTAGATCCAAAAGTACAAGTGATTAATGATACTAGCAAATACATTAATTTTACGTAGTAGTATCTTGATTTCTACAGAATGTAGAAGATGAGATGCATGATATAGAAAGATTTGTATGGTCAAATCACAAAGCATGGTATCCTCACCCGTTGTTAAGCGTGCATGTGAGAATGGGAGATAAGGCATGCGAAATGAAGGTGGTCGGATTTGAGGATTACATGCATCTAGCCGACAAAGTCAGAAAACGCTTCCCAAATCTGAATCGAATTTGGCTCTCTACTGAAATGCAGGTTCCACCTCCTCTTCAATATGAATTTATTAGTAGTAAGTATGATGGGCAAATTACCAAAGTACCCTTAATTCTATTTTGTTTTGAATTACCGGAAAAAGAAAAGGTTAAAAATAATGAACGTGAAGTGTGACCATTTTACTGATCATTTTTCGGATCAATATCTAATTTGATGTTTCAATTCTCTCAACCAAAATACATGAAACTTATGCCAAAATATTCTCCATTTCAAACCAAAGGAAAGACTCAAGCTCAACTTGAGCAAAAATCAGAATAGCCCTGTGTTGCAAAGTGAAAAACACAGACTTTGGGATGCAATTGGAGTTTGCAAACTGTAAAAAAGGGTAATTCTCCATATTGGTTTTCTGTAATTACCCACAGAAACACCATAGCTTCTGTAATTATGCATGGTATTGAAAGTTTTTATTATGGTGCACTAATCTAGAATGTCTTCACATTCAGGATGTCATCGATAGATCAAAGACATATGAACATTGGAAGTTTTACTACTCTAACGTGACACGCCAAACGGGGAACGTGACGATGGCAACTTATGAAGCAAGTCTAGGTAGGGAAACGAGCACAAATTATCCTCTCGTGAACTTCTTGATGGCCACGGAAGCTGACTTCTTCATCGGAGCGTTGGGTTCTACTTGGTGCTTTCTCATAGATGGCATGAGAAATACCGGAGGAAAAGTCATGTCTGGTTACTTGAGTGTCAACAAGGACAGGTTTTGGTAGATCTACAGAACCGTGCATTTTCTTGATGCCAATTCAGAAACGTCCGACGCTCCTTGCTCGAGCCATGCAACGGTTCCAATGCATGGAAACATCGATGGATGACTCAGTATGAAGATCAGTTTTGGAGGTATATGAATCTTGATATTCCAATGTTGTGAATAGTAGTTTGGTTTTTATACTAGAGTGTACATTCTCAAATATGAGCCAAAGAAAAATTGAAGGGAGAAAGGAATAATTTGTGTGAGATATAAGGCGTATGTTAACTTACACATGAGATCATTGGTGATTCATCTGATATTTCAAAATAATCATAAAAAAGTTGTGTAATACTTACACATGAGATCGTTGGTGATTCATCTGATATTTCAAAATAATCATAAAAAAGTTGTGTATCAAATATCGTCATTAACGAACATGCATGTTGGAGAATAAATATGATGAAGTATTATATAATATGTGACTTGTTAAACTGGATATCACATGCTTAACTATTAATTATTTATCGTTTCCATTGTTCACTTAATATGATAGGATTCAGTCACCTGCTGGCTAAACAACATTAATCATGCATATGAAAATTTATTTCCAATAATACAATATATGTTTCAACAATTTAATTTGGTTGTATATAATAGTTCCTAAATTACACACACATATAGATATATATTTCAATAATTATAACATTTAATAATTTTTTGTATATTATAAGAGCCTCATATATGACAATATATGATCAAAGGCTCTTGCTTGGATTCGTATTTGATAATTGATTCTTTTCAACTCATAAAAGACAACTTATATAGTGGTTATGATTGCATTTGGATTGGGGATTTGATTTGATTTGTCCAAAGGATTTGGAGAAAACATTTAACAGAGTGGATTCATTTTTACCAAAAAAACATATGGAAAGGGCTGAGACTGAGAGCTATAAAATTCAGACCAGTCATAAAATGAAGTAATGAACACATGCAAATGGCATCCATAAAATTGTGTTGTCACACATTTGAAATCCAAAAATCCAACAGAAACTTGATGAATCCACTCTATTTAGAATCTATCTCAACCAAATCCGACGATGACCTAAAACCCGTCATATAGTTCTCCTATCTACAGAAAACGACCTATATCTGCTAAAACTTGTAAGAAAATCTGCTTGGATATGGATCACTATAGCTTTACATCCAACTGCTGTTTACATCAAGTCTAGACAACTGTTGCTAATTGTGAAAGACAAAAAAAAAAAAAGAAGAGAGGAAACAAATAGCTCCCAGACAACTACACCACCAGTCATTCTCAAGAAAGAAAACCAAAGCAAAAAAACATGAACAGTACTACAAATGTACTAGGAAGCAATTGAGACTGCCTCCAAAACAAATAATTAATAGAAATGTTTTCTTACAAGTAGACAAAGAAAATGTGCTAAAAGTTGTGAACTAACATAATCTATAGCGCCTTAGTCTCCAATCAACAAATGGTGCAAGCTTGCCAAGCCTTTTCCAAACGCCTCGAAGGCATGGAAATTGAACGTTTCTACAGGCAAAAACTTGCTACCTGCAGATAAGCACAAGTTTCATATATGGCCATACCAGCAATTCAAGTGCGCAGACTACCGAATCCTGTCCAACGCTTGTAATGCTTTGTAGTCAGCTTGATACAAAGAATTTATCATAGACACCTGAAAATTCAAACACAGCATAGACATCATCACATCAATGATTAGGAACAACAGAATTGCAAAGATAGCAACCCATTGTTGAGTGAATTAATAGATTTTGCCTTTGGATCTGGAAATTTGAAGTGAAGGATTCAAAATAAATGGAATTCTAATCACCATGATCACTCAATATTAGTTCGAAACAAGACAGATGGATTTCAATTCCAATATCAATCCAAACAACCATTTCGATTTCAAATTCATCCTCAAATCTATAAATCCAAACACATAGCATTAAAGTTTTAATCTTAGATCCATAAACTGCATGAAAATCGATATAAACAGAGACATCACGTCAATGATAAAAAGACTGTTAAAGTTCTAGCATTAAGGTTTGACTCTACTTCTTTGCTTCCAGAATAACTACTGTTTGGATCCAGAAATTTAAAATATGAAATGATTGGATTTCAAATCCACTCAAATAGAGATGTCTCGAATTCAGCCAATCACTTTAAATAAATTAGTTCAAAATGTATGTTATGAATTTCAAAATCACATCAATTTCCAAATATCAGTGGATTCTCTTTTATGAATTTAACAACCTAAAATTCTTCAATCCAAACACAAACTAAAATTTTAATTCTCCTCTCTTTCATAGTTACAAAAATACCACTTCTACCACTTCCAACAAATTTCACATATTATCAAGGTTTTTACAAAAGGTTTCAGTGAACCTATCTAGCTTTCACTTGAGAGGAATGGTATATATAATCTGCTAATTACAGTATAACCCCACCATTAGTAAGATGTGAACTGTAGAGGGGGTGGTAAATGTAATAATTAGATCTATGATGTGGAAAAAGGTACGTTGATTCAAAAAAATAATAAACATTTAAAAAAATTAAAATTTGCATTTTTTGGTCAATTTGTTCCTCCTCACTAATATGCTCTAGAAGAACAATCTCTGGTATCTTCCAAAGAAAAATGGCATTCATGAGCCTCTTTTAGTGTTGTATGGGAAAATATTAAGAGTTGTTTATAGTAGCCAAAGACAAAAAAACATTTCATCCATTTCTTTTTCCTCTCATCTTTTTCACATTGTCTTCCAATTTATTCTTTTGGAAAGTACTTTTTTCCTTTTCAGATCATGGTTTGACTTCTACTCTTCTAATCAACCATAAAAAAGGTAAGGGATGCAGGGCTTGGGTAAAAAATAAATGACGCAGGTAACAGAGGAGATAGAGCATGATGAGGAGCAAAGGGGGAGAATAGGAGAAAAGGTACATTGGCAAACAGAGGGGTTATAGTTTGGGGGGGGGGGGGGGGGGAGGTGAGAATCAGAGAGAGAGAGAGAGAGAGGAGACTGAGTAAAGGACAATCTGACGAAGCAAAGAAAGAGGATGATATCAGAACAGGGGAATGAGAGAGAGAGAGAGAGAGAGCAATATCGACATCAAAGCAGAGGCTGAGAAGAGTTGAGTCAAAATAACAATAACTGACCACAAAACATGTTTTAGGAATAGTGACTAACATGTTGAGAAATGAGGAATCAAGGTGATGCATTTGAGATACGAGGGTAAGATATTACCTCACATCTCTCATAGTAAGGCTCTGTTTAGCTCACTTGATTCACCTGGGTAAGGATACACTATCCCACCTAATCATTTGTTTACTTTGTGTTAACAATTTGCCACTTATACAACAAGCCTGTGATAAATTTGAATTTATGAATAAATTGGTTGATAACTTAACCCACCCTTTGGATAAAAATTAATCCATTGGATAAGGGCTGTCAATGTAATTTTGCCCTTTCTGTACCATCATGAAATTTCAGGTTTAAAGGTGTTTTGGTAAGGACTTTGAATCCTGAGTTTTATAATTCAAAGTAACGTATAATGATGTATGCTATCCATTTGTCACATAGAAACTTAAAAGTAAATAGTGGACTATAATTTTGAAGTTATCCCAATCCCATGATTTATCCCTTTAGTTATCAATACAACTCAATTCTACCTCACGAGGTAAACGGAACCTAAATGTATAGGTTAAACTCCCTTGAATGGGGGGGGGGGGGGGGGGGTTAAAACAAGACTTCTTCTACCCAGGTATGATACATGGTGACTACAAAACACTGATCTGGCAAGACGCAAATTAATTTAAATGGAATTGATTGACTCGTAAAGATTTACATCTTAACGTTAATAGATATCTCACCGAAGAAGTTAAAAAGGAGCCTCAAGAGATTCATCCCAGACATCTGCACTTCCATTAGAGGCATCTTCTGCATCTTCCTCCATTGAAAGCCTAATGTATTCTCTGTGTGCAAAGCGATCCCACTCAGTCAAATTTGGATTCTCACGCTCCTGTCCAGGTATTAAAGGTAAAAAGAGAATGAACCTTGCAACTCTGTGGTGCACATCCTAAATTGTAGCACATTGAAATATCCACTTGAGATTAAAAAATTGCAACAAGTATACCTGGCGAATCAGAAAAGGATCACGAGTCTCAAAAGCCATGAACTTGTTAAGATTAAAAAGGATATTAAAAACACTGCTAGAAAGTCTGCTTCCTTTTATATCATGTAGCGTAAAAAAGCTCTGATCCTGCATACAAAATAATTTAAATGTCGTGAGATGTTTTAGTGGGTTGACACCTGCATTTGGAGAACATGGCAAATTAGATGTAGAAAAAACCATAGCATCAATTCTTTAATGGTCTCAATTTGAAAACCTCATTGGAATTTACAGTCTCAATGCCTTAATAGCATAGCAAAGGCATAAGAAGTACCCTAAGCATTACAATAACTTTTGGCAAATTTATATCTCATCAAAAGAAGGGAAGCATATGCAAGGACTGCTCCTTAGACATAAAGCTCACCTCAGGACTAATCATGTCAACTATTTGACACAAAATATCCTCAAAAAGCACAGGCTCTTGGGCCATGCATTCCATTCTATGCAACTGCTCCTCATAAAAGAATTGCATTTCATTCCTCGTAATTATTCCATTTCCATCCAAATCTATGCACTTGAACCTACAAAAAATATATATATATATATATATATATATAGATTTAACATGCATATAAATGAAAAGAAATAATAATTGATGTCACACCTTAAAATCTATGTACTTCACAATTCGACCAATGAATCAATTAAAAAAGGGAGCACAAGGATCCAAGTGCATTATATCCTCTTAGCCTGATTACAACAATCACAAATCACAGAAATAAACACCATCTAAAACCTAAATTTTCACAACACCATCTACATAACGGCCTTCATTAGGAAATTGAAACTATGGGAGCCCTATGCTCCCTGCATAAAAACAGTAGAATTCTTAGTTAAAGACCCATTAATTAGACAATACAACAAAGGACACTTCTTTCCAAAACCATTTGTTAAAGGGCTCAGTAGTGGCACAGCCTGCATATAGCAACCCTGCAATATACTTAAATTAATGACACCAAAAAAATCAACCTCCCATTTTCCTCATTATCCATCCATTACCTACATTTTGGAGGCCACACCTTTAACAATTGATATTGTATAAACCTCAAGTGAGGTATAATAAAAAGAGCCCAATACAAAAGGATTGCATGAGTTCAGATGTTGCCTTTTAGTTGACAATCTAAATCTACACATACCAATACTCAAGACTAGGCTCAGATGATTTATCCTCCTCTGACAAGATGAAGTAAACAAAATCTTCATATCCCATCTTTCCTTCAACCTTGCTGGTGAACTTTCTCGGAACCTTAGATGGCCAAAGTATCATAAGAAATAAGATCAATCTTTCAGAACAGGCAATTAATCCTGAATAGGAGAGAATGGAGAAAACACAAACCTGAGAAAATATTCTGTCGACAATCCGGTAGGTAAGTGCGTGGTTACCATATTTGATGAGATTCTCTTTGTCAATCAAAAAATCATGATCTGTATCCAGCTCCCAGAACTTGCAATAAATCACGTAAAAATGCTCGTAGGAGAAGTACCTGAGCAAAACCGAAAAGTATGGACACAGAAAAATGATGAGGATTAATAGAGATGTTGATGTCGTAATTAACAAATGCAATCAAAATTTAACAGATTGGAAATGAATAGCAACATAATCCACAACTTCTTGATAATTTTTACATGCAAAGATGTATAATGTTACATTAGCAACATGTCTGATCTCCAAAAAGAAAAAATGCTTGATCTGATGAGATTGCAAATATTCACTAATTAGTTGTGCTCCACTTAAATAATATATATATATATATATATGCCCAAAAAAAAACTTAAAAAAAAAACAATAATTGTATTTCGTATAAAATCTCATAAAAAAGCCTATATATCATGCACAACCATGAACTTCATGAAGTTACGTATAATCCACAAACATTAACAAACGAATAATTAACAACATTAATTGTATAGTAATTACCTCAAGACTTTGTTTATATCCTCTTCCTCATCTGCATGCTGCATTGCAGCTATCAAGTTCGAACGTCTTAGCTCCCTGAGTGTGAGGCGACCATTACCCGATCTATTCACATAGTAAAATATTCTGTATATTACAGTTTCAGCTGGACATAGCAAAGAATGCACTGTTAACTCAATCAAGAATTTGGATACTCCCAACAAGTACATAGGAAAGTATATTAACTTGAACATCAGGAGGTCATAAAAGTCAGCAAATAGTCCAACCAAATCATTGGTACCTGCCTTCTGACTAGCAAGTAGGGATGTAAATGAACCAAGCCGTTCAAGAACTATTCGCGGCTCGGCTCGATAAAAAATTCTGAACACAAATATTACAGTATTAAATTAAACATATTCATTTTATAAACATATTAACTAATAAAAATTCAATACAATTTACTTATTTCTAATATATTAATTGTATTGTCATTTGAATATCTTTAAAATTTTGATATTAATGATACAATGTAGTGATGATATATTATCTTTATATAAAAGGTATAATGCTTTAAATATTTATATAAATTAAAGTTTGGTTATCTTAATATTGGATTTTCCATTTATGATATTTTAAATATTTATATATGATATTTGAAGCATACATAACTATAACCTATAAATATGTATATAACTAAAAATAAAATATGTATTAATTATTAATATCTGCACAATTAGCATTTTTAAAATTTTAAAATTAAGATTTTAAGATAATTAAAGATAGAAATATTAATTAGAGTTTAGATTCTTCAATATAATATTATAGAATTTGAAATCCACACAGATATATACGTGTACACACGCGCTCACACACACACACACACATATATATATATATTATCTAAACGTAACTCTTGAATGTGTTATATAGTTTTCGAAAAAACTAAGTAGATAATTGGTTATATATTGTTAACTTTAACAAACGAACATCAACGAACTTATTAATTATATTATTCAACTTATTAACAAAAATAAATTATATATTTATAAGTTAGAAATATAACATAATATCTAAAATTAATAACTTAAACATAAAACATATCAATAATTAGATATTTTACGTTTTTGTATTTATCATCAGTAAGAATTTTAGTGTTACAATTATACATTTTACATTCTTATATTAACATATCACGAGTCTTGTAATGATTTCGCGAATGAGATAAATTATATATTTCTTAAAAAATATAACATATTATCTAAAATTTAAAATTTAATCATAAAACATATCTATAATTAGATATTTTACATTTTTATATTTATCATCAATAAGAATTTTAGAGTTATAATTACAAATTTTACATTCTTATATTAATTTTAGAGTTATAAGTTATTTACATAGAGCATTAAATTATTTGTTTTATGTTTTTTTAGTTGTTAACATCTATAATTTTCATTATTTATTGTTTTGAACATTGTAGGTGACAATTGACTTTTCTGATCTGTCTCATATGTATTTGTCGTCAAGAACCAAAGATCGAGAAGTTTAATGTTTAGAATATTATGTTGACTTGAAATTTGACTATATTAATTATTTTTGTATGTCATTGTTGAATTGTGAAATTTGTATGTGTTACTATGTTTATTTTTTAGTTAAATCTTGAAATGGAGGCCAAAATTAGTGTTAACGAACTCGAGCCCGAACTCGAGCTCGAACAATCAAGTTCGAATTCGAGCTTGTAACCGAACTTTTTCGAGTTTTTATCGAGCCGAACTCAAACTAGGCTCGTTTGTCCTATTAACGAGCCTTATCCGAGCTGAACTCGAACAAATACTGAGCCCAATATTTTTCAAACGAGCCGAGCTCGAGCCTGAATATTATCGAACGAGCCGAACCCAGTACTGTTCGGCTCGGTTCGGCTCGTTTACATCCCTACTAGCAAGTCAACACTGCCTTAGAAAATATGCAATGACGATAGTAATATGCATTTGATATTACATGAGTTGCACACTACAAATAAAATGACTACGAAAACTGAGAATAGGTTTACCAAACAAAATGGGCCATAGAAAATGTGAAATTATTTAAGAGACTATTCTATCACATAGCTATCATTTAAACAATATTGCATAATCCTATAAACGATGCAAAGATTCCCACACATAAATTAGCAGAACTATACTTTCAACTAGAACAAGAGTGACAGATAAAGAGAAAAGGATATCCAGGATGGATTGTATATGGTATTATAAATCTCATAGCTGTAGCCCTTTAAAGAGCTCTATACATGGGTCCCGATCCATGTTCCATGAAAGGAGTAGCCAAACTCATAACTAATAGCTATAGAATGGGTAGTGCCTCATTCTATTCCTTCAAGAACTCAGGAAAGTGTCGGCACAGGCGTTCATCTGCCACATCTATTTCATTAGTCCACATACGTCTATCAAGACATAATATTGTTGTTATTGAGACCTATATGTTCATGATTACAAAAAGTAGAAGCAGGGGTTAGTAGCATAATTTTTGGGTTAGTTCTACTTCTCTTATGAGCAAATGGACTGCTAACTGCTCTAGATACTAGATGAGACAGTCGTAACTACTTACAATGAGCTGTGAGCTAAAATTGAGAAGCTTAATAAACCGCCCATGTGTAGTCCTAACTGCCCTAACAGTGTATTGCTTTAAATAACTGTCGAAAACAAAAGGATTTTGAGTTATAGCACCCTATATGGCAGAAGTTGGTAACACATACAACCTTAACAGAGTGATAGTTAAATATCTGATGCCTGAGCACCGTCAAGAAATAAGACAACACATCCAGGCACTTAGCAGTGATATAAATGCAAACCACTATCAGTACGCAACAAAATAGTAGATGCATATAAGGGGTCCCCTACATACCATATCTTTCTTGAAATTCAGGTGTACTTTGTAGGAACTCCAACCCTGGATGGGTTGCCAAAAGCTCTCGAAGCACAGGTTTGAAGTCATCCTACGCCATGTTCATAATATTGCCAACACAAGAGGAAGCTATCAATAACTAGCTAAAGTCAACATTTCTGCAATCTAAATATCAAAGAGTTTTCTTAACCTGCAGCAAGTATTTGAGATCTGTTTGCTTCAAGATTGTGAATAATTGTGTTGCTATATCTTTCGTCAACATGTTTCCATTGATCCAATAATCAACAAACGCATCTCTGTTTGCAAAGCATCAGTCAAAGTGAGTTTACATGAATCAACAGAACAAGATCATCAAAAACTTGAATATCAGTTAGAACATAAATAAAGAATGCTAGCCAAAAAACAAGTAATGAGGATGTTTCCCTATTAACATAGAAATGTCAGGTAAAGCTGGGAAGAGTTGGTTTTTTCTTATTAGAATAAGCAGCTGTAAATTCTTACAAAACCAAAATATCTAGATATTACAAAAACAAGACTAATTTTAAGCCTACACATAGCACAACAGAATATTAAAGAGAATTTCTGGACAACTTATGTCGTTATCTAATTGAGCTGAAGATATTTACCAGAGTCATATTATTCAACCCAACTGTATAAACTTTGTATTTATAACCTATTTAGTGAAGGAAAACTGTGTCCCCCTCTTCTCATAAATAAGATATGCAAAGCTCTTTCATAATTATGGCAGCCTTGAATATGCATTGATCCCAAGCTCGATAAAACTACCAAAAAACATTACCGAAATACTATAACCCATGATAAAGTCTTGAAACAGCAAAAATAAGTCCTTGGTTAAAAAATGTGTGCCAAGAAAAGTGTCGCCATGTTTAATCCATCACCCTGTTCATACCTCATAAACACTAGAACCACCTACAACAAATTAAATTACTTTGACAATGACGTTGGTCTGTACTCTGTAGGCACATATGTTTGTGCAGGCAAAACTGAAATCCTGATGACAGCAAAATTTTGCAAGTTTCCTTTAAATTGGAATTCTATTTGAAGGAAAAATGAGGGATCAATATAACAGAAGGGCCTTCTTCCTCACTATGACCAAGATGAACTCGTTTTGATTGATTATCAATGATAAATAATAAATAATATCTCCCTGTAGACAAAACATAGTAGTGGATCGTGAAAATAATGGTGTGTGGTGATTCAACATGGAGAGAAGACAGAAACCTGAATCTCTTCCAATGGATCACGAAAATAATGCCTCATGTAATTTTATCAGTTCAAAAGGATGTTACCAATGCCTCATCCCTCCATCTTTCTTTCCTTTTTTATTCAGGAATCAGGATGGAATAAGAAATCGTCAGACATCAGAGCAGAAGTCAGGCAGGACTAGAGTAGATCATAAACTGGAGGGAAAAAGGGAGGAAGGCGGAAGCTGATGAAAGAAGACATGGGTAGTAGCTACTAGGTATTAGATATTTCAGAGTATGAAACAGAAATTATATAACTGGTTATTTTAGAAAAAGCAGACATTTTTGTTTAAAATTACATAAATTTAACAACATATCTAGCACATGAGAAGAAAGCTAGTATGGTTGCTGCCAGAGTTGAGTTCCATATGTGTATTGATGCAAACTTCTACAAGTTGATATAATCAAATGTTAAATTATAGTTTCAATGTACGCTGAGGTACAGTAAAAATAATTAACTTATGATTTACTCCTCAACATGATTGGTGTTCTCCCTGAGGCCGAGTGCCATAAACCAACCAACAAATTACAGCCTTGGGCTTTCAGCAAACTGTGTGCATTTACGAGGAGAAAACCGGCCCCACAATCTAATGTTGACCTCGTCCCAGCAATCCAAGTGATGCACAAACAAGAACTCTATCCTTAACAAATTCCTTAGAAGATAACAGGACGTTGGTATTAATTAGAAAGTGAAAGCCGACATGCCAGAGAATCACAGTTTCATCAACTTAATGCAAGTTCACAAAGTTCAAGTACATAAGATACACAAAAGAAGAAAACACAATTACAGGAGGTAGAATTCACACAGTTAGATATTGTTTTACTTTCAAAGAACGCATGAAATGCATCATACTATTACAATATAGTTTTGCTCACATCAAACTTCTGGAATAGTTTAAACATAACATAAATAACGGGCTCCCTGTAGAGAAGGAAGAGAAGGAAGACACTCTCTTCTTGAACTGGAAGTTGACAAATGACTTAGCCGCATTTACTTGATCACCATTATAAGCTTTAGCATTAGACAAGATACATGTTTGGCTAACACTGGAGTATTAAAATATCTTTTCTTTCAGTTAGTTTAACCCAGTCCCTTCTCAACTCTCGACATGAGTGAAGAATTAAAAGTGATTTTGATAAAATAATAAAGCATATCAGAAGACCTAAGGATAGCTGGGAGGGGGGGGGGGGGGGGGAAGATATTTAATAACCATACCTAGTAACAATTCCAGTGCCCTCAGCATCGATCTTTCTAAACAGTACAGTGGAGAAGAACGACGGGAGCTTGCAAATTTCCTTTGTTACTGGTTTAAATTCTGAAAACAGATCAAAAGGCAAGCATATAAATACTGACAGGTATGTGATCTTCTATTTCAGTAAGCAAGATTCAAAATCTTTAGGAGATTAAACAGTAGTACAGTACTGATTCTAAAATTCCCTAAAATATGTACATCCAACCAATCTAACCATGCATTTGGAGTCCATCCATGTGACCATAAAAAAATTGGTTGGTTCTGAACAAGCACCGTTCTCTCAATTCATTAGGTGGTGGACGTCCATTTTGGAAATAGAACTGCACCCAGTCACAACAAGTATTATCAGAAGGACAATATTATTGCCAAAAAAATCAACCATAGTTGCAGTATTTCAAGAAAAAATACTTAAAAACAGCTTACAAACAATAAAAACACATCAAATAATTCAACCTGAGGTATAAGCTCCTTCACAGGTTCATTCACTAATTTCAGGGGCGAGCCCAAAGCAGAAGGGCCTCTCTGTTTCATGATCCGAGGAGAACCTGACGAACTCCTTGGTGACAGAGGAGGTGTACTGCCAGCAGGAAACATTGAAGGCAATGAGTTGCTAGCCGCAGCATTTGTGCTGGAAGACACTCCAGCAACACTCAATGGACCACCTCCCTTGGCATTATTAAGCAAGGATTTTACCTGTAATCACATGTTGATCTTCATGAACACAACTTATTTTCATTTCAACTATATAGTTAATACTCCAGATAAATTTTCCAAGAAAAAAAAAAGAAAGAAATAAAGAAAGCATATGCTGATTCTTATGAGAAACAATTTTTATTCCAATAGATTTAATAAAAAAAAGCTTAATAACTTCTATGGTGCACGTACAAATGCTGAGGGACAAAAATAAATTGCATTATACACCATTCATGCCATATTTATTACTACTTTCATAGTGCATCCCAAGCTTCCCCAAAGCTACATCTCAATTAAAGTGCGAGTATAAACCACTCTCAGTCGCTACTGTTTTTTTAAAAATGGAAAGAACTAATCTGGATTTGGCAAAATCTCATCAAAAATTCTGTCAGATTAGGCAGATTTTCTTTCGACAGTGAATTTTTAGAAACCCCCAGTTTGGCCACAAAGTGACTTAATTGGCAGAGAAATAGCTTCTTTCCTACTTATTTTCAAAACAAGTCATAATCCTACTGAAGCCAATAATTGCAGTAAAATGTGTGAAGAACACATAGCACTTAACAAACCCAGTCAAGCAACAATATTAGTATGAATTATTTCTACTTCAGCCCAAGCTCTTTATCATTGAACATTCAAACTACAAAAATAAACAAGGTGTAAAATTATTTACGAAGCAAGAAAAAGAGAATTCATGTCTGCTTTGTTATATCAAAAACATAATGGTCATAAATTGATGTTACAAAAGGCTAAGATTTCTGATTCTCACACATTATCACAAGTTTTTCAGATTAACTTGGAATGTTCTGAGGAATAGGTGTGACTTGGGATAGTTTTGAGGAAGGTGTTTTGGGGAAGTATTGGGATTTGAGGAATGTGTAGTATGTCCCGTTTTATTCTGATAATATTGTCGAGTGGAGTGTATGATTAGAATTTTTAAAATATTATAAAAGAAAAGATTGTTTTGGAGGAAATGTACAGAGGGATGCATAACATGCTTATGATTCTATATTGGGGGAATGAAAATGGGAATTGGAGAACACCAACCAAAGTCCTAGTTGCTCTCAGATACCATTGTCCACAAGAGATGCCACTTTCTAAAATTCTAGCCTTTCTAAAATGAGAATTCCAGCAATGACCAAATAATGTTCATCGGGGATTTGGAAACTGCAGCTAAACAATTTCGGATCAAACAAAAATTTCAATGAATAAACAACACAATCTAGTAACAAGATTACAGATGCAGCTGCTTAAGTTATTCTTATTTACCTCAAAAGCTGAATTCCAGTAGCTTAACTCTATCCTAATACATACATTTAAGCCTCTTAAAAATGGAGGGGAGAGTAATAAGTTAATATCTCTTGTTAACAGTAAAATTTTCAAGAAGCAACTCTGTCAGGCATTTCAAGGCCAAAACTCTACTTGGAAACCATATCAAAGCATCTAAGATAGCTCCTCTGCAAATGAATCTAAACTTGTATTTTCACACACAGCACACAAGTTCTTACTTTTTTGTACATATACATAGTTTAATAAACTTTGCATGATTTAGTACACGACATAAAAATTCTAACTCTTCGACCACTGGTCACATACTTCTCGTAATGACAAGCAGTACATAACTCTTCTTTTAATCAAACAATACAAAATAACTGAAGAAAAAATACAAAAATTTCCTATCTATTAGAAAATGTAGGAACTCCATGGCTGCAGGATAAATGAAAATATTATTATCTAACAGGAGTTAACAATTGATAAATAGTAAAAATCTAAGTTTTACTACTGAAAGCTACAGATTTTATGTTAAGTCCAAGGATTCTGAATACAATGTGGCAACACTCTCAATGAGATTCTCTAGCCATGAATCCATGATATACCACCTGGTCTTAATGTCAAACATATTCAATTGAGACATAATAACATAGTTGTGTAAGAGGTGAAAATATTTAAATTAGAATGCTTATTTATGATTCACTCGACAAAATTCAGTGAATGTCGAGATTGAAATGATGCAAGCTTTGTGAAACGATGTTGCACTTTATGATGTATACAGTTGAGAGAGAAAAATAACATCTCATCAGCAAAGTTGTCATTTTTCTAAAACTAATCATGTCCTATGTGTCAAGGTGGATATCTGCATAATTAAATAGCAAATTATATACTTAAAAGTCATGTTGATACATAGAAGCAATTGAAAACTTAACAACTTTTGTTTCTCAAGTTTAATTCCCTAAGGCCCCAAAATCTAATATATAAATTAAGTCTTACCATTAAGATAATTATTGACTGTGTCATTACTATTTATGGAGGAGAGGATGTGTTGAGTAAAGTGTAAACAGCAAAAACTACTATCACATCACAGAGTTTATGGAGGTCCATAGAGGCCAAAAACATATTGATGGGAAAAACAAAGAAATAGCTTCGCAGATGTGATTGCGGATACTGAGTGATAAGAGAAGTAAGAGAGATCCACATGTGATAAGGTAAATTGACCACGAGTAATTTATAATGCTGTGAGTGAAAAGTCATGCGAATATTTAACCATATTGAAGGCACAAGAACGGATATCCCTTGGCCAATTTTCATCTGGTCATTATCATTTAGATACCAAACTGTGAGATTCTTCTTTGACCCACCTTAGCAATAGAGATTTTTGACAGGTTTTAAACCTTCAACGGGGTCGACCCCATATAGTAACTTAACTGCTCACGTCTGTTATATTTTCGAGTGGTCAAATACCCTATAGCAATTTCAATTGCTAGTAGTAATCGCCATGCATGTAGATTCCTTAAAGACGTTGCTACCAAATAAAAAATTATAAGTGTTCTATTACCATTCCAGCAACCATCTAAAGTCCAAAACTTTATTCCTATACGCAATCTCCCCTCATAGACACTAATAAAATTGAGTGCCAAACAACATTCCTTTACAAAACTAATTACTTACTCTGTACCCCATATCTTAGGTAACCTACCAACAAACTAAGCACAGTCATGAAGCATCAATTACAAAAGAAGCGCAGAGAAAAAAAATTACCAAAGAGTTGGTCTCAGGAAGCGAAAGCCACTGATCAAAGAGCTTTTCAGCAACGTAAGGGTTGGCTTTGATGGCCAAGGGGGACACCTCCGGAAGCTGCAACAGTTCAGCATCGAGGCACGTGACATCACCATTGAAATCCAAATCCATCTTTGTTTCTCAAGATTCCTCAAATTATAATACACCTCACAATCCTCAGGTCCTCAACCGCTACTTCAACCATGAAACAGTACCCTGGAATGACCGAATTCAAGCAGCCCCAAATTTCTTCACTCAACGATCTTTACAGATTCCGAAGGCGACGTAAGAGATTACAGATGCGTAATATTGATCACAGAAACAAACCCTAGGAATCGATTTCAACCGAGATCGGAGAGATGGAATTTACAGAGAGATTTGCAAACCCTTGTGCGTGTTTGTGTGTGTGTTTGGTTGAGGTGGAGAGAGTGTATAGAGTGGATACAAGAGAAGGGTGTTTTTATATAAACCAGCTTTTTGGATAGTTTATAAAATCTTTTTATCTTGTTTTAAAGTTCAAATTGTTGAAGATTTGAGTAATTAAGTGGAATTAGTATTGATAACTGTGATTTAAAAAAATCAAATTGAAGTAGTTTAAGAAATTCTTATTTTAGGAATTAATTAGATCCGTTTACATCTTTAAAAAAGAATAAATTTGAAAAAGTGTTTATATATTCATTATAGTTTATTTTAAAAGAAAGACTAAAGTCACAACACTCTTTTAAAGGCACAACGCATTATAAGAGTACTACACACAATAAAACAATATTTAAAATTATTTTTATGGGCACTACACTCATTTCTCATATTACCCTTACTATTAAAAAAAACACAAGCATCATACTCAATGGATTGTTCGGGTCTTCACGAATTCAAAGTTCGATACAAGTTTGGTTCTCTACACTTCATCACTTGTTCAGCTGATTCGTCCGAAGGTCGGCTACAATGGCACTTTAAAGAGATTTTTGGATCAATAAATTTTGCGGGTAAGTTAATTTTAAATGTTTTGTTTTGATTTTACAATTGATTGAGCCGATTTTTGTAGAAATTTCTTTACTTATCTTTAGAGTTTGTTATGGCTTAGTGAATTAATAGTTTAATTTGATGAATTTGTATGCAAAAATGCATGTTTTTGGGCGAATTTGTGGAAAAAACGAAAGATTTTTTTTGTAAATCTGGGCACGTTTCGGCACTAGTTCAACGAATGCTCAACGCATGTGTCAGCCGCATTGGACGAACACTCGGCGCGTGCATTAGCCGAGTTGACCGAACGCTTAGCACGCGCTTTCGGCTGGGTCGACCCAATGCTCAATGCGCACGTTGGCCGCCTTGGCCGAGTAGTAGTGGGTGTGTTAGGTCGACCCAGCCAACAGTTCTTTTTTTTTAACTTTGTTCAATTCGTTAATTTTTATGGTCCGTTGTCTTAATTATTTTCGTTTTAATCCAGGTAGGACATATCTTAGGAAGAAAAGACCAACGACTTCATAAAGAAGACGTTGGTAATTGGAACTTGGCGAAGGTTCGAGTACGCAAGAACCTACCCTACGTGTGTCGTTTGGTCTAGAGCAATAACAAATTCCAGACATTCCAGAAAGGGAGAATATTCCAGAAATTCCCGAAATCCCTGAAATAGAGGATATTCCTGAGGCACATCATCCCGACTATGTCGAAGAGGTCGCTCGTAATGTTGTAAAACAACAATTAGTTGATGAGCACCCGTAGTTGAAATTGAGCTACTTACATGACCTTTTCTCGAAGGCCCGATCGACCATCGTCTTTTACCTAGTTTTAAGACACATGTGGCATCGAAGATATGGTTTGGTGGGGAGCAAGATATATGTAGGTGCTTATGTCACACAATGAAGATGGAATATTGGAAGTACGATGGCGACATAAGTCAGTGATTTAGGATGCTCCGTCATTCAAAAATCACCGATCTACGATCCATATCGTATCATAACCCCCAACAAGAACCTAATTCGTGCTTTTGTTGAGCGGTGGCATCCGGAGACCAACAACTTTCATATGACGTTCAGTGAGATGATGACAACACTTGACGGTGTTTTCTGCATTACTGGACTTCCCATTACAGGAAAATTTGTTGTCCAACGGGAAGAAAGTGAAGACATACCAACTGAGGTGCTCCAACTGTTAGGGGTGACGCAGGTTGAGGCGAAAGAGGCTGTGTCGGGGCCAAGAGGGAGTTCTGTTAAGTTGGAGAGGTTGCGATCAAAGTTTAGTGGCATGACAGCTTCTCCTGATGAAGAGACGAGACTCTATGCTGCTAGGGCGTGCTTATGGTTTGTGTTATGTTGCACAATTTTCACCAATAAGAGCGGCATTAGAGTCGGCACTAACATCCTTCGTTTACTGGAGAACGTCACCTGAGTCCACAAGTATACTGGAATGAAATTCTTTCTTACACTTAGTAAAAATGTTTTTACTAATATGCCATCGACATAACAAATGTCTAGCGTGGGGGAATGTAACTTCGATCACATTCATCAGATCAGTCTCACCATTAGTGACAATGATATGTGACAAGAATGATTGGTTCATCAATGCTTTCAAAGTCGTAAGGGCATATATATAATTCTCCTCACGCTCGGGCTCCAAATAAATGCATGTTACAGAAAAAGTGATATATGTAGATGTGATGTCAACCACTTCCAATAGTGACATCTTATATCGATTTGTCTTGTATGTACAATCCATCAGCAACACATTTGGAAAAGCATCCACACTAGTTGGTTGGGCATAAATGAGATCCTTCACCCTATCAGTTTTCTCGCATATGTTGACAAGATAAGAATAATGGTGCAACTCCAGTTTCTCCAATAAATATTGCATTTGACATCGATCGACATCCATTCTCCACTATTTTATCCTCATGACAAGCATTATAAATAGTTTTCAAAGTGGACGCATTCTGAACAAATGTCTCTTTCAGAGTACTTATGATTTTCTTGGGTTTACACTTATTTTTGGATAAGTCCACTATAAATCGATCTTCAACCGATGTTAGTCGACCGACATATGAATGACCCACCAAGTTCCGACCTATTGGATGGTTATGAACACCAGATACGACTGATACTGACCCTTGTCCTGACTCGTTCAATTGAATAACCTTTAAAGAAATGGACAATCACATTTCTTTGTGGCTGTATTTCTGGAGCTTTTCTTTCTAACAATCTTTCCACTGTCAATTGAATTTAGTTATGATTTCACCTTATTACGTACACGATATACACCACCTCATTCGTAACCCAAATCAACTCGAGGTCGACGACCTTAATGGCCACTGAGATCAGAGCGTACAACTAATATTATCATATTATGTCGATGTGCTACATTGTCTATCCATTTCATCATCAAACTCCGAGACTCAAATATTTCATTTGTGGTACAGTGAGCAGTAAAATCAATCTGCATATACTGAGGATCTAGATCGTCTGAATCCATCGGTTCTTCAATATCCATTCGATTTATGAAGCTTGTTTTAGTAGTATATGAGATGTATTCCTGTTATAAATGAGTAATAAGAACAAAAAAAATAAGTTCGTATTTTATGAGCGTCGAAGAACACACTGTTAAGCTAAGATGACCAGAACATAGAGTGAAAAGTCAACTTGACCGAACAACAGTGAAACCGTTCTATTAAGTCGATCGAACAACAATGACAAGACTAGGATGTCTTGGCCGAACTCGTGCACTAATGTTTGACTGGCTTGACCGAACACGTGCAGTAGTGTTCGATCTGTGCTGGCCGAAGCGTGAGTTCCACGTGATTTCGTGAAAATGCAAATACGAAACATAAAACCAATATACATTTATGCGAAATCTTAAATTGTTTGTCTCGAATGAATCTTCATCAACCATTGTACTTTTCTTCACTAAATGAGGGGCAAATGATGATTTTTTTTTAAGTAAGTGTTGTAGTATTGGTGAAGAGAAGTGTAGAAAAAGGGTTTTGGGGTTTCTTTTGATATAAGATATGCATGGATGGCATTTTAGTCTTTTAACATCTTATTAAATTATAATAAAAAATAGTGGGGTGCCCTTAGAAATGAGTGTAGTGCTTTTAGTTCCTCCATTATTTTTAAAATGTAAATAAATTTTTACCCGATATTTTAAAGAGTTCTTATTAATGTTTGGAATGGGTTTCAGTGATTTGGAGAAATCCAGCATTGAAATATTGAAGGTATGTCAAACATAACATATATATCATGATCAAAATAAAAAATTCAAGTGTGAAAAAAAATGGACGGTTTGAAAACAAACAAAAATCAACAACAAAATTCAAGATTTCAATGATTGATTTCTCCAAATCCACTAAGAGCAACTCTCTTGTAAATCGGGTGCAAATCCATGCACCCTGGTCGTATTTGGGGCGCTTGACCCTTTTTTTTTCGCGCTTGTTTTTTTAAAATTTGGTCATGACCTAAGTTATGCTAGACATACCCTTATATTATGTTGGAGATACCTTTAAATTATGTTATATATAATGTTCAGATGTATACCTTTAACTTAAAAAAAAAACCTAACTTTGGCACATTTTGTACACATATTTTTACGTTATGTTAGATGTACATTTATGTTATGTTAGACATACCTTATACAATATATAAATGTATGACTAACATATCTAAAATGTATGTTTAAATATAACTAAAGGTGTGTCTAACATTGCTAAAATGTATGAGACTACAGTTGAAAATTTTAAGGGTATGAAATTAGAATACAAATGTATGACTAATATAACATAAAAGTATCTCTAACATAACCTAAAAGTATTTCTAACATAATGTAAACGTATGTCACAAACCAATTTGGGTGAATTTGAGTGCATCCACTCAAACGCATGAGAGCGCGTTTTTTGGGTGCGTGGACGGATCGATTCGGGTACAGGGCATGGATCTAGTATTTGGGATCCACTAAGACCCTTTCCAAACATTAATAAAAACTCTTTAAAAATATCTCCTAAAAATTTAACAATAAAATGTTATTTCCTTTTAAAATAAACTATAATGAACATATAAACACTTTTTCAAATTTATTCTTTTTTAAAGATGTAAACGGATCTAATTATTTCCTAAAATAAGAATTTCTTAAACTACTTCAATTTGATTTTTTTAAATCACAGTTATCAATACTAACTCCACTTAATTATGTTATAAATAATATATTAATGTGGACATTACTCTTGAGACTCTTAATTTCTTGTAACCTTTGAAGTTCATATACTCTTGTGTGTGTATATATATATATATATATATATATATATATTGTATTCAAAGGAATGAAAGATGATGATGAATAAACATTCGATCTTCTCAATATTCTTATCTTCTTCTTTTCTTATATATTGTTTTGTTATATTGATTCATTGAAGGTGGTGCACACGAGATCATATTTTACAACACGTTATCAACACGAACCTCTACCTGAATCTGAGTAGTGCTTTAGGAAAGAATCGTGTCTTTCCTACAAGGTAATTTAAATGACGAGTTGGTGAAATAAGGATTCTAGATTTACCATTTAGTTGGCTTTTGAAATCTGGAATGAATGTACTTTTCATTACATTAATATTAGGTGATAAATCAATCTGCATCCACTCAATTAATTTCTATATGTATTTAATTTCCAAGTAACTCTTCATCCGTACGTGTTTTCTATTGCTTTGTGTTAGGATCTTTAGTCTTCCAGATCATATTTTCCAATTAATTTCTATGTATGTATTTAATCATATTTGTTTCATGTTTGCATATATATGCTATTACGTTTTATGGTTAGTTGATAGATGTTAGTGGTTGTTTAGCTTAAAAATAATATATCAAAATAAAATAAAATGATGAGGTGGCATGAAATTCTTATAGAGATTCTATCTACAATCTATATCTATATATATATAAAGAAGACATTTGGAAGAATTTACAAGAATGTCATTTTCCCTCCTAAAAATGTCACATCAATGAGCAAAAATATTCATATAAATAATAGTTTTTCAATAAAATTAATTATATCATTTAACATTCTTTTCAATATGGTATATTTTACTATTTATACTTAGAATTATCATCATCATCATCATCATTATTATTACTACTACTATTATGTATTATTATTTGTTTATTATTATCATCATCATTATTATTACTACTACTATTATGTATGATTAACGTTGTACAATAGTGAGAAATAATTTAATTTTTGTGTATTAACTATCATTATTTAATGTCTAAAATTATTCTCATTCTCAAATTTAAAGTTAAATAGATTTTAGGATATTTTTTTATAATTTTGCAAAATGTTGTGTGCAAGTAAATATTTCAAAGTTGATCACACAATTTATATTGTTGATTGAACAATTTTGACCAACTCCAAGAATCATTAGCTTAAATTATTTATTGATCCAATAAAAAAAATTCAACAAAAGATAGAAACAAATAGATGTAAGTTTTCAATTTTTCTGAATTTAATTGTTTTTGCTAACTTTAATTACTTAATGCTTATAATTATTCTTATTATCAATTTTAAAGTTAAACAAATTTTAAGATATTTTTTGTAATTATGAGAAATGTAATTGTATATGAATAAATATTTCAAGACTTATATTGTTACTTGGTCACATTTAATTAATTCTAAAAAATCATTAGTTTATTAAATTATCTATCAAGCCGTGAAAAAAGTTCAAAGAAAAATAAAAACAAATAAAATGTAAGCTTTCAAGTTCTTAATTCATTATATTTTTCCTTTTTTTGTTACTAAAATTACTTAATATTTATAATTATTCATATTATCAATTTTAAAGTTAAAAGAAATTATAATATATTTTTTGTAATTATGAGAAATTTTGTACATAAATAAAGATTTCAAAACTTATATTGTTAAATGATACTAATCAAAATATCTATCAAGCCAACGACCATAAATATATTTTTATTCAAAAGAGAAATAGAATATAAGCTTTCAATTTTGTTGTTTAGATTATTTACAAAATTTGTATTCCAACATTTTAATATTGTCAAATATAATGTAGAATGACATGTCACAATAAAACGAATGCACAAAAAAGTTCGAATAACACACGCGAGATAGGGGTCAACCAAATTCTACGTTATTCAATTAAAACTCTACATTACTCAATAATTTTTTAATAATAAAATATAACTTTAAAAATCAATAAAAGAGTTGAAAATTATATTTCTATATTATACAAAATTTAGAATAATAAATGACTTATAAATAACTTTTAAATATAACAATTAAAATAAATAATAAATCGCGCATCGCGCGGGTGAAATACTAGTTTAATTTAATATCAAAGGATCAATATTACACCCCAAAACCCTTGAACATTAGTAGGTGATATTTTCAGCTTTACAATTTGAATCTGGGCTATAGAACCATCGAATACATGATACTAGGTTTGATCCCGTGCGTTGCACGAGTTTTATTTAATATTTATCTCATTTTTTATTTTATAATTAATGTTTATTGTTATATGATAGTAAAATTTTACATAAGTGTGATATTTTTTCTTTATTCTTAAAATAATATTTCTTAGTGTCCATTTGAATATGTGGATTTGAGAAGGGATTTGAAATCCTTGGTAGCAAATCCATTGATAGTGTTTGGTTGAATGTGAATTTAAAATCCATAGTTTTCATTTTGAGCTAATTTTAGAGTCATTTAATTTGGTGGATTTCAAATCCACTCAAACTTGAAAGGATTTGAAATCACTCTATCCAAACGAAGCCTTATTGTTTTCTTTAATATTTTTTTTCATTTATTCTTTAACACAAAATTGTTAATATATAGTTCTTAATAGGTGTTTTAATTATTGCATTAGATATTTTCATATATTTATGTAAAAAGTATATAATATATCTGATTTTTATCGCTCGAAAACATCTGTTTTGTTCAATGTTTGCCCTAAGTGCACTCATTATTAGCTTTATGTATTGGTTTATTTTGTAATTGTGTTCGTTTTGTGATCTTTTTTATTATCCTTAACAAATTGTTACATATTGTAATATTTTAATACAAATTCTTGATTGTTTAAGGGGGTGGTTGGACTGAATGTGCACATTTGGATTTTGGATTACCAATATCCGAATCATGTTATTTGTTTGCAGAATCTTATAACTATTCTTTTATTTTTGTCCACTTCATCCACTTTTTTACAATTTGAACTGAAAATATTAGCTCTTTTTTTAAAGATAAAATAACAGTACATCATCTATTTTTTTTTATAATTCTCTATATGATGACATATTAATTGTAATCCTACTTTTTAAAATCTCTAAACAAACACAAAATTATCAAATTTCATCCTTTTTATAACTCACTTTCATACTTGTCAAATTTACATATGTTTTAACCTAAACATATCCTAAAAAAATTTAAGCACGTATTTTTTACTAATGTCATTAATAATATTGTTTTAGAGTTTAAATACAATTTCAAAGTACATTGTTTTTATTTAATACATGACATTACCGAACTAATGTTTGCACATTATTGCTTACTTTTTTTTTTTTTTTTTTGCCAATTTGAAATGTTGGACAAAAACAGTAACTCAAGTTTGAAACCAAAGATTTCATGTAAAAAAGATAATACAACATTATCAAACACTTGTAACTTACATATTTATTTTTTTGCAAGCAATTAGTTTTTGAACAAAACTTATATGCACCTGTGGCACAGATCCTAGATCCGTGCCCCTGACCCGACCTGGCGCGTGGGCCGCACCCAGGCGCGCCCACGCGCCCCCACGCGCACCCCAGCTGATCTGGTGTGCGCCCACGCACACCAGATTTCACACTATGTGATTCAGTGATAGGTGTTATATATGTACTCTATAGGTGTTATATATGTACTTTGTAGGTGTTAAAGTTTTATTATATGATTCAGTGATAGGTGTTATAGTTATACTCTATAGGTGTTATATATATACTCCTTATGTGTTACATCTATGTTCTTGAGGTATTACATATATAGAAGATTTCATATTATGTGATTCAGTGATAGATGTTATATGTATACTTTATATGAGTTATATATATACTCTTTATGTGTTATATGTATGTTCTTGAGGTATCACATATAAAGAAGATTTCATATTATGTGATTGAATGATAGGTGTCATATATATACTATATAAGTGTTATATGTATGTTCTTTAGGTGTTATAATATTTTCATAATACTTGAAGGAATTGTGTTTATTATATATCATAGATGCAAGTAATTTTATATCACATATAAAGTATCTTTGTAATACCTTTAAAATATTTTCATAATATTTGAAGGAAGAATAGTGTTTATTATATCGTATAGATGCATGTGATCTTATATCACCTATATAGTATATTTGTAATACCATTAGAATATTTTCATATTATATGTTTGATATGTTTAATATATACTCTATAGGTGTTATATATATACTTTTTAGGTGTTAAATGTCTGATCTTAAGATTAAGTGATATGTATATATAATATGCTTAATTTAAGATTCCTCCCTTCCCCCTTCTCCAAGACTCATCGCCCAACCTCTCCTTCGTCGCTGCACAACTGCCGGAGATAAGCAGGTCATCGGCGAGCACTACAGACCCACCAACACACCCAACTCGTCCAAAACCGCAGCCCACAACACCCAAGAAGAAGAAGAAGAAGAAGAAGAAAAAGAAGAGGAAGAGGAAGAGGAAGAAAAAAAAAAGCTGCGTGAAGAAGAAGAGGAAGAGGAGGAGGAGGAGGAGGAGGAAGAGGAGGAAGAAGAAGAGGAAGAGGAAGAAAAAAAAAGCTGCGTGAAGAAGAAGAGGAAGAGGAGGAAGAGGAGGAAGAGGAGGAGGAAGAGGAAGAAGAAGAGGAAGAGGAAGAAAAAAAAAGTTGCGTGAAGAAGAAGAGGAAGAGGAAGAAGAAAAAAAAAAAAGTTGCGTGAAGAAGAAGAGGAGGAAGAAGAAGGAGAAGAAAATTTTTTTTTTCTTAATTAATAGGGGCGGGTCAGCGGGTCGGGTTGGGGGCACGGATCCAGGATCCGTGCCCCCGGGGCACATAAGTCCTACTCTTAGTTTTTTATAATACCTTTAAAATTTCTAAACAAACACAAAATTATCAAATTGCATGCCTTTTCATTATCTAATGCCAAATATGTTTCAATCTCACATATCTTAAGGTTTTTTTAACACCTATTTTTGGTAATGTCATTAGTAATATGTTTCATAGTTTAAATTACAATTTAAAGTACATTATTTTATTTCATGTCTGACATTACCGAATTCTTATATTTATATGTTATTTATTTCTTGAATCCTCTAAATAATTTTTTCTCTAAAGGTTTTTATTTTTTTGAGTTTGAACTACGTACTTGAATGTTCTTTTGTAAAATATTATTAACACCTTCAAATATCTTTTATTTATTTGTTTTAATTCCTTAAAAAGTAGTAGCAGAATTACTCTTCAAATTTTGTTTTATTTTTTTGAAATTGAAATGTTTGACAGAAACAATTATTCAAGTTTGACACCAAAGATTTCATATAAAACAAAAAAAAAAAAACAATACAATATTAACAAACATTTGTAACTTACGTATTTAATTTTTCCAAGCACTTTATTATTGTAGGGTAGTGGGGTGTGTATTTAATTGATATTAATATTTTGATATTTTATAAATAAAATAATTTTTACGGAAGGACACTTGGCCACATTGTAAGGTGTCACTTGTCAAACACTTGAAGGTGACACTTGACAACATTGTAAAGGGCCACTTGTCAAACACTTGAGGGTGCAAACCACACTTTTATATATATAATTACAATTTTATTAATTAGAAAATGTAAGAATTATATTGAATACCAAATTATTTAGTTTCAAAAGATGTTAGGAAAGCTTATTCAATGCATTTCAAAATACTGCACTTAGTACATGGACAAGATGTTTGTTCTCTTTTACTCCAAATGTTAATTATATTGAAGATTTCTGAAATTAAAAGGAAGAAAAAAAAAACTCTTTTAGTTTTAATTGAACTTAGCAGAATTGTTTGAGTTTATCTAAGACTGACTAAGCTATACCAGACTGCTAGCTATATGGAAAGTGTATGCTGAGTTTTTGATTAAAAAATAGGACCAAAAACTATAGTTTTTACTAACAGAGAACAGTGTACTAAGAAATGTTGGAAATGGTTTTTAGTTTTGGTGACAAATTAATTATTGAAAGACATACGGAAAAACGATTTATGATTTTTTTTTCGCTTTTACCCTGAATGTAATAGACTTGACTTTTCTCCAAATCTTATTGTACGTGTAAATTTGCCGAAGCAAACACATGAACTTGAGTATTGAAAATGATACTTCAAATTTTTGAAGATTATACTAAATGACTCAAATAAGTAATTAATTTTATGCCGAAAAAATTGTTTTTTCAAGTGTGATTTTGTGTGCTCTTCAAATTATCATGTTCTATGTTATTTTAATAACACACTACGATGAAATTATTACTTTATTTTTCAGTTTACTACATTATCGTAGTGCATAATTGAATTTCTTTGGCATATGGAGAACATGATTATTATATGCTTGGTAGATAATGTTGTTATTTACATTGTATTTTGATATTAGCTCTGGAAGAGCTTCACTAGTTCTCCGTATTTATATCAACTTAAAAATTCATGATACTTTGTCATATCACAATCTAAATGGTTTTCTCTTTGAAACCAACAATTTGAATATTGTAAAATATCTCATAATGACTCGGTCCATTAAATATTGGAAGCAAGTTGTCAGAACAACTTAATTCTTCCTAATTAGGAGTATTTTTTTTCATGGAGATATATGTGAACCAAACATCAGGACCATTTCAATATTTAATGGTCTTAATTGATACCTCCACATGGTGGACTCGTATGTCTCTTATCCACCCTAAATAATGTGTTCGCAAAATTCAATGCTAAATTTTTGAAATTCTAGCCCAATTCCCTGAATATCCAATTAAATGGATTAGAATGGATAATGTTGGGGAATTCACTTTGAAAGCATTTGATGACTATTGTATTAAAGTGGAGCATTCGATTCTTTACGTCCACACTCAAAATGGTCTAGGTGAATCATTGATCAAACATATTAAATTAATCGCTAGACCTTTACTACAAAATTCCAACTTCCCAATTTCATGTTGGACTCATGCAATTTTGCATGCTGATATCTCTAACTCAAATACATCCAATTGCATATCATGATTATTCCCCTTTACAATTAGTGCGTGGGCAAGAACGAAACATTTCCTATCTACAAATTTTTTGATGTGCAGTATACGTTCCAATATCATCACCTAAGCGTACCACTATGGGCCCTCAAAGGAAACTAGGTATCTATATTGGATTTAAATCTCCATCCATTTTGAAATGCCTAGAGCCCATTTTCAGCTCGTTTCGCTGACTGCACATTGATAATAAAAATTATCGGCATTAGGGGGAGATAATAATTAATAATTAATAGAATGCCAAGAAATTTTATTGGATTTGGAAAATCTTTAATATTTAGACCTACACATTAGTCAATCAGAACTAGAAGTTCAAAAAATAATTATCTTGCAGTATTTAGCAAGTAATATGACATATGTGTTTACTGGTCATAAAGGAGTGAGAATATCACATATATCTGCTATGAATGAACCACCAAGAGTGGAAATTCCTAAAAATACAAATATATATGATGTAAATCTGCGCTTGAAGCGTGAAAGGCCTATGATTGCAAAAGATAAAAATCCGTGGAAACAAAAACTAACAAAAATATTCAGTCACTCAAAATATCTCCTAAAGAGATTCGTCCCGAAGACGAAAAATCCTAGTAATAATGCACATGCACAAAATAATGAAAACACTAAGATTGTGGAACGGCCAGATCAAAATATTTTGGAAAAGAATGAGGATCTGGTTGATATAAATATCAAAGTTGCAACTAATATTATAGATATGTGATAAACTCAATATATAAATATTATTATTGTCGACAACATACTTGCCTCCAAAATTGCTCTTATCATCTATAAAGATAATCTGGATCCAGAACCCAAGACAATGACTAAGTGCCATAAGCACTCAAATTGGGTAAGATGAAAAGATGTAATTGAAGTCAAACTAGACTCGCTGAATAAGATAAAAGTTTATAAATTTGTCGTACATACCCTTAAGGATGTTATCCCTGTAGGATATTCATGGGTTTTTGTACGGAAAAGAAATGAGAATAATGAGGTACAAAGCGAGGCTAGTAGCTCAAGGGTTCCCGTAGATACTCATTATATTGAGTTTGATCAAACACATTCTCCTGTTATATATGAATGATATAATGTTCCACTACTTGATATCTCTGGCAGCAAATATGAATTGAAAAATGCATTTGATGGACATTGTTACCACATATCTACACAAATCTTTAATTGCAAATATTTATTCAAATAAGTGAATTCTTCCTAAGAAGAATTATATTCAAATAATGATGCATTTTCTTGAGTGATTATAATGATGCAAATATTAATTAGATGAAAATTTTATCATATTTATATGTTAATTATATGCATTTTTATATGTTAATTGAAGAAGAAAGTTTGAATTTAAAAGTCGACTTTTAAATAAAAACTTTAGGTAAAATCAATTATTGTCTCGACTTGCAGATTGAGTATCTCCCTGAAGGAATTTTCATACACCAATCAATCTAATCGAATAAGGTTTTGGAAAGATTTTACATGGATATGTCTCATTGACTAAGTAAAACAATCGATATCTCTTGAAGTGAGCAATAACTCATTTAATTATGAAGAAAATTTTAAGTATATATAGGACTTGAAGTTCCTCACTTCTAATTTATCATTCAAAATGGATCTGATTTGATATTATGGTAAATCTACTAGTAAAGATTTAGTGCTCCTCCAATATATTGAATTATCATTAAATATATTTCGGTATTTTCAAAATTCATTTTATCTTGTTTACCTTACAATAAGTTTTTGTTAGATTATTCACATGTTGGTATATATATCTAATCTTAGTAATGTCAAAACACAAACTAGTTATATTTTTCAATATGAATGTAGGTTTAACAAATTTTGATTATCATTTATTCAAACCACTTATTATTATATGATGTCTCATGAAAATGTGTATGATTAAAAATAATTATAAAATACATTTGTGAGTCATGTGGTACTAGTAAATATTATAATTTTCTTAATCATTTATGAGGATAATGCAATTTGTGTTGTATAAATGTGTAGCGGGAATGTGAAATGGAAATTTAACACTCTTCATGAACTCCAAAAGAGTTGTGAAATTATACAAAGTTCGCTATAGTGACAATCTTGCAGATTTGTTTACTAAATTCCCTACCTACATCTAATTTTGAAAAATATGTTTGTAGTAATTGCAATGCGTAGGCTTGGAAAATTGTTGTTTTCAGGGGGAGCGATAATTTTAAAATTATATATATAAAAGTGTGGTTTGCACCCTCAAGTGTTTGACAAGTGGCACTTTACATTGTTGTCAAGTGTCACCTCCAAGTGTTTGACAAGTGGCACTTTACAATGTTGCTAAGTATCCTTCCTTAAAAATTATTTTATTTATAAAATATCAAAATATTAATATCAATTAAATACACACCCCACTACCCTACAATAATAAAGTGCTTGGAAAAATTAAATATGTAAGTTACAAATGTTTGTTAATGTTGTATTTTTTTTTCTTTTTTTGTTTTACATGAAATCTTTGGTGTCAAACTTTAATAATTGTTTTTAATTGTCCAACATTTCAATTTCAAAAAAATAAAACAAAATTTGAAGAGTAATTCTGCTACTACTTTTCAAGGAATTAAAATAAATAAATAAAAGATATTTGAAGGTGCTAATAATATTTTACAAAAGAACATTCAAGTAGTTCAAACTCAAAAAAATAAAAACCTTTAGAGAAAAAATTATTTAGAGGATTCAAGAAAAAAATAACATATAAATATTAGAATTCGGTAATGTCAGACATGAAATAAAATAATGTACTTTAAAATTGTAATTTACACTATGAAACATATTGCTATTGACATTACCAAAAATAGGTGTTAAAAAAACATTAAGATATGTGAGATTGAAACATATTTGGCATTAGATAATGAAAAGTTGTGTTTGTTTAGAAATTTTAAAGGGTATTATAAAAAAATAATTGCTTGGAAAAAAAAAATGTAAGTTACAAGTGTTTGCTAATGTTGTATTATCTTTTTTATATGAAATCTTTGGTTTCAAACTTGAATTATTGTTTTTGTCCAACATTTCAAATTGGCAAAAAAAAAAAAAAAAAGTAAGCAACAATGTGCAAACATTAATTCAGTAATGTCATGCATTAAATAAAAATAATGTATTTTGAAATTGTGTTTAAAGTCTGAAATAATATTATTAATGACATTAGCAAAAAATAGGTGCTTAAAATTTTTTTAGGATATGTTTAGGTTAAAACATATGTAAATTTGGCAAGTATGAAAGTGAGTTATAAAAAGGATGAAATTTAATAATTTTGTGTTTGTTTAGAGATTTTAAAAAGTAGGATTACAATTAATATGTCATCATATAGGAAATTATATATAAGAAAAATAGATGATGTACTGTTATTTTATCTTTAAAAAAAAACTAATATTTTCAGTTCAAATTGTAAAAAAGTGGATGAAGTAGATACAAAAAAATTAGTTATAAGATTCTGCAAACAAATAACATGATTCGAATATTGGTAATCTAAAATCCAAACGTGCACATTCAGTCCAACCACCCCCTTAAACAATCGAGAAATTGTATTAAAATATTACAATATGTAACCATTTGTTAAGGCTAATAAAAAGATCACAAAACACAATTACAAAATAAACCAATACATAAAGCTAACAATGAGTGCACTTAGGATAAACATTGAACAAAACAGATGTTTTCGAGCGATCGATAAAAATGAGATATATTATATACTTTTTACAGAAATATATGAAAATACCTAATGCGATAATTAAAACACCTATTAAGAACTATATATTAAAAAAATTGTGTTAAAGAATAAATGAAAAAAATTATTAAAGAAAACAATAAGGCTACGTTTGGATAGAGTGATTTCAAATCCAAAATTTGAAATGAGTGGATTTCAAATCCTTTCAAGTTTGAGTGGATTTGAAATCCACCAAAATGACTCTAAAATTAGCTCAAAATGAAAACTATGGATTTTAAATTCACATCCAACCCAACATTATCAGTGGATTTGCTATCAAGGATTTCAAATCTCTCCTTAAATCCACATATTCAAATGTACCCTGAGAAATATTATTTTAAGAATAAAGAAAAAATATCACACTTATGTAAAAATTTACTATCATATAACAATAAACACTAATTATAAAATAAAAAATGAGATAAGTATTAAATGAAACTCGTGCAACGCACGGGTTCAAACCTAGTAATCTTAAATGTTGGGTCTTAAAGACCATTAGTTTTACTTATTTAACCTGGAAGGTTAGGTCCTGAAGACCAACGATGTACTCTTTTTTCCTTGACTAAGTTTTTTCCCACAAGGTTTCCTTAGTTAAATGTTTTTAACGAGGCAGCTAGTATAACACATTAAGAACTTTCTCGTCTAGTTTTTTCCCACTGGGTTTTTCTAGAGAGTTTTTAACGAGACATGTACATCAAGTCGTAATGTCTAAGGGGGAATGTTATAAATAATATATTAATGTGGACATTACTCTTGAGACTCTTCATTTCTTGTAACCTTTGAAGTTCTTATACTCTTGTATATATATATTGTATTCAAAGGAATGAAAGATGATGATGAATAACCACTCTATCTTCTCAATATTCTTGTCTTCTTCTTTTTTTATATATTGTTTTATTATATTGATCATAAAAAGTGGTGCACACGAGATCATATTTTACAACAAATTACTCAAATCTTCAACAATTTGAACTTTAAAACAAGATAAAAAGATTCACAGATACTCATATGCAACCGTCTCACATGCGACGGCACTCGCGCACGATCGACCGTGTCCTAGGACACAACTGTGCGCGAGTGTAGTGTATAAGTATGTCTTTTTCAATAATAAGTATGTGATTTTCACTATAAGTATGTGATTTTTTTTCTCACCCACAACTGTGCCCTGGGACAGACCGTGTCTCGCGTGAGCAATCTGTGGCGCACGCACGGTCAGGTCTCAGGGCACGGTCGAGATAAGTATGTAATTTTTGTGTATAAGTATATCTTTTAGTGCGTGTTTCAGCACACGGTCGACCGTGTCCTAGAACACAATCGTGTTTTAACATACGACCATGTGCCAGTGCCATCGCATGTGAGACGGTGTCACAGGAGGTCAGCTAAAAAAGATTTTATAGACTATCCAAAAAGCTGGTTTATATAAAAACACCCTTTCTCTTGTATCCACTCTATACACTCTCTCCACCTCAACCAAACACACACACAAACACGCACAAGGGTTTGCAAATCTCTCTGTAAATTCCATCTCTCCGATCTCGGTTGAAATCGATTCCTAGGGTTTGTTTCTGTGATCAATATTACGCATCTGTAATCTCTTACGTCGCCTTCGGAATCTGTAAAGATCGTTGAGTGAAGAAATTTGGGGCTGCTTGAATTCGGTCATTCCAGGGTACTGTTTCATGGTTGAAGTAGCGGTTGAGGACCTGAGGATTGTGAGGTGTATTATAATTTGAGGAATCTTGAGAAACAAAGATGGATTTGGATTTCAATGGTGATGTCACGTGCCTCGATGCTGAACTGTTGCAGCTTCCGGAGGTGTCCCCCTTGGCCATCAAAGCCAACCCTTACGTTGCTGAAAAGCTCTTTGATCAGTGGCTTTCGCTTCCTGAGACCAACTCTTTGGTAATTTTTTTTCTCTGCGCTTCTTTTGTAATTGATGCTTCATGACTGTGCTTAGTTTGTTGGTAGGTTACCTAAGATATGGGGTACAGAGTAAGTAATTAGTTTTGTAAAGGAATGTTGTTTGGCACTCAATTTTATTAGTGTCTATGAGGGGAGATTGCGTATAGGAATAAAGTTTTGGACTTTAGATGGTTGCTGGAATGGTAGTAGAACACTTATAATTTTTTATTTGGTAGCAACGTCTTTAAGGAATCTACATGCATGGCGATTACTACTAGCAATTGAAATTGCTGTAGGGTATTTGACCACTCGAAAATATAACAGACGTGAGCAGTTAAGTTACTATATGGGGTCGACCCCGTTGAAGGTTTAAAACCTGTCAAAAATCTCTATTGCTAAGGTGGGTCAAAGAAGAATCTCACAGTTTGGTATCTAAATGATAATGACCAGATGAAAATTGGCCAAGGGATATCCGTTCTTGTGCCTTCAATATGGTTAAATATTCGCATGACTTTTCACTCACAGCATTATAAATTACTCGTAGTCAATTTACCTTATCACATGTGGATCTCTCTTACTTCTCTTATCACTCAGTATCCACAATCACATCTGCGAAGCTATTTCTTTGTTTTTCCCATCAATATGTTTATGGCCTCTATGAACCTCCATAAACTCTGTGATGTGATAGTAGTTTTTGCTGTTTACTCAACACATCCTCTCCTCCATAAATAGTAATGATACAGTCAATAATTATCTTAATGGTAAGACTTAATGGATATATTAGATTTTGGGGCCTTAGGGAATTAAACTTGAGAAACAAAAGTTGTTAAGTTCTCAATTGCTTCTATGTATCAACATGACTTTTAAGAAGTATATAATTTGCTATTTAATTATGCAGATATCCACCTTGACACATAGGACATGATTAGTTTTAGAAAAAGACAACTTTGCTGATGAGATGTTATTTTTCGCTCTCAACTGTATACATCATAAAGTGCAACATCGTTTCACAAAGCTTGCATCATTTCAATCTCGATATTCATTGAATTTCGTTGAGTGAATCATAAAATAAGCATTCTAATTTAAATATTTTCACCTCTTACACAACTATGTTATTATGTCTCAATTGTTATCCATACTGGGGTTTGACATTAAGATCAGGTGGTATATCATGGATTCATGCTTAGAGAATATCATATCGACAGTGTTGCCTCATTGCATTTAGAATCCTTGGACTTAACATAAAATAGATTTCAGTAGTAAAACTTAGATTTTTACTATTGATCAATTATTAACTCTATTAGATACTAGCAGTGTAACACGGTTTTCGTGAATCATTTAATGTTTTTATCATTTGATAATATAAAATATGATATATGATTAACATGTAATATATAATACTATTAATATTTTATATTAATAAATATAATTTAGATATTTTATTTTGAAAGCACATTATTCTAATTACCTATATTTGATAAATTTCTAGATAAGTTAAATAACGAATTGAAAATGATTTTCGAAAATGAGATGGTTAGAATATAGAAGTGACTGACTTAACTAATTGACAATACCAAATTTTAAAAGACCTCATAAACTAAATTTATAACTAAATTACCATGCAAATTATTTGTGTCATAAATCAAAATCGTTAATTTACGCAAATTACACAAATTTATAGATTACATGGGAACTTAGTTAGAAGTATATATTGGAACATGAGTTAGTTTGAACTTTGAAGTGATTATTTTGATTTAATTAACATTACAAAATTTGAAAGACAACATTATACAAAATATTTATAGTTTGACAATTATAATTTTCACAAATAAATTCATTCTTGTATACAGAACATGACCATAAATTGAATTTGGTACAACAAAATGTTGTATTATAAATTATAAGATAGCTGAAATTTAAAAAGAAAAACATTTTAACTTGTATTGAAGTTGATATATATTTAAGTACCAAGATTAATAAATATGTTAATTATAAACTTATTGTCTTTATACTTAATATGTGATTTCATTAAAAAACTAAGAAAAAGTATCTTATAATTTTCACAACTATAGTATCTGTATATACATGTCATATATACACACACACATACTCACACCACTTTGGTTCATCCAACACGAATAATTCAATTATTTCAAATTTGAGAGAAAATATATCATCAACCATCATATAAATGAAATTTTATTAGGAAGCACATATATATTTTCTAACCATCTATTAAGAATATCTATTGAAATTTGGAAATTTAATCTTATCCAATCCACTTCAACTAAGTCAAATTGACAAAACTATTACTCCAAAAGTTTCTCTATAATTTTTCTATAATAATCTAAAATTTTAGAAAAAATAAATTTATTAGTTTTCTAGTTTGTAATTTTATTTATTATTTGTAATTTTGTCAGTATAGCTTCAAGTTTAGAACACATATTTTTTAAAGTCTCACGTTGTGAATTACTACTATAATCAAAGCTACTACAAAACATTAAAAAATAATACTCGAATGTATAACAATTTAAAAGTTTAGATTTGATAATGTGTTTATTATATACAAATATCAGAAAACATAAATGATGATCTATTTCATTTATCTCATGCATTAAATTTTTTTTTTTTTTAGAATAAGTTACCCTATTTAAAATTATAATATGACTAAAAAAATCTCATATCCCACTACCCGCCTTCCATCAAAATTACAAATAAAGATAACAATAACTAAATATACATAAACATGGTAAAAACCGTAAAATCAATAGCAATACATTAAACTAAATTTTAAATATGTAAATATTAATTTCCTCTTCCCCATAAATGTGCAGCAAAAGCTGCCATGACTTTAACCTCTTTTTTTTTTTTCAATTTTTTTATCATTTCTGAAAATAGAAAAACATTTAGGCGGGAAACTTAGTTCTTGCTATTTTAGACAGTGGTTTTGTTTATATACACACACACACAGATATTTTCATTTATTCTGCAGCGATGGAGTTCATACATTACCTAACAGATAGGAAATTTTTGTATTTTTTCTGTAGTTATTTTGTATTGTTTAATTAAAAGTAGAGTATATACTGCTTGTCATCATTATAAGAAGTATGTGACCAGTAATCTAATAATTAGGAAATTAACTTCCATTCTAATCCAAGCATACCTTATATGTCTAGTGATGTGATTCCTAAAATGAGTTGATAATAAATGGAAATACAATGATAAATAAGATTTGAAATAACCAGAATTAGGGCAAATTTTGGGGTAAATCGACTGAGATTTGGGAACTCCCTCACTTTCTCCTTTTCCAAAAAAAAAAAAAAGCAGTCCGCTGGAAAGAGGGAATCCGACGGTGAAAATAAGGTGGCTAGCATCATGGATAGCAAAGAACGAATTGAGAAATTCAGAAGGTACGAGGCTGAATTCAAACAATATCTGATGTCCAAGTATTTCTCAGACAAAACAATCTTTGGAGGTAAACATCATTGCACTGATACTCGATTATGTCCTTCCCTTTTCCATTGTTAAATTTACGTTTATTTTAAGAGAGTAATCTACTCTCAGAGCTTTGATCTTATGTGCAAGTTCCTTTCTTCACATGAAGAGGCAAAAAGTTTGGACCCTTGTATGTTATCAGTTTCTTGGTTTTTTTGCTGCTTCTCAATTAAAATATCCTTGAAAAATCATCATGAGCTTTGCTTATCTTTTATTTAAATACTTGGAATGGAGTTGTACGTACCGGTAAATCGATTTTGTTTAGCATCGGAATAAACACAATGACAGGATCAGTGTTGAAGAAAACATGAAAGCACATCTCAATAATATCATAGTAGGAGGTATCAGGTGTTTTGTAGAGCAATTGATAATATTGTATTATAATTGGTTCTCTTTGCTGCTCTTGCAGGCAATATATTTGATGTGAAAATGAATATCGATGGACAAACCATAGCAGCTAGCAGGTAGAAAAGGCTGTTTTAATGCATTCCAAAACCTGAAATTGATCCTTTACATTTTCTTTGTTTGATTTTCGGAGAGATAAACATAGGAAAGAGAGAAGTTGGTGAATATGGAAACACTGGAACACATACAGTTCAGTAATTGCATAAATGGTAGCAGAATAGGTACTTTAACATATATCAAAATAGGTATTGAACTTTTAGTTTCATTGATATTTGATGGTTCCAACTCATTTTTTACCGGCTTCATTCTTTATGGCAACAAGAGCTCCACATAGACTACCACATCACAATTGATTTCTAAAAAACTTTGATCAATTGGGTATTAAACTTTGCCATTTGTACCAAATTCGGTATTGATTATACTGTTTTATGCAACTATAATGTTCAGTACCTTCATTGGTTTATGTTTGTTTCTATGAGTTGGCAATGAAGTGGCAATTGCATTGGAACCTCTGGTGAAACAAAAATGAAAGTTCAGAGTCAAGTTTGGTACAAATTAAAGTTTAGTACCCACAAATTAAAGTTTAGGACCCAATTTGATACAAGTGACATAGTTTGGCACCCATTTATGCAATTTTCCCCATACAATACTCTGCATCTTTCTCTGCAAAATTCATGGAAATGTAGAGGATCGGGATTCTCTAAAACCTTCCTATGTATCGATTTATTAACTAAGTTTACTGTCTTTTTTATGTAGGTTGCCCCCGTACCAATCTTACCTAGATCCAGTGACATTTCATGAAACGATAAGCAAAGGATCAAGTTGTTCAGCTGAAACACCAACAACCAGTGCTTCTAATGGAAAGCCCTCAACCTAAGGCAACTCGCAATCACAAGTCATTGACTGCTCTGTTTAGGAGAGGAGAGTCTATAGTGAAAGATGCATGTTTGAAGCTTTTAGTACTTTTTTCTTTCACAAATTAAGAGTATTTATGTATCATACAGTCTGGTTATTTGTTTAAGCTATTCAGTTTTCATATGTGATGATGCTGAGTTCATAATGTTGCTGTCCGTCATCGGTATAAGGTATTTTAGCTGCAGCAGAACAGCTCTTTAGTTATGTATGTTTAAGAATCTCGACGCTTTAGTTAAATGGTGATGGAATTTTCCTAGTGAAATAGATTCTTCTGGAGTGAGTATGAACTTTAGGATGACAGAAGAGATTGGGTTTTGCCATTAGAATTTAGAACAACTTTTAACTTATCCTCAAGAAGTAGTAGTTTCAATGTAGTTAGGTTTTGGGTTATGTGGATGGAAATGCTCCTTTTATTGATTTCTCCCCTTCATTGTATCAGATATCTTTCGTTCATCATAAACTATTTGCTTCCTTATCATGGAATTGTCATGATCCGGGGGGACGAGTCGAGGGTTCTTTTTGTAGTTGAGATGTCATATCATATAACGATGAGTTAAAGAAAGTAGATATAATTGTATTATTACATGGTGAAAAGTTGTTTGAACAATGAGTTGTATATTAAGATATGTGAGAGAATGATTGTATAATAATCTCCTAACAATAGTCATTAGATTGCATTTGGATTGAAGAATCAAATTTCATGGGATTTCAATTTTGTCAAAATCGCCCAGAAAAATAGTTCAAAGAAGTGTTGTGAGTTTCAAATTGGTTATAGAATGAATCCATGGAAACAACTATAATAAAATTTTGTTATAGCTTTCAAATCCATCTTCAAATTCTCCCATCTAATGCTGCCTTAGTGTATTCTCCAATCACAACCTTATTATTTTTCAATTCGTTAAAAACTTGATTGGCCAGTAGGTTTTGTTATAATTTTGGAGTATATTTTGTAAAATATTAAATCTCAAGAGAATAAATACAATTCAATGGTTTTAAAATTGACTTGCAAATTATATATATAAAAGTGTGGTTTGCACCCTCAAGTGTTTGACAAGTGGCACTTTACATTGTTGCCAAGTGTCACCTCCAAGTGTTTGACAAGTGGCACTTTACAATGTTGCCAAGTGTCCTTCCTTAAAAATTATTTTATTTATAAAATATAAAAATATTAATATCAATTAAATACACACCCCACTACCCTACAATAATAAAGTACTTGGAAAAATTAAATATGTAAGTTACAAATGTTTGTTATATAAAAGTGTGGTTTGCACCCTCAAGTATTTGACAAGTGGCACTTTACATTGTTGCCAAGTGTCACCTCCAAGTGTTTGACAAGTGGCACTTTACAATGTTGCCAAGTGTCCTTCCTTAAAAATTATTTTATTTATAAAATATAAAAATATTAATATCAATTAAATACACACCCCACTACCCTACAATAATAAAGTGCTTGGAAAAATTAAATATGTAAGTTACAAATGTTTGTTAATGTTGTATTTTTTTTTTTACATGAAATCTTTGGTGTCAAACTTTAATAATTGTTTTTATCCAACATTTCAATTTCAAAAAAATAAAACAAAATTTGAAGAGTAATTCTGCTACTACTTTTGAAGGAATTAAAATAAATAAATAAAAGATATTTGAAGGTGCTAATAATATTTTACAAAAGAACATTCAAGTAGTTCAAACTCAAAAAATTAAAAACCTTTAGAGAAAAAAATTATTTAGAGAATTCAAGAAAAAATAACATATAAATATTAGAATTCGGTAATGTCAGGCATTAAATAAAATAATGTACTTTAAAATTGTAATTTAAACTATGAAACATATTGCTAATGAGATTACAAAAAATAGGTGTTAAAAAAACATTAAGATATGTGAGATTGAAACATATTTGGCATTAGATAATGAAAAGTTGTGTTTGTTTAGAAATTTTAAAGGGTATTATAAAAAAATAATTGCTTGGGAAAAAAAAATGTAAGTTACAAGTGCTTGCTAATGTTGTATTATTTTTTTTACATGAAATCTTTGGTTTCAAACTTGAATTATTATTTTTGTCCAACATTTTAAATTTCCCAAAAAAAAAAAAAAAGTAAGCACAATGTGCAGACATTAGTTCAATAATGTCATGCATTAAATAAAAATAATGTACTTTGAAATTGTGTTTAAACTCTGGAACAATATTATTAGTGACATTAGCAAAAAATAGGTGCTTAAATTTTTTTTAGGATATGTTTAGGTTAAAACATATGTAAATTTGGCAAGTATGAAAGTGAGTTATAAAAAGGATGAAATTTGATAATTTTGTGTTTGTTTAGAAATTTTAAAAAGTAGGATTACAATTAATATGACATCATATAGGGAATTATAAGAAAAATAGATGATGTACTGTTATTTTATCTTTAAACAAAGAGCTAACATTTTCAGTTCAAATTGTAAAAAAGTGGATGAAGTAGAAAAGAAAAAAAAAAGAATAGTTATAAGATTCTGCAAACAAATAACATGATTCGGATATTGGTAATCTAAAATTCAAACGTGCACATTCAGTCCAACCACCCCCTTAAACAATCGAGAAATTGTATTAAAATATTACAATATGTAACAATTCGTTAAGGTTAATAAAAAAAATCACAAAAAGAACACAATTACAAAATAAACCAATACATAAAGCTAATAATGAGTGCACTTAGGACAAACATTGAACAAAACAGATGTTTTCGAGCGATAAAAATGAGATATATTATATAATTTTTACAGAAATATATGAAAATACCTAATGCGATAATTAAAACACCTATTAAGAACTATATCAATTTTGTGTTAAAGAATAAATGAAAAAAATTATTAAAGAAAACAATAAGACTCCATTTGGATAGAGTGATTTCAAATCCAGAATTTGAAATGAGTGGATTTCAAATCCTTTCAAGTTTGAGTGGATTTGAAATCCACCAAAATGACTCTAAAATTAGCTCAAAATGAAAACTATGGATTTTAAATTCACATCCTACCCAACACTATCAGTGGATTTGCCAACAAGGATTTCAAATCCCTCCTTAAATCTACATATTTAAATGTACCTTAAGAAATATTATTTTAAGAATAAAGAAAAAATATCACACTTATATAAAAAATTACTATCATATAACAATAAACACTAATTATAAAATAAAAAATGAGATAAATATTAAATGAAACCCGTGCAACGCACGGTTCAAACCTAGTGTTTATAATAATTTTCATAATCATTTCAATACTTGCATCTTCACCTGTTTCTGCTGTTTTTATCATTTTCATTTACTCTTCCTTAAACATGTTCAAGTATCGATATCCGTAGTAGATCCATCATTTTTATTTCAATTCTCAAAACCTACATAACTCAATGTTTTCTATTGGTGACATAATCAAGTCAATTTAATTAATAAAGACCATGCAAATACATACCAACTCTAGATAACAAGTACAAATGAGCCTTATTCATAGTAGAATGTGACATTTTATCCTAATTAAATGTTGTTAGTCACCAATATACCCTAATAATAACACATTATAGGTAAAACATATTTTACAATTCATCGTTTGCACTCAACAACAATAACGAATATTGACTACATGAACATAATCATTTATATTTTGTGTATAAATCAAAATTGACATCTTATTATTTGCACTATTTATATTCGTGTATATTTATATATATGTGTGAAGATTTTTAATAGTTCTAACCAATTTGTTCAACTATTTAAACTTATGAACATAAAAACTTATATAAGTTGATCTCACAGACAAAATGTTAATATCCAGATAATAAACAATTAAAGTCAAGATTTTCGTAAGATATTCCAATAATAAAGTGAGAAATTTTAAATCTTGAAATATTTCTTAAAAAATTAAATTGTCACCTACCTGCCATCTTAAATTTTTAGATTTCAAATAATTAAGAATTTTAAAATGTCACAAAATCTTAATATATATATATATATGTATATTAAATTAGTAATTGATTTTATAAACCTGGTTCTACATCCATAGTCCATACCCGCTTAACCTTGCTCAGACATCGCGACACAGAGTGAGTGTGGGAGAAGCTGCAAAACCCTAGAAAACGAACCTGCAGATCAAATTCCGATTTTCTGTTTCTCCGATACAATCCAGTTGTTTTGCACAAATTAAGCCGGCACAATGAGGATTATGATCAAGGGAGGAGTGTGGAAGAACACGGAGGATGAGATCTTGAAGGCGGCGGTTATGAAGTACGGCAAGAATCAATGGGCTAGAATTTCGTCGCTGCTCGTTCGGAAATCCGCCAAGCAATGCAAGGCGCGCTGGTACGAGTGGCTCGATCCGTCCATCAAGAAGGTATATTGCTCGATGGGGAGGTTTATGAACATATATTTGTTTTGTTTGTTTATGTGTTTCTGATTTTGACTAGTTACTCTCTTGTTTCTTACGGTGGACATTAAAATAGAACTGCTCCATGTGGGAAAAAGGGAAAACATTATTGAATGTGGAAATCGAAAAGTGGAAAATGGAATACTGTGAAGTGGAAGATTGGGAAATTTTGAGGGGTTTGGATGTTGAATGAAAAGGGCCCTGGGTTGTTGATGAGGGAGCATGTGAAACTTCATTGATAAGATGGATGTTATACTTACAGAATTTAGCTTAAATGCTTGAATACACTTGACAATATTAAAGGGACTTGCTAGCTTACTAGATTGTGAATATACTGAGGTCTTTTGTAACCTGAGCTGGTTTATGTCATACTTTTACTTGAGAGTCATTACCTTTAAAATTTGCTCTTGAAACATAAAAAGTGTATTCAGGCATTTCCTGTCGTATGTACAGTATGGACATTTGGCAGCTAGAAAATTGTAGAAAGATAAGATTTTTTTGTTCATGCTTATTTGTTTGATTATCTGCCTCAAAAAATTTACCACGTTAAAGCTTTTCCATTGAATGAAGGTCATAGAATTGATTCATTTTTGACAAACTTTCTTGAATTGTAGACTGAGTGGACTCGAGAGGAAGACGAGAAATTATTGCACCTTGCTAAACTTATGCCCACACAATGGAGAACCATTGCCCCTATTGTCGGCCGTACTCCATCTCAGTGCCTTGAAAGGTATGAGAAGCTCCTTGATGCAGCTTGTGCAAAGGATGAGAACTATGAACCTGGTGATGACCCAAGAAAGTTACGTCCTGGAGAGATTGACCCCAATCCGGAATCCAAGCCAGCACGTCCTGATCCTGTAGATATGGATGAAGATGAAAAGGAGATGCTTTCTGAAGCACGGGCACGGTTAGCCAACACTCGGGGAAAGAAGGCAAAAAGAAAAGCCCGTGAGAAGCAGCTTGAAGAGGCTCGAAGGCTTGCTTCATTGCAGAAAAGAAGAGAACTTAAAGCTGCTGGAATTGATGTTCGTCATAAGAAGAGAAAGAGAAGGGGAATTGATTATAATTCCGAAATACCTTTTGAAAAGAGGCCTCCTCCAGGCTTTTATGATGTTGCTGATGAAGATCGGCCTGCTGAACTAGTCAGGTTCCCTACCACTATTGAAGAACTTGAAGGTGAAAGAAGAGTTGATAGAGAAGCACGCCTAAGAAAGCAGGATGTTGCAAGAAATAAAATAGCAGAGAGGCAGGATGCTCCGTCAGCAATTTTGCAAGCAAACAAACTTAATGATCCTGAAGCAGTTCGGAAAAGATCAAGACTAAATCTCCCTGCACCACAAATTCCTGACCATGAACTGGAGGCGATTGCCAAGATAGGTATTGCTAGTGATCTGCTTGGAAATGAAGAGCTGACGGAAGGAAATGCTGCAACGCGTGCTCTTCTTGCTAGCTATGCCCAGACTCCTCGACAGGGCATGACTCCAATGAGAACCCCTCAAAGGACTCCTGCAGGAAAGCAGGATGCCATTATGATGGAAGCAGAGAACCAGCGAAGGTTGACCCAATCTCAAACTCCCTTGCTTGGTGGAGATAATCCAATGTTGCACCCTTCAGACTTTTCTGGAGTGACTCCAAAGAAAAGAGAGATTGCCACACCAAATCCTCTCCTGACTCCTTCAGCAACTCCTGGAGGTGCTGGTCTAACTCCCAGGATTGGCATGACCCCTTCAGGTGATGCATTTTCTGTTGGTATGACTCCAAAAGGAACTCCAATGAGGGATGAGCTCCACATTAATGAAGATATGGATATGCATGATGGTGGCAAATTGAGGCAGTCTGATTTAAGAAAAGAACTGCTTTCTGGATTGAAAAATCTTCCACAACCCAAAAATGAGTACCAAGTAGTTATTCAACCTTTTGCTGAAGAGGATGAAGAACCAGAGGAGAAAATTGAGGAAGATATGTCGGATAGAATTGCTAGAGAGAAGGCTGAGGAAGAAGCAAGGCAGCAAGCATTACTTAAGAAAAGATCAAAAGTATTGCAAAGGGAGCTACCAAGACCTCCTCCTGCTGCAGTGGACATTATTAGAGACTCTTTGATGAAAACTGTTGAGGACAAGAGCTCCTTTGTTCCTCCAACATTAGTTGAGCAGGCTGATGAATTAATTAGAAAGGAGCTTTTGTCTTTGCTTGAGCATGATAATGCAAAATATCCCCTGGATGAAAAAGCAACCAAGGAGAAGAAGAAAGGTGGCAAACGTGCTGCAAATGGGAAAACTATACCTGTGCCTTCAATTGATGATTTTGACGAAAATGAGCTGAAAGAGGTATCAATTCAATTCCATCTTTCATGTGATGCTAAATGTCTATTGAAATTTTTGTTGTCTGTTTCAAGTAAAGTTTGGAGTTTTTGTTTGTTGTGTCTTGCTAACCTTACGCTAATCTTTGTTCAATTTACTGTAGAGTGAAGGTTTTTGAGCTGTGTTAAATATAATTCATAGTATAAAAAATTTGTTAAATCTCTGCAAATTGATCATGATCTTACATTTACTCGCTGTCAATGCATACATTTTGTTTTATTGCTTTAACCGTTGTGTATTTCTTCAGGAGTTCCAATTGTGAATTTATGAGCTTTTAGCATTTATATTTATACCTCTGCAAATCAATGCTCTTAAAAATGTTATACTTAAATTTAAACTGAAATCTCTATGCCCTATCTAGAATTGTTGATTTTTACACTAACAATAATGTTATTAATATTTTGATGGGTTTCTGATTAGATTATACTCTGTGTAGTTGTTCTCAAATAACATATTAATTAATTTGGACTTTTCCTTTGGTTCGTCAAATTGATACAGTAGTGGTCTGGGTTTCAAGTTTTGAGTTTTTAGAATTTTAAAAAAACATTTATACATAGGAAAAGAACTCAAATCTTTAATTTCTTCATATATGAAGTTCAAGGGTTATTTTGTCTAATAAGCATAAAATCTTAATGTTGAAAGTGTAATGTGAGGTTGATGATTTTCTTCTGAGAAGAATAAGTTGGTAAAATATTTTGGAAATAAAAGTAGATTATACAAGGATTTTAGTAAGTTTGCCTTTCTTTTTTCTCTTTTCTAGTCGGCAATACATAAAAATTCTTTAAAGGTTCTAATGGCTGTTTTCTTCATATCTTTGTCATTCACCTATTGCAGTGTTATCCTAACTCTTTTCATTGCATTGACTATTAACCTCTTTCTATGTAGGCCGATGAATTAATAAAGGATGAGACCCAATATCTTCGCATCGCAATGGGCCATGAGAATGAATCTCTTGATGGTTATGTGGAAGCACATAATACATGTTTAAATGATATTATGTACTTCCCTATACGTGATGGATATGGTCTATCAAGTGTTGCCAACAATATGGAAAAGCTTGCTGCCCTGCAGAATGAATTTGATAATGTGAAGAAGAAGATGGATGATGAGACTAAAAAAGCACAACGGCTCGAGCAGAAGATAAAAGTTCTTACCAATGGCTACCAAGTATGTTTTTCTTTGGTAGTTTGATCTGAATATTATCTTTGTTGTGTTCCATCTCTTCTCTTTAGTACTTGTAAATTGTAATAGCTGTAAAGCATCAGATGTGGTTGAACTTTCATAAAATATCTAGATCATGGATTTCATACGGGCTGTGATATCCTCATCAATTTTTGGGTTTTAATAGCTTGTTTTCATACAAGTTTCAGAATAATTTTTTGATGGTTTTAATAAACTAAATGGCATTTGGCAATCCATTTATAATGCTTGTTAACTCACGAATTTCTTTGAAAATTGTTTCATGGAAAAACTTAAAAGTGAAGCATGGTTGAATGTTGCATGTAATGAATATTTTAGTTGATGGATTTATGAGTTCTATTGTTTTTATTTGGATACTCCTCCATGGTTTTGTTCCCATACTTGAACTTTATGAATGACTTTGTGATGACTTGTGGTGGCCTGTCAATAACTTGGAAGAATATGAATATTATAGTTTGACCTGGCATAGTGGTAATTCATGATGATCACATGTGATAGATGTTTGGATTGGTATTTGGTTTCTGTTATTAGTTTTATCAAAATTCGTGTTAGATTATAAACCAGTTGGTTTCCAAATTATCAGATGCGAGGCAATAAGCTCTGGACACAAATCGAGGCAACTTTCAAACAGATGGACACTGCTGAAACAGAACTGGAGTGCTTCCAAGCTTTAAAGCAGCAAGAGCAACATGCAGCGACACATAGGATCAGCAACCTCTGGGAAGAGGTTCAGAAGCAGAAGGACCTTGAGCGCATTTTACAGAAGCGATACGGTGACCTATCAACTGAACTAGAAAGGCTTCAGCATTTGGTCGATGCATATAGATTGCAAGCAGAACGAGAAGAGGCACTGAACACGGATGTTGCAATGGATGAGGTTGATGCTGCAGCTGAAAATCAAAGCTCGCCAAAGAGCAATGACCATGCAATGGGTGAGGTTGATGCTGCCAATAATGAATCCATTGTGCCAGATCTCGAAACTGCCAACGAGCAGGAGGTTGTTGTTAAGAACGACCTTACCATGAATGAGGCTGATGCAGCTGAACATCAATCTGTTGCACCAGATCATGAAGCTCCCAAGGATGATGCGGCCACAGAAAAGGACAATGAGCCTGCATCAGTCGAGGCTGAGGCTGTAGATCCTTTGGCTGCACCTGCAGCTGAGGCTGTAGGCATCGTGGTCGACACTGATGAAACGAGGAGTGAGGAGATGGATGCTGCTCGGGTTAATGCTGATGAACCTAAATCTGAGGTTGGGACAGATGAAACTGCTGGCGAAGCCTAGATTTATCTTAGATTTTGATCATCATTTGGAAAACAACCAGAGTTAAGGATATCCAATACTAAAGATGTGCAAGTGTATCTATGTGGAGAGTGAAAGAGCAACAGAGAGAAATTGCCTTTGTTCTTTTATTTCATTTCATGAGAGAGAAATGAAGTCATGGTGTATTCCAAAACATGAATTATTTTTAAGCTGAGTACTTTTTTGTTCGACAATTAAAGCACGAAGAGATGAGATGTATGTTTGGATTCAATGCCACATATTTCATTTTGTAATTTATGCAATTTCTAAAAGGTAAATCACAAAAACCATCGTTTGAGGTTTGAGATAGTTATAGGTAAAGATGTTCAAACGGTTCGAACCGTCCAATTTTGGTTCGAACCGCTAGTACGGCGGTTTCGGAATGGCGGAACCGAAACCGAACCGTGAGGCGGGCGGTTCCAGTAACGGTTCGAAACCGTCGGTTCAACCTGCCACAGACGGTTTGGCCGGTTCGAACCGGACGATTTCCCTTTTTTATTTTTTTTGAACTTTTTAATTTTGATTTTTGCAACTCCGAATTTGTTTTTTAATGTTTGTTTCGAAGTAATTCATGATTAAAAATTGAAATTTGGAATACAAAGAATTGAAGTGAACAAATGTTTTCATTGTAAATTGGAAAATTATTACTCCCTCCGTCCCAGTTAAAACTGCCTACTTGCCATTTTCGTTTGTCCCAGTTAAATCTGCCAGCCCCAAAATGACAAAGAAATTTTTTCGAAAATGCCATTACAGATTTACAAAAATGCCATTACTAAAGTAAAAAAAAAACATAAATTTTCTCTCTCCAATCACAGTCAACTGTATTTTCTTAACATCCGTGCCGGTCAAAGTAGGCTGAATTAACCGGGACGGAGGTAGTACAAGTTACTTAGAATAGAACTCTATTTCTAATCTAATAATTGAAATTCTAATGAATCAATGATCTAATTATAATCTATTACAAAATAAACATATCTATTACAATTACAAAAGTCTATCTAAAGACTAAAGAAATAAAAATCTATCTTGAAACAATTGAAATGAAATAAAGTTATGATTATAAATTATGGTAGTTAGATTTAGTTGGCTAAGGGAAGGGGATTTTTTTTTTTTTTTGAAAGAGCTTGAGTTTCATTCTAAGTTTGGAAATGAAATTCAATTCCAAACTTATAATGAAATTGCCTACGTATCCTTAATTCGAATCGAATTAAGGAATCAAAGTTCACATAGTTTTCTTACCTTAACCTACCTATTTCAATCGTCGAGGTTGGCGGTGCTAGCGGAGGATGTTGTGTTTGAGTCGTAGCCATAAATATCCTCGTTACCTTCTTCATCCACTGCGGTGTTGTCAAGATGTTGTTGACGTCTAGCGGCTTTATCCCAATCCTCAATAAGCATGAGGTTTTGCACATTCTCCGCAACCAAGTTTGATCGTCTCTTACTCAATGTGTGGCCCCCAATACTAAAGGCATGCTCAATCGAGACCGTCGAGGCAGGAGTTGCAAACATTTCCTTAGCAATAATGGTTAGAATATGATACATGGTGGTCATTCGTGACCATCACTTCAACAAATCACTTGGAGTCTCAAAAGCAATTGATTCAAAAGTAGCACTTAAATAAGAGTCTAACTCTTGGGTAGGGTTACCTCTAGATCGTTTTTGTGTCCTAATGTCATAAAAGTTGTAAAATTGACTAAGAGCCGGTCCAAAACTAGATGAAGAAGAGGAAGATCCTACATTTTGATGTCCTAAATCATGACTACTAATAGAATCACCATGAATTGCTTTATATTCTCCATATAAATCATATAAAAAAACCTTTAGTTTTAGCAACTACTTCCCTAGGATTAGACACAAATTCAACTTCATCATAATCACTAATAAAACCATTTGGGAACAATGCATTATAATACATAGTTAATAATTCTTCTAATCCATCTTCCCTAATCCTAGGATCTAATAATTTTGCACACAAAAATAGAGGGGGTATCTCAAAATAATATTTCAACCATTTAGGTTTCATCATAATAATGAAATTAGATAAAATAAGATCTTCTTTATATGAGTCAATTATCAAAGCAATTTTCACACATTGATCTAAGGCCATAGGAGATGTAGGATAATAACATCCACTTACTTCCTTAGTAGCTTCTTCAATTTTTTTCAACAAATCCAACATGTCATACATGAATCCCATGAATGAGCAAATAACATAACTCCACTATTACCATATTGCATTAAAAAAAGTACATAAAAGTTCTCTATAATTATAAGAATCTTGAAGATGTAATAAGTTGAATTTCACCTATGTGGCACATCTTTAACAAATTTTTTAACTTCCATTCCATTATACTTACAAAATTTAGCCCATTTTTTACGCATTTGTACGGTATGAGCAGTTAAAAGAATTGCGTCTCTAATTTTTTAAATTTCCTCTCCTAAGGTTGTTAGGCCTCTTCTAAGTTCTATTTGACTAATTAAAGGTTAATGAATCCATACCTTGTGACGAGTCGGTGAACCCTCTTAGTTGTGAATGAGAGCGATCCAATCCCATCTTGTCGGGATGCTTCCTCGAGATGTGGTTGTTGAACGTTTCATATCCTCCTCCATGCTTGAACTTGTATTGCTTCCCACAATGGTTGCACGTCACTATGTAGTCGACGTTACTATCGGGGGCGGCCTCCTTTTTGATGTGGATGGAGAAAACATCACTTCGAAGTGGTGGAGTTGCACGAGTTGAAGTGGTACGAGTTTGATTCAAACTTTCTTGTGTCGGACCCTCTTCTTGATCTTCATCGTTTAAGGCGGCTTGAATTTGTTCCCCCAAATCAATATCTTTATCTAGTGACTCACACTATCGATCAATGATATCATCTTCATAGGATGGTGGAGGTGGCATGAGACTCTTTCCTTTCCCACGATATGAAGATGTAGAAGATCCTCTTCGAGACATAATTTATGTAGAAGTAGAAATGTAGGAGTAGAAGTAGAAGTAAAAAATAAGAACTAGAAATGTAAAATTAGAAGTAGAAAATAAGAACTAGAAATTGAAATATAACAAGTGAGACTAATGTTGAAACTTGAAACAAGAAATTGTGATTTAGAAAGTGAGCTAGAAATGCAATAATTGAGAGAGAGCAAGAAAATTGGTGTGAAAAATACATACTTTGAACCCCTATTTATAGATTTCAAAAAATACCAAAAAAAAAAAAAATTAGACGCTCCGGTTCGAACCGTCGGTTCCAATTCGGTTGAACTGGTGGTTCGGACAATCTTGCCCGTCGATCGCCAACGACCACTTGATCTCGGCCGTTGGATTTGAATTTGCAGTAAAACCGCCAGTTCTGGTTCATCCGGTTCCAAACGGACACTTGATCCGGGCCGTTGATCTCCAACGACTATCTTCTTTCAAATTTCGACTGTCGTGTCGGACAACAAAAAAAAAATTTATAATAAACCGGCGGTTTGCTGGTTTGACATATTCGGAACCGAAATCGAACCGGTTCTCGGTGGTTCCCAGTTCCGGTTTGGAACCGAAACAGGGTCAACGACCCAAACCGTTGACCGCCGGTTCGAACCGGTCTGTTTCCGATAATTCGAATCGTTTTAACATCTTTAGTTATAGGAGAGGGGAAAAAATAAGTACAAATTATTATGTGCACATTGCTCCGACCCGAATCACCGTCCATTTGATTTATTTTTTTTGGTCCAGGTATTGAGATTTTTATGTTGTTTTGGTTTTATATTGTATTGGTGTGACCTTTATGTACAAATATCATGACTTTTATGTTATGTAACTTAGAAAAAATTTTGAACATTTTATCATGACTTTTATGTTATGTAAGTTACAAAATTTTTGAACATTTTCAGAAAATTTCAGCGCATTTTTTGGATAAACATGCATTTATGTGATATTATTCATATCTTTATTCAATGTTAGTTGCACTTTTATATTTATTTTCAGTCATTAGATCTGAAATCATTGCATCTTTGACCTCTAATGATCTCAAATCTGATAGCTGAAAATGAGTGGAAGTCTGGTGTATTGATACATTTGGTGTACTATAGAATCACCCTCAATATAAATGTGCAACTATCACATAAAGATAAGACACATAAATATATATACATACAAATTTTGTTGAACTTTTTTTTTTTTTTTAAAGTTACAGTATATAAAAGTTAATACATTTGTACATAAAAATCGCACTTATATTACATAAATGTCACACACACCCGAGACCAATTTTTTTTTTTTTGAAGTAAAAGTATAACATAAAGGTCATCATACCTTTACATAAATGTCACAATGTTACGACAATAAATTCCACAATGTTACAACATAAAGACCACACATTTGAAGCAAAAAAAAAAAGCGTGGATCCAGATCAACCCGATCCAACCCAATTACAGCGTGTACTTCTTGTTGCACAAAGTAGTTACTAGAAAAAGTCTATAATATTATGAAATATGAAACAGCACTTTAGGTAGGCGTAGGTTCGTATTTTCTTGTAAATACACACAAGTAGGTGCAATTTGTAAACGGAAATGAATTGATAGTTATATGGGATTTTTAAATTATCGTAAAATAAAAATTTCAAAAAAATTGGTTAACCTTATTGGATAACTTAGCTATCCAAGCATTGCAGTTTTAAAGTCGAGCACATATCCGTTTCTATAGTGTTCCTTGAGATTTATGGAGTGTCTTGTAAAAACCTTGTTCAAATAAGTGTATGATTCATTTCATTTGTAACTTGCTTGCATGATTACTGGTGGAGAGAGAGATGAGAGAGATTACTTCTTCGTGAATAACGTACTCAACCCACATAAATAATTTTGTTCACCAGTTGTACGAATCTAGATTCATACAACTGGGAAGACCCTAATCGACCATATCCATTTGACTTTCTTTTTTTTTTTTTTTTCCTTTTTTACTTTTATGTGTTTAGGTGTTGAGATTTATATTATTTTGGTATGACTTTTATGTTGTATTGATGTGACTTTTATATATAAATATGTAACTTAGAAAAAAAAATGAAGTTTTTTCACAAATTTTTTAGTGCATTTCATATAGAACTCTATTATATATTTGACTCTAATTGAATATAGATCATGTATCCTTGTAAAAGATTATTATTTAAGGTCATAATAGTGTTTTAGTGTTTTTTATTTATATAATTTTATATATTAGAATTTCTAATATATATTTACTATTTTAATTTTACTTTATAATATAATAATTTTGTGTTAGAATCTTATTAGTATTTTTGTATTTAATAATTTCTATTAGAATATATGATAATTTTGTTTGGAGTTACTCTCCTGTGCACTAGTTGCACGGATCACAATTGGGCAGCGCGAGGGCTGGGCTGGCCCGCCCAGCCCGTGCCTCTTTACTTTTTTCGTGTGTTTTGGTCGTTACCCTCACGTTATGTTAGTGTTACCTTCGTGTTATCTTAGGGTTACCTTCGCGTTATGTTAATGTGACCCCATCTCCAGATTTCATACCCTTAGTTTAAAACCACTGAACTAAAATGTTAATCATACCCTCATGTTATGTTAGGGTTACATTCATGTTATGTTAGTGTTACCCTCGTGAGGATAACACGGGTAACACTAACATAACATGAGGGTAACCCTAACATAACATGAGGGTATGACTGCCTGAAGCGAATTTTGGTGGGTTTGAGCGCACCCACCAAGCGCGTGAGAGCGCGTTGGGGCGCGTGAAAACACGTGTTAGAGGCGCATGGGGTGGATCGACCCGGGTGCATGGATCCTATATCCATGCACTAGTTGCATAAAATATTTTGCCTTTTGCTTGTACATATATATATATATATATATATAAGCAGAATATTCTGTCAAAAATAGCTACAATAAATGTCTCATTTATTAAATATTTCCATTTTAAGAAATCATTAATAACTTTTATTTTAAATTTATTAATAAACAAATACATAAATATTAATATTTAATACATTTAATTTTATATTTATTGTATAGAAACTCAAAAGAAAAAAGTAAATAGATAAATTTATCTATATATTTATATACTATAATAATAGAGGAAAATTTTGAGATATTTACAAAAATATTATTTTCTCAACAAAAAAGTGTCGCATCAACAATATTTTTATTTTACATTTTTTATTATTTAATTAATTCAATTTATAATATATATTGTATTAGTTTATTCTTATTTTATTAATACTAATTAAGTTATTTTTTATTGAATAATATCTTATACACCAACAATAGATAATGTTCAAACAATAATTTCAATAATAAATATTAATTTGTTTGGGGATAATTGTATCATATTTAATATAAATATAATTTATAAATAAGTGTAACACTATTAAAGATGTGTATATATACATGTATGTATATATATAATGTATTTAATGTGAAATTATATGTCATTCTAAGTATTTTTTTAAATTAATCTTTGTAAGTGTCCCATCAACAAATTTTGCATTTTGCATTTTTTACTATTTAAACCATTTAATCTAATAATATAAATATTGTATTAATTTATTCACATTTTATTGATCTTAATTAAATTAATTTTTATTGAAGAATTTATTGAAAATCAACAATAGATATCCAAACAATAATTTAAATAATAAATATTAATTTGCATGGGGATAATTTATACCATAATAATATAAATAAATAAATAAATAAATATAACAATATTAAAGATGTGTGTATATACATATATGTATATATAATATGTATTTAATCTGAATTATATGTCATCTTAAATATTTTTTAAATTATAAATATCTCATAATCAATAAAATTTTAGTATTTTACTTTACACTTATGATTTCGTATATTTTTATGTGAGAGTGCACATTTTAAATTTATATGGCTTATCTGATTATTTAAATTATATGCTTATTTTCTAATTATATTGTCATTATCATGATCGTAGACTACTACTACATTTTGATTCTGTGTTGAGTTTAAATTGTAATGATCAATGTCTTGCTATATCAATTAATTTACGTGATACTTATAAAGGAATAATTGTGTGCTATATTCGATGTTAAGCGATATTAATAAAAAAATTATAATTCAATTTATTTTGAAATAAAAAGTTGAAAATACATAATTGACAGTGTTTGCATCATGTTCCTACGCAAAATTTCTAATTTTATTGTGTAATGCTTCTATATATACATACGTATTCACACACACGTGTATTTAATTTAATAGTTGAATTTGATTTTTAATTCATAATTTTTTTAGTTTTTTTAATATATTTAATTTAAGTGACTGAAGATATTAGTTTGTAACATATATGATAAAAAAATGTTTCGACTATAATTGTTGTGTATAAAGAAGTTTTTAAAAAACTTACGAACTTTACAGGTAGAATTTCCAATTTTGATTTGAAGATCATGATATTGATACTTTTGTTTTTAGTATTAATCATAGATTAGTGAATTGAATGTGTACAGTATAAATATATTGTTGTGAATTGAATTATTTTAAGCAAATTTATATTTCTTAGTTATTAAATATTATATTGTCTTTTATATGCTAAAATCACTTGCACTATATTATGAAATAATTAATATTTACCAACATTATATCACAAAACGCACATCGCGCGGGTGCGAGTACTAGTTTGTAATAAAAGAAGACAACTAACTATTTGAACATATATCATATAATAATTTAGCTACGACGTTTGCCTGATTTTTTTTCTTTCTTTGCCTTTTTTTTTTTTAATAAACTGAAAACAATTTACTCTCCAATTTTGAAGGATTACCTTAGCAATTTTATAACTATAGATTCTTGATTGTTATTTTTAACTTTTTGCAGGTCTTTCGAAATTCATCTTCACCAAATCATGTTAGTTTTATTCATTAATTTGTCATTGTTCTTTCTTGATTGTTTTTCACTAAATTATATTAGTTTAGTCATAAATCACATCAATAGATTTAGAGCTGGACTCCTGTGAGACCGTCTCATGTGCGACGGCACTCGCGCACGGTCGTGCGCTGGGACACGGTCGACCGTGCGCGAGAACACATACTTATAGCACAAAAAGACATACTTATAGACAAAAATCACATACTTATCTCGACCGTGCCCCAGGACACGACCGTGCGCCACAGATTGACTCTAAGTTTTCAGCGAGGCACGGTCGTGGGCGAGGAAAAAAAATCACATACTTATAGTGAAAAATCACATACTTATTGTTGAAAAAGACATACTTATACACAGCACTGGCGCACGGTCGTGTCCTGGGGCACGGTCGACCGTGCGCGAGTGCCGTCGCATGTGAGACGGTTGCATATGAGTTTTTGCGATAGATTTATTGCGTGATTTAATTCTGGAGTTGTATAGATATGCCATAATTCCTTGCTTGCATTATTCTTCACTAATTTTTCAATTATTTTTTCATTATCATAAGTTCATCAGTTTATAAGTTTATATTTAAAATACATAAATTAAAAGAAGTGACAAATTGCATCCATTGTGGTTAATTTCTGCATTGCAGAACTCGACAACCAGTGGATACTGATTAGTCCTAACTTCAATCTTCTTCTTTTCCGACGCCAATTGGAATTCTCCGGCGTTGACTGGAATTCTCCGATAAAAAAAGACCTGCAAAACAAAGAACACCGGGGGTTTTTCCCAGTGAAGGGACTCCGACGCTCAAGTCAGTAATCTCCAAAAAATATTGCTCTCGCTCTTGCTTAGTAATTATTGTGAAAAAAATTGTGATTGTTCTAAAATAGAAGAATAAAGGTTATATATATACTTCCTGGAAGAGACGTGGTTTCTTGGAAAAGAGTTGTGGCAGTTAGGATTTCTCCTAAAAACATGGAAAGTGGCGAGATTCTCGCGATCGTGGGAGTTGTCTCAAATTTGAATTAGTTCGTCTGGACTTAGCTCGACATTTCACCTCACAGTTCGCTCACACGTTCTTTCTTACTTCTTTATTTGTTCGCGCCGATTGGCCTTCAATTCCGGGTCGGGTTTTCGGGATAGTTCGAATGTGGTCAGTTCGACCATATCAGTACTCCCACCCTTTCGGAGTGCGTGTGTTCGCGCACTACGCAGTTCGCGCTGTTTACCACTTACGAAGCTTCTTCAAGAAGCATCGCGTCCCATCAATCATCCGCCTGCGACGTTTTCCTTCATCCCGAGGTGCCTTTTCGTCCTTGCCGTTCGATCGAACTACATCCGACGGCTAAGATCTGACTTGTCAGTTTATGTTAATCCCTAGGCGCCGCTTCATTTTCACCGTCGGATCGAACTGCATCTAACGGCTAAGATTGTTTCTGCAGCCTCGAAGCGCCTTTTCGCATTCGCCGTCAGATCGAACGGCATCCAACGGCGAGATTTACGACCTTTCGTGTTCGCCGTTGGATCGAGGTGCATCCAATGGCTGAGATCTTGCGATCTTTCAACTTTCCCCCCAAAACTTTTTCCTTCTCTATATATACCCCATTTTCTCCAAAAAATACTTCTGCGAAAAACCACTCTTCATTCACAAGCAAGAATCGTCCTTCTCTTGTGATTTTCAAAGTTTCTCAAACAGATTCAGGTATCCTTTCGATCCTTTCGTTTCTTTCTTTCTCCTCGTTCGTATCTTTCAAATCTTTTAAATGGCTTCTTCTTCTGGTCGTCAAATCCTTTCTTCCTCTTCTCCTCCCAAACGATCTCGCAAGAAAACTATTCAAAATGTTTTCTCTGCCACCAAAGCCACCCCAACACACACCATTCTTCTAAGCTCGCTTATAACAGCGGCGGGCTATTCTATAGTTATTCCCGGCCCCGATGATCGACCTCATCGGGCTCCCGCTGGGTGCTACACGTGGTTTTTAAGACACGTGACTGTAGGTTTAATCACTCCTATCCATCCCTTTCTTCTCGAGGTCGGTTCGGCCTTTGGGGTGTGCCCCAACCAGTTGCACCCGAACTCCATAAGCTACATCGTAGCGTTTTATATGGTGTGCAAGTGGATGGGGGTCGAACCGACCTCCGAACAGTTTCGTTCCTGTTTTGTACTTAAACACACCAACCCCTTCCGCTTCTATCTGAGCCCTCGAAGCGGACCAAAACGGGCTCAATTTTTGTCCCCAGGAGATGAAAAAATCAGCTCTTGGGAAAAATATTATTTTTTTGTTCGTGCCCCTAACAATAGAACCTTTCGATCTTTCCCTTGGGTTGAGAGTTCGAACCAAAACGAGCCTGCTCCTCCAAGGGACTTCGAACTTGGGGCTTTAACCAGGCTATTTTGGGGAGGGATGTTCAACATAGTTCGCATGAGTTCATGCGAACAATTGTTGGCTTTTTGGGGGTTTTACCCAAACACACCAGTTTCCCACAAATTCAACTTAGGTTGCTTAAAATTTTCTTTCATACCCTGTTGTCTTTTTCCAAATGTATCGAACTGTACGAATATTGACCGACTGTTTTGTGTTGTTGCAGATAGAGAGATAAACAAATTCTTCATCTTAGACTCTGCTGTCCCTCAGTCCCAGAAGCCTACTTTTTCGGCAGCGGACGATGCAGTGAACAGCCGGCAAGCGGCGGCCTTCCGTGAGAAGGAAGAAAGGCGCTTGAGTGAGCTGGTGCCACAGGTCGACCGTGACGTGTCCGAGGATGCCGGTGCTCGCCCCTCCAGTTCGCCATCAGCTGCTCGTGCTGAAACGACCGAGGAGATTCCTCTTCGGCGAAAGAAAAAGGCGCCCTCCAGCTCCAGTTCGCAGAAGAAGGCACCCTCCAAAAAACAGCGAACGGAGGAGGGCACCTCATCCGAGATTAGGCGAGTTGAGGCCGAGCCCGAACAGGAGAGGGCAATCGTTCCTAGCAAGGGGGCGGCAACAAAGGAGGAAGACCGCGAACTAAAAGAGTTCAAGGCGAACATCTCTCGGATGTCCAGCGCGGTCAAGTACTTTGAAGCCATGGGCGAAAGAGCCTTCCGCCGTCGAGATAGGCTAAGGAACACTCTCCAGGAGAAGCAGACCCTGGAGAGCGATTTGAGCGAACATGCCGGCAAAGTCGAAAACTTGTCTGCCCAGCTGGAAGAGAGAGAGATGGAGTTGGCACTTGCTCGCTCTGAGGTGGCCAAGAAAGAAGAACTGCTACTGGCCAAGGAAAAGTTCGCCATGGAGCAGCAAACTGCTCTCTCGGACGCACAGGCCGAGATCCGGAATTTGAAGGAAAAGCTCGAGGAGGCGGAGAGTTCCCGAGCTGAGTTCGGAGAAGTCATGTATCAAAATGGCTTCTACCAATTCGCCCGGAGCCCGGAGATGGAGCTGATATCGGAATCTTTCCGAGAAAGGCTCATAGCTCGTCTCTGGGACTCCGTCCTTTTCTTGTCCAAGACGGCTCCCATGGCAGTAACTTACTTCAAGGAAGGAGTTCGGCTCTGCCAGGAGCAGGTCGGAGAGACAATTAAGTTCGACGTAAACGAGCTAGGTCAGCAGGTGATGCAGACTCACTCCATTCCGCCTGGGTGGCGTGGAAATCCGGAGGACGATGTCGATGCAAAGTGGTGGTCGGGCTGCTTGGAAGAAGCGGTGAAAGAAGTTCTTCTCGACAACCAGCTCGACAATCCCGGTCCGAGTTCGTCTCTTCCTGCTGCTGAACCTTCTCGGAGTCCAACCCCGGATTTACCTGAGGATATGTTCGAACCTCTCCAGCCCGCTATACTCCGCCTCACTCCCGAACCCTCTCCTGACCGCCATTAATTTTTCTATACTTGTATTTTTTCTTTAAAATTTTGTAATCATATTTTGTAATGAATCATCAATTTTTAATCGAATAGTGCGCTTATTTCAATAGTTCGCCTATTTCAATGTTCTCATATTGTTATTGAATCACTAAAATTCGAATAACTACTAAGTAATGAATCGAGTACTTACTCGGCGAACTTGAAAGGTTTTCCTTCACTTCACTTAATCATTAAGTTCGATGGAACTTCTTTAATTTGTGTCAATCATTGAGTTCGGTAGAACTTTTTCACTTTTGTTTCCTCGGCAAATTCTGAGAAAACCCTTGTAATCATTTGGTCTCATTAAGTACTGAAGGAACTTCTTCAGTTCGAACTTTTTTGAACGAGTTCCGAGGGAACTTTCATAGCATGCTTAATCAATAAGTTCCGAAGGAACCTCTTCAGTATGCGCGATGTATGAGTTCCGGGAGAACTTTTAGTGTGCTTAATCGTCGAGTTCCGAGGGAACTTTTCAGTATGCTTAATCGGTGAGTTCCGGGGGAACTTCTTCAGTATGCTTAATCGATAAGTTCGCGTAATCAATGAGTTCCAAGGGAAGTTCTTCGTGCTTCATGGTGAGTTCCGAGGGAACTGCTTTAGTTCGCTCATCATTGAGTTCCGAGGGAACTTCAAGTTCGCTCCACAATATGATTTGTAACAGGTATTTAAATCGAACTAAAAAGACTCAAGGATTTAACGTGGTTCGGTCAAATCGACCTACATCCACGGAGTGTGAAAATATCTCTTATTCATAAAAGCAACAATAATTTGAAAAAGTAAAAAGCAACATACTGGAACTCGATACTTCAAGTGTAAAATTTCTTCAAGTGGTTGATGTGCCAAGGTCTAGGCAGTTCCTTTCCTCGTTCGTCGGCCAGCTCGTACGATCCTCCTGGCAAAACTTTTGTAACAACATACGGTCCTTCCCAAATAACATCTAACTTCCCGATTTCCAACAAGGCATCAGATTGCCTTAAAACCAAATCCCCTACTTGAAATTCTCTCTTTCGAACTCTTCTGTTGAAGGCCGCCTGAATACGTCTTTTGTATAATTCATGGCGAATTCTAGCTTCGTCTCTGATTTCTTCCAGAAATAACAAATCTGTTCGGATTAATTCTTCATTTTGCTGTGGATCGAAGTTAGTGATTCGTAGAGCTTCTCCCTGAATTTCAGCTGGTACCACTGCTTCCATGCCAAATGCCAAACTGAAAGGAGTTTCTCCCGTAGTCGATCTGGGTGAAGTTCGATATGCCCACAGAACTGATGGCAGTTCGTCCACCCAGTTCGATTTCTCGAATTCAAGTCGTTTCTTGATCCCATCTAGAATGATTCGGTTAACCACTTCGACTTGTCCATTTGCTTGAGGATGAGCCACTGGAGTGAACACTTGTAAAATTTTCATCTCTTTACACCATCCTGTAATCTTTTTGCCTCTGAATTGGGCTCCATTATCTGACACTAAAATCCTGGGTAAGCCGAATCTGCAACAAATACTCTTCCATATGAAATGGATCATATCGGGTTCGGCGATCTTGACTAAGGGTTCGGCTTCCACCCACTTAGTAAAGTAATCCACGGCCACCACCAAGAACTGCTTGTTTCCCTTGGTTTTAACAAGTGGAACGACTATATCAATTCCCCATCTAGCAAAAGGGCAGGACGAACATACCGTAAGCATATCTGTTGCCGGAGTGTGAATTCTCCAACCATGTTTCTGACAGGCATTGCACTTCCGAACCAGCTCTTCAGCATCATTCTTCATCGTAGGCCAGTAGAAACCAGCTCGTGCGACCTTTCGAGCCAATGCTCGAGCTCCTGCATGTTCGGCACATCCTCCTTCGTGCGCTTCCTTTAAGACCTTAAGTCTCTCTTCTTGGGATAAACATCTGGCATCTGTTGGTAGGAAAGTTTTTCGATACAACACCCTATCTAGCATGTAGTAGAACCGAGCTTGTTTCTCCAATTTCTCGAGGTCTTTTGCCAATCCATCTCTGATTCCGCCTAAAAACTTCAAGAAAGGAGTTCTCCAGTCTTGTTCGGCTACGTCAACATTCATCACCTCATTTTCCTTTCCTACTCCCATGACTGTAATACTCCTCTTCTTACAGTCCTGCAGCGAACTCCCAATCTTAGCCAGATAATCTGCTTTCTGATTTTCACTCCGAGGTATCTGTTCGATCTGAATTTTTTCAAATCGCTTTTCCATCTCTCGTATTTTCTGTACATAAGAAATCATGTGATCTTCCTTAACTTCACATTGATTTTGAAGTTGTTGTGTTACCAATTGCGAATCGGATTTAACTATCAGATCCCGAGCTCCAGCCTGTTCGGCTATTTTCAAACCCTGCAAAAAAGCTTCATATTCTGCTTCATTGTTAGATGCCTTAAATTGAAACTTTATGGCGAACTCTAACTCATCTTTTTCGGGACTAATCAATAATATCCCTCCTCCTGCGCCCTGGCGAGACGAGGATCCATCTACAAATACTTCCCATTCTTTCTTATCTTGTAGCCTGGTTGTTTCCTGAATAAAATCTGCCAATGCCTGACCTTTTATAGCTGTTCGCGGCTCATATTTCAAATCAAACTGTCCCAGTTCGACTGCCCACTTGACTAGCCTTCCTGCCGCGTCCGGTTTTCCTAATACTATACTCAGCGGATGATTAGTTCGCACTGTGATCTCATAGCCCAAAAAATATGGTCTCAGCCTTCTGGCCGTGGTGACTAAGGCATAAGCAACCTTCTCCACCTCTGTGTAGCGGATTTCTGCCCCATGCAGAACTTTACTAACGAAGTACACTGGGAACTGATCCCTTCCTTCTTCGCGAACAAGAACCGAACTGACCGATTCCTCCCCGACTGCCAAGTGAACGACCATCACACTTCCCTTAACAGGCTGTTTCAACAAAGGAAGTGTGAGGAGAAATGCCTTTAACTCTTCAAACGCCTTTTGACAGTCGGCATCCCAACTAAACCGACCATTCTTTCTTAAAATTTTAAAGAAAGGCAAACCCCTGTCCGCCAATCTGGATATAAATCTACTCAAAGCAACAATGCGGCCAGTTAGCGTCTGTACCTCTTTGATGGTTCGAGGAGGTGTCATTCCTTGTATAGCTCAGACTTTGCTGGGGTTGACCTCTATTCCTCTATTCGTCACCATATATCCTAAAAACTTCCCTACTTTCACCCCGAACGAACACTTGGCTGGATTCAATCGCATCCCATGTTTTCGGATTGTTGCCATCGTTTCCCTCAAGTCTTCTGCATGGGTGTTCGCCTGTACGCTTTTTACTAGCATATCATCAACATATGCTTCCATGTTGTGACCCAATTGGTGTTTGAACACCTCGTCTACCATTCGCTGGTAAGTAGCTCCTGCATTTTTTAGTCCGAATGGCATAACCGTATAGCAATATGTACCTGATGATGTAATAAAGGCTACATTGGGTTTATCTTCTGGATGCAACATGATTTGGTGGTATCCTTGAGCTGCATCCATCATACTCAACAGTTCGCATCCGGCAGTGGAATCCACAAGTTTATCAATCCGCATGAGAGGATAATGGTCTTTGGGGCAAGCTTTATTCAAATCCCGGAAATCGATACACATCCGCCACTTGTTTCCTGGCTTCGGGACTAACACGACATTGGCCAACCATCGAGGATACTGGATCTCCTCAATGTGCCCAATCTCGAGCAGTTTCTCGATCTCTTCTTTGATAATCTTATTCTGTTGTTCCCCGAAGTGCCTTAGTTTCTGTTTAACTGGTCGAACATCTGGCTTGATATTCAACTTATGAACAGCTACTTCCGGATTTATACCCTTCATATCCTCAGGTTTCCAAGTGAACAGGTCTACATTATCCTTAAGAGCAGCCACAATTTCTTCTCTAGTCTGTTCCGACAATTGACTTCCGAGATGAACCAGATGTCCAGGCAGCTCCGGGATTAAGTCCACACTCATTAGTTCACCTTCTGCGAACTCCACAGTACTCGTGTCATCACCTTTTTCAAACTTTTATCCCTCCCGCGATCAATATCATCTCTCTGTTCGCTATGGCGCTTGCGAGACTCGGATTGTCGAACTGTAGCGACATAACAACGCCGAGCAGTTTGTTGGTCGTCATGAACAACTCCTACTCCAACCACTCGCCCTTCCTCATTCTTGACAGGAAACTTCATCATCAAATGGGCAGGTGAGATGACAGCAGCATACGAACTCAAGGAAGGACGACCCAAGATCACATTGTATTGAGAGGGCGCATCCACTATAAGAAAGGTCATCGTTCTGTTCTGCCTCCATTCTCCATCTCCTAAGACCATAGGCAGTTGAATTTTGCCATACACCATTACAGACTCTCCTGCAAAACCATAAAGTGAAGTTTCTACAGGTTTTACCTCCACTGTTGATCTCATCTTTCTGAAACAGTCTGTGAACATGATGTCCACCGAACTTCCCGTATCCACGAACACCCGTTCAACATTAAAACCCCCTATCTCAGCAACGATCACCATAGCATCGAACTGAGGGCTTTGAATAGCAACACGGTCACGAACTCCGAACTCGATCGCCACCTCTTCGAAAATAGAGTGAACCGTATTCTGTTCTTGCTTAACAGAATTAAGTCTCACCTTGCGAGCTCTATTAGAATCTCTGTCTGTTGGCCCACCCATGATCATGTAAATAGTGGGTCTTTCTTCTTGTTCAGGTCTAGCCCGTGCTGGGGGCGGTGGCGGTGGAGGTAATTCCTGCTGCTCTTGCCTTCTTTCTTGTCTTGGCTCTCTTCGATCATTCCGATGCTCGCGGTTCGATCGAGTCTGACGAACAAAACGAGCTAATTTGTTCTCCCTGATTAGCCTTTCCAGTTCATCTCGCAAATGTAAACATTCATCAGTTCCATGTCCATACTCATTATGAAATCGACACAATTTACCATTGCCGAAGGTAGCTGGTTTCTTCAGATTAGGGCTCCAGGTCGACGGCCACTTCAACTGGGGCAGGTTCCATATTTCCATCAAAACCTGTCCGGGGGACATAGTCATGGGCGTGTATTGTTCGTACCTCCGTCCTGCCCGATTTTCTCTCAAAGGGGGTGGAGCAAATCTTGTTCGCTGTTCCCCCCATCTCTTTTTCTCGCCGCCTCATGATCTTGTTGCGGCCTGCTCATGCGACTCGAACTTTCTCCTTTCTTCATTCGAACTGCTTCCTCCAAGTTGATGTACTTGGTAGACATTTGCAACAGTTCGTCAAAATTGTTGGGAGTCTTCTTAACCAGCGAAGTATGGAGATCCCCCTCTTTCAATCCTTGGATGAAGGCGCTTACAACCAAATCGTCCGAAGCCTCAGGAGCTTCTAAGGTAGCAGCTGTAAACCTTTTAACATAGTTCCGCAAGGTCTCATCCCCTTTTTGTCTTACGCCGAACAATGTCTGGGTAGATCGCTTCTGCCTTCTAGAACTGGCGAACTGATGCAAAAACAATTCCGACAGTTGTTCGAAATTATGAATTGTCCCATCATTCAGCTGGCTGAACCATGTCTGAGCAGCCTTGGTAAGGGTAGTGGCGAACACCCTACACTTGATACCATCTGAATACCGATGCAGTAGAGCAGTATTGTCGAATCTACATAGATGTTCCCATGGATCTGTAGTACCATCATATTCAAAATTCACCGGCCGAAAGGAGGCTGGCAATTCATCTTCCATCACCTCCTCAGAAAAAGGATTCCCTCTGGCATTCCGAGGAATCCGTCGAACAGTCCGCTGGACTTCTCGCAGCTCCTTTCGTAAACCATCCACTCTCTCAGACAGTTCATCATGCCCTCGTTTCTGGCCTCGAGGATGACCAGACTGGCTTTCTTGTTCATCCATCCGAGATCTGTCACCTTCCTGTTCCCTTCCAACAGGCATGTCAGTATTATCCTGTTGTGAGTCAACCTTCTACTTGCCCAAAGCTTTTTGAACAGCCGCCTCTATCAAAGTCGAGAGTTCCTCCGGCGTCAACGTGACAGTGCCGGGAAGATTAGCTGGTGCAGAGTTCCGGTCCTCATTTTGTTGCACGGATGGTGCTCCTTTGTCCAACCTCCTTCGGGATCCTCTGGTATTCACCATCTTCGTAATTCCTCTACGTCTTAAATGCTCAAAGTTACGAAAAATATTTCCCACAGACGGCGCCAATTGATTAGTCCTAACTTCAATCTTCTTCTTTTCCGACGCCAATTGGAATTCTCCGGCGTTGACTGGAATTCTTCGATAAAAAAGACCTGCAAAACAAAGAACACCGGGGGTTTTTCCCGGTGAAGGGACTCCGACGCTCAAGTCAGTAATCTCCAAAAAATATTGCTCTCGCTCTTGCTTAGTAACTATTGTGAAAAAAATTGTGATTGTTCTAAAATAGAATAATAAAGGTTATATATATACTTCCTGGAAGAGACGTGGTTTCTTGGAAAAGAGTTGTGGCAGTTAGGATTTCTCCTAAAAACATGGAAAGTGGCGAGATTCTCGCGATCGTGGGAGTTGTCTCAAATTTGAATTAGTTCGTCTGGACTTAGCTCGACATTTCACCTCACAGTTCGCGCACATGTCCACCTCACAGTTCGCTCACACGTTCTTTCTTACTTCTTTATTCTGTTCGCGCCGATTGGCCTTCAATTCCGGGTCGGGTTTTCGGGATTGTTCGAATGTGGTCAGTTCGACCATATCAGATACCATACAATCCATATTTCTTATCCAAATATATCTGTCATTTCAATGTAGAGATGCGTTTTAGAGTGTCAACTAACAATATTTGTATAAATATGTTTACAAGGATCCTAATCGAGTGACATTAACATGACCCAAAAAGATGATAAAGATCCAATTGATGAAATCAAACAATTCGAGGATGCTCTATGGCTCTCCGTTTAAGAAGCAATGTGGTACATTTTTGAATTCAATTAATATGAAATATCTATTCCAGTTATCAGCTTGTAATTATATCTACACAACCAACAAAACTTAACTAATTGACAAATCAAATGGTGGAAAATATTATAAGACCATTCCTTCAAGAGTGAGTCTCATGTGAGACTGTATCACATATCTTTTTGTGAGATGAGTCAACCCACAATTTATATTTCACAATTAATATTTAACATTGTGGAAATGAGTTAGCTTAGTGGGTAAAAAGGATCCGTGAGACGGAAACTATCCGTGAGACCTTATCACACAAGTTTTTGTGTTTCTTCAAAGCAATACTCACATTGTATTTCATGTGTTGTATAAGTAAAGAAGTAGAGAAATATCTTTACAAAAAAATTCCTAAGCAATTCGTATAAGATAAACAAAGAAAATGTTGTAAGGAAAGAAAGAAAAAAGTCGTGATTGGACGTATAAATACCGAAAATCCATTAGAAGGAGATTCTATCAGGTTACTCATAAATCATGTAAATTAACCAACATCATTTGAATATTCGTTGACGATGAATGGTAGATAATGTACTATTTTCAAAAAAAGTTGTTTAGAAAAAAAGTTTTTTGGAAGTAGGTCAAAGTATTTTAAAATGTTTAAGTGAAGTTGTCACGATTCAAATATCATAAGAATTGCAAAAATTGTTTGTAATAATTTTGGTGTATTTTGCACCCTTGAAGTATTGTTTGAAGACTTGAAAAGAGAACTTGAACCATTACAAGTTTGAGAACTTTGAAAAGTATGATTTTTTTCTTAAATATCATGAGAAAAGACATAAGTATATATAATCTTGAGAATATCCCTAATTATCATTGGGAGTGGGACCGTAGATAATGATTTACCCAAAAAAAATAGGAGTAAAGATTTGTAAGGAAAATCACTGTCATTTATCTTCTATAAAAAAAACAAGAATGAAAAAAAATCTACATTAAACCCCAAGGAAAAAGAAAAGTAAGAGTAAGACGCGCACAACCAAGGAAGCTATAATTCGGAGTCAATACACAGAGAATTCAATCAGCTAAATTTTTATCTTTTATTTTAGAATTTAGAAACTTACTACTATTATTTGATAATTTGATTTTTTTCTAATTCTTTTTTTCAAAGAAAAATTTAAAGACCAACATAAAGCTTACCAAACTTGCATAAGTTTCACAATGTTAGAGTATAAAGGTCACACATCCAAAGGAAAAAGAAAAAAAGAAAAAAAAACGTAGATCCGGATCGATCCAATCAAACCAGGATTGCACACATGTGCACTGTGCACATGCACTTGTGGTGTGCACAGTGCACATAAATGCACAAAATTGTTACTCTAAAAACAAATTTAAAAAGCTTTAAAGAAAAACCAAATAGAAACTGATGTAAAAAAAAAAAAAAAAACTCTTTAATATCTATTGCCATAAATAATCAAAGAATTCATCTCCAAAATGATGAATATTGAGAAGTCCTGTTTACAACACAGAATTCATTACTGGGTTCATCTTCCTCATCATCATCATCACTCAGGATGACTATGACATCTTTGCGTTGCGAAAAGGATGATTCGTCCACTTCCGCATTATATATAGCTTCCAGAGTTGCTCTGAGACTATCAACTCGGGAAGCCTGCTGGCATGATTGATTTCTATGTTGAGGAGGCAGCTGCTGTAAAGGGTTCTCTTTCGTGCACGGGATACTCGATTTGCGTGTTGATGGCTTCACGCATTCCAGAGCCAATACTACCATGGGAGCCCTCACGATACGAGAAGATCTAGCGTTATACCTAGTCAGATGGGCTCCGTGCACTTGCTCTGTCCGTTCTTCTGTTATTGGACTAATCTCTTTTGAAGCTGATCCTTGAGATGCACAAATTTGCATGTTATCTTTTGGAGCAGAAGAACTTCGAGCTACTCCCGTATCAAACTTTGACCATTTACACAGTGCACTTAGTTTCCCCTCCAAAGCTTCAACCAGCAAATTCAACTCACCGATGTCATAGCGATAAAGGAAAAACTTGGATCCCCAAGAGCACGAACACAACTGTTTTGCATGCTTTAAGCACGCGTATTTATTTGGTGAACAGTTGTGGCAACCTACAGCAGATAGGTGCAGATCAAAGAGGCAGACACTGCATTCCCTCTCAGTATTAGCATCGAAAGAGCTCTCCATCTTCAGTACTGCTGCTTTTTGATGGAACTCCCTCCATGCCTGCTCCGCCTCAACACGAGTCTAAGCACAGAAGAATTAGATGAATATAGTGATATGTAGAGTGCACACAAGATACAGAAGAAAGCACGACAACATTTATAAGAATAAAAAGGACAATAATCAGTTTTCTCCTGCCTTGGTACTGGTTCATGCCAGTCTTAAACCATAAAGAACAAAAAACAAGATCAAAGAGTAAATAAATTACCTTGAGAGTTTTTGACAAAATCCCACCCTTTCCACAAACTTCCCTCCATCTAAAATCTTTTGAAGTGTGCTTCTTCTGGAAATTATATTCCCAATATGCTTTCACAGCTTCTATAGCAGCACTAAGCAATAGTTTATCATGTGAAACAGAAGTTCGTCTGCCTTGCTCACGGTAGAGCTCCACAGCATCCTGTCCATGTGGCAACCAGTCCACAGGAGCAACATTAACGGCCTCAGCACAATTGAAACCACAGTTGAATCCAGCATGATATGCTCGGGGGAAGGTCAGAACAAACTCTCCTGAATTCTGAATGCACCGATAAACAGGCACTCCTTCAGATCTTAGTATAGAAGGGGAAAGTTGGGTGACCTGCACATTGTTAACACATTATATGAATTTTAAAGTTGCACAAAGAACCAATTAAAATGGCTTAAAGCAGAGGAGTGTCATGAAGCTACATGTTATTTATTTGTTGTATATAGTTGAAAGAATATGTAGTAGTTTACTGAATTAAAAAAAAAACACTATAACAATAATTGATGATGTGAAACTTTGGTTATGAACAAAGCATAATCTTATTCAATCAAAAAAAAAAACCTCAGCATCAATGACTGAACATATGAAGATATGCACACAAATACACATTATTATTTTGATCCTTATTTATTGAGTACAGACACAGAACTTCTACTTCAATCCTATTCAGTTCTGTTACAATTCAAAAGATGAATTAAACAGTGATAAGTTTAATTTTAAGTAACAACCGTCGGACATTCATTGGTCAGTGAAAGCCAACCAACTTTTGCATCAAACTCTTTAAATGTACATTTATCCGTGTAGCAGATCCCCCAAGTTGTGCATGCTGCACGCATATGGGCTTTGATGATGATGAGTTGAATATTGGAAAAAAACAGAATTACTACAAAGATTATTGACAACTTTGAGCTACCTAGTGCTAAGATGCACATCAAATATCAACTTATGCTGTCAGGTCTTCTAAAGTGGTCAAAATACTTTTTACTGTTCAAAGTAACGCACATATGTAGGACAGGTGGTGATTCTAACCGCTATTGGTGAAAAGGGCACATTTCCAACATAAAATAAATGTAATTTAAGAGCATTCAAGAAAATACCAGCAAGATAAATAAAGTTTCCATCACATAGAAGTTTCCAAAACAGAACAAAAGTTTCTAAAATTCTCCAAGACCGTTGAAAAATAAAAAAGTCGAGAACTAAAGCTTACCAGCTGATGAAGCAAGTCAGGCTGCTCTTCAAACAGGTCAGGCAGATGTTTCCTCATAGCTGTCTCCAGTTTGATGGCATCTGATCCTGGAACACCATACCACATTTTTGGAGCTCCCCAATGCATGTAATTCAAGGAGTACATGTGATGATCCTCAACATGCTGTGACCAAATTAAGAATATATTAGCAACCGAATATGGAGAAAATATAGAAGCATTAGCATTAATAAAAAACCATCACCTATTGAAGTAATAATCAGCCAAAAGAGGAAAATATGGAAAAGTTTAGGTTAAAACATCTTTTAACAAATGGAGCAATATGTTCTGATCTTCTGGTCTTATGACAGGGTGCTTTGGTGCCCATGAGAACATATTTTACTTTAAGACAATGGCTTACATAAAACTATATGATTACAGTCAGCATGACGGAAAACATAACATTAATGTACCTAGGTATCCTGACACATACAACTTTAACTATGATTCAAGCAATTTGCCTTATTGGTCAAATTGCAAAAGGAGCTCCAAAGTACTAGCTTTAGTTACAGCAAGAGCTAAAGAAGAAAATCCTTTTTACTACCACTCTTTTTATCTACATATATATCATTCATATTACTGTAAAAGCCAGCCTAACTGCAGTATTTGTGGCTTGTGGATTAGTATAAAATTACCTACTTAATAGCCTCAAACAACACCAACTTTAAACCAAAAGCAAAACACTCTCTACTTGAAACTGTGAGAAAGGTTCAGCCTGCACTCTTATCTGACAAACTACACAGTTATATACATCCAACAAGTCATCATAAGGTCATGCTGAAGGGCATGCAAAAGCAAACAAGACTGCTCAAATTCAGGAGAAGCATAATTCTTTTTCTGACTTTTGAATTGAGCTTCATGATGCTCATTCTATTGAACAGAACTTTTATCTTTCTTGCATATCAGAAGCTAGAATCCAGAGTTTCAAAACCATAGAATCTTATATTGTGTGTTCTGACATTGATACCCATCCTAAGACATGCCAACAACCCATGACCTTATACCATGCAAATGAAGAAGTTTCATAGCTTACCCAACAAAATGATGAAAAACACATTCCTATATACAGCCAAGGAACCACGACACCAGATATATCGCTGCTTTCAAATGAAAGAACAGAGCCAGGAAGTCGAGAAGAGTTATTCAAGTTCCATCCTGAATTAAGGTAATCGATGCCAGAAGCAGAAGCGATTGGCTGAGGCTTTTTAGGAAATCCACTGCCAAATGCTCTAGTATCCAGATCAGCCCCATATAGCACCTTTAATGAAATATAAATTATTAGTACTAAAAACAAAGAATTAAGCCTCCAAGGATAATAACTTTCCAAATCAATACAAAAAATGAAATCAGCATTGGAAAATTACCTCAATTTCTTCCGTTTGCTTCTCTACTATCCTCCAATATTCTCCTTCAATGTCTTCTACTGTAGGCTGCCACTGCTCCTCAGCTATAATTTTGTTATCTCCTGAAGTTGAACTACTATTAAGTTTCCTGAAGTACTGAGCCTTGAAATCATCATCATACTTCTGAAACGCATCCAGAGTAAAATCCAGACCAGGTTCAAAGCCAAATCTCTCAGCAGTAGACAATCCATCTTCACCCAGAATTTTGATTTCCTGATTACCATTTCCATGATCAACTTCACTTCTTCGGCATATTCTCTTTTGACTCCTCTTGTCATGATTGACTTCCAATCTCTTTCTCTTTGAATACCGATTTTGAAGTTTGTCTATCCTCTGGGTTCGGGTGGTGAACTTAGACCTTTCCCATATATTCTTTTCCTTTAGAGGACAAGGAGGTTTCCATGAAGGAGGTGGTACTATGCGGCAGATACCGTACATTTCTGCTTTGGAGCGTATACTGGAAATGTATTTTAAGGTGTCTTCAAACTCCTACAATATTTGGTAAAACAACAATAATGTAAGTATTTTGAAACTTACAGCAAAGTCAGCTCCATATAGATATCAAAATGAAGAGGTAGTATAATTAATATCAGTGGAGTTGTGAACATGGTGGTGAATAGGCTGTGAAAGGGAAAATAAGGACCTCTTCAGTAGGATAAAACACAGGAGCCTCCTCAAGAACAGGCCTGCGAGATTCTTCAGGATGCCATTTCGCAGTAACCTGTCGTGAAAGTCTTAAAGGTGAAGACTGCAAGCTAATAATAATTTTAAGTCCAAACTAGTTCAGCCACTTCACAACTAGAACAGTTACAAACAAGCTATCACCCTAAAAAGCTCAAAACACTGTCCTTAAAGTACATGTTCTAGAGATTGTGCCTCTTTAGTACTTACAAAATGAGATAAGATTATTAGTTTCAAAAGACTAACCTTTTGGCAGTTATTGCATGCTTCACATCCTCGAATAACCCCTTTTGGAAGCCTGTTCCTTGATATGTCCTGAAACAGCAGAAAAATATAGACCTCTGATTGTAAATACACAAGAGAGTCAAACGGACACTTTATATTGAACCATACTCGACCAACCTGTTCAAACTCAATCTGATCACTTGAACTGTTATCAAGCTCATTGTACTTCGTCCATGACCTATGGCAAATGACCCTGCTGGTTTCTGAATCGTTACACTGCATTTCCAACTCGACATTTTGTGCTTTAGAAGCATTGGCAGGGCTTGATCTATTAATAACTTGGTTAACCTCCGTTCTTTTTAGGGTGAAGCGTATAGGTGATGCAAGACCAGGAGGGTTTGATGAGGTTTCCATGTTATCTTTCTTGAAACTAGGCCCACCAAGTTCTGTGCCCATTGACACTGACGTAAATAGAGGAGAAAACAGTGGGCTTTCTTAATGTATTAATTGATGCTCTCTACTTTATTGCTAAACATACAAGGAGCGTAAAAGAAATAAAGAATGCACAGATTAATAACACAATTTGAAATCACAAAAGCCCAAATTACTGCCACAGACATTGTCTCGAATCTCATGAATTCGAGAACCCAAATTTCAAAATCAATGCGAGTAGCATCTTTAGTGGTGCAGAAAAAGTTTGCTGCAAACTAACAAATAATGAAATCTTGTCAAAGTAAAACTAAGAACATTGACGGGAAATGCAATAAAAGCAAATAATTAAATACCAAATCTTTTCAGAGCTTTTAATGATTAAGAAAATTTACTAGAAAGAATGTTAATGCTTTTGAAGATATTAGTAATCACACAATTTTTTATGCATGTTATATGTAGATAATAGGGAGTAAATACACGTAGAAGTTTTATGATTTTTCCATATTCATCATTTCTAATGATAAAAAAAAATTCTGCAAAAAAGAGTAAATTTGTATGGAGGAAGGATTAGTTTCTAACTAATTATGTTTTTTTAAATCAAATAATTACTGTAAACTATATCGTTACATGGTAAATTTGAAGAAATGTTTTTATTCAACTATGCAGTGTTGATTGAGTAAAGAAAATTTATGAACCTCTAGTTTGACTAAATTTGTTCAAGCCCTACATGTATCGGATGATGATCTCATGCAATCACATTACATTTATATCCACATTTGTATGATAGTAACTTCCATTCACTAAACATGAGGAATGCACATGTTTGCATGTGTATATAATATGGAGTTACTTATCAAATAGCATAAATTAGAAAAAAAATAATCCAAAATAGTATATAAAAAGAATAAGAGAAGCATTTTTGGTTGTACTAAGAAATGGTCTACTTTATCACAACCTGCCATGAACAAAATATATCTTCACAAAATAAAATAAAGCTGATAATGTCTAATCAATTAATGAGCTTTTTCGAAAATATTAATAGCCAAAATAAAAGGGTTTAAGAGAAAGATTGATTAACCAGAAACAATTGAGAATTAGTAAACGGAAATTAAATGCATTGTTACGAATTGAGATAAATCTGTATATGGAGCACATACCTCAAATGTCTGCAGCACTTATTAGTCGTCACTGCTCCTGATGAACTGCAAGCAAGCAAGCAAGCTCCACAAATGTGTCACTCAACTTAATTTTTACAAATATAAAGCAAATAAACACCGATTTACAAAAAAGACGGAACGAAACCAAACTGTAACTTTAATATCAAAGATAATGGCCACTTTTAATGAATTAAACTGAGATGAATATTTATTTTAATTTTTAATTTTTTCATAAGAATCGAGAATTTTTTTTATTGAACTTACTCCAATTTTCGGAGACAGTTCAATAGGCAATGAATTAATATTCACATTATACATCCACTAATAATCCCTTCATCATGAGTTTAAAATATTAATTTAATAAGAATAATACTTAAATGCAATTAGATTCCTCAAATCTTGAAATTTATAAAGCTATTTACGTGGAAGATGTATAGTTAATGTATTCGGTTATCAAGCATATAATTAATACATATACCTAAATCGTTGAAGTGTACATTTGTAATCAACCAGATATAGAAGGGGTAAAAGAGACCAACATATGTTTCTCACATCAAGCCACTTTTAATGCAAGACATAGATTATAGATAGATTATAGATAGATTATAGAGGGATGTATATCATAGATAATAGATCGATCATCGATTGTAAAGGAAACAAGATAAAGTTAGACAAGAGAAAACTGAAAATCTTGATTCAGCGTAATAATCCTCAGCACGCAATAAAGAGATTTGCCACGCACAAATGCTCACATTTAATATCACAGTCCACATCTTTCAAAAGCCTAACAAAAATTAAGTGCCCACCCCCACAATTCAACAAAAATGCACCTCAGAACTGATACCCCAAATACAGAAAGTTCTGATTCTTTGTATTCGCTAAGCAGAAGTTCTGTATTAGGAAAGAAAGAAAAGTTCAATGATACAGAGTTACATTTATAACAAAACTCTACTTTGGTCAGAAGAGGATAGCGATTTATATGATGTAGACAGCGAATCGGAGGAAGAAACACAAAGGGGGAAGAAGAAAGGATGAGATGACCCAGAAATTAACCATATTCATAATTACTAGCATCTCAATAAAAAAATATATGATGTCGTTATTTATCTCAAAGCAATTCTGGGTATATAGTAACTCCAGCAGCCAGTAGACTAAAATTAGGTAATATTTCAGCTGGTCGTCAAATCTGCAGTCTCTATCTCAATCTATCATGTCATCATCTTTGTTTTTTTTTTTAATAGCAGCACTAGCAATTGATGAGAGTGAGAAAAACAACTACAGATATTTTGTTAGGCATTTAAGCAGTGCAGACATATCATAATTTCAAGAGATAGATATATGTTATACATTATATATTTCTTTTCCTACACCAATCGCAAGCATTTATTAAATCACTCATATTCAATTAGCATTATCAACATGGGACTAAAAAGTATTCAACAAACCAACAATTCATTAAGTCAGACACTACTATTCAATCACAAAAATAAAATACTTAAAGCATAATGATGTTTGAAGATGAAACCACAACAGAAAACTAAGATCTACAAATGAAACAAATACTCGAAGACTTGCATACCCTGATTCAATATGCCTTTCCTGCTACACCGGGTCCGAGTTCAACCCTGCACCATAGAAAAAGACCATTCAGCAACAGAGCCTCACCATTTTTTTGATATTTTCTATTATAATTATGTTAAGCATATTAAAAACCAAAAAAAAAAAAAAAGGAGAAAAAGTGTAAAACACCAGCAGTGAAGAAGTCCCCAGACTACAATTTGATTAGGCAGATCTACCCAAACCCTAACTCAACCCCCATTAAACTTTTGCTCCCAGCAACACCAACCTACCATATCAAAATCAATTATCAAGCAACCCCAATTCAGATAAAACCCTAAATAATTATCCAAAGATACATCATATATCCTCTCTGGGCTATCACAAAAACCAAATCATACATGAACATGCATTCATACAACAGCAGGAATAGCTATCAAGAATTTTAGAAACACAGATCAAAAGAGCTTTAAACCCTATATATTTACTGTATGCTATATAAAACTTAAAAACACAAACCTCAATTCCAAACAAAAAAAAAAGCAACTCAAAAACCATGGGCAGGCCATCAGATTTTCAGTTGGAATCCCAGAATTACATACCACCATTCAAGACTTCCTCATTACTAAAACCCAGAATTCATGATTGAATTAAACCCCCCTTTGAATTTATGGGATCTTTAATTCTTCAGGAAACAATAGTGAGGTATGTTGGTATAAAGGTTACACAAAGTTCATCACTATTTAATAGCAATAAAATAAAATTTAACGTTGAGATTTCACACTAACCTATTTCTGGCTTTCGAATCCAATCCTTTTCACCTCTCTTTCAACCTTCCACAGAACATATATATAATACACGTAATGAAATATTGCGTCGATGCATATATACAAGGTTAATATTGTATACTAACTCTTATAATGATTATTACAATAATTTGTGATTTTTCCTTTTCCTTTTTGGAATATAACAATTTGAGATTAGAATAGTAAGTAAAAGAAATATAAATATATACGCATATTATATATATATATATATTAATTGATCAGAAGAAATTTTTGATCGATCGACTCGTTTTTTAATAATCTTTATCTGGTTAATATGTGGATATATATGCGTATGTGAGCGTGGGTATTATTATTTAAAATTCGGTAGACATAAACTTTTTCGACTCATATTAGGACTCTTATATCTAAATACAATCACAACTCATATAGGGTTGATAGAATTGTTAGTAAACATCGATTCCAATTTGGATTCTAATACAAATCTAACACGTGTTTAACATATATACGTATCTTGTTTAAGTTCAAATCGGTTATAGATAACATACAAAATATATAAATTATATATTGAGTTGACTTGTGAGTCAATATACTTGAACATGATGAAAATATCGGTTTCGATAGATATATCGGTACCTTGATTTTACGGAAATATCGATGGATATATCGCTTTCGATGGAAATATCAGTACATATATTTTTCCGATATTTACCTATATATTACCGATATTTCCTGATATTTTCCCGATATTTTCCCGATATTTTCCCGATATTTATCGATGTTTTAGCGATATTTACCGATATTTCCTTAATATTCATGAATTTTCTTATAATTTTTACCTAAAGCCACTGATATTGAAATCAATACCAATTTTTACCGACATTTAGCTAATAATTATTGATTTTTCATTTATTTTCTTATCAAAAAATGAAAATATCGAAGATATATCGTGACAGTCCATTTTGTTTCGGTCACGTGAAAAAACGGAAATATCGGGGATATATCGGAGATATATCGGGATATTTTTATCCTTGTGAACATGACAAAAACTTTTATGCATCAGGTGCATGGATCCTAGATCCATGCACCCGCCCCGACCCGCGCGTCTGACGCGCCCTCACGCGCTCCCACGCGCCTGGGCGGATGCGCTCAAATTCGCTCGTTAAGGATACCTTTTAGTTATGTTAAGAATACCTTTCAGTTATGTTAAGGATACCTTTTAGTTATGTTAAGGATACCTTTGAAATCCTGATTCCAGGTTACATACCACGTTATGTTAAGAATACCTTTTAATTATGTTAAAGATACATTTAGATTATGTTAAAGATACATTTAGCTATGTTAAGAATACCTTTTGATTATATTAATGTTAAGAATATATTTATGTGATGTTAAGGATACCTTTGAAATCCTGATTTCAGGTTACATACCATGTTATGTTAAGAATACCTTTTAGTTATGTTAAACATACCTTTAGGTTATGTTAATTATACCTTTAGTTATGTTAAGAATACCTTTTGATTATATTAAGCATACTTTTAGATTATGTTAAGAATACCTTTAGGTGATGTTAAAGATACCTTTGAAATCGTGATTCTAGGTTCCTTTGAAATCCTGATTTGATACATTTAGGTTATGTTAAGAATACTTTTATGTTATGTTAGAGATACCTTTGTGTACAAAATGTGTAACACAATTACCTTATGGATAATGTATTTCTAACATAACATAAAAGTATCCTTAACATAACCTAAAGGTATGTCTGACGTAAATTAAATGTATGAAATTTGAGCATAAATGTATCCTTAACATAACCTAAAGGTATCCCTATATATTACCTAAAGATATTCTTAACATAACCTAAAGGTATGTCTAACTTAACGTAAATGTATGAAATCTGGGCATAAAGGTATTCTTAACGTAACCTAAAAATATTCTTACACATTACATAAAAGTATTCTTAACATAACTAAAAGTCATGACTAAAATTGAAAAAAAAGTTAGCGCGAAAAAAAAAAAAAGAGAAACGGGTCAGATTACCCGGATCCGACCCGGGTAAGATCCATGCACCTGATGCACAAGAGACTTACTCCTTGAACATATATAACTAAGTGAATAATTTCGAAAAATAACCTAATGCTATTTTTGTATGTTACAAAATAGGAAAATTTTAATCTCTCTAATGCAACACATATATGCACCTGATTATATCAAGATAAGGTTAGTAATAGCAGACGACTTTAATTGAGGTGTATCATATGTGACTTTCCTTTTTAGCTCTTGGGTAAAATCAATTTATTTTGTTTCTCAAAAAGGAAAATAGAAGAAAAGAAAATAATTAAGTACATAGTAAAGTTTTATTACAAAAATTTAATACTTTTCTCCTATTATATAAAACAGCAATACTTCTCAGAAAGGTAAAAAATTAAAAGAAAAAAACTAAAGAAGTTGAAAAACATTAATAGGTACACTTCACGCAATGTAGAAAACTTCCGAAAATTTTAAAGATATAAATTTTAATTTTCAGTTAAAAAAATAAATACTTATTTAAAAAATATAGCTTGATTATATCTATGCAGCAATTTATTCTAATTTTAATTATTTAGTCAAATGATATTTTGACTTGAATTGAACCACAAAGTTTTTTAGAATCAAATTATATGTACTAAATGCCATTTTTAGTTAATAAAATATACAAAGATAAATAAAGGGTATAAAACTTGAATGTTGTTACTGAAAACTATATTTTCATAAACCAAAAAGAGTATTTTATATTATATTTGTTTCAAAATTTGAAAAATAATTTTGAGATATGTTAGAATATTTTTATAAACTATACTATTATCATAAGAAATATCAAATAGAGTACAAGAAAATAAAATATATTAACAACATCAAATGCATAAAATCGAGTGCAATAAAAAATATATAAAAACATTATAAAATAATATGTTTAGTCGTACATTAGTTTAAGCAGTCGAAATTTAAATATTCATGATTAAAATCATTTTAGATTGAGACAAAATACAAATATAACAAACTCCATTGAAATGAGTTTTATTTTACACCTTATGTATATTAAGGTTAAAAAAATAAAAAATCAACCAAACTATTCGTGAATTAACACTTTCTTATATAAATTTTATATTGTTTTTTCACTTTACTTGATAAAATACATAAATCTTTCACTTTATAATAAAATAGATAATTCCGATCATGTTTTCAATCTAATCACATTATATATGTCTCATGTGAACTACTTGAAATTAAATTCACTATTGGTTGTTTATTTTGGCATCAAATAATGATATTATTAACATTTATGAGTGATACTTGTGTGCCCCATGAGTATGGTGCCCCCAAATTAATCATCATATGATGTTAAATATATACTCTACAAACATCATGTATATACTCTTCAAGTATCACATGTATACTCTTATATACATATGATACTTGTAGGGTATATTTATAACACCAACAAACATAACACTTATAGAGTATATATATAACATCTGGAGAATATGTATATAACACCTAAATCCGTGCCCCTATGTGCCCCAGAGGTATATAAGTTTTTGCCATCATTTATTATTTTGCTTATGTTTATCTATTTTTATTGGATCTAGAAACTTTATGGAAGAATAAGGAACTCATGTAATTTCTTTTTTCTGTTTTCATTATCTAATTTAAGTTTATGTTTCTTTAAATGTTAATGCGTACCTGAGGTATATAGTTGAAAATGGTAATAGTTTGTAATTTAATTATTTCATTGAAAAAAGTTGGGCAGCGTTAAACACAAATTAAATATCAATGGAAATTGTATTTTTAGATACCATATTCATAATATTTTTAGATACCATATTCACATACGTGTAATTTCGAATTACAGAACATCATCAAAAAAATATTGACTTATTTAAGTATACGTGATTTGACACTTTACTATAATATTATTTTTGAATACTAATACAGTCTATCATCAAATATATAAGCTTTTTTACACATTATCATATCTTGGATTGTTATTAGTCGCCATAACTTGAGTTAGAAGATAAGATTCATGAGCGGAACTAAGAGACAAGATTGTCATTTCGATCCAAAAATTCAAATAATAAAACTGCAAGAGTGACCACTCTCTCCCTTTATATGACATGACTTATCTTTACATTTACTTATTAGGGTTTTAGAAACCAAAATAGTAGGTTTTATATGAGACCATCTCACGCACCACCTTATTATGTGAGATAAATCAACCCATAATCCAAACTTAAAAATTTATATAAGAATTTGAGTAAATGAGTTTCAATTTATGGATAATAAGAATTCGTTTCACAAAAATTATCCGTGAGACCGTCTTATATGAGCTTTTATATGAAACTATTGCTCGCCAATTTGTTCAAGTTAATTATGTGTTATGTGGAGACTTGGCGGTGAAACCATTATGAACTAAAAAAAATCTACCAATGTGTTGAAAAACTTCTACAAAAATACCTAGAATTGTTATTGCAAATTGGAAAGGCTATAAAGTAAATAAAGTTTTGGGTCAGTGGTTTTATCTGAAAGTAGTTGGAAGGACTTCAGTTGCAAAACAAACTTCATACTTAAAAAGGGAAAAAAAATTCATATTCATCTATACCTTGTTAATGTTATAGAATTCATGTTTAATTTAACATTTAACTAATGCTATTTACCTTAAATATTCTTTTGTGATTCTTAGACACTCGTTAGAATATTTTATTTCCTTCAAAATAAAAATTTGTTTACTTTTCACTATCCACAAAATCTTTATTACTATCTCAAGATGGCCTTATTTTAGTTTTAGTTTTTGTGAACTATACATCTATATGTATTCCCTTTCCTATTATTTCCATTTGAATACCCTATTTACATTTAACTAGGTTTGAACCCGTGCGTTGCATGGGTTTTATTTAATACATATCTCATTTTTTATTTTATAATTAATGTTTATTGTATTTGATAGTAAATTTTTACATAAGTGTGATATTTTTTCTTTATTCTTAAAATAATATTTCTTAGGGTCCATTTGAATATGTGGATTTGAGGAGGTATTTGAAATCTATGGTAGCAAATTCACTGATTGTGTTGGGTTTGATGTGAATTTAAAATCCATAGTTTTCATTTTGAGCTAATTTTAGAGTCATTTTGGTGGATTTCAAATCCACTCAAACTTGAAAGGATTTGAAATCTACTCATTTCAAATTTTGGATTTGAAATCACTTTATCCAAGCGGAGCCTTATTGTTTTCTTTAATAATTTTTTTCATATATTCTTTAACACAAAATTGTTAATATATAGTTCTTAATAGATGTTTTAATTATTGCATTAAGTATTTTCATATATTTCTGTAAAAAGTATATAATATATCTCATTTTTATCGCTCGAAAACATCCGTTTTGTTCAATGTTTGTCCTAAGTGCACTCATTATTAGCTTTATGTATTGGTTTATTTTGTAATTGTGTTCTTTCTGTGATCTTTTTATTAGTCTTAACAAATTGTTACATATTGTAATATTTTAATACAATTTCTCGATTGTTTAAGGGGGTGGTTGGACTGAATGTGCACGTTTGGATTTTGGATTACCAATATCCAAGTCATGTTTTTGTTTCCAGAATCTTATAATTTTTTTTTTTTTGTCTACTTCATCCACTCTGAAAATATTAGCTCTTTTTTTTAAAGATAAAATAACAGTACATCATCTATTTTTCTTATAATCCTCTATATGATGACATATTAATTGTAATCCTATTTTTTAAAATCTCTAAACAAACACAAAAATTATCAAATTTCATCCTTTATATAACTCACTTTCATACTTGCCAAATTTACACATGGTTTAACCTAAACATATCCTAAAAAAAATTTAAGCACCTATTTTTTGCTAATGTCATTAATAATATTGTTTCAGAGTTTAAACACAATTTCAAAGTACATTATTTTTATTTAATACATGACATTACCGAATTAACGTTTGCACATTGTTGCTAACTTTTTTTTTTTGGCCAATTTGAAATGTTGGACAAAAACAATAATTCAAGTTTGAAACCAAAGATTTCATGTAAAAAAGATAATACAACATTAGCAAGCACTTGTAACTTACATATTTATTTTTTTCCAAGCAATTATTTTTTTATAATACCCTTTAAAATTTCTAAACAAACACAAAATTATCAAATTGCATGCATTTTCATTATCTAATGCCAAATATGTTTCAATCTCACATATCTTAAGGTTTTTTTAACACTTATTTCTGGTAATGTCATTAGCAATATGTTTCATAGTTTAAATTACAATTTTAAAGTACATTATTTTATTTCATGTCTGATATTACCGAATTCTAATATTTATATGTTATTTTTTTCTTGAATCCTCTAAATAATTTTTTCTCTAAAGGTTTTTATTTTTTTGAGTTTGAACTACTTGAATGTTCTTTTGTAAAATATTATTAGCACCTTCAAATATCTTTTATTTATTTATTTTAATTCCTTAAAAAGTAGTAGCAGAATTACTCTTTAAATTTTGTTTTATTTTTCTAAAATTGAAATGTTGGACAAAAACAATTATTCAAGTTTGACACCAAAGATTTCATGTAAAACAAAAAAGAAAAAAAACAATACAACATTAACAAACATTTGTAACTTACATAATTATTTTTTCCAAACACTTTATTATTGTAGGGTAGTGGGTTGTGTATTTAATTAATATTAATTTTTTGATATTTTATAAATAAAATAATTTTTAAGGAAGGACACTTGACAACATTGTAAAGTGTCACATGTCAAACACTTGAAGGTGACACTTGACAACATTGTAAAGTGTCACTTGTCAAATACTTGAGGGTGCAAACCACACTTATATATATAATATATAACTAGATTTGAATCCGTGCGTTGCACGGGTTTCATTTAATACTTATCTCATTTTTTATTTTATAATTAGTGTTTATTATTATATGATAGTAAATTTTTACATAAGTGTAGATATTTTTTCTATATTCTTAAAATAATATTTCTTAGGGTACATTTGAATATGTGGATTTAAGGAGAGATTTGAAATCCTTGGTAGCAAATCCACAGATAGTGTTGGGTTGGATGTGAATTTAAAATCCATAATTTTCATGTTGAGCTAATTTTAGAGTCATTTTGGTGGATTTCAAATCCACTCAAACTTGAAAGGATTTGAAATCCACTCATTTCAAATTCTGGATTTGAAATCACTCTATCCAAATGGAGTCTTATTGTTTTCTTTAATAATTTTTTTCATTTATTCTTTAACACAAAATTGTATATAGTTCTTAATAGGTGTTTTAATTATCGCATTAGGTATTTTCATATATTTCTGCAAAAAGTATATAATATATCTCATTTTTATCGCTCGAAAACATCTGTTTTGTTTAATGTTTGTCCTAAGTGCAATCATTATTAGCTTTATGTATTGGTTTATTTTGCAATTGTGTTCTTTTTGTGATCTTTTTATTAGCCTTAACAAATTGTTACATATTGTAATATTTTAATACAATTTCTCGATTGTTTAAGGGGGTGGTTGGACTGAATGTGCACGTTTGAATTTTAGATTACCAATATCTGAATCATGTTATTTGTTTGCAAAATCTTATAACTATTCTTTTTTTTTTTTGTTTACTTCATCCACTTTTTTACAATTTGAACTAAAAATATTAGCTCTTTTTTTAAATATAAAATAACAGTACATCATCTATTTTTCTTATAATTCCCTATATGATGACATATTAATTGTAATCCTACTTTTTAAAATCTCTAAACAAACATAAAATTATCAAATTTCATCCTTTTTATAACTCACTTTCATACTTGCCAAATTTACATATGTTTTAACCTAAACATATCCTAAAAAAATTTTAACACCAACTTTTTGCTAATGTCATTAATAATATTGTTTTAGAGTTTAAACACAATTTCAAAGTACATTATTTTTATTTAATGCATGACATTACCGAACTAATGTTTGCACATTGTTGCTTACTTTTTTTTTTTTTTTGCCAATTTGAAATGTTGGACAAAAACAATAATTCAAGTTTGAAACCAAAGATTTCATGTAAAAAAGATAATACAACATTAACAAGCACTTGTAACTTACATATTTATTTTTTTCCAAGCAATTATTTTTTTATAATACCCTTTAAAATTTCTAAACAAACACAACTTTCCATTATCTAATGCCAAATATGTTTCAATCTCATATATCTTAAGATTTTTTTAACACTTATTTCTGGTAATGTCATTAGCAATATGTTTCATAGTTTAAATTACAATTTTAAAGTACATTATTTTATTTCATGCCTGACATTACCGAATTCTAATATTCATATGTTATTTTTTTCTTGAATCCTCTAAATAATTTTTTCTCTAAAGGTTTTTATTTTTTTGAGTTTGAACTACTTGAATGTTCTTTTGTAAAATATTATTAGCACCTTCAAATATCTTTTATTTATTTATTTTAATTCCTTAAAAAGTACGTAGTAGCAGAATTACTCTTCAAATTTTGTTTTATTTTTTTGAAATTGAAATGTTGGACAAAAACAATTATTCAAGTTTGGCACCAAAGATTTAATGTAAAACAGAAAAGAAAAAAACAATACAACATTAACAAACATTTGTAACTTACATATTTATTTTTCAAGCACTTTATTGTTGTAGGCCGTAGGGTAGTGGGGTGTGTATTTAATTGATATTAATATTTTGATATTTTATAAATAAAATAATTTTTAAGGAAGGACACTTGGCAACATTGTAAAGTGTCACTTGTCAAACACTTGAGGGTGCAAACCACACTTATATATATATATATATATATAATTTAAATTAATACCAAAATTACATTAAACAGATTTTTACACCCCATGTACCTAACAAAATAAGTACTTATTAACACCTACCATGTATTGTAATAATTCTACTTAAACAAAACAAACAATATTTTTATCACAAAAACTTATGTGAGACGGTCTCATAGATAGTTTTCGTGAAACAGATCCTTATTATCCATAAATTGAACTCATATCCACAACGCAAAAACCCATATGAATTGCTAAGTGTGGGTTATGAGTTTACCTTTCTCATGAGAAAAGATCCGTGAGATGATCTCACACAAGAGTTACTCTACTTTTATATATTTTCATTCTCAAATCACTTAATTGTATTTGATACACGATACAAATAAATTAGAAATTCTTTATTAAAAAATTTACCCAATATATATTAATTTTTGTTTGTTACAATTAGCCATCTAAACTTTGTATGAGTTTCAAATGACCATCCAAAAAATTTCCGATCAAATCAAATCATCTACAAGACACACCAATACTTATGAGCATACTTTTATCATTATAGATTTTAATTAGAAAAATAATTTAGATTAACTTCAAAAAAATTAAAATTTATTTGGATACAAACTAAAAGGAGGCTTCAAAACCAAAATTTGACAATAAATAAATTAATGAATTCATTCAAAAATCAGAGCATCGACCGCAATAATTCTTTTTGACGATAAAGATTAAATCTTTAATAAGTTTTTGACACCTTTTGTAGTAACTTTATCATCTCATTTGATGTTTATAAAATTAACTACGGTTTCCAATATTATTATTTATTCATTTGTCAATATTTGAGTTTGATAATTTATTAATATAGTCATGTGTAATAGTATATAATCATCTTGTTTTGATTGGGTTGCTAGAATGATTGCTAAATTAAGAAAAATTATTGTTGCCGATGCTATGATTTTTGAATGAACTCCTTCTATTTATTGTCAAATTTGGGATGTGAAGCCTCCTTTTAGCTTGTAGCAGAATAAATTTGAATTTTTGTTTAAGAAGTTAATCTAATTTATTTTTCTAATTAAAATCTAAAATGACAAATATACCCTTATAAATAGAGGGTAGATCCAATGATTTGATTTGGCCGGAAAATGATTTTTCGATGGTCTTGGATGGTCATTTACAACTTGTACAAAGGTTAGATGACTAATTGCAACAGAAAAAAAATTTAGATGGTTAAATGTAAAACAACAAAACTTATATGCCCCCGTGCCCCCAGCCTGACCCACGCCCACCCGCCAGCCTGACCCGCGCGCCCGCCAGCCTGACCCACGCACCCACACCTTAGCTGTGGTGCATCCACGCACACCAGATTCATATCTTTTTTTTTTTTTGTTCATGTGTTATATAGATAGTCTTTAGGTGGTATATATAAACATTTATGGTATCATATGCATTTCTGTGATTTGAAAATTTGAAAAAACACCAATTTATGTTGTTTTTGAAAAATTTGGAGCATTTACTTGTTGTGTAATTAGCTGCATTCTATTTATAATCATCCGACAAATATTTTCAACAAAAAAATATATTTAAAAGCTTAATTAATAAAATAAAACTACGGAAAACATTTACAGTATTTTCATAATCACTTGAAGAAACTACATCAAAAGTTTCATAATACCTTTAGAAAGTATTTATAACACCTATAAAGACTATCAGTAACACCTATGTAATTTTTTCATAATCACTTGAAGAAACTACATTAAAAGTATCATAATACGTTTAGAAAGTGTATATAACACCTATAAAGACAATCAGAAACACCTAAATAATTTTTTTCATAATCACTTGAAGAAACTATATCAAAAAATTTATAATACCTTCATAAAGTGTATATAACACCTATAGAGACTATCAGTAACACCTTTGTAATTTTTTCATAATCACTTGAAGAAACTACATTAAAAATTTAATAATACCTTTAGAAAGTGTATATAACACCTATAGAGACAATCAGAAACACTTAAGTAATTTTTTTTATAATCATGGGTTTACTCTTCACGTATCACACATATATTCTTAAGGTATCACATATATTCTTGAGATTTAGTGATAGGTATCATGTGTTTACTTTTCAGGTATCAAACATATAATCTTGAGATATTATGCATATATTCGTATCTTTTTTTTCCAGGTGTTATATGTATAGTCTCTAGGTGGTATATATAAACATTTAAGATATCATATGCATTTCTGTGATTTGAAATTTTGAAAAAATACGAATTTGAACATTGAGAGGGCAACACTATATATTTTCCATCTTTGCAACAACATTTAAAATTTTGTTGAGTTCAATTACAGAAGAAAAGCTTGGTTTATCAACAATTGCACAAGTGTTGGATACACCAATACTCTCTCTCTCTCTCTCTCTCTCCCAATCTCATCGCTAATTCCTTCAAATCCGGTCTCCTTTCCCTTATCCACCACTCTTCTCAAGGTAAAGAGGTCGAAAATTATGCAAGTTAAATCATGCAAAGCAAATAATGAGGCAAGATTCGAAAATACTCGACTAGATTCGGATTTGATCATATGAAGAAGAAGAAGAAGAAGAAGAAGAAGAAACGCGCAGAAGAGAGGAAGAAGAAAAAGAAGATGAGAGGAAGAGGAAGAAGATGAAGATGAAGATGAAGATGAAGAAAGAGACACAAAATTAGGGTTTAAGAAAGAAGAAGAGAAGAAGAAAGGAAGAAAGAATGTTGTGGAGGAGGAGAAAGAAAGAAATAAAAGAAATTAATTAAAAATATATATATGAACCCATTTTGTGACTGGGTCAAGTCGGAGCGGGTTGGGGGCATGGATCGAAGATTCATATCCCTGGAATACATAAGTGTTACTCAATGTAAAAAGAGACATAATCTAGATGGTTATCTTTAATTAACTCTATATAATATATTTGACACAACTTATCTCCGAACATTAATTTCAACTATTATTTATCATCTCAAAATCCAACTCCCAAAATATAAAACAAAACATCCCCAAAATTCAACCATAGCCCATAAGCAAGCCCACGATGCTCTTCCCATATGGGCCATGAATACCAGTGTTATTAATGCAGGGTCCTCAGGTCCAGTATTATTAATTTTAATTCACTTAACATTTTTAATTTATTATTGTAATTATAATTAAAAATTTCTAGAGTTTAATTAAAGAGATAATGATAATTGAAAAAAATAAAAAGTAATAATAATAAGTGCTAGCAATTTGTAACGTGTGAATCTATGTTATATATGAAATGGAAGGAGTGGACAAATTTCTTTCCCCCTCTTCGAACCACAAGCCATTTCTTCTCTTGCCAGCATACGATTTTTGTCTATCTTGAGCGACCTTAATTCTATCTCGAACTTTATCAACAACTGCAACAATTTCTTCTATAATTACGGGTCCATCAACTTCTGTTCTCCGACTTCATCCCAATGAATGGGTGATCTACATTTTCTTCCAAACAGAGCTCCGCAGGGTGCCATTCCAATGGTTGCTTGATAACTATTGTTGTATGCAAACTCAATTAAGGGTAGGTAACACTCTCATTGACTTTCCAAATCAAGCACACATGCCCTCAACATATCTTCAATAATTTGAATTGTTCTTTCAGACTTTCCATCGGTTTATGGGTGATATATAGTACTAAAGTTCAAATTGGTACCCATGGAATCTTGTAGACTCCTCCAAAATTTCAACGTGGAACGTATGTCTCTATCAGATACTATAGAAACTGGAACTCCATGTAGTCTTACAATCTTTTTAGGCAAAAACTTGTGTGCACCGGGGGCACGGATCTTAGATCCGTGTCCCCGACCTGACCCGGCGCGTGGGCTGCCTCCACGCGCGCCCACGAGCGCCCCTAATTAAGCTGGTGTGCGTCCACACACACCTGATTACCTAGTTGATGATTCAGTGATGGGTATTACACATATACCCTGTAGGTATTACACTTATATTTCTTGAGATTTAATGATAGGTATTATGTGTTTACTCTATAGGTATTACATGTATACTCTATAGGTATTACAAACTTACTCAATTAAGGTATTGATTTTTTGTTCTATTTTTTGTTCTATAGGTATTACATGTATACTCTTAAGGTATTACATGTATACTCTTAAGGTATCATGTGTTCATTCAATAAAGGTATGAATTATTTGTTTTTACTTTTGTGTAGGTATCACATGTTTACTCTATAGGTATCACATGTATACTCTATAGGTATTACAAACTAATTCAATTAAGGTATGAATTATTTGTTCGAATTTTTTTTCTATAGGTATTGCATATTTACTCTATAGGTATTATACTACTGTATGGTGAGTTTAATACTTCTAAACAATAAAACAACGATTTTATCATATTCTTCCTCTCTTTTTTTCTGCAAATTACAGAATTCATATGAATTATTATCACATAAACATTGTGCAAAGAAACCCTAGAGCAAACTCATACAATTATCCTTTGCAAAATCAAAGGAGGAAGAGAGAAAGAAGAGAAAGAAGAAGAAGAAGAAGAAGAAGAAGAAGAAGAAGAGGATCAGAGAAGAAGAAGAAGAAGAAGAAGAAGAAGAAGAAGAAGAAGAAGAAGAGGAGGAGGAAGAAGATCGGAGAAGAAGAAGAAGAAGAAGAAGAAGAAGAAGAAGAAGAAGAGAAAAAAAAAAGAAAAAAAAATATATATATAATTCGGGTCGGGTTGGGGGTATGGATCCTAGATCCATACCCCAGGGGCACCCAAGTCCTACTCATCTTTTTAATGTAGATTTAAGCATATTGTTCCATGGTAAAAGTCATTTTCACATAAAGAAAATGAGCAGACTTGGTCAAACGGTCAACAATCACTCAAATAGCATGATTTCCTCTAACAGATCGAGGCAATCCCACTATGAAATCTATGGTTATGTGTTCCTATTTCCATTCCGAAATCTCTAATGGTTTGAGCAAACCAAATGGTCGTTGGTGATCGGTTTTCACTTGCTGACAAGTTAAACATCTTTCTACAAACTCGGCCATATCTCATTTCATTCTTCTCCACCAAAACACCTTCCTCAAATCTTGGTACATTTTCGACCTCCCGGGTGGACAGTGTACAATGTACAATGAGCTTCTTCAAGGATCTCTTTTCTTAATTCCATAATTTTTGGTACACAAATTCTTTATTTATAAGTTAACGCACCGTCATTAGCCACTGCAAACCTTTTATGTCCCCAACAACTGCTCGTTCTCTCATCTTACACAAAAACTTATCATCCGCTTGTTCCTTCTTGATTCTATCCCTCAAGGTTGGTTGAACCACTAAGGCTTCCAAAATTGACTTTGTGCTGCTCGGCGGTACAACAACCTCAATTCTCAATTTAGAAAATTCATTAGTCAGAAGCTCTTGGTTCATGGGTAAATTTGCCAACTCACACCTTGTTTTACAACTTAAATCATCAGTTACTACATTTGTCTTTCCCAGATGATAGTGAAAAGTGCAGTCGTAATCCTTCACCAATTCTAGCCACCTCTTTTGTCTCATATTGAGCTCTTTTTTTGTGAACAAATATTTCAAACTCTTATGATCCGTATAAATCTCACCTTTTCCTCCATATAAGTAGTGCTGCCAAATTTTCAGTGCATGGACCACAACAACTAGTTCCAAATCGTGAGTCGGATAGTTCAGCTCGTGTGATTTTAGTTGTATCAAAGCATAGACAACCACTTTTCCATGTTGCATTAAAACACACCCCGAACCTTGCTTTGATGCATCACTATAGATGACAAACTCTTCAGTAGCATTTGAAATTGTCAAAACAGGTGCACCAATTAGTCTCTGCTTAAACTCTTGAAAACTCTCTTCACACTTCTTAGTCCACAAATTTTTTCTCATTTTCTTGTCAAGTGAGTCATATGTGCTGCTATCATGGAAATCCTTCAATAAATCTGCGGTAATAGTCAACCAAACCAAGAAAGCTACGAACTTCATTCACATTCATTGGTGCTTTCCAATCATTCACGACTTCAACTTTTGTCGGGTCTACCTCAATTCATTGTGTTGTTACCACGTGACCAAGAAACACAACTCGATCTATCGAAAAGTTACATTTCTTAAATTTTGCATACAACTTCTCTTACGAAGTATCTCTAAAACTATTCTCAAGTGCTCCTCATGTTGCATTTTATCCCTTAAATATACCAAAATATCGTCAATAAACACAATGATGAACTTATCCAGAAATGTGTGGAACACTCGATTCATTAGGTCCATAAACACAGCTGGCGCATTGCTCAATCCAAAAGGCATGACCACAAATTCATTGTGTCCGTAACGAGTTCTGAATGCTGTGTTCGATACATCACTCTCCTTAACCTTCAATTGATGATAATTGGATCTTAAATCAATCTTGGAGAATGTACTCGCACCTCTGAACTGATCAAAAAGATCTTCAATCCTTGGTAGCGGATACTTGTTCTTTACCGTGAGCTGATTAAGTTCCCTATAATCGATACACATTCTCATAGTTCTGTTTTTCTTCTTCACGAACAAGACTGGAGCTCCCCATGAAGACACACTGGGTCGAATGAAACTCATATCCAACAACTCTAGTAGTTGCACCTTTAGTTCTTGTAACTCTTTTGGTGCCATTCTGTATAACACTTTTGATACCGGCGCTGCTCTAGGTATTAAATCTATGGAAAACTATACTTGTCTATCAGGCGGTATCCCTGGTAGATTCTGCGAAAAAACATCTGGGTACTCTTGTACAACTGACACTTCTTCGATCCTCAACTCTGATGATTTAGTACCCATAACATTCACCAAATACCTTGATAGTTAGGGGTGGGATCGGGTCGGGTAGTTTCGGGTTTCGGGATTTCGGGTCAGGTACCCAACAAAGTCGGGTACCCGACTATTATTACCCGAAAATACCAGAAGAAATTGGGTACCCGCAAAGTCGAGTACCCGCCGGGTCGGGTTCGGGTCGGATTTTTTTTTTTTAAGTGTGGAGCTGAGTTCTAAATTTGAGATTCTGAGATATCCCATACAAATTAGGCAAAGAGTTTGTTATATTCGGGTACCCGAAACCCGATCGGGTAGTAAATAAAGTACCCGCACCCGACCCAAAATTTTCGGGTACCCGACCCGAAGAACCCAAATACCCGCAAAGCATATGAAAACCCGACCCGATCGGGTCAGGTCGGGTACCCGATACCCGAAAAAAAAGCCCACCCCTACTGATAGTTATCCTTGTTCAACATATTCAACGCTTTCATCATAGACACAACTCGAGGTGTGAAAAAAGATTTCACCCCATAAAAGACAACCTCTTCAGAGTTAGGTAGACGTAAATTTATCTCTCTTACTTGACACTTAATGTTTGTTTGATGTATACTAAGCCAATCCATGACAAGGATTAAATAAAAATCCTTCATATCTATGGCGTGCAACTTAGCCATGAAATTCTTGCCATTCACGTCTATACTAACATCTCTTATCATTGAGTCAACAATTATAGTCTTTCCTGACAGTATGCTAATTTCTAGAGGTTTATTCACTTTTACACTCCCCATCCAATTACAACATGAAATTTAGAAGACATGAATGAATGTGTGGTTCCAGTGTCGAAAAGTACCAATGCAGGTATTCCAAAAACAAGTAGCATATCTGACATCGTTCCAAAGTTTTCATCAGCCTCCTGTTGAGTCATAGCAAACATTCGAGCTCTACCTCCCGTTCCTTATCCAGTTGTGAGCTTCACTCATTGCCCTTTCTTTTCCGACTCCAATGTGTTGTTCCTAGGACAGTTGGATGCGACATGTCCAGGTTCATGACATCGATAGCACACGCCTTGCCCTATCAAACAATTTCCATAATGCATTCTCCCACATTTAGCACAGGTCGACTTCGCTCATAGAGTATTGGACTCAGATTTCCCTTGTATCTTCAATTGCTTGGACTAATACCCTGTGGTATTCTGTCTAGATCCTTCCCATTTTCTCTTTCCAGCTGATTTAGCAGACTTCAATATAGGATTTTTTAAGCTTCAAGCGAGTGGATATGGCTTGAGCCCTTTCAAACATCTCCTCATAAGTTATAGGTCCATGATCGATTAATATCCCTCCAATCTCTGAACGCAAGCCCGCTTCAAATATCTCGGCTTTCTCAGCATCAGTACTGACTAGGCGAGTGGTGTATCGAGACAGTTAATTGAATTTCCTCTCGTAATCGACCACCGACATATTTCTCTGCTTTAGTGTCAAGAATTCAGTCTCCTTCTGATTGCAGTAGGAACGTGGAACATACTTCTGCATCACGTTGTCCTTGAATCCTTCACATGTCATGACAGTTCTTTACTCCTCAATGATAGTGCGTTCATTTGCCTCCCACCAAAAACCAGCATCCTCAATAAGCTGAAAAGTCACACAGGATACCTTCTGAGCATCGGTGCAGGCTAGATGCTTAAATATTCGGTCCAACGATCTCAACCACTCTTCAACAACCATATGACCACCTCGTCCATTAAATGTAGATTATTTGTAGCGATGGAAATGATATATCATTCAGGCATGCTAATCTCCTTGGTCTCCTTGATCGTGATGGTTATGGTTTCCTTACTGATTGTGATTTATTCCTTGAAACAAGTTCCTTAAGTAACTAAAAGTCATAGCTTGTCCGACAAGAACTTGAATATTGTCGGCGTTAGCAGCGTCATTGGCTGCAGCCTGATTGTATCGACGATATTCACGACGTGGAGGCATCTATCAATCAAATGTTCTAACTTAATGTGTATTCGCAATCATTGTATAGGCATAAACTTACATCTTCATATTATTCTCGTCCTAAAGTCCAAAGGCTCGTCTTATTATAAAGTTTTAGTGTACTAACCATTATTTTCTCCAAGGGTTTATTATATTTAATTAAATTAATATACTATGAACGTTATCCATCTACATTTTTGGTACATGTGTATTTTCCATTTATAAATATCATGCATGTCTATGAAATGAAATAACGTTGAATAGATTTTAAATCATGCTAAAAATTAAAATCGCATATCTCATGTTTAAAACAATGCTCATAAAATAGTCATCATGCTAAAACTTTCATAATTCATGTTTTAATAGATAAAATATTTTGTGCAATTGGTGCATGGATCCATGCACTCGGGTCGACCCGCCCCACACGCCTCTCATGCATGTTTTCATGCGCTCCCACGCGCCTGGTGGGTGCACTCAAACCCACCAAAATTCCCTCCAGGTAGTCAGACCTTCATGTTATGTTAGTGTTATCTTCATGTTATGTTAGTTATTCCTCATAAAATTATCCACTCCTATTGCATGCTTACATCCCTAAGAAAGAATATGGAAAATGAATACATAGAAATTGTCTTGAAATGAAAAACAAAAAAATAACTAGCCTCAAACTCTATCCATATCTGACAATCCTAAAAAAGTAAGTCTTTTATGAGACCGTCTCACAGACAATCCTAAAAAAGTAAGTCTTGTGTGAGACTGTCTCACGGATCATGTCCCGTGAGACGAGTCAATATACAACCCAAATTTCACAATTCACATGTAAATTAGTGGAAATAGGTTTGATTCATGGGTTAAAATGATCAGCCTCACAAAACACTCTGAGATCGTATCACAAGTTTTTATGATACTAAAAAATGGCCACAACAAGTTTTGTGATCCTAAAAAATGGCCACAAACTCTATCCATTTCTTACAAGAAGTTTTTGTGATCCTAAAAATGGTCACAACTCTATCCATTTCTAACAATCCTCAAAATGGTACTATTAAAACGCTTCAATTCAATGATGAACATTCATTTTGTAATCACTCTATCCATTTCTGACAATCCTCCGTTCATTTATTTCTCACTATCCTCAAAATGGCACTATTAAAAAAAGCTTCAATTCAATGATGAACATTCATTTTGTGATCTCAAAATGGCCACAAACTCTATCCATTTCTGACAATCCTCAAAATGATACTATTAAAACGCTTCAATTATAATTAAGACATTCATTATATTCAATTCAATGATGAACATTCATTATAATTAAGGTTTTTTTAGTATTTGAGTTTGGATATTAGTACAATCATTATAATTAATGTTTTTTTAGTATTTGACTTTGGATATTAGTACAATGGAAGAATGGTACATTCATATAATCAAAAGTTTCACGATGATTTTTGTTACAACGTTAAGGTATTATTTAAAATAGGGAAAATTTCACATTTGGTATCCGAAAATAGGCTATATTTCAGATCGGGTATCCCAAAGTTTGAGTTCATCAATTTAGTCTCTCAATTTTTCAAAATCCATCATATTTAATACCCGCCGTTAAAAATTCGTCAAAACCAACGGAAGTTAACTACCCTGAATGTTTTTGTGCGAAAATTAGACGGGGAACCCTAAATTTTTCCCCAAATCGTGCGCAGCTTCTCCTCTACTCAAAATTCGATCGATTCTGGGGTTGAATCGATCGATTCAACCCTAATTTCCTCAATTCTGATATTCAAGATCCTCAACCTTGATATTCAAACCATTTGAACACTCCACAATACTCTACTTTCTGCATTGTCATATATAAAACATCACATTCAGATTCGACCAAAAAAATTCAGAAATTCAATGGAAATTCAAGCTCAAAAAATGATAATAAACATTATCCCATAATTTGGGCAACACCAATATCTCCTCCCTGGATTATCTTTCGACCAAGAGGTCTTCAAAGGCAAGTCAATCGATCGAATTGAGGAAATTAGGGTTGAATCGATCGATTCAACCCCAGAATCGATCGAATTTTGAGTAGAGGAGAAGCTGCGTACGATTTGGGGAAAAATTAGGGTTCCCCGTCTAACTTTCGCACAAAAACGTTCATGGTAGTTAACTTCCGTCGGTTTGGATGGATTTTTAACGGCTGGTACTAAATTTGATGAATTTTGAAAAACTGAGGGACTAAATTAATGAACTCGAATTTTGGGATACCCAATCTAAAATATAGCCTATTTTCGGGTACAAAATGTGAAATTATCCCTTCAAAATATTAGGTAGATGATTTGGGACTAGAAAATTATAGCTGATAAGGTTTAGGTTTATATTAATAAATCACTAAAATTTGACAAAATCGTTTCTCCACCCACACTCCTCAATTCCATTATTTTGATTCCAACTTCATTTGATCAAACTTTTGGGAACTTACACCATTAATTAATTTTAGGTAAATGGTGTTTTTCTACTTAATAAAAACTCAAGTGGAAACATTAGTCCCCATTCACTAAACTAATTGAATGTGGCTCAACAAAATTTATTCTTACATAAATTTAGTGCTCAATACACTGAAAATGTGAAAATCAATGTACTTCAATTCAGTCAAAGCATGAGCTAACTGTAAATGATCAAAAATCAGACTAACTCAAACACAATCTTTACAACTCTACATAATTGTTTACACCCCTACGATAAATTTCAATTTTCAAATTCATAAACTCAACTATAACCGATATCTATCCACAGCTAAAAAGGAGTAACATATTTCAAAAATTTACAAACAAGAACCTGATAAAATGAATAGGCTTAAAACGATAAAAAGAAATTTCGCAAAAGTACTCAAGCGTGCCATGATGGCCTATCGAGCAACCATTTTCGTCGTATATGGAGCAAACAACCTTCAGATTCAAAACACAGTCGAATGTTGACCTTCATCTACAAGGCAATCCGACATACAGGTTTGTAGAGTTTGAGGTTCGAGCGAAACCAGACACTCAAACTAAGGGAAGACTTGGATTCTGCAGATGCATGGTTGCTTCTTGCAAGTCTCATACTGTTCGAAGGAATCCACGGACTTCTATGAGAAAACTACGCAAATTCTTTCTGAATCTCTGGTGATTTATGCGGTCAAGTGTTGAAGAAAGATTATTTGAAGTTGTGAGACACTGAAGAGCATTTGTTAACCTTGATCTGAACGTTGGGTTCACTTGTGTTGCTATCAACTCATTTGCTAAATTCTGCAAGAATATTAATAATCAGAATTATAAATGAGTGAGCTTCAACTCAGATACAAAAAGAGATGCATAGCATTTGGCAATAAATTGCGATTATTGCAAATGGTTGGTATGAAAAGTTTGGGACAACTTCATAAGTAAACATATCCAAATGAGTCCAAAAGGACAACTTTTCTCATTTGTCAAGTGTATGCATGGTCTAAAAGAAACAGGTTACGTAAGGAGGTACCTGATAAACACTTTGTTCACAGAGTATCAATGGAAGGAGTGCATCTGCTGCCGGGCCAACAAGATCCGAGCTGTGACATAAAGCAAGACATGTGTCATCCAGGGTTTTCAAAAAAACAGAGCAATAGGTCAATGAGATGTATGTCATAAGACCAGTATTGGAACAATACCAAACTACAGAAGTTCTATAAATGAATACTTGATAAACTAAAACATTCTATAATATAATAATTCTCTACGGATGGACCCCACTTCAATCTATGATGATATATTTTATATTTTCGAATCTATCCATTCATCCATCTATCTATCTACTACTACTACTCCGATATATTAATATGAAAATATTTTTTTGGGAAACCGTATATAAATTTTATGGTCCTCATGTATAACATAAATTGAAATTTTAAAATCGACTAGAATTACGAGAATAAATTACATTGAGACTTTGACTCTATAGTTAATAACATAGAGTTATGTTAACTATTCATGGATAGGAGATCTCCATTATTTTGTCAAATTATAAATTAAATATATTTCCTTGATCGATAAATGGTCATAGCTATTAGCTCCAAGGTAAATTGTGATTATAATAAATTCATCTATACTGAAGTTCAAAAGAGAAAAAAATACTATTTCACAAAAATAATTCTCAATCTGATTCGCTATCAAAATAAATCAATGTGATAACATTAATTTTTGGGTCAACATAATGTGTTTTCTCGTGGATTAAATTTATATTGAAGATTGATAAAATATCTTACTCCCTCCGTCCCAGCTCAACTTGTCATTTTAGTTTGTCCCCATTGAACTTGTCAGCCCATAAATGAAAACAAAAATCAAATATTAATATCCCCATATTTCATCCTTATTACAAAAATGTCACTTAAAAACAAAAGCAATCTTAAAATGTCACAAAAGTCAAACACTCATATCCCATATTTCACCCTTATTACAAAAATGTCACTCAATTATCTTAAAAAACAATAGTCACTTGCTTTTTCTTAACCTCCATGCCTAGTCAAACTAGGCAAGTTCAACCAGGACGGAGGTAGTAATTTTTACTTGACCAAATGTGTATTTATTGGAGAAATAATGCATCAAGATTGCTTTCATATTTTGATTACTTTAGTTGATTAAATATAAGTTCAAATATTTACCATATGAATCAACAAAAAAATTATTTATTTAATTAATAAATTTGCATGGAGTGTATAGAGGTTTAATTGTGCTTGGTATAGTTTAGGCTTAGTTTTTAGTCTGAGTCTTAACATGCATGCTAGAGTTTCTACAAGATTTGAATTTTCTTTTCTTCTCACCTGTAATCTTCGAAAAGAAGAAGTTGCAGCAACGAACGAAGGAACCGACTCAGAATGCCTTCATGAAATTTTCCATCAGGGTCCTTGTAACTGGTAGCATGTGATCCAAGACCAACTTTACCAGCACTTTTATCCTTGTAGTGATGGGATGCAAGTGCATTAATAGCTCTTAGGCACAGATCCACAACTTCAACATCCTAACCACAAGCAAGGGAAATAAAAACAGGATACAGTAGAATAGTGAAAAGGGGAAACATCTTTTGTTACAAGTATACTTGCAATTCTTTTCATCAGAAACTACATGACAAACCTATGTCCAATACCAACCTTTCTAAATTCTTTTTTCCTTATAAAAAAAGGATAATCTTTACCTGGTGCCGAAGACCATAATCAAGAGTTCCAAGTATGTGATTAAAGGCTTCAATATTTAGCCGTGCGATTATTTCAGGATAAACCTCCAGCATATGTGATAACAGTGAAAAATACTGTTCAAGAACAAGAAGACATGATTAGTTTTCACAAAAATCCAAGTCCTCCTTTATCCCAATGAGAAAAGAGCCTTACGCTGTGGCAAAGTTTAGGGTATTTAAGGAGGTCCAGAGTTATCAAAGGCATTACTATGTGAAGACCTGTATAAACTACCTGCAACAGAGTGCAGTCAAAACTACCATGGAACAGTGCACAAAGTTGCAATATGATTCATCCTTTTCATCTCTATAAAAAAGATTATGCATGGACATACCTGAGAAATATTTGTACCGTAAGCCTCAATGGGTTCAGATGCAAAATCAACCTGTAAGAACATATCTATCTCAGACTTGTATGTAACACAATAAGAGCAAGTACAACTATTACAGAGATGCATTGTACAACACTGATTCAAAAAGAGCAAGAGGTCCATGTATTGCAGCCCAAAAGAAATAGTTTAGCATTAAACACAAGGGGATCAGAAAGCATTACATATCATATGTCAAATGAGTGACTCCACCCTGACTCAAATTAGGGAAGTTTCAGATGGTGCTTTTTTATGCATACATCAATAGCTTCAGAAGATCATTTGATTGATCAAAAAGACTTTTGGGCATCCATTTAGAATACAAATAGATAAAAAAATTCTAATCTTTTCTAATTTAAAAAGCTGCTAATCCTTTTCTTCTCGATACCCCTGGAATGGAGGATCATAACCCCTTCAAGTGCCCTAGAGCAAGCCAAAAGACTCATTTGCACAGTACCCATAACAACTAGGGAGGTCATTCTTCTATTTGCACAACCAGCAATGTGTATTAATAAAGTTGTGGACACAACAAAGAAGATAAGTTCGGAAATGAGAGTAAATGTTTCCTAATAATAATGCCTTAGTATTGAGCATCCCTCAGTATGAGATTTCTGACAGTGGCTCAGATTCCGCATTCAAAATGGGATAAAAGATGCTTTAGCTATTTAAAATTGTGACTCAAGGATTCACCCATACTAACATACTAAAGGTAGAGATCAAAACTGCCATCTCTGTTGAACATAATCATTGTTTGTTTCATAGGGATAAAGAAACTACATCAATTAGTAGCAGAACCAGATATCACGTTACTGTATATTTGGAACTGATCCAGGTCCCACGGTCCAGGACTAATTGGTGCAGATTTACAGAAAGACTTGTTATTCAATGTGATAGGTTGATATGCAATCTACCATGACAAATTGTTATATTCCATGTCTGGTGCAAGATGATGTAAAATCCAAATTAAAATATGAGTTTCTCAACGAAATTAAGCAGTAGCCAATTGGTAGAAATTTTATAATCCCATATTGGCACTACAAGCTGTCCAGGGCTTTGAAACAAAGTCACTTTCTTCCCCAACTAACATAGAAAGAATTATCTATCCAACACCCTGGCATCCTTGTTGCATTTAATTTGTTGTTGGTCGCCAAGTCCACAAGCAAATCCAAGATAAGTGGATAGCAGCAAGGGGTCAAGAATTCTACCTTTTAGATAGGGTGTTTGGACTGGACTTGGCCAATCCGGATTTTGGATAGGCTCAATCAAGCCCATGTTCGCCCAAGGATTTGCAAAATCCCACAATTCTACCCGACTTTTCCTATTTTTTCTACAATTCTCAATAAAGTATTTATTTTTTCTACAACTCCCAACATAAAATATCTACTTCTTTTACAATTTCCACTGTTAAAATGACATCTCAACTATAATCATGCTCCTGCCATATAAAATCCCAAAACAAACACAAGATTTTCAAACTCACTCACAAAATCCTTCAAAAGTCTCAATCCAGATTTGCAAAAGCCACCTTAAGTCTAGAAAAAACATAACTGAGTTAGGACTTATGACATATTTTAACAATATCTATAACTCTTGGATTATGCTTTCCCATAATGACAAGGAAGAGTCAAGAGCTACCCAAAACGTTATGAAAATTCTCATGAACTATCTACAGTCATTGATAAAAGTTACATTGGGATATGATTTTTCCTTCTGAATTTTCCTCAGGAACATCTATGCACATGTTCCAAATTACTCCTCAAGACTAATGATAATGATTCTCAGGTATGCTTTTATAATGCAGTATGATATTGTAAATAAAACAAATGTTTAGCATTAAGAAAGTTGAAGGCAGTGAATGGGAAAGTGGAGTAATCTCCTTGAGTTGCACAATGGTGAATTTGTTTATTTTACCAGATCTTTTGAACATAAGTTCGAAAGAAGTTGTAGAAGAGCCCGCAAATCCTTATATTTTTCTGCATCTGCTTCACTACGTAAGCTGTTTGAAAGGCCAACAGAAATCTGGAGAAGTCGTCAAAGCATATGGGTCAATTATGGAATTTAGGAGGTAATAATATATATTACTGTAGTAAAGGAACAATTTATTAAAACTAAAACACGGCATGAATTGTGAAATCCTCTCTCTCTCTCTCTCTCTCTCTCTCTCTCTCTCTCTCTCACACACACACACACACACACTCAAAAATACTTGGCACTCTGAGATGTTAAGTTGTTTGAGATCCAATATCTAGATAAAGTTGATCATGCTACTTCCAAAATGTTGCTAAAACTTCTTTTTGGTATCACGTGAGAGGGAGCATAATGTATACAACAAGAGGCACCTATTTGTGTGCATACAGGCATAAACAGATGAATATAAACATCAACAACTGCACAAACACACACATACACACACAAAATTTCAAATCCACCATCAGAAAGAACTCGGTCATATTTCATAATCTGACCAGTTCCTTCTTCCTTGGTACATATATAACTACTATAAGTGAACTGGTCGAATAGTGCTTACCTTGCCGATGTTCTGAGACGAGTAAAGCTGAAGCAAACGCATACAGAAGTCAACAACAGTAGCAGTTTCTTTAGCTTCTAAGTAGATAATTTGGCCTTCCACCCAATCAGTGACAAATTTGAGTAGAAGGTAGACAACCACAGACTACATAAGAAAATATACAAGAAGAAATTACCAATTCATGAGGCAAAAAGGGGAAAAAAATGATTCAATACTGTGACCAGGATAGAAAAAGAGTGACTAAATAATTGATCAAACATAAATGACAATCATAGCAGAAAATATAAAGGAGGTAGTTTATGATCATGCTATATAAACAATATATACATTTTTCACAAGAATCGAAAATGGAGTATCCATATATTAGCCAAAGGGGTCATTTCCAACATTATCCACAAGAAAAAAGGAATGAAACCATCATGATATTAGTTAAAGATAAACTTTAAGGTTCCCTTGGCAACTAGATTTAATTGTTTCCATCGTTTTACTAACTAGAGATAGATTTCCATTTCCTTGGAAATACATCAATTAATAGGTGGATTTTTTAATTACAAGGCTGCACAACCTGATCCGAGCATGAACAGAGTGAGCATTGTAACTCGCCTGGCATCCCCTCAATCTTTAATAGAGAAAACAGGGATCTGCAGGAATCCAAACTATTCTCCTAAAGCAAGGTTCCATAAAATCTTTCAGATAAAAATGCATAGCCATACCTCATCTTTATATACTTGAAGAAAGATAAGAACTGGGTTCATAACTGAGAATCCCATTTCACAAATTGCCTTCTGTGTCCTAGGTTCTGAGGCTCTGGAAACTCCACGAAGTCGCTCCAACAAGCAACTAACCTATTGTGCGCCATGAGGAGACAAATCATATTGTATCGAGTATATAATAGGACATCAAATGCACAGTGCACAGGATTTACCAACAAAATGATATCAGGCTGTTGAGCAATGCTTTTGAGATCATTCTTGCTTGACAGTTCTAACAAATAGGCTGTCATATGGCTTGTCAGACTTTTTATATACCTTCAACAGTTTCAACAAAGATGAGGATACTTTAAATTTTGATGAGATGTAAGGTACTACCATAAACTGAAGCTTATGAAAAGGATACTCACTGATTTAATGCTTCGGGATTTTTCATGCCTGAAGCTGAAATAGTAAGTGTCTGAGCCAGTGAACGCTGAAATGAAATGACGTATTACAGTCTTTAATTAAGTATCACAAAACAAAGAACGGCACAAGTGATGGTGCGAGAATGAGATGGCTTATAATACTAAAAAAAAAAAAGGATTGGAGAAGTATGAGCAATCGAGAAGAACTCAGAAGGTATTTGTAATTTGTAAGACATGTATGAACCAAATATATCAACACTAATCACATAATTAAAATCAGTACCTGATGAACAGCGTTTAATGAGAACAGAACTCTTTCATTGGAGAACGAATTAGCTAAGTCCCTCCATGATTCCTACATGTATAACACATGTTTAAAATGGACAAAATTAGGAACATTTTAGTGTAATGGTCAAAATTAGATTTTACAGTTCTACAACTGCCATGGGTTTCCCCAAATAAATAAAAACAACAAACTTTTTTAAAACAAATCAAGGTCCACCATTGGTTCTACAGAGCTCTCCCAAAGAACTTTTTATATAATCATTTCTAGAGGTCTAGAAGCAGGAGATTTATCTACTCCCTCCACCATTCGCACCAAGAAGAATGCATAGCGAAAAAGTATAGCACCATATTAAGTTTTAGTTATTCCCTCCGTAAAGCACTTATGCCTAATCCCTTAACATATCTCCTCTTGGACCCACACAAAAATATTGCATAAGAAAGCATGTGCACGTAATGACATCAATACAAAAAATTGGTGGACAATTTTGCATGCACAGAGAGATGCTACTGACCAAGGTAACAAGGTGGGAAATAATATTCTTCCGTTTAACAAGTCCATGAAGCAGCTGGTAACATGTGGGCCCCTGTCATTGGATAGCTCATATTCTTTCAAAATTGTAATAGTCAACTTTCAGTTATCCAATAAGTAAACCATCAACTTAAAGGGGAAGACAAAAAAAGAAAAGAAAGAAAAGGACTAAGGATAGTATAAGACTACAAGAACTAGAACACAAAATAAAAACCATAAAGCGACTGCAAAAAGTAATTGAAAGACCTAAAACTCCAAAACAAACTAGAGATTGCATACCTGCAAGTCCTTCTCCCCAGGGTAAGAAACAAATATACTCAAAGAGATGCGAATAATTATATCAAGTACAGCTTTTCCATGATCATTCTCTCCACAGAAACTAAGCAATGCATTTGAGGAGTGTTCTGAAAGAGGTTGGATATTCCCATAGATGCTTTTATTTTCTCCACTTTTTACAGGTGGCATCAGGTATGTTGAAGCCCATCTTGCAAGAAACCACACAACTGCCTGGAATATAAAGATAAGTTAATGCAAAGCGACCATAAAAAATTTAAAAGAGAAATCTGAGATAGCATTGAAAAAGCTTCACATTTTGATGAATACGAAACAAGTGAAAATCCAAAAAAGTTGCTGTATTAAGCTGACTGATATTATGTGTCTTTTAGATCAAAGTATTAAGCTGGACAATTAACAGCTGAAACAGAATCAATTTTATGTCCATTATATTGTGTTTTTATAGAAGCATGTTAAAGTTGGCACTCAGCTAAACTACAATTTAAGGGCCAGTGGGTGTCATTGACCAATTCAAATCACACAAGTTGTTTTCACACATTTGATATTTCAGTGAAATTCCTAGACCAGCTCAAATCCACACAGGCCATAGCTGGGACCAAATAACAGAGTCTGGTGAATAACTCTCATACAAGTCATACAATTAAACCCCTAGTTCGGTACAAATTGAAAATTTTAGTATGAAGCAAATATCAGGTAACTTAATGTTATGATGCATATCGATCAAGACACTGTGACCTAGCCACTGAACTTCATGTGCTAAATAAATAGAATACTATCATTTTGGAATCTTGATTACGAATTTGAGCATTATATAGCTGATTCAAGAAAATAAACATCAAACTTCCAAATCAGAAAGCATCTGAAAGTTTTATCATTCCATTTTGTGCCAACTAGAATGATTCATGTTACTTGATTTAATTTCTGGCATTATATATCTTTCTGAGACTTATTGCTGGATGAATGCAATGTGAGCTTCCGATTCTATAGAATAACATGACCCACCTTTTTGGGACCCCAAATCCTCCTTATCAATAGTCACAAACCTCTAATATTCTGGATAAGTTTCATTCAAAGCCTACCCAAGATTTAGGGAGCCTTTTCCATAGTTGTAGAAACTGGGTTATTTGACTAGTGTTCACTTTCTTTTTCCATTTGCTTTTTTTTTTATTCCAAAGAAAAACAAAAACATTTTATTCAGCAGTGAAAATTCTTAACAAATGATTAGTAATAATCGGCTGCCTTACTCCACCGGAGGACTGAGCAGCTTAAAACCCATTTCATTTTGGTTCTTTATACAATTAAAAAGCTTTCATTTCATGTATCATCTACTTTAAACAAGAATACTATTTCAGGAAAAAGTGCAGAAAAGCAGCATGATCTTTGTAATCAACATAGAATTGTATAATGACATGTGTGCCTCGGGTGCGGCTATAGATACTCCACCATTAGCTAAACAAACACACCCAAATTTAAATGAATTAAAACAACCAAAATCTAAACACGCCCACTACATTACCATTTTAAACTTTTGAATTATAACATGAAATTAAATCATCAGAATCCTAGAAAAATAAAAGATCATAGAAGCAGATCCCAGCCTACAACAAACCCAAGTTTTCTTTCTTCCATTGTTTGACACACACTTCGGGCTTGGAGCTGTTTGACCATTTTTTGGATAATTGGTATGAACAATTCCACAAAAAAACATAGAAATATTGAAGAGGAATGACAGAAATTGCGAAAAATTTCAAAACAGTTCAACCCTAGTTGGTGAAACACATAGTGTGTTGTTCAACTAACACTTGTCAAACACTTGGGAGTTCAACCAATACTGATTTAACACTTCCTCTTTAGTTTGGCCAATAGAGGTCAAACAGTCAGTTTTTTGTTCTACTTGTATTGATTGTCTTCGCAATATTTTCTTTTTTTAGGTTTAGCACACGAAATTTTTCCCTACCCTTTTTAAAACCACAAAAATGTAATTTAAATTTACATTGTTCATTACAACTTACAAGTGTCTTTTAGTGCTCCATTAACGCTTTTTTTCTTCACCAAACAATGTCAGTTTTTAAGGGTTTTTTTTTTTTTTAGTGTAGAGTTTAAAACTTTGAAGAAGAAAATGATGATGTGTAATAGACATAAGAGTGATAAATTTAATTTTGAAGTTGAAAGAAAACAGAAGTTGTTCGACCTTGGTATGTCAAGCACATAGAGGTATTGTTCAACCAACTTTAATCGAACACTTCATCTTTTCAGGTCACACAGACAGTACTCCATTCTACATGTATTTATCAACCATATTCTTCAAGAATTTTTTTATTTTTTTTGGTTTAACCACACGAAATTTTTCCCTACACCACTTAAAACCCCAAAAACTTAATGATAAAATTTATTATTCCAAGTGTTTTTTTGATGGTCCATAATGATTTCTTTTTTACAAAACAATGTAGAGCTTCTAAGGTTTTTTCTTTTTTTTTTTTTGGTTTAGAATTAAAAACTTTGATGAAGAAGGAGAAGAAGAAAATGTGTAATGTCTATAAGAGTGAGAAACTAAATTTTGAGGTGTGTTTAGTTATTATTTATATTATTACGTAAATTAAATAGGAAGGGTATTTATGTCTTTTAACATATATATTAATTTTCATTTAATTTAATATAGGGTGTACCGTTTAGTAGAGGGTGCGAAGTGTATAGCCCCACCCATTTGTGTTATAAGATAAGTTTTCCGATAGACATGATCAGAAAACTGTAAAAAAGTTTTCTACTAACATTATGCCAGGTGAAATTCTACACCAACTAAACAAACTGAAAAGCTGAACCACTTCTGAACCAAGTTTCAAGTAAACAGGAGCATCATGTGCAATTTCATCTGAAGCCAGAAAGTTTGGGGCAAAGCATACTTCAAGCCAAAGAACAAGATCAATTATGCCCAGAGGTAAGAGGGGTTTGTGGGACTAATTTTACCCTCTAGAAAACAGAAGATGCAGCAAGTTGGCCACGAAAAATCAGTAATTCTAAAGATAAATTAGGATTACCTCCATAAGTCGAGGACTAAAAAAGGATGCTCGCATTTCTGGATCCAAACTTTGCTCAGCAAACTTTATAATTAAACTGCAGGAAATTCCAATAGAAATAATAAACTTCATAGAAACTGAGAAAGCAGGAGTGAAAAACTAAGAAATTCAGTGCTACCAAGAATTCATTCCAATGGCTGAATATAAAGCCTTCTATGGTAATTTAATTCACGGAGAAGTAAATACACATCTTAAGATGGTGAATTATCAATATTGTGTGGTCAATTTTTCTTTTGCCCTATCCTCATAACATGTTTAGACCTAGGCTTCATCAGACAATCAAGAATAAATTCCCATGTTGGATAATATTGGTTTCTGGCATGCAGAACGTTACATGATAATATCATTGAATATCTTTAAAGACATCACCACCATGATAGTAATCAATACTTAGGGTCCTTGATGTAGCCATCAACAAAAATGAGCCATAAAGGTCAATTATGGTGGTTAACAATACAATCAACCACAAATGTTCCAATTTCAGTAGTACATCATAATAGAAGAGTCATTTTAGGTGTTTCGGAAGATATTCTCCTGAACTTCCCATTATTTGCAGAGCATACAGTGTATTGCTATTGACAGTATTATGAAAAACAACTAATGAAATCCTCAACAATTGGCAAAACGTGAAATTTTGGTTCATATTTTAAGGCAATAACAGATCAAATGTTTCTGTTCAAGTTAGTAAGTTCATGGAAAATGATTCCTGACATAAGATTTATGGCCCCAACCCCACGATAACAGATACTTTATGTTAGAAACAAAATTGATTACAAATTTGTAAGATTATCATCACTTATAGTGGCCTTAAAAGCAACTTCTACATTTAAGTTTTTCTTTTTAATGAGCTTGGGGGAGTGGAAAGGAGGGGACAATAATGACAAGAAAACTTGCATGACCTATTCGAACATTGGTCGTCACATATTCTTAAAGATTAATGGTTTGAATAAGCATGTACAGCAGTTTAACAGCATGTTGATATAGGTTGTCAATGTTTAGGATGATGTACATAAACTCATTATTATAGTGCAATAGACTGAAAGTTGAACAGATTGATTCAACAAAGTACAATCAACAACCTACTGTAATACACAAAATACAATAAGAAAACCTACCCACAGAGTATGACAACTGGGTGTTTATCCACCTCCGTAACATTAGTAAAATGCCTTTCTATCTCCTTTGGCACCTGAAAATGTAAAATTTTAACAATAAAAGAATAGTCAAACTTCACAATTCAGTTAGTCCTGGAAACCTAGAACTGTTATTTGAAAGCAGATGTGATTTAAAATAATCCTATATTCCCAAAAGACTCAAACCTCATGTGGTTATGTTATCAAGCATAAGACAGCATTTCAAACTGTCCCTGGAGAGGCTTTTTACTCTCCTAGGCATAAGTGCCGGATGTGGGCTTAGGACACCCAAACTTTGATGTCAGGCTTTAAAAATTATAAGATAATATACACAAACAACTAATTCATAAGAAAAACATGTTTAAAAGTATGAGAATAATTATGTTTCAAATAACAAAAAAATAAAGGTTGATCTTAATCCAATTAGTCAAACATAAAAAAAGTAAAGTATACTTGATTCCTCAAAAGAAAACTTATCAGGAAAGAAAGATGAATTTAGAAATAGAACAAAATTGTACAAAGCAGAAACTTATTCATGGAGAGAGAACAGAGAATTTGAAGAATGCTGGATTGGAAACTTCAAAAGATAACTGGATACCAGAATCAAATACCACCAGAAAAGGAACCACGACACTTTATTCCTTTTCTTTTCATTTTTTGGGGAAAACAGTTAATTTTTTTACAATAAATAGGTTTTCTTACAGAGGAAGTTTACAAGACGACAAGAAATCCTGGAAATTACCTGATTATATTACATAAAAAGAGATTGCAAATCTTTGTGCAAGTTCCCAAAATTACATCCCTAAACAGACCAACGCCTTTGCACCAAAAAGATGCAACACTGTAACTTTTTCCCACTATTGAACATGTTCATTTGGATTGAAATACACGGTCATGGCAAAATAGCTGACTTCCACAACATCTTATTAATTTCTATGCTTCACCAAACAAACAGGATTTAATCTTCAAAATGGGACTTAAACCGGTTTTTATTAACTTTTATCATAATTGCAAACAAACAAGCAATAAACTTATTAAGTTAAAGTAAACGGAGAAAGCAATAAATGATTATCATGACTCATAATTGCATATCCTAACTTATAACATTTAACAAAACCTCTGAACCTCGTGAAGAAGTCCTTGAACAATCCATGTTAAAAATGGTTTCACGTAGAGAAGTTCAAAGACAAGAAGCACTACATGTCGCGCAAAATAAATGCAGGTCACAAGTTGTTTGCATGGAAGACAATAGACAGAAGCATAAAATATAATAGTAGACAGCAGTAGAAAAAAAAAAGATAAAAATGATGATTACCAAAGGAGTTTCACCCTGTCCTTCATCAGCCAAAACATGCCCAGCAATGAGTAAGAGAGAATAGAGTTCTTCCAAAGTCTCGGTTGGATCACTTAAGCCTCTGCCCTACAATAAGCGTGAAAATATTAGAACACAATGTGCTGATAAAAGAAGTCATTGCTGGTGCACTTGATACTTGATAGAAACCAAAATTGCAAGAGAACAGGGACAACAGGGACAGAAACAGTCTGGATAGCCTCATTTTTATTTGCTGGAAATCATTACATATGTCGATCCAAAAAAAATACATGATGGTGAAAACTGGGCTGCCAATTTGAGCCTGTTGAAATTTTTATCTATCCGTTATTCTTGAACTTCCAAGCTGAGAAATAAAATGTTCACTTCCCAATAAAACCTTTGCAATTCATGTTCAACTGCTCAAGACAATCTAGCATAACCCAGCATATAAATGCTCAGGTTGAAAGCAGTATACAGCATAAGTGCATTGCAAATTTAACTAATTGTTGACCTCTAATGGCAGAAGGCTTCACCCTTGAAGCTTCCCACACTTACTAAACCATATAAGCCATCACCCAGTAACAAACTAAAGTAGCACCATCTAGCATTCACTTCATGTCTTGGCCCATAAAGTTGAGAAATGACAAGGGATATAATGATGAAGGATTCACCCTTGACAAGGGATAACAAAATGATGAAGGATTCAATCTTGGTAATATCCATGTATATTGTATATTATCATGGTGATACCAACTCAATTGGGCATGCCATGCACTTAACTCGTAAAGCTCTTAATACAGTTATCTTTTAGCACAGAGCACCTAATGTTAATCACTAATTATCAAACAGCCATATAACAGTGCTGTCTTGAGAATGTGTGTGCTAATAACCAACTTGATGAAGCTTAAATGTAACAGATTGTTGATCAATATTATTTTATTCAAAGCTAAGAAGACTATGCACCATACACGTTAATCTTTCTCCTATAATAGACACTGAAAGATCTCTCATCTCTCTAGTCACATGATTCAAGGCTCGTTTTGTTTCTCGATACTACTAACAGAAATTACATTTCCAGAGATCTAAAGTAACTATTTCATAGACATCATACTGAATAGATAAGAATATAATGAAATCTCATATAACAATACATTATCATGGAGCCATACTCTCTCTCAAAGTATTTAGAATATTACAATTAATCATAATGTTCTCGTAATGTGACATTATGCAATATTTTTCTATGTTATAATTTTGTGCTTAAACTTTCTGTTCTATATGCTGTTTCAAGAAATTCATCATCCAAATATTAGATGCCATGTTGAGTTTCACATTATATTTTGAATTAAACTCAATTCTCTGAGTCTGAGTTAAACTTGGAGATGGAAATCTTGATGCATATACATTATTGTTTATTAGTTATTTGCAGATCAGTATTTCTTAAAGCTAACTTTGATAAAATCCAGCATCTTTAGCATCTTTACACAGTGAATTCCATAAACTATGAAGCATTGGGCTTTGTTTATGTATTTAACATCAAATCTTTTTCCAAAGAATTTTTCTTTCCTTTCATATTTTATCACATGTAAGATATGTTGTGACTAGGGACAATTGGGGCCCCACACAGTCACGGATGCCAGTATGAATACGTCAATAACTTGCTAGTTGCACTGGTCAATAAATAAAGGCCAAGAATCACATGAATCACAAGTTAATGATATACATAAACTTTATTTGAGGAAGATAGTTAAAAATGAAATTTAAGTAGATTCATGAATGGAGGAAGAGTTACTTCAAAGAATATTTAGACTAAGAAAACAATATTCAGTACATTGATAAGCAATGTGGAGCAGAAGAAGTGAATAAATGGAAGCACTCTTTTTTTCTTAAGGGATGCCTCATACCATTTTATCCATCATTTTTGTGAACATAATTTTTTTATCTCTTCAATATATATATATGCATGTGTGTGTGTGTGTCATTCTGCTTAAGAAAGTGAGCAGGAGTAACAAAAAGAAAAGTAAAGAGTTTGAAATGCATTTGTTTGTATGAAAGGTTTCTTTGGAAGATAAACATTGTCTGTATGACAATGTCAGCATGAACGTATAATGAATAAAGTACCTGATGAAGCTTCATAATACGTTCTGAAAAAAGTTTGGTTAGAAGAGGGATTGTGGCTTCTACAGCTGCTCGAGCAATAAGAGCATAAGAGCTCAATCTCTCATCCATAGCTACAAAGAGAAAACTATTAGAGTGTAGAATTATGAGTTGATATAGTGATTTTAAAGATGACTTAAGTGGCAATAATTATGACAACAATATGATAATTTAATGAAAACCCTGTCACATAGCAATTTACCAGCAATGGAAGCCTGAAAATAATCATGCTCATCATCATCACTGAAGGCTGATGCTGAAGCAGCTGTTCAGAAAACAATGTTAGAATTAAGCACAGAAAGTTGCCCAACATGAAAAATACCATGAATAGCATAGAATTGCAGCATAATGTTACCCTTTAATTCAGACTCTACAATCAATGCAAAGAGATTAGCTGCAGCACTTAATCCTTCAGCTGGAAGAAAATGACATCCACTACCATCCAACTGCTATTCTTGTTTAAACAAAAAAAAAAAAAAGGCAGAAAGAAAGTCCATATTCAAGATAAACAAGTTGTATGTATTGCCAATATATAAATATATAAAAAGAAATTGATAATACACTCAACACAGACGAAAAGGACAATCATATAATGGACAAATACATGGAAAGTCCAGCAAGTTCAGTGTTTTCACTCTTCTGGGAAAATTTTAGGAGACAAATTTCCTGAGTAGTGAAAATACCAGACTCTATTGGCATAAATTCACTGGTAAACCACAAAAGTCAAGCATGAGTGAGATCTATTGGAAATTGCTATCATCTTTCATCACCACCAAATTACAAAAGCATCATTGTGTCACTGTGGCAACATTACACATTATCTGAACAAAACAGATCTGTAAACAGATATACCACACCCTAACTTTATAAGATACTAGAGCAAACTCATCCAAAGCCTTTCTCCGAACAACATCTACAGTTGAAAGATAGATTTTGGCATAAGCCCTGCATCAAAATTACATTTAACTAATGGCACAATGCCCCAACTTCCTATATACCTTCTCTGTGACAAATAAATGAGCAACATATTGGCTCTGTAATAACAGTATCTGAAAGTGTCTATTGTATACCAAAAAGGAAATTAAAAAAATCAACCTATTCTACAAAAGCAATTGCCAGAAACTATTTTTCTTGTCAAATAAGTAATATTGACAAGAATATTTTGCCAGCCCTACTCTCAGCAAAGAGATAAACTGCACATCATGACAATAAATGACGTGTATACCAGGGACAAAAGCTAAGGCACCAAGTATATACCAAGAGAAGGGCCGTCCATGTGTCTAGTAAAATATCGCGTGCCACCCAGCTCCACGACTCTTCTTCCGTGCGATTTTCCATAAGGTCTTTATATACTTCGCACATCAGAGCAGATAGTAGAGTAAGAGTCCCATAAGGCCTGTGCATAAATCAAAAGTACACTTAGTAGAAATAACACGTGTAAAATAATGTAGTTACAAAGACTTCAAAATGCCAAAAATTGTTTTCTTGGGTGAAAAGATAGGTTCTTAACAATCACCCATTTCCAATCTCATATAAGACTTCATCGCCAATTGGCCATCTCAAGGGGCTCATTCAACAATGGTCAGGTTACAGGTAGAGCATTCAAGTTAAACCTAAAACAGTAAGTGCTATGCATCAACTTGGATATAACTGACCTCAAAGATTTCAATAGATCATCAAATAAAATTGGGTCAGTCACAGTTGCCATAGACATAAGTGCACGACATCCATCCAGCAGCTCACTGCAAATAGCAAATAAGCAATATGCAAACATGTTGGCGGAACTAAAGAGACATTTATTGAAATCTTTACCTTTCACTTTTCCCCAATTTTATTGCTTGGGAAACAGCATCTGGTGGTTCCATCCACAGTACAATTCCAGAAAGCAGTTGAAGAAGGTGCTGCTTTTGCATGTGTCCGCTGTCTAAGTTCCAGGTATTTCAGTAATCAATACACACTACAATTTAATATTTAATAATCACTTATAACAGAAAGCAAGAGATGGAAAAGAAGATTTTTGCAATAGAAAATTTAAAAAAAGAAAATAAGAAAACAAGGATGAATGATATGGACTAGGTACATTTTTGCCTGAAAGGTTGGCCAAATGTACAGTTTTACCCCAAAAGTATTTTTAGTACCCAATCATTTTATTAGGAAATAATTTGAACTTAACACTATAAAATTATCTCGATCAACTGTATCCAAGGAGAAGATTATAATTTTAAATTAACCTAAATTTCATTTGAAGAGATGCTATTTAAATCAAGGTAAATTAATGGATTATGGCAAATTTGGGTATTATAGAAACTATCAGGGTAAAAAATAAAAATGACCTCTAGAAAAACATTTGGGGTACCAATGTCTTTTGCCCCATAATATAAAGGAAAGAAGGATGCAAGTTGATCCAGGTTTAAGGAAATATCTAATGGATGGTTATCAATTTGCTGGAATCCAAAGGAAAAGATCTTTTCTGATTGATTGTTAACGATTTCATAAAGAGGTTCATGAAATAAAACATACCAGAAGAAAAGATGGTTCCTGTTAAGGAGCAAAATTGCACCAAAAGTTTTCGAGCAGCAACTGCAAGAGGGCAGTCAATCCAGTAACCTTCACATGAGAACTTTTGCCTCAGTGCAGTATAGAAATTCGAAAGCCATCCGACATGACCACTTGAAATTAACAAATCACGCCAGCCAGGACCAGGCTTCAAGCATCAGAAAAGGAGAAACAAGTATAAAAATCAAAACCGTAGGTGTCAAAGACTAAAAAAAAAAAAGAATATTCATTGAAAATATTAATTAATATTATACGTGCAGGATATTAGAAGTAATAAAAATTAAATTAGACAATAACAAAACACATATTCGGCCATTATTTATCAAACTTAGAAATAAAGGGATAAAAAAAGGCAATAGGAAAGATGATATAGCGCTTAAGGTGCCAGCTAGGGATGAAATCAAACCAAACTTCTGGATACTTGATTCGAGGTCATCTGCTAAAAGCACATTTGAGCTTGGTTGCAAAAAAGACAACAAAAAATTGTACATATTTTTACCATCTATAAAATCTAAATCTCAGCTTTAAGTGAGTTCAGTAAGTATATAATAATAAAATAAAATAAACAATTGTACAAACTACTCAAGCCTGAACTGAAGCTCATTCGAGCCTGCTCAAGCTCGATTCAATTAATATATAAACAAGCTCAAGTGCAAATTTTAAAGCTCAATAAAAGTATAAACAAGCTTGAAGAGTATTGTCTGGCTCAATATGATCCATTTACATCCCTAAATATAGGTAAGTCAATATGGTGATTAGCAAAATACTGAGCCCGCACCAAACCTGGGTAAATTATTTTGGACCCAGCTCAAGTATATAGGTCAATTCCCTAGCTTTGGCATATAAACATTACCCACAAGCTTCTCCTTCAATTCTTTATGTATCGTGAAATACTTTAACTAATTATTTATTCTATTACTAGAATCTTGAAATATTATTAAATGACACTCTACAGGGATCATATATATCATATTCTACCATTTATTTTTACATCAATAGTCAACCTCTCAAAGGGAAAAATTGTCAAGAAATTCAATAGTATATGATATCTGAAGACAAAATCACCAAAACCACTAATAAAATGCTATTGAAATTCTCTTCAGGCAAAGAAAAAATCAATTTGAATTGAACTCAAGCCAATCATCATATCCCAGGCGCAGTTAAATATTTATGAAATGTATATTCCATATCATGAGCTCTAATATTCTACAGTGTTCTTGAGACTCAACATGTCAGGTGCAATTGAAATCAAGCCCCAGAATAATTAATCAAAATCAAGCTAAATTCCACAAACGTAATTATCCATAAGTAAAATAATTATTGTTGATTTTAACAACTCAGCTCCTGCAGCTTCTTTTATTTATGATCAGCACAATTGGTCCTAGTTATGGTTACCACTCACCTGAACCAATAGACACTCAGACCTTCTAGGACTTTCTTGCTTCATTCCATCATGGAACAAATCCATTCCTCTTATAGAATTCTCAACAGCACTCTTGCCTCGAAAATCCCAATTCAAGATTTGAAGCATCAGACGTAGAGCTGCTGAACAGACTTTAACTTCAGGAACTTCAGAGGCAGCTCCGAGAATACTATTTGACACGTTAAAAGCAGCATGTTGAGCCCATGAGTAGAATGCCTATGAAATGTGAAATACAAGGAAAAGATACTCTTTATCAAGTGAGAATGAGCTTATAGCACAGGGAAATTTCAAACATGGCAATAGAAGGAAAGCAAAAGAAAAGATCTTAAACAACAAAAGAAATAGTCGCATATTATGACAAACCTTCAGATAGTCTTGCTCTAGTGATATTAAGCACTGCTCATGGAATTCTCTAGGAAGCCCCATAGCAGTAGATGTAGAGGGTGAAAATTCAGACACCTATTGGAATGTACAATATGTATACCATGAAATGAGAGAAGATTCAGATAATAAAGATCATAAAAACATAAACAAAGAGAGAGCTTATCTGGCTATCAATGAGAAGATGCATACCAATGATTCTAGAACACTGATTCCAGAAAATTGCACAGCTAGACCATGGATCCCATCAACAGCTTGTTTCACCTGCAACATAAAATCATTAGATTTTAAGTGAAAAAATATGTTGCACGTAAACCAAAAACATCAATGTCAGAAGCAGATAGACTTTTAGAATTGTATTTCAGAACCACTATATTGCCTTAAAAATAACAGAGATAGCCAAAAGAACAAAAACATCAACCATGTTGATGGAAATGTTCACATCCACCTCTCTAAGGCTTTATCTTTCAGTATTTACCTCCTTTGATGTGGCAAATGCATCCAATCTAACAACATTTCAGTAAACATTCTGGTGAAACTCTAATGACAAATCAAAATATTCCTGTAAACTAAGGCACTAAATCCAACACACAGATTGAATGTATGTGGCATAATGCATAGTTTTAAGAATAATGGTGAAAAAATATATATCTATGGTTACTCCAATGCCATAAGTTAATCCCTTTTTTTTTTATATAGAAATCAATCATATAGAAATTATCATAAATGGTACCCCTCCAATCCAGTTTTATGAAACCATTTGGGCTCAGTGTCAAGACCCAAGGAGGATTCATAAAGTGAAAGATTTAGGTGTGTTCACATGTTTACCCTTGCAAGTAGTAGTTTAGAAGTAGTGGTGTGACGCTATTATTTCTGTTAGTATATTTTCTTTTTTGCCGGGGGGGAGGGGGGGGGGTAAATCCATTTTATGAATTGTGGCACAATTTTAGTCATTCAGAAAAAATAAATGAGAGATAACTGAGGCAGTATATCTAACATATAATCCATTTAATTTAAATAAGGAGTCATACTATCGATTATGGTGATTTGGTCTCAGACTTTGAAATATGTAATTTAAAAAGAATACTCTCTTAATGTTCAAAATTGTCAATTATTTAAAGCACGTGTAATCATATATAACATAATCCAGATTTAGTTAGATGTTGTTTAGAGTTCATTTTGGTCTTTTACTTCTTTTTAAAAGGTTACAAATTGAAAATCCAAGTGATCCTTTGATTAGCTTCAAAAACGACGCATATATTTTCTTAAAATTGACGGCATTTTTTTACGTGGCCATCCGATTGGCATGACTTTTGGGATCTCTGACTAGCATAAAATTAGGAGGAATGATTAACATATTATGGAAGGTCTAAGTGAGTAGAAGTATCTTCTTACCTATTTTACATTTTGGTATTAGCCTTTAAATAATACCTTCATTAGCAGAGTGGTGCAGGCAATCGTTATCGTTCAGATCAGCATAGCAGAGGGCGAGAATTATCTTGCTGGAAAGATCACTCTTGGATCTCTCATTATGTTTCCTTCCCTTCCATAATACAACAACTTGTTCATTTTTTTATAATAATCAATATTGATTCTTTAACTCCATTAATATGGTACCTAAAGTAAAACTAGATTAGATGATACTTCCACTCAATCAGAGATCCCATTATCAGGTTGATGATTGATCAACTAATTTATGCCAATCAGAGATCCCAAAAATCATGTTAACCAGACCTCCTATTATTATTCTCTTTGATTGCTCTTCCATCAAAAGTAGATTATCCAATGCCTAAGTCCCTGCTTTCAGTTTTCTCTAGCGGGCCCAGTTTTAAAATAAAAGTAAAAGGTAAATTTCAATTAATTTCACCATTAGTAAACATAGTATGATTTGATGGTTAACAATGGCCTCAAATACAACTTTTGTCTCACTTAATTTTGAGTATTTTAGATTACTTTTTCATGTGCTAGAAAAATTATGTCAGCACTTAGTGAAGAAAGTCAATGCACCAATAGAGATCTTCTGACAAGAAGAGTACATATGCTCAGACCACAGGCCAAAGAAATGCCATTGCTTCAAAAGTAAACAGAAGGATAAGAAAACAAAATAAAGTTCTTCATTACCTCAAGGAAGAACGCTTCCTTCTCCGATGCTGTAAAATCTAGCCTAAATGAAGAGCATGGGAGGTAAAATTATTAGAGGATCAATTGAAATCATGGCTAAGAAGCAATTAGTCAAATTTGATCACAGAAAATGTCAATTGACTTACCAACCCCTTTTAAGCAACTGAGCAGCCACAGAAGCAACCTTCATTAGGACATAACCCTCAGGTGAATTAGCATGTTTCATGATAAAGCATAAGCAGAAACTGCATTAAATAAACTAATGGTCAGTAGAGAATTTAATACAAAATGCCAGCAAAAAGTTCTTTCTGAAAGCTACATAGCACATAAGCATTTCTTGCATAACAGCTGCTAAATGAACAGATTGAGGCTCCAAGACCCTCTGTCGCTTAAGTACAAAGCAGTGCACACGATTTTAATTACGTTCATAGAGGAAGAATCTTTCACCACAAATAACTACTAATTGAACCCCTAATATTTTACAGGAAAATCACTGATCCTGCTTGTTGGGTGGCAGAGCATTAAATAATACTGGTCAAACCAGTAAATATGTGTAGCAGAACAAATGAACTGTTTCATTTATACAAGAAAAGGCCACAATACTGGTAGCAGAGCACTATGTGGTTACTTGATCTTAAGAATTTTGTAACTTTTTTGGCATTGCGCTGATATTTTCTGTAATTATTGCATGACAGTATCTTAAACTATAGATATGTATAGAGTTGATTTGTTTTGAACAATATTATGACCCAAAAAGCAAAAACCATCCATTATTAAAAGAAAATGAACAAAATGAAATTTTAATAGAAGTAGATGTTTTTCTGCATTTTGAGGCTAGTGCTGTTTGCCCAAAAACCCAGAAGGGATTGGCAATTCAGTGAAGCCTTGTGCCTCGAGAGAGAGATCCCAGAATCAGTCCTGGTTGCATTTTTCTGCTTTCCATAAGAGTGCTCCTAACTGATGAGGTGAAGAACATACAGCTACATCAAGCATTCAAGCCACCCTATCACGTCATTCTCATGACTCAGTAAGATGTCAGCTTACATGAAACTGTATATCTGATAAATTTCTTCATACACCAGGTATCCCAAATGATCATCTATTATTAATCTTAAACAAACACACACACACACACACACACACACACAAAAGAAAGAAAGAAAGAAAGAAAGGCATTACACAGAAGGTGGAGGTTTAATTTTTTTTTATTTTTTTTTCAATTGGTCAGCTGTTTCAGTATCTGTAGACAATTACATATTCTGATAACAAGATAGTTACTCATTCAAGTAACTCAATCTCCATATTTTTCAAGTTACCTAATCAATCCTTTCCTCTCATCGGCCTCAAGGAAACCCCATTCTCGTATTGCAGCTTCTCTAATTGCTCCAGCAGCCTGAAATCTTGCAATTGCCAACTGAGAATTTTCTGAAAAATTGATTTAATTCCAGTAAGAAGGCAATCTTTGTTTAGTTGTTTTGGTTAGGATATAGTACTATTGTTGTCAGAATTCTAGATTCCTTAAAGAGAATCTAGATTGGCTTTTCTCAAGGACCAAAAGCACACCAGTCACCTTTTTGGCATCATAAATGCAGGTTCATGCAGAAACATTCTCAGAATAGGTGCAGATTGGATTCATGTGTTTTTCTTTATATGAGAAACACAAAGTTTAATTGATTGAATGGTAGATAATACAATAGGACAAGGAATCGCCTACACAAGTACAATAATGAAAAAACACAAATCCAGTTCCTAAAACTATGTGATACAACAAAGGATTTGAAATCTGCAATAATTATTTTTCATTTATGAAATCTGCTCACCCAAATGAATTTAAGAGCTTTAGAATACTGCAATTATATTAAGACCATCCGAACAATATAAGAGTCCTTGCATGTTATATGAGCATGGATATCACTGGCTAGCAATTGTTGGTAAAAGAACTTCACAATGTTATAATATTGATTAGGTAGTTTGGTAGTCTAGTAGATCAAAGCTCAAAAATATAATAATGTTTATATATAAGCATACATACATATATATACATTTATGCTTGCGTGTATGATGCACTTCTATGAAGCTATATGTACCAACTGAAGAATGACAATGCTACATAAAATTTGGCAGCCAGGTGTACCAGAAATAAGAAGACACAATAAGAGACCTCCACTGATCAAAAACAATTAGTACTGGAGACCATCTTCCATAGAACAACCAGTCCAGTCAATTTAGCTATCAGATAATGGAAGATAAACAAAATGTCCTACTAGCTGATATTTCATTTACTGCAGACAATGACTAAGGCCAAAAATTACATAAACATAATAATAGCTGTATATCAGCACTTCCAAAGTTATGTTTTATAAGAGATTATTTTCAGTTGATACCAAAAGGGAGTTGAGGTGAAGCTTTAACAAAATTAATGATAGTACATAACGAATTCCGACCATTTAATTTAAGCAGAGTCAAACTATCTACAAGTAATTCCATAGACTAGTTTGTCACTGTACAAACATATTAAATTTTACCAAGCAAACAGCTCTCATGTGCAGAAATCAGAACTGCATAAACATACCTAGAATGAATTGACATGTCTGGTATGGGCGAGGAGATTGGCGTAACTGATAATAGGGTTGCTTCAGAAGCAGCTGGATTCACATGCATCTGTTAAGTTTCGTCAATGCATTTCCATTGATCCATGTATCCCAACAAGTAAAAACAAACAAGGTTGAGGACTTCAAGACTTGCAAGATATGAGAAAAAAACAAATAAACTATTATCTTGTATAGTCATTCTTCTTCAATTTGTTCCCAATTTATGTGAACAATGTGGCTTGTAACATAGTGAACACCCAACATATTAATTAATCTATTTTTGCATTGGCAGTGACACTAGTCTTTAAATAAAATTCCATGATAACATATCATATCAAAGTTTCATACAATGTCCTCTATAATAATGATCTTATCCTTTCTGGCGTCATCAAGATCAATCAGGTTGGATGGTGGAACTATTGTACTTTGCTCATGGTTATATTAAAGATCCATTCAAGCTAATAATGATCACAGATTTACAGCACGGTTACAAGGACCATAAATGAAAGAATAAAATGATTGAATCTTAACTTAAAAGAAGCGGAATTGAAATGAAGCTCATAACAGAACTACACTACAGAACTAGTAATTATTAGTTAAGCAACCTAACATAATGATCAATAAACACCACGAAATTAACATTGCAATTCACTAGAGCATTTACATTCCAAATTATCGATTCAAAACAATGGGGCAGCAAGAATCACTTCCACAGGTGAATTCCCTATTACCGGTTTCACTCAAGCTACAAAATTTGCAGGACATGTTTACATTCGAATTTTCATCAAACAACACCAATCAAAAAGATTAACGATCCCAGAATATACAGGGCAAAGTTAAATCCCTAAGGCAATTTCAATTCAGCAGAAATGTAGAATATTGGTTTCAGCTTCTTTTTATTAGCCTACACAAGATTATTCAACAAGATGAGGGTTTAGTGAAGATATATAAATCGATAAACAACCTGAATAGATTTGCAGGCAAGCTCGATAGATTGCATGGTGGCTTGGAACTGAGCCAAATCCGGTGGGCCGGCGTTCTGAGGGAAGCCTGTAGGCGTCGCCATCACTGCAGAGTCGACACTGGTGTGGGTTTGTGAACGAGAATGGGGTTTTTTGCTAATTTATTTTTCGCAGGCAGTTATTTTCTCCCCCCAAATTAAAAATGAAAATTAAGTAAATTTCAAAGACTAAAATATCCCTATATTTATATATACTAGGTTTGAACTAGTGTCATTTAATATTTATCTCATTTTTTATTTTATAATTCGTATTTATTGTTATATAATAGTAAATTTTTACATATGTGTGATATTTTTTCTTTATTCTTAAAATAATATTTCTTAGGGTACATTTAAATATGTGGATTTAAGGAGGGATTTGAAATCCTTGGTAGCAAATCCACTGATAGTGTTGGGTTGGATGTGAATTTAAAATTCATAGTTTTCATTTTGAGCTAATTTTAGAGTCATTTTGGTGGATTTCAAATCCACTCAAACTTGAAAGGATTTGAAATTCACTCATTTCAAATTCTGGATTTGAAATCACTCTATCCAAACAGAACCTTATTGTTTTCATTAACACAAAATTGTTAATATATAGTTCTTAATAGGTGTTTTAATTATTGCATTAGGTATTTTCATATATTTCTGTAAAAAGTATATAATATATCACATTTTTATTGCTCGAAAACATCTGTTTTGTTCAATGTTTGTCCTAAGTGCACTCATTATTAGCTTTATGTATTGGTTTATTTTGTAATTGTGTTCTTTTTGTGATCTTTTTATTAGCCTTAACAAATTGTTACATATTGTAATATTTTAATACAATTTCTCGATTGTTTAAGGGGGTGGTTGGACTGAATGTGCACGTTTGAATTTTAGATTACCAATATCCGAATCATGTTATTTGTTTGAAGAATCTTATAACTTTTTTTTTTGTCTACTTCATCCACTTTTTTACAATGTGAACTGAAAATATTAGCTCTTTTTTTAAAGATAAAATAACTATACATCATATATTTTTCTTATAATTCCCTATATGATGACATATTAATTGTAATCCTACTTTTTAAAATCTCTAAACAAACATAAAATTATCAAATTTCATCATTTTTATAACTCACTTTCATATATACTTGCCAAGTTTACATATGTTTTAACCTAAACATATTCTAAAAAATTTTAAGCACCTATTTTTTGCTAATGTCATTAATAATATTGTTTTAGAGTTTAAACACAATTTCAAAGTACATTATTTTTATTTAATGTCTTACATTACCGAACTAATGTTTGCACATTATTGCTTACTTTTTTTTTTTTTTTTTGCCAATTTGAAATGTTGGACAAAAACAATAATTCAAGTTTGAAACCAAAGATTTCACGTAAAAAAGATAATACAACATTAGCAAGCACTTGTAACTTACATATTTATTTTTTTCCAAGCAATTGTTTTTTTATAATACCCTTTAAAATTTCTAAACAAACACAACTTTTCATTATCTAATGTCAAATATGTTTCAATCTCACATATCTTTAGGTTTTTTTAACACCTATTTTTGGTAATGTCATTAGCAATATGTTTCTTAATTTAAATTACAATTTTAAAGTACATTATTTTATTTCATGCCTGACATTACCGAATTTTAATATTTATATGTTATTTTTTTCTTGAATCCTCTAAATAATTTTTTCTCTAAAGATTTTTATTTTTTTGAGTTTGAACTACTTGAATGTTCTTTTGTAAAATATTATTAGCACCTTCAAATATCTTTTATTTATTTATTTTAATTACTTAAAAAGTAGTAGCAGAATTACTCTTCAAAATTTGTTTTATTTTTTTTGAAATTGAAATGTTGGACAAAAACAATTATTCAAGTTTGACACCAAAGATTTCATGTAAAACAAAAAAAGAAAAAAACAATACAACATTAACAAACATTTGTAACTTACATATTTATTTTTTCCAAGCACTTTATTATTGTAGGGTAGTGGGGTGTGTATTTAATTGATATTAATATTTTGATATTTTATAAATAAAATAATTTTTAAGGAAGGACACTTGGCAACATTATAAAGTGTCACTTGTCGAACACTTGAAGGTGACACTTGGCAACATTGTAAAGTGCCACTTGTTAAACACTTGAGGGTGCAAACCACACTTTTATATATATAATATGTCCATTCCTCTCACGCATTCTTCATCATGTTTCGCCTATGTAATTGAATTGAGAAGCTCCTATGTATGAACATAAAAACTTGTTTATCCATGGGGCACGGATCCCCCAACCCACCTGACCCGACCCTATTAACTTATGGCCCGTTTACTTTGGAGGTCGGGTTTGTTTGGATTGATAAAAAAAGTGGGATTGCACTGTTCATGGAAGACAAAAAAATGTTAATTTGAGTGTTTGGTATGAAGGTTTAGTTGTGGGTTTAATTAAATTTTTGTTTGATTTGAATGATTGTAAGTTAGTTGAAGTGAGTTTATTTATAAAATCTTGTTTGGTATATTGATTAATATGGATTAAATGAATGAAATGACAATTTTACCTCAAACCATATTTTATTATATTTTGCAATTTAAATTTATTTAAAAATGGATATATATCTGGTCAAAATTTCATCAAGGAAGAGAACTTTTTCTTCCCCCAAATTTTCCCCAAATTTCACACATCTAGAACATGAATTTTTCCCCTTAATTACATTAGATTTCCATGTCAATAAACTGGTTCTCTCAATCTCTTTAGCATCACCGTCGCTCGAGCCGCCGTCGCCGGTACCGCCATCGCCACCTCTGTCGTTCTCGTTTCTGCCGTTGTCGCCCTCATTTCCACCACGAAATCCTAGCCATCTCTCCCACGCTGCCGCTGCTACCGCTGTCGCCGCCGTTGCCCCCACTTTCGTTGTCCCCGCCGCCACCTTGTCGCTGTTGCACCCCTTTATAACTCTATCTGTTATTTTCCCCTTTCTCCCTACACACACACACTCTCTCTCTCTCTCTCTCTCTCTCTCTCTCTCAATAGCGCTCTCTGGGGAAGAAGAGATCGTCACTATTCACTGTCTCTTCTTCTTCAGTTTGCATACAATTTTCAATTGTGAATCCCTATTATATGTATGGGTACTTCAGTAAATAACTCGAACAAGAAGGGCATAAGGATCATTCAGTTATGAATAGTAAGGGTGGCTTTGGAATTTCACAATTGTTACTGTTGGTATTGGATTAAACCCACCAAATTTGGTGGGTTTATATTACAGCAGATAGCACACCCCAATCCGGAGAATAAGCCCAGTTACTTTTTCAAACCCGGGCCTATAACACACAAAGTAAACATGTGTTTAGGTTGTATTATAAACCTAAACCAACCTAAACCATCAAAGTAAACATGCCCTTAATAGGTTAGTATATACATTTATTTTGCATCTGATTCTTTTCCTTTTTCTTAACTGCGTTCCTATTTTCCCTTTCTCTTCCTTCATCTTCTCTCTTCGGGTTTCTTCTTTATTCTTCTTCGTTTCTTTTTCTTTTCTGTTGGTCCCAAAAAGGCTGATAGTAGGCTTAGAGGGGGTGAATAAGCCTACTGTATTTTCAAACTTTTCTCCTTTTCTATCGGCTCTATTCTAGGATCAGTAACCTTTTGGGAGGTTACTAATCGGAGTGGTTTGCGGAAGCTTATTTCTCATTGTAGAGTCAAGTAGGAGATGTGCAACTTAACTTAGAGTAATGCAAGTAAAGCAGTAAGCACACATAGACACAAGGATGTATAGATGTTCGAATGTGGAGTAAGCCTTCTACGTCCTCTCTGCCTCTTCTCAAGAAGGAACCTTTGTTAGGCTAGTTGCTTTACATAGACCTATCTATTACAACTCACGCCTAACAAGCAAGTAGCAAGCCTTCACACGAATACTTGCCTAATTCCCCACTGACCCACACAGGATCCTAATCTACCCACCCAAGGTCCTCACTTTCTCTCCTAGAAAGTGGAAAACTCAGCAAGACTCTGCTCCTCGCACTGAGTACTCCAAGACAGTCCTTTAGAAGGAGTTTGTCTTCTTCTTCTTCAACTGGGTGCAGCAAGCTTGGCCTTCGTTTGCAGATTGATCTGCTGAAGCTTGCTGCTGGACTGACTGACTGAGTGTGCGTTCTTTTGGGGTGTTGAATGTTCGAGCTTTTTCTTCTTTTCTTCTGCTCTACTTGAACACTCTTTTCTTCTTTAAACTTCCCCCTCTTTCTGCGCTTCTCTCTTGTGAGCCTTCTCTCTGTTGAGTTTTTCTTCTTCTTTTAGCGCTTCTCTCTACGAGCTTGTATATTCTGATGTACTCGCTATCTTCTCTCTTTTTGCACACTCTCACTTACTTTCTCAGTCTTCAATCTTCTTCTTTTATAGGTTGTAAAATCTGCCAGTTGAAGGTAGACAGATTTCCATCATTGATGCGCCGCACTCCTGACACACGCCAACTTTTCGCTTTCCATGTGTCTTCTTCTGGTTGGCTCCTCTTCTCTTTTCTCTCTACCGGTAACTTCTTGTGTCTACCGGTAACTTTGACTTATCTCCCCATGTCTGCTTGACAGCTTCCTCCTCTTGCTTCACTCTGGAGCTTCCTTCTCTGGCTTGCTCCTTCAGGTGGCTTGAGGCTTCTGTAGCATACTGTCCTTGCAGTAGGCTTTCGACATGGTCTTCCAGGTAGCTTCCTGTCTCGCTGTATTCTGTTTTGACGAGGTCTCTTCCAGTAGCTTCCTGTAGTCATAAGTATCCTTGTTAGTTTACCCGATTCTTTTTCACTATTCTCTTTAGTATCCTTCCTTTAACACCTTCTTTGTTCTTTTAATCTTCTGCAGTAACTTTGTTACGGTAACCTATCATTAAGATTGGTTATGTGTGTTAGAGTTACTTATGGTTTTGTCTCATCAAAACTTACTTCAAATGTTTCCAACATTTTCTTCTTCAGTTTCTTCTCTAATTCTTCATTGTAGTGTCAAAAATTACCAACTCTTTCAAAAATATTTGAAGATTCGCGATTCTACTTGGTGTTGGTAAGTGTGTTATATGATTTCCATTTTTTTCATATATTTTTTTAGTTCATAGAAGTTAGATCTCTTTGTTTTTGTTTTGTTGTTTATGTTCTGGGTTTATTGTGACTTGTGTGTGAATTCGGTTTTTAGTGTTTTTTTAGTCTTTGTAAATTTTTGTTTTTAAAATTTTTGTAATTTTCTGGTAAGAAGAAAATATAGAAGAAGAAGGTGGTCTATATTGTTGACAGGTATTTTCTCTTATGATATGCTAAATGTGTTCTATTTTTTTATACCGTTTCTATAAGGTACCACAAAATAGTTTTAGGTATTCTATGTATGTATTTAAGGTATCATATGGTAATTTCTGATGTGTTGCATGCATATAATTATAGTAGTTTAAGGTATCGGATGAAACCCTTAAGGTATCATATATTGAACTTAAGGTATCATATGTATTACCTTAGAAGATATTATATGTATTTATATAAAGATTCTAGTTATATGTTTTAAAAGTTATTTGTTATCTTTTCTTATGTTCAATAAAGAGGTTATTGTTTATGTTAATATGATTCTACTCTTATGTTTGAAGTTTCATACTTTTTATGTTATTTAGGTTTGTTTTGATATTTAGATGTTCAAGGTATTGCATAAGTATTTTTAAGGTATTAAATGTATTCACTTAAGGTATCACATGTTTTAATTTATTATTTTTGTATTTACATCACGTTGTGATTTTGTCTTTTTTTTTTTTCAAACCATTATAAGATGATCCTCAAATAGGAGTTTTTTGCAACAATTATGTTGTTAAAGAATAATAACTTGAAGAAATTTGTGCGGCAACTAGCACATACGAAGAAACAAGAAGCGGCAGAAAAATCTATAGAGTTCAAGAAGAGAAAAATGGTCATCCAAAAGTTATATAGACCATGGTAGAAAGGAGTTGAGAAGAGATTTATTTTAATACTTGAACAATGGTTTTTCTATTTTAGTTTTGGTGATTTCGATTGAAAACAATATTTTTGTTTCAATCTTTAGGGAATCGGTTGAAAATAATATTTTATGTTGCAATGTTGGGGTATTTTAGTTGATCAATGCAATCAAATCATGTATTCATAATTAATTATATATAAGGAATACATATTCACTTTTAAGGTATTACATAAAGAGTAAGTCTCAGGTGAGACCGTCTCACGGATCATTTCATGTGAGACGGGTCAACCCATGACCCACACTTCACAATTCACATGTAAATTTGTGGGTATAGGTTTTGATAATGGGTAAAAAGTATCCGTCTCACGAAAATCATCCATGAGACCATCTCATGTGAGTTTTTGCGTTACATAAATACTTTTAAGATATCTCATACTTACATTTTAAGGTTTTGCATACATATTGTTAAGGTATTACATATTCATCTTTAAGGTATTATATAAACATATGTAAAATATTATACATATACATGAAGGTTTTTGCTATATGTAATACATGAATGTATAAATTGAATGCAATTACATATTTACATTTGTGATATTTCATATTTGGTATTACATATGCACCTTTGAATATTACATATTTACCTTTGAGGTATTACATATTTACATTTGAGGTATTAATGTCTAGTGTATAATATTAGGTATCACATATTCAGGTTTAAGGTATTACTACTTATAGTTTATGGTATTAGGTATTATCAAGTATCAGTGTATACTCTTAAGGTATTACATATATACTCTTAAGGTATCAGGACGAATGTAAATTTTAATATATGAGCAATACCCATCATCTTTTTCCTCAAATTTTCTGCAAATTCATATTACTCAATCCGATTTATACAAATTCATACCACCAATCAATAACCAATTAAGGTATTTTTTGCATCAATTTGTTGTGTAATTCCATGAATTGAAGTAAGACACAAAAAGAATTTCAAGTTATAGAAAAATGAATACCCTAAATTTTATATACATTAGGAAAGGAACTTGTTGGTGTATTTGAAAAACAAGAATTCAAAACTAGTAACAATCATATGAAGAAACTGTGGAGAAGAGAAAAGAAGAAGAAGAAGAATGGACGCACACAAGAAGAAAGAAAGAAAGAGAAAAAAGAGTTGGGCACATGCAATATATTTAATACTCGGAATTCTCTTGCAATCAATCTGTTATTCTTAATTTATAACCTTCTCTAATTGGAGAAACCTATTTCATCATAGCAGCAACCCATCATACTCTGGAAAAGTTTCTAAATGTATGAAATCAGAACACAAATGTAGGTCTAACACAACATAAATGTATGTCTAACATAACATAAAAGTAGGTTTAACATAACATAAATGTATAATACCTTAAGCGAATTTGGGTAGGTTTGAGCACACTTATCCAAACGCTTGTGGGCGCATGAGAATGTGTCAGATGCGCATGGATTCATGCATCAATTGCACAAAAGTTTTTGTTAATTGAATTATGATTTTGATACTAAACTAGTTAAAGGTGCTATGCACGAGTTCGTTTTTTTTTTTTTTCATGTATTTTCTCATTGATATGTTAAGGTAACAATTTATTCTTGAATTGTAACTTGTTTAACTTAATATCATTATGCGTTGGATACTTAATATGGATCACCATTTTTATAGGACGAGTATCAGCAAATGTGTGCATGTGGAGGATGAATTATTTAAATCAAAAATATTATAATAGTATTAACCTTAAATAATAATTTTTTATAAGGATATACAAACTATATTAAATAAATTAAATTCAAAAATAAATGTATGGTAAATTAGAGTCCTACTCATAATAGAACTCTATATATATTATTTTGGTTCATAATTCTTTTGTAAAAGTATTTAAATATGAAAATCATAAATTACTATTATAACCTTAAATAAAATATTTAATAAGGATATATTAGACAATCCATATTTTATAAGAAATATCCATACTTTTATATTGGTAATAGATTTATACAATTTTTAATTTTTTCTTCTTAATAACATTGTATAAACATTGTCTATACATGGATTCTTAACCACATTTACATAAATCTATAAAATAATAATTAACTCCTATAGAAATAGCCATCAAATTAGATTGTATGCTTGTTATTCAAGACTTATTGAGGCATCATAAATAGTAGAATGCAAAATATTATATAACATAACTCTTCTTCTCTAAAGTCATTTTACTTGATTGAGTTTGTAAGCAAATTCAAAATATGAAAGCGCGCGAGTTTCTGGAGCACTCTTGACATCAAAACCAGTAACCCAAGAAGAATTATGCGAAGTAGTGAACCCTAATTTATAAGTATATTCTTGTTGAATTAAAGAATTTGGAGAAGATGAGAACTTATTTTATTAAAGGGAAAGAAAGATTAGAGAGAGAGAGAGAGAAAAGTGCTCTGCTTGAAATCATAAAATTGGAATTGATCTCTTTAGATGCTAACCTATTACTATATATATATATATAAACTTTGACTTATATCTAATTGTGGAGAGAGAAGGAGTATATTATATAACAAACTAACTAATCTTTGAACTGTTGGTGTAATCTTCATTTGTTGAGATGGCTGCTGATCTGGATTTCTCTTTTGTTGAGATGGATGCTGAGCTAGATTTTTGTTGTTCTTGATAATTCTTCAAAACTTAAGAACAATGTGAGGTTTTCTTCTATATATAATGTGCATGCTTCTATGTTTGGTAAAACCAAATAGATGATAGCATAGCTACGATAGATCAAATGCTTGATATATAAGTAATCAAAACCTGGTCCAAAGAATTTGTTTCCACCATCTAAAAACGAGGCAACAAATCATTTTCATCATATATATTATTCCTAAGGCAAAATCAAGAATACAAGTGGCATGGATGTGGTTCTGACAAAAATCACATGTTCTCTTTAATAAATTTGAGAATCAATTTTTTTGGAGATGAAAAGATTGGCTTCTTTTGAACTACTAGCAGTATACCCGCGTGATGTGCGGTTTATTATTTATTATGACAAATACGATTATTAATAATATAATAAATTTATTATATTAAAATATTACTTATGAGATCTTATTATTTTGAGATTTGTAAAAAATCCGTATTTTTTTAATGATGAAAATGACAACAACAACGACGATAAAAACAATAATAATAATAATAGTTTTGTGTTTTGTGTGCTTTAATTATAAGTGATTAATTATATTTGTTAATTTATATGTTCTATTCATATTTTTGTTCCTTTATATCTTAGAATTATATTTAATAATTTGTAAATAATTTTCTACATTTTTTTTAGATGGATTAATTTTACAAACACTGTATTTATTCAAAAACTTAGTTTATATTTAAAAAATTTAGGTTTCAAATTCATTTTACAATTAAAACAATATTTTTTTTAGAATTTTGAAACCATTTTAAAATAATTTTTCTTATAATTATATCTATTGCATATATGTTTGAATTTATTTTTAAATGTTATTTGTGGATTTTTTTAGATTAACCTCACAACATTATTAGATCATTATTAGTTTTACTTTCAAATTTAATTATTATTTTTAATAATTTTATAATAGTTTTTAAACTTTTAAACATTTTACAACCCTTCATAAAATGAAATTTAGCTTTTAGACCTATTTTTCACATTTATGATTTATATATTAAAATTACACAATTTTCAAATTTTTAAATGTTTAAATTTCATTATTTTCAAAATTTTTAATTATATCATTAAGACATAATCATATAATAATATCATCCAAAATAATTTTCTCTATTTTATTTTACGTCTATATTAAATTAAAAGACTACTTATTATATTTAAAATATATATGAAGCTTGTTCTATAAGATTCTCAAAGTTTTTTAGTTTTCTTTTCCATAATTTTTCTATTGGTCAATGGTAAATTAGTAATTATCTCTAATTTTGCTAATGTGTAAAATTTGTCAACTTCTTCCTTTTTATATATAGTATAGATTTCTCTAATTAAGGAGACTCTTCTTTCTCTCACTCTACTTAAATGAAGGAGGTTTTTCATTTCTTGAAGCCCTTTTCTTCTGTTTCTTGCAATTATGGCTTTTTAGATGGTGGCTCTTCATTTCTTTTAAGTTTTTTTTCCAATTTTTTTTTTTTTCCTTTTAACTAAAAAGCTTATGTGAAGGCTATGAAGAGTGTAACATGTCACCATCTGGAGATTGTAAACCCTTCTTTTTTATATATATAGATTATACTTCATTTCAATTTCGATAATTTCACGATTTACAAGGTTGATAATTAATGTTTCGGAAATATAATATTTGATAAATTTTACCTAACAAAATTTTCAAATTATAAAAATACAACTTTGAAATTCAATAGAAATATAAAACTATATTTTTATATTATACAAAGTTTGAAATAATAAAGATATATGCATAATTTTTTTTATACAATAACGTTATTATATTATTATAAATTTTATATATTATTAAAATGAATAATAAATCACGCATCGCGTGTGTGAAGTACTAGTTATAGTAAAACAATATAAGGAGGGCTATCAATCCCAGCATCGTCGACTAGGCCATCAAAGAGGTACGACACAAGAAAGTGCCACGTGGCGAACATGGGTAGTCAGAAGAACTTGACCTTCGCGGTGACAATGGCGTTAAAGGTTGTTTTATTTAAGACGTAATTGCAAAAAAAAAAAAAATCACCTACACTTTTAAAGAATTGTAAATTTATCCTAATTTTTCAATAATTGTAAAAAGATCACAACTTCTGTTCACTGTTGCAATTTAAACTAATTTTGAATTTTTCGGCAACCAGAATCCACTTGTCCGGCAAACATGCCACGTCACATGCCACATTAGATGCCACATCATTTCAACCAAAAAAGATTTAAAAATTAAATTGCAAAATAAAGTCATCACTTTTCTTAAAGTTGCAATGTATCCCAACCTTTCAAAAATTAGCAAAAAAAGTCACATACTTATTTTGCAATTCAAATTTATTTTTTGGTGTTTAAATTCATCATGAAGACGTTACATAAACTACGCAACCATGAAATTGTTTATCTATATCAAAATAATGTCGTCTCTAGTATATTAATTTAAATATTTTTTCTTTAATTTGAAGATAATTAAATCACAACTCTCATTTACAACATTTTAGAACAAAAATACAATTTTCTAAATCAACATAAAGATCTTAATTTGTTTAATTTCTTGAAATGGATCGAGCTATATTAATAATGTAATTTTCTTTTAATTAGCTAGATCAAATATGAATATAACGATTCATCTCTAGATCAAATATCAAATATATACGCATGCATTTGGAAATTTGTATTATTATTATGCATTTTTTAAATGTGTGGAAAATTAATTATATATATGTTAAATAGATAATAGGAAATTCAATTTGGACATTTGACATATATGTGTGTAGATAGATTGTTTTTCTATTGTTTTATCATCATGTTGATACAACATTTTCTCAACTCTAAATCATGATTCAATCAATGTTGCTTCAAAACTTTTTCATATTTCATCGATTTGATTATTAAATTCTAGAGTGACACTTGTGTGCCCCGGGTGCACAGTGCCCCCAAATTAATCATCATATTAGTGTTAAATACATACTCTACATGTATCATGTGTATACTCTTCAGGTATTACATGTATATTCTTATATAAATATGATACCTATAGAGTATTATATGTATAACACCAAAAAACATAACACCTATAGAGTATATATATAACACATGAAGAGCATGTATATAACACCTAGATATGTGCCCCTATGTGCCCTAGGGGTATATAAGTTTTTGCATAAATTCTATGGTCATGATCGACAACGATTCGATACATTATTGTTGATCAATGTGCTTAATATCATGAAGGTTTATAATTTATTTCATGTAATTATGTTTTACTATCTTTTTTAGAACAAGAATACAATTTACTAAAATGTTGTAAATGAGAGTTGTGATTTAATTATCTTCAAATTAAAGAAAAAATATTAAAATTAATATACTAGAGACAACATTATTTTGATATAAATACACAATTTTATGATTGTGTAGTCTATGTGACGTCTCCATGATGAATTTAAAATAAATCGAATTGCAAAATGAAGTATGTGCTTTTATTGCTAATTTTTTAAAGGTTGGGATTAAATTGCAATTTTAGGAAAGGTTATGATTTTATTTTGCAATTTACTTTTTAAATATTTTTTTGGTTGGAAATGACGTGACATCCAATGTGGCATGTGACGTGGCATGTTTGTCGGACATGTGGACTCCGGTTGCCGGAAAATTAAAAAATGATCTAAATTGCAACAATGAAAAATGTTGTGATTTTTTTTTACAATTATTGAAAAGTGGGGATAAATTCACAATCTTTTAAAAAAGTGGTGATTTTTTTTTTTTTTTACAATTACGCCTTTATTTAATAATACTGAAGCTCTTTGAAATACAAAGTTATGACTAGTTTCTTATTTATACTTTATACGTGGGTTTCTATTTTGTTTGTGGGAAATTGGATTGAAGATGAGAAAATGGTGAGACAATGGGCAAAATTGGGGAGAGATAAAAGTGTAAATTTCAAGAGAACATGTGGAGAATTGGAGAAATTGAAAATAATAGAATTGCAATAAGGGCATGTTGAAACCAGGGAAATGAATTTGGGGATTTTGGTGAAAATAAGGCAACTTCACTCATAGCTGCAGCTTGCTTGCTTCCTGACTATACGTAGATCCGTGCACTCGAGCCGTGCTTGGGTCAGTTCAGTCCATAGCGCCCCTTATTTTCATGTGTTTTGGTCGTGATTTTTATATTATGTTAGTGATATCTTCATTTTTAGATTTTATAACTTTATTCAAAACAATTGACCTTTATGTTATGTTAGTGATACTTTTATGAAGTTAATGAAGGTATCACTAAACATAATATGAAGGTATCATTAACATAATATGAAGGTATGACTACTTGGAGCGAATTTTGGTGGATTTGAGCCCACCCACCAGATGCGTGGGAGCGCATTGGGGTGGGTTGACCCGGGTGTATGAATCTTAGATACATGTATCAAGTACACAAAAGTTTTTGTGAAAAAAAAGACGTAATTGCAAAAAAAAAAAAAATTCATCAGTTTTTAAAGAATTACAAAATTATCCCCACTTTTCAATAATTGCAAAAAAAAAATCACAACATTTGTTCATCGTTGCAATTTATACCACTTTTGAATTTTCCGGCAACAGAAGTCCACGTATCCAACAAACATATCACATCACATGCCACATTTGATGTCATGTCATTTCAACCCCAAAAAAGATTTAAAAATCAAATTGCAAAATAAAATCGTCATTTTTCTTAAAGTTGCAATTTAATCTCAACCTTTCAAAATGTAGCAAAAAAATCCACATACTTCATTTTACAATTTGAATTTATTCTTTCGTGCTTAAATTCATCATGAATATGTCACATAAACTACATAATTATAAATTTTATTATCTACATCAAAATAATGTCTTATTAATATTTCTTATTTAAAATTTGAAAATTTGATATGACCTTTTTTTTTGGAATCAAGTTTATTTGTTCCCAGATTTTAATTCTAAATTCCTTGATTAAGTGTATATGTAATTATATCTAATTTTTATATTCTTTAATTTATAACAAAAATTATAAAATGATAATTAGTTATGATGGGATTGGGATTTGTCACGCCCCATTTTCGAATATGGAAATATGACCAATATAGCGGAAACACAACTTATAAACAGGGCGTCCAGCCAAAAGAATAGATCATTGGAAAGCAAATAGTAAACGAAATTCTGAAAATGATGATCCTCGTACTTTGAAGAGATTAACATGTACAACGAAGAAGTATGTTTAGTTCAAGCGTAAAAGGATTCTTAATACAAAGTATCAAAATAGGGTTCTGGAAAATGCCGACCAGGAAAATATACATAAATATACAAGCAAAAGAGTCAGGCAATTCAGCTCGTCCCTCATTCATTCATGGCTTTCTGTAAAATAAAAACATATAAGGGGTGAGTGTCAAAGTACACTCAGTGGGTTGACCTGTACTGTGGAAGGGGAAACACATTTTTATCATATTCTTGTTATATAAGAAAACATAGTACACATTGCGGACTCTCGAGTAGTCCTTTACAATCCGTCTTGGACAGATATCCGAAGAAATCTATCCGGGCCCCAAGCCGACCCCTTTGGGTTTTTACACCCCTGTTGCTGGGTTTCCGAAGAATACCCCTGTTGTTGGATTTCCGAAGAATACCCCTATAGATGGGTTTCCGAAGAATACCCTACTTGGCGTAGAAAGCGCATGCACAGTTAAGTATTTCACATAATATTTCCCACATAACACATAGTACACATTATTCACGTTCACGTAAGTTCATATAATTCACATCATTACAACTAGACAAGTAAATCATTTGTCATGTATTGGTTTCTAAAGAAACCCCTGCAGTACGTATATTATCCCGACTTTTCGTTATATGAAATCAATTGCAATAGTATTCCTTGAAATCGTTAACCTTTCGAAAACATATAATTTACTCAAAAATCAATCGTATAGTAATGACGTTCAACTTGAAATAGACTTCACATGGATATCGAAATTAAAGTCACATAGTGCATATAAATTCATATAATAAATTGTATAATTAAAAATGCATTTGTTTGATAAGATTTTACCCCCACCTCGATTATCAAAATTCGATTGCGATTCGTTGTTCCCTTCCTCAATCCTGTCCTTCATCTGGAAATCCTACATAGCGCAGAAGTTCGACTTAGCGTCTAATTTAACTGTATATGTTCGGAATAACTAGGAGAATAAATCCCTGAACGGAATAAGAATTCGTGATCCTAGGTTTAGAGTTTAATCAAATCTAGAATTTATATGATCGTAGTCTCGTACTAGAGTTTTCCTTGCCTAACGATGGTTCGTCGCATTTTTTTCGTATCATTTTGAGTATCATTCCAGTCCCTTTTATACATAAAGTATAAGGTTTGTGGTCATAACATTACTTTCATAAATCTGAGGAACAAACTGCAATTGAAACTATCTTTAGGGGCTCAACAATAATTAATAGAGTTTGCAGGGATTAATATGCAATAAGGCAAATGATAAGGGGTTAACTAATGAATAGGCTTAATTATAATTCTTGCAAAAAGGTCCCTGGAGTGTATTAAATTTCCAATCTCGAACCCCTGTTCCCTTTCATCCCCCCGTCAACCTTTCTTCCTCCCTGCTGCTCGGCCGCCGCCACTGCTGCCCTCTGCCGGCAGCAGTGGCCTCACCCATGTCCTCGCACGGCGCCGCCCCCACACACGTACACTGCCCCCACTCTTTTTCTCCCCAGGCCGCCGTCGACCTCCCCCCCTTGTACAGCCGCCGCCGCTGCTGCCCTCCGTCGGCAGCAGCGCCCTCATCTCCACTATCGCACGGCGCCGCCGCACACGGCGCCGCCACTCACGCAACACACTCTCAAATCGATCCAACCACCTTCCCCTTTTCTCCGATTTCTGCCACTGCCGCCGTCCCACGCCGCCGAGACTCTGCCGACGATAAACGCCGGCGTCCCCTCCATTCAATCCAGCACACAGCGCCGCCAGTCGCGGCGGCGCCACCCTCGTTCCCCCCCCCCTCCGATAACCAACAGCACATCACAAACAACACACCAAGACACACCCACATAGCAGCGCCGCCGGCGGCGGCGTTGCACTGCCTACTCACGCCCGGCGCCGCCGCCCATGGCGGCGCCAACCCCAGCCGTAGTCGATGTAAGATTAGCGAGAGAGCAGAGAGAGTGAGAAAAAGAAAAGGCTTGACATATATATATATATATATATATATATATAGATACAAAAGAAAATTTGGGAACAAAAGTGTAAATGCAAGATCCTTCCTCTTTTCTTCCAGTTTATTGTTTTGTGTTTTTTATCTTTTTGTTGATGAATCCCTCCTTCCAAAATCTGCCCTTTTGATTCTCTCTTCTTTGTTATATATCTCCTTTTCTCTTTTTCCTTTCTCATGGGCTTTTTATATATATGTATTGGGCTTTAATAAACATATAAATATATATATATATATATGTATTAAATGATATTGAGCTTCGTAAATGGGCCGGTGTAATTAAATTAGATTGAGCCCAATATATGATCCATATCAACCACTCCCCCCATAGTGTAGCCCAAAGATGTTTGCCACGCAGAACTGATTTGGCCACGAATTTTGCAGAACTCACATTCCACATATCACAATGCAGCAATAAATAATTTTTCATAAACTAGCAGATGTGATTGTCATCTTATCAGATCTGATTCAATTAAATCTGCCAACGATTGTTTTTCTTTCTTTCCCGTTATTGTTATACACGCGTCTTTCGGAAAAGTGGGGGGGGGGGAAGAAAAAGGGATTTGAATCGTTTTAAATACCTGGAAACTTCTACATTGTTTTCTTTGATACTGAGATTCCCGAATATATGCCTTTACTTAGTCTTTATTCAGAGATCTATAGTGCACGCTTGTTGAGATGATTACACATCCGTTAAATAATAGAAGTAAATATAAAGATCTGACATCTGCTAGAAGAAACATAAGATTTAAACAAAGTTAGTTGAGTCTCTGCTCCGCAGGTCAGAGGATGACGCAGACGTAAAAGTCTGGCCTCTGCCAGGAAGACGTAAAATGAGACCGCGTTGACTGAGTCTCTGCTCCGCAGGTCAGAGGATGAACGCAGACGTGAAAGTCTGGCCTCTGCCAGGAAGACGTAAGATGAGACCGCGTTGACTGAGTCTCTGCTCCGCAGGTCAGAGGATGAACGCAGACGTGAAAGTCTGGCCTCTGCCAGGAAGACGTAAAATGAGACCGCGTTGACTGAGTCTCTGCTCCGCAGGTCAGAGGATGAACGCAGACGTGAAAGTCTGGCCTCTGCCAGGAAGACGTAAGATGAGACCGCGTTGACTGAGTCTTTGCTCCGCAGGTCAGAGGATGAACGCAGACGTGAAAGTCTGGCCTCTGCCAGGAAGACGTAAGATGAGACCGGTAATTCCACTTCTTATCAGTAGCTCCGACGTAGAACTGATAACTGACAGATCTGAAAATAATTAGAAAATCCAATTTAGAGCAGATAATTAACAGATCTGAAAATAATTAGAAAATCTAATTTAGAGCGGATAATTAACAAATCTGATTTGAGAGGCAGATCTGAGCAGATCGAAACTTCACAGACAAATCGGATTTGAGATACAGATCCGATTTAAAGCAATCTGAGCAGAACCTGGCAGATCAGACAGATCTGATTTGAGAGGCAGACCAGACATATCTGATTTGAAGGGCTGATTTGAGCAGGTCTTATTTAAGAATTGATTTCTACGCCTGATTTTTACGGAATCAAAGTTCATAACATGGTATAACAGATAAGATTTCACCTAGCAGACAAGATAAAATAAAACTTCATGTAGTGTAGTATATTTTACTTGAGCTGAAAGCTAGGAAATCTAATTTTCTAAACAAATAGCAAACATGGCGGATTCAAAAATGAGTTACGAAACTAAGAATGTAAAATTTAGATATTAAAATCTCTTTCAAAGAAAATTCATAATCGAGATTAAAAATCAATCATCAAAATTAATAATGACAAGCACATCTGTAGGTGAAGGTATCCCCTTTTGCAGATCTTTCCACGTCAGCTCTGAGAGATGGCTGATAGGCTTTGAAAGGGCTCTTGTCAGATCTGGTGTAGACTTGGCGAGGAGCAGGGCTCGGCAGATCTGGACAGGAGAGTTCTGGCGACTTAACTAGCCGGATAAATAGAGCTGAGCTTGAGGAGATGCATAAATGAAACTGGAGGTGCAGCAGGGCTGCAATCCTTCACTAGGTAGAGCCTTTGTCGTCTGGACATCTTTTTCTTCATCCTCCGCTGTTGCCACGTCACTCTCTCCCTCCACTTCTGCGTCACCAGGCTACGCCGCCACGGCTCCGCCGAAGACAATGGAAGAGGTGTGGAAGGACATCACTCTCGCCGCCGATCTCCACCAGCACCCTTCCACCTGCGGCGTCATTCTCCAGGACTTCTTCTCCAGAGATCCGCCCCGCCCTTCCGTCTCCTCAACCGGCTTCCCCACCTCTCCGCCGCCGCCGCTGCTGAAAGGGGATCCAGGTTTGCCATTATTTCTCCCAATTCTTGCGAGATGTTATAACCCTTTTCAGAATCGGAGAAATAAGTAAACAATTCGATGGTGTCTTGAGCTCTGTAGATTTCATCTTTGATTTTGATCTCCAAATCATTAACCGCGGGCCTCCTCGATTTTGGCACAGGAAAGATCTTTTCAAGAGAGGATTGCAAAGAACATACCTTTGCATACAGAGATTGGATCAGTGGCTTCGGACATTGATGGTCGGAATATTGCAAGAGCTGCTTTAGCAGCTGGACTAGAGAAACCACCGCAGCATAAGCCATCTCCGATCAGCCACCACTCAAGCAAGCAAGAACCCAACTGCCACTGAGCATCCTTCTTCGATCTCTTCACACGAGAAATCTTCTTCACACACCTGCCAGATTCTCACTCTTCTAGAATCATCGTGTCAAACCAGTGAGTTAAACCAAATTTTTTATCGGTGACGATGAGCTTCTCCTTCGTCATCGCAACGGAAAGCCAGAGCAACGCCGCAGAGTCCTTCAAATTCTCCGGCATTGACTCGCACGTGCACCACGAACGCGTCTGGAGATCGTACATCTCCACAACCAGCGGATCATCTTCGAAGTAGCAGGCGCCGCCGGCGACGACCACGGCGTCCCCAACGCGCGCGACAATCGGATCGGAGCGCCACACGAGGGGAGGGTTCACGGTGTACCAATCGGAGTTCAGCGGATCGGAAGAGAAGGAAAAGCTGGAAGGCGAGAGCATGTAGAGGAAATTGGAGTGCGACGACTTGAGCGCCAATATTGAATATCTACACACAAGTCGAATCTCCAGTAGATATTTACAGCTGAAATAATTGTAAACATGAGAGAGGGAGAGGGAGAGAGAGTGCAGTCTGAATACAAAATCCTAAAAGTCGGAGATGTAGTTGATTCTGAGTTTTCTCTCTCTGATTTTGCGAAGATTAGAGCAAAAAGTGGGAGAAATAGTGATGGGCGCCAATGAAGAGAGTGATGGGGGGAGTGTGAGCCTTGATCTTCTCAAGAAGAAAATGGACGATTTTGCAAAGGAAAGAGACTGGGAACAGTACCACACTCCTAGAAATCTTCTTCTCGCCATGGTATAAATCGATCCTCAATGTTTCTTCTTTTTTCTGGATCAAAGATAGCTTTGATTTTTCCTTTTTTCCTTCTTTATTTCTCTTCGATGTGTTTGCAAGCACAAGATTTCAACTCTGTGTCCGGCTTCTGCGGATTGTGAACGAGCAGCAAGTTATGAATGGTGAGGAAGGAGGAGACTCACTTCTTCCCCTCCGTTTCCCACAGACGGCGCCATTTTGTAAATGCAAGATCCTTCCTCTTTTCTTCCAGTTTATTGTTTTGTGTTTTTTATCTTTTTGTTGATGAATCCCTCCTTCCAAAATCTGCCCTTTTGTTTCTCTCTTCTTTGTTATATATCTCCTTTTCTCTTTTTCCTTTCTCATGGGCTTTTTATATATATGTATTGGGCTTTAATAAACATATAAATATATATATATATATATATGTATTAAATGATATTGAGCTTCGTAAATGGGCCGGTGTAATTAAATTAGATTGAGCCCAATATATGATCCATATCAAAAAGTTTGCAGCAAAATTGAAGACATGAATGAATTTTACCCCTTTTTCACAATGAAACCCCTACAAAGCTTGATGACTTGAGGTGAAGATCAAAAATGGAAAACAAGAAAGATAGCATTACACAGAAACGAGGAAGAAGGGGATCATCCCTCTTCTGGACAGATGTAAAGAAGAAATACACGTGTTGAACAATTGTACTTCAAGGTGATGACAAACATTTGTTCCACATTTGGGGCTGAGGTATAAGGGCTCATTTTTGGGCTTTGAATAACTTTCCTTTGGGCCGGACAATATCTATGTTAGATTCACATTTAAAATAGCTAAGGGAAAAGATTGGGCTTGCAAAATTTCTACTTGTGCTTTATAAAAATTAAATGGGCTCAAGTCTTGGGCTTAAGTGGTATTGAATTTGGGCCGAAACAAAATAACATTATTTTGGACTAACACTAAATAATACTCATACATAATTAATGTACATGTACACATATAATCTATATCATAAAATTTTTGGGGTGTTATAGGATTAGAGGAATGAGATATTAACAAATTTCATGGAAGAGAAATTGAGATTCGATGGGATTGGTGAAATGAACAGTAGTTATTTTCTAAAGTTAATCACAATCATACCAAAATGTGAATATCATCAAATTTGTTTGATAATCTTATTTCACGGTTTTGCCGTTTTGGACACTAAAACAAGTTGATCCTAGAAGAAGGTGGGAAAAAAAACATATTTTACAAGAAAAAAATTTGAAAAACATAATAGGGTACTAGTTTAGAAATCATTTGACGTAGATAAATAATTTTATGATTATAGTTTATGTGACGAATCCAACATGAATGTAAACACCAAAAAATAAATTCAAATTGCAAAAGGAAGTATGTGGTTCTTTTTGCTAATTTTTGAAAGGTTGGGATTAAATTGCAACTTTAGGAACGGTGATGATTTTATTTTGTAATTTGATTTTTAAATATTTTTGGTTGGAAATGATGTGTCATCCAACGTGGCATGTTTGCCGGATACGTGGACTTCGATTGCCAAAAAAATCAAAAGTGGTCTAAATTGCAACGGTGAACAAAAGTTGTGATTTTTTTTTTTTGCAATTATCGAAAAGTGGGGATAAATTTGCAATTCCTTAAAAGTGGTGATATATATATATATTTTTTTGCAATTATGCCAAAAAAAAAAAAAAACTAGTGTAATTTATATCATTTTTGGATGGGAAGTTAATAGAATGTACTTAATGTGTTAATTTTCGACACATTGGTTTGTGAAAATAGAGTATCATAATTGAAATAAGGGTATAGTTTAGGTACAAAATTCTAATTTAACCTTCTCTTTTTCTTTCTACAACTTAAGTATTAACCAATGTTTGAAATGATATTGAACAAATTGGATTTTAAAATAATGGGTTATGTAAATAAATTTTAATTGTCAAAATTTATGTTTGTGAAATTTTATAGGTTATAATTATTACTAGAGAAGTTAAATCAATGTTGAATTTTGTTGTATGCATGATATTATATTGTTAGTGGATGTAATATTATTGATTTGATCATTATAATTATAGAAAATTAGATGTGTATTGAAACTTGTGTATTAATAACTTAAGGTAAAAACTTATATGATTTGGACACACAAATCTAGATCCAGAGTTGACTTGGTCAAAATGCCAAAAAAAAAAAGAAGCTCTTACGCCGGTTTCACGTGCTCAAGCCCACCCAAATTCGCTCAAATAGACCTATCTATATGTATAGTTAGACCTACATTTGTGTTAGGTAGGTCTAACATAACACAAATCTATCTCTAACTATACATAAAAGTATGTCTAATACAACGTATCGGGTACATGTGTCAAACCTAGAGTTTTTTTTTTTTTTTAAGTTTAAGGTATGAAATTTGGGCAGAATAGTAGGATTAACATAACGTAAAAGTGCGTCTAACATAATATAGTGGTAGTGCCAAAATTCAAAAACCAAACACAAAAAAGAAAAGGTATGAAATCTGGGCATATAAGTAGGTTTAACATAACGTAAATAACGTAAAGGTAGGTTTAACATAACCTATGGTAGGTACAAAAATGCGCGGAAAAATAAAAGAGAAAAACGGGTTCCCTTACCCGAATCCGACAAGATCCATGCGTCTGTTTTATAAAAGACATGCTCATAACTTAATGGGTTATAGTTAGAGTGTAGGTTTAGTATAAAAGAAACTAAACTACTAAATCAGGATTAAAACTTAAAATATTTATTTACGCATAAATATGTTTTAATGATAAATATAAGAAAGTATTTTAAAAGAGAATTTTTAAATTTTTTGTACAAAACTACCCTTTCAGATTTATTTATAAATATGTGGAAACATTTTTTAAACGACTTTGTTGGGTAGCTTATAAAGTTAAAACTATACAATTTCTTATGTTAGTAGCAGAAAATAAAGTCATATGAAATTGGTAAAAATATTTATTTAGACAACTAAACAAATATAGAAAAATATTAGATGATGGAAGGATCTTATGTCATAAAATATAATGAATCAATCAGAACAAGATTAATCCTGCATTCAAATTATACAAAAATTCTATTGATTTTTTGATTAGGAAAAGATGAATAATTCTCTCTATCCAATTAGAAGTTATTCAGTTGTATGAAATATAAATCGAGGAAGACAACTATGCAAATTCCATGGATTCTTATTTGCGTATCACATGTTCCACCCAAGATTTCAAACCTTCATCGGATGGAATGTATTATATAAAGAATTTCGACCTATCATCTCCATAGTTCAAATTTTAATAGAAGACAAAAGAGAAATTACAAAGATTTATTTGTGAAGACATAATTCAGGTATAAATCTATTTTCAAAAGATAATTATGTAAAATGACATAATATATGGGTAAGTGTGGGTTTCATATATCATTTTATAAGAAACGAGTCAACCCATAACGACACAACCCACACTGCACAATTCATATATAATTTGTGAAAATGAGTCTTGTTAATGGATAAAAATGATTCGTCTTATGAAAAACTATTCGTAAAATCGTATAACACAATTTATTATATGGTAATATATTAGTGTTTAATACAATATTTGGAAAATGGTAAGAAGGTAGTAGCAGCAGAGTCCACGCCACCCTCTGAAAGTGAAACACTTGGAAAAAAAAGGAGAACCATAAATAATATATCTCCCATTAATATATGAATATGAGTTTTTATTCTTATCTTTAAGACTACACATATTATATATCAGTCTAATCAATGATAATCAGAATTCATAATTTATTATATATTAATCAAGTATAATCAATTGAATAATTCCAAGAATTCATAAATTAATTAATCCATAACATAACAAAACGAATTGATGAAACCAATCCAACATAAAGTTAAATAAAACTCACACACTCCACACGTTATATGGAGGAACAAAACTTATTTGTCTCAAAATAAACTCATTAAAAAGTAGGCTGATAAAATCATCTTTTTTTAAATTACAATTTAATCCCCATTTTTATTGAATTTAATTAGTAACCAAAACATCACATTTTTACAAACTCATAATTTAATCATGATTTTTTTAAATTTAGCAAGCAAAATAAAAATTCATAACTTTAACTCAATATAGCTGCCCCACACACAGTTTTCTCGAAAATTTTAATTCACGTGTCATCAAGCAAAGTAGCATGTCAAAAGTTGGATTGCAGTAGTGTGTTAAAGTCCTAATTTTTATGTAAATGTTAAAATAGTGTTTATATTAACCAAAAAAAAAAAAATGACACTTGTGTGCCCTAGGCATGGTGCCCCAAATCAATCATCATATGATGTTACATATGTCTATAAGTATTATGTGTATACTTTTCAGGTATCACATGTATACTCTTATATACATATGATACATGTAGAGTGAGATGGTTCACTAATAGACCGAGGGATAAGTAATTCGACTCATTCACATCCAGATCATGAATGTTTGGAATCCATATTATGCAAGGAGACATTGCTTTTGCCAATTCGAATTGAAGGGTGATATAAAATCGGTCTATTTTCGGCATCATATCCATAGTTAGCGCATTCATCATAGTTAGCAGTTCCAGCTCCCTTTTCTATTGATTCCTACGGATTGGATCAAAAACAATTCTTGAATGAGGCCAGGGGTGAATCGAAAAAGAAATCTTTATTGGGATTCCAATCGTTGATAATTTTGTCAACATATATAACACCAAGAAATATAATATTTGTAGAGTATATATATAACACCTAGATTTATGCCCTATGAGTATATAAGTCTTTGTCTTTTAAAAAATATGGTGACCATTTTTTTCCTACTGAATTCAAAAGGTTGGGATTAAAATCCAATATTAAAATCAATGATGAGTTGTTTCTTACAATTAAGCCAAAACAAAACATATTTAAATGACAAAATGTACATAAAATTAAAGATGTATAATTTTATAATAATAAGATAAAGATATTTAGAAAAATACTATATATGTTTCAATTATTGTATTAGAAAAATGAGTATAAATTGGCTGGAAAAGACCAAAAGAAGTATATAAAGAATCGAAATAAGTCACCTGCTCCTCTCTTTGTTATTCCTTCTCACACGACACTTCACACGCCTTGCCGACCCTTAACCATATTTTGTGATTTAACTTTTATAACTCAATTTTATATCTACATTTACATTTTAACACAAACTGGTGTAACAAAATTAATTTGAAATTCAAGCATGGCAAGGATCATGTATTTCAAAAGCAAGCTTCACATTAATTTGATATTTAAGCCCTTCAAATTTAACTTTTTTGCTCTGAGTTGTAGTATTTTTAGTTTTGTTATGTTGAGCCTTTAACTCCATATATATAATAAAAGAGAAAATACCCCAAAATACCCATTTACTTATAACAAATTAACTTTACTACCCATGATTATAATTTTTTATCCCCATCTATCCATATATATAAACTATTAGCCCGAAATACCCATTTTTGACTTTCAAGTCATATATGTACTCTGCTTTGCAGAGATAAGAATATATTTTTTTAATTTATTACAGGCTTTTACTTTTATTTTTACATGCATGTGAATAATAAGACAATATTTGATCTGAAGAAAAAATTTACCTTACTTTTAATATTCAAAATTTACAATCGAATTCATTCCACAAAATTCACATTCAGAGATTCAGTGAGAAGTTCTCTAAAAAATTTGAAGTTTCAAAGATTCATCCACTAAAAATTTAGAGTATTCATCAAGGTAATTAAGTATTTCAGTGCATTTAGTAGTAGTTTATAGTTGCATAAACTACTTTTAATTTGTTTAAAGTTGAATTTGTTTATTGTTCAAGGTTAGTTGTCTATAATTTATTTTGTTTGATTATTGTTTGAATGGCTAGTTATTTGATTATTGTTTGATTTAGTTTGATTATTGTTTGAATGTTGAGATTTTGTTTAATTATTGTTCAGTGTAAGAATGATCGAAAAATTAACCAAAAAAATTATTAAAGAAACAAACAGAGTTAATTAAGTTAACAAATTCATTAACCCCTTAAATTGAAGGGGTTAACGAAATTAAAGAAAATTTTCAGAAGTTTCGTTAACCCCTTAAATTGAAGGGGTTAACGAAATTAAAGGAAATTTTCAGAAGTTTCATTAACCCCTTAAATTGAAGGGGTTAACGAAATTAAAAATTTTTTTCACAAAGTTTCGTTAAACCTTTAAATTTCAGGGGTTAACAACATTAAAGAAAATTTGCTTCAATTTCGTTAACCCCATCAATTTAAGGGGTTAACGAAACTTTGTGAAATTTTTTCTTTAATTTCGTTAACCCCTAAAGTATAAGGGTTAACGAAATAAAGCTATATTCGAATTTACATTTTTTCGTTAATTACTATTTTCTAATTCGTTAATTCCTAATTTCCAATGGGTTAATTTTTTTGTTAATTCGTAATTGTTAATTTGTTAGTCTATTGGTTAATTATAAATCGTTAATTAGTCCATAGTTAAGTTTTTAGTTTCATTAGCCCTACTTAGCCCTAATTTCGTTAGCTATAATTATTAAATTCGTTAGCCCAACTTTTATTAATTCGTTTCGTTTTGTTAATTAGTTAAGTCCTGAATTCCTTACTTAATTTATTGATTTTTCAATTTGTTAATTAGTTAATTTAATTCGTTAGTTAGTTAATTTTTTTAATTCCTAGTTAATTTTTAATTCGCTAAATTTTTGTTGTGATATTAATTAACTAATTCGTTAATTAGTTAACTTTGTTTAGTTAATTTGTTGTGATATTAATTTTGTAATTCGTTGTGATTAGTTTTGCTGGATTGAAAAATAAAACGATTTGATAATTATTTTACTTCTTTTTTATATTTGTTCAGGGATGACTTTTTCAGTGGCAATATGTCATGGAGGTTATTGACATGGTTTGCAGTATGTGAATGTCATTCAATCAATGATCAATCTCCAAACATTTTCATATCAAGATTTATTGAGTTCGCTACATGAGATTATGCTTGCTGATTTGAGTTATTGGCGGTATTTGATCCATTCTCTAGTAGAAGTGAATGGAAGATTGAAGAAGAAGAAAATCATGAATGATTTTGATTTGCATGAGTGTTTTTCACAGGAGTATGGACTACTAGTTCTGTTTGTTTCGTTGAAACGGATAGACTTGGGAGTATCAGGTGATTCTTCTTATCATGAACAACAATGTTCATTAGATGAGGAGACATATGTTGGTGCTCAAAATTTTGATACATTGATTGAGGAGTCTCAAAATTTGGATTGGTCAAATGTTCCGTTAAGACTGCACGAGGACCGGAATTTTTATTCAGCATGGGGTTTAGATGACAATTTGGTTGGAACATCTTCAAATGAGCCAAGTATACCTTGGTCGGCCTCATCTAGATGTGATCCACACAATGAGTTGAACTATTTAGACCTAAATGTGGCCCCAACTAATAAGGCCGAAGAACCGCCACTTGAAGAAAGGCGGGAACAAGAAGACCATGATCCTCGAACAGGTAATCAAGTACTACCGAATTGATCATATGTGAATATTTGTGTATACAATTAACATATCAATGATATATATATATATTTTGTAGATCCAATTGATGCAGAAGATGACTTTGTGATGGATGAAGATGTGGAGACAAACTTGGATGAGGAGCAACGAGCTGCATATGAGCAATTCTGTGATGACACAATGAGAGCTAAGTGGCACATTCCAGACATACCTGATTTTGACGACCCAACTGCAGATGAGATTGAGCATGCTCCAACTGGTATGAAAAAAGGAGCGACATTTGGGTCTAATGTTGAGTTGAAGAATTTAGTCGAGTATTATCATCTGGAGAATTAAGTCCAATTTCGTGTGGACCACTCTGACAAACACCGATGGCAGGTGAAGTGCAATCAAAATGATTGTCCGTTCTTAGTCAATGCACATGAAAAACACGGGGTTTGGAAAATATCCAAAGTTGTCCTGCCCCACACCTGTTCATATCAGCTAAATGCTAGTGCACCCCGCAGACTTCCGTCCACATTGATTGGAGATTATTTTGTGTAGAGGCTCCGAAAAGATAGGACTGACATCACTCCTAGGGACATCATGCGAGAGATGAACGAGAGACATGGACTTAATTTGAGCTACAAGCATGCTAGGAGTGCAAAACGTCGTGCAATGAGAGAAGCATATGGTGATCCGAAGACGTCATTCAACATGTTGCCAGCTTACTTACAGGTTTTGAAGGAACGCAATTTGGGTACATATACCGCATTAGACACCCACAGTAATGGGAAATTCAAGTATGCGTTCTTTGCGTTGGGTGCATCCATTGTCGGATTTAGGTTATATTCCAGACCTGTTATCATGGTCGACGGTTGCCATTTGAAGGGGCAGTACAAGGGGATTGGATTCGTTGTTGTGACTAAAGATGGAAACGATCAAATTTTTCCCCTGGCAATTGGGATATGGAGTGTCGAGAACGATGAATCTTAGACATGGTTTTTACGTAATGTCCGAGAGGCCTTCGGTTGCCCAGATGACTTGGTTATCGTTTCTGATCAACACGCTAGCATCGGTAATGCAATACAAGATGCATATCCTGAAGCTTTTTATTGTCTTTGTTGTTTCCATATCCATCAGAATCTAGCCAAGTACGGATCACACGTGGTTGGGTTGTTCCATACGGCCACATACTATTACGATAAACACACATTTGATAGGTTTGTCGAACTTCATGTTTTAAATATTCCTCACATTTAAACTCTGGAACTTTTATTCCCCTTCTTGTATGATCAGGTACATGTCTTTGATCAACGATAGTGGTTTCCAGGGAGCGATTGACAGTTTGACAAAGGCTGGAGCTACTCGGTGGGCTCGTGTGAAATGCCCTGTTCGAAGATTCAACTTCATGATCTCCAATGCTGCTGAGGTTTGGAATGCTCGTCTTATGTGGGCAAGAAAGTTGCCTGTTTGTTCCTTCTTGGAGGCGGCACGAAGTGTTATTGAAAAATTGTTTGCTAAGAGAAGGTTGGCAGCTGATGAAAGAGGTCCCACTTTCACCAATTCTGTGCACGACAAATTAGAACAATTCATGCGGCAAGGGTGATCGATGGAGGTCCAAAGAATGGGACGAGGCAAATTCAAGGTCACTGATGGTCGACAAATATACTTGGTAGGCCTCACTGATGGTGTGTGTAGTTGTATGTTTTTCCAAACCGAGTTGATTCCATGCGCGCACGCATGTGCAGCCATCAGGTACTTCTTAATACGAAGCTACTTGTTATAGTAGCAATAATCTAGAGTAGGAACTCACCATATTTGTGCATACTGTAGTTACGCTAATGAATCGGTTGTCTCGCACGTGGCCCTTTATTATACGAAGCACTTGTTGAGAGCGATGTGGGCTTGTGAAGTTGTACCTGTGCCCGACCCCACTGAGTGGGTTGTAAATGATGAGACGCGCAGATGTGTTTGTGTCCCGCCTGATTAACCAAAACAGGCCAGTCGACCGAAAGACAAACGAATAGCTTCTACTGGTGAACATTCTAGAGTGCACCGCCTATCATGTACTCGTTGTGGTAATCCTGGGCATAACAGAAGTACATGTTCTGTAGTGTTGTACCATAACGACGAGCCTGACGGTGATAACCCCGAACAAAGTGGAAACAAGACTAGAAAAAAAGAAAAAATGTTCTATTTGTGGATCAGAAGAACACACAAAAAGAAAGTGTCCAACATATTTGAGTCGTGTGCCTGAATGATCTCTCTCTCCGTCTTCCACTGTAGGAAATGGCCGAAACTCGTCCTCCAAAAGTCCTGGAGACACCGTCGACCCATAGATCGAAGCTGCGCCTTGACCTCATCAAGTACCGCAAGGCGAACATATCCATTTATATATGCGATGGTTCGCTGGCATGCCTCACGAACGTAACGGCCCTCAATCTGTATATTACAAACGCTAAAATAATTAAACAACCCTGACAAAACATTCAATGAATTCCAACAAATTTAAAGGGATTAACGAATACAAAAAATACAAATTAAAGAATTAATAATAATTAACTACGAACTAACTAAAAAATTAAAGTTAACTAATAAACAAAACTAACAAATTATCTAGGAATTAAAAAAATTAACTAAACCATTTAACGAATTAAAAATTAATAAACTAATGAATTATAAATTAATTAAGCTAATTAAAAATTAACTAATTAAAAGTAGGGCTTAACTAATTAATGAATTAACTAATTTCAAAATAGGGCTTCACTAATTAACAAATTTAAAAATTAATCAACTAATTAACAAACTCATTAACAAATTAGCTTAATAAACTAATTAAAAGTAGGGCTTAACTAATTAATAAACTAATTTAAAAGTAGGGCTTAACAATTACAAAATTAATAAACTAATTAACGACTTAAAAAGTAGGGCTAATTAACGAAATAAAAAGCTTCAAATACAGCCTTATTTCGTTAAGCCCTTAAATTTAAGGGGTTAACGAAATTGAAGAAATTTCTGGAATTTCGTTAACCCCTTAAATTTAAGGGGTTAACGAAATAGGCATTAATTTTCTGGAATTTCGTTAACCCCTTCAATTCAAGGGGTTAACGAATTTAAAGAAAGATTTCTGGAATTTCGTTAACCTTTAAATTTAAGGGGTTAACGAAATAGGCATCAATTTTCTGGAATTTCATTAACCCCTTGAATTCAAGGGGTTAACGAATTTAAAGAACAATTTCTGTAATTTTGTTAACCCCTTAAATTTAAGGGATTAACGAATTTTAAGCAAATTTTCTGGAATTTCGTTAACCCCTTGAATTCAAGGGGTTAACGAATTTAAAGAACAATTTCTGGAATTTCGTTAACCCCTTAAATTTAAGGGGTTAACGAATTTTAAGCAAATTTTCTGCAATGCCGTTAACCCCACTAATTTAGGGTTAACGAAATTGATTGATTATTTTAGTACATTGATTCGTTAACCCCTTAATATATACTGCTTAACGAAATTCGGCACTTTTTTTTTCGTAATAATATCCTATTCAATTTTCAAATAATTCATATTCAATTTTCTACCAATTTTCTAAAGTTTAATGGAATCAATTAATAAAGATACAACAATCCAAACAAAATAACAACAAGTAACAACAATCCAAACAAAATAAAACAATCACACAAAATAACTAGAGAACTAACCTGTTCAGCCATTGAAAGGGGAGCAAAGAAGAGAAAGAAAGAAGAAAAGGGGAGACGTCGCTGCTGGAGGGAGTAAAGGAAGAGAAAGAGGAGAAAGAAAAGAAAATGATATGTGTTCGTTAACCCTAGTAATAAATTGGCTTTGGGTGGGTGGGTGTGGTAGGTGGGATTATTTTTTTTAAATTTATTTCGTTAATTCTTAAAATTTTTGTTAATTAATTTGTATTATTTTGTAGAGTTATATAGTAAGTAGTAAACTTTTTAAAAATTAATCATTTTTGTTACTTTCGTTAAGTCTATTAATGCTTCTTTTCTTTTAATTTATTTCGTTAATTAGTTAATTCGTTAAGTAATTGAGCATGAACTTTGTTAATTCGTTAAATTTATTTAGTTAATTAGTTAATTAAGTAAGTAATTCTTAATTTATCTATTGCTATTTTTTCATCATATTCCTTAATTATTCCAATCAATCAATAGATATTATAATATATATGATTAGTATTTTAAATTCTAACTTTCAATTTCTGACATTCAGTACAAATGTGAAAATGGGTATTTGGGGACATTATTTTAAATTTGTGGGTATAAGAGGAATAAATATTATAATGATGGGTAAAATTGTGATCCCTTATATGAAACTGGGTATTTTGGTCATCGAACTCTATAATAAAATGTTTTATATCTGTAAATATAATTAAAGAAACACTTTAATTTTTACTTTTTATTTTTTAAACAAAAAGATTAATATATCTATTTTCTAATCACATTTTAGTCTTTCAGACAGTGGTTAGAAAATGATTTCTTATGTTGTCGTCAGAAAAGAAGAGACACGATATGAAAATGTTAGAAACAAATTTCACTTTAAAGTTTTTTAGGGATTTAATGTAAATAAAGTTAAAAGTTCAAGCTCACATAATAATAATAACTAGTCAAAATATTTTGTGCAACTTGATGTATGGATCTAGGATCCATGCACCCGGGTCGACCCGTCTCACGCACCTCTCACACGTGTTTTCAGGCGCTTCAATGCGCTCTCACGCGCATGGTGGGTGCGCTCAAACCCACTAAGATTCGCTCCAAGCAGTCATACCTTCAGGTTATGTTAATGTTAAGGGAAAATTTCAGGATTCATACTTGAAACTAGGCTATATTTCAGATTGAGTACCCCAAAGTTAGAGTTCATCAATTTAGTCTCTCAGTTTTTCAAAATGCATCAAATTTAGTACTCGCCGTTAAAAATCAGTCCAAACTGACGGAAGTTAACTACCTTGAACCAAATGGTGGGAAAATTAGACATTTAACCCTAATTTTTCCCCCAATCTTCATCTTCAATTTATTGTAATTCAAATTGCTTGAAATAATTCTAGAGATTTTCCTAGGGAATGCAGAAAGATGAGAAGAGCTTCGGTTTCTAACCCCCAATTCCACGGAGGAAGGGCCAACAAACGGCTCACTAGCAGCCGTAATTGCCACCGGAAACACGTCGAGGACGGGTGAATCCGACGATGGAGCCACCATCCATCTATCACCGCAAGACCAAGATCTACGTCGCTATGGAATTCGTCCGTGGCGACGAATTGTTTGTGAAAATCACGAGGGGGCGATTGCGTGAGGAAGCAGCACGGAGTTACTTGTGTCACGCCGGCATATGTCACTCCGGAGGTGATCGAATAAAGGGATATGAAGGGGCGACGGTGGATATTTGGTCATGTGGCGTGATTCTCTATGTGTTGTTGGCTGGTAAAGAGGAGCAGAAATTCACCGGAGAAGACGCCGGAAAGGGGAAGGAAACAGATATATTAAATGTCTTCCATATCATTTCTCTGTAGGAAGGTTTTGATCTTTCACCACTTTTCGAGGAGAATAAGAAAGTGGAGAAAGAGGAATTGAGGTTCACCACACTATAAGCCCGGCAAGCAGCGTGATTTCAAAGATTGAGGAGGTGGCCAAGATAAAGAATTTCAACGTCAAGAAGAGTGATTCTTGTGTGAGGCTTCAAGGGCAACATAATGGTAGAAAAGGTAAACTGGGAATCGCTGCTGATATATTCTTTGTGGCGCCGTCGTTTCTGGTGGTGGAGGTGAAGAAATAGAGTTGCGACACTCTGTAGTACAACCAATTCTGCGACAAAGAGCGGAGACCAGTGCTTAAAGACATAGAGTGGATCTCAACAGGTGCGAGCTCAATGCATGCGTGAAGTGTTTGATGAATTTCCACAACGAATACCTTCTCAGCTAATTCATGTGCACTAAAATGTTCTTGTTCTTGCTTTATTATTGTTAATTTTGATTTGAGAAATATCAGTCTGTGGTGATGTTTGTGTGGTGGAATGAGCAATGTAGTCTGACAAACGATCTTTGTTCTTGTTCTTCTTTGCATTTTTATTGCTTTCATTATTAAGTTGGAATCTTTTCATAAAGTCTTGATATTCAATTTATGTATGTTTACTATCCTCCCACTCTTCAATATTTTCAAGAATCGATCGATTTTGTCAAGAAATTGAGGCTGCGCACGTGAAGTTGATGATTGGGGGAAAAATTAGGGTTAAAATGTCTAATTTTCACACCATTTGGTTCAGGGTAGTTAACTTCCGTCAGTTTGGACAGATTTTTAATGGCGAATACTAAATTTGATGGATTTTGAAAAACTGAGGAACTAAATTGATGAACTCTAATTTTGGGGTACCCGATCTGAAATATAGCCTATTTTTGGGTACCAACTGTGAAATTTTCCCTAATGTTAACTTCATGTTATGTTAGTGTTATCTTCATGAAGGTAACACTATCATAACATGAAGGTAACAATAACATAACATGAAGGTATGATTAACATTGTTTTTTTACCTTCATATTATATTAGTGTTATCTTCGTGTAATTTAGTTCAATAGTTTTCAACTAAGGGTTTGAAATCTGGAAATGAGGTCACGCTACATAACACAAAAGTAACACTAACATAACATGAAAGGTAACGACCAAAACACGTAAAAACGTAAAGAGGCGCGGGTTGGGTGGGACGGCCCAGCCCGCGCGCGGCCCTGTTGCACGAACCTCAAATCCGTACAACTGGTGTATAGGAGAGTAACTCTAATAACTAATATAACACAATATGCGATATGGTGTTTATAGAGTCCACACTTAAAACAAAAAAGAAAGAAAGAAAGAAAGGTTAAAGTAAACATGTTCATCCGGTTCGACGGTTCCGGTTCGTGCGGGAACCGATGGTTTCATGTTCCGGAAATGCCGAACCAAAATTAAATCGGGGGGTCTAGCACGGTTCCGGTTCTGGAACTGCCGATTCGGGCCGGTATCTCCCTTTTTTTGTCCAATCACCAACTTTGATTTTTAATACTTGTTTTCGACTAAATTGATATTTTAGAATACAAATATTAAATGAGACTAACAAATAATAATTAAGTGAACAAACTTTTGATAAAAAAAATTGAAAAAGTATTACAAATTTACAAGTGAGAAGATTCTATCTACTACAAATTGAGTTTACATAAAAAAATTAAGTTTACACGTTAGAAGATTCTATCTATTACAACTTGAGTTTACATAAAAAAAGGTTTACAATTTATAAGATTCTATCTATTGCAAATTTACATAAAAAAATTCTATCTATTACAAGTTACAACTTTTCAATTATCTATTACAATTTCTATCTACAAATTTGTAAATAAAAGATTGGGAAGGGGAAAAAAATTGAAAGAGCTTGAGTTTCATTATAATTTTGGAATTGAAATTCATTTCCAAATTTATAATGAAATTGCCTCCTTCTTGTGCTTCTTGTGCTTCTTGTGTTGTAAGAGGCGACATCTCATCTTCACTTTCAGGCTAAGGCGGCTTGGATTTCGGGGCCCAAATCCACATCATCACCCAATAGCTCGTCGACGTAATGATCATCATCTCGTGGAGGGGGCATGTGACTTTTACCCTTCCCACGAGATGTAGACGACGATCCTCTTCGAGGCATGATGTAGAAGAAAGGTAGGAAGTAAGAAATGTAGAAGTAGAAATGTAGAAGCACAAAGTAGAACTAAAATTTGATCTATAAGCTTTGAATTAGAACAAAAAAATCTTCACTAACAACTTGAATTTCGGTAAAATTGCAAGAATTGAGAGAGATAGAGCAAGAGAGATGTATGAAAAATACAACATTTCAACACCCTATTTATAGATTTCAAAAAATACAAAAAAAAAAAAAAAAACCTTGGGACGCTCCGGTTCGAACCGCCGGTTCCGATTCAGTTTTACCGGCGGTTCGATCCGATTTGTTGATCTGATCAACGGCCCGTTGATCACCAACGACCCGTTGATCTAAGCCGCATATTTCAAATTTTAGAAAAACCAGCGGTTTGAACCTCCGGTTACATCCCGGTTCCGGTTCGAACCGGTTTCAAATGGCTAGTTGCCAGAGCCGTCGATCTCCAACGGCTAGTTAGAGTTTTATATGAGCCGTCCATGTGGCATGATCGAAATTAAAAAAAATTTGCTGAAAACCAGCGGTTAAACCGGTTGTTCGAACAGCGGATTTTCCGGTTATAAAAACCCGGAACCGTAACTTAACCGATATATCCGGTTTCCGATTACGATTTGGAACCGGAACCAGTTGACCGTCGGTTCAAACTAGCCTGATTCTGGTTTTTCAAGCCGGATGAACATGTCTGGGTTAAAGTATTTGATGGAGATAATTTATATCTGTTATATTAATGCTCATTATCATGTCTATTATACTATATATATATACACACACATTAAAAGAATTATATCTATTATAGTTAATATTTATATAAATAATATGCATTGACATAATAAAATAAATATGAATCTTTTGTTGAAGAGCCTATTTATGGTGGGTATATTAATATATATCCACCTCTTACACCATCGTGAACATCTTAATACGTGTTAATAATATCCAACATATCAATTAGTTTCATTTTCATATAATTAGAAGATGTGATAATCATAAGTTCAATTTCCATATAATCAGGGGATGTGATAATTATGTGTCAGTAGTGAAGAGTTGCCCATCAATTATATTTTAGCATTTAATTTATATATAAAGATCATTTATTTATAAAGAATAGGTATATAAAATATTTTGTGCAACTAGTGCATGGATCTAGGATTCATGCACCCGGGTCCCCACGTGCCTCTCACGATCGTTATCACGCCCCAACGCGCTCCCACGTGTCTTGTGGGTGTCCTCAAACCCACCAAGATTCGCTCCAGACAGTCATACAATATTCATGTTATTTTAGTGTTACCTTCATGAAGGTAACACTAGGTAACACTAACATAACATGAAGGTCAGTCTAATATAACATGAAGGTATGATTAACATTGTTTTTTACCCTCATCTTATGTTAGTGTTACCTTCATATTATATTAGTGTTACCTTCGTGTTATTTTAATTCAATGGTTTTAAACTAAGGGTATGAAATTTGGAAATAAGGTCACGCTAACATAACACGAAGGTAACACTAACATAATATGAAGGTAACACAAACATAACGTAAAGGTCACGACCAAAACATGCGAAAAAGTAAAGAGGCGCGGGCTGGGCCAGCCCGCGCCAGCCCACGGCCCGGTTGCACGGATCTAACTGGTGTACAAGAGAGTGACGCAATATTTATATACATACATAATTGGTTTTAAAAAAAATACACTAAAACTTGTGTGAGACAGCTTCACAGATAGTTTTCGTCAGATAGATCTTTTTTACCAATTAATCAAATTCATTCCTACAAAGAATTGTAAAATGTGGGTTGTGAGTATACTCATCTCACATAAAATGATCCATAAGACGCTCTCATATGATACATAATTAAAAAAAAAAGTAATATACACAATCACACATATAATATTAGTAAAAGGAAATAAATATGAGGAGTGTTATTATATAATCACTTTGTAATTAATTTGGACAAAGTATTGTATCAATCTCTCTTTTGTCTCACATTCACATGAATAGCATTGGAATATTCCTTTACAAATCAAAAATACCCTCTTCTCTTTCTCTTTCTGTGTCTATAAATAAAGGTCACACCGTGAAAAACTGCTACCCAACTAACTGAAAAGTATAATGTGCGAGAGCCTGAAGAGAGACTATCAACTGTGCGAAGAGCTCGGCCGCGGCCGATTTGGCGTCGTTTACCGCTGTTACTCCGCCACCGACGCCGCCCATCCCTTTGCCTGCAAATCCATCTACAAGCACTCCCTCTCCGACGCTACCGACCGCCGCTGCATCGACACCGAGCCTAAGATCCTCCATCTTCTCTCCGGTTGCCCTAGCATCCTCCGCCTCCACGACGTCTACGAGGACGACGATTACATCCACCTCGTCACCGATCTCTGCGACGGCGGCGATTTATTCGACCGAATCTCCGCCGGCAATCGCTTCTCCGAGCCCGACGCCGCCGCTATTCTGAAGCAATTGATGACGGCGATTGCCTGTTGCCATCGCTTGGGCGTCGCTCATAGAGACATCAAGCCGGATAACATTTTGTTCGATTCGAGAGGGAGGTTGAAGCTCGCCGATTTCGGATCGGCGGAGTTGTTCGGGGTTTCTGAGATGAACGGACTGGTAGGAACGCCGTACTATGTGGCGCCGGAGGTGTTGATGGGGAGAAATTACAATGAGAAGGTGGATGTATGGAGTGCTGGTGTGATTTTGTATATAATGCTCGCCGGAGTACCGCCGTTTTACGGAGAGGGACCGGCGGAGACTTTTGAGGCGGTTCTGCGGGCGAATTTGAGGTTTCCTACAAAAATTTTCCGATCGGTGTCGCCGGAGGCCAAGGATCTATTGAGAAAGATGATTTGTAGAGATGTTTCCAGAAGGCTATCCGCAGAACAAGTCCTCAGTGAGTATTCCCCTCTTTCTACTAAGTATCTAAACAATATTGCAAATTTTATTTTATTTTTGTTGTTTTATTCATTGTATTGGATTTTTCCTAATGTCAATTTTTATGTTAATTTCAGGGCATCCATGGATCATTAATGGAGGAGTTGGTGGTTTAACCTGAAGTTTTATTGCTTCTAAAAACACAGATAAATCTGACTATCGGAGCTGTATATAGAGCAGGACCGGCAGGTCAGCCAGGCGAACGGTGGTCGGAAAATGCAGAACGAAACAGAGGAGTGTTGAATCTCCGGTGAAAGTTAAGATGCTAAAATCTTTCCCCCTTTCTTCCTTTATAGATAGCTAAATCAATCCCAGTTGGAAATGGCGGAGCTCTAGTTTTGGATCAGTTGCTTCAGCACATTTTGGTGTGTATTGGGAGATTTGAGTCTGAAAAATATGCGAAATGATGAATAAAGAGTTGTATCTATGTATCTTTTTTGAATAAGGTGTTGAGAATCACAATCCCTTTCACTCTATCCATGCCTTTGTGATGTTTTTGTATCTGAGGTTTAGGAAGTGAAGAATTTGGTGCTTATTTTGGCTGTACAAGTATTGAATTCTAAATAAAAATTCTCATGTCTTTGCTTTTTTCTTGAGTTTGGCATCTTGATCTCTTTCAATGTTTTTTTTTTTTTTTTCTTTCTATTTTGCCATTTTCCATACGAAACTGAATTTTCAAATTGAGGTGAAATTACATATTCTAAAATTCAATATTAAAATTTTGATGTAGACATATATTTGGACATGGGTTTAGGTGTCAACACTGATACTTAACGTGCAAATTCAGATCTCTGAATCTGGACAATTTACCCTAACTTGATAAGGACACTCAATACACTCACACATATTATCAAATTTCCAACACTTTTACCTATTCTTAAACTTGTCATTTCTTTGACTTGGGTTAATTTTTTAATTGGTTTTTCTAAGATTCCAAGGAGACGATTTGGATCATGCTTTGCTGTTGGAAGTTTGATCACTTGGCCAATAAAATATTACTAATTAATTAAACTAAAGTGTCCATTAATTTAATCAAGAACTTGAATTCAAATACCTAACTTCTTTCGTGGTTTATGGTTTAGCAAGTTGCAACGGGTTTGTTAGTTTTGTCAAGAAATTGAATTCAAAATATCTTCTTGTTTCTTGGCCTAGGGTTTAGTGAGTGGCAATAATTAAAGGTTTCATTTATTTAGTCAAGAAATGGGATTCAAATTAGTATCTTCTTTCTTGGTTTAGGGTTTTAAGTTTCAAAAATAGTGACAACTTGCCCATGTGATTTGTTTTGGGAATATTACTTGGAATATGCTTTGGACTTTATGTGATCACTTTCAAAATGTAGACCCTAGCTAGCTAGGACATTAATATTAATTACTCGATATTTATGAAATAGATGATATTGGTATTTAGCAATTCACTTATCAACGTATCTTTATTTATAGGATTAAAGCATAACGTATATTCATGTTATAGTTAGAAAAACATGGTGAATGGAAATTAATTTTTATTTTATTATTTCTATTGTAGTAGTTATGGTGTCTTAATGGAAACATATATGTTATTATTTCTATTGTAGTTATGGTGTCTTAATGGAAATTAGTGACCCCAATTCATCTTTGTTTAATGTAAAAGAAAAAAACATGATAATTGACTATTTATATAAAGTATCTCAAGAATATATACTTGCATTAGAGAACACTATTTGATTGTATGTAGAGAAAGAGACCAAATAAAGAGACATTATTGAAAAAGTAGCCATCAAAGAAGTAAATTTATAACTTTCAATACTCTTCTTGAAGTGTGGTACAACTAAATTTACACAATCCATAAAAATTATATTGAAACGAAAATTTCATCAATCACTTTTTTACGTGAGATTAGCACTTAACTAACATGATTCTTTATTTATTATTAACAACATGAATGATTTTTTACATGTATGTCATGTTATATTCTAAAGAAATTTGTCATTATATGTACTTTTAACATCTCAAAATATTCATTAGTCATTATCAAAAAAAATGTATAGTATGAATTCAAATATACGTGACCACAATAAACAGAATTACCCATCCGATTCAAAATGAGAATTCCATTATAAAATAGATAAAATAGAATTTATGATTTTTTTTTAAATACAAGAAAACTGCCTAAATTTATGCAGAGGACTGGACCACATATTTAATTAATTTTTATTTTATTGAAACTTTAGATATAATTTCATAAATATTAAAAATGGTATGAATCACATGGAATGGAATAGAAAAGCATAAGTGGAATAACAGCCCATGTGGGGATTCAATTTTAAGGTGAGAATTCAAACTGCGTATTGTTGCATCTCTGATATGTTGAATGACGTATCATTTTCTAATCCCATGCGGCACACTGCACAATACCCCACATGGACCACCTCCGTGTATCATGGATGTCTCTTACTATGAGATACTTTTGTTATAAAATACCCCTTATTTATATAAAAAGGTTGTATGGGTTGTTTTCACAAGAATTATATCCGTACAATGCACGGTTTGTAATTTAATTTTATTAATTTAATTTTTTTAATAATATAATGTGATAGTATTATTGTAACCTAAATTAGATATCAATAAGAATTTAGACATTTTATCTTTACTGTTTCTCATTTTAAATATTAATATGTTTTTAAAATGTAAACAATAATATATAAATTTATATTTTTGTTGAACAATGAATTATAAAATCTATATTTAAAATATGAAGTTGTTAAAAATGACACCAATTTTATACACTAATCAATTTTGTAAAAAAACAAAATTAAATTTAGTAATGAGAAATATTTATTGTGTTAGAGATGTTAAACGATAATTGATATTAAAAAAAAATTAACTCCTAAAGATATGTTATGCATGTTGCAGTTTATAATATAGACATAAGTGTCATGATAAATATATTATTGTATTTTTTTGATGCATGCTTAATAAGTGATTAATTTTATTGACAAAACTGCATATTCCCTGACGTTCAAAATTATAAATTTCTTTGAAATTTTTGGTTTAACAATAACTTAATTATTTATAGTTAATTAAAGGAAATATATAAATACCTAAATATATTGCTATATATATTCAAATAATGTAGATAACTGAATATTGAACCCACTTAAATTGGTAAATAAACCAAACAATTATATAAAAATGTTTTTCATTATAATTAATTTCTCCAAAAGTCTAAAATTTTGTATTTTAAAATTTATTTTTTTTATTTCGTAATCTTTGTTTAATTTAGTCATTTGTTTTTGTATTTCTAATTGTGTTAAATATAATTATGCACAAAAATTTAAATATCAAATGTATACATTGTTATTTTTACGATGCAATGTAAATTAACAAATTATAATTCTTAAAAAATGATAAATCTGATATACCATACATTAACAACAAATTTTAGATGAAGGAACTATTTAATTTGAAATTGTGATTTGTTAAAAAACCTACATCCCTAAAGTTGTCTCATGGTCTCATTAAAATTAAATTAAAAATTACAATAACAAATTATAATAAAAACGATAAAACTGATCAATCATATATTAAAAATAAATTCTAAATGAATAAATCATTTAATTTGAAATCATGATTTCTTATTTAATATGCATTAAGTATACACTCATTCACTTATACCCCACTTGTTATCAAAATTGTGAATACAAAATAAAAGGAACAATTAAATTCTAGATACAAAAATGATAAATTTGATATATTATAGATTATAACAAAAATTTAAATAAAAAAATAATTTAATTTAAAGAATGTAATTTATATAAATATAAAAAAAGACAAAAATAACCTACATAGCCTACCAATGGACTATAGCCCAACCTAGTGGACCCTACAATCCTTAAAAGTATAAATCTTTTTATTTTAATTTTTTTAATTCTTGTAACTAACTCATTTCCAATTATAGTATGTAAATTTAGGAGGAAAAATTAGTTATGCTATTTTTATTGAAGGTCTTATTTTTATATATACTAGTAGTGCACCCGCGCGATACACACCTTGTTATATAATCAACTAATTTTTATTGTTGATGATATAGTGTAATTTATACTGTATCTAAAATGTTAAATCCTTTTTTAATTTTTTTTTTTTTGTAATTTATACTATTATAATGCTAAATGGTTTTTTTTTTTTGGTAATGCAATTACTTATCAATGGATTTGGATAATCAAGATGACAATCAAATTATAGTACTAATAATATCTCGTTATATCTGAAAAAACTTCCATCTCGATTTTTTCTTTGATATTTCTAACCTCCATTTCATGCTAGCTCATTCTCATTAAGTGAGAGTGAGTATATATGAGTATAATGGTTTTCATATTGATTTTTCTTCTTATTTCCATCACTAATTTTTTTTTCTTTTGATAATTCTAACCTTCATGTGATGCTAGTTCATCCTAATTAAATTAGAGTTATTATATATACATTGCTTGTATACAATAACTTCCATTTCAATTTTTTTTTCTTATTTTCATCACTAACTTTTTTTTATTCTTTTGATATTTCTAACATCCATTTCATCTAATTCATTCTCATTAAATGAGTAGGTATATATACATACATTGCTTAAATGCGAAATTGATTTTGACCTCAATTTTTCATCTTATTTCCATCACTAATTTTCTTCTTCTTTTGATATTTCAAGCTTCATTATTTTTCCTTTTATTTTTATATTTTAAACTTCCATTTCAATAAGCTAGCTCATCTTCATTTAATGAGATTTCCATCTCCATTCATGCATTGCTTATATAGAGGTAGGACAATGGCTTATAGATGAAGTCTAATTCTAATGGCCTGATATGAAAGCTTGATTCAAAATTATTAAATTAATTTAAAAAATCAAAAATGAAATTAAAAAAATTTACTCAAAGTGTAGGAGCTTGTCCAATAAGATACTCAAAAGTTTTTCTTTCTTTTTTTAGTTTGCCTTTCCCTTTTTTCCCTATTAGCTAATAGTTTTGCAATTGAATGACAATTTGTAATAATCACCAACTATTGCCATTTTAGATATAGTATAGAAATCAATTTACATAATTACATTTTTCATAATCTTTTATGTATATTGTAATATTAAAAAACATCGAATGCTTATACTTTCTTCTTGGGTTAATTGCGCGAAACCCCCTCGTGTTATAAAAAACTTGCATCGGTCCCCCTTGTATGAAAGAAATTGCGCGATACCCCCTCGTGTTTCCGAAAAGTCGACACACGTCCCACTTTGACTAACGGGTGTTCACGCCGTTAATTTTCTTCCCTCGAATTCCCGTTATGTCCCTGACATTTAAGCCTTGGACTTCGTCTTCTTGCTAGATCTGTTTCATAGATTGTTCTATATGTTCTTGGTGTTCTTCTTTCTTTTTTAATTGCTTCGGCCTTTCCTGTGGTGCATTAATGGAGTTGGTGCTTCCCTTCATTAATATGTTTCAACGTTTTTTATTGTTGCTGCTCTTTCCCTTTTGCCATAATTATATTTTTAAAAAAAAATTTGGTTAGGGTTTCTCCACTTTTTGAGCGCCGCCTCCTTCCTTTGAGGCAAGGGTTTCAAAACCTCATTGTGCCTCTTCTCTTGATCGCAGCTCAAGCTAACATTTTCTGTCAAGGAGAATGGGCGCCGCCGCCAGATCTCCGTTGCTCAGCCGCCGAAATCGAAGCCCATGGGTCCTGCTCTCTCTTCCTTTAAAATGGCGAGAAAGGGTTCTAGGGTTTGAAGCCTTAATGTGCGCCGCTCGCCGTCCTCTTGCCGGGATTTCTAGGGATCTGAAGTAGCGTCGTCGCCTCGTTTCTGGGGGGTTCGATGCTGTCCTGGCTTCATTTCCGACCAGCCCTGCTCCTGTTTCTCCGTTCCTGCTACTGCTCAGCCGTTGCTCGACCGCCGTTCTCACCGGAATCTGCTTGGGTCTTGCTCGGCCGCCGTCGCTAGTGGTTCGTTTTTCTCTTGCAAAGCCGCCGCCTCCTCACCGGAATCTTCCTGGGTTTGTAGCAGCGCCAGCGACATTCGAAGAGTTTTCCCATGGAATTTGGACAAATATAGGGTTTCCATGAGCGTCGCCGTCAGATCGGAGGCCGTTGTTGCTGATGATTCGCTTTTCAAGGACTACAAGCCTTCTACTGCTTTTCTCTTTCCTGGTCAGGTCAAGCATTCGATTGATGTTTCTACTCTTCGGTCTTGTTGATCGAATCGCAGATTATTGCTTCACTTTTTCTCTATTGGTGTTTATTTTACACTGGACTGCTCAACATTGTGCATTGAATTGGAGAGAGTGTGTTTTTTTTAGCTCAAGTAATGTATATATTTGTAGTAGATGTGGCTAAATCTTGGCGATCATTGAGGAAAAGCAGTTTTAAGATTTTCTTTAATTGCTGGATTGATAATTGTTGTCTCGTTGAAAGTTCTACGTTCTATAATGTATCTGTAGGTTTAGTGTTATGAACTATGACATGTAACAAATTGGTGTGCTTACAGTTTTATACTGTTGGCAATGTATACTGTTGGCAATGTTTATTGGTTATGGAATTTCTTGATGCTTGATTTAAGGGATATTTTAGTTGTTCTCTATTCCTTTTTATCTTTATTCGGTAGTCCTTTACTAAAAATATGTTAAATATCTTTATTTAGTTGTTCTCTATTCCTTATCCTAAAAAAATTGTACATTACAACATTTTTTAGTACAAAATATGTTAAATTCAGAATTGGAAATAAAAAAAAAAATTATAGAACACTTACCAGATTGTTGTGAGAGTAGTGAGAGGAGAGGGGTTTCATGCCACTGGAAGTTTGGATAGTGCACATACATATATAAACAAAAGGCAAGGGCAAATTAGTATATTCACCTGCAAATAACGGTCAGAAATCAAAAAAAATCGCACTTCCGGCGCGTGAAGAACAAACCCGTGAAGTTTAACAGAAATGGGGATTTCGTGTTGAATTTATAGAAACACGAGGGGGTTTCGCGCAATTTCTATCATATAAGGGGGAGCGACGAAAATTTTGTATAACACGAGGGGGTTTCGCGCATTAAACCCCTTTCTTCTTACATTACACATTTCGTAGTATATACTTCTAACATAAAATATTTTAGTATCAACTTCTAACTTCATAAAACTTTTACATATTTATATTATCTTAAACATTTATGTTTAAGTACATGAATTTCAAAAATTCTATTAAATATTTTATCACCAAATATATATTAAATAAACAAAGACGTTTTAAAAAGAAGACACGTGAGTATGTTAATATGAAAAAACAAATTTTCTATAATAAATTATATTATATAGATTTTATTTACTTTATAAACTTTTAACTTAAGTGATCTTTTATATAATTATTTAACCAAAAATTTAATAGTATGCGTAATATAAATACATAAAAAAGATAATTTCTCTCTCTTTCATTATAATGTATTATTAATCAAAAATTATATATATTTTTTATATTTTATTATAATATTTGATAGCTTATCAAGAAAATCATGTAATTTAAAATTATTAAATTAATTTAGAAACTGAAAATGAAATCTTGAAAAATTAAAATAAAAAGAAATTATTTTACACACATCAAATTGATGTGACATTTTTAGAAATTAAGGAAAGTGTCAAATTAGAAATTTTCTCCAACTTACTTGCTTTTAGTATAACATAAATATATATATATATATAGATATAGATGGGTAATTGCAAAAAAAAAAAATTACCATTTTTTAAAAAATTACAAATTTGTTCTCACTTTTCAATAGTTGCAAAAAAAATTAAAATCTTTATTTAATGTTGCAATTTAGGTCACTTTTGAATTTTCCGGCAACCAGTGTCCACGTATCCGGCAAACATGCCACATCACATAGCACATTGGATGCCACGTCATTTCCGACCAAAAAATATTTAAAAATCAAATTGCAAAATAAAATTATCACATTTCCTAAAGTTGCAATTTAATCCCAACCTTTCAAAAATTAGCAAAAAAAATCACATACTTCATTTTGCAATTCGAATTTATTATTTGATGTTTAAATTTATCATGGAGACGTCAAATAAATTATGCAACCATGAAATTGTTTATCTACATAAAAATAATGTCGTCTCTAGTATATTAATTTAAATATTTTTTCTTTAATTTAAAGATAATTAAAACACAACTCTCATTTACAACCTTTTAAAATAAATACAATTTTCTAAATCAATATAAAGATCCGAATTTCTTTAATTTCTTGAAATTGATCGAGCCATATTGATAATGTCATTTTCTTTTAATTAGCTAGATCAAATATGAATATAATGATTCAGATCTCCAGATCAACTATCAATATATATGCATGCATTTGGAAATTTGTATTATTATTATTATGCATTTTTTAATGCGTAGAAAACTAATTATAGGTTAACTAGATAATAGGAAATTCAGTTTGGACAATTGACATATATGTGTTTAGATAGATAGTTCTTTTATTGTTTTATTCATCATGTTAATACAATATTTTCTCAACTCTAAATCATGATTTAATTAAAGTTGCTTCAAAACTTTTTCATATTTCATCGATTTGAGTATTAAACTCTATGGTCATGTTCGACAACAATTTAATACATTATTGTTAATCAATGTGCTTAATATCATGAGGATTTATAATTTTTTTAATGTAAATATGTTTTACTATCTTTTTTAGAACAATAATACAATTTTCTAAAATGTTGTAAATGAGAGTTGTGATTTAAATATCTTCAAATTAAAGATAAAATATTTAAATTAATATATTAGAGACAACATTATTTTGATATAGATTAACAATTTTATGATTGCGTAACTTATGTGACATCTCCATGATGAATTTAGATACCAATGAATAAATTTGAATTGCACAATGAAGTATGTGGCTTTTTTTGCTAATTTTTGAAAGGTTGAGATTAAATTGCAACTGTAGGAAAGGTGATGATTTTATTTTGCAATTTGCTTTTTAAATCTTTTTTGGTTGGAAATGACGTGACATCCAATGTGGCATGTGACGTGGCATGTTTGCCGGACATGTGGACTCTGGTTGCCGGAAAATTCAAAAATGGTCTAAATTGCATCAATGAACAAAGGTTGTGATTTTATTTGCAATTATTGAATAGTGGGGATAAATTTACAATTTTTTAAAAAGTGGTGATTTTTTTTTTTTTTGCAATTATATAAGTTTTTTTATTACTTATTAATTGAATCCTTTTTATAAATTATTCGATATGTCTATGAGTGTGATTTAAGGTTTGATTCATCATCTTACATAAAACTATCATCATTTTATTCAAATTTTATAATCTGCAACTTGTTTAATAAAATTTTAATCTTTATAAAATATTTTTTTAAAGATAATTATTTTGAATGAGTTAAAGTACTAATTACTTGGAGTTGTTGCAATGTTTGTTTATATTAGGTTGTACACATAGAATCAAGGAACAAAATTAAATAATTATTAGTCTTATCTAATCAACTTCATTTTAAAGTTGAATATCCTTTGTTCTTTGAAATATGTTGCAAAATGAGGTGAAATTATATTAAGGTGAAATTTCATCATAAATTGTTTTTAAAATAAGTTTGGGAGAGTGGAAGAGGAGATAATAAATTATATTGAAGTGTGATTTCATTGTTAACTTTTTTTTAATAAGCTTGGATAAGTGGAAGGGAGTGGACAATAAAAATTTACGCGACCCAAGTTCTAACTCTAATCGTCACATAATCGACACCTTATTTATAAAGGTGGGATACCATTTAAGTTACAAGTTTTGTGGTAAACTTCATCATTAATTGAATGTGTGAAGATGTGTGTAAATTGACGAAAAAAGTTTTTATAAAATTAACAAGTGTATCCTAAATTTAAACTACAGTATTTCATTCTTAATAAATGATATTTTAAATTTTGTTTGAACGTGGAATGTTAATATTATCAATATAGAAAAGAATAAGTATTGTGTGAGACCGTTTCATAGATCTTTTTTTCATGAGACGGGTCAACCCATAACCCACACTTAGCAATTCATATGAAAGTTTGTGGATATGAATTCAATTCATGGGTAATAAGGATACGTCTCACGAGAACTATCCGTGAGACCGTCTCACATGAGTTTTTGCGGATACAAAAATGTTAAAATGTCCACAATTGGCAGCTCTTAATATGCCAACCGCTGACGTGTAATGATCACATCCTCTCGTTATATGAAAAGTGAAATTAATTGATATGTTGGATATTTAAGGAGACATTTGAAATTCATTGTATTGAATTCATCAGTGGTCTATGGATGAGGATGATTCAAAATTCTTGACTTTCATTTTGAATTAATTTTGGAGTCATTTTAATAGATTTCAAATCCGCTCAAACTTTAATAAATTTGAAATACATTCATTTGAAATTTTGGATTTCAGGTACCTCCATTCAAATGAACCTGAATTCATTATGTTGATAAAAATTAAAATATTTTGATTAAATATGTAACATTTTCTTTCCGGGTGGATGGGATATTGCATATCTTCTAACTAAAATTGAGCTTGAATTTAATACTTTATTGATACATTTGTCAAATGGTAATATGCTATAAGTTTAAGAGAAAATTGTTTTTTGTCCTTTAATTTTAACTCCTTAAATTTTTGGTCCTTTATGTTTCACCTTTTGATTTTCAGTTCTCTATGTTTAAAATTTGTCATTATTTAGTCCTTTAACTTACTATAGTAGGTAAATTACAAATTTTAACTTCTTAAATTTTATAGTAAGTAAATTACAATTTTTTTAATCAAAAGTCTATTTTTAACACTAAACTATTTTTTTAATTGAGACCAAACTAACCTTTTAAATTAATATTGTGTATTCTTTATCTAAAATGTCTAAACTAATATTAATAATTAAAAAATAAACTTTTATTTTTCTATGTTCATGATGTTTATATTATTTTAATATTAATAATTATTAGAAAATACTACAACCCATATATCAAAATGAAAAATGATATTTAATTAGAATATTAATTTAGACATATTATATGAGAAATATAAATTTCTATTTAAATTTTTGTAAAATCTATAATTAGTTTAAAAATAAATGAAAAATATGTAATAATAGATTATAAAAAAATGATAATTAATTTAGACAAATATCTGTTGTTCTCAGATTTTTTGTACTTTATCAAAACTTACAACTTTGTCTTGGCTCGAAAATTTATTATTCAATTGTAATTTAAAATGTATCAAGAAACAATGTGTGCTCCTCAAATTCATGTAATGGTAATTTAAAATATATATCTAGAAAGTGTGTGCACATCAACATTACAATATACTCATATTTTAAAAGGTAGTCTAAATTTTAAAATCCATTTAAAAACACTTCATACTCATCCAACATTAGAATACAAGCCTTACCGTGACATTAAGGTGATTTAAAATATTAAATATATATTTAGAAGATGCCTACTCATCCAACACTCGCATAACATTAATATTAATTTTTTGTAAAATTTGTACTTTAATTAAAATTTTATTATTTTTTATATAATATGCCTAAATTAATATTATAATTATATCTCATTTTTCATCTCAATATATGACTTATAGTTTTTTATTAATTATTAATATTAATAATATAAACATCCTCAACATAGAAAAATAAGATTTTATTTTTTAATTATTAATATTAATTTAAACATGTTAGATAAGGAATTCACAATATTAATTAGAAAAAGCTAGTTTGGAATAAATATAAAAAGTAACTTTTAATTAAAAAAAATTATAATTTACTTACTATAACAAATCAAAATTTGTAATTTACCTGCTATAGTAGGTCAAAGGACTGATAAATTTTAAACATAGAAGACTAAAAATCAAAAGGTGAAAGATAAAAGACCAAAAATCTAAGGAGTTAAAGTTAGAGGATAAAAAAACATTTTTTTGTCTAAGTTTAATTTGCTTATTTAAGAGCTCGAACCATGATTTTTTAATATAGGAATCATGAATTAAATATTGAATGCTTTATTCTTTTTAAACCCTAGTTCTTTCTTTAAAGCAATAATTCTTCAACTCTAATATAGTGAGTAATATTGGTCAACAAGGAGGGAAACAACTTCTTTGTAAATGAAATAACCCTCCAATCCTAATTTTGGTCAACGATGAGAGAAGCATCATTTGTATATTTTAATAAAAAATATGGACTAAAATTTAAATGCCAGATATTTGTATTATGAATTCTTTTTAGGTCATATACTTATACCATGGTCGATATTGGATTTTATTATGTAAATTTCATTGTATAAATTAGTATATGAAAATATATAATTTAGTCCAAAAATGGTTGAAATAAGATTGTAGTGACAGTGAGTTAGCCAGTTTATTAGGTCACGTGACGTGATAGAGGGCATAATTAGTGGGAATTATAAAGTACAGTTGGGACGGCGTTTTATAAATAAATAAATTAAGTACTATTATTGCCAATTTATTATTAATTCTTTTTGTGGAAATTTTTGGGACATTCTAGAATTCAATTTCAAGTCAGCCATCTCCCAACTCAATTATTAAATGATCCCAGTTCTAGATGTCTCTATTTTCTTCAACAAAGAGTTTATACTAATTTTATTTATCATAATAATTTGTAGTTTTACTAGTGTTTATATTAAGGAATTAGATGGAATTTTTTTTTTTTTTATGGAAGACAATCTAAAGATTCATTTTTATTTAGCAACCAAATTATATGTAGATTGTGAAGTGTGAATTGTAGATTGATTCGTCTTACATAAAATAACCCCATGAGACCGTGTCATATAAAACTTACTCAAGATTTTTATACGATACCCTTTTAAATGAAGTGGCTCACCTATAAGTTTAATTTTTATTTTTTGAGTTATAAATTGTGCATCGATTCATCTAACAAAAATAGATTTATAAGACAATTAAATAAAAATATTACAATAATTGTTCTTCAAATAATTATAAGAGAATTCCTGGTGATACGAGAAAATTATAATAACGTATGTTCAAAATTTGAAGCATTACTTTCTGGAAAAAAATGACAATATAAATTAAAATATAAAAAATATTATTTTAGAATTTTGCACATAAATCAAGGAATTGAAAAAAAAAAAAACCAATTTATCCTTATTTCAGTAAATTTTCAATTATCATGTATCACTTCATATCTCACTTAATTTTAGAGTGGTAAATCATGAAAATTTGATAGAATATTGTTGAGATATCAACAAAAATGAACAAGATGCGAATAACTTATCATGAAGATTGTTGTAACAATGGAGTAAGTAATACAAAATACTCCCTCCGTCCCACAAATTCTAGCCTACTTTGACCGGCACACATATTAAGAAAATACAGTTGACTGTGATTGGAGAGAGAAAATCTTTGTATTTTTCACTTTAATTAGGAATGTAATTAGTTGTTAATTGCAAAAGCTGTAAATGAATATAAAATTAAAAAAAACAACACTGCATATAAAAAAAAGGTGGCGCATCATTAAATTAAGTTGGTGGGAAGACTTCCCACCAAATCCAAAATGAGTACAGCAAATTCAAACAGCAGAAGTTCTATAAATACACTAATAGATGCATTGAATGCATTTATAACAACCAACAACAAATTTTACAAGGGAAAATGGAAGATTCAATGCAAGTTACAAACAGCAGAAAATGACCCACACATTTATCTCCATCAGCACGACTTCACATAGCTCAGCGGCTTCTTGTAAACAACAACAACGGCGTTTTGAAAAATGGCATCACGGCAGAAGTCGCTGCATCATTTGGAGTGTCCGTTCGTACCGTCCGAGTCATATGGCAAGCTGCAAGGAAACAAATTTCAGAGGGACTGCCTATTTCTTTCCCGGAAATAAGGCCAAGTCAACCTTCATCGAAACCCAAAAAGTTTGATGAGGAAGCCATTAAAGCCATTCCTTTCTCCAAGAGAGGCACAATCAAGTAGGTTAGCAAGAGAGCTTGAGATCAGTAAATAAAGTGTGGGGTAGGTGGGTAAAAGATGGCAGACTTCAACCACACACAAATGCAATCAAACCACAGTTGACAGCAGCAAACAAATTGAATAGAATGAAGTACAACATTTGTTTCTTGCACAAACACCCATCCAACAACAAGATAACTTTTGAAAGCATGCATAATGTAGTTCATATAGATGAGAAGTGGTTCTATATGCAACGGGCAAGTGAAAGAGCTTATAAACTGAGTTCAGAGGAAGAACCTTACAGAGCATGCAAAAGTAAGAGATTCATAGTTAAGGTTATGTTCATGGCTGCTGTGGCAAGGCCACAATACTCAGAGCAAGGGGAATTGTTGTTTGATGAGAAGATTGGCATCTTCCCATTCACACAACAACTCCCAGCCATCAGAAATTCTGCAAACAGACCAAGGGGTACAATGGTTACAAAACCAATTGACTCCATAACTAAAGATGTGATTAAGAGCTGGAAAAGGCAACTCACAACACTCAGATTTTTCATCATTTAATGTGTTTAGTAAGTCTCCTAAAACTGCCCTAATGTTATTAATAACTGTTGGGCTAATTTGGTGGCATTACTAACACATTTGTGGTGAATTGTTTGTTGTTTGTTTCATCACATGGCTACACATAGATAATCCCAGCAATAAAGACAAAGTGGCCAGCAAATGCAAGCAAACACATAATCATTCAACAAGACAATGCTAGACCGCATTTAAGCAACATGGATCCAGAATTTAGGAGGGCTGCCACAGAAGATGGATTTGATATTAAGTTGATGTGTCAACCACCAAATTCACCAGACACAAATGTCTTGGATTTAGGGTACTTCAGGGCTATACAATCATTGCAGATTGAAACTCAATCATACAATGTTGAAGACTTGGTTGCTAATGTTCTTCAATCATTTGAAGAACTAGAGCATCCCAAGTTGAACCACATTTTCCTAACTCTACAAGCATGCATGGTTGAGATATTAAAGGTAAATGGAGGTAACAATTACAAGCTGCCACATATTTTAAAGGGAGCACAAGCAAGGCAACACACATTACCAATGACAATTGAAGTGGATGAGGCACTTATAAGGCAAGCAATTAACTTTATAAAAGCAAATGAAGATGCCACAGAATGTTATGACATTCAAGGCATTCTAACAGATTTAGGTTACATGTAGATATGTTAGAAATCTTTTATCCTTTTGGTCATTTGTTTACAGTGTAATCATGCATATAAGTGTTCATTTTGCTTAAACTGTAAACAAAGACAGATTTGTTACTTTTGAATTGATGTTTTATTTCCCTCAGAATATACTTCATCACAGGGGTGTACCTAGAGCCACATTTAGGGTGAGATGGCAGCTTTAATACATGAGTATATCAAGCCACTACATGATTCACCCTATTTCAGATGCAACATTGAATGAGATCATAGCCAAACAGCATCACAAATGAGCTACCATGCAACTAATCATCACATTGCAATTAAGTAATCATCATGCATCATCAAATAGAAATCAGCAAGCAAAACATCATGCATCACAAAATCAGCACCTTTGTCCTCATTCACAGAATAAAGCTGGACAGACTCCAGTAGTCATCAAGTAAGAGAATAAAGCTGGACAGACTCCAGTAGTCATGACACAAGATTAATCTGGACAGACTCCAGTAGTCATGTAAGGGTAAAAATGAGCTTACCTCAGACTCCAGTAGTGCAACAACCAACATAAGCAATGTTCAGCATCACCAGATCAGTAGTCATCACAAATTTAGGAGGGCAATAAACATTGAACATAATATCACCTCAGAATAACAAGATGGTAGTAATCTCAGATTGCATTTCATCATAGCACATTGAACATAATATCACCTCAGAATAACACAATCACAGATGGATTGGCCTCAGAAATCACAGATGGATTTCATCATCGGCCTCATTTCAATAGTCAAAACAGGACATAATATACAGGCCTCAGAATCCAGAAAAATCAAAGACAGAAAGATCATAAAAACATCAAGGATCAGAATGTCAAACACATCATTGGCCTCAGAAATCACACATGGATTTCATCATCGGCCTCAGAATACTCAAACCCACATAAATCTTACATGCAATGTTCAAAAGGAAGAGAAAAATAACCTTTCGAACACTGGGAACCCAAATCGCCAAGCATTCGTATATCCACCGTAGCATTTCCGGATCCAGCAGCGCCGATCTGGAGGGGGGTCCCTCAATCCCGAAAGGGAGAACATCCCCACCCTCTGTGAACTCACTCTCCGGGATGAATGAGTCCTCCGAATCAGGAATCACAGCCGCCTGAGACTCAGAATCAGAGAAGTCCATCCGGAGTTGACTGAAGATGGGAAAGGGTAAAGATGGGAAAGGGTAAAGATGGGATAGGGTTCAACAACGACGAGGGTGACAGAATCGGCTAGGGTACAGAAACGGCGAGGGTTACAGAACCGGCGAGGGTTCCATCCGGGCTAGGGTTCAACAACGACGAGGGTTTCAACAACGGCGAGGGTAAAGATGGGCTAGGGTACAGAAACGGCGAGGGTTCAAGATCGGCTAGGGTACAGAACCCATAGGGTTCAAGATCGGCAAGGTTTCAGATCGGCGATGTTTCACACAGAAACGGAGAGGATCTCGGTGAGGGTTCCAGATCGGCGAGGGTTATAGAAAATGAGAGAGAAAGGGAGAGCAAGGGTCTGGATTCAGAGAGTGAGAGAGTTTGATCTCGAAAGATCGAAGACGGCGATCGATTAGGGTTTGAGGGTGAGGGAGAGCAGAAGATGAACATTCTAGAGCATCGAAAGAAATGGGCCTTCGATTAGGGTTGGGGGTATTGGGTGGGGTAGATTATTGTGTGTGTAATTAGTGTTAGGGATTTAATTAAGGATTTAATTGTTGTTTTAATTAAGAATCATTAATGACAATTTTGTAAATCTGTTGAAATTAAAGGGTATTTTGGTAAAATTTTTTTTGCCATTTTGGGGCTAGCAGATTTAAGTGGGACGGACGAAAATGGCAAGTAGGCTAAAAATGCTGGGACGGAGGGAGTATGAAAGTAGTCTTCAGCTCATTCAACACAGAAATGTACACAAAATAGAATAGAATGGAAATGATAACTTGCCAGTGAAGAAATAGATAAGATATTTTTTATATTGATGAATCAGTGTCCAAAAGTCATTTGATAGTACATATTTTCTCCTATTTATACTACTCTTTTACAAGGGAGGACATTTCTACCATTTCCTCTTCAATCCTTTCTTGCTGCCTAAGCCATTTTCCCTACTTCTTTCACAGGGTACTTCCTTTGCTGCCTTGAGTACACCTCTCATTCTCCAGAATCTTCCACTTTCTGTTACTCTTTATGTCCACGTCAGTAGACCCCTATGGCATGCTTTCCATCATTGTCTTTGAATTATTATCCCCTACTCCGAGCGTACAGAATCTGTTCGGCTGCTTCTTGACACGATATCTTTACTTCTGTCAAATGTGACTCTAGCACCTCTGCAGCCGTGTTTAGATGTGCGGGGCTTGTACGTCTGCTTTTCAACATGATATCTTCACTTCTGCCGAATGTGACTCTAGCACCTCTGCAGCCGTATCTAGATGTGCAGGGCTTGTACATCTGCTTCTCAACATGATATCTTCACGTCTGCCGAATGTGACTCTAGCACCTCTGCAGCCGTATCTAGATGTGCAGGGCTTGTACGTTTGCTTCTCAACATGATATCTTCACTTCTGCCGAATGTGACTCTCGCACTTCTGCAGCCGTGTTTCGCACATGCAGGGATTTTTCTGGTATTTCGTATTTTTATGATATTTGTCTATCAATATAATAATTGCAAGTTTAAAAGACCATCCTTTGTATTCTCATCATTTCCACATCAGCTACTCCCCCTGGTGCAGTCGAGCAGATCTGGTTTGGCGGAGCTGGTCGGCTGCAGCACTTCTTGTATTTTCTCTTCTCGAGCAGAGAGCTAATTTTTCCCCTTAGCTACTCCCCCTGGTGTAGTCGAGCAGATCTGGTTCGGCAGAGCTGGTCGGCTGCAGCACTTCTTGTATTTTCTCTTCTCGAGCAGAGAGCTAATTTTCCCCTTAGCTACTCCTCCTGGTGCAGTCGAGCAGATCTGGTTCGGCAGAACTGGTCGGCTACAGCACTTCTTGCATTTTCTCTTCTCGAGCAGAGAGCTAATTTTCCCCTTAGCTACTCCCCCTGGTGCAGTCGAGCAGATCTGGTTTGGCAGAGCTGGTTGGTTGCAGCACTTCTTGTATTTTCTCTTCTCGAGCAGAAAGCTAATTTTCCCCTTAGCTACTCCCCCTGGTGCAGTCGAGTAGATCTGGTTCGGCAGAGCTGGTCGGCTGCAGCACTTCCTGTATACTTCTTCTGCATTTTCGAAATTTTGTCTTTCCCTCCTTATCATCGTTATCAGCTTGTATTCAATCTGTACCCTACACGTGTCGTTCGAAGAGCGTCTTGATCATACCTGTTTCACACCTTTTCGAGGTACGTCTTTTCAAATCCTGCCTTTTTGGATACTTCGTCCCTTTCGTCTCATTTTTGCCCTAATTTCATTCTTGAAAACGATCAAGTCTCTCTCTCCCCCTCCGTCGGTGGCGTTTCTCTCACCTTCTTCTCCGGCGATACTCTTCTCCCCTTGCGCAGTGGTTTCTCAGGCCACCCTGGTTTTCCTCCTTCATTTCTATTTCTTCGCTTCTTGTTTCCTCTTTTTCTCCATGGCGAAAGGTAACCTTGAAACCTTTGATCTTTATTTGCTGGATTTATGTTTATAAGGTGGGCATAGTGAGGTGTTTCTAGGTGTATCAGTTTTAGTTTGTTTGTGTATATCTTTCTCCGTTCGTCTCTGTTTATTTTCTGAGTTTGAGTTTAAGTCTATGGCTTCCTCTACACCTTCGTCCTGTTCTGATAATAGCGCCTCCTTGGGTGTGCCTGCTCATAGAATTCTAGAGGGTCTCATTCTTTCTGAATCAATAAGCCCTACTAGGAGTGCTCATCTCTCTGAGACTCCTGAACTCGATCTTTCTGATGAGGAGGAGTCGGTTTCCACCGCTGATCCTCTGAACTTTTCTTCTTCTGACCCTAATTTTAATATTGTCGGTGGTCCTTCTCTGATGACGGCAGATAGGCTAGAAGTGCTTCGACTCACATTTAGTATTCCGTTGAGTTATACTTTATATAAACCTTCTTCCTTTCAGAGACCCAACTTACCCTATGGGTGCAATCTATCTTTCTGGTTCGGCCAGCTTCGAGCAGGGCTCCGCTTCCCCATCCCTGATTATCTGTGTAGATTATCTTCTTTGTACAGAGTTTCCCTAAACCAATTTGTTCCTTCCGCGTTTCGCATGATGATCGGCTTCTTCATCCTTCTAAAGGGGCATGGGGGTAATCCTACTGCCGAGATGTTTTATTCACAATTTTCTTTGAAGTTCAAACCCCCTTTCTTCTATGTCAGTGCTGGCCCTCGAGGCTTAATAAAATTTTTTGGAAAACCCCAGAGTCGGGATAAGAACTGGAAGGAGGAGTATTTTTTTGTTGGGATTCCTGGGAACATTTGGGATTTCCCTGTGCATACCTGGATATATAATAAGCCTCCCTTAGATAAAGCCTTTGAGTACACCATTCCCGAATCTGATCTGGCACTTGTAGAGAAATTGAACCAATCCTTTTTTGATGAGGACCCTTTTGATTTGGCTGGACTGGTAGAGTAGCCAGCCATCCTCTCCTATTTTGGGTTCTCGCCAGAGGAAGCTTCTCTGACGCCAGATCTGGGTATTTGTTTATTTATTCCCCTTACTTTTCAAGGTCTGTTGGTTAGACATATCTTTTTTCGCTTCAGGCTTTTAACCCCTTTCTTGCTTTTTTGTAGATCAAGCATGGAGAAGAGCGCTCCCTTCTTTGCCTTCAGACTTTCCTCCTAGACCTCCCTCGGGTTTTGAACGCAGAGCTCCCCGTTCTGCTGAAGTCCGTTCCACTCCTGGCTCTTCCGACGCCCGCAAAACTGCTACTGACAAGGGAAAGCGAGCCCTTGGTCCTTCAGAATCCCAGCCAGATGCGCGCCGCCAGCGTCTCCGATCCCCTCCTCGCGGAGGGCTGGAAAACCCTGCAAATCCTCCTCGCGAACGTTCTCGTCCAAGCCGCGTCCGGGCTTCTGCAAATGATTCCTTTACTCTTGAGCTGTCGAAATCTATCTTGGAGCTCATCGCTGATGAGTCACGCCACTTTTTGAAGCTGATTGTCACTTCTGCTGACAACATGTTTCTCAGCAAACAGCCCTTGGACCATGAGCTGGCAATGGGTGCCCACCACATGACCAAGGTTTCTTCGTCGTTTGGTTTTTACGTTCTTGAATTTAACTGTATTTATTTCTTCACATAATTATTTTCTGCGGCTCTGTTTTCAGGCGGCTGTGTATTTCAGCAAGTTGCAGGCCAGAATTTCTGCCGTGAATCAGGTTGAGACCTCTCGAGCTCTGACAGAGAAAGAGGCAGAACTGGCCGATGTCAAGCAGAAGACGACCACTCTGGAGAAGAGCAATGTGGGTTTGTCCAAGAGAGTGAGTGAATTATTGCAGGAGGTGGATCTTCAGAAGAAGCGGGTGGCCGATGAAAAAGCAAAGTCGCGTCTTTATGGAGTCAAGAAGTATGCTGAAGGGGTTGAGGTGTGCCATCATAATCTTCATCTTACTGAGGCCGGGCAAACTTTTCTGAAGGAGCTGGTAGTTGGCCTGAAGGAGGCTTATCTGAGGAGCAGCTGTTCCTTGGCGGATTTTGGCCCCCACATAGGCCATTATTATGCCTACGGCTTTCATTCTGCTCGCAAACAGGCAGAGGATCAGGGCTTTTCTGGAGACTTAGATATTAATGGGCCATTGGCGGAGATACCAGCTTCGCCCTTTTTTAAGGGTGATCTATACAAGGATATTGAGGCTCCATGGTGGCTCCCTGTTCTTCAGAAGGCTCATGCTGACCTTCGAGCGTCCAAAGTGGATTTAGAGTCCTTGCCTGCCCCAGAGCTGCTTGCCTATCCCTTGCTGACAGATAAAGCCCTTGCTACGGCGCCTCCGCCTTTTAGGAACGCTTCTGGGGATCAAGTGGATCTAATCGTGGTTAGAGAGGATTCTCCTGACCTGGTTTCATCACTTCTGGTCGAAGATGCCAACCTTCCCCAAACGCCACTGCTTGAGGGTGTGCCTCCTTCTTCCGAAGGAGTTGAGACCTTCGCAGTTCCTCCTGCCGGCTCTTCTGCTGATCCTTCTGCTGCTCCTTTGGATGATCTTGCTGACCCCGCTGCTGCCGACTCTTAATCAAATTCTTTTTTAAGTCTGTTCTATTCTAAACAATTTACCTCTTTATTTACTCTGCTTTCCGAACAATTTATCTTTTGATGCAACTTGTTATGAACATTTGTTTGTTTATCTATGACAAATTTCATATTATCTTGACTGTGCTTTGATATGATTTGGTAGTAATATTGCTTATTTCATGAAATAAGGGTGTGTGCTCAATATTGTTCCTTATTTTTGTAAATTAGCCATACATAATTGTCAACAGATATGAAAAATTAAGAACATTGGGAACTATATTCATGATAATATAAACCAGAAGAATACTCATAAGATAGAAGTCTCCAAAAAAGGAGCTTCGTTTCCCCTCTAACTTTACATCAATCTGTAATTATAGAGATTCTTCTGCTTCCTTCCCTCGTTGCTCTTGCCAGCCCTTCAATTTTTTCCTTCCTGTGTAAAAATGTGAATTATATTGGTTAGGATCAAGAATACTGTCTTGAATCTTCATGTACATCACATAAATCTTGGCCCCACCGATCCTAGTCAGATGTGAGCCAGACCCGGAGGTCGGCTTCTGCTAGGGTGGCTGCTTTCTAGGGCAGTATTTTAGGTTTGGCCCCACCGACCTTGGCCAGAGGTGTGTTAGACCCGGAGGTCTGTCTCTGCCAAGGTGGCTGCTTTCTAGGGCAGATTTTAGGTTTGGCCCCACCGACCTTGGCCAGAGGTGTGTTGGACCCGGAGGTCTGCCTCTGCCAAGGTGGCTGCTTTCTAGGGCAGATTTTAGGTTTGGCCCCACCGACCTTGGCCAGAGGTGTGTTGGACCTGGAGGTCTGCCTCTGCCAAGGTGGCTGCTTTCTAGGGCAGATTTTAGGTTTGGCCCCACCAACCTTGGCCAGAGGTGTGTTGGACTCGGAGGTCTGCCTCTGCCAAGGTGGCTGCTTTCTAGGGCAGATTTTAGGTTTGGCCCCACCGACCTTGGCCAGAGGTGTGTTGGACCTGGAGGTCTGCCTCTGCCAAGGTGGTTGCTTTCTAGGGCAGATTTTAGGTTTGGCCCCACCAACCTTGGCCAGAGGTGTGTTGGATCCGGAGGTCTGCCTCTGCCAAGGTGGCTGCTTTCTAGGGCAGATTTTAGTTTGGCCCCACCGACCTTGGCCAGAGGTGTGTTGGACCCGGAGGTCTGCCTCTGCCAGGGTGGTTGCTTTCTAGGGCAGATATTCAGGATTCAAGAGGCGTTTCTTACTTGTTTCTTTTAAGCGTAGTATTTCTTGAGGTTGCAGATGTTCCAGGGTCTAGTCACCTCTTTTCCTTCTTCTGTCATTAGTCGATATGCCCCTCCTTTCAACACTTCTGATATAATATAAGGGCCTTCCCAATTTGGCTCTAATTTCCCCTTAGGCTTCAGGGCGTCGGCTCTTCTGAGGACTAAATCTCCTTTTTCCAGACATCGCAACCGTAATTTCTTATCATATGTTGCTTTTACCCTGCTCTTGAATTTTTCCATCTTTAGTCGTGCCATTTCCCTTTCCTCCTCTAGTAGATCCAGGTTCTCTTTCATGAGTTCCTCATTTTGTGCTTCGTCAAATGTCATCACCCTATGGGTTTCCATTCCCACCTCTGTCGGGATTACGACATTAGCCCCATATACAAGGTTAAAAGGAGTCATGTCAGTAGCCACTCTCGGTGTTGTTCTGTAGGCCCATAGAACTGAATCTAGCTCCTCTGCCCAACTGCCTTTGAGGGTTTCTACCCTTGTTTTTAGCCCGTTAAGTATGGTTCTGTTAGTTACCTCCACCTGACCATTTGCTTGGGGATGTGCCACTGTCGCGAATCTCTGAGCGATTTTCATTTCTGCGCACCAGACCTTTATTTTCTTTCCGCAGAACTGCGTGCCGTTGTCTGAAACTAAAATCAGAGGTACTCCGTACCGGCAACAGATCTGTTTCCATAAAAACTTTATGACACTTTGCTCATCGATTTTTCCCAAAGGTTCTGCTTCTACCCACTTCGTAAAATAGTCTATGGCAACTATTAAGAATTTCTTCTGCCCTTTAGACAGCGGAAATGGTCCCACCAAATCTATCCCCCACTGAGCAAACGGACAGGGAGAGTGCATCTTTCCCAATTCTTCTGCTGGGCTGTGTATCAGGGGACCGTGGATCTGACAGCTGTGGCACTTCTGCACCAATTCTTTTGCGTCTGTGCCCATTGTCAGCCAGAAGTACCCTGGCACGCAAAATCTTTCGTACCAACGTCCTTGACCCCACGTGGTCGGCTCCACATCCTTCATGCACTTCTCGTAGCACGTAGAGTCCTTCTTCTCTGTTCAGACATAGCAGGTATGCTTGCGAAAAAGAACGTCGGAAGAGCTGCTCTCCAATGATGCAATACTTCAGCGTTTCCTTTGTCCAGCTCGAGCTTGCCGATGTCCCCATTTTCTTCAATTCGTTAATGATGGGAGTTCTCCAATCATCCAATTCTTCAATTTCTGCAATTTCTGCATCTCCACCCTGTTTTTCAGCTACTAACAGAGTTATTTTTCGTGGATGCAAAAGCGGGTAGGAACTGGCAATTTTTGCCAGGTAGTCTGCTTGTACATTCTCTGCCCTTGGGATCTGCTTTAATTCAAATGTTTCGAAACACATCTTAATGTTGGAAATTTCCTTCAGGTATCCCGATAACGACTCTTTTTTGACTTCGTATGATCCCTCATATTGCTGGAACACCAGCTGCGAGTCTGTGTGTGCTACGAGGTTGTTCCCACCGGTTTCTTTCACGATATTCATGCCTCGCACTAAGGCCTCGTATTCTGCTTCATTGTTTGACACAGAATAATTCAGTTTGATGGCGTATTGCATACTCTGCCCGTCTGGACATTCCACTTAAACTCCCACACCACAGCCATCTTTAGTTGCAGATCCATCCACAAAAATCTTCCAAATCTTCTCCTCCTCTGGCAGAGCTAGTGACTCTTGCAAGAAATCTGCTAGAGCTTGTGCCTTAATGGCCTTCCGTGGCTCAAATTCCACATCATAGGCTCCTAGCTCTACTGCCCGCTTAACCATCCTTCCAGAAGTGTCAGCTCTACCCATGGTCTGGGCCAATGGATAATTTGTGCGCGTAATGACTTTATGTGAGAGGAAGTATGGACGGAGTCTCCTAGCTGTAATGATAACAGCCAGCCCTGCCTTCTCGATCTCTGCGTATCGGACCTCTGGGCCTTGTAACATATGGCTTACATAATATATCGGCATTTGTTAATGTTCCACTTCTTTTATCAGGACCGTACTGACTGCCACCTGCCCTACCGAAATGTATAGGTACAATGTTTCGCCCTTCTCTGGCTTGGAGAGCTGGGGTAAGATGGCCAGGTACTCTTTTAACTCTTTAAAGGCTTGATTGCATTCCTCCGTCCATTGGAATTTACATCCTTTCCTCAAGATTTTGAAGAATGAGTGACTCTTGTCGGCTGACTTGGAGACAAACCTACTCAACACGGTTATTCTCCCTAGCAACCTCTGCACCTCCTTCACGTTCTTGGGTGGCGCCATATCCATTACAGCCTTTATTTTTTCTGGATTGACCTTTATTCCTTCCTTGGTCACCATGAACCCCAGAAACTTTCCAGATGTCACCCCGAAACTACATTTTTCTGGGTTCAGCTTCATCTCACTGCTTCGTATGATGGTGAAGGCCTCTTCCAGATCTGCCACATGCTGCTCGACCTCCTTGCTTTTCACAAGCATATCATCTATATAAGCTTCCATGTTCCTCCCCAGCATAGGTTTGAACAATTTGTCCACCATCCGCTGGTATGTAGCCCCTGTATTTTTCAAACCGAAGGGCATTCGTACGTATCCATACGTGCCCGCAGCTGTGATGAAACAGACCTTCTTGACATCTGCGGGATCCAGATGGATCTAATGGTACCCCTGGTAAGCATCCATTAACAACAGACGTGCGCACCCAGATGTTGAGTCCACCAATTGATCAATGCGGGGTAGCGGATAGTGATCTTTGGGGCATGCCTTGTTCAGATCTCGGAAGTCAATGCACATGCGCCGCTTTTTATTGGGTTTTGGCACCAAGACGGCATTAGACAGCCACTCCGGAAACTGGATAGGCACAACGTGGCCTGAATCCATGAGCTTTTGCACCTCTGCTTGTATGATTTTGTCTTTTTCTACTCCAAAGTTTCGAAGTCTCTGTTTAACAGGTCGTACGTCAGGGCATATGTTCAGCCGATGCACTGCCACCTCTGGATGAATACCCTTCATATCTGTTGCCTGGAAGGCGAACAAATCGGCATTCTTTCTAAGACACTTGATCAGCTCTGCTTGCTCTGTCATCGGAATCTCTGCGCTAATCTTGGTACAAAACCCCTCCTTTCCCGGGTACAGTTCTGCTGACAAAAGCTCCCCTTCTACTGCCAACTTCCCATTTTCCTCTGCCTCCTTTTCCACCCTCTGCCGTTTCATACAAACGTCTTCCTCTGCGGCTCTGTTTGCCACTGGCAAAGCCCATTTGTGTGCCACCTTACGGATTCGACATAACATTCTCTAGAGTGGATTTGGTTGGCTTTCAATTCCCCTATCCCCGCAGATGTGGGGAACTTGACCTTCATGTAGTAAGTGGAAACCACAGCCTTTAGCTCATTTAGTATCGGGCGTCCGAATATAACATTGTAGGCAGACGGCACATCCATTATCAGGAAGTCCATCATCAACCTCTTCTGCCGGGGCCACTCTCCCACCAAAACATGTAGGGTCACTGCTCCCACAGGGTGGACTGCTCCTCCTGTAAAGCCGTACAGTGTAGGTGCTTACTGGGCGGATCTGGGTTTTGATATCCATTCTCTCAAAACAATCTTTGTAGATGATATCAGCAGAGCTTCCCGTGTCTACAAACACTCTAGCCACGTCATATCCCGCTATTTCTGCTGTTACTACCAGGGAATCGTTATGGGGTTTCAACATCGGAGTCTCATCGGCTGCGCCAAACACTATATCAGGAGAGGGCTGTACTTCAGCCACCTCCATATGCTGATCATGCCAGCCTCGTGCATATCTTAGGGCTGACTTCCTGGCTCTGTTTGAATCTCCTCCGTGGGGTCCACCCGCGATCATATTAATGAATCCTTTCTTTGGCGGCGGTGGCAGATCCTTCTCCTCCTCTCTTCTTTCCTTGCCTTGGGCACCCTCTTTCTCTTCTGATCTCTCATTTCTCTTCCCATAATTTCCCGTATAACCCCTGCCTTTATCCTCGAATCCTTTCAATACTCCAGCTCTAACCAGTTGTTCTATTTCATTCTTCAGGTGTCTGCATTCATTCATATCGTGACCATATTCGTTATGAAACAAGCAGAAGTATCGCCCCTTTGGCCTGGTTGGGGCCTGGGCTCTGTTCGGGGGAAATCTGAACGGAGCAGTTTTTTCAGAGAGCTGAAACACTCTCGCGAGTGGGGCTTTCAGCGGGGTATACTTTGCATAATCTCCTCTGCCAAGGTCTTCTTCACGCCTTCTGCTTTCAAATTGTGGCTCCTCGAGTCTCCGTGTATTCGTGTCCCTGGGAGCTGGTCTTTCCGCTCTCTTGGCGCGACTCACATCCTCTAAATTGATGAATTTATCGGCTCGAGCTAGGAACTCCTCAAAAGTATTAGCTGGCCTTTTTGCCAAGGAACGGAACAAATCTCCTTCTCGCAGCCCCTGAACCGCAGTGCTGATCTTTACTTCTGCCGTGGCAGAAGGGACTTCTAAGGCAGCTGTGCTGAAACGTTGAATGAATGCCCTTAGAGACTCCTTGGGCCCTTGCTTCAAAGTGAACAGGGACTGGAGGTTCTCCTCTGGCGTCTGGAACTGGCAAATTGATGGAGGAATGCAGAACTGAAATCATGGAAGGAATAGATACTGTTTTCTGCCAGTTGCCCAAACCACCTCTGGGCGGCCTGTGTGAGGGTAGTTAGGAATACTTGACATTTAACTCCGTCTGTATATTGGTGCAGAAGAGCAACATTCTCAAATCGCAGAAGGTGGTCATATGGGTCAGCGGTCCCATCGTATTCAAAGGTTAGAGGTTTGAAGCTCGCAGGACAGCTCATCCATTCGTACAGCCATCGTGAATGGGCTTCCCCCGGGCACTTGGATCTGGTTAGTGGCACCTATCCTCTGTCTCAACAACTGTATTTCACGTTGCATTTCTTCCATCTGTTTTTGTACTTCTCGATCCTGTGAGTGCTGCGTAGAGGTGTTCACAGACGAGGGCCCGGGTGTTTGATACTTCCATTGTGGTGGATGGCTGTCCGCACTGTGCTCAAGAACCATCTCTGGCCGACACGACCGCATTCCTTGAGCAGAGACCTTTGGGCCCCGTGCCTCTACAGCCTCGCGCCTCTCTTATCCGCCTTCTTCTTTGTCTCATTCGGCAGCAGCTTTCCCGAGGGCTTTCTGCACAGCCGAGTGAATGATGATGTCCAGTTGTTCCGGAGTGAAGGTCTATACTCCTGGAACAATCGGCTCTCTTCTTTCCTCCGATCTCCCTCTCATTCTACCTTCTCCCCAATCTCTTACCTCTCCTGGATTCCTTCCTTCTAATTCTCCTCTTCCCCCAACTCCCAATGTCTCTGGCCTCGCCACCTCCTGAAACTCCTCCCCCAGATCTCGGATTAACCGGTCCGCCATCCTCTTCACCAACTCAACGCAATCTTTCCCGCTAGCTCCCCCAAATCAGATGTGCAGAATGGGAAGATATTCCCAATGCAATGAACAAAAACAATAGAAAACAAGTAGGAAAAGAAGGAGACTCACTTCCTTTACCTAAATTCCCACAGACGGCGCCATTGTTGAGATATCAACAAAAATGAACAAGATGTGAATAACTTATCATGAAGATTGTTGTAACAATGGAGTAAGTAATACAAAATATGAAAGTAGTCTTCAGCTCATTCAACACAGAAATGTACACAAAATAGAATAGAATGGAAATGATAACTTGCCAGTGAAGAAATAGAGAATATATTTTTTATATTGATGAATCAGTGTCCAAAAGTCCTTTGATAGTACATATTTTCTCCTATTTATACTACTCTTTTACAAGGGAGGGCATTTCTACCATTTCCTCTTCAATCCTTTATTGCTGCCTAAGCCATTTTCCCTACTTCTTTCGCAGGGTACTTCCTTTGCTGCCTTGAGTACACCTCTCCTTCTCCAGAATCTTCCACTTTCTGTTACTCTTTGTGTCCACGTCAGTAGATCCCTATGGCATGCTTTCCATCATTGCCTTTGAATTATTATCCCCTACTCCGAGCGTACAGAATCTGTTCGGCTGCTTCTTAACACGATATCTTTACTTCTGCCAAATGTGACTCTAGCACCTCTGCAGCCGTGTTTAGATGTGCGGGGCTTGTACGTCTGCTTTTCAACATGATATCTTCACTTCTGCCGAATGTGACTCTAGCATCTCTGCAGCCGTATCTAGATGTGCAGGGCTTGTACGTCTGCTTCTCAACATGATATCTTCACTTCTGCCGAATGTGACTCTAGCACCTCTGCAGCCGTATCTAGATGTGCAGGGCTTGTACGTCTGCTTCTCAACATGATATCTTCACTTCTGCCGAATGTGACTCCCGCACTTCTGCAGCCGTGTTTTGCACATGCGGGGATTTTTCTAGTATTTCGTATTTTTATGATATTTGTCTATCAATATAATAATTGCAAGTTTAAAAGACCATCCTTTGTATTCTCATCCTTTCCACATCAAATATAGACAAATATTTCTTGAAATCACATATCAACACATATTTTTAAAACAAAAGAAATGAAAATGACTAAAACAACGTTTATTTTATAATTAAGGAAATATCATAAATTGGGCCTATAAACTTTTAAATTATTTGGGCCTCAAAGTAGACGTCTCATTCTTATGTCCAACATCTTGTCCATGTCCTGTGGCCCAGTTTCATTTTCAATTGTGTAAATGTTTCATATTATCAATTTTTATGAGAAACCATAATTTTAATAAATAATTTTGATATCCGTTTTATATAAGATTAAATATTTATATCATCCTTATTAAATAGAGATTTTTCTCTTAAATTGGGTAATAAAAATATATTTTTTATAAGGGCTTTCTGAAAAGTGAATGGTGATAGAAACATTATTTTTTATAACTATGGATTGAAAACTAAATATTACCTTATTAAAATTCAATTGAAAAGACCATCTATATATACCCTCACCTCTGTCTCTCCCATTTTTCATTTCTATCTAAAACAAAGTATGGTTCTTGATCTATTCTCAACAACTATATTGTTAATTAACTTGCTACTTTTATCAACAAATTCTTAATGCTAGTTATATATATTATATACATATATATATATATAATTGAGATCTCGTGCTTGTGAAAATATTTTAGAGAGGTTGGACATAGAAAAATACCAAGAAAACACATATTTTCTCGTATGTTTGCATTTAACTCTTTCTCACAAAATCGAATAAATATAAAAATCCAAAGTATTTCTTTTATTCCCATATAAACAACCTTTTACAGTTTCCACTCCTTCTAGCTTATTAAGAAAAAGTAAAATTATCAGCTAATTATGTTTAAATTATGTTCTAACTTTTCTTTAAAATTTACCCCAATCTATAAATCCCAAGATTATTTCTTATTTCTCAACTTATCATATCCTTTTTTCGAATCTTTTATCTTACATCATAAATCAAAAAAATGAGCGATTAAATATTGTTAAAGGGCATTTTTATCTCAATTTAATATTCATGAATTCATATATAAAATTCAACGAAGTCATTTAAATATAATTTGAGGGAGTAAAAATTCATATAATCATTTCATCAAAAAAAGTTTTCATTTTGACATAAAAACTAATTTGAGTTCATAAACTATATCCAAACAATGACATCTTAATTGAGATTGAATTGATGAAAGTTGGTTGAGCATTTGACCTAAGGTAAATTATAATAAAATGAAAGACACCTACTGAGATTATAGGATACAAATAGATGTTCTATCATGCACTCTTTATAAGTTATAACTCACTCTATAATGAGATGAAGTCTATATAAAAGTTTTAATATAAACGATGACTTAGTACTTCATAATGGAGGTTAACTTTTTCTTAAATTTCCATATGTATTTATTAAACATACATTGAATTAATTATGTATGCGCCTACCTATAAACCATATAGGAAAAAGAGCAAGTAATTGTAGGCATGTACTGTCATGTGCGACAGTTCATTAATTCCCTTACCTAGATAGATATTTGTATATAAAGGTCGTAACAATAAAATATAAATATCACAACAAAATATCATAAATATTTCAATATAGAGTAAAAAAACCTGAAAATCTTCATTTTTCCCTAAATTATCGAACGTAAAGATCACCGCATTTATGCATAAATGTCACACTTATATAATATAAATGTCATACCCTAACAACATAAAAGTAACAACAACTTGAAGCGAAAAAAAAAAAACCTAGACATAGATGGATCCGGATTGGATCGTCCAAATTACATGAATTTAAAACCATGCAAATGTTGCACAAAAGAATTTGCCACCGCCTTAAGAGAATACAAGATGAAAAAATTAAGGACACAGACTTAAAGAAGTTAAACTATTGATTTTCTTAACAAAAGATAACTAAAAAATTGAAAAAAGTTAATATAATAGTAGTATTTTATATGAGAATGTTCCATGTTTGTTTCATGAAAATAGTGTGTGACACACGGAATTCCATCATTCATCAAAACCCAAACTAATTTTAACAATTACTTTGTAGATTATAAATTATAAGGATGCACATTTCACCAATCTCACTAAATCAAAGAAAAAAAAAAAAGGGAGTAATTTTGGTTGCAAGTTGCAACCCTTTTAAATCTGAGGTAAACATTTCTGGTGGCGCAAGCAATAGCCACCTCTTCCACTTTTCCTCATCATCCCTTCTCTGAGACCATAAAACAAACACCTGTTGGGCACATTCATCACACCCCCAAAACCTCAATCATTTGATAATCTCGGTCGGTCGCGAATCATGCCTCTGTCGGTGCTGCTGAAGTTGATCTACCCGCCGCCGGCGAGCGTGGTGATAACGGCGATGTCGGCGATAAGCTTTCTGTCGCTGAGCAACGCGGGGTGGATGGAGACGAAGGGGAAACACATGCAGTACTCGAAGCTGCTGAAGAAGGAGGCGGAGAAGGCGAAAGTGGGGTGCAAGGTGGGGATGATTGTGGCCTACACTCCTGCTTTTCTCGCCGGCCTTTCTTCCTTCTTCTTCTTCCCCCTCGGAAATCTCAGGTTCACTCTCCTTCGCTCCGCCATTACTGCACATTTCTTCAAGAGGCTTTTTGAGGTACTTACTTTCTTTTTGTCTCACACCATTTTATTATATCTTCTTTAATTAAAAGTTTTATATATTAGTGTCAGAAACCATTTTATATCTTGTTTAATTTTCACGATTAATAATTATTTTGTGCATGTGCAATCACATGTGTATTATTTTGCTGGAATTTTTTGTTTGAAGGTTGCAAAATTGAACAAATTTACAAGTTGTGATTTAAAAAAGAAAACTTTCAAAGTGCAAAAACACTTGGAGGTACAAAATTATATTTACCCAAATGAAAATCAATTATAGCATTTTTGTTATAAAGGTATTACAAAAAATTAAAATAAAATACTATTTTGAATTTCGAAATAAAATTATTTTAGAGAAGAAAACTCCTATCCCTTTGAGTAACCTCTTTACATGTGATTAGTTCACAATCTGGCCACATGACATGGATATATTTATTTTTCTTGTTAATATAACTTTTTATCTACGAATTTAAGATAGTTATACAAGAAGTGATTTCCGCTTCTTGTAACTTATTTTAGCTCATCAAATGGTAAAGTAAATAATTTATTTACATGCATATTTGATCAATTGTTTTAAATATGATGATTTATCTTGAAAAGGTATCATGTGTTCTCTTATAATTCCAAAATTGTCTTAAATTAAAGAACATGCATGTTTGATTTTGTTAAATAGGTGTTGTTTGTTCATAAATTTAGTGGATCAATGGAAGTGGAAGCTATGATCACCATTTCCCTCAGTTATTGCCTCTCCTCAGCAACCATGATCTACACTCAACATTTGATGCTACCACTCCCCGAACCTTCTATCGATCTCAAGTACGTCGGATTTTTGACGTATCTAATCGGAATCTCTGGTAATTTCTATCACCATTATCTTCTATCGAAACTCAGAACTGAAGGTGAAAAACATGAGTACAAGATTCCGCGAGGTGGTCTCTTTTCTCTCGCGATTTGTCCGCACTATCTTTTCGAGATTATTGAGTTTTGGGGGATCTCTTTAGTTTGCCAAACGCTCTATTCGTTTTCGTTTACTACCGGGACAACTTTCTATCTCATGGGTCGAAGTTACGCCACTCTAAAATGGTACCAGTCTAAGTTTGAAGATTTCCCTAAGGATGTCAAGGCTCTAATTCCTTATATTTTTTAGATTATATTGATGTTGTATGATTAGGGCTGTAAATGAATGAGTCAAGTCCGAGTTTGTTAGAATCGTTATTTAGGTTCACAAATTATCTCTAAGTTTGTGTAGTAATTATTCATTGAGCTCCAACAATTTGATATTAATACACTTGTTTAATCTTGTTTTTTTCTCGAGCGTGAATTCGAGTCGATTTGAATAGAGTAAGAGAATATATAAGAGCGAAACTTATATCATGTAATTTATTGATGCTTATATAATATCAGTTTGTATAAAAGAAAATGTAAGGATAGCAAAAAGAGGCTTCATTTTCAAAAATGATTTTATTAAACTAGTCATAGTTTTATTAAATAAACCAAGCAAAGCCTTGATATAATTATTGACTTGAACAGCAGTATTGATGTCACAAATATGAAGGAGTAACAAATGTGTGGATCACTTACACAAGTTAAATTAATAATTTAATCTTTATTCATACTTTTCTATCAATATAAGAATTATAGTATAATTATACTTTTATATTATATGTATATAACATTTATATATAAATGTCATAACCTAATTTATGTAGTACTTTAATTTTTTAAAATAAAACTGTTATATTATTATAGTATAAAGGGTATATTTGTTATAACATAAGTATTATAGTTATTATAATATATAAAGGTTTTTATATATATATATATATGTACTGCAATATTATGTAAAAGTTAAACTAACATAAAAATTACAATGATATTATAACAAAAAGAATTATGTTAATATAATCGAAAAATTACACATGTGAAAATGATCTGACCCAAATTGCACGGATCCTGATACGCGCACTTGGTTATGCGGAGAATTTTTTGTGTATAAGAAATTGACAAACACAAGGATCAGATAAAGACGAAAGACCAACCTATTCAGTTTCAGCAATGCCTGCTTTTCATAATGTAGTTATTAAATGTTTGAAAAAATTCTGATTTTTTGCCCATTTTGTGAGTACTACTTTGTGTGGGTCCCATTTCGTAATGTGGTATTCAAATGATGAAGCTTGTTCTTCTCTGAGAGAGCTACGAGACAGTGTATACCTTACCCAAAATGGTTAGTGGGTGAATAAAAAATTGAGAACCAAAGTGAGGGATTTGGGAAACATTATATAATATATAGTTATTATAATATATAAAGGTTTATATATATATATATATGTACTGCAATATTATGTAAAAGTTAAACTAACATAAAAATTACAATGATATTATAACAAAAAGAATTATGTTAATATAATCGAAAAATTACACATGTGAAAATGATCTGACCCAAATTGCACGGATCCTGATACGCGCACTTGGTTATGCGGAGAATTTTTTGTGTATAAGAAATTGACAAACACAAGGATCAGATAAAGACGAAAGACCAACCTATTCAGTTTCAGCAATGCCTGCTTTTCATAATGTAGTTATTAAATGTTTGAAAAAATTCTGATTTTTTGCCCATTTTGTGAGTACTACTTTGTGTGGGTCCCATTTCGTAATGTGGTATTCAAATGATGAAGCTTGTTCTTCTCTGAGAGAGCTACGAGACAGTGTATACCTTACCCAAAAATGGTTAGTGGGTGAATAAAAAATTGAGAACCAAAGTGAGGGATTTGGGAAACATTATATAATATATAGTTATTATAATATATAAAGGTTTATATATATATATATGTACTGCAATATTATGTAAAAGTTAAACTAACATAAAAATTACAATGATATTATAACAAAAAGAATTATGTTAATATAATCGAAAAATTACACATGTGAAAATGATCTGACCCAAATTGCACGGATCCTGATACGCGCACTTGGTTATGCGGAGAATTTTTTGTGTATAAGAAATTGACAAACACAAGGATCAGATAAAGACGAAAGACCAACCTATTCAGTTTCAGCAATGCCTGCTTTTCATAATGTAGTTATTAAATGTTTGAAAAAATTCTGATTTTTTGCCCATTTTGTGAGTACTACTTTGTGTGGGTCCCATTTCGTAATGTGGTATTCAAATGATGAAGCTTGTTCTTCTCTGAGAGAGCTACGAGACATTGTATACCTTACCCAAAATGGTTAGTGGGTGAATAAAAAATTGAGAACCAAAGTGAGGGATTTGGGAAACATTATATAATATATAGTTATTATAATATATAAAGGTTTATATATATATATATATATGTACTGCAATATTATGTAAAAGTTAAACTAACATAAAAATTACAATGATATTATAACAAAAAGAATTATGTTAATATAATCGAAAAATTACACATGTGAAAATGATCTGACCCAAATTGCACGGATCCTGATACGCGCACTTGGTTATGCGGAGAATTTTTTGTGTATAAGAAATTGACAAACACAAGGATCAGATAAAGACGAAAGACCAACCTATTCAGTTTCAGCAATGCCTGCTTTTCATAATGTAGTTATTAAATGTTTGAAAAAATTCTGATTTTTTGCCCATTTTGTGAGTACTACTTTGTGTGGGTCCCATTTCGTAATGTGGTATTCAAATGATGAAGCTTGTTCTTCTCTGAGAGAGCTACGAGACAGTGTATACCTTACCCAAAATGGTTAGTGGGTGAATAAAAAATTGAGAACCAAAGTGAGGGATTTGGGAAACATTATATAATATATAGTTATTATAATATATAAAGGTTTATATATATATATATATATATATATGTACTGCAATATTATGTAAAAGTTAAACTAACATAAAAATTACAATGATATTATAACAAAAAGAATTATGTTAATATAATCGAAAAATTACACATGTGAAAATGATCTGACCCAAATTGCACGGATCCTGATACGCGCACTTGGTTATGCGGAGAATTTTTTGTGTATAAGAAATTGACAAACACAAGGATCAGATAAAGACGAAAGACCAACCTATTCAGTTTCAGCAATGCCTGCTTTTCATAATGTAGTTATTAAATGTTTGAAAAAATTCTGATTTTTTGCCCATTTTGTGAGTACTACTTTGTGTGGGTCCCATTTCGTAATGTGGTATTCAAATGATGAAGCTTGTTCTTCTCTGAGAGAGCTACGAGACAGTGTATACCTTACCCAAAATGGTTAGTGGGTGAATAAAAAATTGAGAACCAAAGTGAGGGATTTGGGAAACATTATATAATATATAGTTATTATAATATATAAAGGTTTATATATATATATATATATATGTACTGCAATATTATGTAAAAGTTAAACTAACATAAAAATTACAATGATATTATAACAAAAAGAATTATGTTAATATAATCGAAAAATTACACATGTGAAAATGATCTGACCCAAATTGCACGGATCCTGATACGCGCACTTGGTTATGCGGAGAATTTTTTGTGTATAAGAAATTGACAAACACAAGGATCAGATAAAGACGAAAGACCAACCTATTCAGTTTCAGCAATGCCTGCTTTTCATAATGTAGTTATTAAATGTTTGAAAAAATTCTGATTTTTTGCCCATTTTGTGAGTACTACTTTGTGTGGGTCCCATTTCGTAATGTGGTATTCAAATGATGAAGCTTGTTCTTCTTTGAGAGAGCTACGAGACAGTGTATACCTTACCCAAAAATGGTTAGTGGGTGAATAAAAAATTGAGAACCAAAGTGAGGGATTTGGGAAACATTATAGTTGGTTTGTCCCATATAGGGGGGGTAATCAAATTGGTTTGAGCTTCACACTGAAGGATTGCACGACTTGCGTACACGATTGTGCACACCCAAAATGAATATAAAAATTAGTCTAGTGTACATGTGCACGCGACCGACATACAAGAATGTGCACATCCAAAATGAATACAATACGAATGTGCATACCCAAAATGAATACAAAAATAATGAATACTAACAAATACAATGAACCCAAAATGAATACAAAAATTAATCTCATGTGCATGTGCAACCTATGTGTACATTAATGAATACAAAAATTAGCTTCAAATGTGCCCACTCAAAATGGATACAATATGAATGTGTACACCCAAAATGAATTAAAAAAAAGAATACTAGTAAATTAAAAAAACCAAAAATGAAAAATGAAAAACAAGAATACTAATGAATACCAAAAAAAACCCAAAATGAATACAAAAAAAGTTGAATACAAAAATTAGTCTCATGTGCATGCGCGTACGAAGAAAATGAATACAAAACACGAATGTGCACACCCAATATGAATATAAAAATTAGTCTCGTGTGCATGTTCACACCCAAAAAATTAGTCTCGTGTGCATGCGTGGCATGTGTGCACATCAATGAATACAAAAATTAGTCTCGAATGTGCACACCCAAAATGAATACAAAAACATGAATGCGCGAACCCAAAAATGAATACAAAAATTACTCTCGAATTTGCACACCCAAAATGAATACAAAAACATAAATGTGCACACCAAAAATGTATACAAAAATTAGTCTCGTTATCTCACGCCTACACATAAAATGAATAAAAAAATCCAAAATGAATACAAAAACACGAATGTATACAAAAACATAAATGTGCACACCCAAAATGGATACAAAAGTTAGTCTCATGTGCATGCGCATATGCATAAAATGAATATAAAACAAATGTGCACACCCAAAATAAATAAAAAATGAATACAAAAATTAGTCTCGAATGCGCACAGACCCAAACTGAATAAAACAATTAGTCTCGATTGTGCACACCAAAAATGAATACGAAAATTAGTTTTGTGTGCATGTGCACACCCAAAAATGAATACAGAAACCCAAAATGAATACAAAAACATGAATGTTCACACCCAAATTGAATACAAAAATTAATTCGCGTGCATGCGATTTGCGTACATGAATGTGCACACTTAAAATGGATACAAAAATTAGTCTCGTGTGCATGGGCGACCTGCATACAAAAAATAGTTTCGTGTACATGTGCACACCCAAAATGAATAAAAATTAGTCTCGTGTGCATGCTCGACCTGTGTTCATGAATGTTCACAACCAAAATGAATATAAAAATTACTCTTATGTGTATATGTGGCTTGCGTACATGAATGTGCACACCCAAAATGAATACATAAATTAGTCTCGTGTCCATGTGCACACCCAAAATGAATACAAAAATTAGTTTCGTGTGCATGAGCGACCTATGTACATGAATGTGCACACCCACAGTGAATACAAAAAGTAGTCTTGTATGCATGCATGACTTGCATACACGAATGTGCACACCAAAATGAATACAAAACCAAAATAATACAAAAAGCAAATGTGCTTGCACACCCAAAATGAATACAAAAATCAAATTTGCTGGCACACTGAAAATGAATACAAAAATTTGTTTGTCTTTCGGACTAAAGAGCTCGTGCGCATATGCATGTAATGCCTATGTACGCAAACGTGTACATCCAAAATGAATGCAAAACATGAATGTGCACATTCAAAAGGAATACAAAAATCAAAGTTGCTTGTCCTTCGGACTAAAGAACTCTTGTGCATGCGCGACTTGTGTACATGAATGTACTGCACACCTAAAATGGATACAATTCAAACTAAATAACTCGTGTACATGCACGACCTGCGTACACGAGTGTGCACACCCAAAATGAATACAAAAGAAAATAACTTAAATGTGCACACTCTAAATGAATACAAAAGAGAATAACTCCACACCAATAATGGCTTGCAAACCATATTATAAACTTGTTAAATTTGTCTCAATGTAAGTGAAACCTCATTCGAAGAGTCTCAATGTAAGAAACCATTGTTAAATTTGTCACAAAGTGAATCCCCATTCGAAGAGTCTCAATGTAAGAAATTGTAACCATATTCTAAACCTGTTTAATTTGTCTCAATATAAGTGAAATCCCATTTGAGAGTTTCAAAATGAATACAAATTAAAGAGAATAACTCCACACCAAGAATGACTTGCAAACCATATTCTAAACCTATTAAATTTATTTCAATGTAAGTGAAACCCCATTCAAAGAGTCTTAATGTAAGAAACCACTATTAAATTTGTCTCAATGTAAATGAAACCCCATTCGAAGAGTCTCAATGTAAGAAACCATATTTTAAACCTGTTAAATTTGTTGCAATGTAAGTGAAACCCCATTCGAAGAGTCTCAAAATAAATACAAAAGAGAATAACTCCACACCAAGAATGACTTGCAAACCATATTCTTAACATGTTAAATTTGTATCAATGAAAGTAAAACCCCATTCGAAGAGTCTCAATATAAGAAATCATTGTTAAATTTTGTCTCAATGTAAGTGAAACCCTTTTTGAAGAGTCTTAATGTGAAAAACCATATTCTAAGCCTGTTAAATTTATCTCAATGTAAGTGAAACCCCATTTGAAGAGTCTAAATGTAAGTGAAATTTGTCTGGAATCATGAACGAGAGGCTTGTAAACCACATTAATTCTAAACCTGTTAAATTTGTTTTTGTTTTTTTTTTTTGTCCCAAGTGGTAGAAGGTTTAGAGGGTTTGGACGGGGAGGGGGTGAAACTAGAGAAAGATTTATGTGCCTCTGGGGCACGTATTTGGACCTGCTCCAAGGCCCTAGCTGCACCAGTCCTTCTCTCCTCCTGCACTTCTTTCTTTTCTTCTTCGTGTGATTGAACTTGCTTATATTCATATGATTATTGAGTTGCTTTGAATACATGAGATAAAGTCGAACACCTTTTATATCATGAACTTACATTTTTCAAGCAAACAAGTTAATCTTGTTGATATGATATATATCAAGTCCAATATGGATAAGCAAACAAAGCTTGCGGATGTGTTTGCTTCACTTGATATAATACGTTGGATTGCATCTCAATATATATATTGAGGATGATAAATAACCTTAATAATGTATTTAGATGTTTGGTTGGACTTTTTTACATCAATGATACTATTTTAATGTTAATAATTGAAACATGAGAGGGATATTGAGAATTGAGGGCAATTTAGTCCATTAACATATTAATAACATTAGATGCTTTTGTTTTGATAGTGGACCACCCCTCCAACATGAGATGTAGTATCAACCATTTGCATGATATGATAAACGAGCTTCTTCTATTTTCAGGGCTTTAAGCATGTCAACCAAATATGTTAATAAGATTGATGGGTAACATAATTCATTATAATAATGTGAAGGAAACGGAGCCTATGAATATACACTTGATATATATAGCTTAAGAATATACTATTTATACCTAGCTATCACTGAATCATTTAATGAAGTTAGATGTGCATGAGTTCACACCAAATCGGTTGTGGTCGTGCGTGGGGTCCATGAAGACGACCCCCACTAGTTGGTTTCTGGCTAGAAACCATATGTATTAATTTCTTATCTTTAATTTATATCTCATGTGGATTGTTTGAAGTGTAAACTCTAAATACCTTCAATATAATATCAAAATCAATTTTTTAACATTAAGATCCATAAAAATTATAGTATGGCCGAAATACGAACACTGAATTTGTACAAAGTTTCTGTAAATTACTTATTCATCTCTGCAATAAACCAGAAATTGATTATTAAAATAAGAAAATCCACGTGTTTATTTAAAAATATTACTCAGACAGCAATCTCATAAATTCTTAAATTTAATCCAATGAAAGAGCTAATAATTTCGAACAATTGTAGACTTCAAAAAAAAAAAAAAAGATGATTTTATAAATAAAACAAAATGTAACATATTGATGATATTTTAGTTTAATATGAATGTTATTAATTTATCTAGTTTATAATGAGTGGATGAGCGGTTGGCGGCATTGCTCCTTGGAGTGCAACGTGCTTTCACATTGAAAATTCCGATATAGTTTCACACTTTGTTCTATTCTGGGGTGAGTTCAGTTTTTTAATCTAGAGAGAGAGAGAGGGGAGGAAGAGAGAGGGAGGATAATGATTGCAGAAATTGTTGAAGGTTGTGTATACCAAGAACCCTTATCAATCTACAGAAAAGCTTTATATGGGGTGATGTTTTTGTCGATGCTGGGTTTGGGCTTCTTTGAAGTTATTGGGAAGCAACTTCAATATTCCAAATTCTGGAATTCGGGCTCTAAGAAATCTGCAAAATCTTTGCTTTCGAGTAAGATTGGGATGCTTCTTTTGTACACCCCTGCACTGTTTGCATCCTTTTCTTCATTTTGGATCTTCCCAAATGGTGGGATTAGGTTTCTGATGCTGAAATCAGCTCTCACTCTTCATTTCCTCAAAAGGGATCTTGAGGTATTCTCTCTCTCTCTCTCTCTCTCTCTCCTCATCCGATTGGTCATCCATTAATCATCCTATATATCTACTCTGATTTTGCAGGTTTTATTCCTCCACAAATTCAGTGGGTTCATCGTGGTAGACAGCGTGATCATCATTTCAGCATCCTACTTCATGGCTACCGCCAGCATGCTTTATTTTCACCACCTAACCGAAGGACTTCCGGAGCCCTCCATTGATCTCAAGTATCTCGGCCTTACAGCATTTCTGATCGGAATCTTTGGCAACTTCTATCACCATTACCTCCTATCGAAGCTGAGGCAGAAGGACGATGATAAGGGGTACAAGATTCCTCAAGGGGGTCTATTCGATTTGGTCGTATGCCCTCATTACCTCTTTGAAATCATCGTGTTCCTCGGACTATCTTTCATCTCACAGACCATATTATCCTACTTGTCTGCTTTCGGAGTAGCTTTATACTTGCTTGGAAGAAGCCATTCCACCAGAAACTGGTACCTTTCCAAGTTTGAGGATTTCCCTAAGAATGTTAAAGCTTTGATTCCATATGTTTTCTAGATCATTTTATGAAGAATTGAATCTGCAGATTATGCTCAAACATTGTACACTCTTTTATTCAAAGGTTGGAAATTGCAGTCTGGCCTTTGTATTGCAATGGTGATTTTCGTTTTCGTGTTTTATTTCATCAGTATATATGTTTAGGGAAAATCTATTTAGCGTCCAAACAAAAATATTTTCATATTTTACACTTTTCCAAATTCAAACTATACTCTGAGAAATTCTTAATTTGGTAGGATTTTGGAGATTGGTAGTTTTTTGTGTTGATCAGGATTGTACTGAAATAATATCAAATTGTCCAAAGACTAAAATGAGAACTAGTTTTTCCAAAAGATTCATTTATGTGTATGTTAAATGTATTGTTTCTCATTTTATTTATGTTTTGATATATATCCAATGAATTATTTGCTCAGTGCACGAGATAATGAGAGTTAGTTATCTAGGGAGAAAAGAAAAGAAGAAGAAGTAACCATGCTCTATCTTTTCTGAAATAATATTAGCTATTTGGCCATTGTAATAAAATAATTGTTGTTAATAACCTACTACCAATTTTTTTTATTAATATTTAATTTCTACCACTTATTTTTAAAATAGAGACTATATAGCATGTTAGCAATTGAACACCCTTTTAAGTTTACAAAAATATTATTCAGAATGATCCAAAATTATTATTTATATATAATCCTCAAGTTCACCTAAACACCATGCACACTTCTAAACTAATGAAATGAAACAGAGGCCACTATTAATCATTAATTGTACTGTATTACATTCTTTATATAAAAGCACATGAAAGAAAATAATATGTTTCCAAGAGATTCAAGAGACAAAAAGACAAACATGAGATGAAATTATTAAAAAAAAAAAGAAAGATAATACTATCAGAGTTCTTAAAACCCACGTACAAAAACCCAAAAAAAAGAGAGAAAAAAAATCTTAAACAATTACTAATCTCAATTGTGAAAGATAAAAATAACCAAGAGAAATAAATCAAGAACTCACTTCTTTAATATATTCTTTCTCTCAAACCAAATAAACTAACATGTCCAACTCCAACAACATTAAAAGATGATCATGTCTGAGAATCGAGGGCCAAGATGGTGCTGAGATTCATGGGATTCATGTAGTCGAGGGAGCCGGTGAGGATCTGCTGCACGATGATCCTGTTGGCTCTCTCGGAAGGGTGGAAAGGGTCCCAGAAGGCATATATGTCTCTGTTGGGACACAGATTGGAGAGTGGTGTACATAGACCGATGCCATTGTAGGGGCCTTGTCCACAGCATGCAACCTTGGAGGTTACGAACCCGAATGCTTGAGGGTTGTTGATGAAGTCATAGTGTGTGAGCTGTGTGTTTGCTGCAATGAACACGTTGGAGTTGAGCTCTGAGTTGAGTGAGAGAAGCATCTCTGTGAGCTGTGGGTTGAACAGCCCCGCTGCTCGTTGCAGCTCTGGTGCGCACTCGCCGGCCCTGCTGTGCTGCGCCAGTTCCGCTGGTACGCACCCCAGTGGACCAGTTCCCGTCACCAATACCCTTCTTGCTCCCAGCTCATAAATCCTCTGCATGCATCCACCCCATTAGTTTGTTTTTTGTTATCTTCATTGTGTCTACTTCGAGAAAGTGTTACAAGGGTTACAACTATGTCACACTCTTTAGGGCTTGTTTGGAGTGGGGCTGAGGTGGATTTTGTGTGTTTGAATTTGAGATTTAAGAGGATTTGAAAAATGTAGATTTTGATAATCTTGTGTTTGTATTGAGATTTTATAGGGTAGAATATAGTTAAGGTGTTATTGTCGCATTGAAAATTGTAGAAAAAATAGATGTTTTATATTGGGAGTCGTAGAAAAAGTGGATACTTTTATTAAGAATTGTAGAAAAAGTAGGTAAAGTAGGGTAGGATTGAAAGATTTTATAAATCTCTATCCAAACATGGATTGGACTGAGCCCATCCTAAATCAGGATAGGCTAGTGCCAGTCCAAACAACCCCTTAGAGACGGATCTACCTACAATTTATGCAGTCTTGCATCTGGGATGGACTTAGACAACTAAACGGATTGGGGGTGGGGGTGGGGGAGCGGGTTGTTAATAAACTTATGCCGACTGCACCTGCCCTCTGTCCTAGACATACTTTACATTTCACACGAATTAAGAGGACACATTTAGAGGGTGTTTGGGTAAGCTTATAAACTCCTTAAAAGAGCTTATAAAATGTTAAGTGCTTATAAGCTCCTCAAATGTATTTGACTAACTTTTAAAAATAAGATCTTATTTTATGAGCTTATACAGAAAGTTTGTGGATTAAACTTACTTATCTAAGTAAATTAAATATATTTTCTTAATTTATCTAAAATATAAAATTAATGTATCGATTTTTGTGAGATGGAATGAGTACTATTATCAAATGATAATTGAGTTGCTATCTCACCACCTAACTCATATAAATTATTGTGAAGAAATAAAAATAATTGAGCTTGATTTAAATTCATACTTCTTCCAATTCTTTTCAAACTTTTTTACCAACAATGACCTTATGCATTTTTCAACTTCTCTATTAATTAAATTCAAAGAATATTTATTTCCAAGTATTTAATTAAGGTCAAAGTAATTAAACCTTTTTTACTCTAATTTTTGGAGATTAAAAATGAAAATTTTTGGAGTAAAAAAGTTAATTTGGGAAGAAAATTTATTTTTTAATCTTGGTGAAGAAGTTTAGGAAAATATATAAAAAGAATTGGAGGGAATATGATATTTGGGGTGTAGAGTTAATACCACATTTATTTCCTATATTCAATGCTTGCAAGGACAACCACCAACATTTCTGTCCTGTACATTTACGTGTCTACATTACTTTTTGGTGTGCGTGTTTCTTCTAAATAAATGTACATGCTTCTATGATTTCATAAAAAAAAATATTCAAACAAATTTCCAATTTATAAGTGCCTAACGATAGAGCTATTTAATGGGAGTCTAGTAATCATTTCCTCCATACTTAGGGTTTAAAGAACATAATTATTATTTATTTTGAGATTATATGTATGAATATGAAAAAAAATAATACGAAAGAAGTACTTGATTATAAGTAGTTGAGTGAAGAATGTTAGTTCGTACCAACAAAATTTTTCGATATTCGGAGATGACATATGGAACGTAGTCGGGAAGAGCAAATTGTCGAGACCTCGCAGAAAAAGGGACCAAATAATAGTTGTTGACAAAATCATTGCCTCCCAAAGTGATGAGAACTAATGCTTGGTTTACTATTCTTTGAGTTTCCTCTGGTCCTATCAATGCACTCACCCTTTGTTGATATTGCTGGAAATATTGTAGTTGTTGCCCTATTCTTATTATATTCACCTGCAAATTCAATATTTACAATTCTAATTAACAAAGACACAAAAAGGTATATTTTCACCTAAATCTGTTTAATTTTATCAATATATATATATATCGTGTAATATTAATTAAAATCATGATTTTAATTAGAAATATTGCGTGATGAGTCCGATCAAATTAAGCTCAAATAAGTAGGTGATTGGCCAGTTTATTGGATTCCAAAGCTAATCACATGGCGAGTGCAATACACTCTTTATGTGATTGGTTTGTGTCCGGCTTAAAGTTCCACTTTCAACCTAGAGTTCATTTATTTTGCATTTCCAAAGACATTTTCTTCTCTCATTTTTATTATTTAAAATTTTGAAAAGAGTATATATCTTAATCCTATATGCATGTTCGTAAGAGATTACCTTATTTTTATTATTCAAATTAAGATATTTGTACACACTATTGAAAAATCATTTACATCTAATGTGGTTTTAAGTATATAATGCACAAGAAATATTTATATAGTTAAAGCACAACATGATGGAACAAACTATCTTGATTATTAATTATAAACTAAAATCCAAAGAAGAGAAGCATATATAATCAATCAATTAATTAAGCATGATTAATGAGACAATAATCCAATGTACTTACAAACTGAACTCCAGTGTCGTTTAGAACTCCAACTCCAGCAGAAGCAAAGTTGGCCCCATTGAGTAGTCTTGGCCCGTTAAGTGCTGGACTCAAGTATGGCAATGGTGATTCACTTTGACCAAGGCTTTGACCTGCACCAAGTAATCAACCACAATGTTGTACATATTATTATTACGGTCACATATCATGCATACTAATAAAATGAAATGTGAGATGTATGATAAGAAAAAAGTGAACTAAACATAAGGTAAATGTTGGGGACTAACTGATTAGATCGGGGATGTTATAGCCGTTGGAGAATCGCCCGGTTGCCCTACGGCCCGGGTAGTCAATGCCATAGGGTGGAGCATCGGCTCGAGCAGTGGTGGCCAAGTAGTTGTTGTTACCAGCGTCGACGAGGGAGTCTCCGAACACGAAGAGTGCACGAGCCTCGACATGTGTCGAGACGAGCAATGTGGCCAAAGAGAAGGCCAAGAGAAATTGACTATAAAGGGACGCCATGGGAGGTAAGAGAAACTCTCTTGTTTTAGGTTAAGGGAACACCCAAAAGCTCAAGTTTTGGAAATATTGGGTACAAAATATAGTTGGCGTGAAGGGGTTTTAATAGAGAAATGTGTGGTAGCTATAGTGTTAAAAGGACCATAGCATTATTAAGAACAACAGAAAAGCAAGTGGGAAGGGTAGTTCTAATGCATTCAATTGGACAGTTGTCTGGCTGGTCAGATTTCTTCAATAATATTCATAACAATGGAGGAACTAGAATTTAGTGACCATGTGGTACAAGTGTAATTAAAAGTTGAGAATTATATGTGAAGTGGTTGCTTCACTTTTCCTATTCCTATTTTATATGTTTCTTTAGGTTTAAAGATTTCTACAATATTCTAGGAAGGATTTATATAATTCATTACCATATTTATACTTAATGATGTTTGGATTAGTGGTATGGATTCGAAATCCATCACATATTACATGTACTTTCATTTTCAATAGATTTTTAAGTAGTTTCAATGCATTTATATTCAATCTGATTTGAGTGGATTTGATCTTTCAAACTATATTAATCCAATTCATGTAACTAAAAAAAGATTATGAAATATTTGTAACGAACAAAAAATTATTTTTAATCCCAATCAGATCACGTCACTATGTACAACATCTAAATTTTAGCAGTAACAGTAATAATATTTACTGTAAAATGAATTATTTTGAACCAAAAAATGAAAATTTTGAGGGTACATTGGCTTGTGTACAACAATGAGTGTTAGTTCGAAATTATACAGAAAATTTGAGTCAACACGTGTACCTTGACCAAAAAACAATCTATGACGGTTTTACACAGAGAACATTATTAACAAAATTAAATTTGAACACTTAAATGTTTTGGAAGCAATTTTAATCATTAACTAAAATAAGCGGTAACTATGATATAAATAAAGTTCGGATTGTAATTGAATGAAAAGAAACTTAGATTTCAAATTGAAAAACAACCACATATATATACTTAGAATCGGTTTTTGCAATGAAGTTAGAAAAAAATATTTATTTCCTAGCTAAGCAAGTCACAGTGACAAAAAAATATTTAAAGCAAAAAAAGACAAAAGAAACAGTGACAAACAATATTGCAGTTGTATGTTGTGGTTGGACAGATATGTTCACGAATTGGGGATTTCAATTTCTATTATTCTCTCTCTCCTAAAAGCCATTTTTTGTGATGTTTTAAATAAAAGTAATGGTAACGTGGTCCAAAAATAGATGGCCGGGTTCCATTTTTTAAGAAAATATTGAGATTTATTCAAATTTTCATAATTGGACTCAAATTAAAGCCTAGCAAAAACCTACCCTAATTAAGCATATCCAATTATCATTATTTTAAAATTAAAGCATATCCAATTAAAAACAAGTACTATGCAATTTTTTTGCCTATATAAAGTGTTCGGACAAGGGTGGGTAGTACTATATATGCTAAGTCTATAGAATTAAGTTTTATTTTGTCCTAACAATAATTTTTCTCAGAGTTTAAAGTTATATATATATGATGTGGCGAAAATGTGCAAACATATAAATGGATATAAATTAATTGCATTTATTAACCTAGTTGAATTTCCTCATGTGAGATTGATTGGGAAATAGCAGGAAATGCTAGATGAAATTGCATGTGACAAACTTAAATGAAAACCTCAATGATATCAACTACTCACGTACTTAATTCTTCTTCTCACCTAAATATTTATTGATTAAAAATAGAATGATTTTGGTTTTTGTGTAATTAATCTTTACATGCTTAATTATGTTTAGTTATATTGATTAGAGTTATATATGTACGAGGGCATTAAATAATTAAGCTTATGATATGATACATAAGGTTAATACATAATACATTATGTAATTAAAATTTTGCTTTTAATTAAGTTAAGACAATGTAGATATTTTTTTAGGGGTGTAAATGAGCCGGGCTTGAACGAACGGGGATTGTTCATGTTCGTTTGTTTATCTTAAGTTAGTGTTCATTTATTTAATAATCAGACATGTTCACAAACGTTAACGAACGGTTCACAAAAATGTTAATTAATTTTCTTATTGAAAAAACAAAAAATGTTTAGTAAAAACTAAATAAGTGAATATTATAATATAATTAAATATAAATGAGTTATATCCGGAAGACATTAAAACCAAAATAATCATATATGAATATTAAATAAATAAGTAAAAAGGTGTCTCAACTAATAAATAATGAATGAATAATAAACGAACATTAAACAAATACTAAATGAATGTGTTCTCGAACATATTGATGAACGTAACCAAACAAATTTTCTTATCGTTTATGTTTGTTAAGAGTTAAGACTGCCAAACAAATACAAACGAAAATTAATCGAGATTGATCATGAGTAGTTTGTCAAACGCTCTGTTCGTTTACGGTTTAAACCCCTAGATATTTTACCCGATATGCTTTTATAGTACTTTGGCTGCATATAGTTTAAGTTTTATCTTTATTTGAAAATGGAAATAACATTAATGTAGGACTGATTGAGCTTATGCTGCTTGTCATGACAGTATTATTTAGATGTATATTTACCATTGATATCTAAATACACACTATTATATATAGGGCCTGTATAGTGCATGAGATAAAAAATATTAAATTGAATCTAAAACTAGAAAAATAATTTATTATTTTTATATATAAGAAATATATGCATGGGTTTATGTACACATTGTCTCATTCAATATTAAATATTACATATAATTTGATCAACATATTATTTAATTGTTGGAATATATATTGCATTAGTAAAGATATGCATATATAACCTTTTAATTATTATATAGTATTATATCTATTATATTATTCAATCCTAAAATTCACTACAAGAAAAATGAGTATTTGTGACAATAAAATGTTGTCGTAAAAACCTCAATAATTGTCGCAAGTACAATTTATGATACATGTCGTCGCTAAATTATTATCACAAAAGTCTTCTCGTGGTTTCTTTTGCGACAACAATGTTGTCGCAAATAAGTCGTTTTACATTGCTTTTTGTGACTACGTTTTGTAAACTTTTATTAACATTTTTTACAACAACTTGTTGTCGCAAAAGCTAAGTTGTCGTAAAAAATGCTATCGCAAATACTCAATTTTCTTGTAGTGATTTAATTTCAATCAAATTACAAAAAAATGAAAGTTAATGGTTTTTTCAATTTATGAAGTCTAGCACGTGTTAATTTAACAAATTCAGTTAAAGTTTTAATTTATTTGATAATGTATATTATCACATTAAATATGATATCATTAAATAGTCATATACATTAATTTTCAATAGATTTATTTTGTAAAAAAGAGAAATTAATTTGAATAATGGCGTTGACAGATGTGGCTACTTCAGTATACTTGGAAGAGAGTAAAATCTGAGAGCTGGACTCCTGTGAGACCGTCTCATGTGCGACGGCACTCGCGCATGGTCGTGTCCTGGGACACGGTCGACCGTGCGTGAAAATACATGCTTATAGCTCTAAAAGACATACTTATAGATAAAAATCACATACTTATCCCGACCGTGTCCTGAGACCTGACCGTGCGTCACAGATTGCTCTTAGTTTTCGCGCGAGACACGGTCGTGTTCCAGGGCACGATCGTGGGCAAGGAAAAAAAATCACATACTTATAGTGAAAAATCACATACTTATTGTTGAAAAAGACATACTTATACACCACAGTCGCGCACGGTCGTGTCCTGGGACACGGTCGACCGTGCGCGAGTGCCGTCGCATGTGAGACGGTTGCATAGGAGTATTTGTGAAATCTGAATATCATTTAGGAATTAATATACTTTGTTCATGACTGCATAGTGGCAAGGTAAAGTTTTGGTCCAAACCGTTTCAGCGATCCCATTATGTGTGATAGGTCAGTTGGATCGAAGATAAGAATTATGTACTACATCTATCTATATTAGGTAACATATATATATATATATACACTAGGTTATATTTTTTATATTATAGGAAGAATATATATGTATTAGGTAATACTTTTATTTACATAATACTTTTGCATAATATGATACACGACCGAAATTGGTTATCAAAAACACGGTAATCCTCCCCTAGCGTTGCCCCACATACACTCTTTTCCCTAGTGTGTAAGTCATGCAACATATAATACTTTTATGGGTATTAGATAATATTTTTGTGTATATTTAGATAATATTTCTATTACGTATACAATTTCTTATGTACGGCCCAACCCACCTCGCCCTATCTTATAAAGTAGGATCCGTATGACGGTTTATGTATATACCACTCCCTCGTGGTGTAATTAATTGATTTGGTAACTTTCTAATATACCTTTTTTTTAATTCTAATTGTTTGCTAATAATTGTGATTTTTTTATTTATATAAGATATTAATATATTTCTTTTCTATATATACATGTATGTCAATACAATTTCAATTAATAATTAGTAAGTGATTAAAAAGATTTCTAAATAATATATTGGTGTGGGATGGGGAAAAATGTTAAAAATATCTCGTATATATATCACTTTTACGTTACGGTCCTTTAATTTTACCAGTTTTTAAAACTATCCCGTAGGTTTCATTATTTTACCAAAAATACCCCGTCATCTCCTACAGTAGGTAACTAATCGGTCATGTGCTGATGTGGCGTCGAAATACACATGTGTAATATGAATTTTTTACATTCAGAGTTTATTTTCCATGTAAATCGAGCAGAATGAGGGAAAACAAACTCTTTCCCCCCAAAATCAGACCTTCTCCATGAATTAGGGCTCCAAAACCATTTCATCCATGGAGAGGATGTTAGATTCCACAAACAAGCTGCTATTGTCGGTTGAGATCTTCTTTAAGATGCTCATGGACTTCACACAATCCGGGAAGAAGGTTTCGTGGATGCCGAAATTGGGATATATGCTTCTCACTTCTTTCTTTTTTTAGTTTATATGTCTTGGTTTCTCAATCCTCTCCCAATCTCATTCTCCTCCGAATTTTCTCACATACCATTGAATTTCCCCTAATATCTTCGACTTTTTTTGGCCATTCCATTCACTTTGTTCACAATTTCTTCACTTTTTTTGGCCTACAAAATACTAATCATAAGCAGGGGATGATCGTTGTTTCTAGTCGTGTCTCTAAATCTCATCGTGGAATCAGAAGTTCTTGAAGGATTTTAGTGATGAATTGTGGGATTAGGGTTTTGTTCGAAATGGAAGAGGGGATTTTCACCTCTTCCCGTTTTTTTTCCTAAGGGTTGAGTTCTACTTTGTTGTGTGAGTAGGATTATTACATGGACATCCCCGTCTGATGTGGAACCAAAAGAAATTCAGAAATCAAAATCCACGTCAGAAAAAATGGGCCACGTCATCAAGTTACCTGCTGCAGGAGGTGACGGGGTACTTTTGGCAAAATAATGAAACCTACGAGATAGTTTTAAAAACTGGTAAAATTAAAGGATCGAAACGTAAAAGTGGTATATATACGGGGTATTTTTACCATTTTTTCCCTGTGGGATGGACATGATTTTTGGGTTGACTATAAATTATTGAGGTGAGTATATAACTGTATTTGCCATAAAATTATTTGATATTATATAATTAATGTAACTATTAATTATACATTTGAGTTGTTGAAAGGATGAGACATGCATATCATTATCATCATGGTTGTTCTTTATAATATATATATATATATATATAGATATATGAGTATAAGCAAATTAATGATCTATGTAAGGTATATCATTATCAGATGTAGCACTGAAGTGGTGATATATAAGTGATCTTAACTCTGAATATTTCATATCATATTTCAAGTTTATTTGATTTGCTCATTAAAAATGTACTAATTAATAATATTGCCTATATATTCGATCATTTCCTTTAGTTAAACTTAATCACAATAAATTGAGTATTCAATTTATCTATAATTAATATGATTATTGATTCAATATCATTGTATATTAATGGATGTTCATGTAAAATTACATACGTGTTCTCATCATGAGATTACAAAAAAAATGGTGTTTGTTATAAACATATAATTTAACTATTAATATGCATTATGAATAAATATCATTAGCTAGCTAATCAAGAACGACAATTCATGAGAATTTGTTTAACGTTTTCTTTTGTATAATATCTACATAAAGCTAGCTAAAGAATTTTTTTTCCAAACAATTATAGTTATTTTTCCAAATTCCAACTAGAATTAAATGAGCAATATTTACAAAAATATTCCTCTTGAAGACAGGAATCATGGGTTGTCTCTTTTACCTTTAATTTTATCTCTTATTCAGTTCTATTGTTTCTTTTGCTGAAAATAGCATACAATAAATTAATATAGTGGATTATTTAATAACACTCACTCACTTCTTTTGGGTATGAATGTGAGCTTTCGTGAATATGATGGAAAAAATTTCCTTATTTTTTTCATTCTTTTAACAATCATGATTGAAATTTTGTTCATTACAAATCTGAATGAGCACATTCCAATCCAAACACATTCTTTTAGAGATTGAGAGTGTTTGTAAATTTGGAAGAAAACTAATTCAATGGTTAAAACGACATTTAATCAAGAATGGAAGAGAGTATATAAAAATAATATATATCATATTCATATATGGATTGAAAGTTCATGCAAGTAGGAACGTACTATATATTGATAAGTGCGATATATAATTCGTACAAGGCAAAATAAAATTACTCACTTAATACATATCACGAGTGATAAATTTATCCCTAGTATTGCTAGCTAGTGTGATAATTATTAACATGACAAGTAATTGTCCTCATAATCAAAAACCCTCAAGCTTTTAGCTTGTAATTATGAAGCTAATAATTATGAATTATAGAATTTAAAAGGACACTCAATTCGAATCTGTCAACTAATACATTACATTGTTTCTAACATAATCATATTTATGTTCAATAATTCCATGAAATGGAAATAAATGTTTTATATCAATTATATGATCATAGCTTAATTCGAATTTTCGTTGACATGATTATCCTTAGACATATCATTATTGTAGTATGTTAGTGATGCTACTCATGCATGAGACCTAGAATAGGGACATAAATTAGGAGAAATTGTTTATATATGTAACACACCAACTCGGAAATAATTCAGGAAGCTCAGAATCGGAATCGGATTGCGAAGAATCAGGCTGGATCAAGGTGAATCGGGCTCTGGAGAAAAAATCATTGTTGGTCCCATAACTGCTATAGCTAGACTTAGAGGGGGGTGAATAAGCCTACCTTCCTTTTCTACTTTTTTCTTCTAACTCTTTCGACACACTTCTAAGATCAGTAACCTTTTGGGAGGTTACTGATTAGAGTGGTTTGCGAAAGCTTAATACTGAGCCGAGTAGAAGTTAGCAGCTTATTAGAGAGAGTGTATCAATGCATGAAATGCAGTAATCAGATAAAGACGCAAGGATGTATAGAGGTTCGAAGGTGGAGTTATCCTTCTACGTCTTCTCTTCCTCTACACAGGAAAGAACCTTTGTTAAGTTGGTTGATTTACATAAACCTATCTATTACAACCCACCCTTAACAAGTAAGTAGCAAGCCTTCACACAGATACTTGCCTACTTTTCCTTGACCCACACAGGATCCTATTCTACCCACCCAGCATCTTCACTTTCTCTCCTAGAAAGTGGTAAACTCAGCAAAACATTACTCCTCGCACTGAGTACTCCGAGACAACCTTTTAGAGAGGTTTATCTCTTTCTTCTTCAACTGGGTATAGCAAGTTTAGCCTTCGTATGCAGACTGATTCTACTGAAGCTTGCTGCTGACTGGTAGACTAGGTGTGCTTCTTCTTAGGGTGTGGAGTGTTCGAGCTCTTTTTCTTTTCATCGGCTCTCCTAGAACACTCTTTTTTCTAAGGTTTCCCCCTTCTTCCGCGCTTCTCTCTTCTGAGCTCTTCTCTCTTCTGTTGCGTTTCTCTCTGTGAGCTTGGATATTCTGATGTGTTCACTTCTTTTCTCTCTTGCACATTCTGTGCTTCTCTCTCACACCCATTTTCAGTCTTCAGTCCTCCTCTTCATAGGGTGTGAAATATGCCCGTTGAAGGTAGACAGATTTCCATCATTTCTGAGCCGCACTCCTGACACACGCCAGCTTTTCGCTTTCCACGTGTCTTCTTCCAGTTGGCTCACCTCCTTTTTTTCTCTACCGGTAACTTCTTGTGTCTACCGGTAACTTTGACTTTCCTCCCATGTCTGCTTTACAGCTTCCTCTTCTAGCTTCACTCTGGAGCTTTCTTCTTCTGGCTTGCTCCTTCAGTTGGCTTCGAGGCTTTTGTAGCATGCTGCTCCCTGCAGTATGCTTTCGGCATGGTCTTCTCAGGCAGTTTCCTGTCTCGCTGTTTTCTGCTTTGGCGAGGTCCCTTTCAGTAGCTTCTTGAAGTCAATAGTATCCTTATTAGTTCATCCAATTCTTTATAACCATTCTCTTCAGTTTCCTTCTTTCGACACTTTCTCCTTTTCTTTTAATCTTCTGTAGTAACTCTATTGCAGTAACCTTATCCTAAGATTGGTTATGCCTATTAGAGTTACTTTAAGGATTTGTCACATCAAAACATTCTACAAATGTATCCAACAATTTCCCCCTTTTTGATGATGACAAAACCTTTTACAGAAGATCAAAAGAATGTAACCTCTTAAGCACAGAAAACATATTTAAAGTATGACATTTATTGGGCATACTACTTTCATACACAAACCACATATAAGTCTAAAAGAAAGGGCACAAGGAATGAGCTTTGTGAAGAACAAAAGACATTTTATTAAGATAAAACGTGTACATTACAATGCAGTAAGCAAAGTTACAATAAACATCCTATCTAAATTCATTCTTCTAATCTTCTCGCTCTTTCCTTTCTTTCTTTCCCTACTTGTTTGCTGCTAGCTTCTTTCTTCTCTCAGCTTTCCTTCTTTCTCACTTGATGCAGTCACCTGCTCCCAATAGTTTATTCTATTTGGCTAGAGAGGAGAGCTGTTAGAAGGTGTGAGAGGCGATGCGAGAGAGAGAGAAGGAATTCATTTGAGGAATATGTGTAAAGAAGCAGGGAAGTTCAGACGCCAGTAGCTTGCTGCCGTCTTTCCTTCCCCTTCAATCTCCACTCATCCCTCCAACTATCCTTCCTTCTGATTCTCTTGCATCTTAAAAGAGAATTCATCTCATGGAAGGGGTGACATCTCTTTTCCTCCACCACTGGAAGTCTTTTGATCTTCCATGACCCTTTGCAGTTTCTTCTTCCCTTTTGACATCATCAAGAAGATAACGCTCTGGGGGTGGCTGAAGAGGGGTCTTCAGCTCTGTCCCCCTGCCTTGAAGAGAAGAACTTAAGTGCAGGTTCTTGCAGGTGAAATAGGAGTTGAAAGTTAGAAGATCAACTATTCTGAGAAGGGTTTGCTTAGTGAGTATCAAGCATGAAGGGTGAATATACGTGATTTGGGATGTGCTTGGTTGATTATTTGCAGAGAATGCGTCTTTTGGAAGAGATGAAGAGAAGGGTTTCCAACAATTAGGTTACATGATGAACATAAGGATAAGAGAAAGGGAGATGATATCTTGTTATGCTTTATGAAGAAATAAGAGTGCATGTATTTATAGGGAGATAGATACTCCTTGTTGTAGTTGGATCTTCCGAGATCTCATTAACTGCTTCGCCGGTTTTCAATACATGCGTTGACAGTTTCCACAGCTTTATGTCGTTTTTCTTTGATTTGATTGTATCTTGTGGTCAGCGGCTGAGTCTCCACCCTTGGATTTTTCTGATCGTACGACTATCGTTCCTTTTAGGGTTTTTGAAAAGATAGTCTATTTCTGGAAAATGTGATCTCCTTTAAATGTATGCACATTACCAAGAATATTTTCTTAGTAACTGCTTTGACTTGTAACATCCAAGAGATCCCTTTATCCAGTGACTTGATGATAAATTCTGATGTCAAGTAACCTAGTGTCCAGTACATTGGTGTCTAGCATCCTGATACCTAGCCACCTGGTGTTCAGCGACCTAGTGTCCGGCTTTTTGGTATTTAGCATCCTGTTGCCCAGCGACCTAGTGTTCAGCGATCTAGTATCCAGCCCCTGGTATCTAGCATCCTGATATCTAGCGTCCTGCCACCCAGCGACCTAATCTCCAGTCCGCCTGGTGTCTAGCATCCTGATGTCCAGCATCCTGCTATTCAGGGACCTAGTTTCCAATGTTCTGGTGTCTAGAGTTTCTTTTGTCAGAGGTTTATTTTTTTCGTTTGTGTTCTTCTATCTTTTCTACTGACTTGATGACAAGTGCTCTGATTTCTATTATCTTAGCATCCAGAAGTTTGGTATCTAGAATTTGGGTGTACAGCGTCCTGTTATACCATGACCTAGTATTCAGTAACCGAATGTTCAGCATACTAGAGTCAGAGTTTGTTATTTTCTCAATTGTTCCCCCTAAAATTATCAGCCGTTTGTCAGATGTTTCTGCAAAATGAGTTTTCTTGTATATGTACTCATACAGGTATGAGTCCTTCTGGGTTAGATTTTTTTTTCAGAAGTTTAGACTATCTTTACAGCTCGTGGTTGCTATAAAGAGAGTTTTTAACTTCTTCTAGATTAAAAGTTAAGAACAGAAAGACAGTGTGTGCAGGTGTTTTCTTACTGTATCTCCCTTTTAGAGTATGATCTCTCAGATATGGAAATGATAAACTGAGATAACAGTAAGGATAAAAAAATTTGTTTTTGGAGTTGATGTTCTGCATGATTTCTTAAGGAATGTTAGTTTGTTGCAGACCTTTTATAGCATACCCACACTTGGGTTACTCCAAGGATTTAAAACTTTTGTCATCAAAGCTTCCTTGATTAGTACTGGAAGTTCCCCCTTACGTTATGGTCTTCTCTTTTAAGATGTGGGGTCACTAACAGTATTGTTCTTGATTACTTTGAGGCTTTGCATGAGAAAGAGAAGCACTATAATATTGAACTTAAACATGCAGACTTCCTTCTCATTTTTTTTATTATTAGAATCAAGTGACAACAGCTTAAAGTCCACTATCTCAGAGTAAAGTCACTTGATTTCTTTGACAGAATAGACATGATTATGATCAGGAATAATGAATATATAATTAGAACGAGATACCTGATCATATTTGTTCTTTTGAAAGAGTAGATCCTCTTTCATTCTTTGTTTCTGTCTGGAGGTTGATCTGGATGATGGATTGAGCTTCTTCTTCTTGCTCCTTTGCTTAGCATCCTCAACATTTTCCTCCATGGTTGCTAGCTTGTCCATTGCTACAACCTTAAAGCTTCCTCTGTATGTTCAGCAACATATCGTCTTTGTTGATCAGCTCCATGTTGGTCTCCTCCATGATATATAAGGACATTGTTCCTTATGCACGACTTCCTTCTTCGCAGTCCTCCCATGGCAGCTTGTTGTTCCCTCTCAGAAACAGCCATCCTTCACAATACAACTTGATTTTCTACATCTTTTAGTTGTTTGTTGTCTTCACATCAATCATATCCTTTTAGAGCAAAAGGTATTGAAATGATCTATGATATGAGGGTGAGAGAGAGAGAGAGAGAGAGATATTTGAGAGAGAGACTTTTTCACAGATGAGATTTGGATAGATAGATTAGATCTTTTGTTTATCCATTGCTCTGATACCACTTGTTGGTATTAGATTGACCGGTGAGCTTGGATGAATAATCCACCTGCTCTGATATCACTTGTTGGTATCAGATGGATTAGCTGATGGATGATCCAACCTGCTCTGATACCACTTGTTGGTATCAGATGGACTAGCTGATGGATGATCTAACCTGCTCTAATACCACTTGTTGGTCCCATAACTGCTGTAGGTAAGCTTAGGGGGGGGGTGAATAAGTCTACCTTCATTTTCTATTTTTTTCTTCTAACTCTTTCGACTCACTTCTAAGATCAGTAACCTTTTAGGAGGTTACTGATTAGAGTGGTTTGCGGAAGCTTAATACTGAGCCGAGTAGAAGTTGTGCAGCTTATCATAAAAAGTGTATCAATGCATGAAATGCAGTAAGCAGATAAAGACGCAAGGATGTATAGAGGTTCGAAGGTGGAGTAATCCTTCTACGTCCTCTCTTCCTCTACACAGGAGGGAACCTTTGTTAAGCTGGTTGATCTACATAAACCTATCTATTACAACCCACCCTTAACAAGTAAGTAGCAAACCTTCACACAGATACTTGCCTACTTTTCCTTGACCCACACATGATCCTATTCTACCCACTCAGGGTCCTCACTTTCTCTCCTAGAAAGTGGTAAACTCAGCAGGACATTACTCCTCGCACTGAGTACTCCGAGACAACCATTTACAGAGGTTTATCTCATTCTTCTTCAACTGGGTGCAGGAAGCTTGGCCTTCGTATGCAGACTGATTCTGCTGAAGCTTGCTGCTGACTGGTAGACTAGTGTGCGTCTTCTTGGGGTGTGGAGTGTTCAAGCTCTTCTTCTTTTCATCGGCTCTCCTGGAACACTCTTTTTTCTAAGGTTTTCCCCTTCTTCTGCGCTTCTCTCTTTTGAGCTCTTCTCTCTTCTGTTGCGTTTCTCTCTGTGAGTTTGGATATTCTGATGTGTTCACTTCTTTTCTCTCTTGCACATTCTGTGCTTCTCTCTCACACCCATTTTCACTGTTCAGTCCTCCTCTTTGTAGGGTGTGAAATCTGCCCGTTGAAGGTAGACAGATTTCCATCATTTTTAAGTCACACACCTGACACACGCCAGCTTTTCGCTTTCCACGTGTCTTCTTCCAGTTGGCTCCCCTCCTTTTTCTCTCTACCGGTAACTTCTTGTGTCTACCGGTAACTTTGACTTTCCTCCCATGCCTGCTTTGCAGCTTCCTCCTCTAACTTCACTCTGGAGCTTCCTTCTTCTGGCTTGCTCCTTCAGGTGGCTACGAGGCTTTTGTAGCATGCTGCTCCCTGCAGTATGCTTTCGCGTGGTCTTCTCAGGCAGCTTCCTGTCTTGCTGTTTTCTGCTTTGGCGAGGTCTCTTTCAGTAGCTTCCTGAAGTCAATAGTATCTTTATTAGTTCATCCAATTCTTTATAACCATTATCTTCAGTTTGTTTCCTTCGACACTTTCTCTTTTTCTTTTAATCTTCTGTAGTAACTCTATTGCAGTAACCTTATCCTAAGATTGGTTATGCCTATTAGAGTTACTTTAAGGATTTGTCTCATCAAAACATTTTACAAATGTATCCAACAATCGTAACTGCTGGTCCAAGACAGTTATGGCTAGGGCTTATCCGCACAGATTCAGTTTTTGAAACAGAAATTCGTTGCTTGTTGTTAGTTGGTTATAGCAATTGATTGAGGGGTTCTTCTACCCATATATATATATGTATATCTGGTTAGAGCTGATTACATCAATTCATTGTAATTTGAGAGCTGACTGAGTTAGGGTTTAGAGAGAGTGTTAAGAACCCTAGTTTTTGGGGATTTTCTCTTATAAGCTGATTTCAGCAACTGATTCATAGTGCATTGAGTTTGATTCTTCGACGGTGGATGTAGGCCGATGAGGCGCACCGAACCACCTTAAAATCTCTGTGTGTTGATCATTTTTCTTGTTTCAATTTTGGATTGAAGCTTAGCGTTTTTAGGGTTTTGCTGGAAAATTGTTGTCTATTAAGTGTTGTCTGATTAATTGAGCTTTGATCACCAATAAGTGGCGCCATCTGTGGGAAATTTGGCCGATCACCGATCATCAGAATGTCAGGCATGAAGCTCGATGTGGAGAAGTTCACCGGAAGCGGCGATTTCACGTTGTGGAAGGCAAAAATGGAAGCAGTGTTAATACAACAAGGATGGGAAGAAACTATTAGTGATGAACCTGTTGAATCTTCATCGCTATCGGCTGAAGAACGATCCAAGATCTGTAGAAAATCAAGGAGCTCTATCATACTTTGTTTGGGAGAGAAAACATTGCGCGAGGTTTATCAAGAGAAGACTACACTTGAGATATGGAGAAGATTGGAGGCTCTATATCAGACCAAGTCTCTTGCAAACCGGCTGTTTCTGAAGCAAATGTTAATATCGTTTAAGATATTGGATGAAAGAAGATCTTGGAAAATTTGGATGAATTCAACAAGATTGTGGATGATCTTGAAAATATAGAGCAGAAAGATGAAGATAAGGCTTTACTTCTTCTTAATTCTCTTCCAAAATCTTTTCAGTCTTTCAAGGATGCACTAGTCTATGGAAGAGTAATCCCCTTACTCTAGAAGAAGTTCAAATGGCAATAAGATTGAGGGTGTTGGGTACTGAGGCTGATAGGAAGAACCAAAATCTTGGTGAAGGATTAAATATAAAGGCCAAGAAGTTCAAGAAGGGAAATCAGAACAACAATCAGTCCAAGTCTGAAAACTCAAATTCTAGGCAAGGAAATGAAGTTCCAGAAGTGAGAAAATGCTTTGCATGTCACAAGCCTGGACATATTAAGAAGAATTGCCCAGAGAGGAAGAAGAAGAACATGGCCAACAATAACCCTCAGCAAGCTGCAGTTGCTCAAGAACATTATGATAGTGCAGATATGCTTTGTGTTCTAACTTGTGAAATAAATGATGAGTGGGTGTTAGACTCTGGATGTTCATTCCACATGTGCCCTATAAAATCCTGGTTTGAACAATTAGAACTGAAAGAATGAGGCCTAGTGTTATTAGGGAATGATCACTCCTGCAGAGTTAAAGGAATTGGCACTATTAATCTGAAACTGCATGATGGCAAAATCAGAAAATTGACAAATGTCAGGTACATTCCCAAACTAAAAAGGAATCTAATTTCTCTTGGCTTATTGAATGCTGCAGGATGTGAGTTTAGAACTCAAAATGGTGAGATCCAAGTCACCAAGGCTGGAGTGCTAGGTGATGAAAGGGATCAAGTCAAATAGGCTATTCATCTTGCAAGGATCCACAGTAATAAGTGGAGCTGCTCCTGCAATTCAGGAGGATCAATCAAATCTCTGGCATAAGAGGCTTGGACACATAGGAGAAAGGGGCTCCTGGAACTATCAAGACAGAAACTGATTGGAATTGGAAGCACACTGAAGATTCCCAAATGTGAGCAATGGATCCTGGGGAAAACAACAGGATCTCAGTTTCCAAAAGCTACCCATACTACTGTAAGTTCTCTTGATTATGTTCATTCTGACATTTAGGGACCTGTAAGGGTTGAAACCTATAGTGGAGGTAGGTATTTTATCACTTTCATTGATGACTATACTAGAAAAGTGTGGGTTTATGTCTTGAAACAAAAATCTGATGCTTATGAGAAATTCAAAGAATGGTTAATACAACAAGAAAACCTAACTGGTAAGAAACTTAAGCACTTAAGGACTGATAATGGATTAGAGTACCTGTCAGAGCAATTTCAAAGCTTTTGTAGGGACAGAGGCATCACCAGGCACAGGACAGTGGTGGCAACACCCCAACAAAATGGTGTTGTTGAGCGCATGAATAGGACTCTACTTGAAAGAGTCAGATGTTGCTTGCTGGATGCTGGCTTACCAAAATCTTTTTGGAGAGAAGCAGTGTCAACTGCAGCATTTCTGGTGAACAAAAGTCCTTCATCTACAATTCATTTCAAATCTCCTAATGAGGTATGGTATTCTAAAACTCCTAACTACTATTTTCTGAAAGTATTTAGATGTCTAGCTTTTGCACACACTAGGAATGATAAACTAGAAACCAGAACAATTAAGTGCATCTTCATTGGATATCCAAGTGGAGTGAAATGATACAAGTTATGGAGTTTAGAATCTGGAACTCCCAAGTGTTTTATTAGCAGGGATGTAGTGTTTAAGGAAGATATTATGGGGTACAAGCAGAATTCTCAAGCACCATAGTTAAGAAACTATTTTGAAGGAAACTCAGATACTCAGCACACTGAGGTTCAGGTGGAGTTCCAATCAGATAGCAGGAATAGGAATGAGGAAGAAGACTCAGAATCCAGTGACAGTGCTTCTAAAGATGATAATGGCCATGATCAACCACCTGATTAGGAGGAAGAAGCTCAAGACTTATCCAATTATAATCTAACTAGAGACAGACAAAGAAGAAGGATAAATCCTCCCATTAGATATGGCCAACCAGACATAGTGGACAATGCTCTATGTATTGATCAAGATATTGAGTATGAAGAGTCTGCTACCTATAAAGCAGCTATGAGATCAAAGGACTATGATAAATGGGCACAAACAATGCAAGAAGAGATTCTATCCTTAGAGAAAAACAACATCTGGGAGCTAGTAAACATGCCTGAAGGAAAGAATCTGATTGGCTGCAAATGGATATTCAAAAGGAAAATTGAGGTGGCTGCAAAAGAGCAAATCAGGTATAAGGCTAGATTAGTAGCAAAAGGCTACACCCAGAAGGAAGGAATAGATTACAATGAAATATTCTCTCTAGTTGTAAAACATGTGTCCATAATAATACTCTTAGCTTTGGTTGTTCAAGAAGACATGGAGCTGCAACAACTAGATGTAAAGACAGTTTTTCTCCATAGAAACCTAAATAAAACATTATACATGAATCAGCCTGAAGGATTTATCAAACTAGGGGAAGAAAATAAGGTCTGCTTGCTAAGAAGATCTCTCTATGGTCTGAAACAAAGTCCCAGACAATGGTACAAGAAATTTGAAAGTTTCATGATGAACATTGGTTTAGAAAGATGCAATTATGATAGTTGTGTGTACTTGCAGAAAGAAAACAAGATGGTTAACACTTACCTTCTCTTTTATGTTGATGACATGCGTATAGCCAGCAAAAGCATGAAAATGATTAAAGCACTAAAAGAAAAGCTAAGATCTCAATTTGAGGTGAAAGATCTTGGAGATGCAAGAAGAATGCTATGAATGGATATCAAAAGGGACAGAGAAAAAGGATGGATTTTCTTATATCAAACAGACTATATTAAGAAGGTTCTAAAGAGATTTCTCATGCATGAATCAAAGGCTGTAATAACACCTTTGGGAACTCAGTTCAAGCTCACAGCAGAAGAGAAACCAAGAGATGAAGTAGAAAGAAAATATATGCTAAATGTCCCTTATTCTAATGTTGTGGGGAGTATGATGTACTCCATGGTCTGCAGTAGACCTGATATATCATATGCTATGAGCAGGATCAGTAGGTTTATGGCTGATCCAGGAAGAATGCATTGGGAAGCTGTGAAGTGGATGCTAAGATACCTTAAAGACACTTCTGAGTTAGGTTTAGTTTTTCAACAACAAACTAACACTATTAATCCTCTTGAAGGTTATGTTGATGCAGATTTTGCAGGAAATCCAGACATAAGAAAGTCCACTACAGGATATATTTTTAAGCTATATGGAACAACAGTGAGTTGGAAGGCTATGCAACAATCCATAATGGCTCTATCCACCACTGAAGCTGAGTTTGTGCCTATGACAGAAGCTATGAAGGAAGCCATTTGGTTAAAAGGAATTCTTCATTAGTTATTTGTCAAGCAAAAGAGAGTTGCAATTCACTGTGATAATCAAAGTGCATTGCACTTAGCTAAGCACCAAATGTTCCATGATAGGTGTAAGCATGTAGATGTAAAATTGCATTTTGTTAGGGACTTAATTGAAAAAAGGTGTTATTGAGGCTACTAAGATAGGAACTGCTGATAATCCAGCAGATATGTTAACCAAGGTTTTTCCAGGACCAAAGTTTGTGTTTTGCAGGGATTTGGTTCAGGTTAAAAACTGGACCAAAGTATATGAAGTTTAATTCAAGAACAGGTTTGAAGGATCGAATGATTTCATGTGTTGAGGTGGAGAATTGTAACATAACAACTCGGAAATAATTCAGGAAGCTCAGAATCAGAATCGGATTGTGAAGAATCGGGCTGGATCAAAATGAACCAGGCTCTGGAGAAAAAATCATAACTGCCGGTCCAAGGCAGTTATGGCTAGGGCTTATCCGCGCAGATTCAGTTTTTGAAACAGAAATTCGTTGCTTGTTGTTAGTTGGTTATAACAATTGATTGAGGGGTTCTTCTACCCATATATATATGTATATCTAGTTAGAGCTGATTACATCAATTCATTGTAATTTGAGAGCTGAGTGAGTTAGGGTTTAGAAAGAGTGTTAAGAACCCTAGTTTTTGGGATTTTCTCTTGTAAGCTGGTTTCAGCAACTGATTCATAGTGCATTGAGTTCGATTCTTCGACGGTGGATGTAGGCCGATGAGGTGCACCGAACCACCTTGAAATCTCTGCATGTTGATCGTTTTTCTTGTTTCAATTTTGGATTGAAGCTTAGCGTTTTTAGGGTTTTGCTGGAAAACTGTTGTCTATTAAGTGTTTTCTGATTAATTGAGCTATGATCACCAACAATATATTTAAAGTTAGGGGAAATATAATTCTTTATTTTTCTTAAAGTCTGGGAGATTAAGATGCTAATTTAATCATAATATTTGTCTTTTTTTGAGATGATTAATTAATATGTGTTATAAAATCAAGTTAAACTAAATTGGGAGGAATGAGCATCAAATTGAGATCAGAATGATTTCACATATATACTATCAATTTAACATATTGTAGTGGTTGGTGATGTAGAAATTAAATTTTAGAATGTAAACATAAAACTTTTACCACTTATTAGATTTTATATAATTTACAAATACCATTACCATTATCACAGATACTTTTATGCAACGGTTGCACGGTGGGATCCGTGCAACCGGGTCGACCCGCCCATGTGCCCCAAATATGCGCTTCCACGCGCTTGAGTGGATGCGCTCAAATCCACCCAATTTCGCTCCAGGTCACGTACATTTATATTATGTTAAGGATACCCTTAGGTGATGTTAAGAATACCTTTAAGTAATGTTAATAATAGCTTTGAAATCCTTGATTCCAGGTCACATAACTTTAGGTAATGTTAGATACCTTTAGATATTAACAATACCTTTGAAAGAGTTAGTCTCCTGTGCAATTGGTGCACATACAATTCGGGTCGGGTCCGGGTCGATCCGGATCCGCGCACTTTTTTTTTCTTTTTTTTTGAATTTTATTTTTTCGCTTGAGGTTGTTACCTTTATGTTATATGTGTGTGACCTTTATGTTATATAAGTGTGACCTTTATGTACAAATGTAATGACCTTTATATACTCTAACTTAGAAAAAAATTAAGAATTTTAGCAAAATTTGTACATATTTACCTTTATGTAATTTTAGCTGCACCCAAGGACGAAAATATCGGTTTCGGTTCATGTATCGGTACCTTGAATTTACGGAAATATCGGTTTCGGTTATCGGTTTCGGTGGAAATATCGGTAATTTTAAAAAAATCACGGAAATATTGTGAAAAAATTAGAAAAAATATCTGGTAATTTACATAATGTTATAACTAACATTCATACATAAATTGAAGTTAAGATTTCAAATAAAAAATATAATTACAACAAAATGAGAGATAAACTAATATATAAAGTGATAATATGAGAAATTTTGTACAAAGTATATTTATGAACTAATAATAGCATGAGCTCCTGTGAGGTTCAAATGAATAAGATGACATGTCATCTTGATTTAAACAATATTGATACCAACTCACCATATTAGACCAATTTTGGGTGTAATCATAAACATGCCATTCATATGCTCCTCTATCTCTATCAATTTTGGGTGTAATCATAAACATGTCATTCAATGATTAAGGTAAAACAATAGTGAAAGAGCAGAAAATGATTGAAAATTGGAATTTTTTTGCTCATTGCCGATACACTGCACCGAAAACGATATTTCACCGATATTTCACCGATATTTCGCCGATATTTCACCGAAACCGAAACCGAAACCGAAATTCACCGATATTTCGCCGATATTTTGACGAAAAAAAAAACACCCCGTTTTTATATCGGGACTTCATTCTCAGCGATATTTCGGCGAAATATCGTCGAAATATCGCGATTTTTTCATCCCTGGCTGCACCTATATTCATCCTAAAAATGCGCTGAATTTTGAAAATTTTCATTTTTTTCAAAGTTATGGATCATAAAGGTCATACTATTTGTACATAAAGGTCACAAAAATTGTACGTAAATGTCACAACAATACAACATAAATGTCTCAATCTGAAGCGAAAAAACCTGAAAATCTCCATTTTTCCTAAGTTACTGAACATAAAGATCATAACATTTATATATAATGGTCATACTTATATAACGTAAAAGTCACATCCTAACAACATAAAGGTAACAACTTGAAATGGAAAAAAAGAAAAAGAAAACCCAGGTGCGCGGATCCGGGTCAGGTCGCCCCAATTGCACTAATCCAGATCCGTGCACCTGGTGCACAACAACATTTGCCTATTTGAAATCCTGATTTATACCCTTAGAATTCGCTCCAACTCACATACCTTTACGTTATGTTAAGAATATTTTAAGGTTATGTTAGGGATACCTTTATAATATGTTAGAGATACATTTGTGTACAAAATGTGTAACACAACTATATTATAGATAATATAAGTATCTCTAACATAACATAAAAGTATCTCTAACATAACTTAAAAGTATGTCTAACGTAACATAAAGATATCCTTAACATAAATTAAAGGTCATGACCAAAATTTTAAAAAAGTAACGCGAAAATAAATTAAAAAAGAAAAGAAAAACGGGTCGGTTAGCCCAGATCCGACTCGATTGCATGGATCTAAGAGCTCTACCATTATTGGATTTTATTTTGTGAGTATAAGTAGCATTCTTGGTCATTTGATTGGTTAATTATGATTTGATATTTGTTTAGCATCTTTTTGATAATAATCAAATTAATAATATATATATATATATATATGTTAAAAGAGATAATAGAGAGAGAATATGTAATCCATTTCATCAAAACTAAAAATGTATACGGAGTGTTTACATACATATATATATATATATATAACATGAATAGAAGAGTGTAGAAATAGAAGAGTGTAGAAACAAATGTCTAACTAATCTAACTACTTTGCTGACTAGGCTTATTCACGTGCAATCACATGCATATTGCTGACTCATCTTCTTTGATCTTTTCTACATGCTTCCATGTCAGCCTTGTCATGCATATTCTTCAATACTCCCTTGTGAAACTGAGCTAGGTTGTGTAATGGATATGCTGCTCGTAGTTTGTGAAACTGAGTTGAAGTAAGCGCTTTAGTAAGAAGATCAGCAAGTTGATCTTTTGTAGGAATGTATCTAACTTCAACCACCTTAGATAACACCTTCTCCCTTATAAAATGAATGTCAATCTCTATGTGTTTGGTTCTTTGATGAAATACTGGATTTGAAGCCAATGTTACTGCACTCTTGTTGTCACTCCATATAATAGATGGACCTGTAATAGAAATGCCAAGTTCCTGAAAAAGAGAGTGAAGCCAAACAAGATCAGCACAAGTATCAACTAATGATCTATTTTCAGATTCAACACTACTCCTTGAAACCACTGCTTGCTTCTTAGAGCTCCAAACTAATAAATTCTTGCCAAGAAAAACACAATGACCTCCTGTGGACCTCCTGTCATCTATGCAGCTGGCCCAATCTACATTAGCAAAACTCTCCAAATGCATTCTAGGAATGGGAGTAAACACAAGTCCAATAGAAGATGTACCCTTTAGATACCTAACCAGGTGTTTGCATGCTATCCAATGTTTTTCTGAAGGAGCCTGTATAAACTGGCTTAGTTTATTTACAGCATAAGATATATCAGGCCTTGTCAATGTGAGATACTGCAATGCTCCAATAGTACTTCTATAGAGTGTAGGATTATCTAACTCTTTGTTGTCATAACTGTGTAGCTTGTGTGATGAACACATTGGAGTAGATACAGGTTTACATTCAAGCATATTTGTTTTCTGCAGCAGATCAAATAAGTATTTAGACTGAGTTAATGTTAAATAACCACTTGATCTGTGAGCCTCCAAGCTTAGAAAGTAATTTACTTCTCCTAGAGTTTTGAGAGCAAATTTCTGAGAAAGAGCATTAATCACTGTACTTATGTCTTCTTGACTATCTCCAGTTACCAAAATGTCATCTACATAAACAAGAAGTATTAAAATCTTGCCAGATTTCCTGAGATAAAACAGAGATGAATCTGAAACTGAAACTTTGAATCCCAAAGAAACTAAATATTGTTTTAGTTTAGTAAACCAAGCTCTAAGTGCTTGTTTCAAGCCATATAGAGATTTCTGCAGCTTACAAACATAGGTGGATTTTGTTGCATCAACAAATCCTTCAGGTTGCTTCATGAATACTGTTTCAACAAGATCTCCATTCAAAAAAAACATTATTTATATCTATTTGTTGAATGCTCCAGTTATAAGTCACAGCCAAACTTAGAACAAGTCTAATAGTGCATGCTTTAATAACAGGGCTGAAAGTTTCAAACAAATCCACACCTGGAGTTTGTTGGAATCCTCTAGTAACCAATCTTGTTTTATGCTTATCCACACTTCCATCAGATTTGTACTTAGTTCTGAAAATCCACTTGCAAGTGATCACATTAATCTCATATTTGTATGGAACAAGAATCCAAGTGTTCTTGCTAATAAGAGCATCATACTCTGCCTACATAGCACTTAACCACTTGGGATCAGACATAGCTTCAATTACTGTATAAGGCTCAACATGATTACTCACAATGTTATATGCTTTTGGATGTAGAGAACCAGTTTTAGATCTAGTGATCATATGATAAGTGTTGAGTGATGTACTAGTGTTATTTCCAGTAGAAGATATATGCTCAGTATTCAGGTTTAAAACAGGTAAATCCACAACAATGTTAATACCAGAATGAGTGGAGTCATCAGAATTTAAAGAATCAGAGTTTAAAGAACTTGAGACACCAACATCTCTTGAATCACCAATCTCAGAATTATTTGAATTTGACCTCTGTTCTACAAATGGTGTAGATGTCCACTGATAAGAAGGAGTGGGGGATCTGATATCTGATGTAGAAGCTTTCTCTCTAAATAAGTGATGATTAGGAAACTCCACTTCATTGAAATCCATTGTTGCAGCTATGTACACTCTATCTGTAGCACTGAGACACTTGTAACCTTTGTGAGAGTTACTGTATCCTAGAAAAACACATTTTGAAGATCTTTGCATAAACTTGTGAGAATTATTGGGTCTAAGGTAAGGAAAACAGCTGCATCCAAAAACTTTCATGTATGAATAATCTGGTTTAGCTTTAAACAACTTTTGATATGATGAGATGTTGTTTAATGTTGGTGTAGGCAACCTGTTAATAATGAACACAGCAGTTGTGAAAGCATCACACCAATACTTAAGATGAAGTTGTGCTTGATTAAGCAAAGTGAGGGCCATGTCTACTATATGCAAGTGCTTCCTCTCAGCCTTGCCATTTTGCTGATGTAAGTATGGACACGGATGTCTGAAAATGATGCCAAGTTTATTAAGATCATGAGCAAGTGATCTATATTCTCCTCCCCAGTTAGATTGCAATGCTTTAATTTTGAATGAGAATTGTCTTTCAATATAAGCACAAAAACTGAGAAATATAGATGCTACCTCTGATTTTTGTTTGATAGGAAAGAGCCATGTGTATCTAGTAAAATCATCTATAAAATGTACATAGTACTTGAATCCATTTGTAGATACAACATGAGAGGGTCCCCAAACATCAGAATGTATAAGCTCAAATGACATTGAAGTTTTTAAATTTTGTGAGGGAAAAGGAGCTTGATGCAGCTTGCCAATTTTGCAATCGTCACAAAAATTTAGATGAGAAGATGTAAAAGGAACTTGTAGCTGTTTCATCACATTATTAAACACAGCAGAACAAGGATGTCCAAGTCTTCTATGCCAAACATTGGCTTTGTTATTTTGTATATATTGAACTGAAGTAACAAAAGGAACACAATGAGAGAGATATGATGGCTTATCAGCTCTTGAAAGATGGCTGAGATCCAGCTGATAAAGTCCATTCTTAAGTCTGCCTTCCAGAAGAACTTGTTTGGTGACTTTGTCCTTGACAAGACAATTATCATGATAGAACTCAATGAATACACAATTGTCCTTGGTAAATTGTGAAATGCTTAACAACTTCTTAACAATATGAGAAACAAACAGAATATTGTTTAGAAGTAGAGATGTAGTATGATCAGTGGAAGGATAAGATGTGTTGCCAATGTGTGAAATGGGAAGAGAAGCTCCATTACCTACTACCAGTTTATCAGATCCTTTGAACTCAGCCTTAAGAGATAGATTGTCCAGCTCATTTGTAACATGATTTGTGGCACCACTGTCAAAAAACCATGGACCATCACCTTGTGATGGAGAATCAGTAATAGCAAACATAACTTATGGTGAATAAGGTGTAGAGAATGGAGAGATATGACCTGAGTTATCAGAGGATGAGGCACGAGCTTGAGATCCAGAATCAGGTCTAGTAAAATTTACATCGAATCGTTTGAAACACTTCAATGCCGTGTGACCTGTTCTTCCACATACTTGACATAGTGGTTTGTTTGAATTTGCACCAAAACCACCTCGAAAACCACGACCACCACGAGTAGATCTACCTCTGAACAACTGACCTCCACCTCTTTGATTGTTATTCTTCGAGTAAACAACATTTGCAGATGAATTTGTAACAGATATGGCAAAAGCTATTGCAAGAGGTTTAGTATATTGTTGAATACGCAACTCATGAGTTTACAGCGCATATTGGACCTCTGATAAATTCAAATTCGAATTTCCAGATGTAAGATTAACAATGACTGAATCAAATTCATTGCCAAGACCACCAAGGATATAGAGACACAACTCATCATCTGTGATTTTAACTCCAGCAGCCATGAGATCATCTGCAATTCCTTTCATCTTCAAAAAATAGTCATCAATTGACAAATCACATTTCTTCAAAGTTTGTAGCATAAGGCGAAGTTGTATAGCTCACGCCTTAGATTGATTCTGAAACATCACTTGAAGAGTGATCCATACTTCATGAGAAGTGACACATCTACTAACATGACCAAGCATTGGTTCTATCATGGAAGCAAGCATCCAATTGTAAAGAAGTTGATCTCTGCGAATCCAGAGTGAATTATTTCCTGCCATAGATGATTCTTCACCAAAAAGGATATCATCATATCCAAATGCCTTCGCAGTAGATAGAATTTGTGTCTTCCAGTAGTTGTAATTTGAGTGATCAAGCCGAATTGAAATTGCTGGAAAATGTGGTATGGAGAATGAGGTAAAAGGAGATTCTGAAGCCATAAAAGATTCTGAAATTGAAGACACCGGAAAACGAAAATTCCACTGAAGAAGAAGAGTAACCACTGGAGAAGACCACCAGAAAAAAAATCAAGATCGGAGAGAGGCTCTTGATACCATGTTAAAAGAGATAATAGAGAGAGAATATGTAATCCATTTCATCAAAACTAAAAATATCAAAGAAGATCAAAGAAGAGTGTAGAAACAAATATCTAACTAACCTAACTACTTTGCTGACTAGACTTATTCACGTGCAATCACATGCATATTGCTGACTCATCTTCTTTGATCTTTTTCTACATGCTTCCATGTCAGCCTTGTCATGCATATTCTTCAATAATATATAATTTCAATAATTATTAAAATGAGATTAAATCTTCAACGTATCCAAAGATTCTACACAAATATTCATATGCAACTGTCGCACATGCGATGACACTCGCGCACGGTCGACCGTGTCCTAATACACGACCGTGCACGACTGTGGTGCATAAGTATGTCTTTTTTAACAATAAGTATGTGATTTTTCACTATAAATATGTGATTTTTTTCCTCACCCACGACCGTGCCTTGCGCGAAAACTAAGAGCAATCTGTGGCGCACGGTCGGATCTCAGGATACAGTCGAGATAAGTATGTGATTTTTATCTATAAGTATGTCTTTTAGAACTATAAGTATGTGTTTTCGCAGGACATGACCGTGCGCGAGTGCCGTCGCACATGAAATGGTCTTCCAGCTCAAGATTCTATCATACTTCAATCCAAATATGTATTATTATAATATTAATCAGTTAACTATTTAGCTTATGCATTATATTTGATTCAGTCCCAAAAGTAAGTAGAAAATATAACTTATATTTTAATTAACATATTAGTTCACACATGACAGAATTTAATTGCCATAACATTTTGTGGTCTAGGCACATGTTATTTTGCATGTAGTTGCACATTTATCTCTTCTTCATTGCAGTATTTTGAATGTCGAAGACTTTATTGAATACTCGAGTAATGCATGGCTTCTCCAAACAATTTATTATCTAATTAAGAAAAAAAAGAGACTTTTTTTTTTTTCCTTTTCAAAATGCAATTTCTTTTTTTTTTTTATCAAGTAAATGAAGTTTAATTAATCTTTCACTTATGTTCTTTCATATATCCATTTGCGTAAGTTATTTGATGGCATTCAACTTTTGTGCCTCCTTTTATTTGTAAGTTTAACTAACGGATCGGGTTATACACCCACAACTTATTTAACATATCCCAAAATTTTACTTCTGTATTAATTATTTGTTAAAGGAATAGGGTGCGTTAATTAAGTGGTTAGATGTGCACCCTTAACTTATTTCCATTCTTTTTTTTTATTAATCTAACTTATTCAGCCACATTTAGTTTGATTTCAACTATAAAAAGGCCATAATTACAAACATTTCTAATCAAAAAGTTGATCATAAACACTTGCGTGAGACGGTCTAACGGATAGTTTTCGTGAGACAAATCGTTTTCCATAAACTTATATTTGAATTGTGGGTTGTAGGTTGATCCGTCTTCATAAAATGATCCGTGAGACGGTCTCACATAAGATTTAATCAAAATTGATTTTTGAACAAATTTCTTTTTTATATAATAAAAGGGTTTAATTGCCGAAACAAAAACCAAAAAAAAAAAAAAGCAATTAGCAAAAAATCTCTCAAACTTTTTGAATTTAGTAAAGATAATAAATAGTTTTTCCAAAAAATACATTTTAATCCCGACATTTAAAAATGAGCAGAAAAAATAAATAAAAAACTTGAACTTTAATTTAACAAATTATAGCAATTCACCATTTTCTTTTTGACAAAAACGTATATTCCTTTGGGATACAGATCTTAAATCCATACCCCCAGCGCGTGGTGTTACATATGTATTTTTCATATATCATGTGTATATTCTTAAGGATTACTATTTTATGTTAAAACATGATATTAAATATATACTTTTCAGGTATTATGTGCGTACTCTTAAGGCATTATTTTCTATTCAGGGATAGATATTAGATATATATATATATATAATATTCTTCAAGTATCATATGTATACCCTTAAGATATTACTTGCTTATTCAGTAAAGGTATTCATTTTTTATTTTGTATGTAAGTAATACATTAAGAGTTATATATCTAATATCATGCGATGGTCAAGTTGGGGCACCGTCCCCAATGGGAAAAAAAGGGGTGAAATGAACCGGAGGGAACCAAGCTTCATACTAAAAAGATTGACCCACTTCCGATTGAAGAACAAGTGTCTTTTTGCATGCATTTATAGTAGGGATGATTTCATTTGTATTAATCCAAACGTTTAATTTACAGGTCATTAATTTTTTTGTCAGCATTTGACATTTTTACCCTTCTTTTTCATATCACACAAATCAGTTTGTACAATTAAAATTTAAATTGTATTACCCAATCTCATGCCAAATAGAATTTGGTCATCATGATAGACATCTTTTAATATACCGATCATTGATGTGTAATATAACTTGAAATTAGGTTTCTTCAATCCTACACCTAACCTAGTGGAGTGCACCGGTATATCAGATCATGATCATGTGTGCAGAAATTTTTTATATAACTAATAATTAATTTTGTGATTTTAAATATGAATTTGAAGTGTGAGAATATTTAATAGCATACGTGTCATGATCTGATACTACCAATATAGTTCACCAAGTGTAGGATTGAAATTATGAAATGTGAAATAAATAAATAAAATATATAACACAACAATAAATAAATAAATATTGATGGATATAAGTAAGCAGGATTACTAGTTTTTTAAGTACGAGGAAGTCATATTATAAAAATATTCATCGGGTTCGAAAACTGCAGCATTTTGACGGCGTTTGTGGAAAGGTGTTGAACGAAATTAACGAAGAAAAACTAATTAGTTTTCTAAGTAGAGAACGACGACGTGCGAGTCAAAGTGACGAAGAATAGTTTGGTGAATTTGAAGGTCAGTCCTCCAAAATTTGTCTAATAGCACCAAATACAGTTGTAATAAATTTCTTGTTTAATTTCCTGCTGAATGAATCAAAGTCTTTCTTAATTTCTACAACTACAATTTTGTTTCTTAATATATATTTTTATTAGCTAGATTATAGCTGTGACAAATGTTACATCTTTGACTACAGACTCTAAATAACTTATGGTAATAAATATTTAATTAGAAGTTAAACAAATATTTATTCAAACATGTATATATGATGTATTATAATGAAAGTACACACAAGAACGATGCAATCCATGAAAAATTGCGTACAGATATACAAGAATGATGCAATTCATGATAAATATGCAATTTTTATAGTGGAAGTTTGTCGTTTTCAATCCTATTTATTCCACCTGTGTGGGTCTTTTATATATATTCTGACACTACTTTATATTATTAATATATATATATATATATTCTCCATTCATATGAAATCTTAATTTCGAAGTACGAATACAACCTTCTATGAGTTATAATTTCTCACTTATATTCATTCGTTTATTATAAAAGGTATGTTAGGAATTGATTTAATAAGTGTTGAGGAGACAAAAATCAAGTTGTTATAGAAAAAGAGAGTACCATTTTTGCTCACTGTCGATTAAAGAACCCTTGCATGCTTTATGTGTCAAAGATTCTAAGTACAGGAGGTTACTGCAAGGATAAGATGATGTGAAGAAAGATACTGGTCTCTGGAAGGAAAACCAATCAATGCAGAGGAAGAATAGCTATTGGACACACAAAGTAAAAGCTTACTGCAAGATAATGATTATCGAGGATGCAGAAGTAAAAGCTCACTGCAGACAAGACAAATATAACAACCTAAAGAGAATGCTAGTACATGATTCAAGGTCACTTCGAGAAAGAGTCAAATCAGAGCAAGAATCATACTAAGTTACCAGTAGAGACAAAAAGTCAAATAAGAAGAAGACACATGTACAAATGAATGATGCTACATATAGAAAAGATCAACTACATTAAATTTATTTGTACTATGAAAATCAAGACATTAAATGCTGAAGATTTGACTCCTTCAACTGGTAGATTTTCAACTTATAAATACAAATGAGTGGACACTGAAACAACTACTGAAACTACGACTAATCTATGGGAACTCAAGCTCACTGTCATCATGCTCAAAGCTCCAAAGTTTCAGTCACTCAATCTAAGTCAACAAGCTTCATTCGACTCCAAATCTTATCAGAAAGCTTGTTGCACCAGTTGAAGAAAAACTTATATACTCTTATCTTAGATTGTTTAGGAGTATTTAGTGTGAGAAATTGTTTTCCTACTAAGTCTAGACTCTTCGAGGAAGAGTAAGAACCCTGTGTGGGGTAGAGGATCCTATGTGGGTCATTTGGTCAAGTAGGCATAGCAATCTGTGTGGAAGCTTGCTATTCTTTGTCAGGATAAGTTTGTAATAGCATAGGCTGTGTAAATCAAACCCCTTAAGGAAGTTCCTGCAGAAGGAACAGAGTGGACGTAGAGTGATTACTCCACCCTCGAATCACTTGTGATTATTTTCTGTTATCTCTCTTTCAAGCATACTGCATACTATCTTAAAGAAGCATATTTTCATAATTGTTTGAATATTTTCATGATAAGTGTTTATATATTTTCCAGTGCTCAAAACTCTAAAAAGTTTTATCTGTGTAGTAACCTTCTCGATAGGTTACTCCAACAACCTCTGAACAGTGAGCTATCCAGTAATCTGTTCAATAACCGGAACTTATATTTTCTTTGGAGAAAAAAATTGAAAAATTAGAAGAGGTTTATTCACCTCCCCTCTAAATCTACTGGCACTTGGGACCAAATCGGTAATTTCGTTTATACCCTCATTATTTCTCTACATTCATTATACATGTGAGTTCTCTCTTTTGATTTCTTAAGTAAAATTGTGGGTTTCCTTTTTACAGCTTCTCCAACCATCACTTTTTTGTCCCATCTTAAATATATGCATAAAGAGACTCTATGCATTGTTATCCAAAAATTTCAAATCTATTTTTTCTCAAATTATACAAAATTATCTCTACGCTGATTTAATTCTCCAATATATTTTTAAATATCTTGAAATATTTCATTAAAATAATTAACATTAGAGCAACACTTGTGTGCCCTCAACTTGACCATCATATGATGTTATATATATACTTTGCAAGTATCACGTGTATACTCTTCAAGTATCATATATATACTCTTATATACATGTGATACCTGTAGAGTATATGTGTAACATCAAGAAACGTAACGTCATAAGAGTATATATATAACACTTGAATAGCATGTGTATAACACCTAAATCAGTGTCCCTATATACCTCAGGGGTATATAAGTTGTTGCCTTTGCGTTATAATAAAATTGATTTTACCCAAGTAATATATAATCCCCAAAAAAATCAAGAAAATCGTTCAATACAGAAACTTTTCTATATTTATACAATTCAAATTAATCGAAGTACCAAATGCAGAACAAGAGAGAATCATGATTGTAGAGGGATAGAAAATTTCTAGAAAAATTCTAAATCTACAATAATGTCAAATAAAATGTATGGATATTGATAAGAAAAATACACATTTCAGTCTAAATAATGTGTGACAAATAATTAAAGTTCTTAGTTTATGGAAGAATAGAAATTGAAACGAATAGTGTTTGGTTTGGAGAAAAAGAGAGCAGAGAATTGAGATGATGAAGGTAGTTGTGAAAAAATTAAGAATATATTTAGAACAAAATATACAAATTAAATATGTTATGGCAAAATATTTTGTACAACTGGTGTATGGATCCGTGTCGACCCGCCCCACGCGCCTCTGATGTGCGTTTTCACGCACCCAGAGGCGCTCTCACGCGCTCCCACGCGCTTGGTGGGTGCGCTCAAACCCACCAAGATTCGCTTCAAGCAGTGACACTCTCACATTATGTTAGAGTTACCTTCATGTTATGTTAGTGTTACCCAACATAATAAGATTCGCTCCAGGCAGTCATACGGTACCCTCATGTTATGTTAGGGTTACCTTCATGTTATGTTAGTGTTACCTTCATGAAGGTAATACTAACATAACGTGAGGGTCACTCTAACATAACATGAAGGTATGATTAACATTGTTTTATACATTCATGTTATGTTAATGTTACATTCATGTTATGTTAGTGTTACCTTCATGTTATATTAGTGTTACCTTTGTGTTATTTTAATTTAGTGGTTTTAAACTAAGGGTATGAAATCTGGAGATGGGGTCACATTAACATAAAGCGAATGTAACTCTAACATAACACGAAGATAACACTAACATAACATGAGGGTAACGACCAACGCGAAAAAATAAAGAAGCGTGGGTTGGGCGGGCCAGCCTAGCCCACGTGGCCCGCGCACTAGCCCAGTTGCACGGATCTTAGATTGCAATGAGATCCGTACAACTGATACACAGGAGAGTAACTCATATGTTATATATCCGTCGAGAAAATATTGATGGCTGTGAATAGGAAAAAAAATCACTTGAGCCCAAATTCTGATGGGCCAAACCCACCCAAGAATCAAACCCGGCCCACCCTTTATTCTTATTTCTATTTAAGATTTGGCATTAATTTGTCTATCAATTATTTTACGTGTAATTCAGCCTATATGGACCCCATTTTTGCTAAGTGTATACCCAATTTCTATCTACAATGATCTCAAATCTAATGACCGAAAATAGTAGAGAGTTTTGTGTATTAATACACCTGGTGTACTACTGAAGGACCCGTTGTTTTGTAACCAACATATATTCTAGTCTCCACTTTCAAAGGTTAAGTAAGAACTTTGATTTATTCTTTTATCTTTTTATTGTATTAATTAATCTTATTCTCATAATCTATTATAGCAACTTTTTCCGTTGATGTTTTTCTCCTCTCATGAAGACTTCTTAAGAATAATATATAATAATAATGATGGTGGTAAAATAAGAGTCCGTTAATCTCCATTTTCATGATTTAAGTATGATAATTCGTTCATTCTTTAGTCTTCGTTATTTTATTAATTTTGCTCTACACATTCAACGATATACTATTTATTTTATTTTATAGATAAATTTTATGCTTAAAAATCTCGTCAAACACAACTTCAATTTCACATTGAATTTTTTTTATTAGGGTTTAAACTTTATCGAGTACTGAAACTTGCGCTAACTACTACTCCCTCCGTCCCACCTTATTTTGCCTACTTTCCACTTTTGCTTGTCCCAACTTATTTTGTCAACCCAAAAATGGCAAAGAAAAATTTACTTCCTTACCCCTCAATTTCTTTCATTTTACAACTTTTGCATTCAAAAAGCATACATTAATTACAAAATTGCCACTCAAAAATATTAAAATAACACATCACATCAAAGTCAAACAGTTTTTTCTTAGGAACCATGCCGGTCAAAGTAGGCAAAATAAGAGGGGACGGAAGGAGTATATGGCAAAACATATTTTTTCATCTTCTAAGTTTCTTTATCCTCTATTTCTCACATTTTGGGTTTAGTCCTTTATACTTTAAAAAATCTATTTTTAGTTCATTTACTAGAACTGTTATAACAAGTAAATATCTTATGTTTTAATTATTTTATACAAATTGACCCTTTTAACGATCTTTTTTATTTAATATGATCACCTGAAAACTTAAATTATGATAATATAGTACGATAGAAATAAAAATGAGTGATTTGAAAGCAAATTACTCATGAAAATTGGTAGAAACATTCTGTGATCAGTTTTTTTCTTTTTGTTTTTTCACAAATAAATAAGTTTGATAGTAATTTTCACAAATATTTAGGTCAATTTGAAAATTTAACCAAACCTCGATGGTGGAAAATGTAACTTACCAAAAAAAAAAAAAAAAGATTTTACCTGTTGTAGCAGGTAAGTTGATAAAAATAAAACAATAAAAAAATTTGAATGTAGACAATTAAAAAGAAAAAGAAAAAAGAGAATGAAAATCCAATCATATAAATTTACAAGATAAAAAAAAATCATTTTCCTTTATATTTTCATAATCCGTCCTTAACTAATCTTAAACATATTTATATAAAAATATTGCATAAATATTAATTTATAGCTAATTTTGACTTTCAAAACATATATTATCTCCGTCCCGATTTAATTTGTCTACTTGTCATTTTTGTTTGTCTCATTCTAATTTACCAACTCATAAATGACAAAAGAAAAATTCTCTCATTACCCCTATATTTCTGTTATTTTACAAAATTATCACTCAAATTCCCCTTTTAAATTCTAATTAAAGTGCAAAAAGTATAAAGTTAACACATCCAATCAAAATCAACTGCATTTTCTTAGACTATGTGCCCGGTTAAAATATGCAAATTAGATCGGGACGGAGAGAGTATCTATTTGAAGTTTTTTAAAGCATGATTTATTTATGGATCAATGAAATATAACTATAAAGAATGATGTGACTATCTATAAGAAAATTAGTACTTTTCTTTTCATCAGTCCAATTAAGTCTAGTAGTGTACATGTGGATTGACAAAATACAAAATTAATTTCATGGATTTAACTTTTTATAACACAGGTGAATCTACGGTCTATAATTCATAAAATAATATGTGATAGTGTAATTAAAATAAATCTGTAGACATTATATAAACTTCTATCTCATATATATATATATATATATATATTTAAATTTTCTTTCTGTAAAAACAAATCCAAAAACTAAAACATGATAGAAAAAGAAGATGATGTGGTGAAAATTGGGGTAGCAGAAAGAGAAACAGTACAAAGTTGAAATAGTCAAATAAAACTACTCTAAAAAATAAAATTGATTATATAGAAAGACTCATTCTTTTCCATTAAACCGTTTTGACGGAAGTTCAAATTGCACCTTTGACTCCCACGCGTCCTAAGTCAACTCCCACATTTTTACATCACTACTTTTCTATTTTTATATATAAACACACAAACCTCACCACCTTTATATCACCACCTCAAAATATTCCCTTTATTAAAAAAAAAAAAAACCCCAGTTAAAATCTGTCTAAAAAAGAAAAAAACCCATATGGCTGTACCATACAAGCATGTTCTTGCAATAGTCTTATTAATTTTCTTGATTTTTATGTCACATGGTTGTGAAAAAATTGGAGCAATGAGGATGTTAAATGGGGAGCAATGGATGAAGAGAAATGATCTAGTTATTCAATCTCTTCCAAGGGGCCCAGTCCCACCCTCACAGAGCAACCCATGCACCTATATCCCCGGCGGAACTGGCCGGGGACGGTGCACCTTGGCCGCAGACTTTTCTAGTCGAGCGGTGGCCGCCGCGGCGCCGCCTGCCTTTCCTCCAATGATGGTCCGTTTTGGTGCAGTTTATAGAAGTGATGACAACCTAAAGCAAGATTCAAACTAATTCTTGATCACTTGGTTTAGTAAATATATACTTCGAAACAATTGAATTTTATTTTCCTAGGAGGATTTGACCATGAAATATGGTTATGAGAGAGTTTTGATCTCTTAATTTGTTACTTTTTCTGTAGATCATTTTGTTTTTAGGTACTAATTATGTTGTATTAATTTCATGAAACATTACTATTACACATTTAAGTCCTCTATTGAAAACAAAAATGAGATTGTAATTCTATAGATTTATGTATAGTATTTAAATATAACATAAAAGTATAAAAGTTATAAATAAAAATACATGCAGTTATAACTTATTATTTTATTTATATCTTGCCAATTTTCTTAAGAAATGAAATAGATAACTCGAAGAGATCGAACTTCATTTGATAATGACAAGTAAGTCTTTTGCGAGATAGGTTTTTTCCTAACCTACCATTCAAATATTATTTGTGGATGATGAAACTTTATCTCACGATAACTATCTGTGAACCGTCTCATATGATTTTTTATGTTTGACAACTGTCGTATTTGATAGAAATGATAGTATCAATATTTTCTACACAACATAGGATCAGAAATACAGATTGACAGCACCCCATTGATGAAATAAAATAAGATTAAAACCTATATATGGACCAAGGATGAAAATATCGCGGATATATCGCGAATATATCGTGGATACGGATATTGCGATACGGATATTGGGTGTTAATGTTTTTTTCCTGGGTATCGCGGATATTTCGCAAAATATCGCAAAATATCAATATCGATATCGATATCGGTTCAGTGTAGTATAAAATTGGATGGAAATTGGGAAATATCGCGGATATATCGCGGATATATCGCAAAATATCGCATGTATATCAAAATGAGCGATTTTGATTCACAAAATTGAACTATGTGATTTTTTTTCCTTACTTTGTATTATGTATTGTGTTTGATATTGAAAGTAATACATTCTCCTCACATCAATCTTTCATTCACGGATATAGCCATATTTTGTGGCTTTTTTAAATTTCCATTCCTTTAACCAATTATTACTTCATTTACTTCTTTTTTTCTATATTTTGCATGATATATTTCTCTCTCTCTATATATATATATGTTGAAGGCAAGTGAACATTTTCTATTATACAATTTAAGGTTCAAGGTATGATATTCTCTCATATCAATAACTCTCTCCCAACATTTTTGATTAAATTAATTTCAATTATTTACTTTATAGATTATGACTATTTTAATGTATCTAATTTATTTATTTTTTTGGATATAGGGCATTGACATTGGAGAGGAAATACTTGCATCACTATATATATCACTCAATTGTCATTTTGAAGAACTACGAATTGGTATGTAAATTTAATCTTTTTTTTTTATTTTAGTTGATAAAACTAGCATTTTATTGGTATATTGTAAACTGCTATGTTTAATTGTGCTAATTATGTATATGTTAGGTGAAGCATTTAGTTAACTTATAGAACTTTATTATAAAATCATAATTTTACAATTAATTATTTTATAGTGAAGCTAGCATGTAAAATGTAATGTTGTAATTGTGTATTTACAATTAATTGTTATAATTAGTTTTAGTAAAATTTTAATTTTAATAGTGCTAATTATGTATATGTTGGTATATTGTAAATTGCTATGTTTAATTGTTGGTATATTGTAAATTGATGTGTTTAATTGTGCAAATTATGTATATGTTAGGTGAAGTATTTAGTTAACTTATAGAACTTTATTATAAAATCATAATTTTACAATTAATTATTTTATAGTGAAGCTAGCACGTAAAATGTAATGTTGTAATTTTGTATTTACAATTAATTGTTATAATTAGTTTTAGTAAAATTTTAATAGTGCTAATTATGTATATGTTGGTATCAGTATTGCTTGGATCAAGATGACATTCCATCTACTATGTTTGAACCTCATAGGTCATCCTTTTGGTACTAGTGTATTGTATGATGTAATTTTAGTAATTTTGTCTTGTATTATGTAATATATTATCATTTTTCATTCAAAAAACAGTATTTATAATGTTTATTATTTATATGTTAGTTTTAAATATATTATTTTAATGTGATTTTGAGTGGAATATATGTGTAATGAAGTGTAAAAATAATCCCTAAAATTTCATATTAAATTTCCAAAATTTTAATGAGATTTCCGTTGTTTTTTCAATTTTTTTGCGATATCGATATGCGATATCGATATCGACATCGATATATCCGTAAAATCAAAGTTGCGATACGACATGCGATATCGATATTTTCATCCTTGATATGGACAACAATACTATTTATTTCAAATTAATTGCAAAATTATGTAATTCTATTTGATTGATAAGCACATTTGTACATAGATAAATAGTAAATTCCCAAATACACCTTAATGCATTTTTTGTATTCCATCACCACAACTGGAATGCATTGTAAAACAAAATTAATGTTATATATATTTAGATACCTTTATTTTATTTTATTTTAAAATATACAAATTTCATATATTGGGTCAGATTTACAACCGAATTTAGGTCAAATTATCAGCAAACATTGGGAATGTACAAATCTGGCAATAAATAGTGACAAGATGAATGAGCGACAGGTTGCAAAAAACATGTTAGTTATTCTATACCACATATATAACATCACCCAAAATCACAACAGCAAAAAAAATTAGTATTCACCTGCTAATATCATATTAACCATCTCAACTCTATCCTTCTCAGGAAGGCTAAAGAAGAGATCCAAGTCCCCGTTTTTATTGACGAGAAACTTCGCCACGTTCAACTTATCACGCACCTGCAGACCGGGGATTCTCCCAAGTGCAGCGTACACTTCTTTACGAGCATTGGATACATCATATTCGTATCCCATTCTTCTAGAAATGTCCTCAAACCTTGCATCTAATTTGTCGCAGAAAACATTGATGGCCGCCACGAAAGGATCGGAGCTACATTCAGACATCTTCCGTTTCTTAGGAGCATGCTTCTTTCCAGTCTCGTCGCTATGTGGTTGACACACGGACATCTCGTTTTCATCGTCTAGTCCCTCGAATACGCAACCGAATTCTCCTAAGACTTCTTTGTCTTTCCCTTTATTATTTGCTTCCATTTCTTGAACAGCATCAGCTACATCTTCTGCATTTTCTCTGATCACTTTATCTTTACCAAAAATTTCACACCAATCAGGGTAGAATGGCCATTGCTTGTATCTCATCGTGCGAGCATTGTTGTCTCCCTGAAAGGACATGTATCTCGTTGGGGTCAGTTAAAAATCCATCTCCTAATGACCTCATCCATTGTGTTGTTAGAAATAGAGTTCTCTCTTTTGCGTCAAAACATATATATGCACAAACCGTATGCCTTATTAAAACACTATGATATGGAATCAATAAGACCTCAACATTCATTCAAAGCAAATTAACTAGGGACCACTTCATGAAGCGCTGGCAAAAAAGAAAAATATATAAATGAGAATGTGCAATGTGATGCCATTTCAGAAAAGGATTTACCTTCACAATGGATTCCCATGCATCATCCTGAGCATCAATCATTTTGGTCGATTCGTTCCAATCAATACCACTTAGTCCAAACATGGATGCCAACGTACCATGATATTTTTTCCAAACATGAATCTTGGAATTTATGTGAGGTTCAGCTCTAATGTCTGTACTTGGAAAAGCTCTTAGCATTTGCCGTTCAAGTAACTTCAGATATCCTGTTCTAAAACCATTTTCACATTTCCAGCCTTTTGATATCATATCTTTCAGTGCGGCAATCAAGACTTCCTCTTCCTTACTTGACCAACTACGCCTTCTTTTGTCAAATTTTTTCCCCTGCCCTTTAGATGTCACCTCCATTCCAAAAAATCCTTAGAGATAATAACAATTTTAAAATTATTATCGTAAATCAATTATTACATAGGAATGAAGATGGATAACATATTTACCTACTTGAGTTGTTTTACGTTCTACCATTACCTACACCTTGTCAAGCACCAGGGTATTTCATAAATGTTCATTTGAGATCTCCATAGAAAACTGGGATAGGATAATGGCAAGTTCCATGTGCCTTCCCAGATAAGATTAACAAATGGTAACTTCAAAAATGCAGATATATTTACACAAAAATCCGACTAAGCAAATAAGCAGCTGCAAGTCATTTGGGGGGGGGGGGGGGGACGACAATATGAGGCACCAACTGGATATAAGAAATGGAAGCAACAGAGGACAAGATACTCTGTCAATGTTGTACTGAATATAACACAGTGCAAGATATCACCAATGCTAAAGTGTTGGAAATATTTTCCTCTTTTTACTATGGGCTCTGGTAACTGAGGGTGAGATGGCATTTGTAGATTTTCTTAAGAAGTGGGCAGTGGACAGGAATATCACCTAATAAATGTAGAGAAGAATCCTGTCCATCTATGGTGCATGATTAACACATGCATGCCTCAAGATTTATGACAAGCAACAATACTTTATATTAAGCCTGTGTTCATCGTTATTGCACCTACCTCTTACTTTAGTGAAGATAATGAATCTATATTGGATTTAGAAACTCAGAATGAAATATGTTCACCATATGATTTCATTTACCAAATGCCTCCTATTCCTACGAAACCCATTCCCTTCCAAACTCATCATCCTTATTTCCTTTTCAAACACATTCCAAAAGCAAGATCCCACTTTTAATACATTAAAAAGAAAAAAACTAAACTGGCACAGTGGCGCACGCACAGACATATTCATAAAGACAAAGGAAAGATCCCACTTGAAAAAATTTAAAAGTAATAGAAAAGGAAATATATATCCATACATATGTGTGGGCATAATTCATCCCCATAAATCAACCTCTCACTCAGAGTAATGATGTGAATCCACTAATTATAATTCAATTGTTAAATTATTTTATTCATTCACACAAGCAGAACCCTAAAACGGACTGTCAAAACTAAAATCTACCTCAGAGTCATACATATAGACATTAGTATGTAATTGCATTCAAATTTAGGGCATATGCTGAGGCTCTTGGGAGCACACCTTTTGCATCCACAAAATTAGTCATATATCGCCTGTGGAGTGTGAATAAAGGATTTTACCTATCCTAAATTTTATATATACAATCTATCAAGCAAAAGTTACTAAACCCAGGAAGAATCATAATAAAAGAAGCTTTATTCAACAATTTCACTTCAAATAGTCTCTAAAGCTTACTCTTCGTGGCCCAAATCACTCTCAAGCTTGCTTTTGAGTTTAGAATGATTAGTTCTCTTTGATGCTAATTATGTATATCAGTTTTCCTATTATCTTTTCATTCTAGTCTGGTATTCTCAGAATATCAGTTTTACTAAAAGAATACAATCTCTGTTTCTCCTTAATCAGACCTCCAAAAGTATTTTTCACACAATTGATTGTTTTATAATCTAAATTATTATATCATTTTCTAATATCTTAGAGCTACATTTAGATTTTTTTTAATTAAAATTTTCATGTTATCCTTTCTGTATTCATGCTTATTCTCTTGAATGCTGGCTTACATTAATATATTATCATCACCAAGTGTTATGCACCTTCTAAGATACTTTCATAACAGGATGGAGAAATCATCAAAAGCCCAGAACACCAAAAATGCAGTAAGCAACTGATTATCCTAATACTGAATATTTTGCATTTGTTGGAATTAGGTAAAAGACAATAAAGTAAGTGCATTGAGTTTAAGAATATACAATCCAACAAACTACAAAAAAACCTAATAATAAACAAAAATCCTCCTCAAATTTTCCGGTAGAATGCAACTGAAAATGAATATAAAGAAACTTGGACAAAATTTGAGAAATTCTTCTCGGAAAAAGTAACTGGTCATACTAGAAAAATCAGAAATCTAACTAAACAAGCCTGAAAACAACGTGAAATAAAGTAGGAAAGCTCAAAATTCAAGAAAACCAACTCAAAATTAGGGCAAAATAAAATGCAAATTCGGATAAAAAAAAGAAGGCATTAGCAAATTTACCAAATTGCGAAGCGAAATGATGGAGATTTCTGATCAATAGAGGAGAAAAGTAGGGCTCATGGACGGATTCAGGCCACAGTTATCAGCTGAAATCGAGAGGAGAAGTGAAATATGTATTATTTTTTCGGCTTATTTATATGAAAGGGTATTCTAGTCTTTAAACCCAAACTAGTACCGGAGTATGTATATGTATGTTTCATATAGGCCTTATTAATTGGTAAAATAATTTGTGCTGCATGAACTCGCCTCACGCGTCTCTGACACATGTTTTCACGCTCCCAAATTCATGTGTCTGGTGTAAATCCACCAAAATTCGCTTCAAGCAGTCATACTCTCATGTTATGTTAGGGTTACCTTCATGTTATGTTAGGGTTACCTTCATGTTATGTTAGTATTACCCTTACGAGGGTAACACTAACATTATATGAAGGTAATCGTACATAACGTGAGAGTCACTCTAACATAACATGAAGATATAATTAACATTGTTTTTTACCTTCATGTTATGTTAATGTTATTTTCATGTTATGTTAGTGTTACCTTCATGTTATATTAGTGTTACCTTCGTGTTATTTTAGTTCAGTAATTTTAAACTAAGGATATGAAATTTGGAGATGGGGTCATATTAACATAACGCGAAGGTAACCCTAACATAACACGAAGGTAACACTAAGTCACTAACATAACATGAAGGTAACGACCAAAATACGTGAAAAAAGTAAAGAGGCGCGGGCTGGACGGGACAACCCAGCCCACGCGCGGCCCAGTTGCACGGATCTGAGATCCGTGCAATTGGTGCACAGGAGAGTAACTCTTATTAATTTATATACAAAAATTTACATAGGACGGTATCACTGATTAATGAATCTCATATAACAAAACACAAAATTTATAAGACGATCTCACATCTAAACATTGTCTTAATTATACTTGTTTTAATTCTAATTATTTAATTGTTAGATATTTTAGTTTAATTTCGATTTTGACCGAACTTTTCTTTTTGGATGGGGCTATGAACACCGCAAAATTTACTTAGCATACCCCATTTTTTCAATATGAAAGGTATACAAATACGTTTTTAAGGTATGTTACGTAAGAGCTACAGGATGTGTGTAGTCCCACCCTTTCTTTTTTCCCATTTTCTTTGGTTAACATGACGGTCGAATGCTTACGTGACATCCAAATTCAAAATCCCTAAAATATGAAGAAATTTTTAGGCTTAAGTGTCGATTATTAATCGCACATCATAAAATGATAGTAAGGGTAAATATGAAACACATATATATCATTTTAAATTGTGGAAATACCCCTCTTTACCCAAATTCATGTGTCAAGAAACTTTTATACCCATTTTTTTTAAGAAATAACTATTTTACTCAATTTGGGTAGTGAAATGTCCTTAATACCCTCAACTTAAGTTTGTATTGTTGTTCATTGCAATACATTGTAATTTAATTCAAATACACAATTTAATACATTGTATTCAAATTAAATAATATAATGAAAGTTCAAAAAGTAATTTGGAACTCCAAAAACACCATAACCCACTTTTTGCAATTGCATTTTCATGTTCACATCTCCTTCGAAGAATCGTTGCAAAACTTGACCAATTTTCTTATTTTTTCATGATCCTCATCTCCATTGAAACCTTGAAGCACGTCAAAAGCAACTGAAGTTTTATTGCAAATGGTAAGTTTCATTTGTATTTATATGTTCTGAGTATTTAGTGATGTTTCATTGTAAACTCCTCATGAATTTTATTGTTTAAATTTCTGTTTGAAGTTAAGTTGATATACACCATATTTAATAGCACAAACTCTTTTGTTTTAGGTTTCAGCATTATCCCTGTATGTTGATTTTGGGTAGTTCAGACTTCTGAGAATGATTCTTCACGATACGGCTCCCTTATGAAGATATGTTGATATGCACAATATTTAATAAAGAGTGAACTCTTTTGTTTTACGTTTTAGTTTTTTCGTCATTGATGTTGGGTAATTCTCATTTATGAGAATGAATGTTCACGATTTGAAATGTAATATATAATCACGATATGAACTGATAATACGTGTTCATGATATGAAAATCTAATACGTGTTCACGATTGTTATTTTCAATTAATTGCTAGCAATATATATGTCTTTTTTTAATGTAATTAATCCATAAAACAAAGATTTGAACTAAATATTAATTTATTATTATTTATTATTAAATATAGTTTAATGTGAATTGAAAATTATTAATATCATAATTAATTAGTCTAATATGATGATTTTGACATTATTAAAAAATGCAACCAATAAATAATTAATTTGAATTGATAATAAATAAATAAAATAGAATAAAAATTATTGGATAATAGGACTCACATGTAATGGTTAAAATGGTTTTCAAAACTTATTCAGCGTGTTAGAGATGAAAACTTCATTTTTTCAGATGAAAACTTTAGATATGGATGTCACAGCGTGTTCACGATATAACGATAATCGTTATCGTTATATCGTGTTCACGATACACACATGAGTCGCCGCCTTAATGAATTTTTCCAGCGAGTCCAACTCGACTCGAGTAATATTACTGGAGTCGAGTTTAAATGTGAACACGATTACTCATATCGTGAACACGCTGTAACATCCATATAGTGAACGTATCGTAAATGCGCAGAACGTACAATTATTCACACCAGAAAATTCAGGAGGTTCACTCAACCTTCAAATCATCAAATTCAAAGTCACTTCATAACATTCAATATTTTTCGACCTCCTTCACTCAACTCGGTTTCCATCTTGATCCGATAACCGCAACAAAATACATCTTCAGATTTATGAGCGAGATCCAAACTTTATTCTAAAATTTTCATTTGTCATTAGTGTTGAAGTGGTGAGGATTGCACATGGTGGAGTTTTTTGTATGAGAGTGTATGATTGAAGTGGTTGCTACAATGGATTTTTGGTGGTTTTTTTTTTTTTTTATAGATTCATCAAATATATCATATTAGAAGTCTCAAATGTCTCGTAGCAGTTCAGAAACAAAACTGGAAAGTATTGGTGTGGGGAAATGAAATTTGGTGTGGAGGTAAATGATATTTGGTGTGGGAGGAAATAAATTTTCAACTTTTCAAAATGGGGGAAATTTTATCTTTGGATTTCATTTTAAATTTTGTATTTTGTATTTAGTTAGTATATCTTCACTTGTATTTTATATTTAATATATTTATGTTTAATTTTTATATTATGTAAATATATACTTAAGTTGAGGCATCTTAGACATTTCACTACCCAAATTGGGTAAAAAAATTATTTCTTAAAAAAATAGGTAAAAAAGTTCCTTGTCCTATAGATTTGGGTAGTCGGAAATCCTCCCTTTTAAATTTGCCCAACAAAGTTCGAACAAGTCGAGTACGGTGTCGTTTCAATAGAATTACAATAGGTGCTAGAGTATGCATTAATAATGGAGCCAAGTTGAGTGAAGCTCAAGTGTCTACCAAAATCCACCATCAAGTTCAAAAAATTCAAGAAGTTGGGTGCTTTCAGTTAGTTGCATGTGGGCTTCTGAAACTTTCCATGAACCCATACTCTTTTCATCGTCTTCCCATTTCGCCGATTCACCGACTTTACACAGCAATATTCAAGCTCAACCTGCAAAAGAAAGAAGGAACATGTTGTATATAAGGAGATGGTGGGAAAGCAAAACATGAGTTGAAGAAAGCACTGGATTAATGCATCGATTGGTTCACTGTTTCTGCATGGAGAACGGCAAATCTAATATCTTTCTTTAGTTTTGTGTTGTGTTGCAAGATTGTTTAAGAGATTGTAGTTTGATATGTGTTGCATTTGATGACTACATATGAGTTATGACTACATATTCGTACATCTAAGGAGCTAATTCAGCTCTCAATTCTATCAAGAAATAAATTGAATCTGTGCCTTTGTGCTATCTACTTGATTTCCTTGTACCTGAGAAAGATTTCTATGTAAATGCAAATAACTAGAACAAAGATGTCCTGTATAATAATTGTATGTTACTTTAGATTATACGAAATTGGTTATCTGGAAAACAGTCCTGAAGTATCATCAATTTATAGTTCCACACACACAAACAGACAACCAATCAAGCTCCATACGTCCAAAAAAAAAAAGGACGAAAAAGAAAAGGTGATAACAATATACAAAAACAACAGCCATTTTACTATGAACACACCATCAAGATATAAGCTGTATAAAGTAGTTTACATGTTTCCAATGAGTTCATAACAGTTTTTTGAGAATGCATTTGGAGGAGAATTTGAATTGTATTGTGGTGAAAAATTTATCTCGACTCTCAGCCAAGAGATCCGCCAATTCAAGAACTTCTCTGTATTCCCCCCATGATCCCTAATGCTTATATAGAAACTTATCCTTAAACTTTGATATCTCAACAAAGATTCATTCTAAAGAGAGAATATGGCAGAAAACAAGGAAGACAAGTGGCTGGTGGCATGAGGGTCACTGCCCGGATCAAGGCCAAGGTTAATGAAAGCAAGTAGTCAAATGATTTGTCATGTTGATTTTGAAAGTGCAACCAAGAAAACTCTTAGTCATTACCAAAAGGATAACTAGGTTTGGTTCTAGAAGAAAATAAATTTGCCGAAGCATTATACCTCAATAAAGCCAGCAGCAGAAGCTAAACTTCTAACAGTGTCCAAGCAGAAGAAATAAGATCGTGTTCCATCTGATCGCAGGTATTCTCTGTATCCTATTCTTTGTTCAGGCTCAAATCGAAGCATGGTCATATCATAAAGACCTGTCTTAAAACAAACAGTTATATATTAAATGAATGTCACTTCAGAGAAAAAGGAAAAAAAAAACATAAACACCATAAAATTCCTGATTTTTAAGGTAATCTAATATTTCATTACCGTAATCTCTAAATAATAGCGCGCCACCTGGCTTCAGAACAGCAAAGCAATTTGTGATGGCCTTAGACATCCTGTCAAGTGGTAAGGCTGACAAAGTGAATATCTGTCATAATTTGATAGACGACATTCAGACTTTACCTTACTGAACTCTTTAACATACCACTGTTCAAGTGATTTAAAAAAAAGACCACATACTGCAGAATGAGTTTCGTAACATACCAACGTAACAAAATCTACTCCACCAACGCAGCATTTAGTTTCATCAAGGCAAAACAGGTTACCGATATTAATCTCATAATTGGCGTTTGCACCTGTATCAGCCTCTGCGAACAACGTGACACAAATAACACTCCTACTCGTATTCATATAATGTCCAAACTAAAGATGGTAACCAAATGACACCTGGAAATCCTAAATGATGCTTCTGTAAAGAACTTCCAGAGCAAGTATTGCAGGCAAACCATGAAGGAAAACTACTAGTTGAAAAATCACATAGGAATGGGAGAAACCGATGTTTAGCAGAGGTTGAGGTAGCAGCACCAATGATCTCTTTAGCCCTCTCAAGAGCCTCATTACTGCAATCACAGGCATATAAGATAATGCCCTCCCGTCCGCTGAATGAAAAGAACCAAAACTGAGAAAGAGAAAAGGCAGTTGCAAAGATGACAACCTTTGAAAAGTCAATAGATTACCACAATATTGGTAGAGCTGTACTGCCATTACCACAACCCACCTCCAAAACTTTTGAATTGTCCTTACAAGAAGCTAGTTCTGGAAATTCCTTCAATAAATATCGCCTCTCCTGCCAGTGACATGCAGTGAGGAATTGCTAATACTTGTGATTGAACAGTAATGCTCTTAAAAACATGTGTGATGTGTGAGGCAAAAACGAATAGCATAAACTAGTTAAAAAATAGAGAGAAAGTTATCAATTTGACAATGACAAGGAAATTAACACCGAATTAAATAACAAACAGAAGATCCAAATAAAAAAGCAAGTTTAATGCAAAAAAAACATGAAGAGATGATCTGAAAAATGAACTAAAGATAGCCATGGCAGATTAACTATATGGCTTTGGAGCAGTTTCTATGCCATGGCAAGAAGTTTCTTGACGATGTTTAGATAAATAGCCAAGAAACCAAAATTTGGGACTACCACATAATTGGAGAGATGGTAAACCTCATCAAACATTGAGATGCTGACTACAGAATTCAGATATTCCAAAAGAATTTGAGTAGTAAACCTACAATATCGACAAGTTTTGAATTGCTATTGAGCATACTAATCAACATGTATCAAACATCCACACCAAGGTACAATTGAACAACCATACTATAGCATGATGTGGGTAAGTTTCTCCTGTCCACACAACGACTATGGTTCACAAAAGCAGCTCAACAGAGATGGCAAGCTTCCGATTTTAAGCTTTATTCAAAGTACTTGAAATGCTTGTAAGAACAAAATAATCAGAGTTCTTGCATAAAATGGAAAGATATTTTCTACTAATTCATGTGAGTTATGCAAAAATCAGAAACATTATTGCAGAAACAGAGAATACACAATGAACTCCATATTTGATTTCAAGCTTGGAAAATGGTAGATTCAGCATTACTGAATCACCGTCCTAAATGAGGGTTGGGCTTTCTTCTTCGAAATAAAAAAAGCAATTTGCAACTCAATCTGCAAAATTATTCTACATTAAACAGCGGAAGAAATTGGGAAAAACAACGCATGAAACAGGAGAAAATAAACCTTGAAGAACTTTCCAGTAGAATGACGAGCATGAAATTGATCCCAGGCCTGAGAATCTTGCAAAGCGTCTTGAGATTGAGTAATAATCTTTGTAAAAGGGAGCAAATGAAATTGAAATGATGGATTACTTTCCACTTCTTCCCTCAATTCGTCCCAATCGAAGTCTTTGGAGTAATAATTTGCTGCTTCCCAATTTTTTTTCATCATCGTTTAGTTGAAATATGAGTATTTGCAGTTTTAGACATACATATATATATATATATATATATAGACATGGTTTAGTATTCGACATTACAAACATGAAACACCCAATCTTTTTTTTTTGGTCTTTTCATGATTTGTATTAATTCTCTACTTTGCCCGCCCATAAATATAAGAAGTAATTGTACAAAAAAACTACTACTTTAATTAAAAGATTATAAATGAGAATTGTGATTTAATTATCTCAAATTAAAGAAAAAATATTTAAATTAATATACTAGACGACAGTATTTTGATGTAGATAAACAATTTCTTAATTGATTATGTAGTTTATATGATGTCACCATGATGAATTTAGACACTAACGAATAAATTCGAATTGCAAAATGAAGCATATGACTTGTTTTGTTAATATTTGAAATGTTGCGATTAAATTGCAACTTTAGAATAAGTGATGTATTATTTTGCAATTTGATTTTTAAATCTTTTTTTGGTTGGAAATGATGTGACATTCAATGTGGCATGTGGCGTGACATGTTTTCCGGACACTTAGACTCCGGTTGCCAGAAAATTCAAAAGTGGCGTAAATTGCAACATTAAACAAAGGTTGTGATTCTTTTTACAATTATTGAAAAGTGGGGATAAATTTGTAATTTTTTAATAAGTGGTGATTCAAAAGTTCCAGACTTGAAGATCATCGAAAAACTTGATGAAGAACGCCTTGAAGAAGATCATCGAAGTAAGACTTGAGGATCATCGAAGACCTTGAAGAACGCCTTGAAGAACGCATGAGATAATTTGAACTCTTGAATTCTTCAATTTGTTGTGTTAATGTTAAATGATGAATTTGAGACCCCTTTTTATAGATACAGAATAGCGGTTTCGATAGACATCAAAGATGAAGTAGACTGATTTGATTGGTCCACCATAATTTGATTAATCTGATATTTGATTTGATCATATCTGATATCTTTACCGATAATCATCAAATTTGATTTTATTTAATTTGATAATATTTACAACACTTTGACATGTGGCAATGTCCGATTGGCCAACAAAATATTCATGAAATATCAATTAATATGATTATTTAATTTAGGAATTACCTTTATTAATCCCTAAAATAAATATCAATTAATATTCAACACATTATGTGGCACAATAAGATTGGACATTAAATTTAGGGTCAATTTCCAAACTACCCAAATTTATAAGCCAAGAACTTGTTTATCAATTTTTATAAGAAATAACTTTTTTACCCAATTTAGGTAGTAATATGTCCAATTTACCCTCAACTTAACTACATATTTACATAATGTAAAAATTAAATATAAATACACTAAATACAAAATACAAGTGAAGATATACTAACAAAATACAAAATACAAAATTTAAAATGAAATCCAAAGACAAAATTCCTCCAATTTTGAAAAGTTGAAAATTTATTTCCCCCCACACCAAATATCATTCACCTCCACATCAAATTTCATTTCCCACACCAATACTTTCCAATTTGGCTTCTGAACGGGTACAAGACATTTGCGACTTCTAATATGATTTTTTTGATGAATTTATTAAAAAAAAAATCCACCAAAACTCCATTGTAGCAACCACTTCAATCATACACTCTCCTACAAAGAACTCCACCATGTGCAATCCTCACCACTTCAACACTAAAGACAAATGAAAATTTTAGAATAAAGTTTGGATCTCGCTGGTAAATCTGAAGATGTATTTTGTTGCGGTTATCAAATCAAGATGGAAACCGAGTTGAGTGAAGGAGGTCGAAAAAAGTTGAATGTTATGGAGTGACTTTGAATTTGATGATTTGAAGGTTTAGTGAACCTCCTGAATTTTCTGGTGTGAATAACACGATATGGATGTTACAGTGTGTACACGATATGAGTAGTCGTGTTCACGATATGAGTAGTCATCGTGTCCACGATATGAGTAGTCATGTTCACATTTAAACTCGACTCAAGTAATATTACTCGAGTCGAGTTAGACTCGCTGGAATAATTCATTAAGATGGCGACTTATGTGTGTATCGTGCACACGATATACTTATATCGTGAACACGACCACTCATATCATGAACACGATGACTACTCGTATTATGAACACGACTACTCATATCGTGTACATGCTGTGACATCCATATCTAAAGTTTTCATCTGAAAAAATGAAGTTTTCATCTCCAACACGCTAAATAAGTTTTGAAAACCATTTTAATCATTACATGTGAGTCCCATTCTGCACTAATTTTTATTCTATTTTATTTATTTATTATCAATTCAAATTAATTATTTATTGGTTGCATTTTTTAATAGTGTCAAAATCGTCATATTACACTAATTAATTATGGCATTAATAATTTTAAATTCATTAAAATATAATTAATAATGAATAATAATAAATTAATATTTGTTGGTCCCAAGTGATAGTAGGCTTGGGGGTTGAATAAACCTACTCAAATTTTTTCAAACTTTTCTTTCACACTGATGTTTAAGTCACACAGGTAGGTAGCTAGACAGCTTGCTGATCCTGATGTTACTGCTTGAGCAATTACCTTGTGAACTTAATCAAAGAGAGTTTTGTGCACATCGGAAATTAGTTCAAAGCAACGCTCTTTTCTGAAAACCTTTTAGGATGCTTATGAGAGAGAATAAAACAAGTAAAATAGATAAGCAAGATAAATGAGATAATCAGACAGTAAGCTTAAGCAGATACAGATCACAGCAATATATAGAGGTTCAAGGGTGGAGTAATCCCTCTACGTCCTCTCTATTCCTTCTCAAGGAGGAACTTTGTTAAGTAAAAGGTTGGTTTATAAAGTTACTGCTTATACAACCTAAGACCTAACAAAAATTGTCAGTCTATCCCATATAGGGTTATTGCACAGTGACCAAACTCGAGTAGCCCACACAGAGCTCTTGTTCTCCTACTGAGAACGTATATACTTGATCAGGAATAGTCTCCGATCAAGCAACTCCTACAGTCTATGAATATAAAAGATAGAGTTTTCTTCAACAGATGTGCAGCAAGCTTTGAACAGTTAGCTCTCTTAAAACAGAGTTTACTTGCTACTATAGACTGGATTTGAAATTTCTAAAGATTAAAAGATTGAGCGATTGATAGCTTGAGTGTTTTGATTGCAAGAGTTTCAGGTTTCAAGTTGTTTTTAAGTCCCGGTCTTCTTCTAGATATAGGCGCAAGGAATTCTGCCCGTTGGAGAGAGCATCCTAATCTGCAGCGTGCTCTAGGCGATGTGGCACTTTCTGATTGGCCCGTACTGAGTTTGTTGAGATCGTATGCCTTTGCTGCAGCACCGTTTCCAGTCTGAAGTCAGTCCTTCCGTTCTTTTTGCTTCCTTACGTGACACTTTTTGATTGGTTGACTTGTGGATGTGTCTAACGTAAACTCAGTGTGCTCACTTTGAGGTAACTGCTTCAGGGAACGGTTGCTGCTGCTTCTTTGTCTTTATTCGGCCAGCTTCCTTCGTGATAGTGACCTTCCAGAGGTTGTTGTATCTTTTGTACTTAGACGATTTTGCAGTTTGTTCAAATAGCTTCCTATCGCAGCATCCTCCCAACGTCCTTCTAGCAACCTGCTGTAGTAACCTATACTTAGTTATTTTTGATTCATTGCAGGTAGCAGGATCTTCATCCATCTTCAAGCTTTAGTCTTGATCTTCAAGCATCCTGATCCTAATCTAAGCAATTGCAACTAAAAATAAATACATAGGATCCTAGTCCCTAACTATTACATGTTTGAGTAAGTCTCTTGTGCATCAGGTGCATGGATCTTAGATCCATGCACCCGGGTCGGATCCGGGTAATCCGACCCGCTTTTTTTTTTTTTTTTCGCGCTAGCTTGTTTTTCAATTTTAGTCATGACTTTTAGTTATGTGTAAGAATACCTTTATGTAATGTGTAAGAATACCTTTAGGTTACGTTAAGGATACCATTATGCCCAGATTTCATACATTTACGTTAAGTTAGACATACCTTTAGGTTATGTTAAGAATACATTTAGGTAATGTATAGAGATACCTTTAGGTTATGTTAAGGATACCTTTATGCCCAAATTTCATACATTTAATTTACGTCAGGCATACCTTTATGTTATGTTAAGGATACTTTTATGTTATGTTAGAGATACCTTATCCATAAGGTAGTTGTGTTACACATTTTGCATACAAAGGTATCTCTAACATAACATAAAAGTATTCTTAACATAACCTAAAGGTATCCTTAATATAATGTAAATGTATGTGATCTGGAATGAATTCTAAGGGTATCAAATCAGGATTTCAAAGGAACCTAGAATCACGATTTCAAAGGTATCTTTAACATCACCTAAAGGTATTCTTAACATAACCTAAAAGTATGCTTAATATAATCATAAGGTATACTTAAAATAATTAAAGGTATCCTTAACATAACCTAAAGGTATGCTTAACATAACTAAAAGGTATTCTTAACATAACATGGTATGTAACCTGGAATCACGATTTCAAAGGTATCCTTAACATCACCTAAAGGTATTCTTAACATAACCTAAAGGTATGCTTAATATAACCAAAAGGTATTCTTAACATAACTAAAGGTATCCTTAACATAACCTAAAGGTATGCTTAACACAACTAAAAGGTATTCTTAACATAACGTGGCATGTAACCTGGAATCAGGATTTCAAAGGTATTCTTAACATAACTGAAAGGTATCCTTACCATAACTTAAAGGTATCCTTAACATAACTGAAAGGTATCTCTGAAAGGTATCCTTACCATAACTTAAAGGTATCCTTAACATAACTGAAAGGTATCCTTAACGTAACCTAAAGGTGCGCATCCGCCCAGGAGCGCGCTCCCGCAGACACGTGTGGAAGCGTGTACACGCGCGGGTCGGGTCGGGTGCATGGATCTAGAATCCATGCACCTGATGCATAAAAGTTTTTGTCTACATGTTTTGTCTTCATCAAAATCTAAACAATGTTCCTTAAAATTTTTAGTTCGAATCTTTGTTTTATAGATTAATTACATTAAAAAAAGATATTTATATTACTAGCAATTAATTGAAAATAACCATCGACATTACAATACATTTGACATACAATTAATATAAATGACCAATTAATTTTTACAAGTTCACAAATAGTGTCCAAATGTGTTCAACTAAATCCGCTCGAAGTTGATGATGTATTTGATTGTCATGGAGCTCGGAATTCATTTGAAGAAAATTTGGTAATATATATCACAATATTTATCTGTTGCACATATACTTTACCATATTTGTAAATTTATATTGGGTAATAAAAAGATCAACGATTATTGCAAATTACTCCGAAAAGATATATCCATTAGATCATTTTGTAAATTTTTATATGTGTTTCTAAAAAAATTATATTATTTATATTTTATAATATGACTATAACATAATTTAAATGATATATACACATATGTTATACAAAATTAAATGAAAAAAAGCTACAATGTATAAACATTTCAAATTAAAATTTACTTATTCAAATTTTCAAATAAAAGATATATGAAATTTTAAATAGAAGTTATAAAAAAATCAAATTGAAAAGTATTAAATGTTAAAAGAAGGGATGGTTCTTTAAATGCTTTATGTTGTTTTTCAAGGCATCCAACTGATGGAATGCAACTTTTGTCATTCAAGTGTCATTCAATTAATCATCCAATATAGACTACACGGCTCCTTATATTATTTTTGGTCTCCAATCATATCATGAACAAGTCTTACACATCATACATATCGTGACAATGCAGAAGGACCTTCATAACATGTATTCTCAGTTCATATCATGAACAAGTATTATCAGTTCATATCGTGAACATATATTAAAATTTCATATTGTGAACACACATTGTCAGTTAATATCGTGAACATGTATGACATTTTATAACACCCCAAAACTTACATATTAATATATATATATATATATATATATGTATGTATATATAAATGTGTATACGTATGTTTAAGTTTCTCTAATTATATATATGTATATAAGCATATGATGGGGTATACGTATATATAGTGTTAAATTGATAGCCTTGCTTAAGATTAAAGTAAAGGTGAGTCACCAAAGCTAGAGTACACGTGTTATTGCATGCATTTGATCTAAGAGTCTAGGATTGCCACACTCATCTTTCCCCCATTTCTTCTCTTTGGTCTACCTTGCTCTCTGTTTGTTTTTACGTTCTTTTCTCTGGTGGAAACGGGTTGCAACTTCAAAGGTTAGGAGTGGAGCAAAGGGGTAAACATTTTCTACTTCCATTTTGATTTAATAATCTATAGTGTATAGGTTTTGTTTGAGGAGTGCTGGATATTGGTGTTTGAGTGGAGAGAGGGTGTTAAGGGGGAAGAGGGGGGGCGGCGCTGGCAGAGGTGCCGCCGTGCGATCGGGACCCGATGGAGGTGGGCGGCGCCAGGAGCGGCGCCGCCGTGCTGGGTACGAACGAGGGGGGGATGTGTGAGGTGTAGTATGTGTGTTGGATATGTGTTTGTTGTTGGTTCACTGTGCAGTTTTGAGGAGGAAGAATTAGAGTGAGTTTGTGAGGAGGTGAGTGGGTGGCGGCGCTGAGTGTTTTCGGAGAAGGGGGCCGCTGCTGCCGACGGAGGACAGCAGCGGCGGCGGCTGAACTATGGGGATCGACGGCAGCTTGGAGTGAAAAGGGGAGGGGCTGCTGTTTGTGCGTGGTGACGGCGGCGCCGTGCGAATGCGTGGGAAGGGCTGCTGCTGCCGGCGGAGGGCAGCAGCGGCGGCGGCCGATCAAGGAGGAGAAGCTGGCGACGGGTTTGGAGCAGGGGAGTTAGGGGCTGGATTATGAAAATTAGATGTACTGCAGGGACTTGATTGCAAAAGCTATATTTTTGTATATTAATTAGTTAACCCCTTATCTTATGCTTATTTATAGTTTAGTCCCTGCAATTTATTTAATTATTGTTGAGCCCTAAATATAGTTTCAATTATAGATTGGACCTCATATTTATGAAATTAATGTTATGATCACAAACCTTATAATTTATGTATAAAAGAGACTAGAGTGACGCTTAAAATGATACGAAAAATACGGCGAACCATCGTTAGGTTAGGAAAACCCTAGTACGAGACTACGATCATATAAATTCTAGATTTAATTAAACTCTAAGTATAGGATCACGAATTCTTATTCCGTTTAGGGATGTATTCTCCTAGTTATTTCAAGTATATACAGTTAAGTTAGACGCTAAGTCGAACTTCTACGTTATGTAGGATTTCCGGACGAAGGACAGGATTAAGGAGGGTGACAACGTATCGCAATCAACTTTTGATTATCGAGGTGGGGTAAACTCTTATCAAATAACTGTGTTTTTAATTATACAATTTATTATATGAATTTATATGCACTATGTGATTTTAATTTCGATATTTCATGTGAAGTCTATTTCAAGTTAAATGTCATTACTATATGATTGATTTTTCGAGTAAATTATATGTTTCCAAGGATTAATGTTTTTTCGAGGGTTACAAATGCTATTGATTTCAATTGACGAAAAAGTCGGGATAATACCCGTACTACAGGGGTTTCTTTAGAAACTAATACATGGCAAAGGATTTACTTGTCTACTTGTAATGATGTGAATTATATGAACTTACGTGAATGTGAATAATGTGTACTATGTGGTATGTGGGGAATATTATGTGAAATACTTAACTGTGCATGCGCTTTCTACGCCAAGTAGGATATTCTTCGGAAATCCATCTATAGGGGTATTCTTCGGAAACCCAGCAACAGGGGTATTCTTCGAAAACCCAACAACAGGGGTGTAAAAACCCAAATGGAGTCGGCTTGGGGCTCCGATAGGCTTTCTTCGGAAACCTATTCAATGGTTTGTAAGGGATTACTCGAGAATCCGCTATGTGTACTATGTTTACGCATATAACAAGTTTACGATAAAATGTGATTCCCTTTCCACAGTACAGGTCAACCCACTGAGTGTATTTTTGGCACTCACCCCTTATATGTTTTATTTTACAGAAAGCTATGAGTGAAGGAGGGACGAGCTGAATTGCCTGACACTTTTGCATGTATAACTATGTATATTTTCCTTGTCGGCTTTTCCAGAACCCTATTTTGATGCTATGTATTAAGAATTTCTTTTATGTAGAAATTCAACATACTTCTTTACGATACACGTTAATCACTTTTAAGTTCGAAGATCATCACTTCGAGAAATTCGGTTATTATTTACTTTCCGATGATCTATTCTTTTGGCTGGACGCCCTGTTTATATGTCATGCTTCCGCTATATAAGTTCTATTTCCATATTAGAAAATGGGGCGTGACACATTTCATATCGTGAACATGTATTACATTTTCATATCATGAACATGTATTATCAACGCATATCGTTAACATGTATTATCAGCTCATATCGCGAACACATATTAAATTTTCATATCGTGAACACGTATTATCAGTTCATATCGCGAATGTGTATTGCATTTCAAATCGTGAACATTCATTCTCAGAAATGAGAATTACCCAACATCAATGACGAAAAAACTAAAACCTAAAATAAAAGAATTCACTCTCTATTAAATATGGTGCATATCAACATATCTTCATAAGGGAGTCGTATCGTGAAGAATCATTCTGAGAAGTCAGAACTATCCATAATCAACATACAGGAATAATGCTGAAACCTAAAACAAAAGAGTTTGTGCTAATAAATATGGTGTCTATCAACTTAATTTCAAACATAAATTTAAACAATAAAATTCATAGGGAGTTTACAATGAAACATCACTAAATACTCCGAACATAGAAATAGAAATGAAACTTATGGGCCCAACTTCCATGATGTATGCTAAAGAGTAAAAGGGATAGGCCCAATCTTGAGGAATGATAAAGCAAATAGCAATAATTATCTTCTTCTTCAGAAATCCTCAACTCCAGCGTTTCAGCACTGCACAACTCCTCTCTTCCTTCTTCTTTACTTCTCTTAAACTCTTTTTTTTTTTTTTATAACAAGAGTTTTAATGACATTCAAACTCCTTTATTAATCTATCCATTCAAATCATGGGATAAAATTTTCGTCCAAAATTGAAGCTCTCGGAGAACCCATATGCTTAGATAATCTTGTTTCTCATACATACTTATAAATAGGGTTTATTGCGCTAAACCCCCTCATGTTTCAAAAAGTCTGCGTCGGTCCCCCCTGTGATAAGGAAATTGCAATTTAAACACGTGTGATAACAGAAACTCGGCACACGTCCCACACAACTTAACGAATGTTAACGCCGTGATATTTTTTCACCTTCTTTCCCGTTATGTCCCTCGTATAACCTAATTACAGGGTTAGAAAGGATTTCTCCCACCACCACCCTCCGCCTCCTTCCCCCACCGCCCCTTCCCCTCTCCTTTCATCTGTCTCTAAAGGAGGAGGCTGACGTCTCCTCCCCCAACAGCACCATCTCCAACGTCAGTGGAAAGCGGAGTGAGAGGCTGGGCAACAAATTCGCGATTTCTTGCACACTCTCATTTCTATTTCTTCATTTTCTTGAGGTATTTCTTTTTCTTGATTTTAATCTTCTTCTTCTTGAACGGGAAGATATATGTGATGGGTGGATGTAATGTGGATAATTGGGCACGATCGATTAACTGGGCCGAGGTTTTCGATTTGACAACGGAGTCGTGGGCTGCGGTTCCGAGTGTGATTGAGCTGAGGGATAAGTGGATGCACGCTAGTGCGATGATTAGGAGTAAATTTTATGCTATGGCAGATAGAGGTGGGGTGGTCTACGACGTCGGCTGTGGGGGGGTGGGGGAATGTGCCTAAGAGGTTGGATTTGGGGTGGAGGGGGCACGCGGCGGTGGTGGACAATGTGCTGTATTGCTACGATTATTTGGGGAAAATTCGAGGGTACGATATGGAGGAGGATGTGTGGAAGGAGCTGAGAGGGGTGGAGAAAGGGTTGCCCAAGTTCCTGTGTAGTTCAACAATGGTGAATTTGGATGGGAAGCTGTGTGTGGTGTGGGAAGGAAATGGGAATGGGAAGGAGGTTGATGTTATGTGTGCAGAGATTGAGGTGAAGAAGGAAGAAGATGGGGGGTTGAGAGGGGCAATGGGGGGTTAAGAGGGGCAATCTTGAGCTTGGATGTGATTCTTGTCGTTCCCAAAGGGGCGACGATTTCACATTGTTTGGCCGTTGAGTTTTGATGGTGGTGAAGTGGCGGATGTATGCTTCTGAGTTCTGCTCTGCTTGAGATGGCTTTGAAAAGCAGGGTAATTTTGTATTTTCAAGCTCACATAACAGTAAAAAAAGAAGCAACATCGCACTTCAGGCGCGTAGCCCGCACTCCCGTGAAGTTTGACGATTTTGGGGGTTTCGCGCCCAATTTTTTAAATCACAGGTGTTTGTCCCGCAATTTTCTTAACACGAGGGGGACCGATGCAAATTTTCCATAACATAAGGGGGTCCTCAGGATTTTACCCCTTATAAATATAAAAGACATATTTATAGATAAAAATTATATATTTATATCGATTGTGTCCTGGTACACGATCGTGCACCAAGATTATTGTTTTTTCGCGCTTGGCATGACCGTGTCCCAAGGTACGATCGTATTTTAGGAAACAAATCACATACTTGTAGCACCGTGCCTAGACATGGACACGCACGGTCGATCGTATTCCAGGACACGACCGTACGCGAGACCGTCACACATCATATTAAGAATTGTAAAAAATAGATGTTTTATGTTGGGAGTTATAAAAAAGGTAGAAAAAAGTAGGGTAAAATTGTAGGACTTTATACATATCTTTATCCAAACATAGATTGGATTGAACCCATTAAAAATCCGAACCGATCAAGTTGAGTCCAAACATCCTTTAAGTGGTTCACGAATAGTTTGATTTATCTACATCTGTGCACAAAAGATATTGTTAGCCCTACACTAATCAACTAAATCAATTCCGTAACATTCTCCTTGCTAAAATTTTCCATCACATCTACAACCTTTCCCTTTCAGCATTATTGCAAATTCAATTTTGTAGAATTACTCACATTCATTGCTGGTCCCTATTAATCTCCACCATTCTTTCTTCACCTTATATAATAAACACTACTAATTATAAACGCTCTAACTTGGAAATTTCATTAATAAAAATATTCAGTCACTATCCTTAATGAGTAAGTCTCACGAATCATTTCGCGTGAGACGAGTCAATCAATTATCCACACTTCACAATTCACATATAAATTTGTGCATATAAGTTTGGTTAATGGTAAAAAAGATCTGTCTCACGAAAATCATCCGTGAGACCGTCTTACACAAGTTTTTGGGATCCCGAGTGAGTCTTGTGTGAGACGGGTCAACCCGACCTGATCAACGGTCAACGGTCAAAGTCAACAGTCAACGGTCAATGGTCAATGCCGGTCAATGGTCGGTCAACGCCGGTCAACGGTCGGTCAACACCATTGACTAAAAAGTATTACATGTTATGCATAAAAGTATTACATGTCATATATAAAAGTATTACATTCATAATGTAATACTGTTTTCTACTTACATATACTTTTATGTGTATCATGTGATACTTTAAATTAGTATTACGTACTACATATAAAAGTATTACATGATATATATAAAAGTATTACTTGTTTATTTCAATAGTATTACATGTTGCACATAAAAGTATTACATTATGAGAGTATTACTTGTTGATTTCAATAATATTACATGTTGTACATAAAAGTATTACATTTGAGTATTAGACAATATTTTTCTATATATCATATAATACTTCATAGTATTACATGATATACATAAAAGTATTACTTGTTGATTTCAATAGTATTACATGTTACACATAAAAGTATCACATGATGTATATAAAAATATTACTTGTTGATTTCAATAGTATTACATGTTACACATATAAGTATTACATGTTGCACATAAAAATATTGCATGATGTTATGTTCTTATAATGTAATAATACTTTTGTGTGTATTATATAATATATTTTTATATATCATTTAATAGTTCATAATGTAATATTTTCATGTATATTAGGTGATACTTTTCTATAAATCGGATAATACTTTTGTATTATATATATATAATGTATAATATATTACAAAAATATTAGATGATATATATAAAAATATTACCTACTACACATAAAAGTATTACATATTTTCATACACTCTAACCAAACCCAAAATAATACTATTTTACAAAAGTATTACATAGTATATTGAAAAGTAATACCTAAAACACACAAAAGTATTATATAATTTCTCAAAACTTTGTCACACATGATACACATAAAAGTATTACCTTATAAAAGTAAAGTATTACATTTATAATGTAATACTTTCATGTATGTTGTGTACTACTTTTACATATAATATGTAATACTTTTGGTCAATGGAGTTGACCGATCGTTGACCGGTGTTGACCAACCATTGACCGGCGTTGACTTTTGACCGTTGACCGTTGACTTTGACTTTGACCGGGTCGGGTTGACCCGTCTCACAGAATGGGATCCGTGAGACGGTCTCATATAAGAATTTGCCAAAAACTTATATAAGTTGATCTCACAGACAAAATGTTAATATCCAGATAATAAACAATTAAAGTCAAGATTTTCATAAGATATTCCAATAATAAAGTGAGAAATTTTAAATCTTGAAATCTTTATATATATATAAAAACACAAATATTGTCAAAAAAAGAAAGTAAGAATTTTCCTGCCTAAAACCACTTTCTATTTGTATAAAAAAATTATATATTTATTAATATACATATATTAAGTATATTAATTGCATTCTATTTTCTAAGGAAAGTCAAACTTGATTATTTAGGCAAGAAAAAATTTAGTGATGTTATGTATGGATACACCTTTCAATTTAAAAAAATAATTACATTATTTAAATAAATGAAAATGATAAATGATATTTAATTTCTACTAATATATAAAAATATACAATATATAAATGAATTTAAATGCAAATGGAATATTATCATATGATTTTAATATGATGTTGTATATATCTATAGAAGTGATATGACAAAAAAATCTTTACACATATTTGTCTATATGGTAAGTCAACTTTAATAATTAAATTTCAATTGATATATTTATGATATGATTTAAATAATGTATATAAATATTATTTACATCATATCATCAATAATATAAACATAGATCATTTACAATAATATAAATATAGATATGCTTTAATATTCAAATGAATAATATGTATGTATATATATATATATTATAATTGATCACTCCTCAATAAAATGCTATAATACATATACATCTTTCTTCACTTTATATATGTCTACTTAATTATTTATGACTTAAAAAACATCATTTATAAAAGGAAAGATTTATATTGATTATTTTTTTCATAAATAATATCTAATCTGAATAACATATCACATAGAAATGTAAGATGACATTTGCATGATTTATGGGATATACATGTGTGTATATATATATATATATTAATAAAATTCATATATATTCATAATTGTGAAATATAATTTTTATAGGATTTATGTTTATTAAAATTTTAAATAATTTGTTATGCATATATATAAACATTTGACTTGAAGGTTGAATAAATTTTTATCTTCATTTATATAAAAATAAAAATATTGTCTAATGCAGTATGACAATGATTAATTTTTCCATCCAAAGCCACATATTATAAATAAAAATAGAATGATGAATCTATATGATAAAATAAATTTCATCTATTTATGTAAATTAGGAAATAAAAATGATTTCCTTTAAAAGTGAGATTTAAATGGAATAAAATTATTGATTTCATAAATTATGGTATTGATTATTTATAAATGATTGTGGTAATTGTTGTAACTAATTATTCATTTTAATTTCAGATTTGAATATTAATTTTCCGTAAGTAAATGCCACACAACTCTATCCATTATGAGTTCTAGAATATTTGAGGTATATAATTATACTATCATTAGCATACATTGATTATTAAATTATATTGCACTATTTGAGATATATAATTATTATGTCATTGATTCTACAAATTAAACTAGCTTATATAGATATCACAAAATATGGTATTTAAAATTAACATTTAAATTGATTATCTTAAATTTTAAATTATGGTAATTACCTGATATAATCAACAATCATACATTATAAATAATACAAATTCATCTTGGTTTCATTTACTCGCTTTCATTATGTTATTTTATGTATCACTTTTGAACGATTTATGAAGTGTAAGACGTCCTTAGAGGTAAAAATTATAAATTTAATGTTTATTTGATTTGTTTTGGAATAAAATTATTATATTTGAGGATCATGTGGATGGATATTTAATTATTGTTGGTTTTTATTAAGTGTTTACCATTATACGAAATTATAAAGATAATTCACTATTGAATGATATGAGATTCTATGATATGTTATCCGATTGATTTGTGTTATTTCTATTTTTTTTACTTTTTTTTTATCATCGTAGTTTTATATATGCATTATTCTTACTTCAATACTCCCTCCGTCCCGCTCTATTTTGCCTACTTTCAATTTTTGTTTGTCCCATCTTATTTTGCCAGCCCAAAAATGGCAAAGAAGAATTTACTCTCTTACTCCTCCATTTCTTTCATTTTACAACTTTTGCACTCAAAAAACACACATTAATTACAAAATTGCCACTCAAAAACATTAAAATAACACATCACATCAAAGTCAACAGTTTTTTCTTAGGCTCCGTGCTGGTCAAAGTAAGCAAAATAACCTGGGACGGAGGGAGTAAAATTTAATTTTATAAAAGCGTTTAATTTTAGGTAATAACTGAAGAAATCTTAGGCTTGCGACTTGAGAGTACATATTCACCAATTTTTAAAAAATATTAATTGATTTTGACTTAGCAATCAAGATATTGAAAGCTTGAAAAGTAATATGTTAGGGAAAATAAATCTGATTTTGAATTTAGCTCTCAAAATGATGCATCATCCATGTTGTTAAGATTAAATATATATAGTGATTTATTTTGATTTATAGATATATAAATATAATGGATGAAATTAGGGTTGTATTAGCGTTTTCAGTTTTTTGTACTTTGAATTATATGTAAATTCTGAATATTAATTGTCAATTATTCTTTTGTCAAATATAAAATGAAAAAAATTATTGATATTTAATACATATACTTTTCAATTTTCTTGAAATATAGACATCATTGATCTTTTTTGTTTATATATACATGTTAATATTATTTGTAAGTATCTAATAAGGATAGATTCAATATTATTAATCGCATAAATAATGATGAATTTAAATAATATTAATAAAACTCAAATTTGTCAGTAGTATCCACTTTTTTCATCTAACTTATATTAATAAAAAAGTTGAAAAAATAATAATTGGTATATGCACGTAATATGAGATTTTTAGTTAATTTATTTATTTCTTAAAATATATAGTGTATATTGTTTTAAAATATGTATGTTAATGTTGATTTCTCAAGTTATATTTCGAAAACTATTAATAAATCAAAAATATTACCTCAATGTAATATTACACATGTTGATACAATATACTGCAATATAAGTCAACTATTAAACTTAAATATCATATGATATATTTTGAAAATTAACAATTTATATTGATGTAATTCAATTTGATCACCTCATGTTCATTTTTAATAAATAAAATTTTTATATATATTACAATATGTATTATTTTTATAAGGGTTAATTGCAATAAAAAACACAAACTTTGCTCAAATTGCAATTTTAACCAACTTTTTGAATATTAGCAAATATAACATGTACTTTCATATTTGTTGCAATTTTAACCAATATGCAGTTTTTCGAATATGTTTATTTTTGAAATTAATTTCATAGTTTTGAAATAAAACAATGACTTAATATTCAAAATGATAGTTATTTGAAATAGTGAAAGTTATTGTCAAAATAAACATACTTGAAATATATCTGTTGGTTAAATTTGCAAAAAATATGAAAACTCATGTTATATTTGCTAATATTCAAAAAATTGGTTAAAATTGCAAATTAGGTAAAGTTTGTGTTTTTTATTGCAATTAACCCTTTTTATAATGATCTTTTAAATATTATAATTTAAAATCTCATGTTGGACTTTTCTTGAAGTAAAACATTTTTAGTCATGGTGAATTATATGTTTTTGTTTTAGAAGTAAACATTTTGATGTATAAAAAATATGGTGATACAGTGAGAGATAAGAACACCATAATTTGTAAATAAAAAAAAAGGTTTCAAATTTGTAATTTGTAAGATTTTTTTATTTTAGTTATTTTTTTTATAAATTTATAGTAATAGTTTTAATATAGACATTTTCAATCACTTTCAACATTTTATAACAATAAAAACTAATAAAAAATATATAACAAAATTTATTATATACTGGTTCTAAACAAAGTTTTTAGATGTTATTAAATTACAATACCAATACCAATATTGAATAAGATATATTACTCAATTTCATTCAATTCCTATATTTTATATGTATTTAAACATATTATTATATATATAATTCTATTTACATTGTATTTATATAAAAATGTTTATTTTAAAATTTATATCCGTGCATCGCACGGGCTAAATACTAGTATTTCTTAAAAAATTAAATTGTCACCTACCTGCCATCTTAAATTTTTAGATTTCAAATAATTAAGAATTTTAAAATGTCACAAAATCTTAATATATATATATATATATATATATATATATTAAATTAGTAATTGATTTTATAAACCTGGTTCTACATCCATACCCGCTTAACCTTGCTCAGACATATGCCTTTGCTGCTGCTGCACCGTTTCCAGTCTGAACTCAGTCCTTCCGTTCTTTTTGCTTCCTTACGTGGCACTTTTTGATTGGTTGACTTGTGGATGTGTCTAACGTAAACTCAGTGTGCTCACTTTGAGGTAACTGCTTCAGGGAACGGTTGCTGCTGCTTCTTTGTCTTTATTCGGCCAGCTTCCTTCGTGATAGTGACCTTCCAGAGGTTGCTGTATCTTTTGAACTTAGACGATTTTGCAGTTTGTTCAAATAACTTCCTATCGCAGCATCCTCCCAACGTCCTTCTAGCAACCTGCTGTAGTAACCTATACTTAGTTATTTTTGATTCATTGCCGGTAGCAGGGTCTTCATCCATCTTAAAGCTTTAGTCTTGATCTTCAACCATCCTGATCCTAGTCTAAGCAATTACAACTAAAAATAAATACATAGGATCCTAGTCCCTAACTATTACATGTTTTGTCTTCATCAAAATCTAAACAATGTTCCTTAAAATTTTTAGTTCGAATCTTTGTTTTATGGATTAATTACATTAAAATAAGATATTTATATTACTAGCAATTAATTGAAAATAACCATCGACATTACAATACATTTGACATACAATTAATATAAATGACCAATTAATTTTTACAAGTTCACAAATAGTGTCCAAATGTGTTCAACTAAATCCGCTCGAAGTTGATGATGTATTTGATTGTCATGGAGCTCGGAATTCATTTGAAGAAAATTTGGTAATATATATCACAATATTTATCTGTTGCACATATACTTTACCATATTTGTAAATTTATATTGGGTAATAAAAAGATCAACGATTATTGCAAATTACTCCGAAAAGATATATCCATTAGATCATTTTGTAAATTTTTATATGTGTTTCTAAAAAAATTATATTATTTATATTTTATAATATGACTATAACATAATTTAAATGATATATACACATATGTTATACAAAATTAAATGAAAAAAAGCTACAATGTATAAACATTTCAAATTAAAATTTACTTATTCAAATTTTCAAATAAAAGATATATGAAATTTTAAATAGAAGTTATAAAAAAATCAAATTGAAAAGTATTAAATGTTAAAAGAAGGGATGGTTCTTTAAATGCTTTATGTTGTTTTTCAAGGCATCCAACTGATAGAATGCAACTTTTGTCATTCAAGTGTCATTCAATTAATCATCCAATATAGACTACACGGCTCCTTATATTATTTTTGGTCTCCAATCATATCATGAACAAGTCTTACACATCATACATATCGTGACAATGCAGAAGGACCTTTATAACATGTATTCTCAGTTCATATCATAAACAAGTATTATCAGTTCATATCGTGAACATATATTAAAATTTCATATTGTGAACACACATTGTCAGTTAATATCGTGAACATGTATGACATTTCATATCGTGAACATTTATTACATTTTCATATCATGAACATGTATTATCAACTCATATCGTTAACATGTATTATCAGCTCATATCATGAACACATATTAAATTTTCATATCGTGAACACGTATTATCAGTTCATATCGCGAATGTGTATTGCATTTCAAATCGTGAACATTCATTCTCAGAAATGAGAATTACCCAACATCAATGACGAAAAAACTAAAACCTAAAATAAAAGAATTCACTCTCTATTAAATATGGTGCATATCAACATATCTTCATAAGGGAGTCGTATCGTAAAGAATCATTCTGAGAAGTCAGAACTATCCATAATCAACATACAGGAATAATGCTGAAACCTAAAACAAAAGAGTTTGTGCTAATAAATATGGTGTTTATCAACTTAATTTCAAACATAAATTTAAACAATAAAATTCACAGGGAGTTTACAATGAAACATCACTAAATACTTCGAACATAGAAATAGAAATGAAACTTACCATTTGCAATGAAACTTCAGTTAATTTTGAGGAGCTTCAAGGTTTCAATGGAGATGAGGATCATGAAAAAAATGAGAAAATTGGTCAAACCCTGTAGCGATTCTTCGGATGAGATGAAAACATGAAAATGTGATTGCAAAAAGTGGGTTATGGTGTTTTTGGAATTCCAAATTACCTTTTGAACTTTCATTACATTATTTAATTTGAATACAATGTATTAAATTGTGTATTTGAATTAAATTACAATGTATTGTAATGAACAACAATACAAACTTAAGTTGAGGGTATTAAGAACATTTAATTACCCAAATTGGATAAAAAAATTATTTCTTAAAAAACTTTATGGGCCCAACTTCCATGATGTATGCTAAAGAGTAAAAGGGATAGGCCCAATCTTGAGGAATGATAAAGCAAATAGCAATAATTATCTTCTTCTTCAGAAATCCTCAACTCCAGCGTTTCAGCACTGCACAACTCCTCTCTTCCTTCTTCTGTACTTCTCTTAAACTTTTTTTTTTTTTTTATAACAAGAGTTTTAATGACATTCAAACTCCTTTATTAATCTATCCATTCAAATCATGGGATAAAATTTTCGTCCAAAATTGAAGCTCTCGGAGAACCCATATGCTTAGATAATCTTGTTTCTCATACATACTTATAAATATAAAAGACATATTTATAGATAAAAATTATATATTTATATCGATTGTGTCCTGGTACACGACCGTGCACCAAGACTATTGTTTTTTCACGCTTGACATGACCGTGTCCCAAGGTACGATCGTATTTTAGGAAACAAATCACATACTTGTAGCACCGTGCCTAGACATGGACACGCATGGTCGATCGTATTCCAGGACACGACCGTACGCGAGACCGTCACACATCATATTAAGAATTGTAAAAAATAGATGTTTTATGTTGGGAGTTATAAAAAAGGTAGAAAAAAGTAGGGTAAAATTGTAGGACTTTATACATATCCTTATCCAAACATAGATTGGATTGAACCCATTAAAAATCCGAACCGATCAAGTTGAGTCCAAACATCCTTTAAGTGGTTCACGAATAGTTTGATTTATCTACATCTGTGCACAAAAGATATTGTTAGCCCTACACTAATCAACTAAATCAATTCCGTAACATTCTCCTTGCTAAAATTTTCCATCACATCTACAACCTTTCCCTTTCAACATTATTGCAAATTCAATTTTGTAGAATTACTCACATTCATTGCTGGTCCCTTTTAATCTCCACCATTCTTTCTTCACCTTATATTATAAACACTACCAATTATAAACGCTCTAAGTTGGAAAATTTCATTAATAAAAATATTCACAGTCACTATCGTTAATGAGTAAGTCTCACGAATCATTTCGCGTGAGATGAGTCAATCAATTATCCACACTTCACAATTCACATATAAATTTGTGCATATGAGTTTGGTTAATGGTAAAAAAGATTCATCTCATGGTTAATGGGTAAAAAAGATCCGTCTCACGAAAATCATCCGTGAGACCGTCTTACACAAGTTTTTGAGATCCCTAATTTGATGGGGCAAATTTATAAGACCTCATTGAGATAAGATTGGTCGATGGTTTGCTGCCTGCAATTGAATTTATATCGAAATTAGATTGCCTATTTGGTGAGTTATATATGACCTGATCAATATTCAAATCTAACTAGAGATAGCTTTTGAACAAGTCAAGTAATGTGAAGATTAAAGAAAAGGTGTAGATTTTACATAATTTTAATTTCTTCCATTTTTGTTAAGATCTTTTGTGTCTTTTTGCTAAGTAGTGTATTGTAAAATGCTAAAATGGTCATGGTAAGAAACTATTAATATGTTGGATTTGATGGCTTTTGAACAAGTCAGGTAATGTGAAGATTAAAGAAAAGGTGTAGATTTTACATAATTTCTTCCATTTTTGTTAAGATCTTTTGTGTCTTTTTGCTAAGTAGTGTATTGCAAAATGCTAAAATGGTTTTTTTTTTTTTTCCTAAGTAGTGTATTGTAAAATGCTAAAATGGTTTTTTTTTTTTTTTTTCCTAAGTAGTGTATTGTAAAATGCTAAAATGGTCATGGTAAGAAACTATTAATATGTTCACCACTAATGTATAGCTAGTGATCTGATCATCCACTGATGTAAAAGTGTGGTTGAAACCCTCAAATGATGACACTTGAAGCTCTAAGAGCATGACAAGTGTCTCTCCATTAAAGTGCTCTTACAAGAAATCAAACAATTCAAGATTTGCGTTTAACTTAGAAATTGCAAGAGAAGAACCAATTCATATTTTGAGCTTTCTATACGATAAATATTTGGTTACAAATTTGAATGATAGTTGTTTTTTCAACATCTCAAACAAATGAAATTATCTATCTTATTTTTCTATCTTTAATTTAGGGCAAAAATTTATATACCTCTGGGACACATAGGGGCACGGATCTAGGTCATGTTCTTCAGGTGTTATATATATACTCTATATGTGTTGTGTTTCTTGTTATTATAAATATACCCTACATGTATCATATGTATATAAGAGTATTCATGTGATACCTGAAGAGTATATATATGATACCTGTAGAGTATATATTTAACACCATATGATGATTAATTTGGGGACACCGTGCCCCCGGGGCACACAAGTGTTACTCTATGTATAAATATCAATTTTAGTTTGACAATTTAAGTCTTTTTTAGTTTTTATGCCGTATATAACTCTGTCTTTTCCAATTTTGGTTCCCAAACTGTTGATTTTTTTTTTTCAATTTCAGTCTGACTTTTCTGTTAGAATATCCAAAATTGTTGACGTAACGGCTGAAAACTGTACCATGGCAATCAAGTCACGTCAGCAATTTTGGTTATTCCAACAAAAAAAATCTAAAATTAGAAAATATCGACAATAAAAGGTCAAAATCATTGGAAAATTATGCAAAGTTATATTATGCATCAAAATTGACCAAAATCTAAGTTATCGAACTAAAACTAATATTTATTCATAAGACTATATTTATTCACAACCCACCACAACCCAACCTCTTAATAAAATATTTATTTCTCTCTCATCCACATATACAATCTACAACCCAACCAAATTCCAAATTTTTTATACTTTATCAACAACCCAACCCAACCTAACTTTTTAATAAAATATTATTTTTTCTCTCATCTATATATACACTACAATAATTAATATGAAATTATATATTATTTTGAGAATTTTTTAATTATATTCAAAAAATATAATAATTGTATTTTAATTCCGCAATTATAGTAAGAAAATTTGTTTCGATAATACACGAAAAATAATATACTAACACAATAATTAAATTAAACTTACATTAATTATATAAAATTACTATAATGGGAATACGAAAAATGAAAAAAGATGCATAAAATATTAAATTGCAAACATAAAAGATACAAATTATATAATCAATTATCATTACCAAATTTTTGTCATATATGCTCAATCAAGTCATGTTTAAGATCATAATGAGCTTCTCTATTGAGAAAAGTAGATTATGGAAATAATTAGGATAATGAGGATATATTATCATAATGAGTTTGGGTAATAATTAGGATTGTTTGAATCCATAATAAGAAAGAGATTATATAAATAATTGTTATAAATTGATATAATAATGTGGACATTACTTCCATAAAACTCTTTATATTCCATGCCCTTTGGAATGCATACTATTGTATATATATTGTACTCAAAGGGAATGAAGGGAGTTGATGAATAAAATTTATCTCTTTTCAATCTTATCTTCTTCTTGTAGTTTTTGTCCTGTTACATATTCTGTTATTGTTATATTGATCCATAGAAGGTGGTGCACACGAGATCCATATTTTACAACAATAATATGAGAAAAGAGTGAACCTCAAAATGTAAAAAAGATATAATTTTAGATTGAGAGAAAATAAATATTTTTTAATTGTGATTCAAAATATGTCAATATTACAGTCTATTTATAGATAAAAAAAATATAGGAATTTTGATTATTTTTAAAAAATAAAATAAAATCAAATAAAATATCATTTATTAAGAATCTAAATTTTATCAAAAAATAACTAGAACCAATTAGAATGTGACACTTGTCACACTCTAATTGGAAAAGTAGATTGAAGATAGGTTATGGGATGGGTTGGTCAATCTCCCATCCCATAACCTATCTTTTATCTTTTTTTTTTTTTCTTATTATCGCAAGCCCTCAGGGGTTGTTGATAAACCTAGCCTAAGTGATTCTTTTTTTTTTGGATCAAACTTCAAATTTACGTCATAGAGAAGGAGAATCCAAAGTTACAAGGTTGAGAACTCAGGAAAGCACCAGAGTCCCAACAAATTGTTTGGTGCAAGAAAAACAAACTTTGCAAGATTGTGTGCAATTAAATTAGTGATTCTCCTACAATGATTAATTAAGCAAGAATCATTCATAGACTTAAGGAGATAAACGATACTTGGTGCCAAAGGCCCCATGTAGTCAAAACAATTAGTAACTGCTTGCACTGCTAGCCACTAAAGAGTCTGAATAGACTTCCACCGGAAAAAGGCCATGCATGCACGATCACGAGCACAGAGCAACCCCTCCTTATTCATAAGTGATTCTAACAAGACACACGAACATATGAAACATTTTTAAAAGTGAAAAGGTTGAAGGATTATGTAATTAATGATTTCACCAATCTTCCCACACAAACTAAGCTGCAAGTATAAAATTCTTGATAGCAGCATACAAGATGTTAGCCCTAACTTCATCATGTAATTCAATTCCATGATAACCTCCTTCGCTGAACATTTCCACCACATCCAAACCATTCTCTTTCAACATTTCTGCAAACGCCATTTCTGCATCTATCAAAGGGTCTCCTTCCACACCTGTCACCATAAACCTCCATCCTTGTTCCTTCATTTTTCGCAATATCTTCACGTTCGGATTTTTCATGGGATTGAAATACTCGATGTCACGATTAGCCCCAATGGGCATCGCCATCTCAGTAAATAAATCAATCCAGTGCAGAGGAAGCACACTACTATTGGCCAATCTGATCTCCGATGGGGTCCTCTCCACCCCACCAAAGTAGGGTATGTGCAATATCAGCCCTTTGATCTTCAAAGGCATAAGTTGATCAATCCTTGTCACTGCAAGCACACCCACATTGTACACCATGTTTCCTCCAGAGCTGCTTCCCAGGATGAAACACTTCGACAAATCTGCATACTTTACCACCCACTCATCCTTGCTGGCTCTGATCCAGTACAAGGCTTCCAGGCCGTCCTCGTAGGCGGCAGGGAGGCGGTGCTCCGGGGCTAGGCGGTAGTCCACCGAGACCATCACCGCCGGGGTTTGCCGGACAATACCGGTGCAGAACTTATGGAACAACGTCGAGGCTGCGCTGCCTGAGACAAAGCCCGCAGCATGGAAGTAAACTATGAGGGGCAGTTTGGTTTTGGGGACGGCATCGGTTTCGGGCCGGGGCAAATAAAGACGGGCCCAAGTAGGTTTAGTTGGATTGATAGGGACATCCTTGGTGAGGACAGGATTAGAGGGATCTGAAGAGGGTGGGGTGGTGGGAAGAGTAGAGCTGGGTAAACGTGCGAATGAGCCGTCGGAGTTTCTGATGAAGCCGATCTCAGCCGATGGATCGGAAGTGTGAGTGGGAGGCATTTTGAGGGGAGCAAGGATAGATTGAAAATTGTTCCATTTATATAGGAGGAAGCCAAGATCTTACATGGGGACAACAGATTTTGGTTTTTAAGATTGAGTGGGCAACCGAGTTAGGTATAGTTGTGATAAATGCCCCCTTGGGTGAAAATGGTACCACATTTTGTTAATTTTTTTTCGAAAATACCACAAATTAAATTATAAGAGTTGACAAAACTACCACGTTCTTTCTATTTTTTGACCAAAATACCACAAATTGTCCTTTAGTGCTATGTCAACAATGACATGATGTGACTAAAGGATATACTTTCAAAGTACTATTTGTATCCTAAATTAGATTCTTTTTTTTTATGGTGTGTAATAAAGTGGATTCTCTTTTGTTAGTTACTATTTACCTTTAATTCAAATTCACTTCCCATTTTATGAAAACACATTTCACAATCGGAAATTTCTCCCTTTCACTCCAAAATTCTCTTTTACTCAAAATTTTGCTGGAAAATTTTAGCATCCGTATTAAAATATTAAGAACATTTACTTCAAAGAACCGATCGGTAAGTACAACTTTGAAACTCGAATTTATTTTCGCGTACAAAAATTGAATTTTTCCACCCAAAAAACATGAATTTTTCATCTTACACGAAAAAGTGTGTATCATATTTTTCCACTCAAAAAACATGAATTTTCATCTTACACGAAATCTTTAAGGCACTACACGAAAATCATAAGGTATTACACGAAAATGATGCTCTTCCTCAGAATTCCTAAATGTTCTTTCTTACACGAAAATGTGTAGGCACTACGCGAAAATGTTAGGCATTATACAAAAGTGTAAACTCATACACGAAAATGATGTCCAGCCTCAAACTTTCTGGATGTTCTTTCTTACACGAAAATTTTTAGGCACTACACGAAAATGTTTAGACACCACACGAAAATGTTTAGGCACTACACGAAAATGTTTACTAACCTCCATGTACTCAATGAAATATCCACACAATATCAGGAATTTTCGTATGTGCACTCCAAACTTGGCCTCACGAAAATTTTGGAAATCTTCGTATGTCAAATTTTGTAAGTGTTTTTACTTTTTTTTCGTGAGAGAAATTTCAGCAAAATTTTCGTATGTGGTGTCTTTTTGTGGATTTTCGTGACTATAAAGTCAATTTTACTGCCCCCAATAAACGCATTTATTGCGCCCAATCAATGCACAATAATAACTGCCACCAACCCTATTTTTTCACCTTTTGACTTGCTTTTTGACAGTGTGATACATTTTTTACTAGTCAAATGTGATATTTTTGATATAAATTATAAGTTTTATGAAATTTAAGTCAAAGTTTTTAAAGTTATAGTATTTTGGACCCAACTTAAAAAAAAGTAGAATGGGCCTAGTTCCCATGGTTTGGTACCATTAATACATATTAAGTGATATGATCCATGCAAGCACTCACACAAATTTGTCAGCGATTTTCATCCACATACCAAATGTGACTAACTTACCTGTGAATTGTTATTTGCCCAATTCTTGAGAGAGCTGATAATCCAGGAATTTACACTGCCTGGGTTTGACAGCAAAGCTAGCTCTTTATAGCCTATGCATTACCAGAAACATCTTCTATTATATTTCGATTTGAATTTCAAAAATAACTGTGAGATTACGTGTGTGTGTGTATATGGCGTCACTAATTAATATGTCATCAGTCATAATAAAGGTCAGTCATAATAAAGGTCCAAATCAATTTATCGAATTCAATTCGACCCAAACTTGATTTCAACAAGAATCAAATGAAATTTTCGAAAAAAACCTGAAATTGGAGAAGCACATGCGTTGCAGTGATTTTTTGGAATTTCGAGCTACCTGTTCAAAATTTACTCAAACTAGTTTTGTACCCATGCGATGCACGGAATAAAATTTTATAAAATACAATTATAATATTTTTATTTGAGATTTGGAAAAAAAAAGTATTAATATAATGAAATTAAGTAATTTATATATTATATATTTTAAATATTTAATTGTTGGAGATAATCTCTAGGTACGGTAATAAAATAAGATATTATAATTTTAAACTTAGTTTATATATAAATAAGATGGATATGAATTCTATAGAAATTATCACATTTCAAGCACACTATTAAAGATAAAGGAATAATGTTTACTTAAACAAATCACAACATGAAAGCTATGTTCTATATATGATAGAAAGAATAATTCAACTAACTACTTTTAAGCATGTTATCTTTAAAACAAATAAATTATATGATAAAAATCTCAAAAAGATAAAATAAATATAAAAACAAAATATATGATTGATTTCCAATTATTTCTAACCAAAAAAAAAAATCTACCTTGAAATGTAAATTTATAGTCTTCTTTATCACTTTTCCATGTAAGTTTTCATTCAGGTTTCTTTACGAAATTCCTGCATAAAGTTAAAAACAAAAAACAAAAAACAAAAATTACATTAATAATAATCCATATGCAATATCAATAAATTAAACATTCATCTCCAAATATGAATAATGATAGGAACTTTAATCGTTAATAAATAATTGATAAAGTCAAAAAATTATTAACCGTCCATCCAAACTATATGATAAAAATCATAACCAAATAAAATAAAAACAAAAAAAATAAAAAAAGAACACAATCCCATGAACACCATTAAAGCAAAAGATTTATATTGCAGAATTTGAGAAATTAAAGAGAAAGTGTGAGTCAATTCTAAGTTTTTCTCTCATATTTATAGTGCATAATTTGTTCATTAGATATGTAATTAGTGCATTTTGTATGTCATAAATTTAGCTGCTTCCTAATTTATAGATTTTTTTTCCCAATTATAATGATTGCAAATAAATGTTCAGTTTCTACTTAATTCCTATACATGAAATCAAATCACATCATTCACAATCAATGTGTTTATTGATAAAATCAAAACGTTTTATTATATTACATTATGTTATACATTAAATATTATTTTTATTGAATTTTATTATTTATAAAATAGAAAATCCTGTTCAATATATATAGTATATAAAATCAAGATCAAGATAATATCACAATCTTATTTGTTTGCTCATATTATTGTATATTCAATTTTAATAGTGAAATTTAGTAGGGACTTATTTGTATCTTATTTAATGGATGAAAACGATAACATCAACATCTATTATATTTTTAAAATGACATTTCAAATTATATTAATTTTAAAACAAACCAATATTTCTATGTAATCGATGTCAAATAACTTGATGTATAAGTCATTAAGAAATTTTTATATGAAATCATATGGAATTCTTAGATGAAAAATCATTTAGTTTGCAATTGCATCTATAAAATAATTTAACATTTTGTTTAAATTGAAACATATTAAATTAACATTTTTATTAAATTGAAACATATTAAATAGAAGAAGGATAGCTAATGGCAATAATTTCTTTTTTTTTTCCCTAATTTGTAATAATATCCATCCTTATATATAGAAGATTAACGAGGCAATTGACTTTTTTATTTAAGAGTAAAGTACTTTTTTTGCCCCATAAAGTGGGTCCCCTGGCAATTTAGGACTTTATTTATTCGGGCTGGCAATTGTGGACAGTAAATTACAAAAAAGAGCAATTTATGCCCAATTTCAGACCGAATCGCTTATTTGGGCTGAAATTGCACGTGCGGTGCACGTGTGGGCTGAAATGCGGGCCGGAATCAGACATGCTGTATTTTTTATTTATGTGGCAGTTCAAAAAAAAAATACAATTCCACCTGGAAAAAAATTGCACAAAACGAAAGAAAGGAAAACCCTAAGCTAAATAAATAATCGAAAGAACCCTAACCCCCAAATCAAAAAATTCACCCCAAATCAAAAGCTGAACCAGTGTTCCACAAGACGACAACACGCCCCACCGCCGACGACACGCCACAGCACGCCGGCCCCCTACCAATCTCGCTGAATAGGCCAAGAACTCAAAATGTCATATAAAACCGGGGATATGTTTTGCAACTGTGGGATTAGAGCTGTCATTCGCACTTCTTGGAGTAATGAAAACCCAGGAAGAAGGTTTCATTCTTGCCTCCACTATAACGTAAATAAATCTGTAGATTTTTGACTTAAAATGACTCATTTTAAATTCAGTTTACTGTTGTATGTGAAATCTTCCTTCTTGCGAATATGTTTCAGAAAGGTGGTTGCGGCTTTTTTGCTTGGGAGGACCCCCCAATCTGTGGTAGATCAAGAAGTGTGATACCTGGTTTGTTGAGAAGAATGAATGCAATGGAGCAGGAAAACTCAAGCTTGAAGAATGAAATGAATATCATGGTGGAGGAGATGAATAAACTGAAATTGCATAACAGAAAGCTAATGAAATTGGTGGTCTCAATTCCTGTAGTCTGTAGTTTTTGGTGTTGGGTGTGGTTTAGGGTGTTTTGAGTAGTTTGGGTTTTGAGTAGAAAGGTGTGGTGCATGTGTTTTTGGTTTGTTGTTGGTGATTTTGAGTAGTAGGGTGTTTTGAGTATGTTGAACCATGTTAATTTTACAATGTATGTACTCTGTTTTTGGTTTGTTGTTGGTGTACTGAATTTTATGTAATGAGTTTGCAATTTGTTCCCCATTGTGCCTAAATCTTGTTTTTTTGGAGGAATATAGTGTATGCAATGAACTAATTGAGAGAGAGATAAAATAGATAGAAATCGATAGAAATTGACACCAAAATATACCAAGTGCAGATTCAATACAAATTCAGTTTCAGAATCACACATTGTACCAAAATATACACATCTAGTGTTTTGAAAATACACATTCATCCACAATGGGGGTGTTCAAATATACCACAATACACCCTAAGTTTATAACTTCATAATAATGAAGACAAAACACTTCTGAAAACATCGACCCCTCTATTTTCAGTTTCCCTAGCCTGAACCCCATCTAGACTTTCAGTTTCATCAGATTCATCTTCTGTTTCCAATGCATAATTAGACTCTTTGATTATATCATCATCATTTTCATCTAACTCATCCATAAAGTCATCCATAAAGTCATCTATCCCATCTACCCCATCACCAACAACCTTGTCAAGCTTTTCAGCATATACATGAAAAACCCTAACACTAACATGAGATAAAGCCATTTCTTTAATTAATGCATCAGTATGTAATAGCCTAAAACCATTGTTTTGAATGAAATAGAACCTCCTATCCCATTCCCCCAACTCAACCTCTGTCCACCTTTGCAAATCCTCTAGGCACACATTTTCAGCTTCTACATAATCTATATTCATAAATGTTCCACCCCTATATTCACATTTCACAGAAGTAATGAACTCACCTCCATAATGAATGACAAGAGTGATGAATTGGTGCTCCTTGTCTGTAAATTCACAAAAATAAACATCCAAATTATCTAACCATACCAGAATATGAGCCCCAACACTAAATAAGGAAAATAGTGGGGCCCACTTGTACAATATACCAAATCTGGAAAAAAATCAAATAACCACAATCTATATTTAGATTAATTAAACCCAAACTTTGGAATTAACTATTCATTAGTGATTCTTAGGTCCACAAAACCTCACTCCACCCACCCTTCAACACATTAAAGAAATCCCACCCACATCCACCAACACACAACACAATAAAGTGAAGTATACCCTACCCCACAGGACCAATAACAACCAAAAGCATCATATTTAATTACTGAACAACCACCAAAAGACAAAAACATATATATTATATTCACCAGTATATATAAGGGGGACAAATTCTAGTAAAAACCCTAAAAATCAAAAGAGAGGAACTCAAATACATGTTAAAGCCGTTGATAACTAACCATATTTCGGAGTTGGGAAGTACAGCAGTTTCCTATCGCGTTTCTTCACCATCTTCAGCAAACAGATGAAGCTTCGCCGTTTTTTGAAATGGGTTCTCGCGAGCGACAAACTTCTGCGAAAATCTATTCTCTAAAGGGATGAGGGTGGAATGGGTGTTAGGGTTCTTTTGATTTGGTGGTGAATTTTTTGTTCTGGTAGTATAGGATTTTAGATTTCGGACTGAAATTTTTGATTTGGGGTGAATTTTTTGATTTGGGGGTTAGAGTTCTTTCGATTATTTTGGGGGTTAGGGTTTTCCTTTCTTTCGTTTTGTGCAGTTTTTTCCAAGTGGAATTGTATATTTTTTTTGAACTGCCACATAAGTAAAAAATACAGCATATCCGATTCCGGCCGGCATTTCAGCCCACATGTGCACTGCACGTGCAATTTCAGCCCAAATAAGCGATTCAGGCTGAAATTGGGCATAAATTGCTCTTTTTTGTAATTTACTGTCCACAATTGTCAGCCCGAATAAATAAAGTCCTAAATTGCCAGGGGACCCACTTTATGGGGCAAAAAAAGTACTTTACTCTTTATTTAATGGATAAACATTATACCTTTTCCATAAATATCAAAACAACTTTTGGGTGGAAAAATTATTTGAGGAAATGTTCTTCTTCATATATATATATATATATATATATATATATATATATATAAGATAATGTCACATTATAGAATATTAATATCATAATTAATTAAATATGATATTCATTTTATTATTATATATGATTTATTATCAAATCAAGTGGAGTTATTTAATTTCTTTCTATATGATATATTATTACAATATATCTTTTAATTTTTATATTTAGAATTATTTAATTGTTGACTTTATGTTTTATGTAGATTTGGTTATCAAGTGGCAAATTAATTTTTATATATCCACTCCTTTATATAACAATTATTTATACGTCAACAAAATTACAGAAAATTGTATTTATATTTTGGTTATCTTTTTATATATTATATTATTTTGTAATGATAAAAATTATATAATAAATATATTTTATGTATATATTTACATGCATATTAAATTATATATAAATATATATTAACATCGAATGAATAATTGTTTTATTATTTATATGATATTATGATTATGATATATTATGATATTATATGATGTAAATCATATATATATATATATATACATACATTGCTAAATGATATCATAAATATATGAATAGAAAATGATAATTAAAGTTGACTTACCATATTGACAAATATGGTAATTTTATTATATCATATCACTTCCTTAAATATATATATATATATATCATCAATCATGATTTATTATTTATCATTTAACATTTATTTTAATAAAAAAATAATTTCCAATTTTTGCATGGTGTTTTTGGCGGGAAAATTTTAACATTACTATTTGAGGAAATGTTTGTGTTTTTATATATATAAAGATTTAAAAGTTAGTGTCCTAATTTCAGAGTTTGAAAAGTTAACATCCCGAAATCATGAATGACAGAAAGTTAGTATTCTAAATTTGCAAATTCATCCAAAACTATTGTTGGAAATTAAAATAATCAGATTGAAAATTATAAAAATAATAAACTCAGATAATCTCATAAAATGAGGGGAAAACTCAATTTTCATTCTACCCAGAGCTACTGTCCATTTTTTGTCTGGTATAAATACCCTTTATCAATTTTGATCATGTAATTGAAAAAATCATCTAATTTAAGTCATTTTTTCACTAGATTTTCGATTTTTTCCGGCCACATTCCACCTAGTGTACTACACCCAACCCCAATTCATTGCTTTCAACCACATTCCATCTACATGGCTATTTTTCCCATGTGGAATTTATTTTAGTAGTAATGTACATGGCTATTTTTTCCCCCATGTGGAATTTATTTTGGTATTAATTTACTGCCTAAAATTGTCAAATCATTAGTCATGTAGCCGTAAGGTTATTGAAAACAGTGAATTGGGGGAGTGTAGTGCACTCGCCGGAATGAGATCGGAATATCGAAAATCCGGTGAAACAATGACTAAAATTGGATGATTTTTCAATTATAAGACCAAAATTGATAAAGTGGATTTATACAAGACTAAAAATGTACAATGGCTCTTGGGGGATGAAAAACGAGTTTTCCACCTAATTTTATGAGGTTATGGTGATTTATCATTTTTAAAACTATTCATTTTCAATCTCAATATAGTCTGAGATTTTATTAATTTCCAACAAATAATTTGGGGAAAATTGCATATTTAGAATACTAAATTTTAGTCATTCATCATTTTTCAACATTAACTTTCCAAACTCTGAAATTGGGACACAAACTTTTTAAATTTGAGCAAATATAGAACAATATTAGCTCAAAATTCCAAAAATTCGGAGCTAAATCACTGCAATGCATTAATATGTAATTGAATAATAGGGGTGGGTTTTCCCCCGGCCTTCTCAATAACTACAGAAGTCTAGAATGCATTTTTAAGGTTCACAATTTTTGAATTGAGGACAATCATCAATTAATGAATTAAACTACTCTTAAATCATGTAGCATCACATTCAAAACTTTCGCAACATAATCGTTCTATATGTTCTGCAAACAATGACTTTAAAACACAGAAATTTATTTCACTAAAATGTTCAAAACCTATAATTTATTTAAAAATATATTAAAATGATTTATAGGTTAATTATTGCTAAGTTCAATAACTTAATTTGTGATTTCAGCTAAACCTTTGCATATTATAAGTATCTCGTGCAAATAGAACCAACAGATATAATTAATTTGGTTCTCAAGGTGTTGACGTGTCTAGGTATATGATCGAAAAAAATTCAAAAAAGAAAAATCCGTGTGGGCAATATCGTTTTATACTTACTTACCAATATCGTTTTATACTTGCCAATTAAAACACAACCATACTGCAATTTCAACTCAACTTTAATTTAGATATTAGCAAATAAAAACGACTTTAGATGTATTGTATAATTCGAATCAATTAATTTAGATTTCGATTTTGAAATTGCTGAAATGATATGTCATTATTATAAGTTCATATTTTATCATCATAGTTCAAATATTTTTGCGACATATAAAATTTTTAGTCCTGCTAAGAGATATTATTTGATTTTGGTCATGTTATTTCTCCACAATCAATTTTAGTCATGCTATTAAGAATGTGTCCAATTTCAGTCCTGTAATTGAAAGAGAAATATATATATATATATATATATATAATATTTTGCGGAATCAAAACTTTCTAGCAATGAGTTGGATGACGATTGTGTGACACTCGTTAAAAGGTGGTAGAAAAATTGAGATTCAAGCTAAAAGATAATTGAAATTGGACACATTTTTCAATTGCAGAAGTGAAATTAATAATTGAAGAATAACATGATCAAAATCGGACAACATGTTTAGGGCATATCCGAAAATGAAATTAATCCTATTTAAAATCATTAAATCTTCTACTTAATTTCATACAAAAGAAATAAAAAATCCTGATTTTAGATTTTATTAATATTTTTCCATTAAATTTAAACTATGAGTGTGATATAGAAATAGGAAAAAACTAATCAAAATCATTTTTTAATTTTAATTAATTACAGATGAAATCTTCTTGATTTATATAAAATTTTCATTTATTATGCAAAATTACCAACGAAAAAAGCCACAATGAAACATATCATTATTATTTATTTGTATAGAATTAGATTACTTAAAAAATACTTGCATCACACGAGTCTATGTGCTTTTTTCTTCACTACAAGAAATTTGCCAATAGACAACACTGAATAGACAACTGATTTTGTCTAAACTGTTGTCGTTACTGATTTGTCCTTGCTTCTATCTTCTTGTCTTCCGGTGTCGATTGGAATTCTCTGATGCCGATTGGAATTCTCCGATTTAAAAGGCCTGCAAAAACAAAGAAACACCGGGGTTTTTCCCGGTGAAGAGACTCCGACGCTCAAGTCAGTAATCTGGGAAAAACGTTGACATTGCTCTTTTTCTTAGTAATTATCGTGTATGATGTCGTGTGTCTGTGAAATAGAAAGATAAGGGTTATAAATACTCCCTGAAAAACGTGGCAGTTAGGATTATTCCAAAAAAAGTGGGAAGTGGGCGAGATACTCGCGATCGTGGCGGTTGCTTCAAATTTGAATTAGTTCGTTCTGGATTCAGTTCAACATTTCAGCTTACAGTTCGACAGTTTAGCAAGAATGATTAGTTCGCTCATGTTTTTATGAAGTGCGAACTCCCTTGTTCGCCCAAAACGTGTTTCATACTTCTCTGTTCTGTTCGCATTAATTAGCCTTCAAGTCGGTCGGTTTTTCGGAAGAGTTCGAATGTGGTCAGTTCGACCACATCAGTTACTAATATTTAGGGAAAAATTCAATTTTGGTCCACTTAGAAAGCTACTGCCCAATTTTAGTCCACTATGGAAGATAAATTCAATTTTAGTCCACTTATATCAAAATTCGTCACTTTTTGGTCCTATTTTCACCGGAAATAGGTATTCGTCGGCGATTGTATTTCAAGCGCGGTCGGAATCATCTAAAGGCCTATGTGGCATTTCCGGAGCCCACTTGGACCAATAAGTAATATCTGAGTCATCTGTTTACATATATGCTTTTTTTTTTTTTTTTTGCAGAAAATTTAAAAAAAAATTCGTAAAATAATTAAAATTTGAAATCCTAAAATCAAAAAACAAAATACTAAATCCTAAATTGAAAACATATCCCTAAATCCTAAATAAACGGGAAAACAAACGGGTTCTGCAAATCGAAAAGAAATCTTCCCCAAAATCATCATCGAAGAACCCTAGTTTTCAAAAATTTAATCGGGGCGAAAATGTCTGATTCCAGTGTACAATCCGCTGCGCACGAGTGTCTGTGTGGACGGGTACAACGCAAAAACAGATGCAAATCGAGGGAAGAGGTTTTGGGGTTGTCTCAGATATAATGTAAGTTTGTTTCTTTTAATGTTTATAGTTGATGATTGGAGGTTTAGTGTTAGGAATAAAACAAGATTCATATGTATACTGGGCATGGGGGCAGTTGATTTTGAATTGCAATTTTAAGGTGTGTTCTGATAGGTGTGTTCTGAGATGGCTACATGTATTTATGTTCTCATATTCTAAATTCAATTTCGCATGCTCTTTGATTGTTTGTCTATATATGTGATGTGTTTAATGTGAAATTGTTGTGCCACGTTTTCTGCAGAAAAGTGGGGGGTGTGATTATTTCGAATGGGATGACAATGCCGAGTATGAGAACTTGAGAGAAGCGTATGAGATTTTGAAAGAAGATATGCAATACCTGAAACGAGAGATGAAGATATTAAAAGAAGAAGTCCGGAGTTTGGCTAACCAAAACAATACCCTTAGAGAAGACAAGAGGATGTGGAAGAACAAGTGCAAGAGGATGAAGATGCGATTCATTGCAATCCAATTTTTTTTTCTTGTATGTTGGTGGATTGCAGGCTGATATTGGTAGTTTGTAATCATTTCCTATTTGTAGTTAAAATGAAACTTGTTGTGTATCAAAAATGTTAACTCTTGTTGTCTATCAAGTATCCTTGTTATTATGACTATAATGTTAATTATTTGGTATTTTGTGAATCTGTTATTATAACTTGTTGCAAATGTTAACTACTTGTTATTATTTGGTAGTTTGTCAATCTGTTTTATTGTAATTAGCATAGGGGCCAACACTCTTTTGCAAAATTCAAAAAGCATAGATCACAAAGTTATGAAATGGCACAAAAATACCAACACTGTTTTGCAAAATGAAATGGCACAAAAATACCAAATTCCAAAAGTAGAATTGTTATGCCAAAATATGAACATAGACACAAGTTCTTCAAAATACTCCTATCAGTTTTGGGGGTTACATGGCAAGACCTACTTAATATATGTTTACTTGTCCTTAGGTGGCAGTGACAAGTCTAGATACTTAATGCCATCCTCCACGACCACTTTCTTCTCTTTCATGGGTTGAATATCCTCTGGATTCACCCAAGCTGCTTTCACTCCACTTTCTGTGAATGGAGCAGGTGCTCTAATGTTTACTCTTGGATGCATTGATGGTGGTATTGAAGGTGCTCCAACAGGTTGTTCTTGTGATGTGAATGGTCCTTGACTGAGTTGGGATAGGTTGATTTCCTCTTGTGCATTTGATCTTTGACTATGGGATTCTGAAAGTTGTTCATACATTGTTGGTGGTATGATGTTAGCTTCTTGACTCACAAGATATTCATCAATGGCAGTCTCTATCTGTATAATTTCTTCTTTGCTAATTTCTTCAATCTCCACATTTGCATCACTTGGTGGGAGCACCTGGTACAAACACTATCATGAGCAAACACTGGCAAGTATAAATTATGCAAAGCAAGATATTGAAGACTTACAACATTAGGTTCTTCTAGATCAGTCACAACTAGTACCTCTTGGGCACTTTCCTCTTGTTTACCCTGTCAAGATGCAACAAAAGAAATTAAATTTCATATTAGGATTTATCTATAGACATAGGAAACAAAAAACAGAAGACTACCTTTTTCCCTTTCTTTCTTATTCTGCTAAGCCTTGTTGCAGAATCAACCTTTCCTTTTCCCTTTCTTCCACCCTTGGATGGTTCTCCTTCTTCCCTCCTCCTTTGCCTCACTGGTCTGCCCTTAGAAGGTTTTGCAAAGTGAGGGGGTAATGGTGGAATGTATGTTGAATCCCCCCACAACTTCTCATAACTAACCCCTAGTATGGCATGCTGGTACACTTTGAGGTATGTGTCAACAAATAAATATCTATCAACATAGTCTTCCAAATTCAGCCCTTGTGTCAAAATTGCACATGTAGCATGTTTACAAGGAATTACAATGAGCTGCCACAATCTGCAAGTACACTGCCACTTCTCCATGTCAACTGCATATTGTGTACCATCATAACAGGACACTTGGTAATGCTTGTGATGTGCCTTTATGGGTATGAAATCTCCCACTGTTGCCTTATACCCATCCAACATCTTCTGAATTTTGGGACACAATTTGGACTTCCACTTTCCACTTGCTCTATCCCTACACTTCTGTAGCCTTCTCATGATGTACACTCTGATCCACTCACACAAGGTAATAATAGGCTTGTCTCTTGCCTCTAGTATGCAACTATTGAATGACTCAGAGACATTATTTAAGAGCATATCACACTTTGATGTCTCCCTGAAATAAGCCTTACTCCACTGAGTTGGTGGCTTGTCATTGAACCACTCCCACAAAGCCTCACCGTGATCTTTCAATCTCCTCATCCCTTCTCTGAATTCACCAACTGTTGTGGCTTGGGCACACCCCCACAACAGATTTTTATGCAAAGTACCCCTAAACCCTGCAGCCTTCATGTTGTTATGCATATGCCTAACACAGTACCTATGTTCTGCCCCAAAGAAAATAGAGCCTACAGCCTTGATCAGTCCCTACTGCTTGTCAGATATTATGGTAAAAGATTCTGCATTAACTATCTCTAAATCTTCCTTCAACACTGTCAGAAACCACTCCCAAGTTCTAAAGTCTTCTTGTTTTACCACAGCAAAGGCTACAGGATACAGATTATTATTTGGGTCCACTCCAATAGCACTTAACAGAACACCCCCTGCACTTCCCTTCAACCAACAACCATCAACCCCCAACAAAGGTCTGCAACCTCCTAGAAACCCTCTCCTCAATGCATCAAAGCATATATACAAGTTAGAAAACCTGTTTTGTTCATCTGTCCCAAGTAGAATTGTTGAACCTGGGTTACACAACCTAAGTTCCCCAACATAGGATCACAACTTCCTATATTGATCATTAGGGTCCCCTTGTATGAGTTCCAATGCCCTTTTCTTAGCCCTCAAGGACTGCTGCCTAGATACATTGCATCTCAAGTCCTTAATCACATCCAACCTAAAGGACTTGAGTTTCCTACTTGGGTCAGTCTGAAACCTATGTTGAAACCTTTCCCCAAGCCATTTAGCTTTCATATTTTTCACTTCATGTGTTGGGGCACACTCATGGTCAGGCTTATAATCATTGATTTGCCAAGTTGGTTCATTCTCAAGTTTGTTTAGATGTATCCTCCAATGACAGTTGGGTCCTGCACACTTGACATACACTCTATCCTTGTTATTCCTAACTGTTTTCAGATTTCTCTTAGTCATAATTGCATGAGATTGGATGGCTTTCCTGAATTCTTGCTTAGAACTAAAAAGCATTCCCAATTGAAAGGTGGGATTCCAGCATGTTTTGGGGTTGTATATTGGGAAACCTTCAGTCCTATTGTCCTCATCAGACACACAATTTTCATCAAAACATTCAGTTTGGGCATCTACCACATCTTGATCACTTTCACTAGATTCAGTTTCAGGCTCAACAGCATCTATATAGGCCTCATGTTTTTTAGGTTCATAATCATCATCAGATTCAGTTTCAGATACTACTCTGTCTTGGCTTGGTAACATGTCTAAAACATCTGCTTCTAAGTATAAATGTACTACCCCATTTTCCAGCTTCTCAGTCAACACCTTAACAAGTTCTTCATCACTCACTATTATTTTTAACCCTTTCTTTCCCACAATATAGTTAAATCTATAATGCAGTGCACCCATTACCCCTCTAATTATGCAATGCTCAGTCAACTCCATCAAAGTCAAACATGAGGGTTCCACATCCTCCAACATAAATGTGGAACCACCAATATACTCAGCATGGGGTGAATATACAAATTCACCCCCCCAATGCAAAACCACAGTCAACACTTCTTGAAAGCCCACTGTTTAAAACAATGAAAAAAAAAAAAGACACAATGAATAAAAAAGTCACATGCGTCCTATCCAAAAAGCAGCAAAACATGGACCACACATTGGCATAAAGTGAATAAAAAAACATACATTGTACACCTTTCAATGCCAACAACCAATAATTAAATGGTGGAGACAGTGAGAGACCTACAACAAGCACAAAAAATGTCCTAAACTGTCATATAAATAGAAAGGGAATATTGTACTCACCTTCCATTGCCTTTCCTTTCGCTATTTCCTCCCGCAGCCTGGCAAGCTCCAATTTTCTTAATGTCTCCTCCGCATCTCCATTTGATGGAGGTATTTCTTCCAAACTTGGACTTGAGCACCTGTCGTCCTCAACATTTACGGCTTCTTCTGGATTTGGGGCATCAGCGGGTTTTGGTGGTTTTTCAGAAGGATCGACTTTTGCACGTTTTGATTTTGGACTTGGGACTTTCGGTTTTCCACCCTTCAAGGCTTCCTCACGCTTTCGGGGGGCCATTCTCAAACACCGGTTGCCGGAGAGGGATGGCTTGCTCGCTCAATGTTGGATTCCTCTCTCAATGTAGCTTGTCGATTCTAAAACTAGGGTTAGGGATTTCTTTTCGATTTAGGATTTAGGGATATGTTTTCAATTTAGGATTTAGTATTTTGTTTTTTGATTTTAGGATTTCAAATTTTAATTATTTTACGATTTTTTTTTTAAATTTTCTGCAAAAAAAAAAAAAGCATATATGTAAACAGATGACTCAGATATTACTTATTGGTCCAAGTGGGCTCCGGAAATGCCACATAGGCCTTTAGATGATTCCGACCGCGCTTGAAATACAATCGCCCGGCGAAAATAGGACCAAAAAGTGACGAATTTTGATATAAGTGGACTAAAATTGAATTTATCTTCCATAGTGGACTAAAATTGGGCAGTAGCTTTCTAAGTGGACCAAAATTGAATTTTCCCCCTAATATTTACAACAGATATTAAGAAATATGTTGTCTTTTAGCGTGTTTTTGCGCTAATAGACAACTGATTTTATGCTCTGTTGTCTATTCTCATGTTTTTTCGAGAATAGACAACAACTTTAACAACACTTCATATTTGTTGCTAAAAGTGTGTTGTTTATATATTAACTATACAACTGATAATATATGTTGTTAAAAGTGTGTTGGTTTATATATTAACTATGTAATATACAACTGATAATATATGTTGTTAAAAGTGTGTTGTGACTATAAATTTATATAATTATATAATTAATATATATATATATATATATATAACATACTACAGAATGTATATATTTTGGTTTAATTTATAATATAATCTTTATTATATGACTAAGTGTGGAATTAAATCCCTCAATCATGCACATTATAATATATGAGTTTTCTAAACATAATTTAATAGAACTAATGAAAATATATACATAAGTGTTGAGAAAAAAAGATCCACCCAAAACTAATGAAAATTAAATTAATTTGAATATAAATTAATAAAACTAATCAAAAAAGAAAAAGAAAAAAGAAAAAAAAGAATTTGAAAAAAGAAGGAAAATCGAATTTGATCCAAACCCAAAATCCCCATAAAACTAATAATCTATTGATCATGTTGCCCCATTTCATTAAGTATTTGGTGTTATACTCTCCTTTAATCGGTCCTTTCCATTTTCAGATTGCTGTGGACGAAAAAGAATCCATTTTGTCTAGTGTCCCTGCTGAATTGAGAGAAAAGGGTTCAGTTCTCTATGCATCTCTCACAGATGGGGAGGTAATGTAGGACAACAGTCACACGAAACATGATAAGGTTTCTTATTATGGACGGGAGAGTCACAATTTATGTGATCAAACTAAATTTCATACCTGTGTTTCTGAGCATCTTTTGATAATCTATCTTTTGAGTCATATGCAACTTACATCATAAACATGATCACTTTTAAATCATGGTGCACTTATAAGGTTGTTAATAATGCAGAATTAAAAGTAATAATAAATTTTTTCTCTCTCTTTTTTTTTTTTTTTTGGCTTTCCAGGGTGGGCTGAAAAACCTTCTTCTAAGCATCAAGGACAAAGATGTAGACAAGGTATCAGTTGGCCTATCATCAACGCTGGATACTCTTGCACAGAATATTTACTTAGTTGAACTAACAAAATATTTTCAAGATTTCATTGAAGGATTTCATGTGAATACACTGAACAGATGCGGACTCTTTTTGATGTGTAGATATGAAGTATATTTTGGTTAGCGTGACATGTACATACTAGGTTTAAACTATCAACTAATTAGTATGCAAAACTAGTTTTGACGTATATGATATTAGTATGCACCTTTGATGCTTTGAATCATTTAGTTTCCTACATTTGCGTACTTGAAGTAGATAACTCAGTGTATATACGTTTAACTTGCTGGGAAATTAATTGAAATGTCTATAATTTTTTTGTCTTGTTGACATTTTCAAGTATTATAGATTTTTTGTAATAATATGCAGCAATTAGATATCAATGTATTGGGAAAAGAGAACTGATTAAACATGTTAAATATATAATACTTACGACAACAGATTTTACATGTTGCGGATATCTGTTGTCCAAATTACAAACAACAACAGATATTACCTGTTGTGGATATGTTGTTGTTTTTGGAAACGACAACAGATAAAATATGTTGTCTATTACAGTCGCAACAGATAGTAAGGCCTAATAATTCGAAAATTTACAACACTTCAGACAAAATAACAACAGTTAATATCAGTTGTCCTCATAGAAAACTACAACAGATTTTACGTGTTGCATATCTGTTGTCTATTAGCAACTTTTTACAACACCGCCATAGACATCAGATATTTTTCCACTTAGACAACAGATAATATCAGTTGTCTATTAGTGTATTTCTTGTAATGCTTGTAAGTGTAGATGCGGCCCCTCTCATTTTTTTTTTTTTTAAATTAGGTATATTTTATATATGTTTTATATTTATTTATAAAATATAAATTAAAACTATTTATTTTCATTAGATTTAATATTATATTATATTGAAGAATTTAAATATAAATTCTTCATACTTAAACCCATTTTTATTTTTTAATTGATTATTAAATTTATTTTAATTTCTTGATTAACAATTGTTATATTATTATTATTAATATATCCATTCTTTTGACATATTAACGTATGGAGTGATTGAAAATAACAACAACAACACTTTATTATTATTATTATTATTATTATTATTATTATTATTATTATTATTATTATTATTATTAGTTGTTTAACTATTATTTTTTTGATTTATTAGATTTGATTAACAATTGTTGATGAGCTAGATGTTATAGTTTTTATGGGAAAAATTAAATTTTAGTCCATTTAAAAAACCACTGTCTAATTTTAGTCCACCATGAAAGCGGTTTTCAATTTTAGTCCAATTAAGCCAAAAATCATCACTATTTGGTCCTTTTTTTGGCTTAATTGGACTAAAATTAAAAACTGAAAAATTGAAAACTGCTTCCATAGTGGACGAAATAATGACAAAAATGGACCAAATAGTGATGATTTTTGGCTTAATTGGACTAAAATTACAAACCACTTCCATGGTAGACGAAAATTGGACAGTGACTTTTTGAATTGACTAAAATTGAATTTAACCCTAGTTTTTATAATAGTTATAAGTTAATGTAATGTTATTTATGATTCTAATTTTGTGCTTTATCCTTAGCTAATAGAAAGATACTATGAAAATGTATCAATAATAGTAGAAAGACATTTAAAATGAATACCATTTAGAGTTATATTTTGATTTATAAGTGATACTTGTACTATTGAATTATTGTTAACATACATTTAAAATGTTATTGTTGAGTAACATACATTTAAAATTTCGATATTGGAAATATTAACAATGAAGCTATCATGCATGCAACGATGTCAAAATGTGAAAATTTGAATAGAGATGTTGAATAGAGATGCATGTAACAATTAATTCATTTTAATGTTGATTTGTTACTCGGGAAGACAATGAAGTTACCACTTCCAGAAGTTATTCATATTGTATTATATTAACTTTATAAAAATTATAACTAATTTATGATGTTATTTCTTTTTAGCCACGAGTAGAATTTCTGGGTTCGTCACCGACATGAGTTATAGGGTTATTTAAGCAAGCATAAAATTGTTGAGAACACCATAGAAGATGTTAGCCCTAGCATCATCCTCACATTCAATTCCATGATATCCTCCTTGGCTAAACATTTCCACCACATTCAAACCATTCTCTTTCAACATTTTTGCAAACGCCTTTCCTGCATCTATCAAAGGGTCTCCTTCCACACCTGTCACCATAAGCCTCCATCCTTGTTCCTTCATTTTTCGCAATATCTTCACGTTCGGATTTTTCATGGGATTCAAATACTCGATGTCGCGATCAGCCCCCATCGGAAGTGCCAACTCAGCAAATAAATCAATCTTGTATAAAGGAAGCACGGGATCATCGGCCAATCTTATCTCCGATGGGGTCCTCTCAACCCCAGCAAATAATGGTCCGTTCAATATCAGCCCTTGGATCTTCAAAGGCATAAGTTGATCAATCATTGTCACTGCAAGCACACCCACATTGTAGGTCATGTTTCCACCAGAGCTGCTTCCCATGATGAAGCACCTCGACAAATCAGCATACTCTCTCAGCCACTCTTCCTTGCTGGTTTTGATCCAGCACAAAGCTTCCAGGCCGTCCTCGTAGGCGGCAGGGAGGCGGTGCTCCGGCGCGAGGCGATAGTCCAGCGAGAGCATCACCGCCGGGGTACGGTGGACAACACCGCAGCAGAAATTGTGGAACATGGCTGAGGCTGCACTGCCCTGAATGAAGCCCGCAGGATGGAAGTAAACTATGAGGGGCAGTTTGGTTTTGGGAACGACATCGGTTTCGGGCCGGGGCAAATAGAGACGGGCCCAAGTAGGTTTGGTTGGATTGATTGGGACATCCTTGGTGAGGACAGGATTAGAGGGATCTGAAGAGGGAGGAGTGTCTGGAAGTTCAGGAGTGCCTGTACGTGTGAATGACCCATCTCCAGGGTTTATCTTAAGTCCAATCTCACCCAATCTGTCATAATTATTTCCAATATTAATGGGAGACATAGTCACATATATATATATTAAACTTCTAATATTTCTGCTCACAAGGATAGATATATAGGCAAATGCTAGTTAGCTCAATCTCTGTATATATAGAGACATTATCGTACTAAACGTAGCCCTTCTCCGTACTCAGCTGAATCTATATATGTATACTATGACATGTGTTGTCAATTTCAGTTTTATTGATATTATATTGTTATGAAAAAGTAGAGTTTTAGTCACAAATTTTGTTTTCGGAAAAAATCACTCTCTTTTTTACTGCGGTGAATGTTTGTTTTATAATAACATTGGTCGATATGTTTACTTTGAGTCACATTAGTTTGGGCAGTGATAATGTTAGTCATGTAAAATATTAATATTAATCAAGCCAAATTTAACAAATTATAATACAAGTTAACAAGAATCTGCGAAAATTATTAAGAATTTTTTAATTATTTTAAATAAGTCCAAAATAATTGAAATATAATCTGATAATTATTTGATACGTACCCTTGATAAGTACATAACAAATCTAAAAAAATTTATATAGAAAAATTTAGAAACAAATGAATAAAATAAACTTACAAATTGTAAGACTTCTCAAATAATTTTAAATATTTATTTAACATTTTTTCATTTCTTTAAATATATTATCTTGTTTGAATTTTTTTTTTCGAATTTATAAACTTATAATTTTTTTTATTGATTTGTAATTTTTTTTCCTGAGCTTTTAATTGTTTTTTATTTATATTAACAGATTTCATATATTTAATTATAGTTTCTCATTTATTAAACAAATTTTCAGATTATGATTATATTACATTTTATTTATATCAATGTTGTATGTTCTCAGGTTGGGGAGTAATAGGGAATGTTTATCTGAAAATTATTTCTTGAGGTAGGCTAATTAAAGAAAAATTTACGAAATTTGGTTTAGAGGAATAAAATTAAACTATACGAATATCATATACAGTACCATACTACCATTATTCAACACTTTTATTTGTTTGTTTTGATTAGAAATTCCCAAATTGGTAAGCCACCGCAAATTGCATTTTCTTGAGAATTTGATTATTTTAATAAAATACACAACTATGAATTATAGAACCAAAAATTGCCACCTACTCCTTAAGTACTTATTGAAGTGAAGTCAACTTACTAAAGTTAGGGCACCAAATCTATATCTATACTATATATAAAAGGAAGAAGTTGACAAATTTTACACATTTGCCACTCAATTGTAAAATTGGAGATAATTACTGATTTGCCATTGACCAATAAAAAAATTGTGGAAAAAAAAACTAAAAAAATTTGAGAATCTTATAGAACAAGCTTCATATATATTTTAAATATAATAAGTAGTCTTTTAATTTAATATATGGGTAAAATGAAATAGAGGAAATTATTTTGGATGGTATTATTATATGATTATGTCTTAATGATATAATTAAAAAATCTGAAAATAATGAAATTTAAACATTGTCAAAAATTTAAAAATTTGAAAATTTGTAATTTTAATATATAAATGTGAAAAATAGGTCCAAAAGCTAAATTTCATTTTATGAAGGGCTGCAAAATGTTTAAAAGTTTAAAAACTATTATAAAATTATTAAAAATAATAATTAAATTTGAAAGTAAGACTAATAATAATCTAATAATGTTGTGAGGTTAATCTAAAAAAAATCCACAAATAAAATTTAAAAAATAAATTCAAACATATATGCAATAGATATAATTATAAGAAAAAATATTTTAAAATGGTTTCAAAATTCTAAAAAAAAATATTGTTTTAATTGTAAAATGAATTTGAAACCTAATTTTTTTAAATATAAACTAAGTTTTTGAATAAATACAGTGTTTGTAAAATAAATCCATCTAAAAAAAATGTAGAAAATTATTTACAAATTATTAAATATAATTATAAGATATAAAGGAACAAAAATATGAATAGAACATATAAATTAACAAATATAATTAATCACTTATAATTAAAGCACACAAAACACAAAAATATTATTATTTTTTTTTTGTTATTGTCGTCGTTGTTGTTGTCATTGTCATCATCATCATCATCATTAAAAAAATACGGTTTTTTAAAAATCTCAAAATAATAAGATCTCATGAGTAATATTTTAATATAATAAATTTATTATATTATTAATAATCGTATTTATCATAATAAATAATAAACCGCGCATCGCGCGGGTATACTGCTAGTATATATAAAAACAGAATATTCTGCCAAAAATTGCTACAATAAATGTCTCATTTATTAAATATTTTCATTTTAAGAAATCATTAATAACTTTAATTTTAAATTTATTAATAAACAAATACATAAATATTAATATTTAATACATTTAATTTTATATTTATTGTATAGAAACTCAAAAGAAAAATTTAATAGATAAATTTATCTATATATTTCTATACTATAATAATAGAGGAAAAGTTTAAGATATTTACAGAGAAATACTATTTTCTCAACAAAAAAGTGTCACATCAACAATATTTTTATTTTACATTTTTTATTATTTAATCTATTCAATTTATAATATATATATATATATATATATTGTATTAGGTTATTCTTATCTATACTATATTTAAAACAGGAAAAATTTGATATATTTACTGATTTGCAACTCAATTGTAAAATTGGACATAATTACTGATTTGTCATTGACCAATAGAAAAATTGTGGAAAAAAACTAAAATTTTTTTGAGAATCTTATAGAACAAGCTTCATATATATTTTAAATATAATAAGTAGTCTTTTAATTTAATATAGGGGTAAAATGAAATAGAGGAAATTATTTTGGATGGTATTATCATATGATTACTAGTGTTTCACCCGTGCGTTGCACGGAATAAAATATTTGAAAAACATAATTATGTAGTTTGATATGTTGAAAATATTTTATGTTTAATAACTAAGTTGTAGTATATAAAAATATTTAAATTTAGCTGAATGAACAATTTAATTTATATATCTTCAATTTTTTTATTTATTTAAGATTAACGTGAATACAAAAAATTATAATGTTAAATATAATGTAAGCCTATTTGAACTAAATAGTATAGAAATAGAAGTGTGAATCAATTTACAGAATAAATTACCATTCATAAACTACAATTTTTGAAAAACTTCTTTATATACAACTACGTAGTTAGTTAGATTATTTGTTATATATTTTTTTAAACTATAGTTGGTGAGATTAAAGAGATTAAATAAAATAATATATTAACGTCATCAAATTACATTCAAACATATAAAGTATATGAGATTGTGCTTTTAATCGTGAGATTGTCTAATATATTAAATAACCAAAATAATTAATATAAGGGTTATGACTAAATTAACCTTACAATATAAATTTTAATATACATAATCTAAACTAATCGCATATATATAAGTACAAATATAATTTGATACATAAATGGAAAAACATCAATTTAGACTAAATTACAAAGGTTTCTATTAATCTAAAATCTTGGAACATTCCAATTAATATTTTAAATTATCACTTAGAAAGATTTTTCTTGTTTTGATTATAAATTTTTAAGCATATTACTTCTTTTATTTAATTCTTGAACTTTTTATCGGAATAAGAATTATATAAAATAAATAATGTGTTCATTATATTTCAAAGTAATGTAAGATTCCATTAATTTTGTCATCTATATATTTGAGTTTCAAAATCATTATTACAATATTTCACTATTAAAAAAGTTGTGAATTCAAAAAAATAATTTTATTATGGAACACAATTTTCATAAATTATAGGGCAACCGTCACAAAATAAAATGATGATAGAAAAAAGGCAAAATATTTTATGCAACTGGTGCATGGATCTAGGATCCATGCACCCGGGTCGACCCACCCCACGCGCCTTTAACGTGCGTTTTCACGCGCCCCGACGCGCTCTCACGCGCCCCCACGCGCCTGGTGGGTGCGCTCAAACCCACCAAGATTCACTTCAGGCAGTTATACCCTCATGTTATGTTAGGGTTACCCTCATGTTATGTTAGGGTTACCTTCATGTTGTGTTAGTGTTACCCCGTGTTACCCTCATGAAGGTAACCCTAACATTACATGAGGATCACTCTAACATAACATGAAGGTAAAAAACCACTGTTTTTTACCTTCATGTTATGTTAATGTTACTTTCATGTTATATTAGTGTTACCTTCATGTTATATTAGTGTTACCTTCGTTTATTTTAGATCAGTGGTTTTAAACTAAGGGTATGAAATCTGGAGATGGGGTCACATTAAGATAACGCGAAGGTAACTCTAACATAACACGAAGGTAACACTAACATAACGTGAGGGTAACGACCAAAACATGCGAAAGAAGTAAAGAGGCACGGGCTGGGCGGGCCAGCCCAGCCCATGCGCGGCCCAGTTGCACGATCACGGATCCGTGCAACTGGTGCACAGGAGAGTAACTCTAGAAAAAAAATATAAAATATTGTGAAATATCAAAGTCAAATTTTATTGTGGGAAATAATTTTCATAAATGGTGTTCTCCACGGTTCAAGTAATCAATTAGCAACAATATACATGTTGTATTTTGACACTAACCATTTTTAGTGGATTAAAACAATGGATTCGATGCAATGTATGTAGGCCTTTTTAGAACCTTATTTTGCAAATTTATTTCTAAGAATATATAATGAGTTTTTTGGGCACAAAAATACAAAATAACTATATACCTTTTACAATGTTTTTCAAGAAACAAAAACAAAATTTATCTTGCATTTTCTTAATTTTAAATCTTCAAAATCACTAATCCAAAATCAGAATCTCTCGATTCCGAATTTCTGCACAAAATATTTGAATTAGTAAACTAAAATAATATTACATGACAATAAGAATAATCAATATACAATACTAATAAAATAACACATATTGTGAATAATTCTTCTTCAAAATACAATTAACAACAACAACTTAAATCATTCAAAAAATGAACACTATGATCATTAATTATTGATGGATCCAAACTATAAATATATCCAATAAATCAATTCATACCCAAATAAATATCCAAAAAGAAGAAGAAGAAATCATCTCATCCATGAAAACATAATGTTTGGTATGCAAAATTTGAGAAATTGTGAATGGAAAAGACATGAGTGAATTCCAAGTTTATTCTCTCTTATTTATAGTGAAAAATATGCTTATTAGATATGGAATTAGTTCATTATATATGGTATGAACGTAATTGATTGTTATTGTAATTGCATAATTTTGGGTTTCTTTTTTTGGAAAATATCAAATGTATGATCTTCTATATAATTAAGTCATAAAATTTGTATTTATTTGGCAAATATATATATATATATATATATATATATATTATCATTAATTACTAATAAACTTCACATCCAAAAGATGACATAGTAAATTGATTCTTGTAAATTAATAAATTTCCATATATATAACATTTGTAATCTTTAAATAAAATAATTTTGAAAATATAGGAAAGAATTTCATATCATGATAATTTTTTAATAATTATTTTGTTTATCTTCTTAATATTTCAAATAGTTTTATCATTTTTACTATATTTCAGTTATGACACTTCTTAAATTCTTTGATATGAATAAATGATATTTAAAAATAAAATCAATGAATCAAATTGGATATTGATGCAAAATAATCAGTGAATCAAATTGGATTTTTTTTTTTCTTTCAAAAAATATGCAACATCTCTATTCGCTTTTCATTCAAAATTTATATAGAAACATGTAATTTGCTTAGCTATTTTTTTTCCTTTTTGGGAAAAGATATGGAAATACATATATAGGATTATTTTTTATGATATCAAGAAATAGTACTAAATATATAATTAATTGGATAAGAATTGCTTCGCACAATTATATTAGTAAAATCAATCAAACAATCATATTTGATCCATTAGCTTGAAATATTTTCATAATATATATCATATATAAAAGCTTCGTCTATCATATATATACACACACACATATATATGTATATATAAATGATAATAAGATTGTAAACAATTATTTAATTCATATGACATAAAATAGTTATTTAATCATAAATTAAATTGCATTATATATATAATAATAAATAACTAACATAAAATGTTATATGTGTGTCATTCAATTTAAACAATATATAGGTGTTATATACCACAATCTATCATCACTCCATATATATAATATCATGCTAATATTCTTTTCCAAATTTAACATTGAAGCATTTCAATGGGAAATCTATTTAGAAAAAGGTTTTATATATAGAGAGAGAGAGAGAGATTTCCACTAAATAGTAGCTTATTTCAAAAAAAGATGCATGATTTAGGCAAATTAATTGAATCTTTTTTAGTATAATTACAACATGATTAATATAAATTACCATATGTATAAATATATGCACATATATCTATATTATATATTTTAAGGATTTTATTCACATTAAACATCATTTATATGTACACATTATTTCCCATAAGTAGAAAGTGGTTTTAGGTGGGAAAATTCTCAACTTTCTTTTTTTTTTGGAAATGTTTGTGTTTTTATATATATAAAGATGTCTTAATGATATAATTAAAAAATCTGAAAATAATGAAATTTAAACATTGTCAAAAATTTAAAAATTTGAAAATTATTCTATACTTTTAATAAATAAATGTGAAAAATAGGTCTAAAAGCTAAATTTCATTTTATGAAGGGTTGTAAAATGTTTAAAAGTTTAAAAGCTATTATAAAATTATTAAAAATAATAATTAAATTTGAAAGTAAAACTAATAATAATTTAATAATGTTGTGAGGTTAATCTGAAAAAAATCCACAAATAACATTTAAAAATAAATTCAAACATATATGCAATATTAATTGTGTTAGATATAACTATAAGAAAAAATATTTTAAAATAGTTTCAAAATTCTAAAAAAATATATTGTTTTAAGTGTAAAATGAATTTGAAACCTAAATATTTTAAATATAAACTACGTTTTTGAATAAATACAGTGTTTGTAAAATAAATCCATCTAAAAATTAAAATGTAGAAAAGTATTTACAAATTATTAAATATAATTCTAAGATATAAATGAACAAAAATATGAATAGAACATATATATTAACAAATATAATTAATCACTTATAATTAAAGTATACAAACACAAAACTATTATTATCATTGTTTTTTTTATTGTCGACGTTGTCGTCATCATCATCATTAAAAAAATATGGATTTTTTACAAATTTCAAAATAATAAGATCTCATGAGTAATATTTTAATATAATAAATTTATTATATTATTAATAATCATATTTGTCATAATAAATAATAACCGCGCATCGCGCGGTATCTGCTAGTACATATATATGGCTAATTATTAATCCATATATTGGCCTAACTAACATTGTAAAAATTAATATTAATTCTACTCTATATATTAATTGTTGAACAGCATTAATACGATTTGCAAGACTTTTATCTCAGTACTAGCATGGCTAGGCAGTTGTTGTTGTAGCTAGGATGTTGATTGTAACTTGCAACAATTTTCTCTCACCATTTGAATGCACTGCTACATTTAATGTTCTTGTTGCAGCTATATATAAATTAATTACTTTCATTACCCCTAATTTAGGCCAATTCTTAAAACCGAACTTTTTTTCGACCTGGCAAAATAGCACTTTAACTTTACGGACTTCGCGAATTTTGCCCAAATTAAGCCCGAGGGCTCAAATCGCACGTAATGTCTCTGATTTTGGGCTTTTCAGATCGAATTGCTGATATGACTTTTAGATTTTCATTTAAATCTTTTTAATAAAACTATTATAAAAAATTCAAAAATTACGAAAGAAAACAAAGAAAAAAAACAAAAAAAATCCAGAAAGTGGAATTCTACATGGTTCTTCTATGTGGAAATATCTCCCTTTACCCAAAATTCATGGGTTAAAGAACTTTTATACTCATTTTTTAAGAAATAACTTTTTTACCCAATTTGGATAGTGAAATGTCCTTAATACCCTCAACTTAAGTTTGTATTGTTGTTCATTGCAATACATTGTAATTTAATTCAAATACACAATTTAATACATTGTATTCAAATTAAATAATGTAATGAAAGTTCAAAAAGTAATTTGGAACTCCAAAAACACCATAACCCACTTTTGCATTCACATTTTCATGTTCTCATCTCCTCCAAAGAATCATTGCAAGGCTTGACCAATTTTCTCATTTTTTCATAATCCTCATCTCCATTGAAACCTTGAAGCACGTCAAAAGCAACTGAAGTTTCATTGCAAATGGTAAGTTTCATTTCTATTTCTATGTTCTGAGTATTTAGTGATGTTTCATTGTAAACTCCTCATGAATTTTATTGTTTAAATTTCTGTTTGAAGTTAAGTTGATATACACCATATTTAATAACACAAACTATTTTGTTTTAGGTTTCAACATTATTCTTGTATGTTGATTCTGGGTAGTTCTGACTTCTGAGAATGATTCTTCACGATACGACTCCCTTATGAAGACATGTTGATATGCACGATATTTAATAGAGAGTGAATTCTTTTGTTTTACGTTGTAGTTTTTTCGCCATTGATGTTGGGTAATTTTCATTTCTGAGAATGAATGTTCACGATTTAAAATGTAATACATATTAGCGATATAAACTGATAATACGTGTTCATGATATGAAAATTTAATACGTGTTCAAGATTGTTATTTTCAAGTAATTGCTAGCAATATATATGTCTTTTTTTAATGTAATTAATTCATAAAACAAAAATTTGAACTAAATATTAATTTATTATTAATTATATTTTAATGTGAATTGAAAATTATTAATGTCATAATTAATTAGTCTAATATGATGATTTTGACACTATTAAAAATGCAACCAATAAATAATTAATTTGAATTGATAATAAATAAATAAAATAGAATATAAATTAGTGGATAATAGGACTTACATGTAATGATTAAAATGGTTTTCAAAACTTATTCAGCGTGTTAGAGATGAAAACTTCATTTTTTCAGAAGAAAACTTCAGATATGGAAGTCACAGCGTACGTGTTCACGATATGAGTAGTCGTGTTCATGATACGAGTAGTCATCGTGATCACGATATGAGTGATCGTGTTCACGATATGTGTGTATCGTGAAGATGATATAAGTATATCGTGTTCACGATACACACATGAGTCGCCGCCTTAATAAATTATTCCAGCGAGTCCAACTTGTCTTGAGTAATATTACTCGAGTCGAGTTTAAATGTGAACACAATTACTCATATCGTGAACACGACTACTCATATAGTGAACACAATGACTATTCATATCGTGAACACGACTACTCATATCGTGAACACACTGTAACATCCATATCGTGAACGTATAGTAAATGCGCAGAACATACAATTATTCACACCAGAAAATTCAGGAGGTTCACTCAATCTTCAAATCATCAAATTCAAAGTCACTCTATAACATTCAACTTTTTTCAACCTCCTTCACTCAACTTGGTTTCCATCTTGATCTGATAACCGCAACAAAATACATCTTCAGATTTACCAGCGAGATCCAAACTTTATTCTAAAATTTTCATTTGCCATTAGAGTTGAAGTGGTGAGGATTGCACATAGTGGAGTTTTTTGTATGAGAGGATATGATTGAAGTGGTTGCTATAATGGAGTTTTGGTGGATTTTTTTTATATATATAGACTTATCAAATATATCATATTAGAAGTCTCAAATGTCTCGTAGCAGTTCAGAAGCCAATCTGGAAAGTATTGGTGTGGGGAAATTAAAATATTTCACCGTTAACTTTAGACGGAAAATAACATAGTAGGCCAACATTTCTAATTTGTGGGCCACTATTAGCTCGAACCCAATCCTATAGGGCCAAAAATGAATTTTACCCGAAAGCTAACCAAACTTACTAAATACTGCAGAAGGTTAATCAAGTTCACTGCACAACAAGCTAAGTTCCAGTAAACGACAACGAACACTTAATCATCCTGGAAGATCGTTATTTCTGAATCAGTGCCCTCATCTTTCCTAAAAGGAATATTTAAAGAGGAGCCAATCAGAGAAGAACATTTGAAATGATTCAAGAGACAAGAAAGACGATTCTGCAGAAATAAACGGTGCAGTACAGCGGTGTACTAGAACGCGTAGAGAATTTGTACAAGCTAATCAACGCTGGACACCTTGCTGATCAAGAAGCTACCTCCTTCAACGGGTAGAAATTCCTGAAGCATATAAATGGATGAAGAGTGCACCTGAAACAAGATCTAAAACTCATGAGCTCTCAAGCATATTCTAAAGTTCACAAGCATTCAAATCCTTCAAATTTCAGACACTTAATCTTTCAACAGCAAGTAATCCAGCTACCTGAGCTACCTCATCAGAAGCTTGTTGCACCCCGAGTTGAAGAAGAACCATATTTTTCTTTCATAGATTGTTTTATGAGTCTTTCAGCGGAGGGTAGTTCATGCTAAGTGTTTTCACTCTTGTTAGAAGAGTAGGAGTCCTATGTGGTCTATTGTATTGGTCATTGCAAGCTACCTGTGTGGAAGGTTGCTTGTCTTGTTAGGGTGTGATTGTATTAGTAGAGTCTTTATAAACCAATCAACCTATAACAAAGTTCCTCCTATGTAAAAGGAGTAGAGTGGACATAGAGGGATTAGTCCACCCTCAAACCACTATATATCGTGCTGCCTGTTTTATCTATTTACTTATAGTTTTTTGCATTACCTTATATCTATCATACTGCATCCTGTGTTTTCAGAAAACAACATATTTCTAAGTATTTTCCGTTGTGCATAAAACTCTTTAAAGTTCATCTGCCTACTGCTTAAGCAGTAACATCGATCAGAAACAACAAGCTGAATAGCTTACTGGCGCTGCTCACTACAGGAACTTACAGTATTTGGAGTAAAAAGTTTGAAAATTTGAGAACGTTTATTCAACCCCCCTCTAAAACTTCTACCACTTAGGACCAACACTCCTCATAAAATTAAAATAAAGAAGGACCAAATCGGTGGTTTAACCGACGGTTCGAACCTCCAGTTAAACCTCCGATTTTGCGGTTTGGATATCCGAAACCAAACCGAAACCGAACCGATTAACTCCTATTCTCGGTTCCGATTTGGAACCAGAACCACATTAACCAGCGGTTCGAACCAATTCGGTTCCGGATTTTCGAGCCGTTTGGTGGTCTCTAGATGTCGTCCAACCCGAATTTTGGGGAAAAATTCAATTTTCGTTCTGTCTCATAGGTGTCGTACGATTTTAGTTCTATTAAAATCCAATTTTCAATTTTCGTCCTGTTATCGAAAAATTTGTCCAATTGAGGTCCATTTTCATCGGAATTTTCCATTTTTGATTGATTTTCGGTGAGTGTTCCACACTCACCCCCAATTCAAACTATGCGACAGATTCTCGCTGAGTGTCCAATATTTACGGATGTGACAATTACTTATGGATTTTTTTTGTGCCATGTCATCAACTGAAAAAAAATTAAGAAAAATCAATTTAAAAATGCAAAATGAAAAAGATAAAAAGAAAAGAAAAAAATTGTAAAATAAAAAACACAAAAATTGTATAGAAAGCAAATCAAAAGGGGGATTTAGAAAACCACATCATCCCTTCAAATCAAAGCCCCAATATTGAAGAAGAACCCTAACCAGCATGTTGGCCATGGCCACGATCATGGTGGACTTCTCTGTCCCCGGCGCCGGCGGCCCATACAGGAGATAGCCCGCTTCCACACCTTAATAACCTTGTTGTAGTAATCCAAGGACTATGAAAAGTACTTGACGAGATCATAGATGATCTCCTTGCTTCTTGGCTGGGTCCATGGACAGGGTATCAAACGTGGCTCGAAGATGACGTCGGTCCACAAGCTCCGACGATAGTAGTCGTAGCCGCCGCCCTTGCTGTTGGTGTAGAATTTAATTTGCAGGATTTTCTTCTTCTTCTTTTTTTTCATTTTTTGTATTTTTTTTCATTTTGCAGTCTTGTTGTTCATTTTTTTGTGTTTTTTTTTATTTTGTATTTAATCAATTTTCCTATTAATTTTTGTTTTTCTAAAATTTTTAATAGGTAATGATGTGACATCAAATAAATTGAAAATTAATTTCCACATGTGTAAATGTTGGTCACATTAGCGCCACTCTATTGCATTGTTCAAATTAGGGGTGAGTGTAGAACACTCGCCGGAAATTGGCTGGGAAGTCGAAAATTCCGGTGAAAATGGACTAAAATTGGACAATTGTTTCAATAGGATGACAAAATTGAAATTGGGATTTTAAAAGGACTAAAATAGGACGACACCTTTGGGATTGGACCAAAATTGATATTTTCCCCGAATTTTGAAACTAATTAAGGTGTAGAGTGCAATAGTAATAGTGGAGATCACAATGACATATTTTGTTTGATATGGATTGAAGAAATCGAAGTCTAAACTTTGATTAGCTCTCCTTGAGTATCCTCTTCTTACGAATCATCCTTTGTGGCTGCACAAATACTCATATGCAACCGTCTCACATGCGATGGCACTCGCGACGGTCGACCGTGTCCCAGGACACGACCGTGCACGAGTGTAGTGTATAAGTACGTCTTTTTTAATAATAAGTATGTGATTTTTCACTATAAGTATGTGATTTTTTTTCTCGCCCACGACCGTGCCCTGGGACAGACCGTGCCTCGCGTGAGCAATCTGTGGCGCACGGTTAGGTCTCAGGGCACGGTCGAGATATGTATGTGATTTTTGTCTATAAGTATATCTTTTAGTGCTATAAGTATGTGTTTCGGCGCACGGTCGACTGTGTCCCAGCACACGACCGTCCGCCAGTGCTATCGTACATGAGACGGTCTCACAGGAGTCCAATTCTTGTGGCTGTCATTTCTGCATCTAATTCGGATCTTCATTTGTTTAGGCATCTAAAAAAAGTAGTACTATTTAGGTTTGATGATAATTATTGAGTGAATTTCAATGGTAGAACTCTATGTATGACACTCAATTTTTTCACAACCAAATATTTGTTTCCAATATTTTTAGTCATCTATTGGTCAAATTTCAAAATTACTGATGTGGTTCTCGGATTTGATTGTCATGCATGATAGTTTAGTGATATTAGTGCAATTAACCCAAAATTGAATGAATTGTTGTCTATTTAATGTATAATTTAATAAAAAGCTTATTAAAGTTTTAGAACGATTTGTAAGTTCATGTTTCAGAGAGAGAAAAAGTTAATTAATGATGACTCTCTTTTTAATTAACGCATTAAAATTGACAGAATAATTAAATTAAAAATGCAAAATATAAAGTTAAATAATAAATAGAATATGTATAAATTGCAGGACATCTCCAACAATGCGCTCAATTTTTAAAAATTTAAAATTTGTATATACCAACAGTGCTTTAGAAATTTACATTAAATTATCTCAACTGTCAACCTTGTGTTGAATTCAACCCAAAATTTATCATGCGTTAAAATATTTTCTTCTATTTTTGTGGAATATTATGGAATATTCTCTTTTACTGTGCAAAATAACTCACACGACTATAGACGAATATCAATTTATGTATGAAAATAATGCAAAAGTTGCATTGTATTCTTATACACGGATGGAGAGACACTTGTGGATAGAATTTGGTTTGAAGTTTGAACTCAATTAAATACTTCATTTAGTTAATGAACAAAACTGATATGCACGCACGGATCCTAGATCCGTGCCCCTGACCCGACCCGGCGGGTAGGCCGCACCCACGTGCACCCCCACCTAATCTGGTGTGCGTGATTTAATACTATGTGATTCAGTGATAGATGTTATATACGTACTCTATAGGGGTTATATATGTACTCTATAGGTGTTATAGTTATATTATATGATTCAGTGATATGTGTTATAGTTATACTCTATGACCCTGTTTAGTTCGGGGGTTTAGGCTGGTTTAGGTTTAGAATCTAGCCTAAACCCATGTTTGGTTCGAGGGTTACAGGCCCGGGTTTAAAATTATGAGCCGGGCTTGGGCTGGATTGTTAGGCGGATTGGACTGGATTTTGCTGTGAAAATTAAACCCACCACTTTTGGTGGGTTTAGTCCAAACCGCACAATAAAGGAGCTGAAATATCGTATCTAACCTTATTGTTCATTGTGGAATGACTCTTTTGCCCTTAGTCTTGAAGATAATAACATAAATGCCCTTACATATATACCTCATTGTCCACAAACCCTACCCCTTTTCCCTTCGGCCTTTGTCGAGCTGTGCAGTAGGAACGACGACTTGGATTTGATGACGACCACTCCTCTCCTCCCAACATAGTGTTGATAGTTTTTTTAATTTTAAAAATACTAAGGATATCGGAATTATAAGAAAATTTGTAATTGAGAACGGTAATGCATGTAATAAACTATTAAAATTAGTTAAAAAAATAATAACAAATTATATAAATAATTGTATTAATACAGATACGATTCTATTAATCGGAGGTACAGATGCATGGCTAGGGGAGGAAATAGGTTAGGTTGCACACTGGGCTTTATTGTGATCATCAGCACAGGCCTCGGTTTTATTGCCCATCCTTTCTTTTTTTAGCCCGGTCTGTTTCATAGATAAGCACTGCCTAAAGCCTGTAATTTTATATTTAATATATAATCTTCATTCATAAACAATCATATAGGTTGTTAGTGCAATAAAACCAACATTATCTCTATTTACCCGTAACAAACATAATATAAATTATAGCTAAAATTTATAATTTGTCAATGCTTATATTGTCAACATACAAGAATGGACCATTCATGAGTTTATAAAATTAGGGTGATGTAACACTCCTGATAAAATTAAACATTCATTAGAATTCATGTGAACTTTAATAAGTTAATTCAACAAATTAAGTTTCTGATTACCTTATTATGATTTAGATTTAAGAAGGAAACTCAATCTAACTATAGGATTACGTTTAAAATATAAAAAAATTATATATATACAATATTATAACACCCTCAGATTAATTATTAATTAAGAATATTTTATTTTAATAAAGGAGATGAAATAAACTTTACTAACCTAAGATATCAACTAGTTTGCCACAAGTGGATTATATGTAGTAAGAGTATATTTGGTTCAACTTAAATAATGAAATGGGACTTAATGGATTTTATTATGCAATGGCCCAATTACACTTCTTTTAGCTCATTTCCTCTCTTAACCCAATACACATTAAACTTTTGCCCAATGAGATCCAATTTATATGAGGGCATTTTGTAAATAGATAGAACAAAAAAGGTAGAGTAGTAATTAAACAATCAAAAGTAAGGATAAACAAGTAATTTTACAAAAAAAAAGTCACCACCAGGTTTACACCAAAGTGGGTGGTTTACTTATCTCATCTTAACACTAAATTTGTCATTTTAAACCCAGGCGCAAGTTAAACATGGGCTTTTCAACCCACAAAGCAAATATGGGTCTACCATAATTTATATTTGGGATTTTATCAATCCAGCCCTAAAAGATAACCTATCTATCAATGCGGGTTATAAAAGATTGAAATTATTAATTTAAGATATCATAATGAAACGTAGTTAACATATTCTTTGAAGACGTTATTTTTTTTCACAAAAACTTTTATGCATCAGGTGTACGGATCCTAGATCCATGCACTTGACCCGACCCGCGCATGTACACGCTTCCACGCGCGCACGCGCTCCCACACGCCTGAGTGGATGCGCTCAAATCCACTCAAATTCGCTCGTTAAGGATACATTTTAGTTATGTTAAGGATACCTTTTAGTTATGTTAAGGATACCTTTGAAATCCTGATTCCAAATTACATACCACGTTATGTTAAGAATACATTTTAGTTATGTTAAGCATACATTTAGGTTATGTTAAGGATATCTTTAGTTATGTTAAGAATGTATTTTGGTTATATTAAGCATACCTTTAGGTTATGTTAAGAATACATTTAGGTGATGTTAATGATACCTCTGAAATCGTGATTCCAGGTTCCTTTGAAATCCTGATTGGATACCCTTAGAATTCGCTCCAGGTCACATACCTTTGCGTTATATTAAGGATACATTTAGGTTATGTTAATGATACTTTTATGTTATGTTAGAGATACCTTTGTGTACAAAATGTGTAAGACAACTATGTTATGAATAATGTATATCTAACATAACATAAAGGTATCCTTAACATAACTTAAAGGTATGTCTGACGTAAAGTAAATGTATGAAATTTGGGTATAAATGTATCCTTAACATAACCTAAAGGTATCCCTTAATATTACCTAAAGGTATCCTTAACATAACCTAAAAGTATGTCTAACTTAACGTAAATGTATGAAATTTGGGCATAAAGATATTTTTAACATAACCTATTCTTACACATTATATAAATATATCCTTAACATAAGTAAAAGTCATGACCAAAATTGAAAAAAAATAATCGGAAAAAAAAAGAAGCGAGTCGGGCAACCCGGATCCGACCCGGTTGCATGGATCTAAGATCCATGCACCTGATGCACAAGAGACTTACTTATTTTTTTTATCTCTCTTAGCTGATGTGACTCTCAAATCATGCTTACATCTCTCTCACACAGCTAATGTGACTCTCAAATCATGCTTCCCTAACCATCACATCTATGTAGATAAAATATATGGAAAAAAAATATCCATTTCTTTTATTACTTATTATATTCGAAAAAATATCTAATTAAATACAAATTTGACTGATTTTTATATACTTTCAATACACATTTCAATTTAATTGCTATTATATATATATATATATATATATTTAAATGATATCAATCAACAAAAAATATTATCACGCAAATATTTTTTCGATATATATTTTCAACAAAAATAATTATTGTCAAGTTATTGATATTATATAAAATACAATATTTCAAAATATTAATATTAATTATAGATTGTCCATATATATTATTGTACATAAATCAATAACGAAAAAAATGTAAATAAATCAATATTATCATACTGTTATTATTTATCAATATATATTATTGTACAAAAATTAATATTACAAAATATGGATATTAATTGCGGATAATTGATCGACATTATTGGGACAAAAACCCATCACAAAATGTCGATTTATATATATATATATATATATTGATACAATATCACAAAATATCATCGAATCGAATAAAAATAGCAATAATACTATCAAATTACACTATGAGATAAGTCAGAATCATGAATCTTTGATTCTCAAATCTATCAAAGATCCTACCGTACCTACTTCGGGTAATGGTCATTAACTTCATCTAATTAAGCACCATAACCATATAAAAATCCATCAAAGATCCTACGGTACCTACTTCAGGAAACGGTCATTAAACTTTCGGAAAGGTTCATTAACTTCATCTAATTAAGCATCCATAACCATATAAACCAAGGGATTTGATAGTTTTATTGATATTTTTATTCGATTCAATGATATTTTGTGATATTGTATCAATATAATGTATTAACGATTTGTGATATTGGTTTTTTGGTTATCCACAATTAATATTGATATTTGGATATTAATTTTTGTTCAACAATATATATCCTCAAATAACAACATGATAATATTGATATATTTAAAGAAAAAATTGTTATTCATTTATGCACAATAATATATATATATATGGACAGTCTATAATTAATATCAATATTTTGCAATATTATATTTTATATAATATCAATAACTTGACGATAATTATTTTTGTTGAAATTATGTATAGAAAAAATAATTGTGTGATAATATATTTTACTGATTGATATTATTTAAATATATATAATAGTAATTAGATTGAAATGTGAATTGGAAGTATATAAAAACAAGTCAATTTTGTATTTAATTAGATATTTTATCGAAAACAATATATAATAAAAGAAATAGATATTTGTTTTTCTTATTTTTATTTACGTGGGATGTGATATCCAGCTAAACATGATCCGTAGAATATGTTAACGGCATTTCATTATGATATCTTAATAGTTTTCAATCTTTCAAACCTTGGATTGATAATTTTTTTCTTTCATAACCCGCATTGATAGATAAATTATTTTTGGGATCGGGATAGATAAAATCTCTTTATATTTCTAGACCCAACTAATCAAGCAAAGCAAACATGTCCTAAGGAAAGATTAAACTATTCTCTCTTTGTAATGCCCCGTTTTTTTTTTTTAAATCATGTTTTCTTGCTTTGGCGTTACTTATATTAAAAATAAACCCTTTCAGTACTAATAAAGAAAACTAAATTCTGAAAATAACTGTAAAATATTATTCCATGAAGCATTGGTATGAAATACGAATTTTTGGAAAATGCAGCGGAAACGATTTTCTTGAAATTCCTTTCTTTACAAACAAATTTGTTATACAATAAAAAGAGCGATAAAATAAACATTTACATAAATAAATATGTTTGTAATTTATAATTATAAAATTCTTTATTAAAATCTTCCACGACCTTAATAATATCGGCTATCGGCATTCACTGCTCGCACGCCACGTTCTGGTTACTTTAAGCTGAAAACATTTTTACACATAGGGGTGAGTGTCAGAAAACACTCAGTGGGGTTCATTTGTACGGTAGAGGGGATACATATTGTACACGTAGCCATATCATTAAAACAAATCACATTGTGGACTCCCGAGTAGTCCCTTGCAAACCTTTGAATAGGTTTCCGAAGGAAAGCCTATCGGAGCCCCAAGCCGACTCCATTGGGTTTTTACACCCCTGTTGTTGGGTTTCCGAAGAATACCCCTGTTGCTGGGTTTCCGAAGAATATCCCTATAGATGGGTTTCCGAAGAATACCCTACTTGGCGTAGAAAGCGCATGCGCATTTAGATTTCACATAATGGATCTCACATAACACATAGTACACATTAATCACATTCACGTAGGTTCATATAATTCACGACTGCAAATTGGCAAACAAATCCCTTTACATGTATTGGTTTCTAAAGAAACCTCTCTTGTACGGGTATTATCCCGACTTTTCATCATGTGAAATCAATTGCATTTGTATTCCCTGAAATCGTTAACCTTTCGAAAACATATAATTTACTCAAAAATCAATCATATAGTAATGACATTCAACTTGAAATAGACTTCACATGAATATCGAAATTAAAGTCACATAGTGCATATAAATTCATATAATAAATTGTATAATTAAAAATGCATTTGTTTGATAAGATTTTACCCCCACCTTCAGAAGTTGTGCTTGTAAAGCCCTTCGTCCTATTTTCTTAGTCATGTCTTCTGTTCGTATTTCCTGAATCAGAGGCTTGCAACTAGCATCTCTATGGCCGTCTAAACAGCTTCTCGTTCATATTCCTTCAGAGTATAAAATTCACCTTAATGTTTGACTTATTATCTGTAGTGAAATAAACCTAAAATTAATTTCTTTGAATAAAGTTAATAATCGGCATTTCCAAAACTAGGATTTAACTGGAGAACTAGTGTTTCGTATGTAGGGTTTGTGGCTAACGAACCCTAGTAGACTTTCGTTCGTAGACGTGAAAACTCTACAGGTTCACATATTTAGAAATACATTTTCTAAATTTGTTGGAAACAAGAATATATTTAGTTTGAAGAAAACAGACTTTATTATAAAATTCAATATAAATCGTACTAAGAGTACTCCAAAATTAGCATACTAAATTTCTATACGTACCTAAGAAGCAGATCTAAAACATATTAAAAGACTATAGATAAATTTGAAAGGTATAATTCCTGGTATTTATCTCAGTTAAGCTTAAAAATCGGAATGCTTTTGTGGCAAAAGAGGGTCATATTCGAAAAATCATAATAAATTGAATATAACTCCAAATCTTATGAAATTTAACGGATATATTCTTCACTTCCTATATTTGAATGTGTTAAAAGGATTCGTTCTAATTCAATCTCTATAATATCCAGTAATTTCCAGAAATCGTTGGGATTTAATATGATTTATGTATATTTGGAGTGTACTATGTAGTCTTAAAGTGTTTCGGGGGTTGAAGCCTTATACTACCTCCGTCCCAGGTTATTTTGTCTACTTTGACCGGCACGGAACCTAAGAAAAAATTGTTTGACTTTAATGTGATGTGTTATTTTAATATTTTTGAGTGTCAATTTTGTAATAATGTGTGCTTTTTGATTACAAAAGTTGTAAAATGAAAGAAATTGAGGGGTAAGGAAGTAAATTTTTCTTTGCCATTTTTTTGGCTGGCAAAATAAGATAGGACAAACAAAAATGGAAAGTAGGTAAAATAGAGCGGGACGGAGGGAGTACATTTTAGGTGTCAAAAAAATGCAATGCATATAGATGCTAATTGATTAGATATTAATAATGGTGAAGAATGCTATAAACTTATCAAATTTAAATGGAGTACCCTTGCACTTTCAAGCTCTTTCTTGCCACTGCCACTACATAGTCGCAGTCCGACTCAGTCCGATCATGGCCGACAACAAAACGTCGTCGACGAGCCACGTCACAGCGCACCGTATCCAAAACAGCAACCGCACACACGCATTCATAACCGTGCACACACCAAAACACAAGCAAAACGGCACTACGAACACAACTCCCATCATCACCACACCCAACTCACAACACCACCGCCAATACACAAATAACCACCCAGCGCCGAATCCAATACAACGTTTTCAGATATCTCAATTCATCAAATTTCAAACAAGAGAGCAGGGAATCGAAGGGAGAAGGGAGACAAAAATCAGAGAAAACCGAGACAAAAGAGAGCAAGAGAAAGGCAGAGGTGGCGGCGGCTGCTGCCTCCACCGCACGCCGTGAGTCGCCATGGCCGGCGACAGCAATTCACCAACGAGCCACAATACGGACAACAATAACATGTATACGAGCGCAACACACATAAGCAACCGACTCTACGATACACCCACGACGCTGCCACCAACCGCCGCTGCAGGCGTCGCTCGACCATCGGCGGCGGCAGCAGTCCCAAGGAAGAAAAAGGGAGAAGGACAGGGGGGAGAGGAGCAGAGCAGCCACTCCTCATCTCCCAAAAACTCGTCGGCGGCACTTCTGTTTGCCGCCCAACCCGCCACGGCGACGGCCCTTCTCACTGCCCAAAACGCGACGGCGGCTGAGAAAACCAGGAGAAGGGATGAGAGAAATACGAAGAGAAGAGAAGAGTGAAAAGGGTAATCCGGGACAAGGAACCCGCGGTTCTCCGACGGTGGCCGAGACGGCCTTGAGAGAGAGAGATCGAGGAGAGAGAATCTGAAGAGGAGTTCCCTTTTCTTTTTCCATCCAGTACAATAGATACGAGGAGGTGAGAGAGAAAGATGAGAGTGAGATAGATCAGATAGAGAGATGAGAGAGAGTATGATGTGTGAGATATGATGTGTGAGATGAAATGGGAGATGTGTCACCCATTGGAGGGGTGAGGACCCTTTCCACAATATTAAAACGTATCTAGTTTCGAATTACGAATTGAGCCGGGAATTATACTTTCTTTGGTCGTGATTTAATTATACATTGAATTTAATTATTTACGATATTACTTATTTGGTCGACATTTATTTTACATATGGGTTACAATAATTAGATCTCGTATAAAAATTATCAATCGAGACCAACCCCATTAATTAAAATTGGATATATCAAACAATTTAATTATATATATAATTTACAAATTAATCGATATCTTGGATCATTATTAACGGTATATTTTATCTCTTTCATCAATTTAAAATAGTCGTAATTAATAATTAAATTTAGATTATCATAATAGTGTATTGAAATATTTTGTACGTAACCCCATTGTCAAAAATTGATTTTTCCAACTCAAACCTAAATTACTATAAGATGAATCGAAACTTAATTTCTTGACTTAATTATTATATTTTTTATGAATTCTAATTATAGATTAATTTTATTTGGGGTGTTACACTCTTATTGAAACTTTTGATCACTCAATCCCTTCTCTCTCCTCATAAGATTTGGACACATAGTCTACTTAGAAAGGACACTCACCCACCATCCACTTTGTAGATGTGTATTTTAGGTTTAAAAAAAAAGGATTTGAAAAGAAAAAATGAAAAAGTGCTTTCCCTTCTCTCTCTTTTTCATCCACTTTCTCTCTTACCGGGACCGCCACCACCACCTGCACTGCTGCCACTTCACCCTCTTTTTCCGGTGGATTCTTTTGATCAACTTGTACACATAGGCCTGTTGATTCTGGAACCGGGTTTAGTTTTATGGGAATCGTAGGATTCAGTATCGAACCGGGTCTTTATAAGTTTCTGAAGATGCATAGACCTAATTATGGGGAATTAGGGTTTTTACGCAAATTCGATTCTTGTAATTGATTGTTTGTTAGCGTTTGTTTCGATCACTTAACTGAGGGCTATTGTTCATGTATAAAAGTTCACAATTAATTACTAGAATCATTCGTTAAATCATCAAGTTTAGTGAGAGTGTGAGCACATAGTAGAACTTAGGGTTCTTGAGTGAAGTGAGTGATTTGTAATCGGATTTTCTCTCTCGATTCTTAGAGGATTTGCTTGGTTCTTGTTGCAGTGGATGTAGGCTCAAGTGGTAGAGCCGAACCACTATAAATCTTGGTGTCATTTCTTGTTTTGATCGTTGTTTGATTGTTTTGAACTAAGGTGCGCAGTTTAGGGTTTTGTACTTGTGTTTTGGTATTTTCTTGATTGTGTTTTAGGAATCCAGGTTGAATTCTCGTGGTCTGAATTAACAAGTGGCGCCATTTGTGGGAAGACAACACCGAGATGACTGGGATGAAGCTCGATATAGAGAAATTTGCAGGGGTTGAGGATTTCAACCTTTGTGGAGGTGAAAATAAAGACACTTCTTGTTCAGAACGGTTGGGAAGAAACTCTGCAGGAAGATGATGATGCTTCATCATCTGAATTGGCTTAGGAGAGACTTGAGATTGCCAAGAAAGCAAGGAGTGAGATCATTTTGTGTCTAAGTGGGACAACACTTAGAGAAGTTTGCAAGGAAACCACTGCATGCTCAATGTGGAAGAACTTAGATACTCTCTACATGAAAAAAACTCTGGTAAATCGATTGTATCTGAAACAAAAGTTGATCTCCTTCAAGATATCAAATGAAAAGAATATTTTGGAGAAATTGAATGAGTTCACAAGATTGTAGGCAATCTAGAAACATAGATGAGAAGTAAAAGGATGATACAAAGCTCTGCTCCTTCTAAATTCACTACCTAAACCTCTGGAACATTTCAGAGACAAACTCGTCTATGGGAAAACCACTCATCTAACTTTAAAGGAAGTCCAAATGTCTATAAGAACCAAGATGATTTCAGGCACTACTGAGACTAAGATTCAACCTCAATGAAAGGGCTTGAATGTGAGGTTTAAAAGAAACAAGAAGGCAAACCCCAACAAGAAGCCTCAGTAGAAGAACACTCAGTCTGATCAGAAGTAAAATAAGGAACCTGTGGAAACAAGGAAGTGCTATTCTTATCACAAGTTTGTACACCTAAAGAAGAATTGCCCTGAGTGCAAGAAGAATCAACTAACCAACAACAGGTTGCAGTGGCTGAGCAATGATATGATAGTGCAGACATGCTATGCATCATCAACACTTAGCTCAAGTGTGATTGTATGCTTGACTCAGGCTGCTCATTTCACATGTGCCCTATCAAGAGTTAGTTATGTGATTTGAAACTGGAAGAATGAGTGTTGGTATTACTTGGGAATAAGCTTGCAAAGTATCTGGAATTGGAAGTGTAAAGCTCAAGATGCTTGATGGAAGAATCAAAATCCTTTCAAATGTAAAGTATATCCCCAATCTTAAGAGAAATTTAATATCCTTAGGTGTATTAACCACTGTTGGCTATGAGTTCAAGTCGAATGGTGATCAACTACTAGTCTCAAAAGGCTCAGATGTGGTCATAAAATGAAAGAAAACCAATGACTTATACACACTAATTGGATCCATTGTCACTGGAGAAAATGGTGTAATCATGAGCAAATAAGAGGCTGATCTCTAGCACAAGAGATTAGGACATCTTGGGGACAAAGCCTTGCAAATTCTAGCTAAAGCTAATCTTTTAGGTGGAGCTCAAATTGTTAAATTGGATAAATATGAACCATGCATTCTTGGAAACAAAGAAGACTCCATTTCCAGCAGCTCAACACAATACACAAGGAATCCTAGAGTACATTCACTCTGATATCTGGGGACCTGCTAGAACAGAGTCTCATGGTGGAGGTAAGTACTACTTAACTTCCATTGATGATTATTCTAGGACAGTCTGGGTATATATCTTAAAGCATAAGAATAAAGCTCTGGATAAATTCAAGGAATGGATCACATTGATGGAAAATAAGTCTGGTAAGAAAGTTAAAAACCTAAAAACTGACAATGACTTAAAATATATGCCTGAAGAATTCCAGGTTACTGCAAGGAAAAGGGAATTCAGAGACATAGAACAATGCTCTCAACACCCAAACAAAATAGAGTAGCTGAAAAGATGAATAGAACACTGCTAGAAAGGGTAAGGTGTATGTTCTGATGGCAAATTACTTAAAAGCTTCTAAGGAGAAGTTGTGGCTACTGCATCAGTATTGATCAACAAAAGCCCTTCCTCAACTCTTAATTTCAAAACTCTAGATGAGGTATGGTATGACAAGTCTTCAAATTTTCATTAAATGTGTTTGGATGTTTGTGTTATGCTCACATAAGGCAAGACAAACTGGAGCAAAGGACAGTCAAGTGCATACTCATAAATTATCCAACATGAATAAATGGTACATGCTATGGTCTTTGGAGGGTAATAACCATCAAAGGTGCTTTGTGAGTAGAGATGTAACTTTCAGAGAGTCAATCATGGGCTATAAACATGAAGCTACTCAGACTGAAGATGATACATCAGTCCAGGTGGAACTACTGGATCAAAACCATCCAAACACTTCTGGAAATCAATAAGTAGATGAACCTCAAAAAGAGGAGGAAAAATCTGAGGATCAAGGGGATGATCAAACTGAATAGATCACAAATGCAACAGATAATCTCACTACTCAATACAACCTGGCTAGAGAAAGAGAGAAAAAGGTAATCCACCCTCCAAATAAGTATGGCAAGCTGATTTTGTGTCTTATGCTCTCTCTGTTTTGAGGATATAGAATATGAGGAATCAAGGAATTTCCAAGCGGCTATCAAATCAGAGGACAGAGATAGGTGGATGCAAGTTATGCATGAGGAACTTATGTCCTTGGAGAAGAATAAAACATGGTTGATGGTGAAGAAACCAGCTAGATCCAAGGTCATTAACAGCAAATGGATTTTCAAAAGAAAAGTTGAAGTCATAAGCTCTGAGAAGGTGAGATTTAAAGAAAGGCTAGTTGCAAAAAGATTCCCCCAAAGAGAGTGTATTGATTTCAATGAAATATTCTCTCATGTTGTCAAACATGTTTCTATAAGAATTTTTCTAGCTCTAGCAGTTCAATATGATTTGTTCTTGCATCAGTTAGATGTTAAGATTGTTAATTTTATTTCTGCAAGATGTATGATTAAAGACTAAAATTTATCACTACAAGCTAAAATTTATCATTTTTCTAAAACAATTTCAAAATATAAATATCAATACAATTAAACCACTCATTAAGAATATCAGTTCAACATCAAATACCATGAAATCAAATTTAGTCTTTAATCATACATCTTGGAACTTAAGAAATAGGGTTTGAGTTTTATTGCCAAAGTTTCAATTTCAATTTGCAATTTTAAATATTAAATTATTATATGATTGAAAAGGAGTCGTGATTACTTGGAGTTATGATTTTTTTTTGGTATATTAACTAAATTATATATACATATATATTAAATATATAACAGATATTAAACGGGGAATGGGTGAATCCCTATTTCATATAAATGGAGCTGGTTTTGGGGTTAGAGATATATTTTTATTATAAATGAACAAATATCATTCTCATAATTTCTAAATTATGATTTACTGTTACAAGTCCATTTCCCGATTTGACTAGAGAATCTCTGTCTCATTAACATTGATACCCAATGAGAATGTTTCCCCTTAGGAAAATTGTCACCCCTAATAATATATTATCTATATGTATAAAAGAAGGACCAAGAGTATCATATGTCACTCATACATTGCTTGAAAATTAAATGTACATGTTAAGTGTTCTTTTCCTTTTTTTTTTTTTTAACAATTTATCTTTTATATATATTATTAGTATTATTAAATACTATGCATGTAATGTTCTTAAGATTACAAATTTTTTATTATCTTTATCTATATAAAATAATTACCAAGAGTGTACTGTCACATGACACTCATGCAATGCTTGAAGAATAAATTCTCATATTAAGTGTTTTCTCTTTTCTATTTTTTTATAAATAAATTGTCATATAATTATACATGTCTTTTAAATATATATATATATATATATAAATTACTATATAGATAAGTATAAAGTTTATAATATTGAAAGAATTTATATATATATATATATATATATATATATAGGACCAAGAGTGTCACATGTCACTCGTACAATGCTTGAATATTAAATGTACATGTTAAGTGTTCTTTTCCATTTTTTTTTTACAATTTGTTTTATAATTATATATGCCTTTTAAATTATTATTATTATTATTATTATTATTATTATTATTATTATTATTATTATTATTATTATTATTATTATTATTATTATTATTATTATTATTATTACTATTATTATTATTAAATACTATATGCATGTAACGTTATTAAGATTACAAATTTTTTATTATCTTTATCTATATAAAAGAAATACCAAGAGTGCCACATGATGACACTCAATACTTGAACAACAAATTCTCATATTAAGTGTTTTCTCTTTTCTTTCTTTTTATAAATAAATTGTCTTATAATTATACATGTCTTATATACATGTCTTATATATATATATATATATATATATATATATATATTACTATATAGATAGGTAAAAAGTTTATAATATTGAAAGAAATCATTGATAATTTTTTAATATTTTAAAAATATATTTAAAAATATGTTTTATTCTAGTAGTTAAAAAATATATTTAAAAAAGTTACATTATATTTAATATTAATTTAGATGATAGATAAAATAAAAAAATCATAAATATTTTTGCAATAAAAGTTGTTCAAAATTTTTATTTTACTAAATTCAATTTATTTAAACCTTATACTACTTAGATTATATTCTTAACCAAGCTTTTATTTGTTTATTTATTTATTTTGCCATTTAAAAAATTCAAGAAATAATAACAATATAATATTGAACTTTAGCTAGCCCAAATAGTTTGATGTGGATTTGATTATTCATAGTGTTCAAATTTAGGTGAAATATATTGAATGATGCTTATGTTAATAGTTTGCAATTTGAAATTTGAATTTTTGGCTTCATAATCAATTGTTTTTTAGTGCCTTATTTCCTCCTAATCTATATGTATCTGGTCCTTCCTATTAAGAAGTGATGATTTGCTTATATGGTGTTTGAGAATGATGATTTCATTGTGTTTTCCATGTCTTTAATAAGTAAGTATGGTTATCTAATGACTTCAAATTTTATATTACTAAAAAAAATGACTAAATGATTTAGAAATGTTGACTAAATTTATGTAAATAACATATGCTAGGCTTCAATATAGGAATTATTAGCATATCGAAATCTGTTAAATTTAAAATTTTAAACAAAAAATATTATAAATAAAAATGAACAACACTCTAGTAAAAATGAGTTGGCTTATTGAAAAATTCAAACTTTACATTTAAACTTATTAATTTTTGAATAATTGATAGTTTATTTTATTGAATTTGTGTTTTAAAATAAATTATCAAATTTGTTTGTGAAATTCTAAGTTTCATTTTTTTTTTATTTAAATGAAAAGAAAATTTGAGGATTGTTATAGATGGGCAAACTTATAAAAACAAAATGATGGGTGAGTTGAAGATATAATAGACATATAATAAATAAATAAAAATATTTATGATCCTTCACAAATACAACATATATTCCAACAATGACATAATATTTTGATTATATCAGATTATATTTAATGTTGCTATACATATTACACAAATCATAAATTTAATTTCATTTTGTATAATCTCGTAGTATTTAATTTTATTATTATTATTTTTTGTATAATCCCGTGTATTACACGGGCCTTACACTAGTACCAATATATATATATATATATATATATAATTTACTATTGATACTGAAAAACAACATTACACTCAATGCAGACATGAGATAAAATAAAAATATGATAAGTATCATCGACAATGGGCGTAAAATGTACATACAAGGTCGCCTACATCAAATCTTCATATATACTAAAAGAATAACCATTAGAGAATAGGTGTCACTCTATGGTTATTCCAAATTTTCACTCATTTTTTCAATTTTGTATATTTCTTTAATTTATAATTTAATTCAATTAGTTCTTTCAATGCATAATAATGGCTAACAATTTGTAACCTATAAAATTTAGTAAATTAATGAAAAAAAAATTGATTGCTAATTAATAAATGTTAATAATAAAACTTTGATGAATATATGTTAATACTAATGTACATAAAATTAAATATTAATATAAAATGAGATGTTAATTTATGTTAGTACAAATGAACCTCATTTTACTTTAGTATTAATTTAAAATATGACTAAAGTATATGTTTTCCCTACAAATTGACAATACAAATAACTTTTAAGCCATGTAAATATAAAATTAATTTTTAATAAGTAACATTTTTTTATGTAACATGTGTATTCAATACATTATTATTTCTTACTCAAAACTTATTGCATTTTTATATTAGTTTTTTAATAATATTAATTATAGAAAATCTCATGCTAGTTAAAAAGAAATTAAAAGAAAGCCAAGATAGCCTATAATGAAGGCGACACTACAAATAAAAGAATAAAAAAATAGGAAACACAAGAGCCGCCATAGCACAAGCGACTTCACCTATTTTGATAATAGTGTTGAAAAGCAAAATAAATTATCATTTTTGTTTTTTTTTACAGTATTTTTCATTAATAAAGAGAGTAAGTCTCGTGTGAAATCGTCTCACGAATAATTTCTATATAAGACATGTCAATCCATGATCCACACTTTACAATTCACATATAATTCATGAATATGAGTTTGATTATCCGTCTCACGAAAAAATCATCCAAGAGACCGTCTCACGCAAGTTCAGCGTTTATTTATTAATAGCAAAGATAATAGTATAATATTTTTCAGACTTTTAATTCTACGAAAAAATTATATACCCTTGGAGTATATAGGGACACGATTTAGATGTCATATACATGTTCTTCAAATATTATATATATATATATATATACTCTTATGTTGTTATGTTTTTTGATGTTACACATATACTGTACAGGTATCACATGTATATTAATATTTAAAGAGTATACACATGATACATATAGAATATTTTTATATATATAAAAACACAAACATTTCCTAAAATAGTAATGTGAAAATTTTCCCGCCAAAAACATCATGCCAAAATTGGAAATATTTTTTTTAAAATAAATGATAAATGATATTTATTTTCTATTAATAGATAAATAGATACTATATATATAAAGAATGTGAATAAAAATGTGATATTGTTTGATGATGTATACATATAAGGAAGTGATATGAAAATAAACATTCATACATATTTATCTATATCGTAAGTCAACTTTAATTATTAAATTTCAATTGATATAATTAATATATTTTATGTAATGTTAATTGGTAAAATCAATAAAAACAATATAAAAATATTTAATTTATTCACTATTAGTCAATGTATGAATAATATATATGATAAAATTTAGGTCACTATGCAATGATAAAATATACTCCCTCCGTCCCTGCTAACTTTGTCTACTTTCCATTTTTGTTTGTCCCATCTTATTTTGTCAGCCCAAAAATGACAAAAAAAAATTTACTCTCTTACTCATCCATTTCTTTCATTTTACTTATTTTACACTCAAAAAGCACACATTAATTACAAAATTGCCACTCAAAAACATTAAAATAACACATCATATCAAAGTCAACCGTTTTTTCTTAAGATCCGTGTCGGTCAACCTAGGCAAAGTTAGCCGGGACGGAGGGAGTATGATTTAATATGGATATAAATAATATATATTTATATGATTCACTCCAATATAAAATGATATAATATTTTTATCTTTATATATATATAACCAAAAACGTTTCCTAAAACAATTTTCCCGGCTAACCCCCTCCCCCACTAAATTTGGAAAACAATGCTAGCATGATATTATATATATGGAAAGATAATATATTATGGTAACACATATATTATATGTTTTAGTTGATTGACATTTATTTCACATTTATCCCATTCTGAATATAGAAAATTAAAGTATTAGTTAATTTATAATATAAATATAGTATGAGATTTTATCTTAATTTAAATCTTATACTAAAATATTACATATATTATCATAAAAACAATTGTATTTGTATTAAAGATCATATAAATAAACATACTCATAAATATGGAATGCAAATAAGTTGAAATAGTCAAGTCCACATTAATTTGGTCATCAATTATGTCAATTTTGCATGCATAATTAATAGACTTTCCAACAATACTTAAATTTGTGTGTTTTTTAATTCGAAATTGGGTGATATTACATATTTCTTGAAAACAAACAAAAGTATAGTAGTATTACACGTCTCTCATTTGGAAAAATTAGACTTACATATTTTTTGGAAAAAAAAAACGAAAAATTCAATTTCATTCCTTGATTTTTGGCATAAATATCCAATTTGATTCATTGATTTTTTTTTATATTATCCTTTATTCATCTCAAAGAATTTAACAAGTCTCATGACCGAAAAATAGTAAAAATGATAAGACCAATAAAATACTAAAAAGATTAATCAATATAATTATTAAGAAAAAAAATCATCATATGAAATTTTTTCCTACATTTCTAGAATTATATATCTTATTTAAACATCACAAATGTCATTATATATGGAAGACTATTAATTTATGAGAATCAATTTATTATGTCATATTTTGGATGTGGAATGTTTATTAATTTTTAAGATAATATAATATTGTATTCAGTCGAATAAATGTATATTTTTTAACTTATATAAAAGATCTAAAATTTGATATTTTTTAAAAGGCAACCTAAAATTATGTAATCACAATATTAATCAATTATGATCATATCATAAATAATGCACTAATTCTATATTTAATCATATCATCCACTATAGATATGAGAGAATAAACTTGGAATTCACTCACACCTTTTCAATTCACAATTTCTCAAATTCTGCATTCCAAACATTATGTTTTCTTGGATTAGTGGATTGTTTCTTCTTCTTTATGTATATTTATTTGGTTACAAATTGATTTCCGAGATACTTGTAGTTTGGATCAATAATTAATGACCATAGTGTTCATTTTTAATGATTTAAATTATTGTTATTTGTAATTTGAAGAAGAACAATTCAGAATATGTACTATATTAGTAGTATTGTATATTGGTTATTCTTATTATTATGTAATATTATATTATAGATTTAAAATTAGTACACTACAAGATAAATTTCATTTTTGTTTTTGTTTTTTAAGATCATTGTCAAAAATACTGATCTTATATTTCAAATATTGTCAAGAATAAATTTCATTATTCTTGGAAATAAGTTTTTGAAATAAAGTGCTAAAATAGTTATACATAGATTGCATCAAATCCATTGTTTAATTCAACTAAAAATGCTTAGTATCAAAATACAACGTTTATATATATTTATTGTTAATTGAATACTTTGAATTGTGAAGGACACGATTCAAGAAAATTGTTTTCCATAGTAAAATTGACTTTGATGTTTCACAATATTTTGTATTTTTTTTCCATCATTATTTTATATTGTGATGGTTGCTCTATAATTTATGAAAATCATTTTTCATAATAAAATTATTTCATCAAATTCACAAGTTTTTTTAATAGTGAAATATTGTAAAAATTATTCTGAAAAATTCAAATATATAAATATATCACTTAAATTTATTCTATTAAATTTATATATTATTATTTTAAATTACAAATATTTATACTTATATTTTAAAAAAATTTAATCACGTGCATTGCACGGACACAAAACTAGTATATGTAAAACCATTATATATATAATACTTATAAAGTACTATCTCCGTCCCGGTTATCTTTGCCACCTTTGACCGGCACGAATTCTAAGAAAAAACTGTTGACTTTGATGTGATGTGTTATTTTAATGTTTTTGAGTGGCAGTTTTGTAATTAATGTGTGCTTTTTGAGTGTAAAGTAGTAAAATGTTGACTTTTTTTGTTGCCATTTTTGGGTTGACAAAGTTAGTTGGGACGTCCAAAAACGGAAAGTAGACAAAGATAAGCGGGACGGAGGGAGTATATCGATAACATCGTGTCATGATTAACTTGGTTTAACTTGTCCACGTTTGCTCTTACTCAAAAGCAGTGGTCCAAGGTGGTCATCGCCACTCAACACACAGCTATGCTAACAGATTTTCAAGTTTTTGGATTGAAGGAGAAGATTTCCATTTTCAAGGGGTCACAAGAAATTCGAAGAAATCCATTGAAATCCCAAACCTATAATCTAAAACCCTCCAATTTTTCCATGGCCCAAAATGCATCTTCATCGGTTTCCCCATTGAAATGCAGCGGCAACGGTGAAGAACAAATTCTAACGAAGAAACCCACGTTTCATCCTCACAGTTTGGACCCAAATTTGATTCAGAAAATTGCGTATGATGCTTTGGTTTGGAGTTCTCTTCATGGGCTTGTTGTTGGAGACAGGGCTTCGCAGGTTGATATAGATTGGATTTCCCATGGTTTTGATTTGGATTTCTGTTTCTGATTAAATGCTAAGATATGATGTTTCAATTTATGTAAAGAAATGTTTTTTTTTTTTTTTCGTATTTTCTGTTCTTTGTTGATCAATTTAGGTGTGAATTTCCCAAACTCCCCTTCCCTAGAGGATTACTCTAATTAAAGTTTAATCAGTGTTGATCTTGTGGTGAGAAATTTGCTGGATGATGCACTTGGAATAATCATATGTCTTGATTAGTTTTCACTTCAGAATTTAGTTGGATAGGAGCCTTATTAATGTTTAATCTAACTTAATAATAGAATCTTTCAAATTGAGAAGTGGAAAACTTATTATAGTCAGGATGTATGAGCTCAATTATATGTTCATAATTCTTGATTTGTCTGAATTTGAAGAATTCAGGAAAATTTCCGGGTGTGGGAATGGTACACGCGCCTATCTCCTTGTTGCCTATACCATTTCCTGAAAGATGTTGGAAAGAAGCTTGTGAAGTAGCTCCCATATTCAATGAACTAATCGACCGTGTGAGCTTGGATACACAGTTCATACAAGAATCCCTATCCAGGTTAAGTAGCCTTTATTTTATTTTTTTTGTGAACAACCAACCATTGATTTAGCCACTATATCAAGAGTGTCAGGTGTTGGCTTCGTTTTGTGTACCTATATGTTTTATGCAGTTCACCGTCCTTGTTTTTAAACTCAATGAGGACTATCCGTATCATGTTATTTCCATGGATATGATCCTAAGCATTGTGATCCTATATCTTACTTGACTCAAGTTTGATCTTGTTAGTTTAATTGACTGTTAAATAATGCTGGATCTTGTAGTTTTAGTTATATTTACATCCTCTTTCCCATCTATTCTTGCAGAACCAAAAAGGTCGATACTTTTACGTCTAGACTCCTAGATATTCACGCCAAGATGTTAGATATGAACAAGAAAGAGGTACTTCGTCATTTTTGCATGTATTTTCATGTTTTCCAACCTAATCATGATTGGTCTGTGTTTTGAGGTACTTGCTCAATTATCTGAGTCACTTTTGATTAGTTAGGTTCCGGGTTTATTTTGATTAAGGATGAGTAATTATTATGTGGAATAATTTTGTTATGTTGTACTCTGTTTATATGTTATTTGTTTCTCGGTTTTGTTTTGCCTTCTTATTTGTTATCTTAGATTCAGTTCTTTCTTTTCTTCAAAAAATGTAGGCAGTGTATGCTTTAAATGTGAGACAGCCATAAGTGAAATACAGATGGAAACCCAGTTGGTATTCAAACTGAATAATGATAACAAACCATGGCATTTCACAACACTACTTTGAAAATACCGTTTACTTCTAGTGTTTTCCTTTTGATGCTAGAATACCACTCATTGGGAAGGGGAAAAGAAACTATAGGTATGAAAATAAAAAAGTAAAATTTTTCGACTAAGTAAAGATTTATAATGAACTTGTGACTCTTATCATAGAGTATGACTTTTATCATAGAGTATATGGGGTGTAGGAAAGAGGTAGGAAGGCTTATCAAAAAATGAAAAAAGTCGCAAGTAGGAGATTTCACAGGAGTCTGAAATTCAAAAAATAAATAAATAAGGTCTAATAATTTTGAAATTCTCAATAGAAGATTTGTTACTCAGATTAAGATGGATTAAGTTATTAAGATATGAATTTATTAAACATAACTTTTAGCCATTTCAAAATCATCATCATGAAAACATAAGTCTCTTGAAATTGGAGTCAATTCCCCTATGTTTCTTTCCGACTTCATTTTTTTTCAGTCGTTTTCAACATGCATGCCTAAATGATTTTTGTTTTACCCTTTTCTTTTAATTGTTTTAACTCCATAGTCCTCAGAAATTTTAATTTTTTTTAAAACTGAAAGGTATAATGAACCTCAGTAAAGGTGATTGGAAGAATGACTTGGAGCGTGATAAATGCTGAATCATGGGTAATACAGAATCTGAATCTTAGAGCACAGAACTTTTATCTGTAAATTTCAACTAGTTGATGAAATTTTGATATTTTGGAATTTCATTAAATTTAGACCTACAATCACAACGTACGGAATTTTCTTTAGAGAAATGATTGTTAGCCTTTTAGGATGAAAAAGTTCATGTACTCTTTTCCTCGCCCATTTTAAGCATTGTTCTTCGATTTTTATGTTTCTTCTTTTCTATGTTCTCCTCATACCTGTCTTTTATGGCATAATTACCGGGTGCAGTCTTGCTTTATTTTCTGGTAACGAGGACTTATATATTTGTCAAAGGTATTGTGAAATGGTAATTGGGTACATCAGTTGTCAGATATGTGGTAGTTGCAGGGATACAACATTCATTTCAAACCTTAATTATTGCACCATAATATTTTGAAAGACATTAAATTTCTGATGAATTTCAGACATGATTGCAGACTTTGTGTTGCAAAGGATACTGATGTTTACATTCTTCTAATCTAGGACATACGCTTAGGACTACATCGCTCAGACTATATGCTGGATGAACAAACTAATTTACTTCTCCAAATAGAGCTTAATACAATTTCTTCTTCATTTCCTGGGCTGAGCTGCCTTGTTAGTGAGCTCCACAGGTTATTTCAGAGTATATTCTTATGTCCTATAAGCATCTAGTTATACTTATAGGAGTTGATACTTTGAATTCTTCTGATTATATGAGCATTTAAACCACTTATACTTTTAAAAATTTTCTTAAAGCTTATGTTTATACTGATTATACTGTCTCTTAAGTTTACATGTTCTCTTATATGTCTAGATTTGAGCATTATAACACAGGCATATGTTTCTCCCATTTATGCTCAAGCATTCTCCATTGTACGCTCAAAACATAATTTAAGCTTTTTCAAGGAGGGATGGTTTAATTTTCAGGGGCTTGCTTCATCAATTCAAACAACATCTTGCATTAGATCCAGAAAGAATTCCACAAAACAATTCAGTCAATCAATTTGCGGAAGCATTGTATAAAGCCTGGTCTGAATATAATAACCCGAGGTTGGCTTAAATAATGAGGTTGTGTCTTCAAGATTTGCACTTTTATAGGTTCTGAGAGTAGCTAATTTAAATGTGATGTGCAGGGCTATAGTCATGGTCGTGGTTCAAACTGAAGAACGAAATATGTATGATCAACACTGGCTTTTCACAGTATTGAATGAAAAATATCCTTCTTCGTCCTGTTAGCTGCAGTTTAAAATTTGATACATAGTACATACATTTCTTATGCTATTGTTGATAGAATATTACTCTTATTTACCATCACGATTTTTCTTGGACATTGCTGAGATTTCTGCAGAAGACTTTCCTTAGCCAAAAAATACATATCAAGTTAGAAGTATCAGAAAAACATTAGCGGAGATTGACGCACAAGGGGAGATTTTGCCTGATGGAACACTTGTTGTGTAAGAATCTTATGGAACTAAATTGCACTGATATCCCGGTTTACTTTCTCGCTTCTAGTATTTATCTTTTAACTTTGCAAGCATTACAATTGCAGGGATGGTGAAGCAGTTGCAGTGGCTTACTTTAGAGCTGGATATGCACCTACCGATTATCCATCAGAATCGGTATCTCGTTTTATGTGTCATAATTGTTTCCTCTATATGTACAGTGACTACAGTTTTATTTTTTGAGAAATGAGACGATGTGTAGAATTGACATTTCTCATTAATCTGGCATTAGACACCAAAATGAATATCCTAGTACTGAATCATCTTGTTCTAAGTAAAGAAAGTCTCCTCGTTTGTCAAGGCACAAAATTGATGATTGTGGTGCTCAATTTTCTATAAATTTTTATTAACCTCCGCTTGATAAGTTGATAGTCTCGTTTGGATTAGAGTATTGGGATTATCGTGGTTAGACTACGGGCAACAATTTCTTGTTTATCTTCTTGTAGGAATGGAGTGCCAGACTATTGATTGAGCAGTCATGTGCAATCAAATGCCCTTCAATTGCATATCACTTAGCGGGGACTAAGAAAATCCAACAAGAGCTGGCAAAACCCAATCAACTCGAAAGGTAAAACTTTGTTACTCCTATATGAGGTTAAAATCAAAAAAATTGTTGGCCACTTGTAAGTATGTTGTGATGAGGATGGCATACTTGTCTTCGACAAGCTATTTTTCTTTAGTTTGAATCCGTATGCATTTAAAACCCACTTTTCGTTTATAGCATTTCTTGGTTTCTTGAACAGATTTCTTGAAAGCAAAGACGACATTGCTAAGATACGGAGATGCTTTGCTGGGCTTTGGAGTTTGGATGATTTGAGCATTGTGAAGGATGCAATGGATCAGCCTGGATTGTATGTAATGAAGCCCCAAAGAGAAGGAGGAGGTCTGATATTATTCAAACTGCTTACAAGAATGAACAAATGTAATTAATAATCATGTAATCATTGACATTGATAGTGAACTTTGTTCTTATAGGGAACAATATCTATGGCGATGATGTGAGGGCTGCATTGCAAAGAATCGAGAAGGAAGGGATGGAAGGAGATGCAGCCTACATTCTTATGCAGAGAATATTTCCAGCTGTCTCGCCTGCAATTCTGATGCGAGAAGGCATTTCTCATAAAGAGCACGTTATATCAGAACTCGGGATGTATGCCACTTACTTAAGGTAAACCAAATCATTCATTAAGCAAACGATTGTTGTGTGGCATAATTCACAAGGCTTGACGGTTTAATAATGGGATTAACAGAAACAAGAACAAGGTGATCATGAATAATCAATCCGGCTACTTGATGCGGACAAAGGTTTCTTCCTCGAACGAGGGTGGGGTGGCAGCAGGTTTCGCCGTTTTAGATAGCATATATTTAGTTTGAATTTAACTTGCCTATCTTCTGCTCATTCACTTTTGAGATTGTGTTCTTCACCATTGTGATCCTACTCTTGTGTTTTTTTTTGGTTAAATTTGGAGAGATTTGTGTGTGAAGAATGAGAAAAATCCACAAGAAATTTGTCCAAAAGAAATGTAGAGAACCCATGTTCGTAAATATGCACAAGAAAACTGAATGTAATCTTTTTTCTGTATTTTATACCTATTTTCCTTCAAATTTGGCAGGCCATTGAACCAACCTGATTTGATTTAAGTTTGACTTCTTGCTCGTATCTCTAATTTCATTTGTGTGTTGTCTTAAATTTCGTGACAAACAGTTCATATTTTGTGGGGTTAAATGCAAAAGTCGACGTAAGATATTGATTGTTTTTGAATTTATATAATTCAAGATTGTGACCTAAAGTTCAAGACTTCTTTGAAGTGCAACTTAAAAAAAAAATCTGTCTACTTCTCTGTTGAAACATGACTTGCATAATAATCTTAAAACGGTAAAAACAACTTGAAATATAACTGTTTTTAATATACAACTAGTATTGGCACCTGCTATGCGCGGTATGTGATATTATAATATTGTTAAATATTAATTATTTGATAATATAGTATAAGTAATTTTAGTACATATAAGACATTATAATATTTAATAACTATGAGAATCTAAATTTGCTTAAGATAATTCAATTCACAACAATATATCAATATTATACACATCCAATTCACTAATGTATGATTAATATTAAAAACAAAAGTATCAATCATGTTGTTCAAATCAAAATTGGAAATTTTACCGGCAAGTTTGTAGGTTTTTTTTGAAAAAACTTCTTTATACACAACATTTCTAGTTGAAACACTTTTTTATTATATATGCTACCAAATAGCGTAAGTTACTTAAATTAAATATACTAAAAAAACTAAAAAATATGAATTTAAAATCAAATTAAATTATTTAATTAAATACGTGTGTTTGTGAGTATGTATATATAGAAACAATACACAATAAAATTAGAAATTTTATGTAGGAACTTGATGCAAGCACTGTCAATTATATATTTTCAACCTTTTATTTTAAAATAAATTGAATTGGAAAAAAATTAATATCGCTTAACATCGAAGATGACAGATAATTATTCCGTTGTAAGTATCACATAAATTAATTGATATAACACGACATTGATCATTACAATTTAAGCTCAACACAAAATCGAAATGTAGTAGTAGTGATCATGATGATGACAATATAATAATTAGAAACTAAACATATAATTTAAATAATCAGCTGAACCATCTAAATTCAAAACGTGCACTCTCATATAAAAATATACGAAGTTCTAAGTGTAAAATAAAAGACGAAAATTTTATTTGATTATGAGATATTTATAATTTTAAAAAAATTTAGGATGACATATAATTCAGACTACAGACATATTATATATACATATGTATATTGTATAAGTTTAAAAAAATTGTTGACAGGATACTTACAAATATTAATTTAAAAAATACTTAAGATGACATATAATTTCACACTAAATACATATTATACATATACATATATGTATATACACGCATTTTTAATAGTGTTACACTTATCTATTAATTATATTGTTATTAAATATGATATCGAATAATCCCTAAACAAATTAATATTTAGAGTAAGTCTCCTATTAAACGGGTGCATGGATTAGATCCATGCACCCGGGTCGGATCCGAGTCAAGGGATCCACTTCTCTTTTTTTTTTTTTTTTCGCGCATAGTTTTTTAATTTTCGCACCTATGAATAGGTTATGTTAGAACTACATTTACATTATGTTAGACATACATTTACGTTATGTTAAACCTATGTACCTATCTGCCCATATTTCATACATTTTCTTTATTGCGCTTGGTTTTTGAATTTTGGCACCTACCACTACGTTATGTTAGACGTATCTTTACGTTATGTTAAACCTATCATTCTGCCCAAATTTCATACCTTAAACTTAAAAAAAAAAAAAAAAACTTAGGTTTGGCACATGTACCATTACATTATATTAGACATACCTTTAAGTATAGTTAGACCTACCTTCATGTTATGTTAAACATACCCACATAAGGTAAGTCTAACTATATATAAATGTATGTCTATTGGAGCAAGTTTGGGTGGACTAGAGCGCGAGTATCAAGCGCGTGCGGGAGCATGAAACGTGAGTGAGAGTGCCTTTTTTTTGCGTTTTGACCAAGTCAACCCTAATGTATGGATCAAGATTTGTGTGTCCAACTCATATAAGTTTTTGCCTGATATTTATTATTGAAATTATTGTTTGAACAATATCTATTTTCAATATATAAGAAATTATTCAATGCAAATTAACTAAATTAATATTAATAAAATAAGAATAAACTGATACAATATTAATATTATAAATTGGATGGATTAAATAATAAAAATACAAAAAAAAATATTGATGTGACACTTTTTGTTAAGAAAACAATATTTTTGTAAATATTTCCAACTTTTCCTCTATTATTATAGTATAGAAATATATAGAAAGATTTTTTTTTTTTTTTTTAGTTTCTATACAATAAATATAAAATTAAATGTCTTAAATATTCATATTTTTTATTTATTATTAATAAATGTACAATGAAAGTTATTAATGATTTCTTAAAATAAAAATATTTAATAAATGAGACATTTATTGCAGTTATTTTTGGCAGAATATTCTGTTTATATATATATATATATATATATATAGATTTGAAGTATGAGTTTTTTTTTTTTTAGTTTGTAACCTGATTTTTTTAAAATGACAAAATTGTCCTTATGAAAATCTTAAGGAAAAACTACAGGGAAAAGGATTAGGTTTCACTTTGAAAAACTTCAGAATTTAGGTTGCATTAACAATCATATTTTAAGTTAATTCTCACATTTAACCCTATTATTTTTTAAAGTTTAATTTAAGATAATTAATTAATGTGAAATAAATTTTACAGTGTATAAAATTTAAATAATATATATACATATATATGGTATAATAATATATGAATAAATATAACTGGTCAAATTTATTTAGTGTCTATTTGGGTTTTTAATTTATATTTCAAAATTGAAGTTAGGATTGTAAATGAACCAAACAATTGGTTTGTAACATAAATCCAATACACAAATCAAACCTAAGCTTCATAGCATATAAGTTTTAGCTCATAAGTTATAAGATTAATAGTTTGACACTCAATATTTGTTTACATGCTAATAATAAATACAGAGATATCTAAATAATTTCGAACAATCACTTTTTTCTTATGCATTTATGAATTGATCTAGTTGTAATTTACATTTATTAAGCTCTTTTAGATATTAAACACGAGCTTGACTTAATTACAAAAATTCAACCTCGAATTTTAATAGTCCAACTCAACTTGTTTTTATAAGAACGCAAATAAGAATCAAATGGTATAAATATAACAAATACCTAAAATACTGATATTTCAATCGAAACCGTTATTTAAAAAAAATCTAATTTACCATATGTAATTCACTCTAATTTCAAAGCTAAAGGAACAAATAAAATACTCTGTAATTCTAATGTTCCTAATTCTAATATATGAAAAGTCTGAAGAAAAGAAATGGAGCAAGAATTGCCAAAGAATTGAAATATTAACAAAGAACTATACAAAGCTCATCAAAAAAATGGCTATACTAGAATGGAAGAACATGTTTAAAAATCTACAAAATATCATTCATCTCATCGTTCCAACCTTGTTCACGAGCTCGACTCATCCACAAAGCTGTAAGCTTGCGTTCTTCAATTAACGCTACTTCAGCTATTTCCCTTGCTGCCTCGCACGTCTCCATTCCAACTGTGCACTTTTCTGCTTCTTTCTGATAGTGTGAAGATGCTCTCTTTGCACTCATAATCAATGTATTTGTGCGTCCTAATATATCACTCGTTACGTTTACTAGTAGGCTGATTTCCTCTGTCATTAGAGCTGTGATATCCTTCTTCATTTCGTTGTATGTTTCTGGATCATCTTTTCCACAATCTACATACATGGGATGGCAACCAAATTCAGTATGATGAAAGAATGGTTCAAACAAGATCGTTTATGCTGGTTCTTGTCAAGAATCGACAACGCATGGATGATAATGTCAATCATATCAAACCCACAAGTTATCTCTCCACCAGTGCAATTGAAGACAAGGAAGAATGACTAATGAAATAAAATTCGCAGGAGTATTAGAAGTAGAAGTTTCACTATTGAGAACAACGGGAGAATCAAACTGCTAATATGAATGTTGTATAGATTTGGAATCAGGCAATTAATAAAAGAAGAGAAAAGAAGAATGCTATAGTATAAGTAGATACATAAGACATTAAGAACAGCCAATTTTGCGGACAAAATAATACACTTGCATGCACGTTGAGATGATAAATATAGAAGATTTTGTCCAATTGGATTCAAACAAAGCGTATGAAAAAACTTCGAGCTACAAAAAAAACACTATAAACGTATATATAACTAACTAACCTGTGAATGAGTTGTTGAAGACCTCTGCAAAATCACAGAAAAGGAAATGAGATGTTGCCAACATGAGCCAACAAGAATGTGGTCAATAGAAATATCTGATACTAAATTGTATCAAGTATGGTAATCAAGCTGTCAGGGTACCATTAGAAGAAATAAAATGCAAGATATATTGGCATACTGTACAAGGAGGAAATGCATAAAATTGTTAGAAAAAGGTACTTTTCAGTGTATATATGCACGTGGGCAGTCTTTAATCTAAATTATCAAATAAATGCTCTTGTCCCTCAATGAGAAAGGCAATAATGAACAGAAGAAGATCAGCAAAATCGTGTTCATTCCTCTCAAACACTTTCCCATCATAGCACATATGCAATTCAGATCTACAAAACTGCAACTCAAATTTAACTTCTTCAACATCTTATGAGGATTATGCTTTAAATAATTAAATTTTAAGATTGTGGAAGCATCTGAAACCACATCATGAGACTAATGAGTGAAGTTCTTTCAAATGTATGATTTTCTCCTCCTTGTATAGATGGAAAAAGGAATACGAGGGTGAATCAAGAGGGATATACCATATTATGACAGTGTTTAGTAAATCCTAAACTAAATTGTTTAGAGTTTTATCCAATCTGTAAACCAGACATTGTTTAGATTCACTAACAAGTCCATGCCCATTCACTTTAATCAGCTCCCAAGCTTTGCCAGAGTGTTTCTTGGAGCAATACATTTTTGAACAAAGATTGATATAAAGGACATTTATCCCTCCAATTATGAAATAAGTACTATAGTTCATACAATAAGTCGAACAACGACCCAAACCATGTCTCCAGTAAAGGCTTCATCAGAACACTATTACAAGTTCAAACAACTCAAGTACATGATGTTAGAGTCTTAAACAATAATAACTAAAATAGTTAACAACTAAACGGAACAAGCAAAATAATATTACCAATGCTTCAACACTCTAATGTCCTTTCTCCAAATCAACTAGTATATCATTCCAAATTCCCAACAAATAACGATAACAAATAAACCCCATCTGTACATTGCACCCAAGTAACAATTTTGATCCAACTCCACACTACACATTTAAAATCACATAAAGAACAACCAACAAAACCCAAATTTCGACGTTCGAAAAGGTAACATAACCACTACAAAACAACAATTTATACCATTCACCACACACACACACGCACACAGAAACATAAACAAACCTGGAGGCAAAGAGAGAGTGGTCTGAGAAATGCAATCACAATAACAAGGAGGGCATGAAACAGTCAATGTAGTTGAATATCTTCTCGAATGTCTCCCCACATAAATAATCAAAAACAAGCCCAATAAGACTAACACCATTCGTAAAACCTTCACACGGTTTACCCTCAAACCTGGCGGATGATTTGCCATAAAAATTTCCTTTTTTTCGCCCCAAAATCTGAGTCTTCATCAACAAGAAACAAAACCCGTCTCAGAATTTGATAAAACGTATGAGAAAACTAAACCCAAAAAAAAAAAAAACAAAGAAAAATCAACACTCACAATGTGAATCAATTAACAGTATTGAAGTATAAAATAGCGTCCATATTCAATCAAAGGAGAAAAGCCAGATTTGAGAAGGGTTAGAGAGAAGAGCGGGTGATGAAATCGACTTGTTTCAATAACTCTTCCATAACTATTCGCAGATCCACTTTGAACGTGAAGAGTGAGCAAAATGATTTCTCTCTTTCTATTTCTTTTTTCTTTATAATTTCCATTGTAATTATAATCAGTAATATGCAAAAACGTAGGGATTACTACACAAATTCTAATGATTACACTTTTGCCCTTCCTTTTTCTTTAAATTTATTTCCCAACATTTATATAAAGAATTTTATTTTATTTTCTTTAGAAGCATCACTTATAAACATAAGGTTTTTTTTTCTTTTAACAAAAGTACAGGAATTCAGTTCAAATAATATGGTATTATAAATATAAACCTAAAGTTTATTAATAAGTATTAAATCTCCACTAAAGAAAGTGAAAGTATATTATTAACAGTATACAATCTAAATAAATTAAAACAATAAAAAAACACGGAACCTATTGAAGTTTGATTTAATGATTTTATCAAATCAAATGTAGCAAAACCACCGTTTCATTAACTTTGTTACATAAAACGGGTCGAATTATAACCCATCATAAATAATTCATACAAAAATTTATAAAAGTTAGTTAAAATCTATATCTATCTATATATATAAAAACAGAATATTCTGTTAAAAATAATTGTAATAAATGTCTCATTTATTAAATATTTCTAGTTTAAGAAATCATTAATAACTTTTATTTTAAATTTATTAACAAAAATAAATAAATATTAATATTTAAGGCATTTAATTTTAAATTTATTGTATAGAAACTCAAAAGAAAAATAAATAGATAATAGATAAATTTATCTATATATTTCTATACTATAATAATATAGATTTAATCCATTCAATTTATAATATAAATATTGTATTAGTTTATTCTTATTTTATTAATATTATTTAAGTTATTTTTTATTGAATAATTTCTTAAATAACAACAGTCTAAACAATAATTTCAATAATAAATATTAATTTGTTGAAAGATAGTTGATATTATATTTAATATAAATATAATTAATAAATAAGTGTAACACTATTAAAGATGCGTGTATATATATAATATATATTTAGAATGTCATCCTAAATATTTTTAAATTAATATTTTTAAGTGTCCCATCAACAAATTTTTTTATTTTGCATTTTTTACTATTTAATCTATTTGATTTAATAATATAAATATTGTGTTAGATTATTTTCATTTTATTGATTTTAATTAAATTAATTTTTATTGAATAATTTTTTAAATACCAACAATAGATATCCAAGCAATAATTTCAATAATAAATATTAATTTGCATGAGAATAATTTATATCATATTAATAAATAAATATAACACATTGAATATGTGTGTATGTACATATATGTGTGTATATATATAATATGTATTTAGTCCTGAATTATATGTCATCCTAAATATTTTTTAAATTATAAATATCTTATAATCAAATAAAATTTTCGTCTTTTACTTTACAATTAGGACTTCATATACTTCTATATGAGAGTGCACGTTCTGAATTTAGATGACTCAACTGATTATTTAAATTATATGCTTAATTTCTAATTATATTGTCATCATGATCACTACTACTACATTTAGATTCTGTCTTGAACTTAAATTGTAATGATCAATGTCGTGATATATCAATTAATTTATGTGATACTTATAATGAGATAATTATCTATCATCTTCGATGTTAAGTGATATTAATTAAAAATGTTTTCTAATTCAATCTATTTTAAAATCAAAGGTTGAAAGTATATAATTGACAGTGCTTGCATCAAGTTCCTACGTAAAATTTCTAATTTTATTGTATATTATTTCTATATATACATATTCACACACATGTATTTAATTTAAGTAATTTAATTTGATTTTTAATTCATAAATTTTTTAGTTTTTTTAGTATATTTAATTTAAGTGACTGACGATATTAGTCTGTAACACAGATGATAAAAAAAATGTTTCAACAAGAAATGTTGTGTATAAAGAAGTTTTTAAAAAACTTACAAACTTTGCATGTTAAATTTTCTATTTTGATTTAAAGATCATGATTGATACTTTTGTTTTTAGTAGTAATCATAGATTAATTAATTGGATGTGTATAATATCCATATATTGTTGTGAATTGAATTATTTTAAACAAATTTAGATTTTCTTAGTTATTAAACAATATATTGTCTTCTATATACTAAAATTATTTATACTATATTATCAAATATATAATAGTTATCAATATTATATCACACACCGTGCATTGCGTGGGTGCAATTACTAGTTATAGGTAAAAGAAAGCCACCTCATTTGTTGTGTGTCAGTGGGGTTTTTATACTAGATTTTGGTACTCAATTTTGGACTTTGATCGATTGAATAATTAATGAAACAAAATCTTTTTCAATTATTTGATTCGATTTAAATATATAAATGATAAATATGTTTAGGGAAAGGGAAAAAAATTGAAGGGCAATTCTATACATACCTAAAAAATATTAAACACCCTATCTATACACATATAAATTAAAATAATAAAAAAAGAAATATATGTATAGATTATTTAGTATGGGTCGAGGTGTTTATAGAATTGTACAAAATTGAATCATAGTCTGCGTCTCTCTCCATATATTCAAAATTGGAAACCCTAGAAAATCGCAGGAGACTTAACCGAAGAAGAGAGAATCAAGTGGTGAAAAGGGAAGATGAAGAGAGTTTTCGGAATGAAGAAAGATAAGGAACCTCATCCATCAATTCAAGATGCCTCTGATCGGGTTTGTAATTCAATCACTTTGATTTACATCTTTAAAATTGAGAATTTTATTGCACATCCATCGAATTTGACCTGGATTTCAGCATATTAACTCCATGGAATTCTGCTGCTATTAATTTTCTGTGTGTAAGCGATGATGACGAACGATATTGGTCTCCACCTTTCTTCTCTTTAGCTATTAATTCGTATTTTTCTGAAGTAGTTTGAAAGTAATAGCACTAAAGATCTGTTTTTGTTTCAATTTTATATTTCTTGTTTTCGCATTTATATAATGTAAGGTGGGTTGTGCTTAGAGAATGGTCATTGTACATTTGGTGTTTATTTTAGATCAATAAAAGGGGTGACAATGTGGAGGAGAAGATAAAGAAACTTGACGTTGAACTTACACGATTTAAAGAGCAGATCAAAAGGACCCGGGCAGGTCCCGCGCAAGAAGCCATCAAAGCTAGGGCCATGAGAATTCTTAAGCAGAAGAGAATGTAAAACACCCTCTTTCATGTCTTATTTGTCAAAATTTCTGTTGAATATGATATATGGACTAGTTTTTATTGATGGATATAGAGTATTAGAATTCATTCTATACTTATCAGCATGTGTATAAGCATTTCAACGAATCTGATCTGCATGGTAGATAACATGCACATTTTCTTTGATTTATTTGGACAGTTATGAAGCTCAACGTGATACGTTGTACAATCAGACATCTAAGCTCGATCAAGCTGCGGAGGGAATAAAGGATGCCCAACAAACAGTATGTCTCAAAGAGCTACTATTTGCTTTCTAATCTCAAATGGCTTGATTGTTTGATGACTCATTGTTTCAAATTTATTCAGTGGGTTCCACTACTCATTTTCACGGGGCATAGTGAACTATTATGGTCTTATTATATCTGTAAAACATGTTGTAATCTGAAGTATATTACTTTCTATATTGATGGAATCAGAATATATGCATCTTCCTGGCAAACATCATTGATATTTAAAGTTCATGATACTATGTAAAAGTAAAGTTATATTTATTGAATACAAATATCACTATTTTGGGATCGTTAAATTCACAGTAAAATGTGTTTCCCTTGGTAGCATCCGACGGGGCAAAGCTCAAGACTTGTCACGCGAAGCTTATTCTGTAATGTGCTTGGAACCTGCTGCTTACCTCCTTAGAGGTAGGAGGACTCCCATTTCTCACAAACAAGGGAATTTATTGATTTCTGACTATGCATTGTTGTTCCAAGACATAGTGGCTGTGCTTTTTTGTGCCTATTCAAGTTGATATGGATGCTTGATTTGCTCTATTAGAAACTCAGATGCATGTATTATGGCTCTACTTCATCAGTGACCAGTTTGCACATCTTCTGCAGATTTCGGCCTTAAAATCTGGAAACAAGGAACTCAAGGGAATGATGAAGACCGTGAAAGTTCAAGACATAGATGTTTGCATCTCAACCCTTGTAGCTTTCTCATAACTTCTTAGGATACATTAATGGATAATTTTCTTATATTGCTCAGTGGCTTTAATGTTAGTAGAACATGCAAGATGAGATCCATCAATGATGTGAGCAATGAAATCAAATAGTCTCTCGGCAGAAGCTATAATGTACCTGATGATATTGATGGGGATGAACTCCTGGGTGGTAAGAACCACTTAGAGCTTCAGTTTTTTATCATACTTCTCAGCTACCAGATCTACTTTGAACTTCACAGAAACATCATGCTGCTGCATTTGCTTTTCATTTCATAGTGTCATAGTGATGAAGTGTTGATTATGGAGTTCCTTGAAATTGTCAATAATATCAATGAGTAGTTTATATAAACCTACTATCCTGTTTACTCGAACTGAATGTCTGGATGTAGGACTCATAGAAAATTCTTTATTTTCATTCACTGTTGGATATTACATCATGATTGCCTTTTGGGATAATTATAGCTCATAATTTCGACCTTTCTCGTTATGTTATGCAGAGCTTGATGAACTGGAAGCAAACATGGGGTTAGTGACTGAAGATGATGAAGTAAAGTACCTTCTTATCTTCAACCTGATAAGGAACCTTACCTGAAAGCAGAGCTAAACTTCCATCAGCACCAACAGGGCATGCTCCCGTTCCTGCAGGGAGAGTATAAGTAACTTGATCTCTCCTCCATTTTACAAGTGAATTTGCCTCATCAAAGTAGTGACTTCTTTTGAGCAGAGTTCTTGTGTAGGCTTGTTGATGCTATTACATTACATTTTTGTTCGTCCAACAATTGGTTTTTTGTCAGGCTGAGGTTGAACTAGGGCTACCAGCGGTTCCTCGAGCTTCCCTCTGAGGTTAGACATGAAGTTTGTTCGATCTATAGTATCTTTTATGTAGCACATAGAAACTCCAGATGAATAAAAACCTTGTTCTTTGAAGGAAAATACGCTGTTGATTGCACGAGCAAGTGATTCTTCTTTGTCCTCTTTTACGTGTGTGTTCGTATGGTATTATATTGTTATTGGATTAATTAATGTGGGCTTCATTCAACTTTTTGTACGAATTAATACCCGACACTCTGTGTGAGACTACATGTACATAATGCAGGGCGTATTTCTCATTATACGAAAACGAGGACTTTCATACAACGATGTACAAATGGATGTATTCTTCTCCATGTATTATCTACATTAATGTAAATCGGCACCAAGTTGAGATAGCCATTGATTTGAACCATTATTGAAGAATTGAAAGCTATGATTGTCAAAAGGGTAAATAATAAATAGCGTTCATGTCTTTTTGAAATCTCAATGGGTCATAGCCAGCAATATGTAAAATTCAAGAACACAAACTTGTCATAACCAACATCATAATTTGCCATAAAGAAACATAGATCAACAACACATTTTCAAGAGAAGTTAAAGGCACCATTTATCTGTACAAGGAGAGGTTTTCCGTTTTCATATACATATATAATTTACAGAGGACGAAAACACAAGTGAGGTTGGCCGAAGGGCAAATGGGAGACACCATTTTTGTGTTTTTCTTCCGCAAAAGAAAGACGAAATCGGAGGGGAAAAGAGCGACGAGCCTCGTTTGCTATCTCTTTTCGTACTTTTCCTCTCGACTCCACTCTAAGCCCACGTCACTGCCATCTCCAGTGGAATAATATCATCATTTTGTTCACTACATTGCTTCTATTTACACACAATACACATGGCCCGTAAACCACCAAGAACACCACCACTCGTTGGCCCCACCTTGCTCCTCGCCATTAAGATTCCGTCCACACATGTCTACCTGAGATTACGACAAATAAAGGCTCACGTGAGTACGAGTTAGATCCGATCTTTAGTCCTTGATGCATCGCATCAAGATTCGAGCATGGCTCGTGATGGGATAATAATAATACTATAATCATCAACTTTTGTTTTAATATCATGCACAGAATCCCAAGTTAAAGGTTTGTGTAAAGATCAAGAGACATGGGATAGTTATCACATATAATATGCAATAAGCAGCTCTTTGAATCGATGAGTTCTTATTTAGTATTCATTACAAACTATGTCCAATGCCACTGTTTCAAAATCCTACCCATTAAAGTAACAGTGATTTAATAGCTTTTCTATTTTTTCCATGATTGAAAAACTTCATTAAATCCCCTTCAAAAATAATCCAAAGGATTTTAAACAAAAATACATGTCTTAAAAGAGTCTGTCGTTTTCTATGAATTCTGTGCAAGAATCTATTCATCTCATGACTCTATAACACAAATTGGAATTCGTAACATTATTTTTAGCAATTTTGCAACTGACCCAACCACTATTTGACTCACTAAGCCAACTCAATCAAACCATGCAATAATAATGTTTGGGTAAAAATATAACTATACCTGATGTTACATTTTTTTATATAAACTTTGAAATGTTGCATTCTGTTTTATAAACTCCTACTTTGATGCATTTTATTGTATGAGACAAATCCGAGCCTGATTTAGTACCCGTGTACTGCTATAATTTGTTCAATTCACATAATTCAACATTTCAAAATTTATATAAAAAAATTGTAAAATAATGCATAATTCAACGTGTTTAACCCATAAGTTTATTTGATGAAATTCAGTTTGAATCCCAACAAATAATTCTCTCAAAATAACTCTTAAGACAAGATCAAGAGTAAAAGGAAGAGAGTTGAGAAATCTTACCCGGCCCGAAATTCAGTCCCTGAAAATGACTTTCTCCGCCATGTACATCAATGGCTGCAAGCACTCCGGCGAGAACTTCCTCGCAAACATGAAGGAATAACTCGAATTCGATTTCCTCAGCTCGCGAATGAGCTGCGGCGAGACCTCCGGCCGCCGGTACGTATGCGGGTGGCCGTCGACGCTGCCGGTCCAATTGACCCGGGTCAGGGTATAACGGGTGCATGAATCCGGATCCTCCATTGACAAGAGCGTCGGAAAATAATGCTCCTCTGGGTAACACGAATCCAGATTCAGACATGGCAGCTTAAACTTCCGCCACAATCTGCGGTCCCTGATCACCACCAGCGCGTGTTGCCGGGTCAGGACGAAGAACTGGGACCCGACCCGGAATCTGCTGTAGGGTATCTCCGGCATCATCACGTTTTTCCCTCTGGAGGTGTATCTGTCCCACAATTGCGGCTGATCGTCTAATATTTCAATGAAGCTGGGGAAGGAGGAGGAGGAGGGCTTGTGGAAGAGCGAATTGTAGACGAATTTGAAGGAATGGAGAGGGATGCAATGCTGGGAGACGAGGGCAAAGTAAGAATTCAAGGGGTCGTCGAGGAGGGCGGTGGCGAGGAGGCGGCGCGCGGCGGAGATGAGGGTGGGGTGGGCGCGCTGGGTCTTCTTGGCGGAGATGAAGCGGCCGGAAAACACGCCGCCAGGAGGGGTGACTTTGGCGGAGGGGTCGGCGTGGATGTAGATGTTGTAGAGGTGTTGGTTGCCGCGGAAGAAGAGCTGCCAGAGAGGGGCGAAATGGAGATCGGTGTTGGTGAGGAAGAGGAAGGCGATCTTAGGTATTCCTTTGGCGGCGGCGCCGCCGAGGGAGGCGAGGGTGGCGCGGCGGAAGAGGGCGAGGTCGTCGAGCTCGTCGGGGATGGAGATTTGGAGGCGTTTCTGGGGGAGGATTCGGGGGACGAAGAGGAAGAGCAATGGGAAGGAGAGGAGGAGAGAGAAAGAGACGAGAAATGGCGTCTTGGACATTGTTGATGATCGATCTATGCAGAAGAAACAAGGAGCAAATCTGGGGTTCTGTACAAGCAGATTTGGAGGGTATTTCTTGCAAATTATGATGATGGATTGGTAAGTGAGAAATGATTCAACCAACAATGGCGATGGAGGTGTTTGCAGGCCAGGCCAGGCCAGGCGAAGAAGAGAGATCAGAGGTGTGGTGGAGGAGATATATTATCACGCTTCTCATTGCTCCATTCCCTTTTCTTTTCTTTTCTTTTCTTTTCTTTTTTATCTAAATTTCTATTTCTTTTAATTACAACTATTTTAAGGTTCAAATTTTGAAATTAGGTTTTTACAATTACAGTTCACAATTATTTAACCTGGGAAAAACCTAACCTTATCCAGCCAATTTCCCAAATTGCTTGGAAAAACAGTTATTTTTGTCTTTTTTTTTTTTTCTTTTTCCATATTGTAATTGTAATTATATTATGTGTATTTGTTTTTTTAAAGAAAACTAGAGAATAAGTTTTTCAATAAAATACAGGTTATCTTTTTTAATGAGACAATTGGATATCACTTGATTTAAGAGACTTACGCTAATAAGCCATAGTTTATAAATATATTTCGGATGAACATAATATTCGTGCATAAATCTTTAAAAAAAAATTGAATTATGATTTGTATATAATCATTTTATTTAATTTAATTACCTTATTGTTCATGTATATTTAAATACAACTTATGATAATCATCAAATTTCTTTTTAATCATATGTAGACATTATGATTAACTTATTTCATAAAATTTAAAAAAAATGTTGTATTTTGGGGCAGTTGGCAGTATAGAGTAGACGTGTATCATAGTTGTTGAACTTGTCATTCTCAGTGTCTAAGTTAATGGAAACATAACACAATTATAAAAATAAAATGAGTTTAATTAATAAAAACAAATCTTAATTAGTAAAACAAAGGTAGTACTCTATGTAATAAAAGTAGGTATCAAACTGAGTTTGGTGGCATCACTAACTAGATCCGATTGCAATGATTCACGAATCTGTCTTAAAATTAATAATCTCATTATTATTTTAATACTATTGAATAAGAGACAGGTGTTATTTGTACTTGATTTGTCGTAACTCTGATGCTTTACTTTTCCGGCGTCGTTCGAAATTCTCCGATGCCAAATTGGAATTCTCCGACCGAGAAAACCTGCAAAACAAAGAACACCGGGGTTTTTCCCGGTAAAGGGACTCCGACGCTCAAGTCAGTAATCTCACAAAAATATTCCTCTCGATTTTGATAATACTTAATGTGTAAAAATTATGATTGTGTGTGCAAATAGAAAAATAAAAGATATATATATACTCCCTGAAAGAGACGTGATTTATTGGGAGTGGGATGTGGCAGTTGGGATTTCTCCTAAAAACTTGGAAAGTGGCGAGATTCTCGCGATCGTGGGAGTTATCTCAAATTTTGAATTAGTTCGTCCGTCTTAGTTCGGCATTTCACCTCTCAGCTCGACATTCTTGCCTGCGATTTGGATCAGTTCGCTCGGCACGCCGAACATATCTGTTCGCTAACACGATCTATTATTACTTCTTCATTCTGTTCGCGCCGATTGGCCTTCAATTCCGGGTCGGGTTTTCGGGGTAGTTTGAATGTGGTTAGTTCGACCACATCAGTACTCCCCCCTCTAGAGTGCGAACTGTGCTCATGCAATAACACAGTTCGCATTGTTGCCAACTATGAAGCTTCTTCAAGAAGCATCATGTCCCATCCATCATCCGCCTGTGACGTTTTCCTCCATCCCGAGGCGCTTTTTCGTCTCTGCCGTTCGATCGAGCTACATCTGACGGCTAAGATCAGACTTGTCAGTTTATGTTAATCCCTAGGCGCCAACTGATTCTCACAGTCGGATCGAACTGCATTCCACGGCTAGGATCGTTTCTGCATCCTTAAAGCGCCTTTTCGTGTTCCCCCTTCGATCGATCTGCATCCAACGGATAAGATGTAACTTGTTGCCGCCGTTGGATCGAACTAGATCCAACGGATGAGATCATCCCCGTGTCTTAGACGCATCCTTTCGTATCTACCGTTGGATCGAACTGCATCTAACGGTCGGATTTGCGACTTTTCACCTTTGCCGTTGGATCGAACTGCTCCGACGGCTGAGATCTTGTGACTTTTCGATTTCCCCCCAAAATCAAGAATTTTCGCCTATATATACCCCTTCTTCATTTTCGCAAAACCTCTTCTGCAAAGATTCACTCATCTTTTCTTAAGCAAGAATTCTCCTCCTTCGAAATTTTCAAAGTTTCACCCCAAAATCAAAACCCAGGTACTTCTCTTCTTCCTTGTTTCACATTCATGGCTTCTTCTTCTTTACATATCCTAAGGGACGAGAGTGAATCCGAGGAAGGTTTCGAGGAATTACGAACTGCCTCTGATTCGCCCGTTCCCAAAGCTTCTTCTTCTGGCCGAAAAACACTTTCCTCTCCTCCTACTCGATCTCGCAAAAAAACTGTCCAAAACGTTTTCTCTGCCACCAAAACCACCCCAACACACACTATTCTTCTCAGTTCGCTCATAACAGCAGCGGGCTATTCTATAGTCATTCCCGGTCCCGATGATCGACCTCATCGGGCTCCCCCCGGATGCTACACGTGGTTTTTGAGACACGTGAGCGTAGGTTTAACTCCTCCTATTCACCCTTTTATTCTTGAGATCGGTTCGGCTTTCGGGGTATGCCCCAACCAATTGCACCCGAACTCTATAAGCTACATCGTAGCTTTTTATATGGTGTGCAAGTGGATGGGGGTCGAACCGACTGCCGAACAATTTCGTTCGTGCTTTGTTCTAAAACGCACAAACCCTTTCCGCTTCTATTTGAGCCCTAGAAGCGGACAAAAACGAGCTCTATTTTTGTCCCCAGGAGATGAAAAAATCAGCTCCTGGGAAAAATACTATTTTTTTATTCGTGCCCCCAATAATAACACCTTCCGATCTCGCCCTTGGGTTGAGAGTTCGAACCTCAACGAGCCCGATCCCGCAAGGGACTTCGAACTTGCTTCTTTGGCCAGGCTGTTTCGGGGAGGGATGTTCGACATTGTTCGCATGAGTTCATGCGAACCATTGTTGGCCTTTTGGGGGTTTTATCCGAACACTCCGGTTTCCAGCAAGTTCAATTTAGGTTGCTTGAAAATTTTCCTTTATCTTCCTGTCTTTTTCAAACGTATCGATCCTGTGTGTACACTAACTGTTCGTGTTTTATGTTGTAGATAGAGAAATGAATAACTTTTTCATTCTCGATTCCGGAGCGTTGGCTACCTTCTCACTAGCGGATGATGCGGTGAACAGCCGTCAAGCGACGGCCTTCCGCGAGAAGGAAGAGCGACGATTGAACGAACTGGCACCCAGAGCCAGCCTTGACTTGGCCGAGGACGACCCTGCTCCCATTGCCACCGAGGTTGCCATCCCCACCTCGGAACCAGTCGAAGATGTTCCTCTTCGACGGAAGAAAAAGGTGCCTTCCAGCTCGCAAAAGAAGGCACCCTCCAAAAAACAACGAACTGAGGAGGGTACCTCGAAAGAGGTGGTGCGAACTGAAGTGGAGCCCGAGCAGGCTAGAGCCTTAGTCAAGTCGGTCAAAACAGTGGCAAAGGGGGAGGCAAAAGGGGAAGAAGACCGTGAGAGGAAGGAGTTCGAGGAGGACCTCTCTCTGTTTGCCAGTTTGGCCAAGCGCTTCGAGGCCAGGGGTGAAAGAGCCTTTCGACGGCGGGAAAGGTTGAGGAACACTCTTCAAGAGAAGCATACCTTGGAGAGCGACCTGAGCGAACATGCCAGCAAAGCTGAAAACCTATCCGCTCAGCTGGAAGAGAGAGAACTGGAGCTAGCCGTCGCTCGCTCCGAGGTGGCAAAAAAGGAAGAGCTTCTACTGGCTAAGGAGCAGTTCGCCGTGGAGCAGCAAACGGCGATCTCCAACGCGCGAGCTGAGAATCAGAGCTTGCGGGAGAAGCTCGAAGAGGCAGAGAGGAAGCTCGCAGAAGCGGAAAGTTTCCGAGCTGAATATGGTGAAGCCATGTATCAAAATGGCTTCTATCAGTTCGCTCGGAGCCCAGAGATGGAGTTGCTATCGGAAGAGTTCCGAGAAAGGCTCATCCTCCGTCTTTGGGACTCTATTCTTTTCTGTCCAAGGCAGCTCCTATGGCCATAACCTACTTCAAAGAGGGAGTTCGGCTCTGCCAGGAGCGAGCAGGGGAGGCAGTTCGGTTCGATGTGAACGAACTAGCCCAGGAAGTGATGCGGACTCACTCTATTCCGCCTGGTTGGCGTGGCAACCCGAATGGTGATATTAACACTGAAAAATGGTGGTCGGGTTGCCTTGAAGAGGCGATAAAGGAGGTCCTTCCGGACAACCAGCTCGACCTTCCTGGCCCAAGTTCGTCACTTCCTGCTCCAGCCGCAACTCCCCGAAGTCCAACTCCTCCTCTTCCCGAAGACATGTTCGAACCCCTCGAGCCAGTCGATGCCCAACTTACTCCTTCTCCCTATCGTACTTAGATTTTTCCATACTTGTACTTTTTTCTTTAAAAAACTCTTTGTAATCGTTTTGTAATGAATCAACTTTTTTCTTATCGAATATAGTTCGCCTATCTTCATGTTTTCTTAGTTTATTCAATTACTAACATTCGAATGAATATCTACTAAGTAATGAATCAAATACTTAATCAAATACTTACTTAGTGAATCTTGAAAGAGTTCCCTTTACTTCGCTCAATCCTTAAGTTCGATAGAACTTCTTTAATTTGCATCAATCATTGAGTTCGGTAGAACTTCCTCGCTTTACTTTGTCTAGTCATCAAGTTCAATGGAATTTCTTCCATTTGCGACAAACATTGAGTTCGTAATACGCTTAATCAGTAAGTTCCGAGGGAACTTCTTCAGTATGCTCAATTCATGAGTTCCGAGGGAACTTTAACATGCTTAATCATTAAGTTCCGAAGGAACTTTCCGAGTTCCAAGGGAATTACTTCGCGCTTAATCGTTGAGTTCCGAGGGAACTACTTCGTGCTTAATCATTGAGTTCCGAGGGAACTGCTTCGTGCTTAATCGTGGAGTTCCGAGGGAACTACTTCGTGCTTAATCGTGGAGTTCCGAGGGAACTACTTCGTGCTTAATCGTTGAGTTCCGAGGGAACTGCTTAATCAATTAGTTCCAAGGGAACCTCTTCATGCTTAATCATTAAGTTCTGAGGGAACTTCTTCGAGGTGCTTAATCGGTGAGTTTCGGGGGAACTGTCAGTTCGCTCCACGATATAGTTTTGTTTCGTAATATAGTTAAGTAAATCGACATAAAAAGACTCAAGGATTTAACGTGGTTCGGTCAAATCGACCTACGTCCACGGAGCAGAAAAATATCTATTATTCATAAAAGCAACAACTTAAAAAATAAAAAACAACATACTGAGATTTGAGACTTCAAGTGTAAAATTTCTTCAAGTGATTGATGTGCCAAGGTCTAGGTAGTTCCTTTCCATGTTCATCAGCGAGCTCATAGGATCCACCTGGTAAGATTCTTGTAACAGTGTATGGTCCTTCCCAAATGGCATCAAGCTTTCCGATCTCCAACAAGGCGTCCGATTGCCTTAAGACCAGATCCCCTACTTGAAACTCTCTTTTCCGAACTTTTCTGTTGAAGGCTGCCTGAATACGTCTCTTGTATAACTCATGGCGAACTCTGGCTTCATCTCGAATTTCTTCCAGAAACAACAAATCGGTTCGAATTAATTCTTCATTTTGCTGTGGATCGAAGTTAGTGATTCGTAGAGCTTCCCCTTGAATTTCAGCTGGGACTACTGCTTCCATGCCAAATGCCAAGCTGAAAGGAGTTTCCCCTGTAGTCGATCTGGGTGAAGTTCGATATGCCCACAAAACTGATGGCAGTTCATCCACCCAGTTCGATTTCTCAAATTCCAATCGTTTCTTGATTCCATCTAGGATGATTCGATTAACCACTTCGACTTGCCCATTTGCTTGAGGATGAGCCACTGGAGTAAACACTTGTGAAATTTTCATCTCTTTACACCATCCTGTAATCTTTTTGCCTCTGAATTGGGCTCCATTATCTGACACTAAAATCCTGGGCAAGCCGAATCTGCAACAAATATTCTTCCATATGAAGTGGATCATATCAGGTTCGGCGATCTTAACCAAGGGTTCGGCTTCCACCCACTTAGTAAAGTAATCCACAGCAACTACCAAGAACTGCTTGTTTCCCCTAGTTTTAACAAGCGGACCAACTATGTCAATTCCCCATCTAGCAAAAGGGCAAGGCGAACATACCGTAAGCATATCTGTTGCAGGCGTGTGAATTCGCCAACCATGTTTCTGACAGGCATTGCATTTCCGAACTAGCTCTTTGGCATCATTCTTCATCGTAGGCCAGTAAAAACCGGCTCGTGCTACCTTGCGAGCCAATGCTCGAGCTCCCGCATGTTCGGCACATCCTCCTTCGTGCGCTTCCTTTAAAACTTTACGCCCCTCTTCTTCGGATAAACATCTGGCATCTGTTGGTAGGAAAGTTTTTTGATACAACACCCCATCTAACATGTAGTAGAAACGAGCTTGTTTCTCCAATTGTTCGAGATCTTTTGCTAATCCATCTCTGATTCCTCCTAAAAATTTCAAGAAAGGAGTTCTCCAGTCTTGTTCGGCCAAGTCAATATTCAGCACCTCATTTTCCTTTCCTACACCCATGACTGTAATACTCCTCTTCGAACAGTCTTGCAGCGAACTCCCTATTTTAGCCAGATAATCTGCCTTCTGATTTTCACTCCGAGGTATTTGTTCGATCTGTAGTTTCTCAAATCGTTTCTCCATCTCTCGTATTTTTTGTACATAAGAAATCATACGATCTTCTTTAATTTCACATTGGTTTTTGAGTTGTTGTGTAACCAATTGTGAATCCGACTTAACTACCAGATCGCGAGCTCCAGTCTGCTCGGCTATTTTCAAACCCTGCAAAAAAGCTTCATATTCTGCTTCATTGTTAGATGCCTTAAATTGAAATTTTATGGCGAACTCTAACTCATCTTTCTCGGGGCTAATCAACAATATCCCTGCTCCTGCGCCCTGGCGGGACGAGGATCCATCGACAAAAACTTCCCATTCTTTCTTATCCTGTAGCCTGGTTGTTTCCTGAATAAAATCCGCCAAGGCCTGACCTTTTATAGCTGTTCGCGGCTCATACTTCAAATCGAACTGTCCCAGTTCGACAGCCCACTTGACCAATCTCCCGGATGCATCCGGTTTTCCCAACACTATACTCAGCGGATGGTTCGTTCGCACCGTGATCTCATAACCCAAAAAATATGGTCTGAGTCTCCTGGCCGTGGTGACTAAGGCATAAGCAACCTTTTCTACTTCGGTATAGTGGATTTCTGCCCCATGCAGAACTTTACTAACAAAGTACACGGGGAATTGATCCCTACCTTCCTCTCGAACAAGAACCGAACTGACCGATTCTTCTCCAACTGCTAAGTAAACGACCATCACACTTCCCTTAACAGGCTGTTTTAACAAAGGGAGTGTGAGGAGAAATGCCTTCAAATCCTCGAACGCTTTTTGACATTCGACATCCCAACTAAACCGACCATTTTTTCTTAGAATCTTGAAGAAAGGCAAACCTCTGTCCGCCAACCTGGATATAAACCTACTCAAGGCAACGATACGACCAGTTAGTGTTTGTACTTCTTTAATGGTTCGAGGAGGCGTCATTTCTTGTATAGCTCGGACTTTGTTGGGGTTTACTTCGATTCCTCTGTTCGTCACCATATACCCCAAAAATTTCCCTGCTTTCACACCGAACGAACACTTGGCTGGATTCAACCGCATCCCGTGTTTTCGAATTGTTGCCATCGTTTCCCTCAAATCTTCTGCATGAGTGTTCGCCTGTACGCTTTTTACAAGCATGCCATCGACATATGCTTCCATATTGCGGCCCAGTTGGTGTTTAAACACTTCGTTCACCATTCGTTGATAAGTAGCTCCTGCATTTTTTAGTCCGAATGGCATAACCGTATAACAATATGTACCTGATGATGTAATAAAGGCCACATTGGGTTTATCTTCTGGATGCAACATGATTTGATGGTATCCTTGGGCTGCATCCATCATGCTCAACAGTTCGCATCCAGCAGTAGAATCCACAAGTTTATCGATCCGCGGAAAAGGATAATGATCTTTGGGGCAAGCCTTATTCAAATCTCGGAAGTCGATACACATTCGCCATTTGTTTCCTGGCTTCGGGACTAACACAACGTTTGCCAACCATCGAGGATACTGTATCTCCTCAATGTGCCCAATCTCGAGCAGCTTCTCAATCTCGTCCTTGATAATTTTATTCTGTTGTTCCCCGAAATGCCTTAGTTTCTGCTTAACTGGTCGAACATCGGGCTTGATATTCAACTTATGAACAGCTACTTCCGGGTTTATGCCCTTCATATCTTCCAGTTTCCAGGCGAACAGATCCACATTATCTTTAAGAGCAGCCACAATTTCTTCTCTGGTTTGTTCCGACAATTGACTTCCGAGACGAACCGAATGTCCAGGCAGCTCCGGGATTAACTCCACACTCATTAGTTCACCTTCTGCGAACTCCACCGTACTTGTGTCAGCATCTTTCTTCAGACTTTTATCCCTTCCGCGATCACTATCATCCCTCTGTTCGCTATGGCGCTTGCGAGACTCAGATTGTCGAACCGCAGCGACATAACAACGCCGAGCAGTTTGTTGATCGCCATGAACAACTCCTACTCCAACCACTCGCCCTTCTTCATTCTCAACTGGAAACTTTATCATCAAATGAGCAGGTGAGATAACAGCAGCATATGAACTCAAGGAAGGTCGACCCAAAATCACATTGTATTGAAAGGGCACATCCACTATAAGAAAGGTCATCGTTTTGTTCTGCCTCCATTCTCCATCTCCCAAGACCATAGGCAATTGGATTTTGCCATACACCGTTACGGACTCCCCTGCAAAACCATAAAGTGAAGTTTCCACAGGTTTTACCTCCACTGTTGATCTCATTTTTCGGAAACAGTCCATGAATATGATGTCCACCGAACTTCCTGTGTCTACGAACACCCTCTCAACATTGAAACCCCCTATCTTTGCAACGATTACCATAGCATCAAACTGAGGGCTCTGAATAGCAACTCGGTCGCGAACTCCGAACTCGATCGCTACCTCTTCGAAAATAGAATGAACTGTATTCTGTTCGTGCCTAACAGAATTGAGTCTCGCCTTACGAGCTCTATTAGAATCTCCGTCTGTCGGCCCACCCATGATCATGTGAATAGTGGGCCTTTCCTCTTGTTCGGGCCTAGCTCGCGCTGGGGGTGGTGGAGGCGGAGGTAATTCCTGCTGCTCTTGCCTTCTGTCTTGTCTTGGCTCTTTTCGATCATTCCGATGTTCGCGGTTTGATCGATTCTGACGAACAAAGCGAGCTAACTTGTTCTCCCTGATTAGCCTTTCCAGTTCATCTCGCAAATGTAAACATTCATCAGTTCCATGCCCATATTCATTATGAAAACGACACAATTTACCGTTGCCGAAAGTAGCTGGTTTCTTCGGATTGGGGCTCCAGGTCGACGGCCACTTCAACTGGGGCAGGTTCCATATTTCCATCAACACCTGTCCCGGGGACATAGTCATGGGCGTATACTGTTCATACCTCCGCCCTGTCTTATTTTCTCTTAAAGGGGGTGGAGCAAATCTAGCTCGCTGTTCGTCCCCCTCTCTCCTTCTGGCCGCTTCATGATCATGTTGCGTTCTGCTCATGCGACTGGAAGTTTCTCCCTTCTTCATTCGAACTGCCTCCTCCAAGTTAATGTACTTGGTAGACCTTTGCAACAGTTCGTCAAAATTGTTGGGGGTCTTCTTAACCAGCGAAGTATGGAGATCCCCTTCTTTCAACCCTTGGATGAAAGCACTTACAACCAAATCGTCTGAAGCCTCAGGAGCTTCTAAGGTAGCAGCAGTAAACCTTTTAACATAGTTCCGTAGGGTTTCATCCCCTTTCTGTCTCACACCGAACAATGTCTGGGTAGATCGTCTCTGCTTTCTAGAACTGACGAACTGATGTAAAAACAACTCCGACAGTTGTTCGAAATTATGAATTGTCCCATCATTCAGCTGACTGAACCATGTCTGAGCAGCCTTGGTGAGGGTAGTGGCGAACACCCTACACTTAATACCATCTGAATACCGATGCAGTAGAGCAGTATTGTCGAATCTACATATATGATCCCACGGATCTGTAGCACCATCATATTCAAAATTCACCGGCCGAAAAGAGGCGGGCAACTCATCTTCCATCACCTCCTCAGAGAAAGGATTACCTCTGGAACTCCGAGGGATCCTTCGAACAGTTCGCTGAACCTCCCGCAGCTCCTTTCGTAAACCATCTACTCTCTCAGATAGTTCGTCATGTCCTCGTTTTTGGCCTCGAGGGTGACCAGATTGGCTTTCCTGTTCATCCATTCGAGATCTGTTGCCCTCTTGTTCCCTTCCAGCAGGCATGTCAGTGTTATCCTGTTGTGAATCAACCTTCTGCTTGCCCAAAGCTTTTTGAACAGCAGTCTCTATCAAAGCTGAGAGTTCCTCCGGCGTCAACGTGACAGTGCCGGGAGGATTAGCCGGTGCGGAATTCCGATCCTTGTTTTGTTGCACAGACGGTGCTCCTTCATCCAACCTCCTTCTGGATCCTCTAGTATTCACCATTTTCGTAATCCTCTACGTCTTAAATGCTCAAAGTTACGAAAATTTTTCCCACAGACGGCGCCAATTGATTTGTCGTAACTCTGATCCTTTACTTTTCCGGCGTCGTTCGAAATTCTCCGATGCCAAATTGGAATTCTCTGACCGAGAAAACCTGCAAAACAAAGAACACCGGGGGTTTTTCCCGGTGAAGGGACTCCGACGCTCAAGTCAGTAATCTCACAAAAATATTCCTCTCGATTTTGATAATACTTAATGTGTAAAAATTATAATTGTGTGTGCAAATAGAAAAATAAAAGATATATATATACTCCCTGAAAGAGACGTGATTTATTGGGAGTGGGATGTGGCAGTTGGGATTTCTCCTAAAAACTTGGAAAGTGGCGAGATTCTCGCGATCGTGGGAGTTATCTCAAATTTTGAATTAGTTCGTCCGTCTTAGTTCGGCATTTCACCTCTCAGCTCGACATTCTTGCCTGTGATTTGGATCAGTTCGCTCGGCACGCCGAACATATCTGTTCGCTAACACGATCTATTATTACTTCTTCATTCTGTTCGCGCCGATTGGCCTTCAATTCCGGGTCGGGTTTTCGGGGTAGTTTGAATGTGGTTAGTTCGACCACATCAGTACTTAATTTATTTCTAGTATACTTAACAATATCTTCATCGCCTATTTGACGGCCTTTTTTTCTTTTTTTATGTTACATTTTAGAGTATGTCTCTTGTGCATCAGGTGCATGGATCTTAGATCATTATAATCGGGTTGGATCAGGATTACCCGACCCCCTTTTTTTTTTTTTTTGTGCTAACTTTTTTAAATTTTGATCATGACTTTTACTTATGTTAAAAATACATTTATATAATGTGTAAGAATACCTTTAGGTTATGTTAAGGATACCTTTATACCCAGAATTCATACATTTAGGTTACGTTAAGGATACTTTTAGGTAATGTTTAGGGATACATTTAGGTTATATTAAGGATACATTTATGCCCAAATTTCATACATTTACTTTACGTCAGGCATGCCTTTAGGTTATGTTAAGGATACATTTATGTTATGTTAGAAATACTTGATCCATAACATAGTTGTGTTACACATTTTGTATACAAATGTATCTCTAACATAACATAAATGTATCATTAACATAACCTAAAAGTATCCTTAATATAACGTAAAGGTATGTGACCTGGAGTGAATTAGGGTATCATATCAGGATTTCAAAGGAACCTGAAATCATAATTTCAAATGTATCCTTAACATCACCTAAAGGTATTCTTAACATAACCTAAAGATATGCTTAATATAACCAAAAGGTATTCTTAACATAATTAAAGATATCATTAACATAACCTAAATGTATGCTTAACATAACTAAAAGATATTCTTAACATAACGTGGTATGTAACCTAGAATCCAAATTTCAAAGGTATCCTTAACATAACTAAAAGATATCTTTAACATAACTAAAATGTATCCTTAACGAGCGAATTTGAGTGGATTTGAGTGCATCCACCCAGGCGCGTGGGAGCACATGGAAGCACGTACACGCATGGGTCGGATCAGGTGCATGGATCTAGATCCATGCACTGATGCATACATTTTATAGTTATTTTTCATTAAAATTAATTTTCAATCCAATATAATTTAGTGAAATCAAACTATCTCCAATTACAAAATATAAAATCTAATGGTAACTGTGTATCCCAACCTGGGTAAGTTATTAAGTCTTATTTTGTGGTAAGTTGGTGAAAAATTAAATATGGAAATAAGGTACTTAAATACTAGTTTTTCAATTTAAAATTTGGACAAATAAGACATTTTTTTAGGGATGGATGGATTAATAAATGAGCTGCACTCCTGTGAGACCGTCTCATGTGCGACGGCATTGGCGCACGGTCGTGTGCTGGGACACGGTCATGTGTCAGGACACGGTCGTGTGTCAGGACACGGTCGACCGTGCGCTGAAACACATACTTATAGCACTAAAAGACATACTTATAGACAAAAATCACATACTTATCTCGACCGTGCCTTGAGACCTGACCATGTACCACAGATTGCTCACGCGAGGCACGGTCTGTCCCAGGGCACGGTCGTGGGCGAGAAAAAAAATCACATACTTATAGTGAAAAATCACATACTTATTATTGAAAAAGACATACTTATACACTACATTCGCGCACTGTCGTGTCCTAGGACACGGTCGACCGTGCGCGAGTGCTGTCGCATGTGAGACGGTTGCATATGAGTATTTGTGTTAATAAATTTTGCAAATAATGAATGCTTCCCTTTTCTTTTCTTTGGAGAGGTGCTCTTATTATAGGGAAAAGGTTCAAATAAGCGACTAATGTTAACCTCATATTCAAATATCTCACTGAAGTAATTTTAGGTATAAAAATGTCACTGATGTTTACTTTTAAGTACGTATGACCCCCACTTAACATTTATTTATAATATAATATACCAATAATGTTTTAAATTAAAATAACTTAAACACTTTAATTTATTTTCTTTTTGACCTCATATTTTAACATATCTTAGAATTAAAATACTATTTCATGAAACATAAATATAATAGATTATTATATATACGCGGGAATACATATTATTATTAATAATAATTATCATTTACACTTTTGTTACTTTTGAAGACTAAAATATTAAACAACTAAATTAATTAGATAACAATTTCACTATGATATTAGGGATATTATTTTTTAAATTTTAATGCAGCTTAAATCTTTACATTTAAATGCAACATAAATATTAACTATTACTAATAATGTATATTTGAATAATTATTTTTTCTAACACACGCACATATAATAAGCTATTATATTTACATTTTCATGAAAATTTTTTTTCTAAGATATGTAAAAGGTTAATTTATTTCATGAAATTATGTATATATAATATGTCAGAATATATTTGAGTATGTGATAAGTGTCATTTTTACTATATTTTTACGTATGTTTATGTGTTCATTTGAGCATGTTTATGTACGTTTATATAGTGATTTAGATACTTTTGATTTATTAGTTGCATTTGATGGTTTTGTGTTTAGTTATGTGTTTTTAGTGCAAAAATCGCAAGTTTCAGCTCACATGCGCAGTTGTTGAAGAAATGACATATCTCACGATCTAGAAGTCCGAATTGGAAGATCTTAATTTTTTTGAAAATCTAAGGAAGAGATCTACAACTTTGATGTTGAACACTTTTCCCAATTCTTTCTTGAAGAAAGCAGAATATTAAGGAAAAACGGAAGTGTTGCGTTCGGTTCTTCGTCGTGACAGGGCTCTAGTATTTTGATCATAACTTTTTCTAGAAGACTGCTATTGAGGTGAAATTTGTGGCATTTGAAAGCTAACTTCAAGACCTACAACTTTCATGAAGACGTCGAAGTCAAATTCAGAACTGTGTACCAGCGCACGACCGTGTCTTGGGACACGGTCGTGCCCCACTGCACAGAAACACTAGCACTGGCGCACGGGTGACCGTGTCCTGGGGCACGGTCGTGCTCGAGAGACTCCTGTTCGATCCCAAACTCGATTTTTGATGTATCTCACACTTCTAAACCATCTAGGAGACCTCCAATATACTATATATACCTAAATTCGTCCCAAAAAGAAGCATTCAGAGAGAGAGGAGGAACAATCATTAGGGGTAGGAATAACATCTATAGAGAGAAAACACATATTCTGAGAGCATCCGGAGAGGAGAAGAAGACTTCAAAGATCGAAGAATCGAGAGATCATCGTTCATATAGAGTTTTTCTTTATCTTTCCTTTATTGTTGGATTATTTTAGTTTGATATGATATTTTCAATCTTGTCTATGAGTTTGTTGATATTCATGTCTGGCTAGTTTTCCATGGGTTTCTAGGGCTTGTTAGTAGTCTGATTCGAATCTGATGGATCTTTGATTTCAATTCAATTTCTTGATTCTTTATCCTATTGATGTGTTTATGGTTTGATTGCTTGTTTGATTATGTGGCCACTAATTGAGCATGTTTAAGTAATTAAATCAAAATTCGAGAGAGGAGATTTAATTACGGAAGAGTAAACACATGACATATATGCAGCATGAGATCGAGAGATAAATGACATATGTGATGAGATTTTCAATCTTAGGTGCTTTTGGGAGTTGTTGTGTTATATCAGATCGAGTAGAGATACCTCTGGTAGCATAATAATCAACCGGTTAAATTGACTCGAGAGAGCTTTTAATTTGATTTTTGTGATTGCTCATATAGGATAATTAATCATTGAAATGGATTAGTCAAGTGATATCGTGATGAGAATTAGATGAAAGCATATTCTAGAACCTGTCTCAGATATATCTGTTTGTCTCCGTGTATTTATTTGTTTTTGTTTTAGTATAAGTAATTGAAGTCTTTGATATTTGATAGCCTAGATAAAATTAGGGGTTGAATTTGGGTAATCGATTATTCCTAGATAATAGTCTCTGTGGGATCGACCTTGCTTACCGTGTTCTGCAATCTACACCGTACACTTGCGGTAGTAGCCTAAAGAAAAAGGTGAACAGTAAGTTTTGATGAGACAAAACCTTAGAAAAGTAACCCTCAATCTATAAGCATAACATATCTTATAAGGTTACTGCAACGAGGTTACTGCAGGAAGATACGGCAGAGAAAGCTTCAAAGAAAGGATACTGCAGATAATGGTGAAAGGAATCCGGTAAACTAAAAGGATAATGCTTACTGCAGGAAGCTACCTGGAAGAGATCATGCTAAAGCATACTGCAAAGCAGCAAGCTACCGAAAACTCAAGCTACCTGGAAGAGACCATGCCAAAGTATACTGCAAAGCAGCAAGCTACAAAAGCTTCAAGCCACCTGACAGAGCAAGGCTGAGAAGGAAACTCCAAAGCAAGCACAAGAAGGAAGCTACAAAACGAGCATGAGAATGAAGCTAAAAGTTATTGGTAGAGAGAAAAGGAAAGGAGCCAATCAAATGAACCGAGCGACCTGTAAAAGAAGCTAAAGCTTGTTGCATCCAGTTGAAGAAAAAGACAAACCTTTTAAAGACTGTCTCGGAGTGCTTAGTGTTAGGAATAGGGTCCTGATAAGTTGTTCACTTTCTGAGGAAGAAAGTAAGGATCTTGAGTGGGTCAGGTAGGATCCTGTGTGGGTCAGATAGGAGAGTAGGCAAGCAGTTGTGAATAGGCTTGCTACTTACTTGTTAAGTCTGTGTTTTAATAGATAGAGTTATGTAAATCAACAAGATTAACAAATGTTCCCTCTTAAGAAGAGACAGAGAGGATGTAGAAGGATTACTCCACCTTCGAACCTCTGTATATCTATGCGTATGTTTGTCCTTACCTTTCTAATTGCATATCCTATATTAGATGCACATCTTCTATACTTGTGTTTTCAATGAAAGAAAGTTTCCTCAATATAACTTTGATAAGCAACCTCTCAAAAGGTTACTGATTCTAGACCTAAGTCTTTAGAAAGAGAAAAATTGAAAATACAGTAGTCTTATTCACCCCCCTCTAAGCCTACTACCACTTGGGACCAACAAGTGGTATCAGAGCAGGATAGATTAAAAGTTCGATCTAACTGATCAATCCAGATCTCATCATTGAAAACATTTTTTTCACTCTCACATCATAGACAAATATGACCAGAAAAATCAATTACCTTCTTTGAAAAGTATGACTGGTGTGAAGACAACATCGACTAAGAAGAAAATAGAAGAACAGACTGAGTTGTGAAGTAAAGCTGTTCAGGAGCAGGAAGCTGGTAAACAACAGGCTATGCTCGAGAAACAGGCTACTAAGCAGGAAGTTGTTGTTAGGATGTATACTATAAGTCTAGCTTTTGTATGAACATCTTTATGATATGAGATTCATTGTGATCAAATGTTTGCATTTTATATTTGTTATATATTAGTGCTATTGTCCAGATTAGTCTATACTGTAGATAACATGGTGTGTGGTGTCACACAGAAGATTATGCTATCAGTTCCTTATAGATTACAAATAAGAGCTCACAACCAAGATGGATTTGGACAAACCATTGGAATGGTTGTAGTGTAATTTGGTATTAGTCTATCTTGACTATAAAATTACACTAGTACATTTTGTATGTATTGAGCAGGACCATATGAGGTTGTTCGATTTGTACTGACTATATATAAAAGAACAAGTCCTCTGTTATTGTGGATGTACATCTTCTTAATCACTATATAATAACGGGCACGTGTGCTCAGTGTTTGTTTCTTTAATTTGCCAATGGGTGAGATTTATTAATAAATCAATAGGCTCGGTGAATTGGGAGATAACATTGTTTATATGGTGTGTTGTTGATTATAGAAGGAATCTATGTCCTAATTATTTAGGATGATGATGTCCCCTTGAGGAGCTCATAAGGATTATCATGTAAACCCTGCAGGTGGATTTAATCCGACATGATAATAAAGATGAGTGGTACTACTCTTGGAATTAGATGTAAATTAATTAAGTTGTCAGTAACTTATTTAATTTATGGACATTTGATATCTTAAACGCGGGGAAATAAATGTACACATAATAAAAGGAGCCCATATTGTAATATGGGATTAGGACGGTAGTTCAATTATAACTCTTTAGTGGACCGAGTTATAATTGATGGGCTTAAGCGAGATGTTCGGGCTGAACACGGGACGCCTAAGCCCATCAGGAGGCCCAACCTAATTCCTCCTCAGGGTCTCTGTTGTAGCCTATAAGTAACCCTAATATCAGCGCCTCCTAGATCACGTTTTCTCAATCTCACGCAAATAAAAACAGATTCGCTAGAGAGAACTGAGGAGGTGAGTTTTCTGATTCTTTGGAAGATCGTCGCCCACACGATGTCCAAAGGAAGGGAAAGGAATACGGCAGAAGACCGTGAGGTTCAAGGTTCGTCACTCGTTCGATAGTTCTGACCTTAGAACTGGTTCGTCTTCATCTATGACGGTGAATAAAGGTATAATATTTTTCCGCTGCATGTTAATTACAGTTTCAATCCCGAATTAGATAATTACATAGAGTCGGTGATCCGGTGGTTCCAACAGTTGTGCATGAGGAGCAAGCTTCCACTCAGAAAAAGAGTGGAGCAGATCAACAAGTCGAGCAAGCTGTTGAATATGAAGTTTGGACATAAGAAAGTTGTTATAAAGCAAAGTTGGGAGTATGGATCATACTGGAGCCTCTAGACGACAGTGATGAGCAGACAGTAACCTTGGAAGAAAGTGCTGAAGAAGTCAAGTGAAGGAGTAAGATGAGAAACACACTCCGTCAAAGAATCCATACTTCAAAAAAAAAAAAGGGGGGGTCTACTCGATAAGCCAACTCTTAAGAAGAGAACGACGATGACAAGGTACCTCTTTCTAAATTTTGCTCTAATATATCCTATGTCAAGATAGCTCCGAATATCCATATCTGGTTAAAATTTTAAGTGATCTTGAAAATTCCGGTCACTTGACTTGAACATGAGAAGGGAAGCCTGTACACTGATTTCCAAAAGAATGCTTCACCTACTCATGCTGAAACCTTAGGAGTACCTGAATCTGTACTGAAAGTGACCTTACATCTTAAAGAGATAATCATAAAGTAAGGGGGAATTTGTAGTACAAACCAAGGTAACTCAGTAGGCAAGGGAGTTAAAACCTTGGTGGAATCAAATGGATATAAGTATGTTGTAAGATGTCTGCAGCACTGTAGGAATCAAGCAGACAACAACAACTCTGAAAGGGAAGAAGACCATCTACCTTACTTGTATTAAAAATTTGTCTTATCTATATCTGAAAGGGGTTCATACTTCAGAGAGATACAGTAGGTAAAACACCTGCACACACCCAACCTCATTTCTATCCTATGCTTACTGGTAAAAGTCTTAAAGGAACAAACTACTACTATAGCAACTATTGGTTGTAAGGAAAGTTTGGATTCCTGAGAGAAAACTAACCCAAAAGGAGCCACACTCATATGGGTACCTATGTAAGGATATTCATTCCATAGGTACCTCTGACCGAAGACTACAAGAAGCAACCTTCAGACCTCTGAGCTACCAAGAAGAAGATCTCCAAGCTCAAAAAAGTCCTACATGAACTAAAGCAAGCCTCAAGAAACATATCTGTAAAATCAACAGGAAGTAGACACCAAGAGCAACCCAAACAACAGAAGCAAGATGTGATTGCCACAGGAAGCTGAAAATTCTAAAAGGTCACTCCACCCGAGACAATAGGTTACTGAATCTAGGGAAAATTTTTTGACGAAGTGAATGAATGACAAATGAAGTTCTGACAATAGGACGCTAAACATCAGACTACTTGATACAAGGTCGTTGGATAACAGGTCGTTGGATATCACTAGATACCAGGTTGCTGGATACTAGGTCGCTGAACATCAGGTCGCTGCATACCAGGAAGCTAGATACCAAGTTGCTGGATATTAGTTTACTGGACAATCAAAGCACTTATCATCAAGTCACTGGAAAAGAGGTCACTGGTGGGTTACATCTCACAAAATCCAGCGGTTACCGAAAAACTCTCGGTAACGTGTGCGTATGAAAAGTGGACCACCTTTTTCAGAACCCTAGGATATCAGTCATGCGATCGGGAAGATCTAAGGGTTGAGAATCAAATGTTGACCATACATCCAAGCAATCACTTCATACAGAGGCAAAAAGAAGCAAAGCTGTGGAAACTGCCAACAACTTTATTGAAAATCAGCGAAGCAGTTAATGACATCTTTAAAGATCCAACCTCAATCTTACGATCAACAATTCACCCAAAATAGGGAGTATCTCAAACTCTATATATACCTGCGCCTTTTACATATATGTCTTCATTCATATACTTTCTCTTATCCTTAACCAACATGACTCTTGATTGTTGGAAACCATTCTCCCCATTCTTTCTTAACAGCACATTCTCTGTAAATAATCAACCAAGCACCACTCAAATCACGAAGAGTCACCCCTCACGCTTAATCCTTGCTAAGCAGATCTTTCTCAGAAGATTCTGTCTTCTAGCTTACTGCCCTCACCTCAAATCCGAGAGTGCCGAAGGATTTGCACTCAAGTTCTTCTCTTCGAGGCCGGAGGATAGAGAGAAGGATCCCTCTCCAGTAACCTCAGAGCTACAGCTCGATGATGATGTTAAAAAGAAGGAAGAAACTACGAAGGATCTTGGAAGATCAAAAGTATTCCAAAGGTGGAGGAGATGAGATTCCAGCCCTTTCATGAAGTGGATTCTCTTCTGCTTACAAGAGAATGAGAAGGAGAGACAGTCAGAGGAGTTGGTGAGGTTAGAAGGAGAGGCTGCAGCAAGCTACTGCGCATAAGTTCCTTTGCCACTTCACGTTCCCCTCCGATTGAACCTCATTTCTCTCTCTTCAAGCCTCTTCACCTTTTCCCGCTCATCTCCCTAATTAAAGAGGAAAATCAATTGGGAGCAAGAACTTGCACAAAAAGAGGGAGAAACTAGAAAGAAGAATAAAGCTAGCAGAAAACTAAGGGGGAAAGAAAGGCAAGAGCAAGAGAAAGAAGAATGAGCCAGAAAATCAAGATAAAATATCTACATTGTACTTTGCTTACTGCGTTAATGTACTATAAATGTGTTTATCTATATAAAATATCTTCTAGTCTCTAAGCTCACTCCTTGTGATCTTTCTTTTTGACTTGTATGTGATTTAATGAAAGCAGTCTGTTCTACGTTTATATATCTTACATCTGCTTTCTGTGCTTAAATGATTATGACCTTTTGATCTTATCTGCAAAGGTTTTGTTATCATCAAAAAGGGAGAAATTGTTAGAATATATTTGAGTATGTTTTGATGAGACAAAACCTTAGAAAAGTAACCTTCAATCTATAAGCATAACCTATCTTATAAGGTTACTGCAACGAGGTTACTGCAGGAAGATACGACAGAGAAAGCTTCAAAGAAAGGATACTGTAGAGAATGGTGAAAGGAATCCGGTAAACTAAAAAAGATAATGCTTAATGCAGGAAGCTACCTGGAAGAGATCATGTTAAAGCATACTGCAAAGCAACAAGCTACCAAAGACTCAAGCTACCTGACAGGAAGCTACCTGGAAGAGACCATGCCAAAGCATACTGCAAAGCAGCAAACTACAGAAGCTTCAAGCCACCTGACAGAGCAAGACTGGGAATGAAGCTCCAAATCTAGCATGAGAAGGAAGCTACAAAGCAAGCATTGGAAGGAAGCTAAAAGTTACCGGTAGAGAGAAAATGAAAGGAGCCAATCAAATGAAGATACGTGGAAACCAAAAAGCTTGCGTGTATTAGAAAGAGAACGGCGCATTAAATGTTGGGAACCTACCAACCTTCAACGGGCATATTTCCTACATCTATAAATAGAAGACTGAAGAGAAGAGAATATCAGAGAGAAGCGTGTGGAAGAAAAAGAAGAAGAGTGGGAAAAGAAAAGAAAAGAAAAGAGTGTATAGAAAATCAAAAGAAAAGAAGGAAGCTCAAACACTCTAAACCACAGAAACGCTAGATTACTCAGTCATTCAGTCCTGCAGCAAGCAACAGCAGAGCGACCTGTAAAAGATGCCAAAGCTTGTTGCATCCAGTTGAAGAAGAAGACAAACCTTTTAAGTACTGTCTCGGAGTGCTTAGTGTTAGGACTAGGGTCCTGATAAGTTGTTCACTTTCTGAAGAAGAAAATAAGGATCCTGAGTGGGTCAGGTAGGATCCTGTGTGGGTCAGATAGGAGAGTAGGCAAACAACTGTGAATAGGCTTGCTACTTACTTGTTAAGTCTGTGTTGTAATAGATAGAGTTATGTAAATCAACAAGATTAACAAATGTTCCCTCTTAAGAAGAGACAGAGAGGATGTAGAAGGATTACTCCACATTCGAACCTCTGTATATCTATGCATATGTTTGTCCTTACCTTTCTAACTGTATATCCTATATTAGATGCACATCTTCTATACTTGTGTTTTCAATGAAAGAAAGTTTTCGCAATGTAACTCTGATAAGTAACCTCTCAAAAGGTTACTGATTTGGACCTAAGCCTTTAGAAAGAAAAAGATTGAAAATATAATACAGTAGACTTATTCACCCCCAAGTCTACTACCACTTGGGACCAACATAATAGCTTATTATATGGTGTGTGTGAGAATATATGTTGTTATTGATAATAATTAATATTTTGTTGTTTAAATATAGAGATTTAAGTTGTATTTAAAATTAAAAATAATATCTCTAAGAACATAGTAAAATTGTTATCTAATAAATTTAGTTGCTTAATAGTTTAGTCTTTATTTAAATATAAAGATTTGAGTTGTATTTAAATTAAAAAATAATATTCATAATATCATAGTGAAATTATTATCTAATATATTTAGTTATTTAATAGTTTAGTTTTTATTTATATATAGAGATTTAAGTTGTGTTTAAATAAAAATAATAATATATCTTATTATCAAATAAATTTAGTTATTTAATAATTTAGTAGTGTAAATGATAATTAATAATAATAATAATAATAATATGTATTCATATGTATATATAATAATCTAATTATATTTATGTTTTCATGAAATAATTGTTTTATTCTAAATATGTTAAAATATGAGGGCAAAAAAGAAAATAAATTAAAGTGTTGAAATTATTTTAAATTTAAAATATTATTGTATATTATTATATAAATAAATGTTAAAATGGGGGACATATGTTACTTTAAAAAGTGAACTTTTGAGTGACATTTTTTTTACCTAAAACTTACTCAATGAGATAATGGACATATAAGGATTAAAAATGACTTATGAACATTTTCCCTTATTATAGGCGGTACATCAATTCTGTGACCGTTTTTAATTATTTTTATTAAAAAGGTAATATATTATCTTCATTAGGCAGTTGGGAAAATTACTGTCTTTTCCCCTCATTTTTTCTTCCTTTGTCCATGTCAAAGGGAACTTGATTGTATTTTTTAATCATTATTATAGTTATTTAATGTTTGCTTGGAGGATTCCAACATTAAATAATATTAAAATGTAGAAGTTATGATTATGTCTATAGTCTATAGATATTTATATACAACTTTTATTGGAGAAATCAATAGAATGATTTGCAACATACTCTTCTATTAATTCTTTGTCATTTTGTCCAAGTGTCAAAATGTGATTGAACATTGATTGTATTTTCTTTCTTATTTTTTTTAGTTGATCATTATTATTAGTTATTTTAATGTTTGGCTTGGAGAATAATCTTCAACAATTAAATAATATTAAAAAGTAGAAGTTATGATTATGTCTATAGTTTATAGATATTTATAGACAACTTTTATTGGAGAAATCAATAGAATGACTTACAACATACTCTTCCATCTATAAAATAATTTATATCTATATTCATACTATATAAAATGTCACATAAATTTGTGTAAATAACTTTTTTTTTTCAAGATTTCATTTTGATTTTCTAAATTAATTTAGTAATTTTAAATTAAGTTTCCATCTCAAACCATTGAAATCAAATTTTCTCTCAAAGTCATTGCCTTAAATAAAGAATGTTTATTCATTTAACAATTCTCACTTACATAGCTTATAAAAATCAACAAAATTTAATAAATTCTTTAATTAATAATAATAATAATAATAATAATAATAATAATAATAATAATAATAATAATAATAATAATAATAATAATAATAATAATAATAGGTAATATATTAAAATTATTTCAAATAAATAGAATGTCGTTTTCCCACCCATATTAAAAATTATTTATACTATACTAATAGCAAGACAGTTGAAAAATTATATAACAAGACGTGCAACGCGCGGGTACACTGCTAGTTTTATTGAAAAGGTATATATCACTTTTCCTGCAAGAGAGAATTGTTTTGGAAGAACATTTTTAAAGAAAAGAGAGGAGAGACAATAGGGGTGAGACTTGAGAGAGACTTGAGAGGAGAGAACATCTCCTTTTCTTTCATTTTTTAATCATTATTTAATTTAAGAATAATACACCTTTAATTAACTAATGTTGATGTCCTTATAATTTAACTGTAAACTCAAAGTAGCTAGTGCTTATAATAAATTATTTCCCAAACAAATATATATCTAATTGATCTTCCTACTGTAGTTTATGATTCAACTTGTAATCAAAACATACTGCAAATATTGCATATATATTGTCATGACAGTTGAATTTATGTAGTGAGTGGTGATTTAATTTGTTGCAAAATCTGATATTGTTAATCACAAATATTGGAGTATATGGAATCTTGAATGACATTTTTACCAATTTACTAGGGATATCCACCTTTATCAGCTATTTTGATCTTGTGTACGTAGTTTGTTCAAACAATACATTTGGTCTAACTTAAGCATTGTTATTAAAAAAAAAAAAAAGGAATCATCATGTATATATGAAATCAACCTTGCTAATTTTATATGTTGGGTGGTGGTGAAAGTCATAAGATTGATTGGAAGTTTAATGAGATCGTTTTATGAATCATTTAGGTAATATGAGTCAATTCATAATTCATACTTAACTATTCATACATAACTTTGTGGAAATGAGTTTGGTTAATGGTAAAATGATTTGTTTCACGGAAACTATATATATGACCGTCTTAGACAAGTTTTTGTATTAAATTGATCTCTACTTCTCTTGGGTACTTCTTTTCTTTTAAATTCGAGAACTCATGTAGCACAACTTCACTAACAATTTTCGTGAGGGAATCCTTCCTACATATAAATTGAACTCATTTTCACCAAATCTTTGTGTGAATAAGTGTGGATTATGTGTTGTCTTATCTTATATAACAAGATTCGTAAGACAATCTCATATAAGATATATATTTTATTGATAGAGAAATGGTTTTGAACGTCTCACCACAAATTTAATTTTCGTGACGGAAGTGTCACATTTAAGCAAATAAAAATAAATTAATGTATACATTTTGTTGGTTGATTATGTTACTAGATGGATGTGACATAATAATAAATCACATAAATACGTCTTGTATTTGCGAAGAAATGTGGTTAATTATGTAACTTATTAATTGATCTATATTGCATCCTTTTAATTTAATAAGATATGGGGAGTTGATTAAATGTCGCACTCATGTGGTTTATGATCCACAATTAGGGGTGAGAATAGGTCTGTCTACTAGAATCAATGAGTCAGTCTAATATATCGACTCGACTCGATTCATTTAGTAAATGAGTTAGGTGAAGTCTTTTTATCAAGATTTTTTAGGAGGGTAGGCATGACTAATGTTTTAAAGAAAATTCAAATGGCCTTATAGACCGACATCTTTATATATTAATAGAAATATATATTTTTAGTTTTATGTTTAAATATTAAAAACCTTAATTTTGTAAGCTCATAATTCAATGTATTCAAGAATTCAACACAACGTCACAAATTGAATTGTTTATTTTTCATATTTGTTAATGTAATGTTCTAAATTTATTGTAGGTTTTAAATAGGCTTTAGGTCAATCTTATCCACAAAATAAGTGAGGCTTTGACTCAAAAAAAGTCTATCATATATAATAAGCTAGACTTAGGTCTCATATACAAATCAGGTTTAGATCTATCATAAGAAAGTTTAACCTAGCCCAGCTGTCGGGTATCGACTATGGTCAACGCTAGAGGCTCAGAAAATCTAAACCTCTTCCAATCGCTCATGAGGACGGCGTTATGGTGGATGAGATACACTCAGAGGTAGAATCACAAAGATTCAAGACCATAAACCCTCAAACCCGGTAGCATACTCACTAGAATCACTCACTCTCACACACCCTTCTTAGATAGACGCGCTCGACACAGGCTCATGTCTTATAAGCGCATGTGATCCATGAAATTGTGTTCATAGTTCATTATATGCCATTTTTCTCTTGCCTTGTTAGTAGTGAGGCTTATGCAGTTCGTGTCCATTGCCCTACCTTGCTCATGCGACTCATATATGCACGTCCTTATATATGCGTGTTATTTAAGGATTGATACCAATTTCAGTCTATTTGGTTATAGAAACAGTTTTGTCACAAAGTAATTAGTTTAATTTATCATTTTAATATCCTATTTGACCAATTTTGTGGTTATCTTGAATTTGAGCTAATTTTACTTGTTGGCTTAAATATGATTATCTTGGGCTGTAATTCTATAAAACCAACAAGAGAATTGTCTAGTCTACCCTAATTTTATCACTTTGCCCGTTCAAATATGAATTGTTTAGTCTAGTCAAATATGAAAACTGATATAGAAACTAGAAGACCATATGAAATATTGAAATAAAAACATTTTCATAAATTGGTATATTTTAAAATTTCTCATTCATCTATCAAGTTATTTCTTACTATCGATTCACAAGCTTTTGATTCATAGAAAACAGACAGCACAATATTTGTGATGGTATAAGGTAATTATATTCTTACACCTCTTAATATATCAATCAAGCATCTATATTACTTTTTACGTTTTACATATATCCTATCAAGTTTGAATGGACAATGATTTTTTTCTTTAAAAATGCATGTTTCATATCGTTAAAAGTTAGGAATATTATGATGGTTGTGAGAAGGAAAAAAAAGATGAAAAGATGGCGTGGTTAACAAATAAAAAAGGAAATGCAAAATTGGGCTTTAGAAATAAGTTTTAAGGGTAAAATAAGTATTTTATATGTAAAATGGCTCTATAAGAGATTTTATGGCTACGAATGGAATTGCCTTTGATATTAAGTATCTAGAAATGCCCACAAAACTGTTATTTTTATTTATAAAGATAACCTATATACACAAACTAGTATAAGGTCCCTTTAAAATATTCAAATAAATCTCATCATGTATTTTAGTATATATTTAAGAAATTATTCAATTTCATTAATTGATAGATTAGAATAATTTTTTCAATCAACCCAACTTCATTGTATTCTTTTCTTTTTTATTTTTTGTCATTTTTATAAAATTAAGCAAACTACAAATATTTAAATAATTTATATATTTGAAGCATAGGATACGCTATTTTAATAAATTTAACTAAAATTCTTATATTAGTTAGTACTATTTCTTATAAACGTTGATTTTTAAGTCATCGACTAACCATATTAATATTTTACATTAAAAAGTATTATTTATAAGTAAAATTGTGGATCTAACATGTGGTATAATACTATGTTTATTCACAACCCAACCCAACCCTCTAATATAAAAATCATTTCTCCCAACCCAACCTTTAATTATTTAAACGTTCATTAGTGACACAAACCCAACCTTTAAAATATTTCTTTTCTCATTATTTATTATTGAATATTATATATAATCATTTTTTTTAATGTAAGAAATATATAAAAAAATATTTTATATCCTAAATTCGATATTTATAATAAGAACTTTTTTACCATAGATTTAAATTATGCTACAAACACAATACTGAAATTTAAATACAATATTTAAAAACGAAATCAAAAAACTAGTCAAACTACAAATAGATGCGTGAAATACTAAGTTACAAATATAGAAGATATATATTACACATTTAATGATCAATGCCGAATTTTTGCCATATATGTACAATCAAGTCATTTTTAAGAGAGTTATGAGCTTCTCTATTGCGAAGTTGTTCCCTATTAGTCATATAAGTGGATAAGCTTGCAATGCGTTCAGTCGAGTATTGCAGATGTTGATCGTCATCATCATCTCTTGTCGATTTGTAGGTTTATCCATAAAGAATTATGTGGGATCATAATAGTTTTCATATGTGTCTCGTTCATCCTCTACTATCATATTATGCATGATGATACAAGCCATCATAATTCTTCCCATCAAATGTGAGTCCCAAACAAGACATGGGTGTCGAAGAAATGCGAAACGAGCTTGTAGAACTCCAAATGCTCGCTCGACATCTTTTTTGACAGCCTCTTGGTATTGAGCGAACAACTTATGCTTCCGGAGTTGTGGAGCAGAAATTGACTTTACAAATGCAGCCATGAAGGATATATGCCATCAGTGAGATAATATGCCATATTATTTTCACGACCATTTACGACGTAGCTAACCTTTGGTGCTCGACCTTCCAAGACATCACTAAAAACCGAAGATCGGTGGAGTACATTAATATCATTGCAAGAACCTGGTGTTCCAAAGAATGCATGTCATATCCATAAGTCATATGATGCAATGGCTTCTACAATGATTGTTGGCTTCCCACTTCTTCCTGCATATTGTCCAGCCCATACGGTGGGACAATTTTTCCATTGCCAATGCATGTAGTCAATCCTGCCTATCATGCCCGGAAATCCACGTTGTTCCCCTGACGTAAAGCAGTCTGATCAAATCTTGTTCATTAAGCCTTCTGAGATATTTGTCACCAAAATAAGAAATGATTCCGTATATGAAATTCTTGAGAGATTTCCTTATCATGGCTGTACTCATTCGCAAGTATTCATCAACGACATCGGATGATGTACCATACACCAATACCCTCATAATATGAAATGATAAAAATTCGGTGAGAAACGAGAGAATTTAAGATTGTGAGGAAACCGAGTTCTTCAAATTGTGTTTGAAAATATATCAATATTGGACTCTATTTATAGAGAAAAAAAATCATAAATTTTGATAAATTTTTTATATTTTTTTAATACACATTATCTTCAATATTAACAATCTAAATTATATCCACAAAAAATATATGGAAACCAATTAGATTGTGACACTTGTCATAATCTAACAAAGTGAGATAAAGATAAATTTTACTTTTGTTGACCAACCCATGGATCGACTGACCGATTGGGTTGGCCACAATTAATTATGTTTCCTTTTTTTTTTTTTGTTTTTCTCTTTCTCTTTGTCTCATATGGGTTGGGTTGGGGGAAGATCACCAATAAACATGGTCTAAGGATCATCCTTCGATCATCCACATCAGACTATTTTAGCATACCCTTTTTATGTGGAGCCCACGTCCCGCTACACTAATTTAAAACATCTACTTTTTGAAAACACACATCTATATCAATTATGCATAGATTCATTAATTCTTATTTTATTATTTATATTAATTATTTATTGGTTGCATATTGTTTATTGGCGTTCTTACATATTAACACACATCACCTACACTAAAATAAACACACACTTAAAAATACACTTACACCAATTAATTGTACTTGTATTTTCCTTAAAAATGCATTACAATTATCTAATGTAGATGCCCTTACGGCCTTATATATATATATATATATATATATATATATATATATCACTTCAACTAACATGTCTCTTGTGAACATGGAGTGGGGTGGTGTTGATAGACGATTGAACAATATTGAGACTCTCTTTGAATTATTAAATTTGATGAAACCATATCATCTTTAATTTAGTTTGAATTTTTTTGTTTATAATCCAACATGGGTGACAGTCTCAAGATCTCTTTGAAGGTTTTAGGAGATCAGGAAGCATAATACAAAAATATAGATTTAGATTTCTTGAGCTAGAAATTTATATAAATGATTTTTATTTGTAGGTAATCATAACAAGTCTCATAATAACTATTTGTAAAAATATCTCATATAAGTTCTTATTTATATTAGAAAAAGGTTTCATATGAGATGTAATTGTAAGTTATGAGGAGGGAAAATGAGGGAGATAATAAAAAGTCACACTTAGCTTCATAAAATACACATGAAAAAATAGGTAAAATCATAAGTCTATCTTAGAAGTTTAAGCACGATTTCAATCTTCAAATATAAAAGTTTACGTGCATTTGCTAAAATAATATTTAAAGGAATAAAATCTTTATAACATGAATATAAATTTTTTTAATATTTAAAGGAAATAAATCTTTATAATATCAAAATACGAATAAATAGAATATAATTAAAATTGATTTCCACACAAAATGAAAAGAAAGCTACATTTGACATCATAAAAAAATATTTTCAATACATAAAATGGCTCTCGTGCAACACCCTAGCAATTTTCTAGTGGAACATAAATGTTATAATATTTGTACGTAAATATCACAACAATACAATATAAAGGCTATACCTATACAATATAAGAGTTTCAACTTGAAGCATAAAAAACTGATTTTTTTTCTTTATTTTTTCTAAGTTACTGAACATAAAGGTCACCTCATTTATACATAAAGGCCACACTAATACAACATAAGAGTCGCATCAATACAACATAAGATAACAATCTGAAATGAAAAAAAGAAAAAGAAAATTCATATGACACTGATTCGGATCGGGTCGCTCTGCAGCTAAGTTTTTGCAGTAATGTCAATAACATTTTTAGTTAGTCCATTCTCTTTAAGTAACTGATGTGGACGTTGATGTGTCAATCGAAAAATTGAAATTAAAGTGTAAAATTTTAAATTGTTAATATATAAATTGCATAGTCATTTGTAAAATATGATGATGATGATATATATATATATATATATAGCTTACAAAATAATATCGATATATTTAAATAACACATGTCTGCATACATGTTTGTGTTTGATTGATATTGTCCAGTACATTATTTATTTGAAGAGGACGAAAGAAACTGAATTTAATTTGATAATGTGCGAATCTTTTAACATTTTGAATTGATAAAGTTAATCATAGTTAAACTAACTATTTTAGGTATCTAACTCGATAAAAAAACCAATAAATAAGTATTTGTAAATACAAATTCGTCAAAATATATTAAGTCCAATAAATTTGGACCAAAATGAAAATAAGAAGCGTTGGTGGCAGGAAAAGGTCTAGAATATTCTCGAGTCTTCCATGGTAGGCGATCTGCTTTGAACAAATCTCAGCCGTCCGATATTTCTTCCCTTAGGTTAAAACCACAGATCTTCTCTAACCTAATCTCTCTTTCTCCCTCGCGCTCACATCGTCTCACCTCCGCCACTACACATTCCAATCGGTGAGTTCTTAATTTAATCACTATTTTCATCTGTAGATCTGCGATAGTTTTCTGTTGATTGGTTGATCGATTTGTCTTTTGATATTTTGTAATAAATTTTTTTTTTTTTTTGGTAGATTTGGTTGAGTAATTTGACTCGGTGAAGATGTTTGGGAGAGCTCCGAAAAAGAGCGATAACACTAAGTACTATGAGATCTTGGGAGTGTCGAAGAATGCTTCGCAGGATGATCTGAAGAAGGCTTATCGCAAATCCGCCATTAAAAACCATCCTGACAAAGGTGGAGATCCAGAAAAGGTGAAACTTTGAAGTTAATTTGCGTGTTTTACTAGCTAATTTTTTGATTTAAGGACATCGATTGATTGTTTTAGGAATCTTTATGGAGAAGCTAGATCGGTTGGTTTAGTCGCGGTGTTGGATGTTTAGCTTGTTGGAATCGATTTTGTTTCTGTTTTTCTTAATGAATTTGACGGTTTTGACCTTTTGAATTATGAATCTTTTGATCAATTGGTGATTTTTTTGGGTTTTGCTTGGATGAGGTGGTTGTGTTGATTAGTGAATGGGTGAATAGGAGGTCTATTAGTGTAGAAAAGCACTAAAAACATGTTACAGATTTCAAATTGCAGTGGTGATTCCTTGGGTGAATAGGAGGACTATTAGTGTAGAAAAGCACTAAAAACATGTTACAGGTCTTGATCCAAATTGAATTTGTCCTTTGAATTCAGAATCTTTTGACCAAATGATGAATTTTTTTGGGCTGTATATTTTCTTGGTGAGGTGTTCGTGTTGATAAGTGAATAGGTAAGTAGAAGGACTATTACTGTAGAAAAGCGCTAAAAACATGTTATAGATTTCAAACTGCAATGGTGATTGTTTGGGCTCTATAGGTCTTGATTCAAGTTGAAGGTATAAAAATGTTGCGATTATTAACTCTCACTGAGTTTTGACATCAACAGGGTTTTATGCAAATTGTGGTACTTGAAATTAAAAACATCAATTCCATGTTAGTATGTTACTCTTCCTATTTTGTTTTAGTCAAAGCTTTGTGCTGGTTTCTATTCATCTTTGTTTTTATATATTTCCTACTTTATTCATGTAAACTTTCTGTTGATGGGTGCAAGTGTTCGTATTATGAATTCAGTTCACCCCGATAATGCTATGTACTATGTCAACTGAGATTGAATAAATGTGTACACTTTTTTTAGATTAGTTGACAATTTTACTGCAATATTTGTTACTAATTATGTGACTTCTTATCATAGTTTAAAGAGATCGCACAAGCATATGAAGTCTTGAGTGATCCTGAGAAGCGTGAAATCTACGATCAGTATGGTGAGGATGCTCTCAAGGAAGGAATGGGTGGTGGAGGTGGCCCAGGTCACAACCCATTTGACATCTTTGAATCCTTTTTTGGTGGTAATCCATTCGGAGGTGAGAATTTGCTTTTCCTCATGTCTTAAAAAATTTGCTTGATTCACTGAATTGAATATTTCATTCATGTTATTTATGGTTTGCAGGTGGTGGAAGTAGCAGAGGTAGGAGGCAAAGAAGGGGGGAGGATGTTATTCATCCTCTCAAGGTTTCCCTAGAGGACTTATACAACGGAACATCTAAGAAGCTATCCCTTTCGCGTAATGTGCTGTGCCCAAAATGCAAGGGGTAAGTTTTTTGGTTTGACATAGTTTTATAGAATAAAAGCCTTTGTTTCTTTCACTAATATGTGATCTTATCTCTGCAGAAAGGGGTCAAAATCTGGAGCTTCAATGAAATGTTCTGGCTGTCAAGGATCTGGGATGAAAGTCTCTATTAGACATCTCGGCCCTTCTATGATCCAGCAGATGCAGCATCCTTGCAATGAGTGCAAGGGTACTGGTGAAATGATTAGTGACAAGGATCGTTGCCCTCAGTGCAAGGGTGAAAAGGTTGCGCAGGAAAAGAAAGTGTTGGAAGTGGTAGTGGAGAAGGGTATGCAACATGGACAGAAAATCACATTCCCAGGCGAAGCTGATGAAGCGGTAATTTAAAGAACTTCTCTTTTGATAATGTTCACTTACAGAAGCATCATACAAGTGTATGATTCTTGATTCTCTTGCAGCCTGATACTGTCACAGGAGATATTGTCTTTGTCCTTCAACAAAAGGAGCACCCGAAGTTCAAGCGAAAGGGTGATGATCTATTTGTTGAACATACATTGACATTGACTGAAGCACTATGTGGCTTCCAATTTATCTTGACTCATTTGGACAACCGTCAACTCCTTATCAAATCTGAACCCGGCGAAGTTATCAAGCCCGGTAAGTTCATAACCTTTCTATAACTGAGATCTTGCAGTTTAGGAGACACAGCGTTCTATTATTAGTCTATCAGTCTTTTGGGACCACTGTACCAACGATGATATTTATGCACCCCTTTTTTATGGTGCCTCAGATCAATTCAAGGCTATCAATGATGAGGGAATGCCCATGTACCAGAGGTCATTCATGAAAGGAAAATTATACATACAATTCACTGTGGACTTCCCTGAATCTTTGAGCCCCGAGCAAAGCAAAGCCCTTGAAGCAGTGTTGCCTGCAAGGCCTACAACTAAGTTGACAGACATGGAGCTAGACGAATGTGAGGAGACCACTTTGCATGACGTAAATATGGAAGAGGAGATGCGCAGAAAACAAGCAGCTGCCCAGGAGGCGTACGATGAAGATGATGACATGCATGGAGGGGCTCAGAGGGTGCAGTGCGCGCAGCAGTGATTGCAAAGGGGAAGAAAAGGTGGTGTCTTTTATCTCTGAGCCTGTGAGGGAGGCTCTATAGTTTCTTGATTTTCATAAGTTAGATGAGACATTGGTGTTCTCTTCTATGATATGGCTATATCTAATATAGTTTGTTGTGGTGTATTAGGAATCTTTGTCTCGTACAAATGAATTGCAGTCGATTTATTTTATTAATTTGTTTAGTGAATGCTTACACTGCTGTTTTTTGCTTTGCTCTTTCTGGGGTCGTTATATTGAACAGGTTATAGAATATTTTGATTCGCAAGAGAAGGGATTTCTAATGGAGATAAGGCATTCAAGTGTGTTGTAATTTTGATTATTTTTCCATTAATGTGAACTCTTCATTTGAGGAGATTAATGGGTCTTTTAACCAAGCTTTTTTAAGTTTAAGATTCTATTTTAGATTTGGAAACAACAAATTGCAAGCCCGTGAATTTATATCTATGGTCAAAGAAGAGTATATCTTTAGTGCTTGTAAATTGAAATAGCTGTAAATCATCTGATGTGGTTCAACTTTCATAAAATATCTAGATCATGGATTTCATTCTCATCAATTTTTGGGTTTTAATTAGCATGATTTCATACAAGTTTCAGAATAATTTTTCGGTGGTTTTAATAAACTAAATGGCATTTGGCAATCCATTCATAATGCTTGTTAACTCGCGAATTTCTTTCTTGGAAAAACTTAAATTTTATTAGATCATGAGAACTATTTTCTTAAATAAGTTATTGAGATGTTTAGATAAGTAAAGTGTATATAGTTAATATGACTTGAACAATATGCTCATATATTATTATTCTAATTAACTAGCAGTATACCCGTGCGATGCACAATTTGTAATATATAATTTTATTAATTTTAAAAATAACTAGTTTTCACTCCAGCGCGATGCGCAGTCTATGATATAATGTCGTTAAATATTAATTATTTGATAATATAATATAAATAATTTTAGTACATAGAAGATAGAATAATATTTAATAACTAAGAAAATCTAAAATTAGCTTAAAATAATTCAATTCACAACAACCTATCAAATATTATATATATTCAGTTCACTAATTCATGATTAATACTAAAAAGATAAATATCAATCGTGATCTTCAAATAAAAATTGGAAAATATTTTACTTGCAAAGTTTATAAGTTTTGAAAAACTTATTTATGCACTACATTTCTAATTGAGACTTTTTTTGTCACATGTGTTACAAACTAATATCATCAATCACTTAAATTAGATATATTAAAAACAATAAAATAAATTATGAATAAAAAATCAAATTCAATTACTTAAATTAAATATGTGTGTGTGAGTATGTATATATAGAAACAATACACAATAAAAATAGAAATTTTACGTATGAACTTTGATGCAAACACAATCAATTATTTATTTTCAACCTTTTATTTTAAAATAAATTGAATGATATTATCAATATCTTAGCCTTTTATATTTGTATATTTAACAATATCTTCAATTCATCATTAAAATATATTGATAAAGGATAAAATGTTGAATGATATTATATATATATAATACAAATATTAATTTAAAAAATACTTAGGATAACATATAATTTCACACTAAATACATATTATATATACATATATGTATGTACACACATCTTTAATGGTGTTACATTTATTTATTAATTTTTATTAATTATGATATCAATTATCCCTAATTATTCTAATTATTGTTTGGACAATATATATTGCTGGTATTTAAGAAATTATTCGATAAAAATTAATTTAATTAAGATCAAAAAATAAGCATAAACTAATACAATATTTATATTAAAATCAAATCTATATACAATATTAAATACAATAAAAATAATAAAAAATGCAAAATAAAACAATAAAAAATTATTAAACTAATATATTTGTATTATTAAAAAAATTTAAAATATGGATTATATGAATTAAATAATAAAAAATGCAAAATAAGTAAAAGAAAAAAAATATTGATGTGACACTTTTTGGGGAAAAAAATGATATTTATGTAAATATTCCCAACTATTCCTCTATTATTATAGTATATATATTAAAATAATGTTAGGATTATCTTAACTTAAATGTATATATTAATAACGAATATAAATATCTAATTTTTAATTTATCTCATTTTAAATAATATTATAATTTTGAAATGCAAACAATAATATATAAATATATATTATTTAGACGACAATTATAACTTAAATTTATATTTGAAATATGAGATTGTTAAATAAACACCGTTTTTTACAACCTTTAATATTGTAAATTAAAATATAAATAAACTAAATTTAGTACTGATAAACATTTATTGTGTCATGAATGTTTAAACGATATTGATATTTAAAAAATATATTTTAACTTTAAAAGATATGTTGTGCATGTTACATTTAATATAACTTAAATACTATGATTAATATTATATTATATATATGTATATTTGATTTTATCCTAATTATGATTTATTAACCAAGTTGTTGGTCAATATTTTATTGTATTCATAATTATTTATAGATTATTTTTGAAAATTTTGTTCTAACCAATGCAAACAACCTAATTATTTCAAGTTAATAAAAAGAAAATATATGTTCATCAAATACATAAAATATCTTGATATATGTTTAAGTAACGTAATATTCAACCCACTTGTATTGACCTAATAGATCAAACAATTATATCAAAATGTATTTCATTGTAATATTTTTCTCAAAAAATAAAAAAATTATTTTAAAAATTATTCTTAAAATATAAATGAAAAAATTATTTAATTTAGACATTATCATTTATATGAAATAAAGAAAAAGAAAAAAACCTAAATAATCCTACCTATAGGCTATATCCCAACCTAGATGACCTATAACCTTAAGGCTATGTTTGCTTCATGGGTTTAAGTTGGATTGGGTTTATTAACCAACCTAAACCCATGTCTGTTTCATGTGTTTGAGGCCTGGAATGGATAATGGGCCCGGGTCCAGGTGCACTTAAAGCAGGATTATAAACCCACCTCACATTGTGTGTTTAATTTTGCCCTAACAGTAACAACTTTGTGAAATTACATAATTCTCCTTTGATTTGGACCAAGAATGACTTTGTTATCCTTTTAAGTTTAAGAAATAACAAATGTGTCATCATATATACTGTACCATGAGATCCCCAAATCAAACTTTAGCTCTTCCATATCTCTCGTTGCCAATGTTATCTTCTTCCTTTGAAGCTATCACCGATCCACCGAACGTTCTGGTAGATCACCGGGCACTTCAACTCCCGACCAAGGCTTCTCGTTTTTTGTTGATGAATCACCATTTTCTGGTCTCACCCACTTGAAATATTCTACCAAAATCCGTTCGAGTTGTGTCGCCCACAAGGTTGAAAATATATGCCCCTCTCTTTAGCCACTTCGAATCAATTGGATAACTACCGGCTGAACAAGAACTCGAGTCTTCATTAGCAAGGAGGAACAAATATCAGATATTGTGGCAGAAGTATCAATCTGCGAAACAGGTGGGTCATAATCTGTGAAACAGGTGTGCTATCAGTGTTGAAATTGCAACGGGCAAAGGATTTCTAGAGGTATATTACAGGTACAACAACATATGTATATCGTATATGTTCAAACTTCTAAAAAGGATCCATCATCAATTAGGCTAATGTAAGACAACATAAAACATTTACCTTAAAAATCTCCTCCCAAGTCTCATCGTTTGCTGCCATGGTATTACTCTCCCTCGACCATCCTACATCTTCACGCATCATGAGACTCGAGAAGGTTTTGTGTCTTTGACGCAGCAAACGAACCTGCTTGATGCAATCCTTGAGATCGAAGTGCTTTGTGAAGAATTTGTTCACAACATATTGTGCAGTCTCTATAGCATGTTTGTTGTTACCACCATTTTTTAAGGACCCCATTCTTGTTTGATCGGCTAAGACGTCAATGAATATACTCACCACGGTGCCATCCCATTCCAATCCATAGATGTAATCCTCCTGTTTTAAGCTGATTTCTTTTCCCACCATAATGCACAAGATTTGGAAAATAGTTAATCAATTGTTTGGGTATGTGAATCTTTGCAACCTGATCGTTATATAAATAATGGTGACAATACAAGTAGGTGCACTTAAAGCATGCAGTACAAAAATATGGATTCTCTGAAAAACAGGATGCATCACAATTGATCAGAAGCAAATAGTGTATCTCGTGGAGTGTTTGATATTCTTTTGTTTGTTTCATGCTGTATTCATTGGAAGTTGAAATATTCTCAATAGGCAATGTATCCTTTATCCCAAAAAGTTGCTGCCATATTTGGCAGACAAGGGTAAAAACGAAACCACATTGGAACTCATCAAATTTTTTTGTATTCAATTAAACATCCATTCCTGGACCTAAATAAATAGGTGTTGTTGATGTGTGCATATTCTAGTCAATATGGGCTGCATCTTCACACAGTTGGATGGCTTTTGTTCACTTGCTTTCGCACGAATCGAAGTTGTTATATTTTGAAAGACTTGCATACATCCAATCTGTTAATACCAACTTCCCACCATACTTTATGAACTTGTACTAAAAATTGCAAAACACTTCTTTAAATCAAACAATATCTATTAGTCTAAACTTTACATGGCTGTCTTTACAATGTATACATTTTGCAAGTTCAACCACTCGACAAAATTACAAATGATTCTATATTCAAATGAACATAACCAAATTTGAACCTACACACAATAGGGAATTCAGTAAACATGTTCTAATGGAGGGTACCAACATGAACATAATAGTAAGGTACATGTTCATAAAGCCGATAGACAAAAGTATGGTGTAGGACCATATAGTTTTAAGTCTTACAAATGCCATGGGAAGTAACAAGATCGGTGCAATAAATAGCCCACAAGAAGAGTACGAATAAGATTAAACACAAACAACACATGATTCCGGTACATTTCTTATATCTCCGTTCACGAGCTTTGAGCACGACAAGTTCAACCTTCAATTGATCAAGCTTTTCCAAACATTCAATTGCTACATCTCTGGCACGTCCTTCAAGTTGCGGCTCCAACCAAGTAAAAGCACCACAAGCTTCTTTCTATACATTGAAAAAAAAAAAAACGTGGTTATGTAGGGGAATATTAATGTTTGTAAACATGTGGCCTAGAATTTTACATGTTCTTACCCCTCGGAAAGGACAAGTTATAAAACGCCGCATAAGATTTTTCTTCGTTTTGAAAGTTTGCATTTGCATTGGGACTACATGACGACAACGCATAGACACAAAATTTGAATGAGAGTTTCCACTGAAATTAGATTCGTAATGTGAACACGAACTACATCCATATGACCAAAAAAAATGAACAATTACGAATTAGCAAGAATTGTACAACCGTGAATAAACAATAGAAGAGCACGAAGTGTATTCATAATAGGGTTGCAACATGAATACAAAATTGCAAATCTCCACAAACAAATTTGAACATTGTACCATTTGCCCACAAGGTCGTAACTATTGCATACTTAGATTCACAGAACTCAACATAAACACAAATTTCTTTACGAACAAGCAATTAAATCGGGTCTAGATTAGCACTTCAACTCCGGACCCAAAATTAAACAGAAACGAAATATGGACCTGTTCGACATTAGACGGTACCACCAGACAACTTCAATTTGGTGATTCACAGAAACATAGAGCTCAACTATTGCGGTTTTCAAAATGGGAACACTTCAAATTTGCAAATACATCAACTATGTGACGATGCTCGTTATCTGTAAGAGATGCTATAAAAAGTTATTGAGAAACATGAAGCTGGGTTTCTATATCGTTGTTGCAATGTTTATCGCAAACTTACCTTGCAATTTTGTTTCTGAAATCTGACCAAAAGCACATGAGAGATATTTCTCATTGAAGAAGATGAAGGAGTTCTGCTGTTGACTGCTTCTCTAACCTAAGCAATTGTGCATTTCACTTTCAAATAATGTGATAAATCAAATATTAAGTGGGGGTAGTTTAGGAAATTCCCATCTTTTATCATCCTTAACCAATACATCAAACAAAGATTTTATAATCAAACTCACTTTAACCCAAAAATTATTTATTCAAACCCACACACCAAACACTCATCCTACTAAAATTTTATCTTTCATGACAGTGCAATCCCATAAATTTAATCAGTTTTATCACACCCATTTGTCAAATCAAACGTGCCCTAAAAGTACATATAAATCTTTTTATTTTTGAACTTTTTAATCCTTGTAACTGCTATCTTTCTATTTATAGAATGTAAATTTAGGAGTGAAAATTAATTATTATTATTTTTATAGAATGTCTTTTTTTATATAGATATATAGATTAATCTTTAATCATGAATATAAAAAGTTATGAGTTGAATAGTATACAATTACTCATTAAAATCTGGTATTATTATTATTATAAATTGATTTCTTTAATGGATATCTTGAATAACTTTTTAAATCCTTCCAAAAAGTCAAATTAGTCTCTGAGTGATTCTAAACACAACCATTAAATTTCTTAAAACAACCATATTAAAAAAAAAATTCGTTTTTGCCCTTAACTTTTTTCTTAATATTCAACACAACAATACATCATTTTCATTAATTTCCCTTTCGCATAACCGTAAGTATGGTGCTCCAATTTAAAGATTTGAGCGCCAGTCCAGCATCTTCCTAGCCAATATCCACCAATATGCGAATTAAGTCTCCGGAATTGTCGTCATTAGTTGTAAAGAATCTCATGATACCGGGTTGCAAGGAATGGGACGAGTCTTCTTAGAGTGACTTCCCCTACTATATATGACGAGCAAGACAACTATTTCAACAATAATGGAAGAATATTTCAACAAAATAGCAAATTCTAAGAAGAATTTAATCAAGTTTATTCAGGAGATATGCATTTAACTCAATGCATTAGGAAAAATGATAATAAAAGAAAATATTTACGATCATTTCAAGTAGCTTATGATATAATTTTTTTGGAGATTTTAGTTGGGTTTCTATTATGATTAAATTTCTAATACTTTAATTTCAGAAATATTATTGATTACATAATTTTTAGTTAATTATTAGACTCTTTTCATTTTTTCAAAAATTGCACACTGTCTTGTTCGATGAAATGCTTGAATGGTTTTACATATGCTTATACTACATTAAAAAGTCATGTTCATCACCATAAAAAAATAATATTGAATATGTTTTACTTTATAAAGTTTTAATTCCTCTTCGATGATTTTTTTTTTTGAATAGTAGAATTGAAACTTAATTGAATATATTGGTTGTGTAAAGAAAAAAAAAAGAGAAAAGGTAGAAAAAGAATTAGGCTGTAAAAAAAAATCAATAGTGTTGTTTAGGAGCAAAAAAAGAATTTTATTTCTTTGATGGACTGTATTGAGAATTTTTTTGGTTGCGTTTAGAATTATGTTATTCTATATATGATCTTACAATTATTTTCCTCTATTGTAATTAATGTTGTTGGAAGCTATATCTAATAGCTCCAACATTCCTTCAATTGTTTCTGATAGACAATAACCTAATACGATTATAAATTGACTAATATACCCCTGTATAATTTAAATGTACCTCCACCCTAGCACTATTTATTTTGTGGATAGAGGGTTCAATCTACCATTCCCAAGTCAATTTTGTCTCTTTTCTTCTCTCCACAGATGAGTGCATGCGAGTCAACTCACACGTCACAATCCACCAGTTTAGAAGACCCAAACCGGCCTCGGCCTCTCCCTTGTCGTAGTCCTCGTATTCGTGGTCATCACCTACGCCTCCTACAAGTGCCACCGCCACCAACCCCGCCCCACTCCTGCCTCCACGACCACCATGCACGGTCACCATGCAACGCCTCGATGGCCACCCTCTCCGCAATACACGTACTCCCAACTCAAACCTCACAAAAGCAACTGCGCCGCCACCTCCAGCTGCTCCATCTGCCTCTCCGACTACAAAGACGGGGACTTTCTACGGCTGCAGCTGGAGTTTGGTCACTTCTTCCACCGGAGCTGCATCGACGAATGGCTAAAGAGGCAGCCCACATGCCCCATTTGTCGAAACTCGCCTTTGACAACTCCGATCACAAGCCTCTAGCACAGCCTGCCACACAATAATGTTGATTACTTATTATAATGATTCATCAATTTCAAGATCAACTATTTTATTGCTTAATGAATGGAACAGTCAATCACACACTTTCGTTTCCAATACAATTTTTTATCTGATCGATCCTTTTATTTGTTTAAGATGATGGTCAATCCATTAGTTTTATGATTATACATCATTGTCTAATTAATAATCAAATTTTATGAAGTATAAAATTGAGACGTATTATTTCGTTTTATGATTCTCCATTTCACCTTTTGTCTTTTTAAATATTTTCAAATCATGATAATTGTGTGTTGTTGACATCATTACTATTTATTAATTAAGTATTAAAGATAACAACATATGAGATAAAATAACAAATGTTCCATGACCAAATTTGTTTTCGAAAGTGTTGCTTTAAATTTTCTTTCCTAGATTTCCTGAAAATCCACTAATACTGATTAATTATGTAATTAGACAAGAATATTATATATTTAGATACTGGTTTTTTCGTTATTTTGATGATAGTAGGAAAGGTGATGAGTCTATGAAAAAAATGCTCTTCATGAATTACTAAATTACGCAAGAGATTAATAGAAAAATAAGAAGAGTGAGATTTGATTCCTAAAAAGGTAATATCAATTTTATCTAAGTTAGGTCCTTTCTAGTTTTGATGTATCAAATTTAAACTTTCCAATTTTAGTCTTTAAACTATCAATTGTTTCCAATTTATAGTCATTCCAACTGACACATCAGATTTTCCGACTGCCACGTCAGATTTTCCAACTGCCACATCAAATTTTCCAATAACCACGTCTGATTTTCCGACAACCACGTCAGCAATTATGATTGTTCAGATAAAAAAAGACTAAAATTGAAATCGATAGTTAAAGGACTAAGACCTAACTTACAGAACTAAATTGATATTTTCCTCATGAATAACTTGACGGGGAGATTCTACATCTACTACTTATTTCTATTTACAAGATTTTTAAGAGTAAAGAGAATCATTTTGTAATAACAAAAACATTAATAACAGACCCGCCAATCTTAAAAGAAATCTCGTCCGTCTATCTCGAAAATATCCAGATCAGATGGAGTTGAATTTCTTATACAATGGAGAGGCTAAATGACAATTTAAACTTCCCTAGCTAGTAAAATATTATTAAATTAATATAATAAAGAGTTGCAGAGTTGCAGCTTTTGATCTTTTGAACACCCCTAATTTAAAAACTTTTCAGCTGATTTTTCATGTGATCATGAGTGTTAGGAATAATTATATTACTCGATCAAAGAACATGAATGTTTAAAATCAAATAAATATGCATGATTAAATTAACACAACTGTATACTCACATATATAGATAATAGAGAAATTAGTGTTTTAATCCTCTAACTTCACCATTTCAGATTTTAGTCTTTTATTCATCTACATTTTATTTAAGTCATATAAATTTAAAAACTCCGGATTATAATCCTTTAACCTGCTATAATAGGTTAAGTGATCACTTGTCGTTGAGTTGACATCCAAATCTATGTTTTGACGACATTTTTTAATCCACAATTATACCTATTGAATTTTGCATAATTTTTTTTAGAGTTATATAATAATAATATAATAACCTTTTTTTTTTGTTAAAGTTATCGCATAATACTTGTTGCAAGTTGACTCAAACATTGACCTTCCCAGACCGTTCCATGCAAGAATTTTCCATGTAAATTAGATTAATATAACAAAGTTAAAAGTTTCAATTATAGCTTAATTTATAAGAAAGAGTTAACTGGCCGAAAATGATCCAATAAAAATGCAATTTGTCATAATTAAGTATCATTATTACTACAATATGCCAAAATAATTATTTTTCTATTTCTTCACATGCAATTATATATATATATATATATATATATATGCATGTAGTACTACATTATTATTGAAAGTTGTCCAAACAACTATTTACTAATTTCTTGAGGTTCTTCACGGCCACCATGATCAGTTTGAAAGCTGACGGTGGCGGAGGGCGGTGGTGACGGGGCGGCAGACGGGGCTAATTGATTGGGTGGTTGATGTTGGTAACACTTAGCAAGGCACTTGTAGATACAAGCATATATGTTACCTTTACATTCTTTCAAACATTCATTGTAACATATTTTTTGATGAGGAATATCAGCATGTACCCATACAATTATCATCATCAACAACATCACCACCTCTTTCATTCTCCTATTTCCCATTTTAATTTCTTTTCAATTTGTTACCAATAGTGTGTACTGCATTATATATATACATGATTTCAAGAGTTCTAGAATTCATTTGATCTCTTCAAAGATTACGTAAATCCATAAAGGGTTTCTGAAATCTGTTGTATACGTAATTTTAATTTTGAATTTACTTTTTCTATGGAATTTCATAAATTTTTTGGGTGAATTACATAAAGTTCAAGGATTCTAGATGAATTTTATGTAGTAATTAATTTGGTGTTTTTGAACTCTTGAGATTTATGCAATTCATATAAAATATAATTTTATGAAATTCTGTCAACGAAATTCTACGAATATTTGGGAAGTAATAATAATTTTTTAAAGGGTTGATTGTCATAAAAATCACGAATTGTACTTAATTTGCAACTTTAGTTAAATTTTTGAATATTAGCAAATACTAGTTTTAGCCCCGCCCAATGCGCGGTCTGTGATATAATGTCTTTAAATATTAATTATTTGATAATATAATATAAATAATTTTAGTAAATAAAAGATAAAATAATATTTAATAACTAAAAAAATCTAAAATTAGCTTAAAATAATTCAATTCACAATAACCTATCGATATTATACATATTCAGTTCACTAATTCATGATTAATACTAAAAATATAAGTATCAATCATGATCTTCAAATAAAAATTGGAAATTTTACTTGCAGAGTTTATAAGTTTTGAAAAACTTCTTTATGAACTATATTTCTAATTGAGACATTTTTGTTGGCACAAGTGTTACAAACAAATATTATCAATCACTTAAATTAGATATATTTAAAAAAATTATGAATTAAAAATCAATTCAATTACTTAAATTAAATATGTGTGTGTGAGTATGTATATATAGAAACAATACACAATAAAAATAGAAATTTTACGTATGAACTTGATGCAAGCACAATCAATTATATATTTTCAACCTTTTGTTTTTAAATAAATTGAATGATATTAACAATATCTTAGCCTTTTATATTTGTATATTTAACAATATCTTCAATTCATCATTAAAATATATCGATAAAGGATAAAGTGTTGAATGATATTACATATATAAAATACAAATATAATACTTAGGATGACATATAATTTCACACTAAATACATATTATATATATACATATATGTATGTACACACATCTTTAATGGTGTTACATTTATTTATTAATTTTTATTAATTATGTTATCAATTATCCCCAATCATTCTAATTATTGTTTGGACAATATCTACTGTTGGTATTTAAGAAATTATTCAATAAAAATTAATTTAATTAAGATCAATAAAATAAGCATAAACTAATACAATATTTATATTAAAATCAAATCTATATATAATGTTAAATACAATAAAAATAATAAAAAATTTAAAATAAATTTTTTTATTAAACTAATATATTTGTATTATTAAATATTTAAAATATGGATTAAATAATAAAAAATGCAAAATAAGATTTTTTTTTATTAATGTGACACTTTTTGGGGGAAAAATGACATTTATGTAAATATTCACAACTATTCCTTTATTATTATAGTATATATAATATGACATATTTTGCAATTTTAACAAACTGAATATTTTTGGATATGATTGCATTCAAAGATGTATTCTTTCATTTTAACAGTCTCGGTTTTTTCAACTACATTAGTTCTGATAATAGTTTTTCAATTCACGATAATTTTACACTTCAATGTTAGCATAACCATGGAACGTCTCCAGCCACAGCCACCAACCCCACCCCACCACCACCTTCACGACCACCACGCATGGTGGCACATCCACCATTGTCATCGTGCAACATCTCAATGGCCTTAACGAGGCCACCCTCTCCTCTTACTGATCACAAACGTGACTGCCTGTCGCCTCCGGCTGCTCCATTAGCTTCTCCGACTACAAAGATAGTGACTTTCTACGGCTGCTGCCAGAGTGCGGCCACCTAGCTCTTCCATTGGAGCTGCATCTATGAATGGCTAATGAGGCGGCCCACATGCTCAATTTGTTGCACTATATGAAGAAACATAAGTATTTGTGATAATAATAAAAGTTGTTGTCCATCGATTTCTTAGACTACTACTGCAAGTGTATAGTGTAGATTGTAGACACGGTAAGCAAGGTCGATCCCACAAGACTATTGCTAGGATTAATTGGTTACCAAAACTCTACTTCTAATTTTATCTAAATTATCGAATTTAAAAGATGTCAAATTAATTACACTAAACAATGATGAAATTAAAATCACAAGATTAAACAAATATTTTGAGATAGGTTCTAAAACATGTTTTCATCCAATTCTCCCCTAGATGTCACCTTGATGAATCAAATTTAATGATTAATTATCCTATATGAGTAATCACAATTATCGAATTAAAAGCTCTCTCGAGTCAGTTAACCGGTTGATTATCCAGAGGTATCTCTATTCGATCTGATAAAATAAGACAACTCTCAAAAGCTCATAGGATTGAAAATCTCATCACATAGGTCATTAATCTCTTGATCTAATGCCACCTACCATGTGTTTACTCTTCCATAATTAAATCTCTTCTCTCAAATTTTAACTTAATTACTTAAACATGCTCAATTAGTGGTCATCAAATCAAACAAACAATCAAACCATAAACACAAGGATAGGATAAAGAAATCAAGAAATTGAATTGAAATCAAAGATTTATCAAGGTTTGAATCGAACTACTAACATATCCTAGAAACCTATGAAAAATCTAGCCGAACATAATATAATCAACTTAATAGACAAAATTGATAACACCATGTCAAAATTGGAATTAAACAACAAAAAGTCAAAGGGGTGACCGTGCCCCGCATATAAATCTTGCTGGTCGGCCGCGCACGAACGTGTCCCAGGACACGACAGACCGTGCGCCGCTGTACTGCATTTCGGGCCTTCTGCGTACGACCGTGCCCATGGCACGGTCGCATCGTGCGTGGTTGCTCCTAACCATGCGCCAATGCACAACTCCGTTTTTTCTTGTTTCCGGCCTCGTTTCTTCCTCGATCATCCACCATTCCTTTCCTGATCCTTAATCACATTTGAAATTCGTACTTCTTCCACTAAATTCATGAAACTTAGCACAAAACCATCAAATGCAACTAATATGTCAAAAGTATCTAACTTACCATAAAAACGTACTTGTTGGGTGGACACCGTGGTTAGACGTGGCTTAGAAAACCTTGAGCCTGCACCGATCGATCACAAGGACTAGTGGGAGAAGAGGGTTAACACTCACAGAGTCACAGAGACTCAAACCCTAGATCTCACTAAGAGATCGAAGAGCCCCAAGCCCCTTAACCCCAAGAGCCTCGAGAAACCAACAGAGAACCCCTCGCTACTACCCTCACTCACACCCACAAGCTCAAGAACAAACTCACAGAGAGTTAGGGTTTTCAGGGAAGAGACAGAGAGAGACTTTGAGAGAGAGGGAGATAAAATGAGTCTGGCTCTTACAGAGTTCCTCCACTGGAGCACCATATGAAGAGGGTGAGTGAGAGGAGCAAGAAGCCTTACGGGTTTCATCAAGAAGGGGCGAAGAAGGAGGAGATTGAACGATAGAGGCGATAGATAGCAAATGAGGGGAGCAAAGGTAGGCTATCTCATTTTAGGGCAATGGGGGTAATGAGCTTGGGTTGGGCTTGGGCTTGGTAGAATATGAATAAAAATGGAACCCGGCCCAACAACAATTGAGCCTATATTCCAACATTCTCCACCTTAGGCCCAATTCCCTGCTAGTCTGATCGATATTACAAATCGGTGCAGAGGAATCATCATTGCCATTTACCTACAAACACAAAACACAAAGTTAGTGCAGAAAACAAATATCCACTAAGCAAAAAATGTCACTGAGACATGCACAAAGCTTCATGACACACAGTCATATACAATACACCAAAAAATTCCAACTTTCCTTTAATATGGTAGATCAAAGTTTAATGTTTTCAAACATGATAAGAATTTTTCAAAAGACAAGCATTTAGTGCCCATGTCTGCAGGATTAAATTGGGAGGCAATTTTCTCCAACTGAACCACACATTTTTCAACAATAACCCTTATGAAATGAGACCTAACATTAATGTGTTTAGTTTTATCATGAAAAACAGAGTTTTTACACAACTGAATACCAGATTGACTATCAGAAAAGATAGTTACATTACCATTCAAGTAACCAATTTCAGAAAGTAAACCTTTTAACCAAATAGCTTCATTTAAAGCTTCAGTTATGACAATGTATTCAGATTCAGTAGTTGATAGGGCAACAATGTGTTGGAGTTGGGATTTCCAACTAATGCAAGAACCACACAATGTAAACACATAAGAGGTGGTTGATTTCCTATTATCCCTATCATTTGCATAATTTGAATCAACATAGCCAACTAAATTAACACCTTGGGCAGAGTAAGAAAAATTCAAACTTACATCCTGAGAGTATTTAAGGTATCTAAACATCCATTTCACTGCTTCCCAGTGAGGGAGACTAGGGTTTGACATATACCTGCTTAAGCAACTGACAACATAGGTAATGTCAGGCCTAGTGCTGATCATGAGGTACATTACAGACCCAATAGCATTGGAGTATGGAACCTTTTCCATTTCAGCAAATTCAGAATCAGTTTTAGGAGATTGATCTTTACTTAATTCAAAATGAGCAGCAAGTGGCACAGAAACAAGTTTAGAAGTAGACATAGAGAATTTATTCAGAATCTTTCCCACATAGGAGCATTGGTTTAAGAGTAATGTTTTGTTCTTTCTATTTCTAACAATGTTCATACCCAAGATCCTTTTTGCATCACCAAGATATTTCATATCAAATTTGTCACTGAGGCTTTTTTGAACATATTCAATAGTTTTTAAACATGGACTTACTAAAAGCATATCATCAACATATATTAATAAGAAAACAGGAACAAATTTGTCAATCTTGAAATACAAACAGTGATCATAAGCACTTCTGTTAAAGTTCAAAGATTGCATGCATTCATCAAACTTTTTATTCCATTGCCTAGGTAATTGCTTTAGTCCATATAAGGATTTTTTCAATAAGCAAACATGGTTAGGTTTAGTAGAATCAACAAAGCCATCAGGTTGTCTCATATAGATTTCCTTATCAATATCACCATGAAGGAAAACAATTTTTACATCTAATTACTTCAATTCCCAATCAAAATGAGCAACTAAAGCAAGCATGATTCTCATAGTTACAAATTTCACAACAGGGGCAAAAATTTCAAAGTAATCAATGCCTTCTTTTTGTGTAAACCCTTTAGCTACAAGTCTAGCTTTAAACCTAACATTTTCATCTTCATTTTTAACCTTAAACAGCCACTTACAATCCACAATAGAACAGTGATCATGTTTAGGCACTAGACTCCAAGTGTTATTAACATGCAAATAGTTCATTTCATCATTCATTACTTTTAACTATTCTTTTGAATTTTCAGATTTTAAAGCTTCTTTGAAGGTCTTAGGTTCACATCTATCTAAAGATTCAAATATATTAAAAGCATGAGAATCAATGTGAAAATCATCAAACCTTTAAGGTTGTCTAATATTCCTCCTAGGCCTATCTCTAGCAAGTTGATAGTTCTCAAGATTATTTTCATTATTATCACCCACATGTTCACCAGACAAAGAATTATCAGATTCAAGATTAACATCATCAGAAACAGGCAAAACAGGTTGCTCCACCTTAACAGGAGCAGTGCTAGAATCAGGCACAAGTGCAGTGGCAGATAAGCAAGGAAAATTAGATTCATTAAAAATCACATCCCTACTTATTACAACTTTAAACCCAGGGTCATCTCTTAGCCAAAGTCTATAACCTTTTACACTATTAGGGTATCCTAAAAAAACACATTTTTTGGATCTTGCTTCAAGTTTATCATTTTTTTGGTGAACATAACCAGCACAGCCAAATATTTTCAAGTTAGATAGGTCAACAGTTTTTCCAGACCATTTAGATTCAGGACACATACCATTCAAAGGCACAGAAGGAGATCTATTTATTAAATAGACAGCAGTACACATTGTTTCACCCCAGAACTTTTTAGATAGACCTGAGTAGTTCAACATACTTCTTACCCTTTCTAAAAGAGTTCTGTTCATCCTCTCAGCAACACCATTTTGCTGAGGGGTGTAAGGGACAGTTTTATGCCTCTGGATGCCTAAATCTGCACACAACTTATCAAAAAGGTTGTTGCAGAATTCAAGTCCATTATCAGTTCTTAGGTATTGAATTTTCTTTCCAGTTTGATTTTCAATTAAGACTTTCCAGTTTTTAAGGTTTTCAAACACATCAGATTTGAGTTTTAATAACATAACATTAACATAACCCATACTTTTCTGGAAAAATCATCAATCACAGATAAAAAAATACCCTTAAATATTTTCATAACACCATTTCCCCATTTCCCTTCAAAACCATCATCTTCTAAAGCAGCACAAGATATCAAGTTGTTACACAAATCAGGAACATGTCTAATATTTTTTAAGATAAACTTACAACTGGAATTACAGATCAAGGAAACATCCCCAATTTCCAAAATTTTACATTTCTTTTCATCAGTAAGGGAAACATAACCATTATTTACAATTTTATACGAATTAAAAACATCTTTTGAAGGTGTCATGTGAAAAGTACATCCAGAATCAACAAGTCATTCACTCCCACACAGGAGAAGGCAAGACAGTGTTAGCACAAGAAGATACACAAGATTCTGTCACCATAACACATCACCATTACATTCATTTTCATTCACAGTGGTATTATTAACTTGATTACCCTGAGACTGTTCATTTTTCTTATTAGGACAGTCTTTAATAAAATGATTTGGATCACCACTAGAGGTGTCAAAACGGGCTGGCGGGGTGGGCCGACCCACAACCCACCTTAACCTACCATTTGGTGGGGCGGGGGGTGGGGCGGGCTTTTTATATGGCGGGGCTTCAAATCGCAACCCAACCCAACCCACCAGTGGGTTGTGGGTTGGGCGGGCCAACCCACCTTTTTTTGACTTTTTTTTTAACCATTTGTCCATTTTATTTATATATGAGTACATTTTATATGGCTACTAAATAATGTAAAGTGTTCACAAATTAAAATGTAACATTAATCACATCAATCATAGGTAATAGGTCCATAATCAACAATCCAAAGTCCAACATAAAAATAAAAAGTTCACAAAATATAAGTGTATGACAAATAAAACACAAATATCTTAAAAGCTAGAGTTCATCAACCATTGCATCATCAAAATCATCTTCATTTTCTTGTTCTTCATCAATATTCGCTATGATATTGGACGCTTCACTCGAAAAAGTTACCTTAATACTTGGATTTTCACCATCTATAAACAAAATAAACAAAGATATAGTGAAAAACATATTAACAAAATATATTAAAACATAAAATAAGAACATATTTAAAATATCTCTAAAATATCATCACTTACCATTACTAGTTGTGAACCCATGCAACCAATCACGAGTGCAAATAAGAGTTTGAAATTTTTTCGGAAGCAAGCAACTTCTATACTTGGTAAGCACACGAGCATCAATAGAAAATGCAGACTCTGATGCAACAGTGGTTATTGGAATAGCTAAAACATCACATGCCATCATTGCAAGGTCAGGATATCGATTCCTCTTATCCTTCAAATATTCCAAGACATCCAACTCTTCAAAATAGGAAAATTCAAGTTTTGGCTCCTCCAAGTACATGTCCAATTGAAATTTTCTAGCACTCGTAATAGATTGGCTCTCAAAAGCCATAATCTCCTACATTAATTGAATATATTATTGCAAATTATCACAAATTAATAATCAAATTATCATAACCAAATCAAATAACTAAATTAAAATATTACTTACATCATAAAGTCGTTTGCCCTTAGTTTTAGCTCTTCCACTTTGATTTGGTGTAGAGGACGAAAAAGACAAGGATTGTGATAAAGAACTTGAGTTGCTACGAATCGCATATTCCTCAAACAACTTATACAATTTGCCTTTTATATGCGTCATCTTCTCTTGACATTTAGTGGAATCACTCTCAACTCTAGAATAAAAATACTCTAACATTTGAAGTTTTATCCGAGGGTCAAGAATAGCCCCAAATGCAAGCACTCTACTATATTCACTCCAATACTTATCAAACTTTTGAAGCATAATTCCACACATATTACTTATCATCAAATCCTCATTGGCCAAGTTGTCCTTCAACAAAATTTCAATCTTCCAAACTTGCATAAAATACAAATTTGATGTAGGATAAGAAGAACCAGAAATCAAGTTTGTCGTTTCATAAAATGGCTCAAGAAACTCACATAATTTTTCACCTCTTTTCCATTCTTCATTTGAAGGACACCACTTATAATTCCTATCATACAAAGGAAGGGAAGCAAAAGCCTTTTTGTACTTAAGTGCACTCTCTAACATTAAATATGTTGAATTCCATCGAGTGCAAACATCCAACCTCAAGCCAACACTAGTATCAATGTCACCAATTGATGCCACACATTCTTCAAATTTTTTCATCCTACCCTCTGAACCCTTCACATATTTCACTGAATCTCTAATCTTATCCAAAACAGAAGTATAAAATTTTAAACCATCATGAACAATGAGATTCAAAATATGAGCCGAACAACGAACATGAAAAAATTCACCACTACACAACAAACTATCATTCAAAGAGAGTTGGTCTTTCAAAATAGATTGCACACTGTCATTACTTGTTGCATTATCCAATGTTAAAGAGAAAACTTTTTTCTCAATCCCCCATTCCTGCAAAAAGCCAATTATTTTTGCAGCCAATTCAACTCCGGAGTGTGGAGGAGGCATATGATCAAAATTAAGGATTTTGCTATTCAACTTCCAATCTTCATCAACAAAATGAGCAGTCAAACAAATATAACCCTCACTTGTACATGCAGTCCACACATCTGAAGTTAAACACACTCTATGACGAATATTAGCCAAAATCTTTTTCAGTTTTGCTTTCTCCTTCAAATATACTTTGTTAATATCATTTACTAGAGTGTTTCTTGAAATGCAAGCAAGAGTGGGATTTACATACCTCTGATAAGCTCTAATACCTTCATACTCAACAAATGAAAATGGAAGATCATGTTGAACAACTGCAGATGCTAGTAACTCACGTGCAACTGTTGGATTTATTTTTCTGTTCTTTAATTTTCAATCATGATCAACAAACATTTGTCCAACATCATGAAACTTCAACTTCTTACAACTTTCCATATGTCTTCTCAATGTAGAAGTCCCATATTTCTTACCTCCACTTTTATATGTTTTACTGCATCCCTTGCATTGACAAAATGCATCTTTATCAACCCCTTTCTTGATAAAATAATTCCAAACATCAGAACGGTCTCTAGATTTCTCGGGCACTTTATCATCAATTTGATCTTCATTATCATCCAAGTTGATACTTTGATTCATTGTACTAGACTCCATATTATTTTCTGTTATGATCAAAATAACAACCATAAAAAGAAATTAACAAAAACAAAAGAATTGAGCCACTAATTTCTCAGAAATGCAAAAAGCATGGCAACACTGTGTAATATGGCAATTAACAAAAAGAAAAGTCAAGAAAAATGGCTAGATGGGTGTATCAAAAGGTCGAACGGTTTCATCACCAAATTGCCCAAATCCTTGATCATTCCAGAATGGACCCAGTTCAATTTGGGAATAAGGAAAATTTGCTTCATCTGCATATACTTTCAAAGATTCAAAACATGACAAACCTGTATTTACTATCAAAATCTGAAAAAATTTCTACTCAACATAAAAATAAATCTGAATTTACAAAACCTATATTATTTCCAAACTAAAGTGCTGTAGAAAAACCCCATGAATGAAATATTATACTACAAGCCAGAATCTAATGTAATAAACCAAAAAACTTCAAAATGTTCATAGATAGATTTGCACTACAGAGCTCACCACATCACCTCAATTGAATTATGACCTCACCAACGTTTAAATCTCGATATTTATTTCAAGAGAGCACACAAGACATCGGCGCAGAAAGAATGTAACGAAGGATTGAAGAAGAAAACTCACCCGAATTTGTGTTGGACGAATTGAAGATTAAGAATTTCTTCTTCTTTTTTATGAGCATAACAGAGAGATCGCAATGGGCCATCCACCGTCACCGCCGTCATTCCCCGTCATCGCCATCATCTGCCGTTGTTCCCCGTCACCGCCGTCGTCTGCCGTCAACTATGCGGTGTTGCCCTGCCCTCCTAAGCTTGAATGGCGGCTGCCATGCCACAGTGCCACTGAATATAAGGACTCCTAGACTTAGTCTTTTTTTACTTTTCTTTATTACATTATTTATGAATTTAATATTTTTAATAATAAATAATTTTTAAAAAAAAATAGTGGGTCAGCCCGCCCCCGCCCCGCCACTCCCTAGCCCGCGGCCCAAATGGGCCAGCCCGTTTAGGCCCACTTTTTTACGAGCCTTTAAATATCCGGCCCAACCCACCTTTTATATATGGCGCGCGTGGGGGGGGGGGGGGAGGGGGGGCGGCTGGCCCAACGGGCTTGACCCATTTTGACACCTCTAATCACCACAATGATAACACCTCCTATTTTTTAGTCTAAACTGAGGATTAGAAGAATTTTCAGGTTGATTCTTATTAGGAATTTGGTTAGTTTGATTGTTGGAAGACTTATAGCCATTAGGCTTAGACCTTCCTCTAACAAACATTACCTCACCCTTATTAATAGGATTTGTTTTTAAATCAATTTCTTTGCTTTTTAAACCATTTATAATAGTTTCCAAAGACACATGATCTCTTCCATACTTAATAGCAGATTTAACATCATTATAGGAATCAGGAATGACATTTAAAAGCACAATGAGGGTGTAATCATCAATATTCTTATCATCAGTTTTCTTAATATCTTGAACAAGTTTAGTAAATACATCAAGATTTTCTTCAATATCTTTATTTAAATCAAGTTTGAATCTAAAATTTTTTCAAGTAGAAACATCTTATTAGGCAAAGAAGTTTCAACATATAATTCTTGTAATTTATCCCACAAAGCCTTAGCATTTTTCTGATCATCCACTTTTCTTAACACACAGTCAGACAGGTTTAAGATTATAGATGAATATGCAATTTCATCCATCTCACTAATCTTTTCAGTAGTATCAGATTTAGTATATGCAGGACTAATGCATTTAAACACACGTTGTTGTACAAGAATACTTTTCATTTTCTGTTGCCAGATTCCAAAATCAGACCTACCATCAAAAGGGGCTAGAGTATAACCAGATAAGGCAGCCATCACACAAAGTGAATCAAATCAGAGAATACACAAATAAGAATAGGCCTTATAACACCAAGGATTTCCCAGTTCTCGGCACTGATTTATCAGTGGAGCAGGGGTTCACTTGGCAACCCTTTTAAGAACAGAAAATAGAGGAGATTCACAAAGAATAACAGATCAAACACAGCGGAAGCAAGAACACAGGTAATCACACAGAGAACCTAGAGGAACTACCAGCACAGAAACCCCAAGATCTACCCGTTTCATAAGGGATCTACCAAGAGATTAGGGTTTTCAGCGAAGTACCTGAGCGGGTCCCAAAGTATGGGCAAACCTGACTTACCAACGGATCCGATAAGGCTCACGTCGAGCGCAGGTGCAACGTACGGGAGGACTGCCAGGGGGTAGGGAAGCGTCTCAAAACGCAGCAGCGAGCAGGAACACGAGAAACCCAAGATCTCAAAATCTCCCACAGGTCAGATGAGACCACGGTTTCGAGAACCGTGGCTATGATACCACTGTTGGGTGGACACCGTGGTCGGACGTGGCTCAGAAAATTTTGAGCCTGCACCGATAGATCACAAGGACTAGTAGGAGAAGAGGGTTAACACTCACAGAGTCACAGAGACTCAAACCCTAGATCTCACTAAGAGATCGAAGAACCCCAAGCCCCTTAACCCCAAGAGCCTCGAGAAACCAACAGAGAACCCCTCGCTACTACCCTCACTCACACCCACAAGCTCAAGAACAAACTCACAGAGAGTTAGGGTTTTCAGGGAAGAGACAAAGAGAGACTTTGAGAGAGAGAGAGATAAAATGAGTCTGGCTCTTACAGAGTTCCTCCACTGGAGCACCATATGATGGGGGTGAGTGAGAGGAGCAAGAAACCCTACGGGTTTCATCGAGAAGGGGTGAAGAAGGAGGAGATTGAACGAGAGAGGTGATAGATAGCAAATGAGGGGAGTAAGGGTAGGCTATCTCATTTTAGGGCAACAGGGGTAATGGGCTTGGGCTTGGGCTTGGGCTTGGGCTTGGGTAGAATAAGAATAAAAATGGAACCCGTCCCAGCAACAATTGGGCCTATATTCCAACAGTACTCACACACATTCAATAGATCGTATAATGTACGCAAAAAATATAGCAAATCAGACACTTATCAATTGTTACAAAAAATGTTAATATAAATTGACTATACGTTGCCACGAAAAATAACAGAAAACTTATTTGCGATAACATGAAACATGTACATCATAAAAATTCTATTTACAAGAAAACTTTTGTAATAATAATATAATTAGCTTCAAAATGTTGTCACAAAATTGTTTAATTACTACAATTATCAATGTTATGACAATAATATTTTTCATAGCACAGCCTGCTCCAGTTGCCATTCAATAATAATGTTGTACTTATTATAATTATTCAGTAATTTCAAGATCAACTATTTTATTTTTTAATGAATGGAACAGTACTCAATCATACACTTTCGTTTCCTACATGTACATTTTTTTATCTGATCCTTTTTATTTGTTTAAGATGATCAACCAATTAGTTTTATGATTATACATCATTTCAAGTGCGAATAGTTACAAGCATAAATATATGTTATAATCTTTGCATCCTTTCATCAATCATGATAACAATCTATTTCATGTCCTGAATCAGCATGAACGTATACAATTATCATGATCATCAACAACATCATGATCACCTCTTTCATTCTCCTAGCTATTTCCCATTTTTCCTTCCAATATCAGTTTATGATCAGATCACTACAAGAAATTCGCCAATAGACAACACTGAATAGACAACTGATTTTATCTAAAATGTTGTCGTTACTAATATTTACAATAGATATTAAGAAATCTGTTGTCTTTTAGCGTGTTTTTGCGCTAATAGACAACTGATTTTATGCTCTGTTGTCTATTGTCATGTTTTTTCGAGAATAGACAACAACTTTAACAACACTTCATATCTGTTGTCTATTAGCGTGCAATTTACTCATGTACAACTGATAATATCTGTTGTTAAAAGTGTGTTGTTTATATATTAACTACACTGATAATATTGTTAAAGTATGTAGTTATATTAACTATGTAATATACACTGATATCTGTTGTTAAAAGTGTGTTGTGACTATAAATTTATATAATTATATAATTAATATATATATATATATATAACATACTACAAAATGTATATATTTTGGTTTAATTTATAATATAATCTTTATTATATGACTAAGTGTGGAATTAAATCCCTTAATCATGCACATTATAATATATGAGTTTTCTAAATATAATTTAATAGAACTAATGAAAATATATACATGAGTGTTGAGAAAAAAAGATCCACCCAAAACTAATGAAAATTAAATTAATTTGAATATAAATTAATAAAATTAATCAAAAAAAGAAAAAGAAAAAAGAAAAAAAAGAATTTGAAAAAAGAGGGAAAATCGAATTCGATCCAAACCCAAAATCCCAAAACTCATTTCAATGTTCTAGGGCACAATCAACAACCCAGAAATTCGATTAAGTAATGGAGGAACTTCGGAGTTACTGTTGACGGCGAAGCAGAGCAGTCGGCGGAGACGGCGAAGCAGCGACGGCGACGGCGAGAAGAAGCAGAGGAAAGCTACGTTGTTGTCTCCGAGCAGTCGATTTCCGCCTCCAACTGCCCTTTCCGCCTCCTCTCGCGCTCTCTCCCATTGGAAAAGAATACCAAAAAGGTGTGTTAATTTCCAGATCCAATTTCTGAATCTTCGATTTCAATTATTTTAGGGTTCTTGATTTTGATATTTTTCATGATTTGTGTGTATCGCAACTTCTTGAATTTCTTGATTTAAGTTGATGGAGTAGTTGATCAGTTCAACAACGAATTGAGTATTATGTAATGGTTATTATGTAATGTGCTCAATGAGAGAGATAACTGAAAATGTTAAAACATTTGATCAGGCTTCACTACGATCTATAGTATTCTTCTAACCTTTTCCTTATTTTCAAGTTTATTTTCTTCTGATTATCTATTTGTTAGCAATGATTACATGAGTATGTGAGACTGGCTTGTGGTTATTCACAGTTCACACAAAAAGAATACACTGAAGAAGAAATCGATGAAGTGCGATCTGAGTGGCCGGATTGCGTGCAAGATTATATATAAGGGATACGGTTAGAACTTCATATGTTTTTTTATAAGAATGAATTCATTGTGAACGACAAGTTGTGAGATTATTATAATTATATATTTTGAATAATGCAGGTGTGAGTCTTCAAGATTTCATTGAAGGATTTCATGTGAATACACTGAACAGATGCTGACTCTTTTTGATGTGTAGATATGAAGTATATTTTGGTTAGCGTGACATGTACATGCTAGGTTTAAACTATCAACTAATTAGTATGCAAAACTAGTTTTGACGTATATGATATTAGTATGCACCTTTGATGCTTTGAATCATTTAGTTTCCTACATTTTGCGTACTTTAAGTAGATAACTCAGTGTATATACGTTTAACTTGCTAGGAAATTAATTGAAATGTCTATAATTTTTTTGTCTTGTTGACATTTTCAAGTATTATAGATTTTTTGTAATAATATGCAGCAATTAGATATCAATGTATTGGGAAAAGAGAACAGATTAAACATGTTGTTAAATATACTTACGACAACAGATTTTACATGTTGCGGATATCTGTTGTCCGAATTACAAACAACAATAGATATTACCTGTTGCGGATATGTTGTTGTTTTTGGAAACGACAACAGATAAAATATGTTGTCTATTACAGCCGCAACAGATAGTAAGGCCTAATAATTCGGGAAATTTACAACACTTCAGACAAAATATCAACATTAATATCAGTTGTCCACATAGAAAACCACAACAGATTTTACGTGTTGCAAATATGTTGTTGTTTCTATAAACAACAACAGATAATATCTGTTATCTATTAGCTACATTTTACATCACCGCCATAGACATCAGATATTTTTCCAATTAGACAACAGATAATATCAGTTGTCTATTAGCGTATTTCTTGTAGTGGATATTGTAATTTTGTTTTTAAATACTGCCACTTGATCAATATAGTGTGAACTATATGTATGTATGTATGTATTTCAAGAGTTCTAGAATTCATGTAATTTTTTTAAAGATTATGTAGAACTATAAAGGGCTTCCGTGAAATCTAAGAAGTGTTTCTGAAATCTATTTTATAAATATATATATAAATTATTTTCTCTATAAAATTTCATAAATTTTGTGTGAATTACATAAAGTTCAAGGATTTGGTGTCTCAGAACTCTTGAGATTTATGTAATTCATATAAAATTTCGTCAACGAATTCTACAATTTGGTATCAATTCTAGAACTCTTGAACTGTACATATATAGTAGATTGCAGTAGCAATAAAAGAACATTATAACAAAGAGAGATTGGAAAGAAAAATGGGAAATAAGAGAATGAAAGAGGTGACGATGTTATTGATGATGTTATTGATGATGATAATTGTTTGTGTAAATGGAGATTGTATTCATGATTGTATGAAAACATGCAAAGAACGTCTCAAATTTGGTTGCATCTACAAGTGTATTGCTAAGTGTAACCCTCCGCCGGATGAAGTACCTGACCTCCCCCCATCCGCCGCCCCGTCTCCGCTGCCCTCCGCCGCGGTTTGGTTTGGAAGTAACCATGGAGAAGAAACTCAAGATATTAATGATTGATTAATTAGGGTTCGATTGATAAATAAGAAATACTCAATAATTGTAAGAATAACATGATAAATTGGTAATAATTTTAATAAAATAAATTATTATATTACATTATAAAGTAATGACATCCAAGATTAGTAACTTCATTAAAAACACCAACTTTGAATACAATTACAACATTTTTGTTCTATTTTTTCAATATCTTGTAATGTTGCATAATATATAACTTAATTGCTAAAATTTTCAATGTTTGTTACTAAAAATAATTCAAAAATAGTGTATCGTTGATGTTTACTCTAAAACTAAAAGTAGCTCTTTCTATGTACTCTATATCATGAACTTTTTCCCTAATATCTTTTCATTATCCACGAAAAGATGAAAACAAAATTAGAATTCTAAAATAACATCATTGTATTATATATCATGCCAAAACTATAGATCAACATTTAAATTTTGAAAAACTTACAACTCAAATTTAATTATTCACATAATAATAATAATTTAATTATAAATGATATATAAATAATTAAATCTCAGGAACCCATTGGCCCCTTGGCACAGACATAGGTCCGTCATGTCATCAAGAAATGAAAATTTTTCTCTTATTTTTGGCTCAATAATGTAGTATTTAATATAACACCCTAAAGTTAATTACTAACTAGCTTTAATAGATTATTTATTTATCATAAGAGATGAAGTAAATGTTAATTAGTTTAAGTCGTCTTATATTTTTGGGTCACCCAGGAATTATATACAGTATTACTTTGTATAGTCCAAATTTTAATTAGGGGAAAAGGCCCAATAAAGAATTAACTTGGGCCTTGAGATAATTTAATATATATCTACATTGTGGCCCAATCTTAAGACCAAGATTACCCCAATGAAAGAAAAAAGTTTGGCCCATTACTATTAAGCCCAAGAGGAGGGGAACAAGATACAAATTTTCAGCATTCAAATTCCTTTGTTAAACCTTTACAGAAGAGACACCAAAAAAAAAAAAACAAAATAAAACGTTTTGCTGATACATGAACTTATTCTCATTTAGGCATTTTATCAAACATGTAGGCTACAATTATTCAATATACAAGGAAGAGTACAATGTAGCGTGAGATATTTCAGCATACAGACTTCTTCATGTCTTTAAGAATAGAATCACTGCAATTAGCAAGTCCAACAAGAACTAATTAAACATGTTATTTTTGTACAATAAAATTAATCCATCCCATTTCAAATAAGCAGCACGAAATTATGAAACAAAATTCAAGAACTCAAGACAAGGATAAGATTATAAAAATCAAGAAAAATACCATAAGAAAAAATACCTTCATAATTTTCACATGAATTTCAGCTTGAATTACTCTGAGACAATAAAATGAATCAATATATAGAAAACATGGGTTAGTGTTGGTTTTCATTTTCACCATGAAAATGAATGAGTATGAATTGTTTGGCGTGGGCAAGAAAATGAATCAAAGAGAAAAAGCAAATCTCAAATGCAGAGTACCTGTTAATATTCAAACTAACAACCTGGGAAGATTTATGTTTTTGATGAGTGTTTAAAAAATAAAATAAATAGGAGAGTCTCTCTTTTTTATTTTATTTTTTAAAATTTTCCAGTTGATTCTATTTTTAATTTCCTCTCTCTCTCTCTCTCTCTCTCTCTCTCTCTCTCTCTCTCTCTTATGTATTTTCATATATCACAGTTTAGCTCATAATATTGTAATTTTGCGTATTCTATTGAGACATTTATTTTTTAGTGTTTAATAGTAGTATTACTAAATTAATTGTTAAAAGAATGATTTTATAGAAAATGTACTTAAAGGTAGTTAACTAAGACATTTAATTTGTAATGCCTCAATAGTATAATGATAAATTGTAGGTATAGGTAATAATCAACAAAGTGCCTCAAATTGACCTGTTTCTATGACATTTACTTTAAATTGTCTAAATAGGTCATTTTTCTAGTAGTGGCGGGGGCAGTGGCTTTGTATAGTTAGAGGACTTGATTAGAGGACTTGATGGGCGAATTTGAAAGAGTATAGGGACCCCCAAGCAAACCTTATAATTTACTTAATCTAAAGTTTAACCCCTGGAACTTACTAATATTGCATTATGGAACCCCAGAACCTTACAAAATTGGTTTCATGCCCCCAAGACTCTTGAATTGTATAGTTTGCACCCCTATGCTTGCAGAATACACCCTAGAAAATCCAGGAATTTCTTTTCAGCACCCTAAACCTTGATATAATAACAAATAAATCCAAGTTGAATTTTGGAAACTTGCATTTAAATCCATAGGTTTCTACCTTTCCAAAGAAGTGAACATTGGAACTCTTTCACTTCAAACTTGGGTACAACACCCCAGTTTTCTGTATAAACTATAATCTTAGAAATGTCGAGAGTTTAATTTAAATTTTTTATTAAATTATGAATAGTCAAGCTAGATACTAAGACGAACTTTATATCTTGTAGGAAATATATACAAGACACAGAGTTAAGAAGATATAAAACCTAAAGGTTTTACAAGCACTACTATTGGAGGGGTAATTTCTAGCAATTATGTGTTTATGTTTAACGTGCCATTTTATATGCAAACTTTGTTATATGTTATTATGGCAAAATGATTAAATGAAAACAGCAAACATGGTACCCGATTCAAAAATCTGAAAGAGAAAAAAAAAATCCTCCAATACAGAGGCAAATATAGTAGTGTTAGGGTTTTCATGGTTGAAAGTCTCTTCCGTACACTTCTTCTTTTCTTTCCGGCCACACTTATTATTTCTAAAGGCACCACACTTATAAGTAAAAAAAAATTATGAGTTAGGTAATGAGTATGGTGCATTTAGAAATGAGTGCGATGCCTTGAATCTCACCATTTTTCTTATACTCCTTCTTGGGCTTGGGGGTATATCGATCTTTTTTCCTCCTTTATGGGCCTTTCTTCTAGCGGGCTCTATCTTGTTGGGTCTTTCTTCTTTCACCATCTCTTTTATACCTTTTACCCACATCAAGTAGTAAATTGCCACCAATGAACAACAATTGCAATTTTTTTTCGTTTTAATTTTTACAAGATAAATAACGGACAATGATTTTGGAGGAGGACGAAAATTGAGGTTTTCTCTATGATACGAATGTTAATTAAGACACGCAATATCATTTGAAAAGGAAGAAAGAAAGCTACACAATGTTATCTAATAAAATCTTACAACATGCATGGTATGATGGAATGAAATTAGATCGGAATAGAATGAACTTAAAAGTTGAATGGTGATGGGAAAGAAATGAAATAAGATAATTAACTTCTGAAGTATCATAAGAAAAGAAAAAAAAAACTATTTAATAATATCTTAGTAAAATCATATAACTAGATAATGATTCATTTTATTGAAAATATTATAGGATATAAATATAAAAAATAAATCTTTTAGAATATAACTTAAAAAATGTTTTATTAAATTAAATAATAAGAGTGGAAAACCTACCATTCAATCATAATTAATCTCGAAATGTATACAAAAAGCGATTGTACGTTGAAACATCGAAACAATAATCTGTATCTATAAAAAAATTCTTAATGAATATATATGTCCAATCAAGGAGTTATAATTCTGTGTAATAAGAACACTGTGCAACACGGTTGATCAGGATTGATTTGGATCCACGTTTTTTTCCTTCTAGTGTTATCAGTATATTATAATATTGTGACATTTATGAACATCTATGAAGATCTTTGCGTAATACTTTTATTTCAAAAAAAAGAAATTTGCCCAAGAGTGTGTGACTTATATGTTGTATTAGTGTGACATTTATATTATATAACTATAATCTTTATATACAAATATGTTAACCTTTATGTGTTGTAACTTTATACAAATATGTTGTTATAAAGTCACACCTTTATGTGATATATTACTTATACATTCATGTAATATTTATAAAGATGCAATTAACAACATATAAAGATAATAAGTAATATTACATAAATATATGTTGTTTCAAATATGAGTTGAATTGTTTTTTGAAAACCTTCATTTCTTTTTTAAGTTATAGAATATAAAGTTCATGATATTTATAAATAAATATCATACTAAAACAATATAAAGGTCTCAACACATGAAGTAGAAAAAAAATTCACGGATCTAGGTTGGATTGATCCAAGTAAATGGATTTAGATACATACATCTAGTGCACATAGTTATTTGTGTGACAGTCGTCTCTTCTGAAATTTCTCCATAATTAAAAATGTGTGAACTACACAATATAAAAATGTGTTTACTGCTAAAATTTCATAAATTATGTGTGAACTACAAAAAGTTCAAGAATTCTAGAAATGTAGGAATTTTATCATGTAATTTATCGTGTTTTAGAGCTCTTGATATTTATATATGTAATTCACATATAATTTATGAAATTTCATCAACAAAACTCCATGATTTGGAAATATACATCAGATTTCAGGAACACACTGAAATCTTCAAGAAAGTGATATTTTATATTTTTATAACATAAAAAAGATTTACATCAATCCTAGAACTCTTGAACTGTATATCACGCAGATTGTAATTGCAGTTAAAATACATCACAAAATCTAAGAAGGAAAAATGGAAAATAGGAGAATGAAAGAGGTGCTGATGGAAGAACATCAATAAATTAGCAATTATTAATAATTCACTGTTGTTATCCCAACTCTCAATAACATTATTGTAGCATGCATGCATGTGGAGATATATATAATTAATAATTTCATTGAATAATAAAATCGAGGGTGATTGAGAATAAAATAGTATTTTGCAAGTATTAGTAGATCATCTCATCCATAAGAATTAGGAGAATGAATATTGATTGTTAAATGTGATCAACAATGAGACTAACCTTGAGCCCTAATTCACAATAATTGGAGACGTTGCATATGAAATAGAAGACTCCTTTTTGAGAGAGGGGAAGAATTAGAGGGCCATCCACGATGGCGTTGTACGCTTGATTTCCGCTGCAACCATCGAAATCTCCTCTCGAAACTTCGATCACGTTGTAGAGTGGTGAATCGAAGTCGAAATCTGCACAGTTTGATTGATGAGATCTAGAGAGAGAGAGAGAGAGATCTAGAGAGAGAGAGAGTTTACAGAGGGAATCTCCGACGTGAAAGGAGTACGAGGAAGACCAGTTGGTGTAGAAATCATTGGTTGGTGGAATAGACCAGATCGAATCTCCAACTCTGTGCTGCAAACCCTCTGAATTTCTCAACATTGCTGCTATCAGAAATGCTAACTTCCAATTCGCCATTGCTCTCTCTCTCTCTCTCTCTCTCTCTCTCTCTCTCTCTCTCTCTCTCTCAACCAAAAGGGATATAAATATAAGATTCATTTCCATTCTCCCTCTCAATTTCTCAAACTAAAGGAATACATAAAAATAAGGATCAATTTCGATTCGTCCTTTAAGTAACCTTTCTATTTTTGGTCTAGGCATACGTTTTTAATTTGATTCGATATGTTTCAATTTTTTTTTTTCAATTTTATTCTTATATTTTTTTTTTCTAATTTTAATCAAATTTTCTAATTTGGATTATGTATATTTTAAATTATTCTAATTTCGATTCAATTTTGGTTGGATGGCCATTGGAAAAGCTAGTTTGGCATCGAAAATTTTGAGAATTCTAATCAAAATGGGAAATTAAATTTTTTTTTTTAAACATACAGGACCAAAATTGGAAAATTTCATTGAAATTTAAAAAAGTTGAAACATACATGACCAAAATTGCAAAACCTGAACTTAATTTTCCAAAAATGAAAAAAAAAAATCTCGAGTTGGTTTCCTGTACACCGCGAGGTGCGCATACAAACTCATACATGGATTGTGAGTTGATCAATCATTAACTATAAAGAAAATGGATCAAGAATAACCTTTAAGCGCCATCGACACTTAAATTTCCTTTAAATTTAAAATTTAACGCCAAATTAAACTTGTGTGCCCCTAAGATCCGTGTATACCTTAAGAGTATACACGTGATACTTGAAGAATATATATCTAACACCGGGTCGGGGCATGGATTCGAATTTGTACCCCGGGGGCACGCAAATCCTTTTTTTTTTTTTAAGTTACTAAACATAAAGGTCACCATATTTGTGGTAAATTGCAAATTACGTCCCATAAGTTTGGGGGGGGGGGTCGCAATTTACATGCCATGAAGATTGGGTATATTGATTTGAGTTATGCACCTACAATACCCAAATTCATATAACTTTAAACTAAAATAACACTCAATATAACTTAATTTCCCCATCTACCCAAAAATATAACTTATTACCCCAAAATACCACAACTTTTGACCAAAGATTAAAATAATCTTTGACACACTTTTTGCAATTAATGCTAATTATTGAAAAATGTTATGCACAAACTTATTTTGCTATTTCCAATCTATACTTATTTCTCCAAGAATTTCCAATATATCATATCCATATGATTTTTAGATCTCGACCTGAAAATGGTATCAGTGCCCAGATTATTAAGAACTTAAATTTATATTTATTATATTATGTAATTAACTAAGTTGGTGAGGAGAATTATTCGAGAAAATATGGATCTGAACGAATGTCCAAAATGTATACATTATAGGAGATATCGTCAAATTTTGACGATGTATGCTCAAGAGCATCAAGAAAAAGTGACTTAGTGGAATGACAAATATGCCGAAAAAGAACTCGCAGGTGCCGACGAGGAAACCTTGAGGCAGTGTGATAGACAAGCAACATATTATATGTATTTCCTTACGATAAACCAGATGTTATATGTTGATCTGATGTATCATCAGAGAGCAGCCCATCAAAACCATGATGTCTGATGGAGTGCCCGAGTGGAAGGAGATACTTCCAGATACCTCTAAAATTTCCGAAGATCTTAGAGAAATTCAGAAGACGGTGCAGAATTATGGTAACCGCCATAATCATCTACCAACACAAGTTCATCAGATCCAAAGCCAAATGGAGACGATGATAAAAAAAATCAGAAGGAGACTCTTGAAATCATTTATGATATTCAAGAATGACTTAAAAATCTGGATAACAAACCAAGTTTATCCGGAGGAAGGAGACGTATAGATTTCGGAACCGTTCCTTATTTACACCAAGATGGGAAGCCAACCGAAGTTGTACGACGCATGACTGATGATGAAAAACTTATTGCCATCATCAAAGGAAAATCCGTCATAAACAAGTTGTTGGAAACGTTTAAGTATGTTTTGATGAGACAAAACCTTAAGAAAGTAACCCTAACTCTATACGCATAACCTAGCTAGAAAGGTTACTGCAACGAGGTTACTACAGAAGAAAAATAGATCAGAGAAAGTGTTTAAGGAAGGACACTGAAGAGAATGATGAAAGAAATCTGGTAGAACAATAAGGATACTGATAACTACATGAAGCTACCTGAGAGACTATACCGAAAGCATATTGCAGAGCAGCATGCTACAGAAGCCTCAAGCCACTTGAAGGAGCAAGCCAGAGAAGGAAGCTCCAGGGTGAAGCACGAGGAGGAAGCTACAAAGTAAGCATGGGAAGAAAGTCAAATGTTACCGGTAGAAAGAATAAGTTACCGGTAGAGAGAAGAGAAGAGGAGCCAATCAGAAGGAGTGCGGCGCATCAATGATGGAAGTCTACTTACCTTCAACGGGTAGATTTCATAACCTATAAAAAGAGGAGGACTAAAGACTGGAGAAGGGGAGAGAGAGCATGTGAGAAGAGAAGCAAGCACAACAAAATATACAAGCTCGCAGAAAGAAGTCCAAAAGAAAAGAGAAGAGCTCAACAGAGAGAAGACTCATAAGAAGAAAACACAGAATAGAGGGGGAAGACAAAATAGAAGAGAAGAGTGTTCAAAATATAAGAAGAAGAGAAGAAAAGCTCAAACACTCTATCCCCTGAGACGTATGCTCAGTTAGTCAGTTCGGCAGCAAGCTTCAGGAGATCAACCTGCAAACGAAGCCAAAGCTTGTTGCATTTAGTTGAAGAAGGAGAAGACAAACCCTTATCTTAAGGACTGTCTTGGAGTACTCAGTGCAAGGAATAGAGCCCTGCTGAATTGTCCACTTTTTAAAGAAGAAAGTGAGGACCCTGGGTGGGTTGAATAGGATCCTGTGTGGGTCCGTTAGGATAGTAGACAAGCAGTTGTATGAAGGCTTGCTACTTAATTGTTTAGTGAGGGTTGTAATAGATATGGCTATGTAAATCAACTAGCTTAACAAATGTTCCCTCTTGAGAAGAGGCAGAGAGGATGTAGAAGGATTACTCCACCTTCGAACTTCTGTATATCCATGCGTCTATCTATGTTTACTGCTCTACATCCACATCCTATGTTAGATGCATGTCCTGCATAATTGGTCTTTACAGGAGAGAAAGTTTCTGCATATAACTCTGATCAGTAACCTCCCAAAAGGTTACTGACTCCCGATCAAAAGCTTGAAAATATGAGTAGACTTATTCACCCCCCTCTAAGCGTACTACCACCTCTTTTTGGGACCAACACAAGTGATGGATTTAGAAAAGATAAATCTGGAAGATCTACATGACCTTGCCGAATCCTTCACAGGATTATGAATTGTGGATCTAAAGATGAACGTATGAGATGGATCCGCTTTGGTTACTCGTGATCAACAGTAGAGACCACCAGTTAATCCCAACGTAGTAGAAAGTTCCGGATCACATCATGTGGACGAACCAATGCCACACGTGGGGGATTTCACCACAAGAGGAGATCCTATTGTCACAGGAACTCGACCACGTTCCAAAAGGCCGAATCTATACAATACGCCATATGGAAACTCTCAGCTCGACCTGATACATCCATATGGGTTGATGCTAAATCTGAATATTCCAGATTTCAAGAACCGTGAGTCCTTATCGGTGATTGAGCATCGGCTATGAGGATTGCGGCAGGAACCCTCGATCTTACAAAGGAATGATTCATCTTACTACTCAAGATGAGTCTTGCAGGATCTGTAAAGATCGCATGGGACATGACACCACCAGAAATGAAAAATAACGTTACAGCTGGTGTGACATTGAAAAAAATTGTCTATAATATGACAAAATTATTCAAAATCCATTTTATCGGCATATGCTATTTTGAGGGACTGGAAGAAGAAAAAAGAAGAAGATACAAACAAGCCCTCTACAACCTCGAGTTGCATGATATTTGTCATATTGACGAATATATCAAGTTATTCACCAAGTACCGATGGAAGTCCAAGGTAGAAAACAAAGAGGCTTCGCAACTATTCTTTGCAAAGATACCAAGTCCCTGGAGAGAAATGTTGATCAGGGAATAGAAGAGTGCGGATGACTTAGATACAGTGGCCAGAAGAATGTCCTTCTTAAAGGTCAAGTTATCTGAATGGTGTCATCAAGCAACACTTTACAAGAACTACAAGAGACTACGAGGAATCAATAAAATGGTTTCCCTTATGTTGCGAAGATAATGACATCCCAACAATCGTTGGAGGTCAACCACAGAGGCATAAAAGGAAGAAACAACAGAGTCATCCATACCACCGTGGGAGCAACAACAAAAGAAGCAGTCGTTGGTCTTCATGGAGACCTAGAAGAGTGTGGTCAAAACAAAAGGCCTGGAGTTACAAATCAGGGCAAAGACCAGCACCAAACATGAGTAGAGTCTCTTCATCAGGCGCAAATCCAGGAAGTTCTAGCAGAACCACATGAAGGAGAACTTTCAGACGGGCTCACATCAGAGCTAATGAAAGTTTTAAAGACTGTAATTGCTGGATGTGCAGAGCAAGAGGGCATATCTCAACAGACTGCGCGAAAAATAAAAAACGAGGAATTAAACAGTTCGAGGCAACACCCGAACTTAAAGAAGCTGTCTATTATCAGGATCTTATACAGGTGTATCAATTTGAGGATTTACCATCAGATGAAAGCATCTACGAAGAAGAGATCTATTCTGATGATGGAAGTGAATCCAGTTTAGAATCAGAGTAAAAAAGAAATTCCTCAATCAATGGTGAGGGAGGATATGTTAGGATTCCTCTCCCACACTACGGTGTCTCATAAAACTCTAATGAGGATTATGAAAGAGGATCCAAAGCTCCAGATATACGATAGTTTTACCATTGGAGCTATGGAAAAGACATTAGATAAGATTGGATTTCGTAGCAGGAAACACCAAATTATCCACAGAGTAACTACCGGAGAATTTGTCATCCCAATGGAATTCACTGGTAATCTAATCGAGATGCAGTTGGTCCCTACCGAGAGATACAGGAGATAAAAAAACAGAGTCAAGAGAGAAGTTGCAAATACACTCTCATAGATTCACATCGGAGCCATAAGAGTTGTTATTAAAGCAACATTCAAAGAGAGAATTGATTCGCCACTCAATCTTGTAATTTTTGACAAGCGAATCACAAATCTCAAGGATCATGCTTGGAGCAGTCATAGGAAATTTGTATGCAGGGAAATTGGCATTTAATGTCTATCCTAGAATTGCATACAATCTGAGAGATCGAGACTTCAACAGAGTCTTAACCCTTTATCAAGATTTAAAAAGAAATGATATGATGAAAGAAGGGAATATATCTTACTCGATAACCTGCAAGATTTCATATGCTCTCTCGAATACACATAATTCAGATGTATTCTTGAGAAAGGAATTTAGGAATAAACAAAAAGGGGGAAGAACTGCGAAGGATTCAGGAAGATCAAAAGTCTTCCTAAGGTGAAGAAGAGAAGATGCAAGCCCATCCATCGGGTGAGCTTTCTTCCGTGTCCAAGAAGAAATAGGAAGAGGGGTCGGACACAGGAGTTGGAGAAATAGTACGAGAAGAAAGGTTGCAGCAAGCTACTGCACCCAGAATTCTCTGTTCTTTTACCGACTCTTGTGTATAAACCTCAGTTCTTTCTTCTAGGGACATCCTCGCCTTTACTCCAATTCTCCTCCACGATCAAAGAGGATCGACTGGGAGCAAGCCCCGCACAATAGAGGAAGAAGCGAGAAAGAAGACAACAACAAGCAAGAAGAGAAAACAAAGAAATGAAAGAGCAAGAAGAAAGAAGAATGAATCTAGATAGGATATTTATTGTACTGTGCTCACTAAGTTGTATTGTAGCTATTCTATCTAAATAAAATTACTTCTGTTCTTTAAAATGCTCATTCCTTGTGCCCTTTCTTTTAGACGTATATGTGATTTTTCTGAAAGCAGTATGTTCTATATTGTTATATATTAAATCTGTTTTCTATGCTTTAAGTGATTATACTCTTTTGATCTTCTGCAAAGGTTTTGTCATCATCAAAAAGGAGGAAATTGTTGGAAACATTTGAAGTAAGTTTTGATGAGACAAAGCCTTAAGTAACTCTAACAAGCATAACCAATCTTAGGATAATGTTTTCAAAACACACAGAGAGCTGAAGTGCCTGGAAGGATGGAGAGGAGTTGAGGTGGTATTCGACATTACTCAATGGGATAATATATTCCCTTGTAATGTCCTATATTACCTCCAAAAACCGATAGTTGGAAAATTTCAAGGAAGCCTAAGGATGGGTGAAATTGAGTTGACTATCATGAGAATTGCAGAAAGAATCCCAGATCAGTTAATACTTGGGATTGAGTTCTCGAGGATCATAGACCTTGTGAAAGATTACAAGATGGAATGGAGTTCACAGTGGCAAACAAAAGGTACAGAATCAGATGACCACTAGCCCATTGTCCATATACATTTCTATCGGAATGATATATGATGAATACAAGGCCGAATATTTCACCGTTTATGTCGATTCAGGCACTGGAATATGTACTGCAAAGCAGAAGGTTTTCCCTAAAGAAATTGGAGAAGATCTACCAGCTATCGTAGGAAGAGATTTCTCCAAAAGGATTCTTATTCTTAATAGAGAAATCAAACAAGCGGAAATCATGATCGGAGGTGCAGACAGTACCCCATGGTACAAAGTAAAGATGTCACCAATCTATTTCCATGATACAGGAGCAAATGTTTTGTTAGGAAATAATTTCCTACAAACATTCAAGCGATTTACACAGGAAAATGAGACAAGACGGCTTATTTTCACAACCTTATGTGATCATAAGATTATTGTCCCAAGACTCCTAGAGACATTCTACAGAAAAATGCCCATAAACTTTTTACAGCAAGCGTGGTGATGAAGCCAAACTTCGACATCCAAAAATGCCGGATAAAAGAAGGTTTGGTGATGCATTATTATCCTATCGACAATATGATTCGAAGCGGAAGGATATCAAGAGATGGGATGATAACTTGTACTCATTCAGGATACAAGGAGAATAACGAGTACCTCTAGAGGCAATTGCAGGATTGATAAAAAACCTTTTGGAGAACACACCGAATGAGGTTACCATTGAAGAACAAATATCACTTGAAGATGTCAAGAATAAGATCCAAAAGAATTACAATAAAAATTCTTTGGCATGGATGGATAAGAACGAGCTCAAAACATCCTTAAAGGTTAAAACCGGAAAGGAACACGAGTTCGTGAGATACAAGTCAATCCTTATGAACTGAGAGGATCGTGAGGATATGCAGAAGATACTTAAGGAACATTTTGACTTTAAGTTGATTTCACCAGGAGTCTCTCCATACAGCAGCCCAGGATTCCTTGTAAGGAATCATGGAGAGATCAAGAGAGGAAAGTCAAGACATGTTATTAATTACAAAGGGATTAATAACATTTTGGAGTTCGATGGATATTACATCCCGAGTAGAGAACACCTGGTCAACTGTATCAAAGGTGTCAAGGTATTCTCAAAGTTTGATTGCAAGTCTGGATTCTATCAGATTAAGATGGAGGAAAAAAGTAAGAAGTTTACAACTTTCTCCACACCACAGGGACATTATATCTGGAACGTGATGCCCATGAGATTAGCGAATGCACCCCAGATATATCAAAGGAAGATGGATAATCTTTTCAAAGATTATTTCAGCTTCATGTTCGTGTATATCGATGATATCCTCATCGCATCCAAGGACATGAAAGAGCATCTCAAATATTTGGAGATATTTTCAGATGTTTGTCATAAGGAAGGATTAGTGCTTTCAGAAAAGAAGGTAGTAATTGCTACGAGACAGATCCAATTTCTTGGAATAGAAATCGATGAATCCGGAATCATCCTGCAGAGCCACATTATGGAAAAGATACAAGGATTTCCAGATACCCTCAAGGATAAGAAACAACTTCAGAGCTTTCTTGGAGTTGTTAACTTCGTCGGAATGTATATTATAGGAAGGTGTTTAGCCCATTATTAAAAAAGGACGCAATATTCAAATGGGAAGATAAACACTAAGAGGGGATAAAGCAACTTAAGGAGGTTTATCAAAAGCTTCCGAAATTTGTTATACCTCAAGACGAGGACGAACTGGTTCTTTACACAGACACCAGTGATCATTGGTGGACAGCAGTCCTTATGAAGGTTGCACTAAGTGGAGAAATGTGCTGCAGATATTGCAGCGGATTATTCACGGATAGTGAAGCAAATCGGTGGCATATCAACGAGAAAGAGTTATTTGCAGTCAGGAAGGCTTTTAAAAATGACCTTTATTTCTACTGGCTAAAAGATTTCTTAACACGAGATGGAAGGATGCGTCACTGACGAGGTCCTCACACGAGTCAGACATTTCAGCGAAAACCTGGAGAGCCTAAAACGAGACTTTAGTACTTTATGTATCAATGCAGAAGTCGCTGGACGACTTCAATGAGCTGATCATAGATCCATTTCTGGTCTAATACGAGCATGCCAGCAAGCGCAGAAACAATTGTTCTCAGTGCTACGGGGGCCGCTTCTCCAGGCTGCATCTCCAACGGTGTAAAAGGGAGAAACAAAAGAACGGGTCTCTAACCCGGAAGTTATGGATTCAAATACCATAACTACGAGTGATGCAGATGATGCATTCCTTGAGAATGTACACGCTGTAGCGAAAGTTGAAACTCCGGTGTCACAACCCGAGTCTTCAAATCAACCCAGCACCTCTGGGGTAAAAGAGGGAGAGTTGGATCTTAGGCCACAAACTGGCAAAACTAAGGTCCAAACTGACGAGATTAAAGTTTCTCCTATGCAGGTATACCAGAAGCAATGAGAGAAGTTGGCTACGAGAAAGGGTATCAATCCTGAGAGAACAGTCTTTGATGTCTCTAGGAAATACCCGACGGTTCAGATGAAACCAGGAAGTTATCTAAACAATTTCATCCAAACGAGGTACAAGAATGGTATAATTTTGGAGCTCTAGCTTCAATCTATACCATTTTACCAGGATTCCCCGAAATCTGAAAATTACCGAGATGGATTGGGGAAGTAGTGCACGAGACCTAGGCCAATAATCTACATTCGGCCAGAGGCGACATTCTGGAACTGTATTTTTTCAGCGCAACTCCAGAACCAACAAAGAAAGGTTTCCATGAAGCCTTTCATTTTATCAAGCTTAGGAGACCGGATGGGAACACCCTGAAAACTATCAAGGTGGCTTCTCTGGAGGAAACTCCCATTTTAGTAAGAGCATTTTCAGAAGATGAAGCTTCTACTCGACGAGCATGGGGACTTTGGGTTTGTCTAAACGAAATGGACAAAGTCAAGTATCCCTTCAAGTTCTTTCAGAATTCAGCAAATGGATCTTTTCTCCTAAATTCAATGACAGGAACGACCACAGGATTTGTAGAGGATCTCTTTGAAATAAAAAGAACAGTCCTTTCGGAAAACAAGATTCTGGTGAGCAAAAAGACCTATCAAAAATTATGTAACATGGCGCATGTAGGCCGTTGGACTAATCGAATCTGCCAAGCATGCCCAGAACAGAAGGAACCCGAGTTTGGGAAAGGATTCCGACCCAAACCCGACAGACAAGAACGCGGGGCGGACAAGGACAAAGGACCTGCCCAAAAGAGAAGTTATCTGCGGGGACCACGCAAGCAAAAAATTTAAAAAAAGATTCCCCGATAAAGGTAACATAGGCTGAGTCACGCCCAATAAAGCATCACATGGGATAAAGTCACGGAAAGAAAAAGAAGATTTCCCGACAATAATCACATGAGATGAGTCACGAGGAAAAAGCTGGCAAAACACTAACTTAGTGGTTGATCCACTAGGAAAATGAGACAGCTGGCTATAACAAGATTTGAAATCCGCACTTCAAGTCCGGATTTTGCCTATAAATAAGGAAGGTAGGAGGAGCTAAGAACATCGAACATTTCCCTTAGTTTTCTTTAGAATAAACATCTTTGTAATATTTTAAGTGTTCTAAACTTTTAGTTTATGTACTTACGAATGATAGTCTTCTCCATGAGAGCCCATGAGATAGTCTTCTCCATGAGAGCCCATGAGATTAGAGAATGCACCCCAGATATATCAAATGAAGATGGATAATCTTTTCAAAGATTATTTCAGCTTCATGTTCGTGTACATCGATGATATCCTCATCGCATCCAAGGACGTGAAAGAGCATCTCAAACATTTGGAGATATTTTCAGATGTTTGTCATAAGGAAGGATTAGTGCTTTCAGAAAAGAAGGTAGTAATTGCTATGAGACAGATCGAATTTCTTGGAATAGAAATCGATGAATCTGGAATCATCCTACAGAGCCACATTATGGAAAAGATACAAGGATTTCCAGATACCCTCAAGGATAAGAAACAACTTCAGAGCTTTCTTGGAGTTGTTAACTTCGTCGGAATGTTCATAAACAATCTGACATATTACAGGAAGGTGTTTAGCCCATTATTAAAAAAGGACGCAATATTCAAATGGGAAGATAAACACCAAGAGGGGATAAAGCAACTTAAGGAGGTTTATCAAAAGCTTCCGAAACTTGTTATACCTCAAGACGAGGACGAACTGGTTTTTACACAGACACCAGTGATCATTGGTGGACAGCAATCCTTATGAAGGTTGCACTAAGTGGAGAAATGTGCTGTAGATATTGCAGCGGATTATTCACGGATAGTGAAGCAAATCGGTGACATATCAACGAGAAGGAGTTCTTTGTAGTCAGGAAGGCTTTTAAAAATGACCTTTATTCCTATTGACTAAAAGATTTCTTAACACGAGATGGAAGGATGCGTCACTGACGAGGTCCTTATACGAGTCAGACATCTCAGCGAAAACCTGGAGAGCCTAAAACGAGACTTTAGTACTTTATGTATCAATGCAGAAGTCGCTGGACGACTTCAATGAGCTGATCATAGATCCATTTCTGGTCTAATACGAGCATGCCAGCAAGCTCAGAAACAATTGTTCTCAGTGCTACGGGGGCCGCTTCTCCAGGCTGCATCTCCAATGGTGCAAAAGGGAGAAACAAGAGAACGGGTCTCTAACCTGGAAGTTATGGATTCAAATACCATAACTACGAGTGATGCAGATGATGCATTCCTTAAGAATGTACACGCTGTAGCGAAAGTTGAAACTCCGGTGTCACAACCCGAGTCTTCAAATCAACCCAGCACCTTTGGGGTAAAAGAGGGAGAGTTGGATCTTAGGCCACAAACTGGCAAAACTAAGGTCTAAACTGACGAGATTAAAGTTTCTCTTATGTAGGTATACCAGAAACAATGAGAGAAGCTGGCTACGAGAAAGGGTATCAATCCTGAGAGAACAGTCTTTGATGTCTCTGGGAAATACCCGACAGTTCAGATGAAACCAGGAAGTCATCTAAACGATTTCATCCAAACGAGGTACAAGAATGGTATGATTTTGGAGCTCTAGCTTCAATCTATACCATTTCACCAGGATTCCCTGAAATCTGAAAATTACCGAGATGGATTGGGGAAGCAGTGCACGAGACCTGGGCCAATAATCTACATTCGGCCAGAGGTGACATTCTGGAAATGTATTTTTTCAGCGCAACTCCAGAACTAGCAAAGAAAGGTTTCCATGAAGCTTTTCATTTTATCAAGCTAAGGAGACCGGATGGGAACGCCCTGAAAACTATCAAGGCGGCTTCTCCGGAGGAAACTCCCATTTTAGTAAGAGCATTTTCAGAAGATGAAGCTTCTACTCGACGAGCATGGGGACTTTGGGTTTGTCTAAACGAAATGGGCAAAGTCAAGTATCCCTTCAAGTTCTTTCAGAATTCAGCAAATGGATCTTTCCTCCTAAATTCAATGACAGGAACGACCACAGGATTTGCAGAGGATCTCTTTGAAATAAAAAGAACAGTCCTTTGGGAAAACAAGATTCCGGTGAGCAAAAAGACCTATAAAAAATTATGTAACATGGCGCATGTAGGCCGTTGGACTGATCGAATTTGCCAAGCATGCCTAGAACAGAAGGAACCCGAGTTTGGGAAAGGATTCCGACCCAAACCCGACAGACGAGAACGCGTGGCGGACAAGGACAAAGGACCTGCCCAAAAGAGAAGTTATCTGCGGGGACCACGCAAGCAAAAAATTTAAAAAAAGATTCCCCGATAAAGGTAACATAGGCTGAGTCACGCCCAATAAAGCATCACATGGGATAAAGTCACGGGAAGAAAAAGAAGATTTCCCGACAATAATCACATGAGATGAGTCACGAGGAAAAAGCTGATAAAACACTAATTTAGTGGTTGATCCACTAGGAAAATGAGACAGCTAGCTAAAACAAGATTTGAAATCCGCACTTCAAGTCCGGATTTTGCCTATAAATAAGGAAGGTAGAAGGAGCTAAGAACATCGAACATTTCCCTTAGTTTTCTTTAGAATAAACATCTTTGTAATACTTTAAGTGTTCTAAATTTTTAGTTTATGTACTTACGAGTGATAGTCTTCTCCATGAGAGCCTAATCTAGTATTCTCCTCCCAAAAGGAGATTACAGATGTAATAAATATTTTTAAGTTCTTAATAAAAAAGAGGGATTTCGCTCCAACATGTGTTGAAGTATTTTTATTTATCCCTTGAAAGAATTATCTTGTACACCTGGGTAGGAAACGAACCAAGGTTGTGCTGAGCAATTTCTGAAGGAGCTGGATAACTTGTAGACTATCTTCCCTGAGGGTTGAAGTTGAACAGTGAGGAGCTGTTCGTAAAACGGTCTAGCAACAGTGATTTTCCAGCCAGTGGCGTTGCGAACCACTTCATCCGGAGTTGTTGCGGTCAAAGAAAGGTATGCATTTTAAGGGATGAATTAATTTTATGGAAGCATGTTGGGCCTGATATTAATTTAATTAATATTGATTTAGGGTATAAAAATCATATGGTGTGGAAGATGGAAAAATTGGTTATAAATGTATTTTCGAAGATAGTGAAAATTTGGATGTTTGTGAAAAGGTCAAAAGGAATTTTGGTGGTTACGGTAGTTGGGAACAAAATTTTATGTTTTATGGTATTTTAGTATAAGTTATATAGGGTGGTATTTTATGTATTAAAGTTATATGATGTGGTAAAATTTTCATTCATTATTTTGAAAATGGTATTATGGGCTATGGACTCTAATGATTTCGTCTCATAATTTAAAAAAGTGATGCAATTTTGGGACGAATCTATCTTAATAATTTAGCAATTTTAGGACAATTATCGTCGGAAAACCTCACGTGTTGTGCGTCTGACCTCCGATTTGGTGATTTTGATTTAGAAAATGCTGATATGATGTTGTTTAATTATGATTTTTTTTTTAATAATGGAGAGGCAACACATCAACATTTTCTGAACCAAAAAAATCATAAACAACAATACGTAAACATTTTCTGAACCAAAAAAATTACAAACAACAATACGTCAGCATTTTCTGAACCAAAATCCTCAAATTGAAGGTTTGACGCACAATACGTGAGGTTTTCCGAGGAGTTGTCCCAAGGTTGCTAATTTGAGATAAATTTGTCCTAAATCAGTCTTTTCAATTATGGGATGAAATCAATATACTCAATTTTTATGTAACGTAAATTGCGAGCCCCTCAAACTTATGGGATGTAATTTGCAATTTAGGCCCAAATTTGTATGTGAAAGTCACTTATATAACATAAAATGTCACATTCATATACATAAATGTAACAACTTAAAGCAAAAAAAAAAAAAAAAACCCCAAATAGAAGCGGATTTGAGTCGAGTCACCCCAATAGCACCAATGTAAATCCATGGGAGAATTTTGTGAAAATCTTAGTTATAGACAAAAATTGAAATTAACCAACAAAATAAATGCATGAAAGCGACATCATATGACATAAAGTATAAGTAAATAATCTCATATGGTATAAATTTAAAATAAAAATAAATAAATGCGACATCATATGGTACAAAATAAATAAATAAACAAAATTTGTTGGAAATGGTGCTTTAATTTTAATTTTAAGATTCATCGCCTTATATTTAGTTGAAGATTAAATTTTGTGTAGTCCTCATTTAACACACACCCTGGGAAATGATCAAAATATTCTTATTGGTAGATATAGTATATTTTTTTCTTCCCAATAATGACGAGTTGCTCTTTTCTAAATCAAAGTATTTTCCTTCAAAGTAATTATAAATTGCCCTTTGTGTATATTTTAATTAATTTGTAATAAAAATGTTTCAGTTAAATTAGCATTTTGTTTTGGAATTTAATAATAAATATAACAATAGCACCATGAGTTAGTCTCCTATGCAACTTGTGTACATACAATTCGGGTCGAGTCCGGATCGACCCGGATCCACGCACTTTTTTTTAAAAAAAAAATTTTGAATTTTATTTTTTCGCTTCAGACTTGTTACCTTTATGTTGTATGGGTGTGACCTTTATGTTATATAAGTGTGACCTTTATGTATAAATGTAATGACCTTTATATACTTTAACTTAGAAAAAAAGGAAGAATTTTACACTCTGAAGGTCATAATATTTGTACGTAAAGGTCACAAGAATTGTACATAAACGTCACAACAATACAACATAAAGGTCTCAATCTGAGCGAAAAAATCTGAAAATCTTCATTTTTTTTTCTAAGTTACTGAACATAAAGGTCATAACATTTATTTATAAAGGTCACATTTATATAACATAAAGGTCACATCCTTACAACATAAAGGTAACAGACTGAAGTGAAAAAAAAACCTAGGTGACCCAGGTGCGCGGATCCGGGTCGGGTCGCCCCAGTTGCACCAATCCAAATCCGTGCACCTGGTGCACAGGAGCGTTTGTGTAGCAGCATTTATGTTTAAGGTATTTTGTTCAAGTGTATATAAATCCTTAACAAATACTTGATCTAAACATAGTTATAACATACCAACACATTGGGCGGATCAGGATTTGTTGGGTTTGGGTGCCCGAAATTTCAGTTACATAATAATGATATCCGAAATCGATCCAAAAAATTTCGGGTACCCGATATTTTCAGGTTTGTTTTGGGTACCCAATTATGATAAGTATATTTTAATCATTTATAATATCTTGATTATTTATATCCTTAATTATGTACTATGCATGTGATTTTTTTAGAGTTGTTGATTAAGGCTATAATGTCCTCAAACTTGAAGAAAATTTTCACGGGAATACCATTTTGAATATGTTACATTTAATATTTCATTATATTAAATATTTATATATATGCTCATTGATCTATATATATATATATATATATGTGTGTGGTAGTTAGTGATGTAATGCGAGACATGAAGCGATTATTGTAAGTATTAATTATAATCAACGATTCAAACAATACTCATTTTTTCAGATAACATTAATCTAAACTTTTTTGGGTTACGATCAATCACCTCATGATTTTTATGCAAATTGCAAGTTAGACCACTGGAAAGTCCATTTTCCGGCCAAATCGAGAACTTTTAGCTTCAACTGCATTTACCATCAAATTGATCAGTTGTGGATTATTATTCAATTCAGAAATCTTTATTACAAAATAATGTATGGGCAGTTGAGTTTGGCTGATTCTTAATTGAAGGTGGAAAGTAAAGTAGTAAACATTGTGATTCCAATCCTCCTTTCTTGAAATGTACTCTCATTTGGAGTAATTGATTCTACATATTTCTTGTTTATTAATATCATATCACACCCAAAGAAAGTTAGTTATATGTGGATGGGGCATGCTATGTCCTGCTGCTTCTCCTTTCGTTTCGTTTCGTTTTTATTGAGCATGGGGATTAGGGCTGATTCTCCAATTGGTACCCGAAAAGATGAAATTACCCCTTAAAAATAATAGATGTGCAAATAATAAATAGACTCACTGAAAAAGGTTTAGGACGTTTTAGTGTAAAAATGATAAGAGTCAACAATATGAATGCATGCAAACTTGGAAGAAATGAGAAACTATTATTGATGGAGGAGATGATGACACCTGTCATGATCTTAGCTAGACAGTTGTAGCTAGGATCTTGTCCATTCCTTTATATAATGAGATAAGAGTTCTAGCTAACCCAACTTCATCCATGATGATATGGATAGAGGAAAGGGTTCCCAGATAATAAAGTCAGAAGAATAAAAAAGATAATCAAAATACTCCGTAAAGGAAATTCAGCAGAGCATGGGTAGGAAAAGTTCCAGCAGAGCATGTGTAGGAGAAGCTTCAGCAAAGCATATGCAGAGGAAGTTCCAGCAGAGCACGTGTAAGAGAAGTTCCAGCAAAGCACGTGCAGAGGAAGTTCCAACAAAGCACGTGCAGAGGAAGTTCCAACAAAGCACAAGCAGAGGAAGTTCCAGCGAAGCATATGCAGAAGAAGTTCCAGCAGAGCACTCTAAAAGCAAAACCAGCAGAACACGAACAGAACTCAGCAGAACAGACCCAAAGAACGACTGACAGACGAACGGATGCAGACGAACGAACGCAGACGAACGGATGCAGACGAACGGGAGCAACTGAACAGATTTCGTACACTCAAAGTAGAGGATAATAATGCAGGAAACAATGATGAAAAGCATGCCCTAGGGGTCTACTGACGTGGACAGAAAGAATAACAGAAAAAGGAATATTCTAGAGATGAAAGTGGTGTACAGAGAGCTATAGAAGAAGTACCCAGCCAGAAAAACAAGGGAAATGGCTTAAGGAGCAAGGAAGGGAGAGGAGAAAATGGCAGAAATGCCCTCCCTCCACCTTTTTTAGGGAGCTAGTATAAATAGTAGGAAATTTGGATTCCAAAGGGACTTTTAGACAATCTTGTTTTCAATATAAAGAACATCCTTTCAATTCTTGAGAAACAAGTTATCATTTACTGTTTCATTAGCATTCATTCTTAGTGTCATACATTTTGATTATCTATGGGTATGTTCATTTTTGTTGACATCTCAACAATGGCGCCGTCTGTGGGAATCGCCTGGTAAGAAGTGAGTCTCCTTCTTGTCTGGCCAGATTTTCACCATTATTGCATTTTGTATCCAGTTTTCTTTCACTCCGTATATTTGCTTTGTGGGAGAATTTCTCAGAGCTGTCTTGAGAGAGTAGGATTAATGACGAATCGAGTAATCCGAGATTTGGATGGGGATTTTCAAGAAGTAGCAAGGCCGGAAACGTCAAGGATAAGAGGAAGATCGGAAGAGTTGAGGGAGCCCGTCGCTCCAGGCCTATGGACCTTCACGCCGGAGCAATTGGACAGCTTCATCTACTCGGCTGTGCAGAAGGCCCTGGGAAAAGCTGCTGCAGGGAAAGAGAAGGAAGAAGGCGATGAAGAGAAATGCGAGGCCGCAGATATGCGAAGCAAAAAGACTTCTACTCCGGGAATACGCCCATGTCAACCAGGTACGGCTCTCGAACAAAGTGCCGATAGCCATCCGGTGCGAGGAAAATACCAAACGCAAGAGGCGGCTTCTCTCATTGAAACTTCCACGCAGCAGTCGTGCGACCGAGAGGTGAGAAGACAAATGGAAGAGATGCAGAGAGAGATACAATTATTGCGGCAGAAGATGGGCTCTGCCAGCCAGATCCAGGTTCCTGGTGGAAGTCCTTTTGCGATGGTGGTTCGAGCAGATGAATTACCTGCAAATTTCAAGCCGTTAACCTTTGAGTACGACGGAATGACAGACCCCTACGATCATCTTCTCCGATTCGAAAACGTGGCCTTGCTGCATCAATATACTGACGGGGTAAAATGTCGGGTGTTTCTCACTACCCTCACTCAGGCTGCCCAAAGATGGTTTGGACAGCTAGCAGAAGACAGCATCTACTCGTTCAGGGAATTTAGCTCGGCTTTCCTGCACCAGTTCGCCAGTGCGAGGCGGCAGAGGAGAACTTCACAATCCTTATTTACTCTGAAGCAAGGTGCGGAAGAATCCTTAAGAGCATTTATTAAGCGATTCAGTACTGTGGCCCTCGAAGTGCCTTCTGCCACGGCGGAAGTGAAGATTAGCGCGCTGGTGCAAGGGCTGCGGGAAGGGGATTTATTCCGATCTCTGGCCAAGAAGCCGGCCGCAACGTTCGAGGAAGTCTTAGCCCGCGCTGACAAGTTCATCAACTTGGAAGACGTAAGTAAAGCAAAACGTGCTGAAAGTAGAGCTGCAGCCCCAGCGCGGGAAAGGGAAGGCAACAGAAGGATAGTGGCCGCACCACTGCACACTAGAGGTGAGCAGAGGACTGATCCAGGACGGGATAATTATAGCCATTATACACCGTTGAGAATTCCCAGAGCCCAGATTTTTCAGTTAACAGAGAAGTCCGTTTCGTTCAGATTCCCACCTAATCGATCGCTGGCACCTACACGACCCAAAGGGAAGTATTATTGCGTGTTCCACAACGACTATGGACATGACACTAATTCTTGCAGACATTTGAAAAATGAGATCGAGAGGTTAGTGAGGTTGGGAGCGCTGAAGAGGTTCGTCGATGGCTCACAGAACAGAGATGGAAAAGCCAGAACAGAGTTGGAGAAAGAAGAAGATGAAGAAGCTACAAAAGATAAACAAAGGAGAGAGGAAGATAGGGAACTGCCTCCCCCACCAAAGAAAGGGTCTATCAATATGATAGTGGGGGGTCCATGGGGTGGAGACTCGAATCGGGCTCGAAAGTCAGCGGCTAGATACACCCAGAGATGGCATGAAGCAGAAGTAAGTCCCTATCATACCAGAAGGTCCACTCGCAGAGCTGAGAAAGGAAAGACGGAAGAATACTATGAAGAAGTCATGGAAGTGCAGCGTAGACCTGATATAATATTTGGTGAAGATGACGAGTCGCCCCTCCTTAGGCCTCACACCGATTCTCTGGTGGTGACAGCTGAGGTGGCGGGATACGATGTGTCTAGAATTTTTGTGGATACAGGAAGTTCAGCGGATATTATCTTTAAAGAGTGTTTCGACAGAATGAACATCAGCACGAAAATCAGGCCTGTACAAACAGCCCTATATGGGTTCACAGGGGGAGCAGTACATCCCCTAGGAATGGTGACGCTTCATGTGTTGGTAGGAGCATGGCCTAAACAAAAGAGACTCATGATGGAATTCCTGCTGGTTGATTTGCCTTCTGCATACAACATCATTTTTAGGCGACCTATCCTCAATGAATTGAAAGCGGCTGTGTCCACATATTATATGAAGGTCAAATTCCCAACCTCGGCAGGCATAAGAGAACTGAGAGGACAACAGATCAGCTCGCAGAAGTGTTATGTAGAGGCGGTGAGGACTGCAGATAAATTGGCACTTCCGCGCAGAGGAGGGGGAGACATGACGGAAGCGGAGCAGAAAAAGCAGAAGTTGGCAGATACTGGGAAAGCAGAGGAGCTAGGAAAAATGGTGGTGGACGAAGAACTAGCATTGGTAGAACTCTTTGTTGATAAAAAAGGTTTTAACACCAAGATCGGAACGTGAATGGGAGAAAACGAAAGGATAGAACTGATAGATTGTTTGAGAAGAAATGCAGATCTCTTCACCTTTCGGCCGACGGATATGACGGGTATCAGACCAGAAATAGCTATACATTGTCTGAACATATCGTCTGCCACCCGACCAGTAAAGCAGAAGTTGCGAAATTTCGGGAAAGAGAAGGATGACATAATTAAAACAGAAGTAAAGAAGTTGATGGAATCCGGGCATATTGTACCAGTACAGTTCCCCGAATGGTTATCCAATGCTGTGTTAGTTCCTAAACCCGATAAGAAGTGGCGAATGTGCATAGATTTCCGAGATTTAAACAAGGCCTGTCCAAAAGACCATTACCCGCTTCCAAGGATTGATTAATTGGTAGATTCCACAGCAGGGTGCGAAAGGCTGAGCCTGATGGACGCGTATCAGGGATATCACCAAATCAGTCTCGATCCTGCAGACGTAAAGAAGGTGTGTTTTGTGACAGCTGAAGGGACTTTTGGATATATACGGATGCCTTTTGGGCTGAAAAATGCGGGAGCCACGTACCAGAGAATGGTAGATAAACTGTTCAAACACATGCTGGGGAGAAATATGGAGGTATACGTTGACGACATGTTGGTAAAGAGCCAGAAAGCGGCAGAGCACATAACAGACCTGGAAGAAGCATTCCAAGTGATCAGGGGAAGCGGCATGAAGCTCAATCCAGAGAAGTGCAGCTTTGGAGTCACCTCTGGAAAATTTCTGGGGTACATGGTCACGAAACAGGGAATTGAAGTAAATCCAGCCAAAGTTAAAGCGATCATGGAAATGAAGGCACCAAAGAATATAAAAGAGGTGCAGAGGTTACTGGGCAGAATTACAGCGTTAAACCGCTTTGTGTCAAAGTCAGCAGAAAGGAGTTTTCCTTTTTTCAAAATACTTAGGAAAGGGTGCAAATTTCAATGGGACGAAGGGTGTGATAAGGCATTTGATGAATTGAAGCAGTATTTAGCAGATCTGCCCTCGTTGGCGAAACCCGAGAAAGGAGAAACCTTATACATGTACCTTTCAGTGGGCGAGGCGGCCGTGAGTGCTGTTCTGCTACGAGAGCAAGAGGGTAAGCAATGGCCCATATACTATGTCAGTCACATGCTGCGAGGACCTGAGGTCAGATATTCAGAAATAGAAAGGGCAGGTCTGGAAATCATCACAACAGCTAGAAGGTTACGCCCCTACTTCTTGTCTCACCCTGTGATAGTCCGAACCAACTACCCGTTAGGACAAGTTATGGGAAAAATCAATACTTCTGGGCGAATGGTGAGATGGGCTGTAGAACTGGGAGCCTATGAAGTAGAGTTTGAACCAAGGAAGGCAATCAAAGCTCAAGCCTTAGCTGACTTTATTCAAGAATCTACTGGTCAAGATAATCAAACGGCAGAAGAATGGAGGATATTTGTGGATGGCTCGGCTACCAGAGAGGGGTGCGGTGTTGGTATTCTGATGGAAGGGCCGGAAGGAGAAGTATTGCAATATGCTGTCAAGCTTAACTATGCCGTGTCAAATAATGAAGCGGAGTATGAGGCGATAGTTAGGGGAATGCAGATGATTGTAGAAGTAGGAGGAGAAAATTTGACAGCATTTACAGATTCACAGCTTGTGTACCAACAGTTCCATGGAGGTTATGAAATCAATAAAGAATCCTTCGAAAGGTACCTGGCAGAGATGACCAAGTTGAAAACCCAGTTGAAAAAATTTGAGTTAAAACAGATCTCCAGAGCTGATAATGTGCAAGCCGATTATCTCGCTAAGTTGGCCAGCGCATACCCACTTCTGCAACCACGAAAAATCACCCTACTGGTGGCAGAACCCCCCGGAGCAGAAGCTGACATAGCTGAAGTAGAAGACAGAGAAGATTGGAGAACTCCCATTATAAATTCCTTGAAGGAGGTGATAGTTGCAGAAAAGGGAAAAGGATGTCTGAAGAAAGAGGTTTTGAAGTATTGCCTGATAGGAGAACATTTATACAGAAGATCTTTTACTCAAGCATATCTTAGATGTGTCGGGAAAGCAGAAGGAGAAACAGTCCTACGAGAAATACACGAAGGATGTGGAGGAGACCACGCTGGATATAAGTCCGTAGTTAGAAAAGCACTAAGGGCAGGGTTCTTCTGGCCCACCATGAACGCTGATGCAAAAGAGCTGGTGCAGAGATGCAAGGGCTGCCAGATGCACGGATCACTCATTCATTTACCTGCAGAAGAGTTGGGCCAGATGCATTCACCATGTCCGTTTGCAAAGTGGGGAATCGACCTGGTTGGACCTCTACCATTGGCCAGAGGACAAAAGAAATTCATAGTGGTCGCCATTGATTACTTCACAAAGTGGGTGGAGGCAGATGCCTTGAGTAAAATAGACGAGAGTAACATCATAAAGTTTTTATGGAAGCAAATATGTTGTCGATATGGCGTCCCCCGAATACTGGTGTCAGATAATGGCACTCAATTTAATGGAAAAAAGATCCAAGGATGGTGCAAAGAGATGAAAATTGAGCAAAGATTTGCTGCGGTAGCCCACCCACAAGCCAATGGTCAGGTTGAAGTCACTAATAGAACAATACTGAATGGGCTGAAGGCCAGAGTTGAAAGAGTAAAGGCAAATTGGGTTGACGAGTTAGACTCAGTGTTGTGGGCTTATAGGACCACTCCCAGAACCACTACTGGAGTTTCACCTTTTAACTTAGTGTACGGCGCCAACGCAGTGATACCGGCAGAAGTAGGTATGGAAACACACCGAATCATGACGTTCGACGAGGAACAAAATGACCGACTTTTGGCAGAAAATTTGGATATGGTCGAGGAAGAAAGAGAGCTGGCTAGATTGAGGGCGGACAGAATCAAAAGTCGCGTCAAAGCACTGTATGATAGCAAAGTAAAAGTCAGACGTCTGCAACAGGGAGATCTGGTAATGCGAAGAGCAGATGCATTAAAGCCAAGGGGAAAGTTGGAGCCAAATTGGGAAGGTCCTTTCATTGTGACTGAGGTTTTAGGGGGAGGAGCATATCGCCTTAAGGATGCAGAAGGAAAGGAGGTCCCCAGAGCATGGAATATCTGCAACCTCAAAAAATATTTTGCCTGAAAAGAAGAGTCTCTGCAGGTACTTGTCTTGATTTGTGAGGAAACTCGCGTATGAAATTGCGGTCATCGATACGATCAAGCCTTTAATCGCCCTAGAAAGCAGCCCTGCTGATAGCCAGACCTCTGAGGTGGCAAATCAGCAGAGGTGGGGCTTGAATCCCTAATCGTCCTAGAAAGCAGCCCTGCTGATAGCTAAACCTCTGAGGTGGCAAATCAGCAGAGGTGGGGCTTAAATCCCTAATCGCCCTAGAAAGCAGCCCTGCTGATAGCTAAACCTCTGAGGTGGCAAATCAGCAGAGGTGGGGCTTAAATCCCTAATCGCCCTAGAAAGCAGCCCTGCTGATAGCCAGATCTCTGAGTTGGCAAATCAGCAGAGGTGGGGCTTGAATCCTTAATCGCCCTAGAAAGCAGCCCTGCTGATAGCCAGACCTCTGAGGTGGCAAATCAGCAGAGGTGGGGCTCGAATCCTTAATCGCCTTAGAAAGCAGCCCTGCTGATAGCCAGACCTCTGAGGTGGCAAATCAGTAGGGGTGGGGCTCGAATCCTTAATCGCCCTCAAAAGCAGCCCCGCTGGTGACCATACTCCCGAATTGGTCAACTTGCGGGGACAGGGCTCGAACTCCCAATCACTCCTTTGGCACAAATCAGTTGATGGTTTAAAGCTTATATGTTACTCAAAGGAAAAAACAATAATCGTTTTTTCTTCCTTGAATTCAGGAAAGGAGGAGGGGAGGAAAAGAAAGCTTATCGAGTTTTCTGGAAAGCTCTAAAGGATCCAAGGAGGCGAGTAAAGAAAAGAGGCAGTGAAACCCTTAAAATTTCAGATTAATGTACAAGAAAAGAACTAAGCTCTCTTTTGTGGAGATTTGTTTTATGAATATTACTCTTGCTTACTTTTGTCGAAATCATGGCATATTAAAAGTTGCATAGTGATAATTATGTATGGCCAAACAAAACATATGCATTCATTTCATGGGAAATATAACATCATTACATACTAAAAGTTAACCAAGATAATATAATCATAAGCAGAGGAGTAAAATGGAATGTTCACAAAAAAGAGATAAGTAAAGAGATCAAATTGTTTGTAAACAGCATAAATAAAGAGATAGATTGTTTGTAAAACAGCATAAGCAGATTTGTTCTTAAGATTCAGCCCCAGTGGGATCAGCAGCGCTTTCCAAAGGAGCAGAGGAGGGACCATCAGAAGAGCCGACGGGAAGAACTGCAGAGGCCTCGACTCCTTCAGAAGGAGGAGGCACACCTTCAAGAAGAGGCGTCTGAGGATGGTTGGCATCTTCAGCGAGCATAGAGGAGACCAGGTCTGGGGAGTCTTCGCGGACCACAATTAAATCAACTTCACCTCCCTGGGCAGCAGGAGCCTGATCAATGAGCAGAGGATAAGAAAGCTGTGATGGGCCTGGCATGGCCTTCAGGTCCACGGGAACAGAGCAGAGGGTGGCATACGCCCGTTGCAGAACAGGCAGCCACCAGGGTGCCTCAATATCTTCGAAGGGGTCTCCTTGAAAATAAGGAGAAGCTGGCAAATCTTCTAACGGGCCACTGATATCAAAATCGCCCTGAAAACCCTGTTCCTCTGCCTGCTGCCGCGCGGCGTTGAACCCAAAGCCATAGTAATGGCCAATGTTGGGGCCGAAGTCCGCCAGGGAGCAGCTGCTCTTCAAGTAGGCCGCCCTCAAACCATCCACTAACTCTTTTAAGAAACTCTGTCCAGCCTCAGAAAGAAGAAGTTTCTGGCGACAAGCCTCAATCCCCTCGGCATATCTCCTTTCTCCATAAAGACGGGCCTTCGCCTTTTCATCAGCAACCCGCTTCTTCTGAACGCCCACCTCATGCTGAAGTTCATTCACGCGTCTAGAATGAGCCTTCTCCTGGGCAGCCAATTTCTGCTTCAGCTCCTCCACCTCTGCATCCTTCTCTGCCAGAGCGCGAGATGTCTCCACCTGATGAGAGGCCGCTGCCTTAGCCTGAAGTTTACTAAAGTAAACAGCCGCCTATGCACAACAAAATATGATAAGTATATGAATAAAAGAAAGAAAAAGACAAGTTTGAACCAATTCATAAACGGCTGTACCTTGGTCATGTGATGGGCTCCCATAGCCAACTCATTGTCTAGCGACTGCTGGCTGAGGAGTAAATTGTCAGCAGAGGTAACAATGAGCTTCAGAAAATGACGAGCCTCGTCAGCAGTTAGCTCCAAGATAGACTTGGGCAACTCAAGAGTGAACGAGTCGTTGGCAGAGGCCCAGACACGGTTGGCTCGGGAACGATCGCGAGAAGGGGAGTGAGTGCGCTGACGGCGGGCATCAGGCAAGGTGTCAGAAGTCGCCAAAGCTCTTTTTCCCTTATCAGTAGCGGATCGGGGAGCATCAGAGGAACCTACTGCGGGACGTCCGTCAGAAGGACGATTGGGACGGCGGTCAGAACCGGGGGCAGATCGAGCAGAAGGGATAGTGGGTACTCCAATGGTCCGCTTCCAGGATTGATCTGCAGAAAGCAAAAGAGAAAAAGGTTTAGGATGTCAAGCATAAAAGTATATTGAAACAAGACTCCTAAGACGAAGAGTAAAAATACCAAGATTAATCAGCAGAGGAGCTTCTTCTGGTGAGAACCCAAAGAATGAGAGTAGGGCTGGCTGCTCTACCAGTCCAGCCAAATCAAAAGGACCCTCATCAAAGAAAGACTGGTTCAATTGTTCTATGAGTACCAGATCAGAGTCGGGAGTAACATACTCAAAAGTTTTATCCAAAGGGGGCTTATTGTATATCCAAGTATCTACAGGGAAGCCCCAAATGTTCCCAGGAGTCCCAACAAAAAAATATTCATTTTTCCAGTTCTTATCCCGGCTCTGCGGTTTTCCTAAGAATTTTATTAAGCCTCGAGGGCCAGCGCTGACGTAAAAAAATGGGGGCTTAAATTTCAAAGGAAAATGGGAGTAAAACATCTCTGCAGTAGGGTTACCCCCATGACCTTTGAGGAGGATGAAGAAACCAATCATCATTCGGAAAGCTGAAGGAACAAATTGGTTCAAAGGAACTTTGTACAAGAATGATAATCTACATAAATAATCAGGGATGGGAAAGCGGAGCCCCGCTCGCAGTTGACTAAACCAGAAAGCCAAATTACATCCATAGGGAAAGTTTGGCCTCTGAAAAGAGGAGGAGTTATACAGAGCATAGTTCAACGGAATACTAAAGGTAAGCCGAAGCATATCTAGCCTATCCACCTTCATCAGAGAAGGACCACAAACGGCATTGAAGTTAGGGTCAGACGAAGAAAAGTTCAGAGGATCGGCAGTGGAAACCGACTCCTCCTCATCTGAAGAGATGAGTTCTGGGGTCTCAGAAAGATGAGCACTTCTAGTAGGGCTCATTGATTCAGAAAGAATAAGACCCTCTAAAACCCTATGATCAGGAATGCCTAAAGAAGCACTACTATCGGAAGAAGATGAAGATGTAGAAGAGGCCATAGATCCAAAACCCCAAAACACAGAAACTCAACAAGGCAGAATAGAGATATGCACAAAAGATCTAAACCAATAAACCTAGGAAACACTTTATTATATACTACTTCATAAAAGTAAAATCAACGAACGAAGATCAAGGGATTAAAGATTACCTTTCGCCATGGGAAAAGGAGGAAGCGAGAGGTGAAGAAATAGAGACAAAGGGGAAAAACCAGGATGGCCGAAGGGACTACTGCATAGAAGAGGAGAAGAAGACCACCGGGGAAAAAGGACGAGGATCACCGGAGAAGAAGAAGGACGAGGATCGCCGGAGAAAAAGAGGACTGAAACCGCTGGAGAGGAAAACGTAGAGCGTCGGAGAGGAGGAAGATACACCACCAAAGGAAGAAAAGGAAGAAGTTTTACTTGACTGCGAGAAAGAAATTAGGGTTAAGGTCAACAGAATCTGAAAAGGTAGAATTTGAAAGGACGTGCCTCGAAAAGACGCGAAATAGAAGATCAACAAGCTCCTGGAGTGACACGCGTAGGGTAGAGATGGAATACATACGAATAACTACAATAAGGAGGGAAAAATGAAATTTCGAAAACGCAGAAGAAAAACACAAGAAGTGCTGCGCTCGAACAGCTCTGCCGAACCAGATCTGCTCGACCGCACCAGGGGGAGTAGCTAATGGGGAAATTAGCTCTCTGCTCGAGAAGGAAAAATACAAGTGTTGCACTCGAACAGCTCTGCCGAACCAGATCTGATCGACCGCACCAGGGGGAGTAGCTAATGGGGAAATTAGCTCTCTGCTCGAGAAGGAAAAATACAAGTGCTGCACTCGAATAGCTCTGCCGAACCAGATCTGCTCGACTGCACCAAGGGGAGTAGCCAATGGGGAAATTAGCTCTCTGCTCGAGAAGGAAAAATACAAGTGCTGCACTCGAACAGCTCTGCCGAACCAGATCTGCTCAACTGCACCAAGGGGAGTAGCTAATGGGGAAATTAGCTCTCTGCTCGAGAAGGAAAAAAACAAGTGCTGCGCTTGGACAGCTCTGCCGAACCAGATCTGCTCGACTGCACCAAGGGGAGTAGCTAATGGGGAAATTAGCTCTCTGCTCGAGAAGGAAAAATACAAGTGCTGCGCTCGAACAGCTCTGCCGAACCAGATCTGCTCAACTGCACCAAGGGGAGTAGCTAATGGGGAAATTAGCTCTCTGCTCGAGAAGGAAAAATACAAGTGCTGCGCTCGAACAGCTCTGCCGAACCAGATCTGCTCGACTGCACCAGGGGGAGTAGCTAATGGGGAAATTAGCTCTCTGCTCGAGAAGGAAAAATACAAGTGCTGCGCTCGAACAGCTCTGCCGAACCAATATCTGCTCAACCGCACCAGGGGGAGTAGCTGATATGGATAGAGGAAAGGGTTCCCAGATAATAAAGTCAGAAGAATAAAAAAGATAATCAAAATACTCCGTAAAGGAAATTCAGCAGAGCATGGGTAGGAAAAGTTCCAGCAGAGCATGTGTAGGAGAAGCTTCAGCAAAGCATATGCAGAGGAAGTTCCAGCAGAGCACGTGTAAGAGAAGTTCCAGCAAAGCACGTGCAGAGGAAGTTCCAACGAAGCACGTGCAGAGGAAGTTCCAACAAAGCACAAGCAGAGGAAGTTCCAGCGAAGCATATGCAGAAGAAGTTCCAGCAGAGCACTCTAAAAGCAAAACCAGCAGAACACGAACAGAACTCAGCAGAACAGACCCAAAGAACGACTGACAGACGAACGGATGCAGACGAACAAACGCAGACTAACGGATGCAGACGAACGGGAGCAACTGAACAGATTTCGTACACTCAAAGTAGAGGATAATAATGCAGGAAACAATGATGAAAAGCATGCCCTAGGGGTCTACTGACGTGGACAGAAAGAATAACAGAAAAAGGAATATTCTAGAGATGAAAGTGGTGTACAGAGAGCTATAGAAGAAGTACCCAGCCAGAAAAACAAGGGAAATGGCTTAAGGAGCAAGGAAGGGAGAGGAGAAAATGGCAGAAATGCCCTCCCTCCACCTTTTTTAGGGAGCTAGTATAAATAGTAGGAAATTTGGATTCCAAAGGGACTTTTAGACAATCTTGTTTTCAATATAAAGAACATCCTTTCAATTCTTGAGAAACAAGTTATCATTTACTGTTTCATTAGCATTCATTCTTAGTGTCATACATTTTGATTATCTATGGGTATGTTCATTTTTGTTGACATCTCAACACATGAATATTGCCAAACTTGATTCTGTTGACCACCAAACTGGAAGGGATTCACCTGAGGTTGAGGTTGAGGTTGAGCTGGGACTGTAGATCCAAACATGAAACCTGGTTGAGAAGGGGGGTAGATGTTTGGCCAAATATAGGAACAGAAGGTGCAGTGGACTGCACGGGATCCTCAGCCATACTGTCTTCAGCATTCATCTGATCATTGTTCCCTGGGGAAGCTGCAAAACCAGATGCAGGATTACCAAATACAGGCTGGGGAAGGGACGGGGATGGTGAAGATAAGACACTGGATGTGGTGAATGAGAAGAGGGAACTTGATGTGGGAGCCGTGGATGAATTGAAAACAACGGGAACCGCATTTGTAGGAGCAGAGGATGTGGATGATGCACCAAATGAAAAACCATTGGCAGTTGATGCAGAAGCGACTGTGGAACCAAAAATAGAAGACTTGGGTGTTTGCCAACTAGACCCAAAGGCATTAGGAGTAGTATCAGAGTTGACAGCTGAGGATGAAGCTGAAGAACTTCCACCAAAACTAAATACACCTGAGGCACCATTGCTGAAAGAGCTAGTAGTATTAGCAACAGAATCTGGAACTGATGAACTAGCACCGAAACCGAAAACTGGAGCAGCAGAACCAGTTGATCCAACTGTGTTGGTTGAAGAAGAGGAACTGCTTAAAGAGCTAGTAGCATTAGCGATAGAAGCTGGAACTGAAGAACTAGCACCAAAACTGAATATTGGAGCGGAAGCACCAGTTGATGTAACTGCATTGGTTGAAGTTGAGGAACTGCTGAACGAGCTAATGGTACTAGTAACTGAAGCAGAAACTGAAGAACTCATACCAAAGCTGAAAACTGGAGGAGTGGAAGCAACAGTTGATCCGACAGCATTGTTTGAAGATGAGGAAGAGCTGAAACCAAAACTGAACATGCTAGGAGCAGCAATACTGCTAGAGCTAGCAGCGCTGCCATCAGAGGCAGGTGTAGCATTCACACTGAATAAACTAGATGTTGCCCCACTACTAGAGACAACTGAACCAGTACCTGGTGAGGAAGCTGAAGAATTAAAACCAAAAGGCATGATAGGATTGAAGATTTGAGAGCTGGGTAGTGAGAGGGGCAAGAAACCCTACGGGTTTCATCGAGAAGGGGTGAAAAAGGAGGAGATTGAACGACAGAGGCGATAGATAGCAAATGAGGGGAGTAAGGGTAGGCTATCTCATTTTAGGGCAACAGGGGTAATGGGTTTGGGCTTGGGTAGAATAAGAATAAAAATGGAACCCGGCCCAGCAACAATTGGGCCTATATTCCAACAGTACTCACACACATTCAATAGATCGTATAATGTACGCAAAAAATATAGCAAATCTGACACTTATCAATTGTTACAAAAAATGTTAATATAAATTGACTATACGTTGCCACGAAAAATAACAGAAAACTTATTTGCGATAACATGAAACATGTACATCATAAAAATTCTATTTACAAGAAAACTTTTGTAATAATAATATAATTAGCTTCAAAATGTTGTCACAAAATTGTTTAATTACTACAATTATCAATGTTATGACAATAATATTTTTCATAGCACAGCCTGCTCCAGTTGCCATTCAATAATAATGTTGTACTTATTATAATTATTCAGTAATTTCAAGATCAACTATTTTATTTTTTAATGAATGGAACAGTACTCAATCATACACTTTCGTTTCCTACATGTACATTTTTTTATCTGATCCTTTTTATTTGTTTAAGATGATCAACCAATTAGTTTTATGATTATACATCATTTCAAGTGCGAATAGTTACAAGCATAAATATATGTTATAATCTTTGCATCCTTTCATCAATCATGATAACAATCTATTTCATGTCCTGAATCAGCATGAACGTATACAATTATCATGATCATCAACAACATCATGATCACCTCTTTCATTCTCCTAGCTATTTCCCATTTTTCCTTCCAATATCAGTTTATGATCAGATATTGTAATTTTGTTTTTAAATACTGCCACTTGATCAATATAGTGTGAACTATATGTATGTATGTATGTATTTCAAGAGTTCTAGAATTCATGTAATTTTTTTAAAGATTATGTAGAACTATAAAGGGCTTCCGTGAAATCTAAGAAGTGTTTCTGAAATCTATTTTATAAATATATATATATATATAAATTATTTTCTCTATAAAATTTCATAAATTTTGTGTGAATTACATAAAGTTCAAGGATTTGGTGTCTCAGAACTCTTGAGATTTATGTAATTCATATAAAATTTCGTCAACGAATTCTACAATTTGGTATCAATTCTAGAACTCTTGAACTGTACATATATAGTAGATTGCAGTAGCAATAAAAGAACATTATAACAAAGAGAGATTGGAAAGAAAAATGGGAAATAAGAGAATGAAAGAGGTGATGATGTTATTGATGATGATAATTGTTTGTGTAAATGGAGATTGTTTTCATGATTGTATGAAAACATGCAAAGAACGTCTCAAATTTGGTTGCATCTACAAGTGTATTGCTAAGTGTAACCCTCCGCCGGATGAAGTACCTGACCTCCCCCCATCCGCCGCCCCGTCTCCGCTGCCCTCCGCCGCGGTTTGGTTTGGAAGTAACCATGGAGAAGAAACTCAAGATATTAATGATTGATTAATTAGGGTTCGATTGATAAATAAGAAATACTCAATAATTGTAAGAATAACATGATAAATTGGTAATAATTTTAATAAAATAAATTATTATATTACATTATAAAGTAATGACATCCAAGATTAGTAACTTCATTAAAAACACCAACTTTGAATACAATTACAACATTTTTGTTCTATTTTTTCAATATCTTGTAATGTTGCATAATATATAACTTAATTGCTAAAATTATCAATGTTTGTTACTTAAAATAATTCAAAAATAGTGTATCGTTGATGTTTACTCTAAAACTAAAAGTAGCTCTTTCTACGTACTCTATATCATGAACTTTTTCCCTAATATCTTTTCATTATCCACGAAAAGATGAAAACAAAATTAGAATTCTAAAATAACATCATTTTATTATATATCATTCCAAAACTATAGATCAACATTTAAATTTTGAAAAACTTGCAACTCAAATTTAATTATTCACATAATAATAATAATTTAATTATAAATGATATATAAATAATTAAATCTCAGGAACCCATTGGCCCCTTGGCACAGACATAGGTCCGTCATGTCATCAAGAAATGAAAAATTTTCTCTTATTTTTGGCTCAATAATGTAGTATTTAATATAACACCCTAAAGTTAATTACTAACTAGCTTTAATAGATTATTTATTTATCATAAGAGATGAAGTAAATGTTAATTAGTTTAAGTCGTCTTATATTTTTGGGTCACCCAGGAATTATATACAGTATTACTTTGTATAGTCCAAATTTTAATTAGGGAAAAGGCCCAATAAAGAATTAACTTGGGCCTTGAGATAATTTAATATATATCTACATTGTGGCCCAATCTTAAGACCATGATTACCCCAATGAAAGAAAAAAGTTTGGCCCATTACTATTAAGCCCAAGAGGAGGGGAACAAGATACAAATTTTCAGCATTCAAATTCCTTTGTTAAACCTTTACAGAAGAGACACCAAAAAAAAAAAAACAAAATAAAACGTTTTGCTTATACATGAACTTATTCTCATTTAGGCATTTTATCAAACATGTAGGCTACAATTATTCAATATACAAGGAAGAGTACAATGTAGCGTGAGATATTTCAGCATACAGACTTCTTCATGTCTTTAAGAATAGAATCACTGCAATTAGCAAGTCCAACAAGAACTAATTAAACATGTTATTTTTGCACAATAAAATTAATCCATCCCATTTCAAATAAGCAGCACGAAATTATGAAACAAAATTCAAGAACTCAAGACAAGGATAAGATTATAAAAATCAAGAAAAATACCATAAGAAAAAATACCTTCATAATTTTCACATGAATTTCAGCTTGAATTACTCTGAAACAATAAAATGAATCAATATATAGAAAACATGGGTTAGTGTTGGTTTTCATTTTCATCATGAAAATGAATGAGTATGAATTGTTTGGCGTGGGCAAGAAAATGAATCAAAGAGAAAAAGCAAATCTCAAATGCAGAGTACCTGTTAATATTCAAACTAACAACCTGGGAAGATTTATGTTTTTGATGAGTGTTTAAAAAATAAAATAAATAGGAGAGTCTCTCTCTTTTATTTTATTTTTTAAAATTTTCCAGTTGATTCTATTTTTAATTTCCTCTCTCTCTCTCTCTCTCTCTCTCTCTCTCTCTTATGTATTTTCATATATCAAGACAGTTTAGCTCATAATATTGTAATTTTGCGTATTCTATTGAGACATTTATTTTTTAGTGTTTAATAGTAGTATTACTAAATTAATTGTTAAAAGAATGATTTTATAGAAAATGTACTTAAAGGTAGTTAACTAAGACATTTAATTTGTAATGCCTCAATAGTATAATGATAAATTGTAGGTATAGGTAATAATCAACAAAGTGCCTCAAATTGACCTGTTTCTATGACATTTACTTTAAATTGTCTAAATAGGTCATTTTTCTAGTAGTGGCGGGGGCAGTGGCTTTGTATAGTTAGAGGACTTGATTAGAGGACTTGATGGGCGAATTTGAAAGAGTATAGGGACCCCCAAGCAAACCTTATAATTTACTTAATCTAAAGTTTAACCCCTGGAACTTACTAATATTGCATATGGAACCCTAGAACCTTACAAAATTGGTTTCATGCCCCCAAGACTCTTGAATTTTATAGTTTGCACCCCTATGCTTGCAGAATACACCCTAGAAATTCCAGGAATTTCTTTTCAGCACCCTAAACCTTGATATAATAACAAATAAATCCAAGTTGAATTTTGGAAACTTGCATTTAAATCCATAGGTTTCTACCTTTCCAAAGAAGTGAACATTGGAACTCTTTCACTTCAAACTTGGGTACAAAACCCCAGTTTTCTGTATAAACTATTGTCAAGAATCAACCCTGCAAACTTCAATAATCCAAGCAAGAACACCAATCTCTCTCCAGAAAACCCTAATTGATCTAAGCTCAAAATCAAAGCAAAATCAAACAACACCCAACAGCAAACGAATAGCACACGATCGATTTTACGTGGTTCGGCGTAAGCCTACTCCACGGGAACAATGGGGAGGGGGTTTCTTCTCATTCAACTAAAACAAAAATCGAAGAACACAATTACAAGAACTCTAAGCACTATCTGCTGTTTCTCTCTCTGTTTCTCTCTCTACACTTTACAATCTGCAATGCAACCTATCAATCTATGAAGACCTATATATAAGCTACATAATGCAAAAAGAATTACAAAGATCGGATAAGAATTGAGCAAGATATGCTCTTCTGAATTTCCCAGTGCAAATCAGCTGCTTGAAGCTTCGAACTAGCCGTTGCCAGCTCCTGATCCAAAATAACTGACTAACTGATGCCACGTGTCATCGAGCCATTCGCTGAAGAGAAGATCCCAACTCCCATATTAATTCCAAACGCGTTTCTTCAAGTGAAATAGCAACTCTTCTTCAACCAATCAGAACAAAAGCGCTGGAAGCTTGCTTACGTTTTTATTAGTGAAGTAGCAACTCTAGTTCACAACACAAATGCGTTTTCTTCCTTTTCTCAAAACACTGAAACCACAACGCTTTTAAATCTGTTGTTAAAGACCCGTTGCCAATTCTTTAACAGCATGCATGGATTTCTCAGCCTATCTTCACAACTATAATCTTAGAAATGTCAAAGAGTTTAATTTAAATTTTTTATTAATTATGAATAGTCAAGCTAGATACTAAGACGAACTTTATATCTTGTAGGAAATATATACAAGACACAGAGTTACGAAGATATAAAACCTAAAGGTTTTACAAGCACTACTATTGGAGGGGTAATTTATAGCAATTATGTGTTTATGTTTAACGTGCCATTTTATATGCAAACTTTGTTATATGTTAATATGGCAAAATGATTAAATGAAAACAGCAAACATGGTACCCGATTCAAAAATCTGAAAGAGAAAAAAAAAAAAATCCTCCAATACAGAGGCAAATATAGTAGTGTTAGGGTTTTCTTGGTTGAAAGTCTCTTCCGTACACTTCTTCTTTTCTTTCCGGCCACACTTATTATTTCTAAAGGCACCACACTTATAAGTAAAAAAATTTATGAGTTAGGTAATGAGTATGGTGCATTTAGAAATGAGTGCGATGCCTTGAATCTCACCATTTTTCTTATACTCCTTCTTGGGCTTGGGGGTATATCGATCTTTTCTCCTCCTTTATGGGCCTTTCTTCTAGCGGGCTCTATCTTATTGGGTCTTTCTTCTTTCACCATCTCTTTTATACATTTTACCCACATCAAGTAGTAAATTGCCACCAATGAACAACAATTGCAATTTTTTTTCGTTTTAATTTTTACAAGATAAATAACGGATAATGATTTTGGAGGAGGACGAAAATTGAGGTTTTCTCTATGATACGAATGTTAATTACACGCAATATCATTTGAAAAGGAAGAAAGAAAGCTACACAATATTATCTAATAAAATCTTACAACATGCATGGTATGATGGAATGAAATTAGATCGGAATAGAATGAACTTAAAAGTTGAATGGTGATGGGAAAGAAATGAAATAAGATAAGTAACTTCTGAAGTATCATAAGAAAAGAAAAAAAAACTATTTAATAATATCTTAGTAAAATCATATAACTAGATAATGATTCATTTTATTGAAAATATTATAGGATATAAATATAAAAAATAAATCTTTTAGAATATAACTTAAAAAATGTTTTATTAAATTAAATAATAAGAGTGGAAAACCTACCATTCAATCATAATTAATCTCGAAATGTATACAAAAAGCGATTGTACGTTGAAACATCGAAACAATAATCTGTATCTATAAAAAAATTCTTAATCAATATATATGTCCAATCAAGGAGTTATAATTCTGTGTAATAAGAACACTGTGCAACACGGTTGATCAGGATTGATTTGGATCCACGTTTTTTTCCTTCTAGTGTTATCAGTATATTATAATATTGTGACATTTATGAACATCTATGAAGATCTTTGCGTAATACTTTTATTTCAAAAAAAAAGAAATTTGCCCAAGAGTGTGTGACTTATATGTTGTATTAGTGTGACATTTATATTATATAACTATAATCTTTATATACAAATATGTTAACCTTTATGTGTTGTAACTTTATACAAATATGTTGTTATAAAGTCACACCTTTATGTGATATATTACTTATACATTCATGTAATATTTATAAAGGTGCAATTAACAACATATAAAGATAATAAGTAATATTACATAAATATATGTTGTTTCAAATATGAGTTGAATTGTTTTTTGAAAACCTTCATTTCTTTTTTAAGTTATAGAATATAAAGTTCATGATATTTATAAATAAATATCATACTAAAACAATATAAAGGTCTCAACACATGAAGTAGAAAAAAAATTCACGGATCTAGGTTGGATTGATCCAAGTAAATGGATTTAGATACATACATCTAGTGCACGTAGTTATTTGTGTGACAGTCGTCTCTTCTGAAATTTCTCCATAATTAAAAATGTGTGAACTACACAATATAAAAATGTGTTTACTGCTAAAATTTCATAAATTATGTGTGAACTACAAAAAGTTCAAGAATTCTAGAAATGTAGGAATTTTATCATGTAATTTATCGTGTTTTAGAGCTCTTGATATTTATATATGTAATTCACATATAATTTATGAAATTTCATCAACAAAACTCCATGATTTGGAAATATACATCAGATTTCAGGAACACACTGAAATCTTCAAGAAAGTGATATTTTATATTTTTATAACATTAAAAAGATTTACATCAATCCTAGAACTCTTGAACTGTATATCACGCAGATTGTAATTGCAGTTAAAATACATCACAAAATCTAAGAAGGAAAAATGGAAAATAGGAGAATGAAAGAGGTGGTGATGGAAGAACATCAATAAATTAGCAATTATTAATAATTCACTGTTGTTATCCCAACTCTCAATAATATTATTGTAGCATGCATGCATGTGGAGATATATATAATTAATAATTTTATTGAATAATAAAATCGAGGGTGATTGAGAATAAAATAGTATTTTGCAAGTATTAGTAGATCATCTCATCCATAAGAATTAGGAGAATGAATATTGATTGTTAAATGTGATCAACAATGAGACTAACCTTGAGCCCTAATTCACAATAATTGGAGACGTTGCATATGAAATAGAAGACTCCTTTTTGTGAGAGGGGAAGAATTAGAGGGCCATCCACGATGGCCTTGTACGCTTGATTTCCGCTGCAACCATCGAAATCTCCTCTCGAAACTTCGATCACGTTGTAGAGTGGTGAATCGAAGTCGAAATCTGCACAGTTTGATTGATGAGATCTAGAGAGAGAGAGAGAGAGATCTAGAGAGAGAGAGAGTTTACAGAGGGAATCTCCGACGTGAAAGGAGTACGAGGAAGACCAGTTGGTGTAGAAATCATTGGTTGGTGGAATAGACCAGATCGAATCTCCAACCCTGTGCTGCAAACCCTCTGAATTTCTCAACATTGCTGCTATCAGAAATGCTAACTTCCAATTCGCCATTGCTCTTCTCTCTCTACGACTGTATTCTCTCTCTCTCTCTCTCTCTCTCAACCAAAAGGGATATAAATATAAGATTCATTTCCATTCTCCCTCTCAATTTCTCAAACTAAAGGAATACATAAAAATAAGGATCAATTTCGATTCGTCCTTTAAGTAACCTTTCTATTTTTGGTCTAGGTATACGTTTTTAATTTGATTCCATATGTTTCAATTTTTTTTTTTCAATTTTATTCTTATATTTTTTTTCTAATTTTAATCAAATTTTCTAATTTGGATTATGTATATTTTAAATTATTCTAATTTCGATTCAATTTTGGTTGGATGGCCATCGGAAAAGCTAGTTTGGCATCGAAAATTTTGAGAATTCTAATCAAAATGGGAAATTGATTTTTTTTTTTTAAATATACAGGACCAAAATTGGAAAACTTCATTGAAATTTAAAAAGTTGAAATATACATGACCAAAATTGCAAAACCTGAACTTAATTTTCCAAAAATGAAAAAAAAAATCTCGAGTTGGTTTCCTGTACACCGCGAGGTGCGCATACAAACTCATACATGGATTGTGAGTTGATCAATCATTAACTATAATGAAAATGGATCAAGAATAACCTTTAACCACCATCGACACTTAAATTTCCTTTAAATGAAAAATTTAACGCCAAATTAAACTTGTGTGCCCCTAAGATCCGTGTATACCTTAAGAGTATAGTATATATCTAACACCGGGTCGGGGCATGGATTAGAATTTGTACCCCGGGGGCACGCAAATCCTTTTTTTTTTTTTTTTAAGTTACTAAACATAAAGGTCACCAGATTTGTGGTAAATTGCAAATTACGTCAAGTTTGGGGGGGTCGCAATTTACATGCCATGAACATTGGGTATATTGATTTGAGTTATACACCCACAATACCCAAATTCGTATAACTTTAAACTAAAATAACACTCAATATAACTTAATTTCCCCATCTACCCAAAAATATAACTTATTACCCCAAAATACCACAACTTTTGACCAAAGATTAAAATAATCTTTGACACACTTTTTGCAATTAATGCTAATTATTGAAAAATGTTATGCACAAACTTATTTTGCTATTTCCAATCTATACTTATTTCTCCAAGAATTTCCAATATATCATATCCATATGATTTTTAGATCTCGACCTGAAAATGGTATCAGTGCCCAGATTATTAAGAACTTAAATTTATATTTATTATATTCTGTAATTAACTAAGTTGGTGAGGAGAATTATTCGAGAAAATATGGATCTGAACGAATGTCCAAGATGTATACATTACAGGAGATATCGTCAAATTTTGACGATGTATGCTCAAGAGCATCAAGAAAAGGTGACTCAGTGGAATGACAAATATGCCGAAAAAGAACTCGCAGGTGCCGACGAGGAAACCTTGAGGCAGTGCGATAGACAAGCAACATATTATCTGTATTTCCTTACGATAAACCAGATGTTATATGTTGATCTGATGAATCATCAGAGAGCGGCCCATCAAAACCATGATGTCTGATGGAGTGCCCGAGTGAAAGGAGATACTTCCAGATACCTCTAAGAATTCCGAAGATCTTAGAGAAATCCAGAAGATGGTGCAGAATTATGGTAACCGCCATAATCATCTACCAACACAAGTTCATCAGATCCAAAGCCAAATGGAGACGATGATAAAAAAATCAGAAGGAGACTCTTGAAATCATTTATGATATTCAAGAACGACTCAAAAATCTGGATAACAAACCAAGTTCATCCGGAGGAAGGAGACATATAGATTTCAGAACCGTTCCCTTTTTACACCAAGATGGGAAGCCAACCGAAGTTGTACGACTCATGACTGATGATGAAAAACTTATTGTCATCATCAAAGGAAAATCCGTCATAAACAAGTTGTTGGAAACGTTTAAGTATGTTTTGATGAGACAAAACCTTAAGAAAATAACCCTAACTCTATACGCATAACCTAGCTAGAAAGGTTACTTCAACGAGGTTACTACAGAAGAAAGATAGATCAGAGAAAGTGTTTAAGAAAGGACACTGAAGAGAATGGTGAAAGAAATCTGGTAGAACAATAAGGATACTGATGACTACATGAAGCTACCTGAAAGACTATACCGAAAGCATACTGCAAAGCAGCATGCTACAGAAGCCTCAAGCCACCTGAAGGAGTAAGCCAGAGAAGGAAGCTCCAGAGTGAAGCACGAGGAGGAAGCTACAAAGCAGGCATGAGAAGAAAGTCAAATGTTACCAGTAGAAAGAAGAAGTTACCGATAGAGAGAAGAGAAGAGAAGCCAATCAGAAGGAGTGCGGCGCATCAATGATGGAAGTCTACTTACCTTCAACGGGTAGATTTCATAACCTATAAAAAGAGGAGGACTAAAGACTGGAGAAGGGAGAAAGAGCATGTGAGAAGAGAAGCGAGCACAACAAAATATACAAGCTTGCAGAAAGAAGTCCAAAAGAAAAGAGAAGAGCTCAACAGAGAGAAGACTCATAAGAAGAAAACACAGAATAGAGGGGGAAGACAAAATAGAAGAGAAGAGTGTTCAAAATATAAGAAGAAGAGAAGAAAAGCTCAAACACTCTATCCCCTGAAACGCATGCTCAATTAGTCAGTTCGACAGCAAGCTTCAGCAGATCAACCTGCAAACGAAGCCAAAGCTTGTTGCATTTAGTTGAAGAAGGAGAAGACAAACCCTTATCTTAAGGACTGTCTTGGAGTACTCAGTGCGAGAAATAGAGCCCTGCTGAATTGTCCACTTTTTAAAGAAGAAAGTGAGGACCCTGGGTGGGTAGAATAGGATCCTGTGTGGGTCCGTTAGGATAGTAGACAAGCAGTTGTATGAAGGCTTGCTACTTAATTGTTTAGTGAGGGTTGTAATAGATAGGGCTATGTAAATCAACTAGCTTAACAAATGTTCCCTCTTGAGAAGAGGCAGAGAGGATGTAGAAGGATTACTCCACCTTCGAACTTCTGTATATCCATGCGTCTATCTAGTGTTTATTGCTCTACATCCACATCCTATGTTAGATGCATGTCCTGCATAATTGGTCTTTACAGGAGAGAAAGTTTCTGCATATAACTCTGATCAGTAACCTCCAAAAAGGTTACTGACTCCCGACCAAAAGCTTGAAAATATGAGTAGACTTATTCACCCCCCCTCTAAGCCTACTACCACCTCTTTTTGGGACCAACACAAGTGATAGATTTGGAAAAGATAAATCTGAAGGATCTACATGACCTTGCCGAATCCTTCACAGGATTATGAATTGTGGATCTAAAGATGAACGCATGAGATGGATCCGCTTTGGTTACTCGTGATCAACAGTAGAGACCACCAGTTAATCCCAACGTAGTAGAAAGTTCCGGATCACATATGTGGACGAACCAATGCCACACGTGAGGGATTTCACTACAAGAGGAGATCCTATTGTCACAGGAACTCGACCACGTTCCAAAAGGCCGAATCTATACAATACGCCATATGGAAACTCTCAGCTCGACCCGATACATTCATATGGGTTGATGCTAAATCTGGATATTCCAGATTTCAAGAACCGTGAGTCCTTATCAGTCCTTGCAAAGGAATGATTCATCTTACTACTCGAGATTAGTCTTGAAGGATCTGTAAAGATCGCATGGGACATGACACCACCAGAAATGAAAAACAACGTTACAGCTGGTGTGACATTGAAAGAAATTGTCGATAATATGACAAAATTATTCAAAATCCATTTTATCGGCATATGCTATTTTGAGGGACTGGAAGAAGAAAAAAAAGAAGAAGATACAAAAAAGCCCTCTACAACCTCGAGTTGCATGATATTTGTCATATTGACGAATATATCAAGTTATTCACCAAGTACCGATGGAAGTCCAAGGTAGAAAACAAAGAGGCTTCGCAACTATTCTTTGCAAAGATACCAAGTCCCTGGAGAGAAATGTTGATCAGGGAATACAAGAGTGCGGATGACTTAGATACAGTGGCCAGAAGAATGTCCTTCTTAAAGGTCAAGTTATCTGAATGGTGTCATCAAGAAGCACTTTACAAGAACTACAAGAGACTACGAGAAATCAATAAAATGGTTTCCCTTATGTTGCGAAGATAATGATATCCCAACAGTCGTTGGAGGTCAACCACAGAGGCATAAAAAGAAGAAACAACAGAGTCATCCATACCACCGTGGGAGCAACAACAAAAGAAGCAGTCGTTGGTCTTCATGGAGACCTAGAAGAGTGTGGTCAAAGCAAAAGGCCTGGAGTTACAAATCAGGGCAAAGACCAGCACTAAACATGAGTAGAGTCTCTTCATCAGGCTCAAATCCAGGAAGTTCTAGCAGAACCACATGAAGGAGAACTTTCAGACGGGCTCACATCAGAGCTAATGAAAGTTTTAAAGACTGTAATTGCTGGATGTGCAGAGCAAGAGGGCATATCTCAACAGACTGCTCGGAAAATAAAAAACGAGGAATTAGACAGTTCGAGGCAACACCCGAACTTAAAGAAGCTGTCTATTATCAGGATCTTATACAGGTGTATCAATTTGAGGATTTACCCTCAGATGAAAGCATCTATGAAGAAGAGATCTATTCTGATGATGGAAGTGAATCCAGTTCAGAATCAGAGTAAAAAAGAAATTCTTCAATCAATGGTGAGGGAGGATATGTTAGGATTCCTCTCCCACACTACGGTGTCTCATAAAACTCTAATGAGGATTATGAAAGAGGATCCAAAGCTCTAGATATACGATAGTTTTACCATTGGAGCTATGGAAAAGATATTGGATAAGATTGGATTTCGTAGCAGGAAACACCAAATTATCCATAGAGTAACTACCGAGAATTTGTCATCCCAATGGAATTCACTGGTAATCTAATCGAGATGCAGTTGGTCCCTACCGAGAGATACAGGAGATAAAAAACAGAGTCAAGAGAGAAGTTGTAAATACACTCTCATGGATTCACATCGGAGCCATAAGAGTTGTTATTAAAGCAACATTCAAAGAGGGAATTGATTCGCCACTCAATCTTGTAATTTTTGACAAGCGAATCACAAATCTCAAGGATCATGCCTTGGAGCAGTCATAGGAAATTTATATGCAGGGAAATTAGCATTTAATGTCTATCATAGAATTGCATACAATCTGAGAGATCGAGACTTCAACAGAGTCTTAACCCTTCATCAAGATTTAAAAAGAAATGATATGATGAAAGAAGGGAATATATCTTACTCGATAACCTGCAAGATTTCATATGCTCTCTCGAATACGCATAATTCAGATGTATTCTTGAGAAAGGAATTTAGGAATACACAAAAAGGGGGAAGAACTGTGAAGGATTCAGGAAGATCAAAAGTCTTCCTAAGGTGAAGAAGAGAAGATGCAAGCCCATCCATCGGGTGAGCTTTCTTCCGTGTCCAAGAAGAAAGAGGAAAAGGGGTTAGACACAGGAGTTGGAGAAATAGTACGAGAAGAAAGGTTGCAGTAAGCTACTGCACCTAGAATTCTCTGCTCTTTCACCGACTCTTGTGTATAAACCTCAGTTCTTTCTTCTAACGACATCCTCACCTTTACTCCAATTCTCCTCCACGATCAAAGAGGATCGACTGGGAGCAAGCCCCGCACAATAGAGGAAGAAGCGAGAAAGAAGACAGCAGGAAGCAAGAAGGAAAAACAAAGAAATGAAAGAGCAAGAAGAAAGAAGAATGAATCTAGATAGGATATTTATTGTACTGTGCTCACTGAGTTGTATTGTAGCTATTCTATCTAAATAAAATTACTTCTATTCTTTAAAATGCTCATTCCTTGTGCCCTTTCTTTTAGACGTATATGTGATTTTTCTGAAAGCAGTATGTTCTATATTGTTATAAATTAAATCTGTTTTCTATGCTTTAAGTGATTATACTCTTTTGATCTTCTGCAAAGGTTTTGTCATCATAAAAAAGGAGGAAATTGTTGGAAACATTTGAAGTAAGTTTTGATGAGACAAAGCCTTAAGTAACTCTAACAAGCATAACCAATCTTAGGATAATGTTTTCAAAACACAAAGAGAGCTGAAGTGCTTGGAAGGATGGAGAGGAGTTGAGGTGGTATTCGACATTACTCAACGGGATAATATATTCCCTTGTAATGTCCTATATTACCTCCAAAAACCGATAGTTGGAATATTTCAAGGAAGCCTAAGGATGGGTGAAATTGAGTTGACTATCATGAGAATTGCAGGAAGAATCCCAGATCAGTTAATACTTGGGATTGAGTTCTCGAGGATCATAAACCTTGTGAAGATTACAAGATGGAATGGAGTTCACAGTGGCAAACAAAAGGTACAGAATCAGATGACCACTAGCCCATTGTCCATATACATTTCTATCGGAATGATATATGATGAATACAAGGCCGAATATTTCACCGCCTATGTCGATTCAGGCACTGGAATATGTACTGCAAAGCAGGAGGTTTTCCCTAAAGAAATTGGAGAAGATCTACCAGCTATCGCAGGAAGAGATTACTCTAAAAGGATTCTTATTCTTAATAGAGAAATCAAACAAGCAGAAATCATGATTGGAGGTGCAGACAGTACCCCATGGTACAAAGTAAAGATGTCACCAATCTATTTCCATGATACAGGAGCAGATGTTTTGTTAGGAAATAATTTCCTACAAACATTCAAGCGATTTACACAGGAAAATGAGACAAGACAGCTTATTTTCACAACCTTATGTGATCATAAGATTATTGTCCCAAGACTCTTAGAGACATTCTACAGAAAAATGCCCATAAACTTTTCACAGCAAGCGTGGTTGTGAAGCCAAACTTCGACATCCAAAAATGCCGGATAAAAGAAGGTTTGGTGATGCATTATTATCCTATAGACAATATGATTCGAAGCGGAAGGATATCAAGAGATGGGATGATAACTTGTACTTATTCAGGATACAAGGAGAATAACGAGTACCTCCAGAGGCAATTGCAGAATTGATAAAAAACCTTTTGGAGAACACACCGAGTGAGGTTACCATTGAAGAACAAATATCACTCGAAGATGTCAAGAATAAGATCCAAAGAAATTACAATAAAAATTCTTTGGCATGGTAGGACAAGAACGAGCTCAAAACATCCTTAAAGGTTAAAACCGGAAAGGAACACGAGTTTGTTAGATACAAGTCAATCCTTATGAACTGAGAGGATCGTGAGGATATGCAGAAGATACTTAAGGAACATTTTGACTTTAAGTTGATTTCACCATGAGTCTCTCCATACAGCAGCCCAGGATTCCTTATAAGGAATCATGGAGAAATCAAGAGAGGAAAGTCAAGACTTGTTATTAATTACAAAGGGATTAATAACATTTTGGAGTTCGATGGATATTACATCCCGAGTAGAGAACACCTGGTCAACTGTATCAAAGGTGTCAAGGTATTCTCAAAGTTTGATTGCAAGTCTGGATTCTATCAGATTAAGATGGAGGAAAAATGTAAGAAGTACTTTCTCCACACCACATGGACATTATATCTGGAACGTGATGCCCATGAGATTAGCGAATGCACCCCAGATATATCAAATGAAGATGGATAATCTTTTCAAAGATTATTTCAGCTTCATGTTCGTGTACATCGATGATATCCTCATCGCATCCAAGGACGTGAAAGAGCATCTCAAACATTTGGAGATATTTTCAGATGTTTGTCATAAGGAAGGATTAGTGCTTTCAGAAAAGAAGGTAGTAATTGCTATGAGACAGATCGAATTTCTTGGAATAGAAATCGATGAATCTAGAATCATCCTACAGAGCCACATTATGGAAAAGATACAAGGATTTCCAGATACCCTCAAGGATAAGAAACAACTTCAGAGCTTTCTTGGAGTTGTTAACTTCGTCGGAATGTTCATAAACAATCTGGCATATTACAGGAAGGTGTTTAGCCCATTATTAAAAAAGGACGCAATATTCAAATTGGAAGATAAACACCAAGAGGGGATAAAGCAACTTAAGGAGGTTTATCAAAAGCTTCCGAAACTTGTTATACCTCAAGACGAGGACGAACTGGTTCTTTACACAGACACCAGTGATCATTGGTGGACAACAGTCCTTATGAAGGTTGCACTAAGTGGAGAAATGTGCTGCAGATATTGCAACGGATTATTCACGGATGGTGAAGCAAATCGGTGACATATCAACGAGAAGGAGTTCTTTGTAGTCAGGAAGGCTTTTAAAAATGACCTTTATTCCTACTGGCTAAAAGATTTCTTAACACGAGATGGAAGGATGCGTCACTGACGAGGTCCTTACACGAGTCAGACATCTCAGCGAAAACCTGGAGAGCCTAAAACGAGACTTTAGTACTTTATGTATCAATGCAGAAGTCACTAGACGACTTCAATGAGCTGATCATAGATCCATTTCTGGTCTAATACGAGCATGCCAGCAAGCGCAGAAACAATTGTTCTCAGTGCTACGGGGGCCGCTTCCCTAGGCTGCATCTCCAACGGTGCAAAAGGGAGAAACAAGAGAACGGGTCTCTAACCCGGAAGTTATGGATTCAAATACCATAACTACGAGTGATGCAGATGATGCATTCCTTGAGAATGTACACGCTGTAGCGAAAGTTGAAACTCCGGTGTCACAACCCGAGTCTTCAAATCAACCCAGCACCTCTGTGGTAAAAGAGGGAGAGTTGGATCTTAGGCCACAAACTGGCAAAACTAAGGTCTAAACTGACGAGATTAAAGTTTCTCCTATGCAGGTATACCAGAAGCAATGAGAGAAGCTGGCTACGAGAAAGGGTATCAATCCTGAGAGAACAGTCTTTGATGTCTCTGGGAAATACCCGACGGTTCAGATGAAACCAGGAAGTCATCTAAACGATTTCATCCAAACGAGGTACAAGAATGGTATAATTTTGGAGCTCTAGCTTCAATATATACCATTTCACCAGGATTCCCCGAAATCTGAAAATTACCGAGATGGATTGGGGAAGCAGTGCACGAGACCTGGGCCAATAATCTACATTCGGCCAGAGGTGACATTCTGGGAATGTATTTTTTCAGCGCAACTCCAGAACTAGCAAAGAAAGGTTTCCATGAAGCTTTTCATTTTATCAAGCTAAGGAGACCGGATGGGAACGCCCTGAAAACTATCAAGGCGGCTTCTCCGGAGGAAACTCCCATTTTAGTAAGAGCATTTTCAGAAGATGAAGCTTCTACTCGACGAGCATGGGGACTTTGGGTTTGTCTAAACGAAATGGACAAAGTCAAGTATCCCTTCAAGTTCTTTCAGAATTCAGCAAATGGATCTTTCCTCCTAAATTCAATGACAGGAACGACCACAGGATTTGCAGAGGATCTCTTTGAAATAAAAAGAACAGTCCTTTCGGAAAACAAGATTCGGTGAGCAAAAAGACCTATAAAAAATTATGTAACATGGCGCATGTAGGCCGTTGGACTGATCGAATCTGCCAAGCATGCCCAGAACAGAAGGAACCCGAGTTTGGGAAAGGATTCCGACCCAAACCCGACAGACGAGAACGCGTGGCGGACAAGGACAAAGGACCTGCCCAAAAGAGAAGTTATCTGCGGGGACCACGCAAGCAAAAAATTTAAAAAAAGATTCCTCGATAAAGGTAACATAGGCTGAGTCACGCCCAATAAAGCATCACATGGGATAAAGTCACGGGAAGAAAAAGAAGATTTCCCGACAATAATCACATGAGATGAGTCACGAGGAAAAAGCTGACAAAACACTAACTTAGTGGTTGATCCCCTAGGAAAATGAGACAGCTTGCTAAAACAAGATTTGAAATCTTCACTTCAAGTCCGGATTTTGCCTATAAATAAGGAAGGTAGAAGGAGCTAAGAACATCGAACATTTCCCTTAGTTTTCTTTAGAATAAACATCTTTGTAATATTTTAAGTGTTCTAAACTTTTAGTTTATGTACTTACGAGTGATAGTCTTCTCCATGAGAGCCTAATCTAGTATTCTCCTCCCAAAAGGAGATTACAGATGTAATAAATATTTTTAAGTTCTTAATAAAAAAGAGGGATTTCGCTCCAACATGTGTTGAAGTATTTTTATTTATCCCTTGAAAGAATTATCTTGTACACCTGGGGTAGGAAACAAACCAAGGTTGTGCTGAGCAGTTTCTGAAGGAGCTGGATAACTTGTAGACTATCTTCCCTGAGGGTTGAAGTTGAACAGTGAGGAGCTGTTTGTAAAACGGTCTAGCAACAGTGATTTTCCAGCCAGTGGCGTTGCGAACCACTTCACCCGGAGTTGTTGCGGTCAAAGAAAGGTATGCATTTTAAGGGATGAATTAATTTTACGGAAGCATGTTGGACCTGATATTAATTTAATTAATATTGATTTAGGGTATAAAAATCATATGGTGTGGAAGATGGAAAAATTGGTTATAAATGTATTTTCAAAGATAGTGAAAATTTGGATGTTTGTGAAAAGGTCAAAAGGAATTTTGGTGGTTACGGTAGTTGGGAACAAAATTTTATGTTTTATGGTATTTTAGTATAATAAGTTATATAGGGTGGTATTTTATGTATTAAAGTTATATGATGTGGTAAATTTTTCATTCATTATTTTGAAAATGGTATTATGGGCTATGGACTCTAATGATTTCGTCTCATAATTTAAAAAAGTGATGCAATTTTGGGACAAATTTATCTTAATAATTTAGCAATTTTAGGACAATTATCGTCGGAAAACCTCACGTGTTGTGCGTCTGACCTCCGATTTGGGGATTTTGATTTAGAAAATGCTGATATGATGTTGTTTAATTATGATTTTTTTTAATAATGGAGAGGCAACACATCAACATTTTCTGAACCAAAAAAATCATAAACAACAATACGTAAACATTTTCTGAACCAAAAAAATTACAAACAACAATACGTCAGCATTTTTTGAACCAAAATCCTCAAATTGAAGGTTAGACGCACAATACGTGAGGTTTTCCGAGGAGTTGTCCCAAGGTTGCTAATTTGAGATAAATTTGTCCTAAATCAGTCTTTTAAATTATGGGATGAAATCAATATACTCAATTTTTATGTAACGTAAATTGCGAGCCCCTCAAACTTATGGGATGTAATTTGCAATTTAGGCCCAAATTTGTATGTGAAAGTCACTTATATAACATAAAATGTCACATTCATATACATAAATGTAACAACTTAAAGCAAAAAAAAAAAACCCCAAATAGAAGCGGATTTGAGTCGAGTCACCCCAATAGCACCAATGTAAATCCATGGGAGAATTTTGTGAAAATCTTACTTATAGACAAAAATTGAAATTAACCAACAAAATAAATGCATGAAAGCGACATCATATGACATAAAGTATAAGTAAATAATCTCATATGGTATAAATTTAAAATAAAAATAAATAAATGCGACATCATATGGTACAAAATAAATAAATAAACAAAATTTGTTGGAAATGGTGCTTTAATTTTAATTTTAAGATTCATCGCCTTATATTTAGTTGAAGATTAAATTTTGTGTAGTCCTCATTTAACACACACCCTGGGAAATGATCAAAATATTCTTATTGGTAGATATAGTATATTTTTTCTTCCCAATAATGACGAGTTGCTCTTTTCTAAATCAAAGTATTTTCCTTCAAAGTAATTATAAATTGCCCTTTGTGTATATTTTAATTAATTTGTAATAAAAATGTTTCAGTTAAATTAGCATTTTGTTTTGGAATTTAATAATAAACATAACAATATCACCATGAGTTAGTCTCCTATGTAACTGGTGTACATACAATTCGGGTCGGGTCCGGATCGACCCGGATCCACGCACTTTTTTTTTTAAATTTTATTTTTTCGCTTCAGACTGTTACCTTTAAGTTGTATGGGTGTGACCTTTATATATAAATGTAATGACCTTTATATACTTTAACTTAGAAAAAAAGGAAGAATTTTACACTCTGAAGGTCATAATATTTGTACGTAAAGGTCACAAGAATTGTACATAAACGTCACAACAATACAACATAAAGGTCTCAATCTGAGCGAAAAAACCTGAAAATCTTCATTTTTTTCTAAGTTACTGAACATAAAGGTCATAACATTTATATAAAAAGGTCACATTTATATAACATAAAGGTCACATCCTTACAACATAAAGGTAACAGACTGAAGTGAAAAAAAAAACCTAGGTGACCCAGGTGCGCGGATCCGGGTCGGGTCGCCCCAGTTGCACCAATCCAAATCCGTGCACCTGGTGCACAGGAGCATTTGTGTAGCAGCATTTATGTTTGAGGTATTTTGTTCAAGTGTATATAAATCCTTAACAAATACTTGATCTAAACATAGTTATAACATACCAACACATTGGGCGGATCAGGATTTGTTGGGTTTGGGTGCCCGAAATATCAGTTACATAATAATGATATCCGAAATCGATCCAAAAAATTTCGGGTACCCGATATTTTCAGGTTTGTTTTGGGTACCCAATTATGATAAGTATATTTTAATCATTTATAATATCTTGATTATTTATATCCTTAATTATGTACTATGTATGTGATTATTTTAGAGTTGTTGATTAAGGCTATAATGTCCTCAAACTTGAAGAAAATTTTCACGGGAATACCATTTTGAATATGTTACATTTAATATTTCATTATATTAAATATTTATATATATGCTCATTGATCTATATATATATATGTGTGTGGTAGTTAGTGATGTAATGCAAGACATGAAGCGATTATTGTAAGTATTAATTATAATCAACGATTCAAACAATACTCATTTTTTCAGATAACATTAATCTAAACTTTTTTGGGTTGCGATCAATCACCTCATGATTTTTATGCAAATTGCAAGTTAGACCACTGGAAAGTCCATTTTCCGGCCAAATCGAGAACTTTTAGCTTCAACTGCATTTACCATCAAATTGATCAGTTGTGGATTATTATTCAATTCAGAAATCTTTATTACAAAATAATGTATGGGCAGTTGAGTTTGGCTGATTCTTAATTGAAGATGGAAAGTAAAGTAGTAAACATTGTGATTCCAATCCTCCTTTCTTGAAATGTACTCTCATTTGGAGTAATTGATTCTACATATTTCTTGTTTATTAATATCATATCACACCCAAAGAAGGTTAGTTATATGTGGATGGGGCATGCTATGTCCTGTTGCTTCTCCTTTCGTTTCGTTTCGTTTCGTTTTTATTGAGCATGGGGATTAGGGCTGATTCTCCAATTGGTACCCGAAAAGACGAAATTACCCCTTAAAAATAATAGATGTGCAAATAATAAATAGACTCACTGAAAAAGGTTTAGGACGTTAAGTGTAAAAATGATAAGAGTCAACAATATGAATGCATGCAAACTTGGAAGAAATGAGAAGTACATGAATACACTATTATTGATGGAGGAGATGATGACACCTGTCATGATCTTAGCTAGACAGTTGTAGCTAGGATCTTGTCCATTCCTTTATATAATGAGATAACGTTCCAGCTAACCCAACTTCATCCATGAATATCGCCAAACTTAGCATAAACAACAATGTTAAAACAACAATGTCTGATGAGTGCTATGCTCGGTTCGGATTAATCCCAAACCCCGACGGCTCCGTCACACGTGTACCGGACTTCTGTCCGGCCACCCCTCCCTCTTCTGATCCTTCTGATTCAATCCCAGTCCTCACAAAGGATGTCCAAATCAATCAACAAACCAAGACCTGGGCCCGTATCTATCTTCCCCGCCCCCAACTCCAGACCAAATTGCCCCTCGTACTATATTTTCATGGTTCGGGCTTCGTCCTATGCAGTCCAGCCACAACGACGTTCCAAAAGTTCTGCCTCGATATAGTGTGTCAAATTCCGGCGGTGATGGTGTCGGTGGGGTACCGTCTTGCACCGGAGCACCGCCTCCCTGCCGCCTACGATGACGGCTTGGAAGCCTTACATTGGGTCAAAGACACTGATGATGAGTGGTTGACCAAGTATGCTGACATGTCCAGGTGCTATCTCATGGGAACCAGCGCCGGAGGTAATATAGTCTACAATGTGGGGTTGCGCGCGGTGCTAGCCGTTGATGAGCTGGCGCCTCTAAAAATCCAAGGGCTGATATTGCACCACGCCTACTTTGGTGGGGTCAAAAGGACCCCATCCGAGATAAGATTGGCTAATTATGAGAAACTTTCATTGCCAATGATTGATCTCCTGTGTGAGTTGGCTTTGCCGATTGGTGCAGACCGTGATCACGAGTATTCGAATCCAATGAAAGCCCCCAAAGTAGAGGTTCTTGATAAGATGAAGAAAGAAGGGTGGAGATTTTTGGTGAGTGGGGATGATGGTGACCCTTTGATCGATGCAGAAATGGAGTTTGCAAGAATGTTGAAAGAGAATGGTGTGGATGTTGTGGAATTGTTTAGCAGTGGTGGGTATCATGCAATTGAATTAGAAGATGAGTTTAGGGCTAACATCTTTTGTGGTGTTTTGAAGAATTTTGTACTTGCTTAGTTATGAGTTTTTATTGTGTCTCATGTTAAGAACTTGTTATCCCTTCCATTGTGTGTATTAACAAAAGTATTGTGTGATTCAAACTCACATTTCTCATGTTCATCAATGCTAGTACACAATGGGTGAAATACTGCAACAGTTGCAGCCCTGTGACATACTTATTTAGAAATTTTTCCTTCATGTTACATACACAATGAGTAGACGTTACAATTACACCCTTTCGAGGCATCCAAAGCATCATCATCAACAAATACAAATTCTCATCCCATACAATCAATACACAGTCCAAAATTGCTTGCAGCTCTTCCCTCAACATTGTTACCTTAACAAAATTTTGGCTAGGGGCCGAAGAATATGATTTCGTGATCAAGACAATGCTAAGCTGCTTCTGTGGATTATGGATACTCTGTAATAGTGCTTTCTTTCTAATACACAACAGTGATTACCATTCGATAATCTTCACTTCTTCCGGTTCTTGCTTCTATTAATTTTGACATACTTTCGACCTGATTTGTCACCAGCACCACTGCCCAACGAGAAGCTTCCGCCTGCGTTAAACTCCAGACTACCCGATGCCTGGAACATATTTGGGTTTTGAGGGGCAATTTGATTCTGTTGACCACCAAACTGGAAGGGATTCACCTGAGGTTGAGGTTGAGGTTGAGCTGGGACTGTAGATCCAAACATGAAACCTGGTTGAGAAGGGGGGGTAGATGTTTGGCCAAATATAGGAACAGAAGGTGCAGTGGACTGCACGGGATCCTCAGCCATACTGTCTTCAGCATTCATCTGATCATTGTTCCCTGGGGAAGCTGCAAAACCAGATGCAGGATTACCAAATACAGGCTGGGGAAGGGACGGGGATGGTGAAGATAAGACACTGGATGTGGTGAATGAGAAGAGGGAACTTGATGTGGGAGCCGTGGATGAATTGAAAACAACGGGAACCGCATTTATAGGAGCAGAGGATGTGGATGATGCACCAAATGAAAAACCATTGGCAGTTGATGCAGAAGCGACTGTGGAACCAAAAATAGAAGACTTGGGTGTTTGCCAACTAGACCCAAAGGCATTAGGAGTAGTATCAGAGTTGACGACAGCTGAGGATGAAGCTGAAGAACTTCCACCAAAACTAAATACACCTGAGGCACCATTGCTGAAAGAGCTAGTAGTATTAGCAACAGAATCTGGAACTGATGAACTAGCACCGAAACCGAAAACTGGAGCAGCAGAACCAGTTGATCCAACTGTGTTGGTTGAAGAAGAGGAACTGCTTAAAGAGCTAGTAGCATTAGCGATAGAAGCTGGAACTGAAGAACTAGCACCAAAACTGAATATTGGAGCGGAAGCACCAGTTGATGTAACTGCATTGGTTGAAGTTGAGGAACTGCTGAACGAGCTAATGGTACTAGTAACTGAAGCAGAAACTGAAGAACTCATACCAAAGCTGAAAACTGGAGGAGTGGAAGCAACAGTTGATCCAACAGCATTGTTTGAAGATGAGGAAGAGCTGAAACCAAAACTGAACATGCTAGGAGCAGCAATACTGCTAGAGCTAGCAGCGCTGCCATCAGAGGCAGGTGTAGCATTCACACTGAATAAACTAGATGTTGCCCCACTACTAGAGACAACTGAACCAGTACCTGGTGAGGAAGCTGAAGAATTAAAACCAAAAGGCATGATAGGATTGAAGATTTGAGAGCTGGGTAGTGATGAAACAGAAGTGGTGCTGCTATTCATATTTGATGATGGTGCTGATGAAATGGAAAACAATTGAGCAGATGTTCCTTGTGAAACAGCTCCAATGCTGTTTGCAGTCGAATCAATTACAGATTTCCTTTTCAAATCTCCAGCTGGAATGATCAATGTTGATCCTGTCGAAACTTTAGAGGATGGATGTACAGAGGCACCAAATTTGAGATCAGGTCCGACAAAAATTGTAGGTGTCGGACCCTCTCCAAGATTGCTGCTACCAGAGGTAGCCAAGCTGATGTCAACTGTACCGGACGACAAAGGGTTTGAAACACTTGTTGAAGGGGTAAAAATATGAGCGCCTGCAGATATCTGATTTGTATTGTTAGAAGAAGCTGCAGCAAATGACCCAGCAGGAGTGCCAGAAACAAATGGCCCATTAGATGCACCAGAAGGAAAAATATTAGATTTTCCATTTCTATCTTCAGCTTCCAGAGGTTTCAGATGCCCATCTTTTTCTGGCTCTGGAATTTTTGCGGAAGAGCTAGTTGGAGCAGATATATTAACAAAGCTGCAGATGCAAATTAAAACATTAGTTTCTGAAAGCAGGACAGTCAACATGGTAAAATCAATATTTTTCCTCAATACTGCAAAACATTTATCAATAAGTTCAATATTTTGCCCTTTTTTTAGCAGGTGAAGAGCAATAAATATGGTTCCAAGTGACTAATATTGTCAAATCATTCCAATGTAGCTACAGAACTTCATTTAAGAGGACTTGAACTCTAGGATTACACTTTTCATTGGGAATATCTAATTTCAAGCACTAAAGAGAAAAGAGAGTGAGTTAATTTGAGTTCTCAAGAGAGTACAGGAACTGACGAAGTCATGGCTTAGTATTTCAATATAGGAGACTCAAATTCAACCCAAAAATTTCGAAGGTCAAAGAACATAATCAACAAAAAAAGAAAGAAAAAAAAGGTAGGAATATACATAAGAATATTTCAAGAAAAAGGAACAAAATCAAAATTTTGTAAAGTACAATGAGTAAAAGAATGAAAAATTCCAACAATCATATATTAATTTCCAGCTGAATAACTTGCATGTGACTAACCTGTTGGAGCTTTCTGGTGTTCTGCTGCTTGATTCAGGAGGCATCAACAAAGGAAACTTATCTGCAACTTTAGAACTAAAGCTGAAAATCGGTGCGGAAAGCAATGGAGATTGAGCAGTCACGGTTGCTTCTTTTGAAGCAGGGTTGGTAATGTTATTGCTTTGTTCTCCCACTGAGGCTGCAGCACTAAGTTCACTTGTTTTGCTCAGCATAAAGCTTAAAGACGACTTCACTTCGGGCTGCATTTGTTGTGTTTACAAGTTTAGATTCTTCAGCAGGTGACACCTTGCTAACTGTGACAAGAGCCCCCAATTGTCCACTCTCTCCAGAGAATGGAGGGGATGCAAACCCATTACAGAGTAGATCATCATCCAGCTCCACATAATCCTAGAAAGGACAACACAACTTCCATAAAAAGTTCAGACAATTTGTTTACATCTGTACTTGCATACAAATATTAATGAGGCACAGATACTGCAATAGACCGATTTCATTTCAACAGCAGGGAGCACGAAGCACTTCAAACAGTATTAGAATCATATCAGGTAATGAACTGGGTACAACACACTAATGTACACAGATAAAAATTATCATCTTACCTCTAGTGCGCTCATTCTAAAAGCTCTCTTGTTTTGAGGTTGAGATGCACCATTTTCTGCAGCAAATTCAGAAGTTCCAAGTCTGACCCCAGAAGCTTTCAAGGTCACCGAAGGATCACTGTTAATTAAAGAGGAACACGTGTCAGAGGGGACACAAGATTCTACAGGGCCATCTTCTTCAACTTTCCTTTGCTCTTGAGAGATACAATCACCAACATCCACGAAAGTGGCTTGAGAAGTAGACTCATGACCTTCCAATAAAGTGGCATGAGACTTACTCTCAAACTCAAGATCATCTTGGACATTCAGCAGCAACTCTGAGGAACTCATATCCTCCATGCTCCTAAGAGCCTGTCCACAAAGCATACTTGGTGTCAATTTAAAGGGAGACCCTGATGATTTTTCCTTTGGTGTCAATTTTTCCAGATGATCCAATATTCGAACAGCAACCTCACTGGAACTGGAAGGCCCTTGAGCATAACATGTTCTAGGGGTGGTGTAATCAGTACTTTTCGCGAAAGTTTTTGGGACACGCCTTGGACCACCAATCATTGGAAGCTTCTGTTTTGATGATACTACTACAGCACCAGAATCATTTCCCATGCCATTACTATGAGGAATTCCTGGTAACATTAGATTAGATTTCTGTCTGATTCTTCGTATGGGACCAACAGATCCAACTTCATCATCTAAGACGTACCTCCTGCGCTTCAAGGTCTGAAATACAAAATAATTACATAAGAAAAGCTCAATACAAACAACAAATACAAGATAAATTTTATATGTAGAAATATTCTGATCCATATTTACCATTGATTTGGGCTCCGATCTTTCATTATTGTCCATTAGAGAAAGAGATGTGGAGGGCATTGTTAGTCCGGCATAACCATTATAGTTAGTTCCACTTCTCTGAAATTTAGCAAAATGTAAAGTGAAAGATGAACCCATGACATCCTTCAGTGGATATGAGAAAAAAGCAAATAATCTTGAAAGAGGAAGTTACCTTTGAATACACAGAACGGGACATGTTGTAAATAGCGGATCTACCTCGAGATCTTGAAGATGTTAGAAACCCATTCACAGGTGAACCAGGGCCAACAGCAGTCTTAGTTGTCAACGACATGCCGAATGTTTTTGAGGCAACTTCTTCCCTAGCAACTTGATTATGATTCCCTAGCACTGATGGTGATACATTTGAAGGTCTGTTACCCATGTAAGCTTTTCCAAGTTGAGCAGGAGAAGCAATACCGTCCCTGAGGACCTGATCATATTTTTAACTGCTATGTCAGATTCTACTGTTTTTAAGATATGAAGATGGCACACGAATATTGACCAACAAAACCACAAGGTCCACAACAGTAAGGTAAAAGCATATTTGTCCAAGTGTAACAGAGAATTCGTCTTACTTTTGAATTGGAAATAGGAGTTGACACAACTCTATGAAGTCTATCTCCCTCATCTCCATTAGCTTCCAATGTACTACTGCCAAGTTGTGGAGGCCTTCCAGATTCAGATGCTTTCTGTTCATTTATTCTTCCGTTGTCCCTAAGAGACACTTCTCGAGCTCTTGAATGCAATAGTTCTGTCAGAGAGTCAATCTCAGACCTGCACAAGGTTCCACTATATAACTTAATTTGGCAGGCAAAGCCAATACAGAAACATAAAGATCAATTTTGCACCTACAGCATATAATGGAATTTGACTCCTACAGCTAATTTACAATAAAAAAGGTGGAACATTGGGAAATTTATACTACAAAATTAAGTAATACTGTCTTAAAAATAGTTTATTTACTGAAGAACCAAACCAGAAAGAGTTACTAGGTATACCATATCTCTAACGCAAATTTAGACGATACAGTAGTAACTGTAACACTACTAAGCTAGTACATATAACTAAAGCACTCAGAAATTTTTCAAAATAACCAATGACAAATAATAAACCTGCAGTTTAATGTCAAGAAAACTCATCAATACTAACAAGAGCAAAAATAAGACACTGATACAGTTTTGACCAGATATACAAGGCATTTATGCAAATGAAAAGGTATGTACAATTACCCAAAAGAGCCATAGATTTCTGCAAGTAGGTTGGAGGCGTAAGTCGCTAAGGAAAACCGTGATAATGTCATAATGATACGACAAAAGAAAGAGCATAGTCCAAAATAGATCACTACTGTTACAAACTTACAATATTACAACCCAAAACTATACGTGCATACAAATTTGAACGCACAACATATCATCAGATAAAACAGAAGACTTGCCTAATCCTGCTAATCATCTGGGTGAAGACATACACTTATCCTTGACAACATATAATGTTAAACTTAAAACCTTACTTGGTGAAGGTCTTCTGCTTCAGCAAATGCTCAAGCTCAGAGATCCCCTTCCTGCCAGAGGTTACTGCCTGACTGTGATCACCTCCTGCAGGCACTTGAGCTCCATATTGACTCTACGATCATTAAAGAACACGAAAAAGTAAGTCACATACAGATTCCAGTAAGTAATAATCAAGAAATTATTACTTAACAAAATTGGTCCACTAAACATTCCATTCCAGTGAGAAGATCATTGTACTAATGTTATGCATAAAAGTGGCATGAAGATCAAAGAAATTCAGGCTCCGTTTGGATAGAGTGATTTGAATCCAGAATTTGAAATGAGTGGATTTCAAATTCTCTCAAGTTGGAATGGAATTGAAATCCACCAAAAATGACTCCAAAATTAGCTCAAAATGAAAACCATGGATTTCAAATCCATATCCATCCAAACACTACCGGTGTAATTGCTACCATGGATTTCAAATCCCTCCTCAAATCCACCCATCCAAATGGACCCTCAAATAATTTGTAGTGTCTTTGTAATTTTATATTGAGAGATCTAACATACCCTTGTACAATCTTTTCCTTAAAACGAAAAATAGATTTTGTTTCTCACAAAAAATTAAATAAATAAACAATGTCGACACTCCACTACAGCTGATTACACCAATACAACACATCTAAATCCCAATAGATAAATGAAGGTAACAACGTATCAACTATGTAGAAATGAAAAGGTAAAACTTTAAAATAAAGAAACACAAAATACATGAGACTTACATTTGGAACTGCCTCAGGAAGTCCATTACTTGATACATGGTTTAACTCTGTTTACGTCAGAAGATAAACATCGTCAGTAAAATGTCAAGAGAATGGTAAGTTACACACATACTTGTGGAAAGTCCAGCCCAATGTATCCACTGTTTATAGTAAAAAATTGCTACTGAAGTTCGAAACACATCAGGAATGCTGATAAATAAGAGTTCACACACTAACTAAGGCACTCTGTATGGCCTCAATTATAATGTATATCAAACACAAAGAGGGGAAGATTACATTTCTTCTGATAAGAACATTACTTGGCGATGATGATAATTACATGTATAACATGGGTGTGTTTGCTTCAATTATTGATAGGGCTTATTATATTCATGGGATTATTGAGTTGCCTTGAATACAAGGAATAAACTATTCATCCGTCTTCAAAGGTAACCATAACACAAGGTTGAGTAATATAAAGCCGGGCCCTTTCTATATCATAGGTTGATGTTTTTCAAGAAAACAAGTTAATCTTGTTGATGTGGTATATATCAAGTCTAATAAGGGCAAGCAAACGGACCCTATAACCACAGAGATTACAGATGAGAAAGTGTAAACCAGTTGAATATGTAGCAAAGATAGATTCAGTCATGAATCGATTACTAAAACACACTCATACTACATTCGCCCAATAAATAAAATTAATCGCATACACCTCTTCAAGTTCACAAATTTCCGAACCATAACAAGAAAATGTAAACAAATTCCCGCACCATCATAATCCATAGAATTCAGCTAACAAATAAACAGTTTGATGAAAACACACGCGCACATAACACAAACATTTAAAACTTGCAGATGAAATTAAAACTCACAACGAAGACCGGAACCGAAAGAAGAAGTAAAAAAGCGAGTTTCACTGGAAAAATAGCGGATAACCTGATATATGGGGAGGAAGCGGTGGCGGTGGCGGCGGTGGGAGGCGTTTGCGGAAAACAGATGCAAATAAACGGTGGGCACCGTATGAAATGAGCCTAGAAGCAGGGTCCACTACCAGCTTCGTCAACCAACTACTGCTGCTGTCATTTCCACGAAGGGAGACCGGAGGCCGATCGTACGGCGTCGTAGGTTTGCGGAAGGGCTTTTTCCGGAACTTTCCTCCCGCTCCTCCTCCGCCACCGTAGGAAGAAGTGGTGGTGTTGGCGGTGGCTCCGCCTTCTTCCGCCGTCGCCATTTGATTTCGAAAAAGTTCGGCGAGGGTTAGGGTTTTAATTTGGCTCGGAGAAGAGAACGTCAAAATTCGCTAATTATTAAAATAAATAATATATAAAATAAATTATAGACGGGGTACAGATTTCAGATTTGAACGTTTATTAAATAATTTTAATGCTCTTCTTTATTTTTATAAGAAAATGTTGCACTTTCCTTGACTAAATTTGGGCTTAGAAATTGACCCTACATTCAAAAATAATGAGATCACCATAACAGTTTTAAGTAATTATTTCCTTATAAATAATCGAATCATTCATTTCAAGTTTACTAATGTTACATCGAATGTATTCATTTCAAATTTTCACATGTATGTTTTTGATAGTGTAGCATCAAAAATTACTTATTACTAATTGTATATTTTAATAATTACCGAATATTATGAATGATGACATATGAAAAAGTCAAGAAATCCCAACAAAAAGGGTTGAAAAGTAATTGATTTTCAATAGTAACACGATATAGTTCTACAATTGATCAAATCTAATGTTCTAATTCTCATGAGCTTGATAGGTAGAAAAACATATTAGTACAAAAACATCGAACTGCTCAAATAATTGATCAAATCTAATGCTTAGATTCTCATGAGCTTGATAGATAAAAAAAAATCATACTAGTACAAAAACATCGGACTACTCAAATGCACTCATATTCGGCTCATTGAAAGTTCAACTTCATTTCTAATAAAAGAGAGTTAAACACGATCGTCTAAACAAGTTTGAATTTGTATATTCAACTCAACTCGTTTCATTTACCGCCTTTCCAATAGGGTGAGAAGCTAAGCATCAAGATGCCTCACCAATAATCTCTACACGAGCATGATCCATCAATAAAATGATGGAAACGATTATTGTCCCTAACAATAATTTCTCTGCATGTTATCTTTGAGATGAGTTTGATGGCTGCATGACAATCACCACACACTCTGAGGTTTTTAACTATTCTTATCACAGAGTCATCTTTGGTGCTAATTAGGCCAAATGCAAGAGCTATCTTCTCACTATGACAACCTAGGAAATGCTCTTTCTCCTCCTCTTCGATGTCAAATAATACGTACTCTGTTTCAGGCACGTACCCGGCTGCTCTCACTTCTTTATCCAGCTCCATGAGTTTTGCGTATATGTTATCTGACATGGGATGGTACTTGTCTCCAACGAGGAACTCATGAACGACCCCATCTATCTCTATCCAACTATATCCACGCACTTTTTTAATCCCTCTTGTGTGCATGACTGCTCTGATGTTCTCTGATTCATCCCATTTCTGATTAGTTGAGTAGATGTTTGATAAAAGAACGTAGTTTCCTGAGTTCCATGGTTCTAATTCGATTAGTTGCTTCAATACATGTTCGGCTAGTTGAGTATCCTTGTGCAGACGGCATCCATTTAACAAAGCTCCCCAAACTATGGAATTAGCCTTCATTGGCATACTCAAGATCATTTGATGGGCTTCTTTTAATAAGCCCGCACGAGCAAGAAGATCAACCATGCTTCCACAATGCTCAATAGTCGGAGCTAAAGAGTGCAAGCTACTCATGCCATGAAAATAACGACGCCCATCATCAACAAGACCGGCATGAGTGCATCCACAAAGCAAACCAAGAAAGGTGTTTCCATCGGCCTTAAAGCCATGTTTATGAACTAAAGCGAAGCAACAAAATGCAGCATTCACATGGCCAGTCATAGACAATCCAGATATCACTGCATTATAAAGTACAAGATCTTTCGTTTTCATCTCTTTGAATACTTCCCAAGCTACTCCCATCTTCCCACATTTAGCATACATGTCAACCAAAGCAGTCCCCATAGCAGGGTTAAGCAGAAACTCGTCACTGTCCATCATGCTGTGAACCCGTTCTCCCACTTCCAAAGCTCCTAGCCGAGCACAAGCAGAAAGCACCCCAGTAATGACATAGTGATCTGGCCTCAGCTTTTCTCTCTCCATCATAGAAAAAGTTTCAAGAGCCTCTTTTGGAAGTCCGTTAGCTGCATAACCCTGGATCATAGTACCCCAAGTGACGATATCCCTCTCATGCATCTCATCGAAGATAGCACGAGCCTTCTCCATACTTCCACACTTAGCATACATATGAACCAATGAAGTATTCACAAACGCATTCCTACCCATTCCTATGTCCACAACATAATTATGGATCCATTGGCCAGCTCCCAAATCTCCTAGTTGACTACAGGCAGATAAAACCCGAACAAGCGTATAACTATCCGGCCTCACACCCGTTTCCAGTGACCTCCTAAACAAATCTACCGCCTCTCTGGATCTCCCAGCCCCAATATACCCACTCAATATTGCAGTCCAAGAAACCACATCCTTATCAGGAATATCATCAAACACCTTCCGGGCATCCTCCAAACTTTCCATTTTAGAATAAAACCCCACCAACCCTGTTTTCACGAAAGCATCACTATCAAAACCCACCTTAACAACCAAAGAATGAACCTTCAAACCCAGCTCAAAGTCCCTATTCCTTGAGCAAGATTTAAGCACAAACGGAAACGTAGAATTATCGGGCAAAAATCCCTCTTTGCGCATTGAGTGAAAGAACTCAATAGCTTGATTAAAGCAATCACTCGACACCAACCTACGAATCATAGTACCGTATAAGTGAAAGTTGGGGTGATGTGAGTTGCGAAACACAGCGACGGCGTAGTCGAGTTGGCCAAAATGGAAGGCGGATTTCAGAACCAGATTGAGAAAATATTGGTCTTGATGAAGATGGAATCGATACAAACGTGAGTGAATATGCTTGAGTTGGATGAAGGATTTCAAGCCTTGAAAAACGGCAGCGTTGATTTCTTGCAATGCCATGAATACGATGAAAACTGGTATCAAGATTCAACTGCATACTAATGTGAAAGAATGAATCAAAATGTTCCAAAATCTGGTGATAGATTGTTGAACTGGCCTTCGTCCTCTAATTATCGATTTATTTGCATCATTTCATCATCATGCATGATGCATGTGTACTTGTGGTTTGATAATCATCCTTTGTGTAAATGCTCCCTATTTCCAGTTTTATAGGATTTCTTCATTTTTTTTCAATTTAACCACCATAATGGTAGCTCAAATGCTATTTCATATATGAAGGTGTTGACTGTGATAATTTGAAGGGACAAACTATACAAACCCATTTAATCCTAAACACACCCCAATTAAATAAGTTAAAATTAAAATATTTACACAATTACCAATTTACCCTTACTAACCCTATTATTTAAAAAATTCATAACATAAATAATACCTTACTACACACACCTAAATCCTACAATAACTAAACACACCTCATTCCATAACATATGTATCTATCACCTTCAACTTCATCACACTCAAACTTAGAGCAAGTTTTAAATTTCTTCCAAAAAAATCAAGAAAAATTATACTTATACACTAGTTGAACACACTTTGAAAGAAGAACAAGGTCAAGATATGGACAATGTAAGTGTTTAAATGTGTTTCTACTGATCGTTTTTTTCGTAAACTTCGCCAAAAAAAAAAAAAGGGTTCGCGACTTTCGTTCGGCAAGAACAGGCCGAATGTTGTGAAGAGTGTTCGGCAATACGCCGAACATAGTTAAGAATGTTCGGCCGTCTGCCGAACATTATGTGGATCGTGCGGCCTGGCCGAACAAGTTGATAGACGTTCGGCTTTCTCTGGCCGAACGCAGTGCATTTTGTTCGATTTTTGGTTGCCGAACATTATCAGTTTTTTCATGTGAAATATAAATCGACGATCTTAATTGTTATCTTGCTGTGAATTTATTTACTTATGCATATCGTGATGTGAATATATATACTTATGCATGTTATATATTGATAGGAAAACAATTGTAGTGGAGCTCAACTTAACATCTATAATGAACCCGATGATGGCAATGATATGAATGCAATGTATGAGGCCATCGATTTCACGGATGAGTTTGTGACTAATCAAATTTTTGAAAGTCGAGAAGCAATGATTTGTTGGGCAACTCAACTTGGTATCCGTCTACACATGGTAATATTGGTTAGACGCTCTGATAGTGGATCGAGTGGTAAACGAGCAAGAGTGTTTTTGGGTTGTGAGCGTGGTGGCACATACCGTCCACCCAAAAAGAAACTTACCAATACACATGGGGAACAAAAGCCGGTAAATGAATGACACACTGACACCAAGAAATGTGACTGTCCTTTCATGTTGAAAGGAGTGCAGTTGAATGAGATGGGACATTGGTGCTTACAAGTAGTCTCTGGCATGCACAATCACCGGATGGGGTTAAATTTGGTTGGACACTCATTTGCGGGTCGACTATCGGCCTCAGAGGATCAAGTTGTGCATGACCTATCCTTAAACAATGTCAAACCCAAAGATATCTTGAGCACGTTGAAGCAATCCTTTCCGGCCAATGCGTCCACATTGAAGACAATTTACAATGCTCGTCAAAAGCATAGAATTGTCGAGCATGGAGGCCGTACACAAATGCAATATTTGATGGGTAAATTGAAGTCTGAGGACTATTACTACCTGACTAGGAGATGTGAGAGAACCGATAGGGTTACAGATCTATTTTATGCTCATCCGACCTCTGTTGACTTGTTGCGTGCCTTTCCCAATGTGATGTTAATGGATTGTACCTACAAGACTAAGACTAATATGTATAAGATGCCCCTCCTCGAAATTATAGGTGTCACCTCCACCAACATAACATTTTCTGTGGCGTGTGTGTATTTGGAAAAGGAGCGTGAGGACAGCTATAGATGGGCGTTAACGACATTGAAGGGTCTACTAATTGATGATTGTCTACCGAAGGTGATCGTAACTGATCGTGAGATCACACTCATGAATGTTCTTGCTGCTACCTTTCCTACCTCTACTCATTTGTTTTGTCGATGGCATATCAACAAGAATGTTTTGGCCAAATGTCGAGGATACCTTGGTAGAGTTGAAAGATGGGAGCATTTCAAGATGAGTTGGAATATGTTGACTTCTGCGGAGGATATTCCCAAATTCGAAGAGTTGCTTCGAAGGTTTCATATTGACTACACCGATGTTCCTCAAGCCGTAAATTATTGCATGAAAACTTGGATTGAGCCGTACAAAGAGCGATTCGTGCTATGTTGGACCAACAATATCATGCATTATCAAAACACTATGAGCAACAGGTACTTACGAAATTATTGCGTTAACGTTAAATTTACATCAAACATATTGTCTTTGGATGAGCAGAAGATTGAAATTGGCTCTTCTTATTTACTGTTAGGGCCGAGAGCGCACATGCAAAATTGAAGAGGCAATTGGGCACAAGCCAATCAAATTTTGAGACCACGTGGGAAAGAATACATCACTTGCATATCACGTCTCACATTGCCATCAAGGCCTCGTTCGAGCAAAGTCTTAATGTTGCGCCACACCGCTACTCTTCTCCAATTTTCAAGTGCATAAGAGGACTTGTGTCTCACAATGCTCTTGGACTAATTTTTGAAGAGATGAAAGGAATTGACAGTTGCAGTGTCGATCCATTGATGTGTGGTTGTGTGCTTCGGAAGACGTGTGGTTTGCCTTGTGCACACGAACTAGCAGAGTTGAAACGGGACCACCAAGTTATCCAACTTGAGATGATAGATCCTTACTGGAGGAAGTTGGATTGTGAACCCGTAATGGCAAATGCTTCTCCTCAAGTTGATGTGGGAAATCGTTTTGATGAAGTCCACTCCGGAATACGAGTCATGTTCGGAGAGACATCTGAGGCACATCAGTTGTTGTTGTTGAAGAGGTTTCTTGAGATTAAAGAGTCTTCAACTAGCTCGTTGTTGGAACCTGCTGAGATTACACGTCCTCGAGGTTGGCCAAGCAAAAGCAAGCGAGGCAAATCCACGTCTACCAAACGAAACCCATCTCATTTTGAGTATGTTGAATCATTCCGCGACAGTTGTTCACCATCTCCCATTCCTTTGGGACAACCAAGTTTGAAGGTTGGGTTAACGAAAAAGAAAGAGCCGGTTAGACATGTATCAGTGCGCAGTACCGGCAATGACGTTTACATTGCTCAACTTCCCCGACCAATTAAACCCCACGTGGTCAGTATCAAAAACCCCTTGGAAGATGGTCATTGTGGTTTTAGATGCATCGCTGATGCTATTGGATTGGGGGAGAACTCATGGCCCCAGGTACGTAGTGATCTTATCGAGGAGATGACAAACTTTGAACATCTTTATGCTACGATTAATGGGCTGCAAGACCGGACACAAAAGATACTTCAAAACTTGGCTTGCTTTGATTCAAGTACTTACAATGTCAATCACTGGTGGGTGTTTCCGGAGATGACATATTTGGCGGCAAATGCTTACAACATTGTCATCGTTCACACCTCTCCACAACTCTCTGTCACTGTTTTGCCTATGAGGACACAAGTCCCTACAAAACCACGTCTTGTTTGCATGGCCCTTGTTGGGAACAACCATTACATTGTGGTACGTGTCATATTGCCTGTTTTATTTAGTCTTCTTCCCCCCTTCCACTCTATTTTCAACGAATGTTATTTTGTAGGTAAATTTGACGGAACACGCACCCTTACCCCCAATCATAGAAGGGTGGTTCAGGCCAACGGTTCCCATGTGCGGCGGGTTGGGCGGATATTTACAGGCAACGTGTCGTTCAGTACGCAGAGGAACAACGAAGTGGTAGCTCGTCAGTAGGATTTGACACTTTGTATATAGATTAACATGTAGAAGGCACGGTTGTACAGTTATGTACGTGTGGTATATTTTGGACATTGTAGGCTACTTTAAGTGCTTTAGAACACTTGTATTTTTGGAGCAATGCATGTATATTGGTTTGTAAATCCATCATATTTGTGTATTCGAACATTGGCGACCGTTTGTACATCGAAAATTTCCCTGTGCGGCACATCTCCACCGAACACGGATGAAAACGTTCGGCTAGCGCCGAACAAGTTGAAGCTAGTTCGGCGCACTGCCGGACAAGTTGAATCCAGTTCGGCGAACGGCCGAACACTTTCATGTATGTTCGGCGGATATGTACCGAACATCGACAATTTGTGCACAGATTTGGTCGAATTCTTCCGAAACTATGACACTCGCAACGAAATAGTATATGGAATAACAATCAATAAGTACTCCAACGCAAAATATGTACGAGCAATCAAATGTACGTTTTCAAAAAATACCCGAAAAATACCCAAAAGAAAAGGATATTCTTAATTGGATTTCAAATAAGGGTTATTCTTGCAATAAGTTCAAATAAACAACTTCAACAAAGCTACAAAATCGTTATCCCAAAAGTCTATCTATCATCTACGACCTCTACGAGTCCGGCATGTCCCTCGTCTAGAGCTCTCCGGTTGATCCTCGAAATTTAACGAATGCCAAGCTACCACCATGGCTGGCATGACAGTTGAAAGGTCCATCCCATCGGCATTTTGAAGTCATTGTTGGTAGACGGGATCCAGATGTCTGCGGGCATCATCGATCATTGCCCAGGGATCGGGCCCTCTCGAACGGGTACTTTGAACGTGCTCCGGTGGCATGTTCAACAGGTTCTGAATCACTGGGTGCGACACCGTGTTCCACCAATCCATATACTCATCCACGCATTCCCATGGTGGATTCGCATCTCAACCACGGTCCTCGATTGAGAGCACATGGTTCCTCCAAACCTGAAAGTACGCTCCAAGAGCATCCCAAGTGACCTTGTACTTCAAAGCGTTGTTACCACGTCGGACTACACTCGGAACAAGTGGTTCAACTGGTATCCGTTGAACGTAGCCGAATTGACGAAGCACTCGGTCCGGATGGTAAGGCTCAACGCAGTCGAAAGCCCGTATACACCCCTGGAAGAAAGTCATTTCTTTTCGAGGGAAGTGTTCTCTCACATCGTTGTAAGGGTTCCAATCGACCTACATTGTTCAAAATATGAAATGACACCAAGTTATCAATATATGGACCGTACATTGTTGATATGAAATGCATAAGGATAAATATACACTTACACTTTGGGGAGTCATGTTGTCTAACACTTCACGTATAGCAAAGACACGCTCTTGATTACCTCCAGCATGAGCTCTCTGGATCTACCTTCATGCTATTGGCTCCTCGATCCGGTAATAGTGCATTCTGGGTCAGCCTAAACACTGGGAAATGTGCATATATCCAAGCCTTGTGCACACGTATAATGGTTTAGCATTAGTATAAAAAGATAGCAAATACGTAGTACCTCAAGTAAAGTCAGATATCCACACATCTGCTTCACACCACTCCTCGAAGCCAGGCCCAACTGTCGATACAAAAAGGCCAAGGCCGCTGCACCCCAGGCATACTCATGTATACGATCAAAATCATCCAAGAGTCTTAAGATCTTCGTATCTGCTCTAGAACCACTCTTATCTGAAAAGATCGTGCAACCCAAAGTGAACCAGATGTATGCACGAGCAGCAGCCGTCCTCACGTCTTCATCCGGTGAGCTCGTATCTGCTTCAAAGCGAGAACGAAGCCACTCCAAGCGAACCAAGCTACCCCTGTGACCTTGTAGGGCTTCAAAGCTCTCATCAGTGCCCGTCCCCAACAACCTCTGCATGAGAAGAATAGGAATCTCTGGACGGTTTCTTCATTGGGGCACCATAACTGGTCTTCCCGTGACCGACAGCATCGTAAGTCTATGTACGTCATCCAACGTAATAGTCATCTCGCCGAATGACATGTGGAACGTGTTAGTCTCTGGTTGCCAACGTTCCACGAAAGCACATAGCAGATTCTTGTTCGGCGTCTTATACGAAATCCATCCGAGGTCTGGGATTTCTGTTCGCTCTATCATATCTTTGAAGTTATCCACCATGTTGCCAAACTTCCACGTCTCCATCTTAGTAGTGTGACAGTGAAATTTCAAGACGTCTTTCTCCACCCCATTCCAGATATCATATGCAACATGTGTCTTGAAACTTGGAATCAAACGATGGTCAATAGGACCACCTGGACAAGGACCAGTCAATAGCTCCTCGTTGGGCTCGTCATCATCCTCCAATCCCCCTTCATCATTAACATTTTCATCCTCCATTGGCTGGGGAACATCACGAAAAGCACTTGCTTCCTCCACATTGTACTCAATCAGAGGAAGAGCTGAAGAAGACGGGACTGGTTCTTCGACTATGTCTTCTTGTGCTACACGTCTTCTTCTATTAGACGCAGTAGACCGTTTCCTTCGATACACTACTAGAAAAGAAACACGTAACAATAAATCCACAAGCTACGCCAATTTAAATAACACAAGTTATCAAAGTTTGATAAAAAAAATTGACACCTCAAAGCGTTCGGTGGTAGGCCGAACAGCTTTGAAGGTGTTCGGTAGGTGGTCGAACAACAACATATGGGTTCGGCAGGCGGCCGAACATTTGCATACCCATTCGGCCTGCTGCTGAACATTACATAAGTTGTTCGGCGTGCGGCCGCACACGCTGTGTTCTGTTCAGCTGGTGGCCAAACACACCATGAAATGTTCGGCCAACCAAGGCCGAACATACCCATAATTTCTAACATACGGGATTCAATATTTCAAGTCCAAATTCAACTCAAATTTCATCAAATCGAACACATAAACTATCTAAACCCTAAACCCATAACCCAAATATGATTTCTACACAAATTTCATACAATTTCTCCCACATTAAACATAGTATATGACAAATTTGTTCAAAAATTTAAAAAACACATACTTGGTGAATTTTGTTGTTCATTGGGATCCATGGTAAGAAGTACACTTGGATTGATCGAACTCCTTCACACCCGTTCGATTACACGCCGTACGCACTATCAAATGTTCGGTAGCCTTTGAGTCCAAATTGGATCTTCCTCTTCTTCAAATTTTTCGAACTCGTTTCCAAAGTGTGGAGCAAGAGAGAAGATGGGGTGTGTGAGGGATTTGGGTGGTGTGGGGTGTATAAAGTATTTGATTATTTAGTTTTTATTTTATTTCATAAAGGGTGTAATTGTAATGTTGTGGGGTGTGTTTAGAAATTGTGGAAATGTTTTGATTTAATTGTGGGTGTGTTTAGTAATTGGGGTGTGTTTAGGATTGAATGGGGTGTGTATAGTTTGTCCCTATATATATACACGAGAATGTATTAGTAATTTCCTTTTAGAATTGTTTTCTAAATATAAAGTTATAAACCCACGTAGAACACGAGATTAGGGATGACAATGGGGCGGGCTGGGGTCGGGGGAGCAATTCCCATCCCCGTCCCTGCCAACTTAGCAGGGAATTTTTTTTTCGGCGGGGAAAATTTCCTCCTCGTCCCCGTCCCGTGGGGATTCTCCATCCACAAAATGTTTTTTTATTTAATTTATATATATATATATATATATATTTTTAATATATAAAAATAATCCACAAATTACATATAACTAAAATGTCAACAAAATTACCAAAAAAATTTTCAATTTGTATAAAAGATAGTATATTATTTAATTATACTATCTTAAAAGTATAATAATAAATTATATTATTACATTTTCATTAATTTTTTCAATACTTCAAAGCATTTAGAAGAGGATGAGAAACGAGGGCTTTGTATTATTATTAATGTGTATATAAAAATATATTATTTATTTTATAATAATTTAATTAAAATATATTAAAATATAATATAAATTGGTGGGGCCCGTGGGGCGGGGAGTATGATCCCCGTCCTCGTCCCGCCCCGCTAGTCGGGGAGAAAATTGCCCCCGTCTCCACCCGCGGGGTATATTTTGGGGAATCCTCACCCCGTTCCAGGGAACGGGTATTCCCCGCCCCACTGCCATCCCTACACGAGATTCATAAAAAAATTGAAGTAAATATTGTAAACCAAGTTAATAAATAGTAAGAATAATAGTTAATAAACAATAGTACAATCTCATTTACTATTTAAATATAATATGATTTGATATATTAATAAGGTTCGAAACTGTATATTTCATGAAATTTGCCAAAGAATAAATTTATAAATTGGATATAAATAAATAAATTATATATAAAATAGAAAAAATTATTTTATTAATAAAAATAATAATTAGGAAAACATTTTCAAGAAGAATAAATACTTTATCCAATGGAGTTGATGCTCAATTTTCATGAATAAATGTATTGTATTATATTAATGTGTGTATCTATAAATTAATTTCCAATTATACTAATATTATTCCAATTATTAATATTACTAAAATGTAATAAACTAGTATGTATCTCGTGTATTACATGGTATGTTTTTAAAATTAGTATTATTAAAAAATTAACATAAAATTGTAACACATATTGAGTAAGAAATAACAATTTATCGAGAACACGTGCTAGATCAAAAATATTACTTAACGAAAACTTTTTTTCATATTCACATGTCTTAAGAAATATTTGTATTGTCAACAGTAGGTAATACATATACTTTAGCCATATTTTAAAATTACGCAAATGTTGTTGTGCACAAGGTCCACAGATCCGAATTGGTGCAACAGGGGCGAACCGACCCAAATCCGTGCACCTGGGTTTTTTTCTTTCGCTTCAGGCTATTACATTTATGTTGTAAGGATGTGACATTTATGTTATATAAGTGTGACCTTTATATATAAATGTTATGACATTTATGTTCAATAACTTACGAAAAAATGAAGATTTTCAGGTTTTTTAGCTTCAGATTGAGACTTTTATGTTGCATTGTTGTGACCTTTATGTACAATTCTTGTGACCTTTATGTACAAATATGACCTTTATGATCCATAACTTTGAAAAAAAAATGGAAATTTTCAGAACTTAGCGCATTTTTAGGATGAACATAGGTGCAACTAATATTACATAAAGGTAAATATGTACAAATTTTGCTAAAATTCTTCCTTTTTTTCTAAGTTAGAGTATATAAATGTCATTACATTTATACATAAATGTCACACGCATATAACATAAAGGTATAAAACAGTTTGAAGCGAAAAAATAAAATTCAAAAAAAAAAGTGTGCGGATCTGGGTTGACCCGGACCCGACCCGAATTATATGTGCACCAGTTGCACAGGAGACTAACTCTTCAAATTAACATTAAAATAAAATTAAAATACATAAAATACATTATATTTAGTACTTATTTTATTAATTTGTATTAACATAAATTAACATCTAATTTTCTATCAATATTTAATTTAATGTATATTATTATATTTGTATTAACATATATTCATTGAAATTTTAATATTAACATATATTAATTAGTAATCAATAAATTTATTCATGAATTTACTGATTTTTGTTGTTCTTAAAATTATATTTATATACTCACATGACCTAAAAAGTATATGGGCATAATATTCTTATTCATGATATGCTGGATTTAACTTTTTTTTCAATTTATAATGATTATATCTATTAGCAATTAGTTTATACATATTAAAATACATTGCCTCATTAAAATAACAATTAATTTCTATATTAAAATATCTTGACTAAAATTTCATAAGTTACAAGTTGTTATTAATAATCATTAAAATTTCATAGGTTTCTAATTGTTATCAATTATCATTAAATGAATAAATTGAATTGAATTGAATTATAAACTAAATCTATATATATATATATATATATATATAAATTAAAAAAATTGAGTGAAAATTTGGAATAATCATAGAGTAACATGTGTTCTCTAGTATATTCTTTTAGTATATATAGAAGATTAGACTGAGTGTTTCGGAAAGATAAGTTTTTGTTTTTAATTAAGAGTTCAATTAGTAGAATTATTAAAAATAATAAATAAATCAATTAGAGGCAAGTGTATTAGGATTAAATTAAATTTAGGTGGAAGATTTAAACATTAGTTGACATGTGTGAAAGTTAGGTTTCTTTTTACTATATATATATATATATATATATATATATAAAGAAACGCAGATTCTCCTGTGCATCAGATGCACAGATTTAAATCCGTGCAACTTGGGCGCCCATTTTAGGTTTTTTTTTTCTTCACTTCAGATTGTTACATTTATATTATATGGGTGCGACATTTATGTTATATAAGTGTGACCATTATGTATAAATTCGATGACCTTTATGTTCAGTAACTTAGAAAAAAATGAAGATTTTCAGGTTTTATTGCTTCAGGTTGAGACCCTTATGTTGTATTGATATGTCATTTATGTTGTATTGATGTGACCTTTATGTTCCATAACTTGAAAAAAAATGAAGAATTTTAGAAAATTTTCAGCGCATTTTTTGGATGAACATACATTTATATAATGTTACGCATACCTTTATGTGATATTAGTTGCACCTTTATTTATTACATTAGGTTATACCTTTATGTAAATGGTGTAATACATTTATGTGTTACAAATGTTACCTTTATGTTATACGATCAGTACCATTAAGTTATATAATTCATATTTTTCCACAATATTTTGTAGATGATTATTATGTTTAATCTTGTTATCTGAAACTTCAATTGTTAATGGTAGATTTCATAAATGTTTCGAAAGGAACGAATGAATGAAGAAAAAGAAACGAGTGCAAGATGGACAAAAGATGTTCCGACGAGATGAAGATGCATATTAAGAGAAGAAAGACGCAGATGATGGAGAAGAAGATGTTGCAACAAGATGAAGATGAAGATGAAGATGAAGAGAAGAAAGAAACAAATGATGGAAGGTGATGTTGCAGAAAAAGATGAAGAGAAGAAAGAAGAAGGAGAAAAAAGATGAAGGAGAAAAGCGGCGCTACCTAAGTCATGTGATTAAAAAATGGGTTAATGCCAGAAAAATCACAATCTTTATCCAAATTGTCATATTAACCAAACTTTTCACTATTGGTCAAAATAACATAATCTTATGGCAAAAACTTGTGTGCACCGGGGGCATGGATCTTAGATCTGTGCCCCCGACCTGACCCAGCGTGTGGGCTGCCTCCACGCGCCCCCACGCGCCCCCACGCGCGCCCCTAATTAAGCTGGTGTGTGTCCACACACACCTGATTACCTAGTTGATGATTCAGTGATGGGTATTACATGTATACCCTATAGGTATTACACATATACCCTATAGGTATTACACTTATATTTCTTGAGATTTAATGATAGGTATTATGTGTTTACTCTATAGGTATTACATGTATACTCTATAGGTATTACAAACTTACTCAATTAAGGTATTGATTTTTTGTTCTATTTTTTGTTCTATAGGTATTACATGTATACTCTTAAGGTATTACATGTATACTCTTAAGGTATCATGTGTTCATTCAATAAAGATATGAATTATTTGTTTTTACTTTTGTGTAGGTATCACATGTTTACTCTATAGGTATCACATGTATACTCTATGGGTATTACAAACTAATTCAATTAAGGTATGAATTATTTGTTCGAATTTTTTTTCTATAGGTATCACATGTGTACTCTATAGGTATTACATATTTACTCTATAGGTATTATATTACTGTATGGTGAGTTTAATACTTCTAAACAATAAAACAACGATTTTATCATATTCTTCCTCTCTTTTTTTCTGCAAATTGCAGAATTCATATGAATTATTATCACATAAATATTGTGCAAAGAAACCCTAGAGCAAACTCATACAATTATCCTTTGCAAAATCAGAGGAGGAGGAGAGAAAGAAGAGGAAGAAGAAGAAGAAGAAGAGGAGGAAGAGAAGAGAAAGAAGAGAAAGAAGAGGAGAAAAAGAAGAAGAAGAGAGAAAAAGAAGAAGAAAGAAAAGAAGAAGAGAAGAAGAAGAGAAGAGGAAAAAAAGAAAAAGAGAGAAAAGAGAAAGAAGGAAGAAGAAGAAAAAGAAGAAGAAGAAAAAGAGAGAAAAAAAAAAAGAGAAGAGAAAGAGGAAAGAGAGGGAGGAAGGAGAGGAAGAGAGAGAAGAAGAAGCGCGAGAGTAAGAAGAAAAGAAGAAGAAGAAGATCAAAGAAGAAGAAAAAGAAGAAGAAGAGGAGGAGGAGGAGGAGGAAGAAGAAGAAGATCGAAGAAGAAGAAGAGGAGGAGGAGGAGGAGGAAGAAGAAGAAGAAGAAGAAGATCGAAGGAGGAGGAGGTGGAGGAGAAGAAGAAGAAGAAGAAGAGAAAAAAAAAAGAAAAAATATATATATATAATTCGGGTCGGGTTGGGGGTACGGGTCTAGGATCCGTACCCCGGGGGCACCCAAGTCCTACTCTAACCTTATATATTTAGTATGTTTTTGACTAAAGTAATAAAGAAAAAAAATCATTATCTATCGATATACAACTTTTCACCCAAGTTTTTCCCTCCCTTGCACAACCTCCAAATTTATTAATAAAAAATACAACTTTTCAGAATCTGATTTTGGTCGAAAAACATACTGAATATATAAGGTTGTGTTATTTTGACCAATAGTGAAACGTTTGGTTAAAATGACAATCTAGATAAAGATTTTGATTTTTCTGGCAATTAACCCTTAAAAAATTAAAGCAAAAAATATATGTATATATACTATTGGATCAGAGTCAACTCAATTGCACAAATTTAAATCCATGCAACTAGTGTATGGGAGACCAACTCATTAAGAAATCATATATTTTTTCTAAATAAATCCTACTAATATTCAGATATTGAATTTTCTCAGTTGAAAGATTGTGTAAAATACACATATAATATAGATTATTATTGCAAAAATATTAGGCCACTTAATTTGAATTTTTAATGCAAATCTTTTATTTAAATATAATTTGTTTTCTATTTCGATTTCAATAAATAAATCAAGCCAAAATATCAACCATTGCAACACACACATTAATTTAGTGAGCTATAAATGAGTGATTTAAAAAAATATATATATTATCGAGATCTAATATAGTATATATGTGTGGAAAAACAAACATGAAAAAATGGTCAAGCTATATATATCCACTTCTCAACTAAGAAATTAAATGAATAAATTCCCAAGTTGTGGACAATAAAAAATTAATCATTCCATAATTCAACTCTGATCCTTCTTCCTAAAAGAAAAATCATTGAGACCAACATGAATTTCATGTTGATTTATATTTCCCAATGGAGTACAAGTGTCTTCAACATCATCCATTTCTATCTGAATAACCGAAGCTTCAGATAATCGATCTTTTCTATTAAAATCATCAACGTTGTGGTGGTTGGGGGAGGTCGACGTGGCCCCGCCGCCACCACCACCACCCCAGCTCCCGTTGGCCCTGGGAGACGCCTGATCCCCGCCTTCCTCACTATGCTTTTCGCGGCCACGTAGTAGATGGACCGGCGACATGCCAACATGCATCGGGGAGGCGGGACGACTGGAAAACGGGGTGGTGGTGGTCGACGGCTGGCCGTCTTTTAGGTGTTTCCGGGCCGTGTGGTGCCACACTCGCAAGGCTGATGCAACATGATCACTGAATATCACTGGTTTCATTTTTGAGCCCATTTGAGTTACTAAGGCATAGAGTGGAAGTGTGACATAGCTACATAGGACCTGTATTATGATACTGTTCAAAAAAAAAAAAAGAGTAATTAGCATTTATATATTTATTAGCATTTGATAAAGTGTTATTAAAAATTGTGATATAATTTAAAAAAAGGTCCTTAAAGATGGTGACACAAATAAAATAAAACGTTAGTAAAGTTAAGTGATACAATAATAGAAAATGTCAATAAAATCCACGAAGCTTTACCGACTCTAGCTATCTGAAAAGCTATTCGAATAGTTCGAGTTCGATTCTAATTTTGAGTTAAAATATTCGAGATTATTTTTAGCATTCTAAGTAGCAAGCAAGTTGGCTTAACCAAAAAGTTAAAAAGAAAATTGAAATTAATCTAACAATATATTATTCTCGAGTATTCTTAATATATAGGATTGTAAGTGAGTCGAGTGAATGCTCAAGCTCGATTTGTATTATTTATAAATAAATGTGTATATATCGAATGATTAAATAATTAAAAAAATGTAAAATATCCTAGCTAGGATTGAAGAGCTATTCGAATAGTTCGAGCTCTAGCTTTAATTTTAAGTCAATTTCGAGATATTTTTTAGGTCGACTCGATTCGATTCGATTACAGTCCAACTCGAAAAATTCGAATTGCAACGAGAATATATACAAACGAAGCTTACCCCATGGCGATACGGATGATCATATCAGGAAGATTCTCATGGTAGCAAGAAGGATAACGATATTCATACTGAAAAAACAAAACATAAGACAAAATATTTGTCATTTAAACATGTTGGAAATAGACAGAACTAACAAAGATTTTATTACACATTTTGTGCAGACAACTTACAAAGCTCCATGCAAAGAAGGCCAGTTGAAATGCATTCTACAAGAAAACAGAACACAATAAATTAGCACATTAAATCATAAAATAATTTCTTGAATCATTAATTCAACAAATTTATATAATCATGAAGAATAAAAATCACCTGAAAAAGAACGAAATGAATCAAGAAAAGGATCAATTGAGGCCGCCTAAACCAGAACAGATCGTCGCTAGGTTGAACGACCGGTGTCCCTTTGATCACATCTCCTCTCTCAAGAATTCGTATTCCCATTTTTGTTATGATCACTTGTAACTTAGCTCCCACCAAGAGTATGATCTGAGATTCATGCACGGAAAAAATTAACGTTAAAACAACCGTTTTAGCCCAAAAAAACGTGTTTATATGATAGCGTTTTTTCACTCACGATTAAAGGGATAAACGGTATCCAATAGTACGAGTACCACCCTGATCATTGAAAAACATCAAAATCGGAATTAGCCTAAGTTCTTGAATTAATTCATGATGTTATTTTATGAAGAGAAATCGCGAAAAAAGACGAAAAAAACTCACCATTGGTGTTGGTAAGGAGTAATAGAACAGCACATAGCCATATCACAGGGCTGCAAATTAAAAATATTGATCAGTTCTAAGATTTATCTTTGGTTAATCAATAATAATGTAATAAGGAATTAGAAGAGATTGATTATAACCTTATTCCAACGATGACTTTGAAATCATCCTCAAGTGATCGGTTTATATATTTCTGGAAATTGAACGATTCCTGGATTTGTGGCGTTAAGTGTTCCTGAAACGACATAAAGCGATCTCATAAGAATTATACTTATTTTTCACGACTAAAAATCGAAAAAAGTTTTGATGTAATAACTTACTGTTATGAAGCCATGCCTAAGTGTCAAATAATCCACTTTCTGCACTGATGTGAAGAATTGCCTGAAGAAACATACCTAAAACAAATGAAACATATATTAGTTATAAGAAAATATTGAAACCTATATAAAATATTTAAAATTGATTTTTTCAAATTAAAAAGGGATCAAAATATTTATTACAATCCATAGAAGAATTGGTGAACGGCTCCAAAAATGCAAATGTCTACGTCCAAATGATGTGTCCCTCGCAAATCTGAATCTCTCTGGGTCTGCAAAAAGATTATTAATAAATAAATATTTATATTTTCAAAATAATATTATTTTAATGAATAATAAATACCAAGTTGGTCCAATTATTGGACTTTCGGATAAAATCTTTCAACGGTCAAATAAAACAACATGACATCAAATTGTCACCAATTACAGATACGTGGACTAATTAATTAAAATTTAGTTAAAGATTTGAACTCTTATAACTAGTAAAACCCTATATTTTAAATTTAGATTTGAATTATTACCAGAAAAAGATACTCATTTTTTTCTTTAAAGAAGTAATATCACAATTAAAATAATCATATCAACAAATTTTGAAAAATTGTTTAGTATATTAAGAAATATTGAGATTGATAATAATTACCATTGTAGTATTGGTATTGAAGTGTTTTTGTTTCACCCTCCCAACTCCTCCATTTCCTCATCTGCATCAATAAATACCAACTAAATATTAATAAATATTAGATATCATTTATGTATTAGTATAAATAATTATAAATATATATTACTCGTAGATATTATTAGTTAATGAGAAAATTGCAGATTTAGGACAGTAACTTTGGTCATTCATCATTTAGGGACATAATCTTTTCGGGCTTTGAAATTGAGACTGTATTTTTACAAAATTGACGAATTTCGGACAAATCAGTCCGAATCAATGAATTTGGTCTAATTTCGGGCTAACTGGGTAATACACATGATTTTCTCGTGCCAATTATCTTGAAATTCATCAATTCGAGTTGATTTCATGTCATAAATTCATCAATTCTGAAAGATACGGTCTCAATTTCAAAGCCCGAAAAAATAATGTTCCCGAATAATGAAAGAGCTAAAGTTACTGTAATAAATTTACAATTTCCCCTAAATAATTACCTTAAGTTTTCCCAAGGCATAAGTGACAACACAATAGAGGACGTGACCAACTGCTAATACAAAGATGAAGATATGGAGCTGGTGAATCCCATAAGCTGAAATCACTTGTACTTTGCCCTGCAAATGTTGTACACACAAACTAATTTAAACATGAAAATAAACAATAAAAATGTCCATTCATTAATAACTAAAAAAGTGAATTAATCACCTTTTTAAGACATGGATCATCATATGTTTCATCCTTTTTGCTGTTCTTACAAGGATGCCAAGAATGTGCCACACTTCTTGGAACACAAATGTTTGAAAGAGCAGTTTGTGATACTGTTAGCAGCAATGATATGAACCCTAGAAGCATAAGCTCTTTTTTCCAAACAAAAAACAAACAATTAATTACTATGATTGTATTATTATAAAACAATAATTTCAATAATCCACTTAATTAGTATACGTAGCTACACAAGCATATATATATATATATATATATATATATGATTTATTCACTTACCTAATTTAATCTTCTCTAGAGCTTCATATAGATGTAACTTTTTCTTTTTCTTTAACCACTGTTATTAAAAAAAAAAAAAAGGCAATGTAAGTATACAATAATTATAAGGTTTTTACGTGTGTGTATACGATATGCATACCGATCCAGTGTGATGAATGATTTGTTCGATGACAAGTGATATAGCAACCAAGACGAAGCAAACAACCGCCACGGCCCACGTGGAGGTCGCCTCCAGCTCCCGCTCTTTTCCCGCCATTTTTTCCGATGAGGAAAGATTGTCGACGGCTACCTGATGATTTATTAACACAACCTTTTGTGTTAAAAAATTGCACTTTTTTAAAACGATTTGAGACTCTATGAAGTATGTTATCTAGCTAAGGAATGTTTAGAATAAAATGGTTTATATAGATCTATATATAGAAATAGAAAGAATTGGATGTCTGAATTTTCAGCCATACGTGTCTAGAGAGAAAGAGAGAAGTCTTTGATGATGATTGAGAAAAGATTTTTTTTTCAAATTTTATTTCAGTTTAAAGTTGACTTGGCTAATTTCTTAATATATAGGTTCATGCTTCATAAACGTGTTATTTTAAGTTGCTTAACTTAAGTTATTGATTTATGTAATTTAGTTTTTGACTCACATATATTATTAGTTAATTATTTGATAATATATATATATATATATAACAACTTGAAAATAAATATGTGCACTTCGATAACGATCGATAATGATATATATCCATTCATTCATCTAACTAATTAATACTACCAATTAGATGGCTCAACATATGTTATGTTGTTAACAATTTATTGGGCGTTTTGTGATAAACACGTTGAATTAATTAAGAAATCATATAAATACACATAAATAAGTTTATGAGCTTTCTATTAAATTTACTTGTAAAATATTTGGGAGTATGTATAATATATGTATGATGTTACAAGAAAATTAAAGGAAATCGCTTTTTATTTTTTTAATGAAAAAAATTCTCTTACCAACAACTATAACACTTTGTAAGCAAGTATAGTATACACACGCACATTTATTCACACGAAAGAAAAATAAAGTTGACGAAAATTGTATTACTCTTTGGGTACTCCAATTAAGAAAGGATTGAAAGGGTCCAAAAGAACTAATCAACGTGCGATGTGACATGCATGTTTCTTGGACCGTTTGTACTCTGCGCTTTACATGTGATACATCCTCAGCCTTTAACTATTGTGGGCGCTTAAAAGCCTATTAATTTCAATTTTAGGTCTACTCTTTTGAGACAAATCTCATTATAACAATTACTTGGATATAGAGTATTTTAAATTTCTAGATTTTACTTTCCAATATGTTTTCGTTTATCATGACTAATTTATCCAAAAACTTTTCAACGGTATTATATATGAACTTATTCCAAACTTGAGCCACACAATATCAATCGTTATCTTGAAAATTCTAAAAACGTGATCATTTAAATTAGTTAAAGAATTTCTAGCCATAAATTATGTGATCATTTCTGCAACACTCGTTATATATCTTCTTCAAATTAAAAAACGTATATAAAATTCGTCTTATAAATATAATTTTACTAAACAGGATTAATTATCCAGTCGATTGTGCGTGGCATGTGTGAATAATGAAAAGTCATATAATTGATACATAATTTGCATATTATTGATACAATATTAAATATATGACGATGAATATTGTCACGATTACTTATGGATGACGACATTGATTTTCGTGCCCAATGACAAGTAATCATAATACTACTATTCAATTATTAATTCGAACAAGTAATCATAATACTACTATTCAATTATTAATCGAACAAGTAATCATAATACTACTATTCAATTATTAATTCTCATGAGGGAAAATAAGTACTAACGAACTTGGAATTTTTAATATGTGGATTATTATTCTCATCATAATAGAGTCCAAGTCAAGTCAAGAAAACTAAATTATTTTTCAATCAAACTATTAAAAATATATTTCCAAGAAAGCTCATATATAATAATATATATTATAATATAGTTGAGTGTTTCTCCATAAATAGTGGCCAAAAATTAAAGGTCGATATTGACTGATGGTGGAGAACCAATTTTCCCAAATTTGACTGTTAAACTTGAAAATTCAAATTGAAATTGGATATATATGTGGTATTAAGCTCTTTGATTTTTGGCAAATGTTGTTGTGCACCAGGTGCACGGATCTAGATTGGTGCAACTGGGGCCACCCGACCCGGATCCGCTCACCTGAGTTTTCCTTTTTTTTTTCCACTTCAGGCTGTTACCCTTATGTTGTTAGGATGTGATCTTTACGTTATATAAGTGTGACCACTATATATAAATGTTATGACCTTTATGTTCATTAACTTAGGAAAAAATAGAGATTTTCAGTTTTTTTGGCTTCAGATTGAGACCTTTATATTGTATTGTTGTGGCATTTATGTACAATTCTTGTGACCTTTATGTACAAATATTATGACCTTTATGATCCATAACTTTGAAAAAAATGAAAAATTTCAAAATTCAGCTCATTTTTAGGATGAATATAGGTGCAACTAATATTACATAAAGGTAAATATGTACAAATTTTGCTATTTTTTTTCTAAATTAGAGTATATAAAGGTCATTACATTTTTACATAAAAGTCACACTTATATAACATAAAGGTCACACACATATAACATAAAGGTAACAACCTGAAGTGAAAAAAAAATTAAAAAAAAAAAAGAGTGCGCAGATCCGGATCGACCCGAACCCGACCCGAATTGTATGTGCACCAATTGCACATGAGACTAACTCCTGAATTTTAGGATATATAGGAAAAATTATTAACGAATTAGTCAATCTAGTCATGAAAGATGTCTGAAAAACGTAACTAGACTTTGACTAACATGGCTATGAACCTTTTTTCTTCTTTTTTTTTAACATTACATAGAAAATGAGATTATTAATAAAATTGGTCTCATATTGCCATATTTAATCTCATTCAAGTTAATTTTCTCAATTATATATAACTTTTGGAATATTGCAAGTTTAGCCACATGATGTTCGAATAAGGTTGAAATTATCAGGACATGAAAGTTAATTCATTGAATGGAATATTGAACCTTAACCAAATTATTAATCATAGAATTAATATGAGTATACAAAAATAATACCATCATTATAATGTATTCACATGTCCAATTGATCATTTTGACTCTAATGTATACTCAAAATGTCATGATAATATTAATACATTCACATATATAAACATGTCAAATTAATCATTTAATTGACTCTAATGTATAATCAAAATGTCAAAATCAATAATTAACGTGCTGATTTCCTAGCCACAAATCGATCAATAATAGATTCTAATCTATTATTACACTTATTTCATCACCTTTCTCAAATTTGAACTAACTTAAGGTTTCAATGTCTATTTATAGTTAAAGTAGGTTAGGTATAAATAAAATAAAACCTTGTTTCCATGTATTATTAATAATTTGTACAAAAAAGCTAAAGGCACTATATATATAGCATAGTAGGAAAAGAGAATATTTTTGCATCTTTTAATACATAGAGTACTTAATTTGAAAACTTGAATAAAATAAAATAAAATTCATACATCTTTTGCTAATAAAGCTGGTGCCTCCTGTCATCCAACCATCTCCACCTATATAAATTTAAAGAAAAAAATAACACTCAAAACCAATCTCTATTATTTTCTTTTTTCAACTTATGAAACACTCATTAAATTCAGACATCTTGTAAAATCATCTCATAAATTCATACTCGTTGGAAGATTCAAGAAAATATCTTAATTTTCGTTCAGTAATATTTTGGTTTTACCAAATGTTTTACCACAAATTTTATGTATCTTAATTCTTATCCATTTTTGTTTTGTATGTTTGTCATGTGGATGACGGAACTGAAAAATTCGCATCATCAATTCCGACGTTCACGTAGACAAAAATCGAAATACCAAGTAAAATAATAAGATGGAAGAAGGGAATAAAATATTATATATAATTGAAGAAGCCAAGTTAAAATACTTAAATCAATGACAAAAAAATAAAACCTAAACTACAGCCAAAAACTTGATAATTTCCCTTGAAAACTTTTTAATATCAAATTTCACAAGAGAGAGAGAGGGGTATATTAGTAAATTTACCAGTGGAAATCCCATCTGGGGCGGGCTTTGGACATGCGATTATGGCCGTATGCGTAATCGGTTTGGGCCCGGCGGGCGTTCTGGAAGGCGCAGCATCCAATGGAGTATATTCCGATGAGCACCACCACCATGACGATGTTCAGCACCGACAGTTTGTGCCAGTCACGGCGGACGTCCTCCAGCACCCCCGCCTTGCACGAGTCGCACTCGTAGCACAGCACCGTCACCGCATTGTTCCACCGGTAGCAGTCCGGGTCCTGCGCCACCGCCGTCGGCCCGTAGTTGCAAGATGTCGGCGGCTTGCAACACCCCGACTACACCACCAATTTCATTTTATGAGAGAGAGAGAGGAGAGAGAGAGAGAGGGAGAGAGAGAGAGAGAGAGAGACGATTTTAACTAATTAGAATGCTTTTTTTTTTTCTAGGTTATGAACTTTAATCTTGTTTCTGATTATTGTTCAATTGCATGGATAATGATATTATTATATCAACACTTGCTATTCTTAGTTGGAATTAATTTTTTTCTCACCAGTTATAATTATACCAACACTTTAATATTTTATTTTCATCATGTACTTGTATAGATAGAAAAATAGTGTTATATGATATTCTACGCATACATTATAATTATTATAGAAAAAAAGACGAGACAAATTGAAATACGAAATTTATAATAAGATTTTAAATTCACTCAAATTAAAGTAGATTTTGTTTAAAAATTAATTCAAAATGAAATAAAGCGATGGAAATTCAAATCTGCATTTTCCACCACCAACAACGATGAATTTGTGGACAATTGGATTATTCTTTATCATAACACCTAAGCTTTTCTTGAATTTTAACTTCTTAAAGTACTCTAACGAACTCTAAAGTGTACTAAAACAGACAAAAACGACATCAGAAAAATGAAATGAAGATCCGAACTGGTCGTATTCATCAACCAAAGAAAGTTCATCACAACACCATCCAAATTAATCAAAATTCAAGAACTGAACCAAATCAACACAAACTCATGATGAACAAATTAGCAAAAGCAAATTAGTACGTACCTGAATAGGAGTCATGTCCTTAGTCAAATAATCAAAAGGAGTCCACAAAACAATCTTTTCACAAGTCTTGGAGCCCAAAATGCAACTCCTAATAGTCATCCAATAACGAGTATCCAAAAGCCTTTTCTTGAGCCATGCTGAATAGTTCTCCAAATGATACTCCTTGTATAGCCTACCCTGCACCCCCACCCCCCCTCCTGGGCTGGTCACCACGAACCCGAATATGGTCAACCCCATCAGAGCCCCTATCAGCAACAGCATGATCACTAGGTACACCCACAGAGCCCATGCCACGTGGAAGCACGCGCCAATGAACCCCGCCAGAGATATGATCAGCACGACGAACCCCACCACCAGAAGCGGCGTCTGCAGGAAGCTCTCGCAGCTCGTGCTGCTCTTCGCCATCCATAGCCCGGCCCCGATTATCGGGATCGAGGCTAGGAGGGTGAAGAGGTTCAGGAACCCTATCACTGTGTTGCTGAATCTGTACATGGTGCTGGTTAGGGTTTTGTGTGTGTTTCTTGATGTCTAGTAGTGTGTGTTTTAGTACTTGGTGGTGGTTGTTTCAGTGATGATGATCGTGATCAGCTTTTATCTTCACACAATTCTTTAGTAGCTAAAGTGAGTTGCTTTAGTTCATTGGAATATGATATGCTTTTAAGGGAGTACTGATCAACATCCATTTGTTGATCTTATATATATAATTGACCAATTTGCACTTCTTAGGCACTAAGGAATCACTTTCCTTTTTCTTCCATGGAATTCTTGAAATTACCAAAGATGCTTTATGGAAAATGAGTGAACTTATATACCATGATCATCTACCTGATTAAGTAACCATGAGTACTATCTAGTTTGAATGTTATATAGTTTTTACGGCATCAAATAGATGGAAACTCCCTCGATCTGTTAGTAAATTCTTCAATCGAGTGAGATGGTAAATCGAGAAAAATGTTTAAGTGGTAGATATACGTGGAAAACCTATAATCATATATTCTATGTTTAATTTCATCACAAGAAAATAAAGTTTTTACTCTTTAGGTGTTTGAAACCCACACAAAGAAATGGGGTATTAAATAGTCACTCACATATATTACATATTTTATAATGAGTAGTATTATTATAGTTGTCATAATGCACGTCTTTCATCGATAAGAGAAAAATATGACTGTTCGATCTCTTTCTAGTGATCTTTTGCTTTATGAAATTAATTTTTTAATTATCATTCAACTACAATTTAAATTATCACACATATATTTTTATACGCCTCCATATTTTAATTAAATTAATGTTAAGTTACATGGATGTTTGTCAAAATATAATTTATAAATTGATTTTTGCAGCTAAAATTCCAGTATTAAGATAATATCTTTAAAACCTAGCTATATTCTTGATCTAAATATTCACATCAATCACAACACCAATTTGCAAAAAGAATTTTGAGGAAATCAAAAGAGAGATTATATCCTTGTTGCTAGCAGAATAAATTAAGGGTATCGAGTTCGCAGTTTAGAGGACCAAGGCAAGTAAAGAACAGAGGGTATTTTGGTAAATTCACCCTGATATGTGGAGCCCTGATTTGCTTCTTTACAAAGCATCATCCCGACACAAATTAGGTTTTTTATTTTCTTTAATAATCATGTGTCTTATCGGATCAATATAATTTAATCATAATTAGCATTTTGAGTGATCTATTTTTTATTAATCATAAAGTTCTGCAGGCCTTTTCTTCCTTTAGAATGACTTTAATTAGTTGCACTTACATATATATTTACAAAATTTAATTCTATACCTACCATTATTGCTTTTTGTTTCCTTAAATCTAGTTCCATCACCCCTTTTCGTTCTGAATTTGAAAAGATCAATCTCTTGGACTCGAACTTGAACTCAACGATATATATATATATATATATATATATATATAAGAATGTATAAAATAAGTGTAAAAATATCAAATTATTTCCAATCAGAATTTGTTTAAGTACTAGAAATTGTGAAGAATTAATTAACTCGATTCGATGATTCAAACGGAAAAAAAATGCTTGAAGTGTAGTATACTTTCTTGATCATGGGGTTTAAGCTTCTAGTTTATAAGCAAACCAGATAAAAGTAAAACCTCGTAAATCTTTATCAAATAAAGATAATACCTAGTAAATAAAAAGAATTCGCCATGCACTAATTAATATATAGCATTTAATATTAATTACTGAAAATTAAAAAAAAAATAAAAACCATAGTTCAACTAAATCAAATCTACTAACTAAACAATAGACTACTAAGTACTATTTACTCGTCTACTAATCAAATCTAAGTACTAAATATTTACTAATCTACTAAAAACATTCAAACCAAATGAAATCTACTAATTAAATAGACTATACTATTTACTAAAAATAGTTAAACCTAGCAAATTGCTTCGACCACCAATTTCTTCGCAATGCTCTCATCACAATTTGTGATGCCAAAAACATCTTCAGAAGCTTTGATCGAACACGTTTCTTTTCCCACACAAGCCTAAAAAGATAGATAATTTATTATTACTCGAAAAAACAAGTAAAAAAGCTGAAAATATGAAATGAAAAAAACAATAAAACTTACATTTTTTACGATCAAGAGTGTATCGTTTTTGGCTTCACAACTGCCGTTTTCAAAAGAGCCACAAACTCCTTTTACATCACCAAAACCGGCGAATTTGATATCGGAGATTTCCTTTCCTTCACAAGACAACTCCATGACTTTCGACTCGTATGCATTGCCACAGACGATGCCCGGTCTAACCGTTTGGAAATTCACGAAACTCGGATCGCCTCCAAACTCCTCGAAAACAACCAATTCGTTAATGTCCCTATCCATGAACGATCGTGGTACGTGATACCTAAAAACGAATGTGATCAATATTTTTGTAAATTTGACAAAAGAATCAAGAATTTGCTTATTAATCGATCAATGGGAACAAACCATCTTTGAGTGGGTTGACCGCAGTTTGAGCTACATTTGCTTGGTCCATACGTGCCACGATAATCACATGGCTCGTTGGAGCAACCTTTCTCCTCGGCCAAAAAACTTGGCCAATATCGACCTACACTGTTTCCATTGACCCAAGCTAGACCTTTACCCAACCCTAACAGGTCCACCACCACGGGATCCTCGCCTAGAGGGACCTTAAAACTTGTCTAATAAAACATCATCATATCCCAAATGTTATTAAACTTGATCACATATATATAACAAAAATATAATCGAATAAATTTGAAAATTTTATAATAAAATATACCTTGTACCAAGTCATCATCCTGTTGATGGGAAGATCATCTGTGCGCCATTGTGACACAACTTTGGTACTAATTAGTCCATTCAATCCAACTTCATAGGTCCATGTATGTTTCGACATGTCTTTTATGATGGTTTCGTCACCCTTCTTACCAATTATCTCAATCGGTCCACGTAATCCATTTTGTACCATATCAAAATAAGGACCATAATTCTACATCATTGAAAAATTTTACAAATTTTTTAAATATTTTTTGATATTTAGAAATATTGAATATCATGATATTATTGATAATAAATAAATCAAACCTGTAGGCCAACAGTAGCACTGAGCAATGTAATTTGATTTTTCCCACGTTTAAACTTAACCTTCTCCTCAAATACATAATGATCAACTCCATATGTAGCCCACTTCGAACCTATATAAAAGCCAATTATTATTTTTTTAATTACCACAATTAAATTACAATAAACAAATAAATATACAAATTAGTAATTCTTCACTTACCAATATGTTCCCCATTTACATAAGCATGTAATACGCCCCCCGTTCCATTAATTCTCAAACTCATTTCATCACTCCAAACATCATCCTCCTCAAGATCCAAACTATTTAAGAAAAAAAAAAAAACGAATTAAAATACACTAGAAAAAATTAAACAAAATATTTTCATTTAAATACTATAGTTAAATTTAAAAAAAAAAAAAAGAATACCTTGTCATATACCACATATAATCACTAATATCATTAGCAACCTTTTGATCCAAAATTTGACTTGCAGATTTTTGACCTTTTCCCAAAACCACAGTGGTGTTAACAATTTCTGGCATCCATGACCATTTCAAAGCACTTGGCTCATTTTCAGCTTTGTTCATCTTTTTCACCATTTTTGATGTCTGTGTGTTTACCTGTAAAAAATATTTAAAATTCAAATATACTATCTATAAAAATATTTATATAAATATATAATATGAAATATCAATAAACAGACAAAAAAAAAAAAAAAATTGTACCTTGGCTGTGTTGTAAGCTTCATTTTTACCATCTGGAAGTATGGTACAAGACCATGCAGGCACACTGTAATTTACCCCATGGTAATTAACTTTGGCATCACTTGTACTATTTGCATTGCAGATGAAACTGCTGTTTTGATCCTTAGTTGAATAAATAGTGGCCTGTAAATATTAATTAAGTGAATTAAATGACTTTCTGAATTAATAAATATAAATAATATATTTTTCGAGAATTGTTCTAATGCTCACCGATACAGAATTCCCAAAATCAATCGAGGAGATATTGCCGTAAGTTAGAGCATTTTCCATAGAATGTAACACTTGGTGAAGTTGCTTCAGATGGCCATATTTAGGTTGGTTCAACGAGCCTGAAAACACGATTATAGTTAATTTCAAGAACATAATAATTTACGAAAAGATGGTTAATCAAGAAAGATAACGGCTTTATTTACCATATTCGTTGAGAGGGGCATCGTAATCGTACGATGTCGTGATGTATGGACCACCGGCTGTTCTACCAAAATTTGTTCCACCATGATACTAAATTCAAAAATTATGTACATCAATACATGATATTTATTAATCTGAAATTAATTAATATATTTTTTCAAAATAATATATAATAATTAAGTTTACCATGTAATAATTTTGAAAAGTGCCTCCAAGCTGAAAAAATCGTGCTACTGCAAAAGCCACATCTTCAGCTGTTCTAAGTGGATCTTTACCACCCCAATTCTTAAACCTAAAGAATCATAATATAAATTAAATACTAGATTATTATTAAATATGTATATATAATCAAAATGAAAAAATATACTAACCATCCAGTCCAATTTTCAGTCCACATTTTAGGGCTATTTGGATTGTTTGGTGTGAACTGATCACAGTAGAACCCATTGCATGTGTTTATCTGCAATGTATAATATATATTTAAAAAAAAAAAAAGTAGTTAGATATTTTAATAAAAAAATATTAAATTCATGAAAAAGGAAAAAATGATTATATAAATAAATACCATTGATTTAGGAGCATCACTTTGTTGACACATAATCCATGGGACCCCTATATCAAAAGATTGAGCCATGTCTGCACACCACTTCACATATGCTTTTCCAGCATCTCCATATGATGAAATTACATTCCCATATTCATTTTCAATCTATAATTAAAATATTGTATTTATTAGATTTTGTTACATATTAGTTAAGATAGTGTAAAATACATAATTCATAATTTAATTTTAAAATTAAAATCCAAACCTGAGCCAAAATAATAGGACCTCCTTGTGATGCAAACAGATTCTCTTGCTTCACCATGTTGACTATCAACGACGTGAAATTTTGCATCTCATTCTATAAAATTATTAAAATGGAATTTAAAGATTTCGAAAATTTAATCAAATATATGATAAATATAACTACTAGTTTGAAGAATAAATAAATAAAATTACCATGTACACATCATTGGTAGTACGAAGCTGAATACCAGGAAGATTGTGCAACCATACAGGAAACCCTCTATATATAATTAAAATAGAGAATAATTTAGTAACACAATTGACAAAATTCGATAAATAAAAAATAAATTTGAGAAAACATAATATATAAATTTACCCATAATTCCATTCAGCACAAACATAGGGACCAATTCGAAGAACAGCATAAAGACCTTCATCTTGAATCGTCTTTATAAATCGAATAAGATCTAAATTTCCATTAAAATCATATTGTCTTCTGGTTGGCTCATGAGCGTTCCAAAACACGTATGTTTCGACCGCATCCAATCCTCCTTCCTTGGCTTTCCTTATCAAATCAGGCCACATCTAATATATTCATAAAAAAATAAAAGAGTTAATTTAAGTACTTAACATACTAAAATATGTATATTATTAATTTATAAGCTATAAACCATTTACGATTGTAACAATGAACCAAATATGCGATTTAATTACCTCAGCAGTGCTTCTTGGATAGTGAATTGAGCCCGAAAGAATAATTCTTCGCTGTCCGTTGATCGTGAGGGCCCGACCATCACGATCAACATCGATCGAAAACGTAAGTTTTAAAAGTAACAACGAAAAGAGAAGGAAGATCGAACAATTCATTGTCTTCATAACTAGAAGAAAAAATAAAATTACGATTTCAATTTGCTGGTAGTGTGGTGATTTGTATTGAACATTCACATATTTATAGAGTTGTAATTATTCTCTGTTTTCTTTTGGATCAAATCATATCGTAAATTAGTTGATATATCTAATAAACTTTGTATGTTATCCATATATTTTTAGATATGTATTATCTTATCCACTTTTATGTATGAATCTCACGATTATACTCTTATCCATTTATTAAAAAATTTAAGATTTTGAATCACTCCGAATCTGTTTTTGAATACTATTTTACAGTTATCCATTTTCTTGAATATTTTGTATTTATCCATTTTTTGGTATAATTAGTTAGTACTAATTAAATTCATAACCTAATAAAGAGAGTGTTTGTTAAAATTTAAAATCAAATTTGTTCTAGAAAATTTAAATATATCAAGTTTGTTGAAAGATAGTACCTTTTAAGAATAAAATATATCAAGTTTGTTAAAAGGATCTTAAAAACAAGTCAGCATCAATCAAAACTGGCCAGTATATCTGAAAAGATCTAGAAAATTAACTAATCTTTGTAAATGGATGGATTAAATTCTAGAAAACTAATATTTTTTGATGGATCAATTAAATCTCCATCATCCATGTAAATAGAGTTTTGATATAAATATGTATGTGTTGTTTATTATATTCAACTAGTTTTAAATAGGAGATCAGATCACTTGATAACATACAACGCCCCAATCTATTTTCTGATAAATTTTATTTTCTATTAATGAATCTAAAATTACATAATATCAATTTTTGTATGAAACAAATTTTATTTTTCATTAATAAATCTAAAGTTATATCATATCAGTTTTTGGATAAACAAAAAATAATTTCCGATTAATAAATCTAAAATTACATCCAACTTTTTTTTAGGATGAATCTTTTTATTTTTTTCTTCCTTTTTCATTAATAAATCTAAAGTTATATCATATCAATTTTTGGATTATTTGTTTTTTTCTTCCGAGTAGTTTCATTTTTTTTTTCTTTTTTCCTTTAAATTGAGTAGTTTCATTTTCTTTTTTCTTTTTTTTTTTCATTTTCTTTTCTTTTTTCCTTTAAATTGAGTAGTTTCATTTTCTTTTTTCTTTTTTTTTTTCATTTTCTTTTCTTTTTTCCTTTAAATTGAGTAGTTTCATTTTCTTTTTTCTTTTTTTTTCATTTTCTTTTCTTTTTTCCTTTAAATTGAGTAGTTTCATTTTCTTTTTTCAATTCAAAGAGCAGTAGTTTCATTTTCCTTTTATTTTGGGGACCGGTGAAACAGTTGCGAGCTCGATTGAGCATTGAGCTCGATTGAGCTGAGGTGCCGATTGAGCTGAGAATAAACGAGATTGAGCTGAGAATAAACGAGAGAATCAAGGAGAGATTGAGCTCGATTGAGCTGAGAAATTGAGCTGAGAATAAACGAGATTGAGCTGAGAATAAACGAGAGAATCAAGGAGAGATTGAGCTCGATTGAGCTGAGAAATTGAGCTGAGAATAAACAAGATTCAAGGAGAGATTGAGCTCGATTGAGTTGAGAATAAACGAGAGAATCAAGGAGAGATTGAGAGCTGAGAATAAACAAGAGAATTGAACTCGAGCAGTAAACCGTCGCCGAGCTCGATTGAGCTGAAAATAAGCGAGAGAATCATAGAGAAGATCGGACCGCCGTCGCCGAGCTCGATTGAGCTGAAAATAAGCGAGAGAATCATAGAGAAGATCGGACCGGTGAAAAACAAATGTTTTAGGCTCGGATTAAATGTTTTAGGCTCGGATTTCTTTGTCTCCAAAATCCAGCCTTCTTATCAAGAATCAAATCAAAATGAATTGGAAGTAGCAAATCAAAAATGAATTGGAAGTTTGTCTCCAAAATCCAGCCTTCTTATCAAGAATCAAATCAAAATGAATTGGAAGTAGCAAATCAAAAATGAATTGGAAGTAGCAATTCAAACATAGTAAATCCAAACAAAAAGTTCATTCTTCGCCATTCTACACTATTATACCATTCACACAGTTCATTGTTCACTATTGTTAAAATAATAAAATTATGAAAATAATAATCGAATCAAGAATATAAACAGAGAGAAGATCGGACCGGTGAAAAACAAATCTTTTAGTTAAAATAATAAAATTATGAAAATAATAATCGAATCAAGAATATAAACAGAGAGAAGATCGGTGAAAAACAAATCAAAAATGTTTTAGGCTCGGATTAAATGTTTTAGGCTCGGATTTCTTTGTCTCCAAAATCCAGCCTTCACATAGTAAATCCAAACAAAAAGTTCATTGTTCGCCATTCTACAGTACTATTATACCATTCATACCATTCATCCAAACAAAAAGTTCATTGTTCAACAAATAAAAAATTAACAATATAAAAAAGCAATAATAAAAAATGAAATACTAATTGTGATTACCATATTTATAATTACTTGAAAAGTTTATAAGGATCAACAAATTGTATTTTAGGTTTTGATGTAGTGTTTACTTGTTTATTATCCCCTGTAAATTGATTATCGAACTAAACTCTAAAAAGTTATATTATATTTCTTAATAAATACACCCTGTAAATTGATTATCGAACTAAACTCTAAAAAGTTATATTATATTTCTTAATAAATACACGTGCGAATTGATGAACATTAACTGAACTTTAAAGGTCATATTATATTTCTGAATAGCCAAAAAAAAAAGTTAAAATTCTAATTTTGTGGTTATCACGGTAATCAGAAATTAACTATAAAAATAGGTAGTGATTTAATTAGGGACACTTGGCAGAATTTGATTGGCTAGGAAATGTCTAAACAAAGCCAAAGCAAGCTTAGGTTTAGTCAACGGAACTTCATGTCCAGCTCCTCTAACTGTCACAAAAGTCAACCCTTCATACACTTGGCTCCATCCACCAACCTAAATATTTTAAATTTCAACAAACATTAATAATTAATATTTAATATAAATTGGAACAATCATTTATAATTTATGGGTTTATTACGTAAAAAAAATACAAATTTAAATCCAAGTTTCAACTATAACATGAACTTAAATTAAATTGTAACTCAAAAACACGCTGAATTTAACATTTATTTCGATTCGGGATACGTTTGGATTTTTCGGACTCCAATTGCTGACGTTGTATTCAAATTGTGTACAAGATAACTATTGACAGATAAATTTATATATGAATGATGAATGTATTTAAAATCACATGTTCGCAATTTTTGGGCTCAGGTCAACAATTGGAGCTCGAAAAATCCAAACATGTCTCGAATTGAAACAAGTATTACATTTAGCGGTTTTTAAGTTAGCAGTCCGAAATTCATATTGCAATTGAAACCAAAGTCTAAGTTTGTGTTTGTTTACGAAATTAACCCTAAATCCAAAAGATACATAATTATATTATTCACCTTTTTCTTATCATACCAAGCATACCAGCTTGTGTTGGTACTTAAGTTTAGAGCATTGATAGAAGAACGAGTTGCAGTGAGTGGCAAAATTGCATCTGTGTCACCACTGAATTTCCAAAATAAATAAATTCATGTAAATAGGTATAATTAGATTGTATATTAATAATGTACAGAAATGATATTGCTATAAAGTAATTATGTGAAATCAAGAAGGGGTATGGTGAAATTACCTAAATACCCATATTCTTAAGCCAGCGTTTATGAGTTGGCGAAAAATTGGGAGCATTGATCGGGGTGAATCTGTCCATCCGCCTCTTATTGCATCGCTGTTTAATTATTAAATTATAGTAGTATTTATAATATTTTGATTATATATTCAAGAATGGAATTTTAATAGACGATTATTTTTTAAGAATATTAAATAAATCATAGTGTTAGAATTTTGTTTATTACACATGTATGGTTTATTCATAAACAAGAAAAAAATCATGTAATTTGAGTCAATTTGTAATTGGTATAATTTAAATTTGGATCATATATGTAAGAGACTTTCCATTTTTCAAGAATTAAGTATAAGTTTTAATTTTGATCATATATAGTTGAACTTTTTTTTTTTTTCCCAATTTGGGGCCTACATGTTTCGATTTTATCCTATTTTAGTCTAATTTTTAATTGTCAAAATTCTCAAAATTGTCGATGTTATATTTCTCTATAACCATGTACAAAAATTGGATTGAAATTAGAAATTTCGAAACATATTGGATCAAAATTGGAATACTTAACTAACATTGGAAAAAAATCAAAACATATAAGATTAAAATTTGAAAAAATTGATACATATGGAACCAAAATTAAAAAAAATGTATACTTGATTGTCCAAAATGAAAAGATTCTCACATACATGATGCAATTGAAGTTGACTTGTTTTTTGTAACAGTCTCACGGATCTAGACGCATGAGACGAATCAATTTATAATCCACATTTCACAGTTCATATATGAATTTGTCTTGTAATAATTATTCATAAAATCGTTTTGTAGAACTTTTCTCTATATAATATAAATATTTACCTGCAAGTAACCCAAGGATAGGGGATTTTGGTAGTATTTGCATGAAGAGCCATTTGCACCTCAGCTTTGTTCATATACACTTTTGTGTACTTCACAACACATTGATCATTCCCTCTAAATGTCCAAGGCTAAAACAATTCACCAACAAATAATCACTTCAATGTTAATTAAGCACAATTTGAAGCATAGAACAATTTGATATTATATGTATAAATTAACATGATGTTACTTACCAAAGGAACTTTTAACTTGTTTTTAAGGGTTCCGGCCCTATCACAAGGATCATCATATATGGCATACGGATTGATGTTTCCGAACCCAGAGTAGGCCATAGATAGAGCTTCATAGCAATCGCTCGATGGGAACAAGAACGAGTCGAGTGGGCACGACTCGTTCAATGCAGCGTACGTTGCATCGCCTATCAGGCCATGGTTCCACCAGAATTGGAACGTACCAATGTTGTCATAAAAATCGTCAATGAGTGGATTCCCCAACTGTCCATAAAATTTGAAAATTGTTCAACATTGGCACTTAAGTAAAATATATTTTGTATAATAATCTAATTTTTCAAGAAAATCTTACCAAGAAACCTTTGAAGTTGATGATAGGATTATTGACCCCTTTATTGCGATCAACAATTATTTTTGATAGCTCTGGAATGTAATGACCTAAGAATAAAATGAAAACAAAATACTATATATATATATATATATATATATGTTTTTCATGAAATTTTTCTTTAAAAAAATAAATAAATAAAATTGTAAACTGTAATAAATCTTTAATTTACCTGCATAACTTTCACCAGCAATGTAAAATTGTCTATGTTTAAATTGAGGGAACCTTTCAAACCACCTTGTTAGGAATTTGTACCCATCTTTACCTGAAAAAAGTTTGAAAAAACTTATATACGATCGTCTCACTCATATGTAATCGATGAATTAATGCAACATAATTATAAAAAAATAAAATATTTGGACCTGTTCTTTTGTCACCAGTTCTTTGATCAGATGAAGTATTTGAGTATGAAAAACCAACCCCAGCTGGTGAATCAAGAAACAGCAAATTGGCCTCTGCATGAACCAATAATATTCCACAAAATATGTGAATTAAATTGAGTTTATTTTAATGAATATTGAAAATTATTCCTCCATATATTCTACCATATAAATAAGGATACCTTTGTTCCAAGAATAGGGACTCAAGGAGAGTGTTCGGCCATCGGGCCGTACACGAAACGGGCCAACTTCCTCGGATGCCCCATAAGCTATGGAAGAGCAACCAGGCCCTCCGTTAAGCCACAAGACTAGCGGTTTTGATTTGGGCTTCTTGCTTGCTTCCACCAACCAATAAAATAGGGCCCGGCCCGCCTTCTCGTCCACGGTGACATAGCCCGAATATTGTGAGAATTTAGCATCCAATGGTTGCCCCGGCAGCTTAATGATCCTGTCCCTCTCTTGTTGCTTAGGGTATTTAAGATCAATTGAAGTGACAATTGGAGATAAGCATAGTAGTGTGGAGAGGATGATTGGCAGCCCGAAAAGAGGCCCGAAATGAAGCCCGATCATTGTCCCTCGTACTAAAATTGCATCTTAGGTTGATTTTGTGTATTGTGTATTGCTTTTGGACAATTTTATAGAACAAAATCATAGGTTGTAATTAATTTGTAGAGTATGAACTAAGAAAGGTTGAATGTGCCAATTCAATATCTTATAATGGGCATGCATGTGAGCATTAATTAGCAAGCATATCATGATCCCATATATAAATAAATAGATTATATAGGCATATGGATGATTGACTATCTCTAATCAAAAGTCTAATAATAAATTTATGAAATTTCGCTCAAATTAATGGAAACTGCTAAAATGCTCAAAGTGGGCAATTTTTAATCAACAAAACTTATATGCAATTGGGGCACGGATCGACCCGACCCGGCGCGTGGGCCGCACCTACGCGCGCCCGCGCGCCCCCACCTGATCTGGTGTGCGTCCACGCACACCAGATTTCATACTATGTGAGTCAGTGATAGGTGTAATATATGTACTCTATAGGTGTTATATATGTACTCTATAGGTGTTATAATTATATTATATGATTTAGTGATAGGTGTTATAGTTATACTCTATAGGTGTTATATATATATATATATATATATATATATATATATATATATATATATATATATATATACTCCTTAGATGTTACATCTATATTCTTGAGGTATCACATATATAGAAGATTTCATATCATCTGATTCAGTGATAGATGTTATATGTATACTCTATATGAGTTATATATATACTCTTTAGATGTTATATGTATGTTCTTGAGGTATCACATATATAGAAGATTTCATATTATATAATTTAATGATAGGTGTTATATATGTACTCTATAGGTGTTATATATATGTTGTTTAGGTGTTATAATATTTTTATAACACCTGAAGGAACTGTATTTATTATATCTCATAGATGCATATAATTTTATATCACCTATAGAGTATCTTTGTAATACCTTTAGAATATTTTCATAACATCTGAAGGAATTGTATTCATTATATCTTATAGATGCATGTGATCTTAAATCATCTATATATTATCTTTGTAATACCTTTAGAATATTTTCACAATACCTGAAGTAACTGTATTCATAACATTCTCTTGTTTTTGTTCATTAGGCTCTGAATGAAAGTTCTTGTTCACTTGACACTATTAAGATATACATATAATAGATATGATTATTATCATATTTTTTATCACTCCATCACCTATAGTGATAGGTGTTATATATATACTCTATATGTGTTATATATATATATATATATATATATATATATATACTCTTTAGGTGTTACATGTATGTTTTTGAGGTATCACATATATAAATTCCATATTATATGATTTAGTGATAGGTGTTATATATATACTCTATAGGTGTTATAAATATACTCTTTAGGTGTTACATGTATGTTCTTGACGTATCACATATATGGATTCCATATTATGTGATTTGGTGATATGTATTAAATATTTGGTATTACATATTTACCTTTAAGGTATTACATGTATGCTTATGTGATATTACATAATATATCTCGATTTTCATTATCTTCCTCCTCAAAATATTCTGCAAATCATCATTTTCTTCAATTTTTTGCAAATAAACTTAGAAAACTCAATTTTGACCATGTTTATCAGTAAAATGAAAGAACATTGTGAATAAGAAGGAGAAAAGAACCAATAAAAGACTATCATGTGAAGAAGAAGAAGAAAAGAATCCAAGAGGAACAACAACAAGAATAAACACCTTAAACTATTACAAAGCAGAGGTAATATATAACCATGGTTCAATCCCAACACGCGTTTTATGAACCCTCCTCATTTTTCTACTTTTAATAACCCCTCTACATATTTTTCTCTCTCTACATACTTTTAAATTCATTCACTCAATTACTCAATTCTAGAAGCTTCCTTCCTCCCTGTTTTAATGGCAGTCTCATCCACGAGGCCCTCTCTTCTTTGTGGTCTCTTCCTCATCGCCACTGCCGCCACCGCCGTACACTTCATCGACCTCAACTACGGTACCGCCGGTGACAACCTCCCTCCGCTCAGGTGGCTCAGTTCCTCAATGAGAAGACCACCATCGACCGCGTCAAGATCTTCGACGTCAACCCCGACATCCTCTGCGCCTTCGTCGGCACCAGAATCCTCATCTTCGTCACCGTCCCTAACGGCGACATCCCCAGCCTCACCAACCTCGACAACGCCTGCTCTGTTCTGGCCAAAGAGCGTGAAAGTAAAAAAAAAATCATATATATAATAAATGAAACGGGTCGGGCCGAGCGGGCTGTGCGGGTTGGGGGCACGGATCTTGCCGTGCCCCAGAGGCATGTAAGTGCTTCTCATTTTTAATATGTCCACTAACGATGCCTAATGATCTCATTCTCTAATCATATGGAAAGTGAAATTAATAGGTATGCAGTGGATATCTGACACGTCAAATCTGATCGACACTTATTAATGTGCCCACGATTAATATTGTAAAAGTAATATCTATTTTTTTTCCACGTATTTCATTGAGCATGTTATGTACCATGTTAGTTGTTACATTGAGATTTTAATTGATTAATTAGTAGTAGTAAATATTACTCCCATTTATTTTAAAATAATTGTTGTTTAAATTGTACAGTAGTGATTAAAAAATTAGTGTTTAATAGTCATAATTATGTCCAAACTTACATAATAGAATAGAATGATAATTTTCCTATACACTTATAAGGTAGTAATTTAGAGGGACCTAATTATTATTCTTAAATTAGTCAGATATATGTAACATAATTTCTTTTTTTATAAAGTTTGACCTCCAACTATTTTTTCCCCTATTATAATCTTGTGATCAACTATTCCAACTATTCTTCTAAAAAAAAGTCCAACTAATTAATTTGCACAAATCTCGGAAATAGTTAACCTTTTAAAAAAGTCTTGTTTGATCAACACTGTATTAATTCCAAGATCTGCATGCAATGTAGAGAAGACCCATGCATTTATATCTAAAACAATATTGTTGACTAATTTAACTCTAAAAGTAAAAGATCATGATGCTGACTAATTAAATATTAATATAGTAGGAAATTAACCTACTTAACTTTGTTTTATCCAATAGCATTTTGGTTTAATGAAAAATCAAATAAATGGAGCTTTTTTTTCTAAGTTTGAATTATTAACAATACCACACTTCCCCTAAAAGTCAACATTGACATGTGGTATAAATATGCAATGCTTTATAATCCATATTATCTATTAATATATAAATGTTTATCTTATTAATTATCATTGAATTAAATATATTGATATAATTAAGCCAATTTATGCATGGATCAAAAGTGTATCTTTTGCTTAGTGATGAAGTGAAATACCATCATATTCGCCATATTAAGCGGATATTGGAACAAGAATGAATTGGAAGTATTAATCAAATTGAAAGTGGTCGTGCCAATGGTAAACTCGATAGACTCAAAAACAACAGTGTTAGAGACAATGTTGGACAACACCGTCAACAACACAGATTGAAAAACAGAGTTAAAACGAAAATGCAGCGGAATTAAAAAGACACACGGATGTAAATTTTTCACAAGTTATAAAATATAACTTGTGAGATGCCTCAGGGCAAAAAACTTCACTAAAAAGATTTACAAAACGATCCCTATCGAAATCTATTATAAAGAGAATAAGGAATTCTAACGTCTCAAAGACGCCTAAACCAACTACTGAGAAGAAAGCAAGAAATAAAAAAACAACACCCTACAACCTGTTTGAGAACAAAAAGAATCAGTCACAAGAAATGACTGAAACAGATTAAAGAACACTGATGTTAGACAGGATGTTATCACACTCTCAGTAACACTAGAACTGTATGACTATACTGTTTTCTCTCTCGTTTCTGCTCGTCTTTTTTTCATCCTTCAAGTGAAGTGAGGAGGGGTATTTATAGACGTTTGGAAAGCTTGTTCCACATTCTTTCCATCCATGTATGGCACGTTCTCAACCATGTTGTGAGGTGGAAGTTATGCTCCCTCAAACATGCCCACTTCAAGCTTGGTTGAAGAGGTCAACTTCAACCTCTTCTCCACTTTTCAAGGGATGACTTGATCTTCAATTTTCTCCACTCCTCCACTATTTCATAGCACGTTTTTAAGCCTACAAAAGAGTCTTAAAAGAGTACAAAAACAATATTTTGTGAATTAAGGCAAAATAATAAATTAAATGTTTATTAAAAAATAAACATCAACACAAATCAACTTTGAATGAATTAAGTCAATATTCACCATTGGCTTGAAAAAATTTGAAATGAATGATCGGGCTCAAACAAGTTTGAATTGAGTGTCAAATAAGAGTGAGTTGAGTATCGAGTCATTTGATAGATTAGGTTTAAAGAATCGTTTGTAACAAGCTAGCAACTTCGAATAGATCATTTATCAATTCTCGTTCTTGAAAAATATAACAATGATAATAAATATATATAGAACAGATTGAATCTTCACTTTCAAGTACAATTGGAAGATGTTGCAGAGAATGCAATATAATACTACTCGAAACGGGCAAATTCCACCCTACATGTGCTGACATGATCACTGTTAATTTGATCCTAACGTCACTAACTCTAATCGACCATCAAGAGCTCGTACAGACCACTTGCAAGATTCAGCCCTTCATTGGCTTGTCCTCTAAAAACGAGCTGAAGAGGATAAAAGCTTGTCGTGGGCGATGAAGTGGCACTTCATGTCCGGCTCCAGTGACCGTCACTAGAGTCAGTCCTTTGTATACTTGGCTCCATCCGCCAACCTGTGTATATAGTGAACAGAAATGAGAAATGAGAAGGGCTGAACGAATCAAAGTGACTAAGGGCTGAATTTCTCTGGGCTTACCTTTCCCTTGTCGTACCAAGGATACCACTTGGATACAGTCGGAAGCTTCAAAGCATCGATTGAATAACGTGTTGCAGTTACAGGTACCACTGAATCGGTGTCTCCACTGAAAAGACCGAATAACATGATATAAACAAACTCAATCGAATATTCATATTAAAAGGGTTTATAAAGCTCAGTTTTCGGACCTAAATACCCAGATTCTGAGGCCAGCAGCTATGAGTTGTTGATAAATTGGAAGCATCGATAGAGGAGAATCTGCCCAGTAATTACCCACAACATCGCTGCAACGTGAGGAACTCTAGCTCAGGAACTGAAAATGGCATTTCGAAGGAAAAGAGAAACGGGACGTGTTTTAAGACTACCTGCATGACTGCCATGGATATGAAACCCCGGTGACATTGGCATGGAATGCTTTCTGAACTTCAGGAAGATTGAAGTAGATTTGAGAGTACCTTTCAGTGCATGGATCGTAGGCTCTAGACATCCATGGCTGTGTTTAAAGAAACAGAGTTTTCGTCTTTTAGATATAACGAGTTCAATAAAGCATGATATATATAATCAGAACACCACTAAGTTCACTGGTTCATGAAGAAAAGAACAGCTTATGATTCATCAACAGATACAGCATATACTAGAGAAGCTTATAGCCCCTGTCCCAAAGCTATCAATTAGTTCATTAATTTCACCAAAATCTCCTTGTTTCCACACCACACGTGCTAGAAACAACTAATGAACAAATCTTCTTTCATTCAATGCTTTAGCTAGTTTCATGAATCTTTCTGATGGAAAGTTATATGAAGACTTACATAGTGACCCCTTAAACGGCGTCTAAGTGAAGAGGTACCATTGCAGGGTAGAGTATAGATGCTATAGGGGTCAATGTTCCCCATCTCCTGGAAGGCTAGCCCAAGAGATTTAACGCAATCACTTGAAGGATGAGTAGCCGATCCAAGGTCACAAGATGTCCTCAGAACTTTGTAAGTTGAATCCGAAATTAAACCATGAGTCCACCAATACTCAAATGTACCAATGTAATCATGGAAATCATCAGTAACAGCATTTCCCACCTAAACAAACAATATTCAGGATCAAGATTGAGCTAATCATTCTGAAAATGGACCTGTATAAGAATCTACATCATTACCATGAATCCTTTAAAGTTAATAACCGGGTTTTGAATTCCCCTGTTTCTTTCAAATATAAGTTGAGATAGCTGAGGAACATAATGTCCTGATAAGATGAACACAAATCCCAGGTTTAGTTTATCCTCTTTTTCACATTATGTACACTTAAACCAACACATAATAACGACCTGCATAACTTTCTCCAGCAATGTAAAACTCTCTATGTTTGTATTGAGGAAACCTCTCAAACCAGTTCACCAGAAACGCATACGAATCTTCAGCTAAAATTCACAACATCAACATCGCATTGTACAGATCAGTTAGTTCATAGTGCTAAACAATGAAACTCCCAATAATCAAGATTCAATTTTACCTGTTCTTTGGTCCCCAAAAGTATACAAATCAGATGTAGTATTCGAATACGAAAAACCAACACCAGCTGGTGACTCAAGGAACAACAAATTTGCCACTGCCATAAACCATAACAGCAATCTTGAAAATCAGAAAACACAAAACACCATACAATATGCAACCATACACTACAACAAACCAAGGAAAATAACTCGAATTACCAATCCATCCCAACCTACATTTGTTCCAAGAATAAGGATTGAGATAAAGGCTCCTCCCATCCGAATTAATCCGAAACGGCCCGATCTCTTCGGCAGCTCCATAAGCCACAGAAGAGCATCCAGGCCCTCCATTTAGCCACAAAACAAGTGGCCTTGATTCAGGCCCTCTATCTTGAGGTGCCTCAATTAACCAGTAAAACAATGCCCTCCCATTCTGCTGATTCACAGTCACATAACCTGAAAACTGACTAAATCCAACATTTTGAGGCCCTCCAGGCAAATAATCAATCCTATCTTTTTCTTGATCTATCTACATTATACAAAGAGTAACAAAACCCCACAAAAGAATTCAACAAAAAGAGGCAAACTACACAACATATTGACTGCAATTTATACCCCATTACTCAAATCACCCAAGAAAAATAAAAACCCAGAATCAGAAACACCAATTGGGATTCTGGGCTTCAATCTAAACTCCTATCTCTATTCACAGAAGGATGGGCAGTGAGTATAGCTCCAACCAATAAACCATTGGCTGGCAGTTACAGCAAATGAGTGAATAGAAAAGCAATATATAGAAGACAAAATCTCATCATCACAAATCCCTATTATATTCCGAAATTCCATAGATTATAAAAAATGGAGAAAGGAAAGTCAGCTGGATTTAGTTCACTGCTGCATTCCACATGCTTCATATGAGTCAATGAGCCATGAAATTTACTGTGCAGAAATCACATCAAATGGCCCAATTCCAACACATAATTTCACATAAAAGTTAATAGGTTTTGACTTTCGAGAGAATTTAGCAACAAACTGATGAGAAATTGTGATTGGTCCAAAGAGTAGCATTCAAGAGTAGCGACAGAGCTGTTAACCAATCAATATACGCGCAATCACCTCACCAGTTTTACTATTATCATTTTGCACTTCAACCCCTTAATTTTCAATATGTTTCAATTTAACCCCTGAAACAGTGAATCTGATACATTCTTGTAAATGATACAATTTGAATCGGATGAATAACTATTCAAACTTGTTTAGTCAAGCTTCAAAATTTATACTTGAACTTGTTTGATAATTGATTAAATCGAGCTTGAACGAACTTTAGACGAGTGAGCTCGAGTAGTTTGATATTTTTACACTTATTTTACCTTTTTATAATAGTTGAGCTCCAATTCGAGTCAAACTTTAGATTTTATTAAACGCAAAAGTATGTTCCAATTTATTTGACATAGAGAGAGAATCGAGCTCAAACAATTTTTTTACCAAACAATCTCAAATCAAATATCGAAGAGTTTGTTTGCTTTTCAATTCTACCTATCCAACCTTAAATTAAATGGTACACATTGCATTCGAATCTTATTTTAAAATGACCATGTTGATTCATCGTATTTTTAATGATTTAAATTAATAAGATATTTATATATCCAGGATGGATACATCATAATTTGTACACAAGCATAATATATAAAATAAATTAATCATTTTTCTCTAGCCAATCAATCAAAGATGGAGCATTTAGGTAAATAATAATTCATTTGTACAAATAAATTAAATTCTCATGGGGCTAAAATAATGAGTGTGACCAAGATATTTTTGTGGGCTTGTTGGGACCATTAGACAACAACTTGAGTATTCGAGTATTGCCGACACTGTTAACTCACACTACTTTGACATTAAAACTAAGGCTGTAAAAATAATCTATTAAGTAAAGTTAATGTTACACAAGTCTTAGAATTTAAATGGTATTTCATTGTTTTAGAGGTGTAGATTGTGTAAGACCATCTTCAACACTAGGTCAATATCAATTGTATAGTGAATCTTCAATTTCAATGGTGCTAGAAATCTTTGCGCCGACTCTTCTCAACTATTCTTTTACGCTAAGTTTACATAGGTCAAACACGTGCACCATCTTTTTTTCTAGACATTTCCTTTTATTTCATTTCATTATATATTTAATAAAATGGAATATTCTGACATATTTTCATTTAGTGCACAAGATGGTGCACATTGTTGGAGATTAGTGATGTTATTCACAATTTGATGGTGCAAAATTAATGTTGAATATTTATGCATTGTTGGAGATGGTGATAAGGGTTAGAACACTTGAACTTAAGTTTGGTGAATTTTTTATCTTTATTGTCCTCCTTCCTCCATCCCAAGCTCATTTAAAAGACAAAAATTTATATGAGTCAAACACATGGATTTAGAATCCATGCACCAGGTTGACGCGGTAACGCGCCCCCACACGCCTGATATTTGTGCTCGAACATATCCAAATTTGCTTTAGTAGACCTACTTTTATATTATGTTAGACCTATTTTTGTATTATTTTAGACCTATTTTAGACCTATGTTGGTCTAAAATAACACAAAAATAGGTCTAACATAGCATAAATGTATGTGTAATATAACGCAATAGTACATGAACAAGATGTATCAAAACTAAGTTTTTTTTTAAGTTTAAGATATGAAATTTGGACAAAATAAAGGTTTAACATAATGTAATAAGTCTAACATAACATAATGATAAATGTCATAATTCAAAAATTAGGCATGAAAGAAAAATGGAAGAACTAATCAGGAAACCTGATCAGATCCAAGTACATGAATCTTTTATAGGAGACTTACTCCATTAGAAAATTTAATAAAAAAATTAAGTTAAATGCCATATATAAAAACCAATGTATTATAGTTTTATAGTATAATTAAATCACAAATACTCATATGCGACCGTCGCACATGCGACGGCACTCGCGCATCGTTGATCGTGTCCCAGGACACGACCGTGCGCGACTGCGGTGTATAAGTATGTCTTTTTCAATAATAAGTATGTGATTTCTCACTATAAGTATGTGATTTTTCCTCGCCCACGACCGTGCCGTGGGACACGGTTGTGCCTCGCGCAAAAACTAAGAGCAATTTGTGGTGCACGATTGGGTCTCAGGACACGATCGAGATAAGTATATGATTTTTATCTATAAGTATGCCTTTTAGAACTATAAATATATGTTTTCGCACACAGTCGACCGTATCCCAAGATACGACCATGCGTAAGCACCGTCACACATGAGACGTTATCACAGGAATCCAGCCCTAAATAAATATGTATGCACTTGAAAGTCAAAGTCAATATGAGAGTTTGTTGACTAAAAGACACAGCTCCCAGTGAGAGAGGTGCACATGGGGGTGGGTGGGAATGAAGGTTTTTTAATCCAATATAAAGTAACATATATTTTGTATATTTGTATCTTATGAAATATGATTATTCAGGGCATAAGAAAGGTAACATATCTACACCCTCAAAAGAAAGAAAAAATATATATAAAAAAGAATGAATGAATTCTTGCCTTGCTGAAAATTGTAAAAAAAAAAAAAAAAAGGAGAGAAAGTCATATTTATCTATACAATTTTTTAAAAACAAGTTTCGGATTTATAAAAGGTATTTAATATCATTTTTCATCTTACATCTACAATATCTCTTGATTTTAACTCAAAAGTATCACGATATTTAACTTAATCTCACGATTTTAGACTTTGTTCTATTTCAGTTCAATTTTGATTGGAAAAATCTGAATTTCGTTTGAAAGTGTCAAGTGTGATGCACTCGTGACGTGACTCCAAAATTGCGTTTTTCGATAACACAAAAATTACATATGTCAACTTGTGTTATCCAATAAGAGTTTGGCTCATTTTGTCATGTCATTGGAATACCTCAATTCAACAAAATTGAACTAAATTCGGATAAATTCTTAAATTACGTGATTAAATTGAAAACAAGTGATAATCATGGGATCAAAATAGAAAGAAAATATAATTATGAGATAAAAAATGATTATAGCTCGTTTCGATCCACAATAAATAAGTAAAGGAAGATCGTATTCCTTCTTCATCATTCAAATATAAATGATCAAAGCTTATATATATCTTCTTGATTTTTAAGGACCTCTTAATTTGATTTAAAAAATTTAATTTAAAAATTGTTTAAAGTTGAGTATCTTTTTTGAAAATTTCCCAAACCATACATCATAGCTTCTAGAAAAGGGATAGAGAATTATGATCTAGTTTGGATGAAAAAGAAAAGAATGTGACATCAAACTAATTTGTATCATATAGCCACCTATATTTTATCTATTTATAGCATAATAGTTCAACTCTTTTCTATTTAATCCTCTTCACAGTAAATTCCATCTTTAAAAGGAAAAAAGAAAAAAATTATATCTTATTGTACACTTGCTATTTCAATGACTTATATTTTCGTCATGAAATTTATCTTGTTTTATGTGCTTTGTTTAAGATTTAAGACTGAGCCTAAAAAAAAGACAAGTAACCATATGATGTATAATTTTAGTCTGCAAAAACTTTTACGAGTCGAACACACGATCTAAATCCATGTATCAAGGTTGATCCGATCAACACGCCCAAAATGCGTCCCACGCGAGTTGCGTCCCCACGTGCTTGGTACTCGAGCTCAAATTCATCCAAATTCGCTCCAGTAGACCTACCTTTATGTATTGTTAAAGGTAGGTCTAACATAACAGAAAGGTAGATCTAACAATGCATAAAGAAAGGTCTAATACAACGTAATTTTACATTTACAAAATGTGTCAAACCTAAGTTTTTTTTTTTTTTAGTTTAAGGTATGAAATCTAAGCAGAAAGCTAGGTTTAACATAACGTAAAAGTATGTCTAACATAACATAAAGGTAGGTCTAACATAACGTAATGTTAGGTGCAAAAATTCAAAACCCAAGCGCAAAAATGAAAAGATATAAAATTTGGGTAGAAAGGTAGGTCTAACATAATGTAAAAGTAGATCTAACATAACCTAATGATAGGTACGGAAATTAAAAAACTATACACGAAAGGAAAAATAGAGAGAGAGAAGCGGGTTGTCTGACCCGGATCCGACAATACTTCATTGAGACTTACTCATTTTAGTCTTATTAAAAAACTACTTCAATTCTCCCATTCTCCAACAATAAGAGATAAGAAAAACAAGTTGGACTGTTGAAAATTTTCTCGTAAAACCACCTTATCGATCTCATACATATAAAAAATTGATTTGGACTATGGATGATGAAATTTTATTATCTAGCATTTTATTCGTTGAGACAATCTCATATAAAATAAATTTAGTAAAAGGACTTTACTTACTATTTAGGAAACTAAAATATATGCAGTCCTACTACTCTATCCGTTATGGGCACATTGATATGTGTCTACCGCTAACGTGTCAAATATTTAGTATATCATTTAATTTCACTTTCTATAACGAAGGGATGAGACCATTACATATCAGCAGTTGACATATTAAGAGTTGTCCGTTGTGGATGTTTTAGCATTTTCCAAATTATATTATTAGTATAAATATCTTGAAGTTCTCCAATTTTTATACTACCTCCGTCCCAAAATAAATGACGTTTTAGCAACTAAAATTTGTCCCAAAATAATTGTCGTTTTCGTATTCCAAAGCATATTTACATGCAATATACCAAATATGCCCCTATTTACTCATCTTATATTAAATGTATTAAAGAGATAAAAGTTCCTTATTAATTAAACTTAAATAGGGGTAGATTGGACTTTTTATTACATTTCTTAATATATGTGCAGAAGGCTAAAACGTCATTTATTTTGGGACGGAGGTAGTATATACTAAAGGAATAACCATAAAGAACTCTTGTCAAAGCTATAAATTTTTTCATTTTACAAATTAAATCTATTTAAAACCTAATTAATGTTGCTATTAAATGCTATCAAGATTAATATCTAATATACATTAGTAAATAATATAAAAAGTTTAACTAAGTTTGTTAAAGCAACACATACTACAAAAATGATTTCTAAATTTGAAATTTGTTAATTTAAAAAGTTTAGAATAAAATATAAATGAATAAATAATGAAAAAAATAAAGTAAGTGTGGGTTGATTAAAAAGAAATTATTCATACGTTTCAAACTAATTAATTATTAAAATTAAATAGTTTTTTCGAATATGTGTTTTAAAATAATATATGAAATTTATTTGAAAATATTAGACTTTAATTTTTGTATCAATTCATAAGAAATAAATTTGAGGGTTTGAATAATGGATACAAAAATATTTAAATTTTCTAAATAATAAAGAAAAAAGTAACCATATTCTGTTAGAATTATAGTTAGATATCATTCATATTAAAAAACTAATGTAACATTAATATATTTTTTATACAATTAATAATTAATATTCTTTCTACAATCATTAAATTTAATTTAATTTTTATAATCTCATCTGGTTCACGGTTGTATACTAGAAATATATATTTTTAATCATCGAACAAAAGTTTTGGACCTAAAGAAAATCCATTATAAAATTGTCAGTCTTAATGGGCCTTGGCCCAATACGAGGAGAAATATCACGTGAAAAGCACGTGGCGTTGCTGCATAACAGCGAAGGGTACTTTCGGAAAAGTCGTAAAAAACAAAAAAGATGAAATGTGATATTTTATTTAAAATTTAATAAGAAATACTGCGGACGCGTGATGCTATTATAAATTTGAATTTATAGAGCCTTTGAGATCCGCTGACTGGAGCAACAATCTGCTGTGATGCGTTCACATGTAACCGGTTATGGGAAAGTATAATTAAACTTTGCAATATGCTTGAGAGTGACTTTGAGGCTTCAAAGGTAAAATATTTATGTGGTGGTAATTATATTTTGATAAGAATTAAATTCAAGATTTATTAATAAATGCAGATTGTGATTAAATTGAAGTCTAATAATTTCTTATTCTAAATTATATAAAAATCCTAAAAATTAAAGATTAAATATCCTATAATCTTTTATATTATTTGGTAGGATTTTTGTATGATTTGAAATAAAAAATTATGTTATAATTTAACTTTTGTAAAGTTTTAAATATTATACTTAATGGAAATTGGAAAAAAATAGTACCAGCAAATAATGTAAAAATAATAATATATTCCATAAAAGCAGTATTGTTTCAAATTTTAATTTAGGAAAAGTCATATTCTAAATACTAAGAATAGAGATAGCTTTAATTAAATTTCTCGGTGTGAATAATTTATAAAGAATTTGAAATGTATCAATGAACGTTGATACTCAATATCTATATATTATAAATTTTTTTCCTTTTATTGGATATATCCTATAATAGAAAAATATTTACTTAACACATTTATTAATATACTTATATTCAATTTAATATTTCCAAACTTAAACATATAAAAAGATTAAGCAATAAATGTAAGAATTTATTTTCTATAAAGAGCAATGAATGTTTTGTGTGTGGATTGTGAATTGTATAGTCTTATACATGATTTAACTTAAAACTTAGTAAAGGAAATATGGGTCTACTCCACAGAGGATTGAAACCCAAAAAAAAAAAAAAAAGGGGGCAAAAATATTACGTCTCAATATGTGTCACTCATTTAGTCATGATAGTCAATAGATGGAAATTAATATAATAATTATAATTATGTAATAAACAATAAAAAAAATCAAAACTTTTAAAGAGTACAAAAACAAAAAGGGCAGAGAGCTGTTCCCTCTCACATTCTCTCTCCTCCCTCTCTGTCGTCTCTTATCACCTACACACTCACCTTCCCTAACCAGAGACTTCTGCCGCTCCTCGCCACCGAGAACCTGCAAGAAGAAGACGAAAAGGGGTAATCTCGACCCTACGTCTCTCTATTTCTCTCTCTACGTTTTCTTCAAACCTAGTATTGAGTGGTGCTCAGTTCATACGTGTTTCTTCTCCTGGTGTGGAAGGGACTGTTTGGATGAGATTGGAAAGAGGCGGCGCAAAGAGAAGCAGCAGAAGGAGTAGAGAATTATAGTAATTTAATGCCGCCGGAGCCATTGCCTTGGGATCGAAGGGATTTTAGGAAGCACGAGAGATCCGGGTCTGACCCGCGCCTAGGTGGTGGAGGATTCGGTGGCGGCGGGCCCCAAAGGTGGCGGGAGCAGCAGCACCACCCCCACGCGCCGCCGCCTTATCATCAGCAGCAGCCGCCGCCGCCGCCACAGCAGCGTTGGTATTCGGATTTTCGCTCCCCTCGCCTTCTACCTCCAGGTGAGTAACCAATTAGGGTACCAATTTTATAAAAAAATTTTGGGGGGTTTCAGCTATAAAATTTGATGCTTTAATCTAAATTAGTTGAAATTACCTCTTTTTGACTGCAAGATTTATTATTTATCGGGTTGAATTTGTGTTTTCTGTGGTTTTATTAGTTAGTGACTCGTAAAGGGGGATATGGTATGGCAGAGGTGCTTTTGCGCATTGATTTCTACCTTTTTTTTCGTAATTAGACATGTACTAGTTTAATCGATGTCGATTTGTTGTATAACTTCGTGGGAATTGGTTTGGTGAATAAATTTGGACAGATCTGATGTTAAAAGCAAACCCTGTTAATGTTGGTCTGTTCATGGTTTTACATAGGTGCTTAAAGGGGGCGTGTTGGTATGTGAATAGTGTAATAGAACACTATGAATATCATGCTTTGTTATTGCATAAGGTTTGTTTTTGCTTGTGCTGATTCTTTTGTATCTGTCTTTCTTCTGTGGTGTTTCAGCTTCCTTTTCTGACAGCCACGATAAGCAGGGTGGATGGCACATGTATTCTGATGACGCTGGTCAAGGATTTCTACCAGTGGGTTCTTGTTATGCTGAAAGAAACTTGAGAGATGAAAACTGCCGACCCTCTCGTGGCAATGGAAGGTATTTAAGGAACAGCAGGGAAAATAGGGGTTCCTTTACTCGAAAAGACTGGAAAGCTCCCTCTCTGGAATCTACTAAGACACCGAGTGCTCCTGCAAAGCCTATCACTGAGGTTAACAACCTGAGGTCTATAGAAAGTACCCAACAATGCTGCAGCAGGAGCAGCTCTGCCTCTCATCTTCCCCCTGATTCTATAAACCTATCAGATCAATCTCAATCTCAACCTCAACCTCAACCTCTTGTGAAAGAGAAGAATATTAAAAATGGTGGTGTTGTGGATGAAACGGCTGAAATGGTTGGTGCAGCCTTGGAATCTGAAAAGGAAAACTGTCTGGAATCAGTTGATTGGAAACCTCTGAAACGCACCCGGTTGGGGAGTTTATCTACGAGGTGTAGCTCTTTAGGTCATTCAAGTAGTTCAAAGAGTTTGGAAGTGGGCTCTACCGAGATAGTGGCTGAGGTGCAGCCAAGTAATGCAACACTAACTCAGTCTCCTGCTGATGATGCTGGTGTTAGATCTATTTCTCCAGTCCAATCTGATGAGACTGGATCCAGAAAAAAACCACGTCTTGGATGGGGTGAGGGACTAGCAAAGTTTGAGAAGAAGAAAGTTGATGGCCCTGAAGATGGTGCATATAAAAATGAATTGGTTCTTGATGTCACTACTACAGAAATGCTGCAGTCTCAATCTGTATACCATCCTCAGAAGAATCCTACAGTTGCAAGTTTGTCAGATTGTGTCTCACCTGGTACTTCATCTTCGGTTGCTTGTAGCTCTTCACCTGGTATGTATGGCTTATTGATAAGCACCCCGCCTTCTCTATTTCTTACTTATGCAGGAACTAATTTCCCATATTGCTTAATGCATATGATGCTGTTATAGAAGGAGTGAGGTGAATTAAAGAAACAACTTTTTTATATGTTTGTTGTTACTTGTTAATTGGCTATATATAATCTCCTTCTGGACATTTTATTGATAGAACCTTCAACGGGCTTTGTCTTCCATGACACGGTTAAGGTGCAGTAATTACTTTTATGGAAAAGCAATTCAAAAGGTTATATCTTTCAATTGTTGCATTCAAATTCGTCACCGATCCTTACCTCTCTGTTTGTGATACTGTATCACAAAATTCGGCAGGTTATAACTTGTCAATATTGTTTCCCTAACTTGCATCTCTATTGCAGTCCATCAGAATTCCACCAAAGAACGCCTTAAAATTCCCTTATTTAATAATTTTGTTTAGTTAGTAATGATCAGTACCTGCATTTGATGGAACTGGGGTTGATGACATGATGCATTGTTGATTATTTTTCTGCTTTTTTGAGGAGTTTCTTCTGATCTTTTGATTCTTTTTCTTTATAACAGGTGTTAAGGTGAATGAATCTTTCAAGGAAGCTAATGCAGGTTGTGATACAACTAATTTAAGCTACTCACCTAGTATTGAGTCACGGACTCATACTCACCATGATGCTCCAAGTTTTAACTTAGAGAATCTGGAGATTGCATCTATTGCCAATTTGAGCTCATTGATAGAGGAATTGCTAAGATCCAATAATTCAACTTCTGCAGAAATGGCTTGTGTCCCAACCACCTCAATGAATAAATTGTTGGTATGGAAGGTTGATATGCTAAAGGCACTTGAACTGACAGAATCTGAGATAGAGTCTCTTGAAACTGAACTCAAGTCATTGTTAGTTGAACCTAGAATTTCCTGTCCTGCTGGGTCCACCTCAGTAAGAGGAGAGGAGAAGTTGAAACCATGTGAATGGCTAGATACTGCTTCAAAATGCGGTATTAAGCTTGAGCCTTTGCAGGTTGATTCATCTGGAGATGCACCTGTAGGCCCAGAAAATTTGCATATCTTGTCGAAAGATGAGGATATTGATAGTCCTGGCAGTGCTACATCGAAATTTGTTGACTTGCTGCCTGCCATATTTCCTTCTGAGACAGAAGAATTAACTGGAGGTTCCCCGGACCTGGATGTAAGCAATTCTGGAAACTTGAATGAGAAATGTTTAAAGAATGGTCTCCGTTCCGAGGAAAACACTGGGTTTGTTGACAATCAAGGGCTAACTGGGAATACTACTCATGAAGATCTTGCTGGTGTTAGCAATGTGCATCGTGATACTAATAACATTTATGACTCGATAGTCTCTTCCAATAGAGATGCTGCTAGCAGTGCTATGGAGCAGCTAAACAAGATATTGCCCGAACAATGCCTTTTTGATAGTTATAGTGAGTCTACCGTCTCTTCTTTGCAATGTGATCCCTCCATGGTGAAGGAGAAATTTCTCATGAGGATGCGATTCCTCCGATTTAAGGAGAAGGTTTTGACTCTGAAATTTAAGGTATTTCAGCATTTCTGGAGGGAAGGTAGGCTAGTCTCCATAAAGAAACTTCGACGGAGGACTCGAAAGAAGTTTGATTTGAGTGGCCATAAGAGGGATCATTCTTCTCTCCGTGCTCGAGTTTCATCTCATGGTAAGAACTTAATTGCTTTATATCTTTTGTGCTCTCCCTTTTCTTTCTTGTCTTGCTATTGCAACCATTTTTCTGCGAATCTGCAAGTGCAGTGTAACCCACAGGGCTAATTATTTTTAAAAACAATGTATTAAAGACTTTTGCATACACTTATTTTAGTAATGGAGAACCACTGATGCCAGTACTGGACACCTTAACAAATAGTAGTGGCAAATCAAAAGGGATGTAACCCAAAGTCAAGTAGAACCAGAGAGTTATATGGTCATCTTGTGCCTAATAATTTACATTGACAGTTTAAGAAGGTTGACACTGTGTTGAAATTCGCAGCCTACTCATAAGTGCTTACGAATTTCTTACTGGATGAGTCTATGTAAAAGGAAAAAGGTCAAGGATTGAAATTCTATATTTTCATTTCTTCAATGTCCTCCTGCTTGTGTGAGTTGTAGAATTCCTTATGGATGGTTAATAAAATCTTGAGTGTCCTCCAGTATGGTGAACTGTGACTGGTTTCTTTGAGTGCTTGGATATGATTAAGCTCATGCATTCTCAGAGAACCTACTACCTAGGAGATCTTCGTTTGGTTGAAAGACTTATTACTGATTCTTCAATTTCTGTTCCTTTATCAATGATAAATTTAAACATGGGTCAAATATTCTGAATAAGTTGTCTAATATATTGGGGTGAATGGAACTTGCACATTTATATTTACCTACATTTTGGAGCATATTCATCTTGGTAGACAGGGGGGGGCTTCCAAGTCAAAATCTCTGTGAAATATTGTATAACTGAACTGAGGATTAAAATAAAACTATTTAGAGGTGTAAATACTTAATAGTCTGGCTTGAATAATTAAAGCAGAACAAGACTGTTACTGGTTTTTGATTTGTCTGTCTTTGTGCTGCCTATTGGTTAAACTAGGCTTGCATGAGTTATTGTCTGACGTTAACCTAGGGGCTGTAGAAGCTTCAGTCACTATTCTGTTCCAGATATGAGAGAAAAGTGCGACTGTGATAATAAATAGTCGAGTACCAAAAGCATGCTGTTAATTGAAATCCTGTTTAGTGTTATTGCATTAGTCATATGTACTCAATATGAATAATGAATTGGTAATTGTCTGCACAACTTTTTATGTCTGAAGTAAGCAATATAGATTACAAAAACAATTCTAAATCTAGTTTTCAAAGTCATAATTTATACCTCAATGCTCGTATTGCTTACAATTTTGCCTCATCCTTTGTTTGGTGGGCGACTCTTCACGGGTGCCAGTTTGTTCATATGTATTTGAAATTACTCTTTGAATACCTTTTTTGCCATGTTAATTTTCTGTTAACATGTTTGCAGCTCGGGGTTCTCAGACAGTTCCAGCAGATGACGTAGTTGAATTTGTTAATGATTTGCTTTCAGAGTCGGCATTCAAACCCTATAGGAATACTCTTAAGATGCCGGCTTTAATATTGGACAAGGAGGTGAAGTTGTCGAGGTTTATCTCGAACAATGGTCTGGTGGAAGATCCTTGTGCTGTTGAAAAAGAAAGGTCTATAATGAATTCATGGTCATCTGAAGAGAAGGAAATTTTTGTAGATAAGTTTGCTGCATTTGGGAAAGATTTTAAGAAGATTGCATCTTTTCTGGATCATAAAACCGTAGCAGATTGCGTTGAGTTTTATTATAAGAATCACAAATCTAAATGCTTTGAGAAAACTAGAAAGGATCCTGGCTTTCTGAAACAAATAAAATCCCAATCTACAACTTACTTGGTTGCCTCTGGGAAAAGAAGGAATCCCGAGTTAAATGCTGCTTCTCTTGATATATTGGGTGCGGTTTCAGCAATTGCAGCCAATGTCGATAATGGCATGGACATTCTAATGAATTGCCCATCTAATTCTTGCAAAGCTCCCAGGGGGGATGATGGTCTGTTACAGGCATCAGACAGTATGAATAATTACGGTAGTGAGAGGGAAACAGAAGCTGTTGATGTGTTGGCTAGTATGTGTGGTTCCCTGTCATCTGAGGCTGTGAGTTCTTGCATCACTGGTTCTGTTGACAAACCTGGTGATGTTTATCACGATCAGGGCGGTTTAAGAATCAGCTCTTCCACAAAATATCCTTTGACCCCTGAAGTTACTCAGGATGTTGATGGTGAATGCTCAGATGAAAGCTGCTGTGAGTTGAATCCCACTGATTGGTCTGATGAGGAGAAATTTATCTTCATTCGGGCCGTTTCAATTTATGGGAGGAATTTTTCAATGATCTCACAGTGTGTCAGAACAAGATCAACTGATCAGTGCAAGTCATTCTTTAGCAAGGCTAGGCATTGTCTTGGGTTGGATTCTATTCAGCCTGCAGCTGACACTGCATCGGGTGATGATGATGGAGGCGGTAGTGACATCGAAGATGGTTGTGCGGAGACACACTCAGATACTTGCAACAATGGCTCAGGATGCAAGATGGAGGTGGATCTTCCACCACCTGAAATGAATTCAAATCAACAATCTGAGCGTATGACTCCTGAACGTGTTTCTGAGAATTCATTGGTGATTGGTAGTGATGGAGATGATAAGACAGTTACAGACTACAATGTGCATGGTGAAGAACAAATTGCGACAGATCAGGACCTTCAAAAGGTGGTTGTATCCTCTAATATGGAGCCTGAACGAAAAGTTGAAGATGAAGATGGTCTTGGCATTCCTAATGGATTGGATGAGGCCGAGAACAATAAGGCTTTGTTTGAAGTTTCTGATGGGAATCACGAGGAAGAAAATCATCAGCAAGGGCCTTCCTTACCAGAAGGAAATTCAGGTTATAAGATAGTTGAAGCCAGAGATGCTAATTCAAGTGACATAAGCAGTGGAATGAACCAGAGAAAATCTGAGCTCCCGCCTTCTACTGGTGATCATCAACAGCATCTTTTGGGTCACTTGTCAGATTCTATGCAATCTTCCCAGATTCTTTGGGGCTATCCTGTTTCAGTGCAAACCATGAAAGAGGTAAATGGGAATGTCAACTGCAAAAAGCCAACTACTCTTCCTGATGCCCCCAAGCAGGACGGGAACTTGAATTCAGATCGGCACACGGATTCCTTCCTCAAGAAGTGTAATGGATCAAGACAACAAAGTGGAGTTGTTGAGGCCCCATTTCCATCCTTACAACCAATGAGCGAGGATTCTAGACGACAATCAGGTTGCTCATCTGCTGGTGACAAACCTTCTGGAAAAGGGGATGTGAAACTGTTCGGTACGATCTTAATACCCTCCCAGCAGAAAACAAATAATTATGTAGAACAAACCAGTGGAAATAGCAATAGCAATAGCAAACAAGATCATAAAACCAGTCGCGAGTCACTGAATTTGAGACTCGGTGCTGAACAGAAGACCAATTTTGATCGCATGCAATCAAAGCTCGATTCTAACAACCACGTTGGAACAGAGAACATCCCTGTTGGAAGTTTTGGTTTCTGGAATGGAAACAGGGTACACACATCGATCCCTCCTTTACCTGATTCAGCTCTTTTGATGGCCAAATATCCTGCTGTCTTTAGTAATTATGCTTCTCCGAGTCTAAACCTAGAGCAACCACCGTTACATGGAACGTCTATATTTCCAAGCCGAGAGCTGAGCATCAGCAATGGTTTGCCTGACTATCAGAGATTAAGGAATCAAGGATTGCATCCTTTTGCAATAGATATGAAGCAAACACAAGATGTTACATTCTCTGAAATGCATAGAAGAAACGGGCTAGATGTAGCGTTAGGAATGCAGCAAGTAGCTGGAGGGTTGTCTGGGCTCAACGTTGTGGGGTCACAAGGGGCTTTTGTTGGAGGCCAACGTTCGAGTTTATCGGATCCCGTGGCAGCCATGACAATGCACTATGCCAGATTAGAACAGCTTAATATGCAGGGAAGGAGCATCATCAAAGAGGATGATAGATGGATAAGAAAATAGGGAGATTTAAGCAGGTAGCAGAAGCATAGAAGTTTTTTGTATCTTGTTGTTGTATTGTATGATATCTCTGTGTTTCATCTCAGGATTGATAGGACAATGGCAGTTAAAGAATCCTCATCTTTGGTTGTTCTTTTGGCTGTCTTTCTCTGTTTTGTTAGAAGATTTCTAGGTCTTGTAATGTTGCAGGTGCTTTGTATTTGTTTTAATTTATGAAATGCAAAATAAACTCATTTTAGTTATATGAGAAATAGCAATTTCTGTTCCTATGAAAATGCAAAAGAATCTCTCTCTCTCTCTCTCTCTCTCTCTCTCTCTCTCTCTTTCCCCCTGCATGTGAAGGGTTGACTGGCAGTTACAAGATGATGGAGGTGGAGCTGCAAACTTTGACTTTTCCAGTTCATTTTCTAGAGGATTGATATGGTTGGCAAATTTATCTTGTATTATTTGAAACATTAATTTCAAGAATGTATTTCAACTCCCTTGCAAGTAGTAAGTTACACTTTTCATTGACTATTAATACCCCCACAAATAAGTAATCGATCAGATGGAAGAAGTAAAGATTATAAAAACCTCTTAAGCAAAATATAAGGAAAAACAACACATCTCTCAACAAACACAGCAATCATTAAAGAGAGAATGTCTCAATCTTGAAAATAGCATTAGTAGAAGAAATCTCATTCTCACATTTATTCACCAATTTTGTGGAGGCCTCTTGGTAGACAAGAAAACGAAAAAGAATATAAGATTACGAATAGCAGATGAACAGACCCGCAACACTCTGGAAACAACCAAATCCTACGAGAATCAGCCAAACACATCGTTTGAGGATGAGGCAATAGGAGCTGGTAGCGAATTTGACTTCCAATCGTGATCTTCCCTGCAAAGCCCGTTTCTAATTCCAGAAACGGCTGGCATATTTGGCGCTATACTTGAAGTTTCAGCAAATCCCAGCTCCCTTGCAGCAACAGTCTTCAGACGATACCTCTCGGCCCTAGAACCGATTACCTGTCCTAGAATAGATGCTGCAATGGTAAATGCCATGGCAGTCTTAGGCATCAATACAGATTTCCTGAGCATGCCTATGAACGGCACAGCAGCATGGACAGCAGCAAACCATGACGGTGAGAATTTTTCAGTGTGTTCCCTCCATATTCCTAGAGGTACATTAGCCGCCATTCCCAAAATGCCGATAACGAGTACTTTTGCAGGCAGAGGCTGAGGCCGAAGGTTTTTTGCAAAAGCAGTTTTTGCTAGAGCACTCCTAGCAGCAACAATGGCTGGAGGACACCTATACTTCATCCCAGGAGGGGGCTGAAGGGCCTTTGCTACGAGAGGAAGAACATGACTCACAGCTCGATATGACTTTGCAATGGGACAGTTCCCATTTTGAAACCACTCATTGCTCATTGCTTCATGTTCTGATTTCCCGCCCTGAAAATAAAAATGAACTGTGAAGAGATGATTCAAACATAAACATGATTTGATGCATTAGCCAAAAGTCGCAACCTTTTAGTTAAGAATGTGTAAACAGTATCTCCTCATATTACTCGTAAAACCTCTACAAATATTTCTGAATATAGATAATTACTCATAAAAGGCTAAGTTACGTTCTTTATAAGCATTACTAAAACAATTGCAATGAGCAGCAGATTCATTAGCAAACGAGTTAGCTACCTTTGAAGAAGAGTCCTTTTTGGAGGATTTTGAATCCTTGTTTTCTTTCTTCCACTTTTCAAAGAAAGAATCAAATCCGAAAGGTCCCCCGGCACCAAATCCAGAGAGGCTGATGGTGGCTGCTTTGGCTGCCAAGGGATTGAATTGAGCTGGTGATGGTTCAGGCTTAGACTTCTCAGTGCGAACAGATGATCTTCCAGAAAGTGGAACAACACCATTCTGCCCATGGAAGAGCCTGAATGCCATATCGAAGTTGGGACCATCCTCAAATATAGGACCTTTCCCATCCCGTGACTGAGATGAGCAAGACAAAGAAGACAGTAGCCTATAAGCATTGCAGCATAAAATAATGGAGGACAAGGTAATGCGTACCTCACAAGGATAAGATAATTAAAATGTGAAAGAAAAGGTAACAGCTTACAGGTATAGGGAAGGCCATTGATGTCGAGAAGGAGAAGTTAGTTGGTTCATTGATGTTCCTCAAGAAGGGACACCTAACAATGTCTTGGTCAAAATGTGAAGATCCCCCATTCAAGTTTCCGAAGACAAAATCCATTTTGGAAATGCAATACCCTGCACAAGAGTAAAATAATCTGAGAATAAGTTTTCTGTTATAATAGACCAATAAGAAGAAAAGATTAGACATTACAAACATAGATAGATGGGAAAACATGGCTCCAAGAAGGAATGTTCATCTGTAGAGAAGCTCATGAGAATGCAAGCAAAACAAATAACACATTGAAGTCTATATCTCATAGACGTCCCTCATATGAGCATCTTATTGAGGATAAACAAATCCAATTACAAATGTATCCTCAATCTCGGATTGATGCAAGATCAAGAAGTTAGGTGGAATTAACTAAGCCCCGTGCCAAGTTGCTCAAATTCTGAGTTAGAAGGCGAATATCAAGTAACAAGTTCAAGAAGTGGAGAGGGGTAAACAATTTATGCTTTCAGCATATTTCAAATACTAAGTTTGTAGCAGCACACAATAGTCGTAGGGAAAAACTACAGCAAGGGTATATAACCATCGGACGGACTGCATAATCTTGAGAAAACAAAGGATCATGAAAAGAGAAATGGCTTCAAGTTTTAGAAAAACATTAACCAATCTTCCAATTCCTAATGAAATGTTTCTAAATAATTGAAATGTCTGGCACTGAAAATTACTCATATGTCACTTAATTGAGATAAAAACGAGAAGAGGGTTACAACATCTCATATAATCCTCTGATGTGGAGCTCCTAAAAACCACAAAAAAAAAAAAAAAACTTAAATCACTTTGCTAAATTTGAACTTCGAATCGACTAAGCCTTTTTTCACATCAAGTGCAAAAGATTAGGCCGATTATAATCCAAAAATTTAATCTAAACCGATCTTTTCATTCCATTCCACCACATCATTTTCCCTAAAAAATTCCAGCTAATCCATCTAAAAGGAAACACATTATACTCACAAGCACAAAGTACACAAGAATCAACATGAAAACAACCCAGAAAATTCAAGAAATAAGCTACACAAGCATGAAATAGAAAAACTAAAGGAGAATTCTTTCAGAACGTTGACTACAACGACAAAATGAAGCCCACCCCTTTTCAGCAAATCGTCAATCCAAATTCATTTCAACCATCATAACAACATCAAATCGCCAATCCCACGAATAAGAAGCTAATAAAATAAGCACAAATTGCAGAATTTCAACAAGCGATCAAATTAAAGCATACAAAACAAGAAACGCATCAAAGAAAGAATTGTTACCACCTTCGAGATACTGAGGAGCTAGACCACGTAACAAAGACCCTTGAGGAGAGAGGGGATCTCTAGAGAGAGAAGTAGAGATTGAGAAATTCGGGAGTAGGTGAGAGGATGGTGGTTTAGAGAGAAGAAAAAATGGGTACAAAGGTAGGTACTTGTCTGGAAGACGCACTAAACGACGCCGTATTGGCGTAACTGCTCCACACGCCAAACTTCTGGGCGCGTGTACGCCCAACTCCTCTTTTTATATTTCCTCTTTCTTTAAGCTTAAATTACATCGTTACTTCCGAACTTTTATAAGGGCCAAATTATATGCACCCAACTAATACTAAACATACCCCGATTACTAAACACACACCATATTAAAGATTTAAAACTCAAAAATCTAAACAAATCCCTTAAGTTTACAATTTCACCCTTTAATTAAAATATATATATAATACATATATTATTCTAAACACAACCCAACAAAATACACACCCCCACCCCAAACTCTTCTTCTTCTTCTCTCTCTCTCTCTCTCTCAACTTCTTCTTCTTTGAATGTAAAAATTCAGCCATTGAAGATCGAAGACAAATTTGGCCACTGAAATTCAGCAAATTTCGACCACTCCTCATTGTCCAACATCCCGACGACTTTTAATCGAAGTATGGGTAACACACATAGGCCAGTGGGTGATTGTCGTAAGTTTCTTCCCATTCTTAGTTTAGTTTTATAAGTTTAAGTTCTTGTATTATTTAAGTGTAGATGAGTTTAGGAGTTGAATTTCATATATATTAGGGTAAATTACGTGTAAATAATTCAGAAATTTGTTGAAAATTGGGTGAAAAATGAACTGAAAATCGTCTAGGGTTCGACCCTGTTTTTTCAAGAGTCTTCAGGTAATTTTGACCACAACTGGTCGAAGGGTTGTCAAGAGATTCGACCAGAAGTAGTCGAATGGATGGGAAGGGAGTCGACCACAATTGGTCGAAGGCTGTGAAGTAGCTTCAACCAGAAGGGGTCGAAAGGCTGTGAAGAGACTCGACCACAACTGGTTGAAGGCTCTGAAGTAGTATTGACATATAGTGGTCGACAGGCTGTGAAGAGAATCAACCACAACTGGTCGAAGGCTGTGAAGTAGCCTCGACCGGAAGTGGTTGAATGTTCCTTTAAGTTTTAAAGTTTTAACGTATTATGTGTTCAACAAGTGTTCGTATGTTCTTAATCGTTAATTGATGATGAATATTGCAGGTCAGACTTATACGAGGGTGAGACCGACCGCCTCTAATAGAAGTCGTCGAGCATTTGAGGAGGAAGAGGTGTCTGCTCAAATTCCTAATGATATAGTTGCGACGCTTGAGTGGAATTTGTGATTGTGCACTGGAGTCCTCTGCTAGGGCATCTGCTCGTAGACATCATCGCTCACGTAGATAGATTTATGCATTTTGTGTTATCTTGTTTGAAAGACTCATTGCAACTACTTGATACTCTTTGTGGTTTGTGTGCTTTTTAATTTATCCTACTTGTAGACTTGAATTGTGCACTTTTTCAATTGTGATTGGATCATACGTTTTATAGATTCTCGTCTTCATTTCTTATTCGATACTTATCATAGCTGGTACAACGAATTCGAAAACTCTATTTATGCATGAAAAAAAGGCATTGAAGAGCAAGAAACATCATTGTTCGACCAGTACTGGTCGAAAATTTTGAGGTAGCTTCGACCACTACTGGTCGAAGCTTATTGAGCATGTTCGACCACTACATGTCGAAGCTTCTTAAGCAGTTTCGATCAGTAGTGGTCGAACCTGTTGTGTTTTTTTTCATAAAGTTATGATCGAACAGTGGCAAATCTAGTGCGTGTGCCACTTTCACCACTGTCAGAGCGTTTAATAAGGACAACCATGTTTAGACGTATCCTAACCTTGTACGCCCAACTAACCATTTCCTCACGACTCTAAAAAATTTCAGTCGTGAGGAATAACTCCGAGAATCGATAAATTGATGCATTGGATTATCATTCGACTCTTGAGGTTGGTTAATAATCCTCATTTCAGTCCCATTTGATTTGTTTTCCTATCAATATGCTAAAGAACCACAACATAAATATACTTTGCTCAATATATCAATTCAAATAAAAAAGATGTGTGTCATAAAAAGCGAAAAAAATACGTAGGAACAAAACTTGGATCTATTCGGCTAAAACCAACTGAAAAATCATCACAACTTCCGAAGTTTTCCTATAACCTTCGACCACAACTGGCCAAATTTTGTTAAAGCCCTTCGGCCAGTACTGGCCGAAAGCTCTACAATACTTTCAGCCAGTACTGGCCGAGCCGACTATAATAATTTCAGCCTGTACTTGTCGACCAGAAGTCGCAATTTTCAAAATTTTAATCAACTTTAAGCTACTTTTAGAGCAAAATAAATCGATAGAAACGAACTTTACAACTTACATTGTCCATAATGAGGAGTTCTTCTTCGTTTTCTTCAACTTCAATAAGTGTATGATTGTTGGAGGATTTCTTCAAAGTTTGTAATGGAGTTGTATGTAATATATGTGTGGTGAGGAAGAAAATGGTTATATGTATTGTGTATTTTATATAATGGGGTGTGTTTAGTAGTTATAGGATGTTGGTGTATATTAAAAAATGTAATTTTTATAATATTTTTTAAAAATGATTAATAAGGGTATTTGAGTCTTTTTGTAATTATTTTTATTTTACATTAAATTAATGAGGTGTGTATAGAATTTTTCCTTTACAATTTTTTAACTTTCAATATCATATTATATTAGTATAATTAGTCAACTTTCACTTTCAAGCAATGTAGGAGTCGGCATCTAGTCACTAGTCGATCGGTAACTGATAATATTTATTGAAATCATTCCTAAAAATTAATTATACTTGAACAAAACTTATATGCACTTGTGACACAAATCCTAGATCCGTGCCCCTGACCCGACCCGGCGCGTGGGCCGCACCCAGGCGCGCCCACGCGCACCCCCACCTGATCTGGTGTGCGCCCACGCACACCAAATTTCACACTATGTGATTCAGTGATAGATGTTATATATGTACTCTATAGGTGTTATATATGTACTCTGTAGGTGTTATAGTTATATTATATGATTCAGTGATACGTGTTATAGTTATACTCTATAGGTGTTATATATATACTCCTTAGGTGTTACATCTATGTTCTTGAGGTATTACATATATAGAAGATTTCATATTATGTGATTCAGTGATAGATGTTATATGTATACTCTTTATGTGTTATATGTATGTTCTTGAGGTATCACATATAAAGAAGATTTCATATTATGTGATTGAATGATAGGTGTCATATATATACTCTATAAGTGTTATATGTATGTTCTTTAGGTGTTATAATATTTTCATAATACCTGAAGGAATTGTGTTTATTATATATCATAGATGCATGTAATTTTATATCACCTATAGAGTATTTTTGTAATACCTTTAAAATATTTTCATAACATCTGAAGGAATTGTATTTATTATATCTTATAGATGCATGTGATCTTATATCACCTATATAATATATTTGTAATACCTTTAGAATATTTTTATATTATATGTCTGATATGTTTAATATATACTCTATATGTGTTATATATATACTTTTTAGTTGTTAAATGTCTGTTCTTAAGATTAAGTGATAAGTATATATAAATAATAGATTGTGAAATGCGATTTTATCATTTTCTTCCCCAAATTTTCTGCAAATTCATACTACTCAATCAAATTTCTACAATTTTATATCTTCATTCAATAACCAACAAAGTTGCATATCAAATTACATATATATACAATCCTGAATATATAAACCTTAATAATGATAAAAGAACAATAGAGATGAAACAGAGAATTTGAAATTTGGAAAAATTAGAACACAAAACTAGTGGAAGCATCAATGGTGAGTTAGGGTTAACAACAAAATATCCTCCCTCATTAATCGGAAAATGAGGATTTGATAGACAAAGATTGGGTTTCTTCCTCCTTGACCTCATAGATGATTCCACATATGTATGTATGTATGTATGTATGTATGTATATGTGTTCGGATCGGGTTGAAGAAGAAAAGAAAGAAGAAGAAGAAGAAGAAGAAGAAGAAGAAGAAGAAGAAGGGTTGAAAAAGGAGAAGGAGAAGAAGAAGAAGAAGGAAACAGATCGGGTTGAAGAAGGAGAAAGAAGAAGAAGAAGAAGAGGAAGAAGGAAAAAAAAAAAAAGCGCTGCATGAAGAAGAAGAGGAAGGAAAAAAAAATTGAATTAATGGGAACGGGTCGGATTGGGGGCACGGATCCAATGCCCCCGGTACACATAAGTCCTACTCATTATGCTATTACTAGGCGATCTAGGCATCGAGTAACCGGCTTAGTCTATCTTGTTGCTTAGTCCTTTTTTTTGTTAATTTATATATTTCGTAGAGGATCATCTCCAACGAGTTATAATTATAATAAAATTGAAAACCAAATTGGCTATTTGCCTATTTGTTAATTGGTAGCTAATAATATAATATAATATGTATCATTTTAATGATGACAATTAATTTGATAGTATGGAAATTAATTCTGCAAATAAAGGTATATAATTATGTAAACTCTAAAATGTTGAAGCGAGTGAAACAACTCAAGGGAAAGAAATTGAAATGAGTATAAAAATTCATGGAAGCACCTAATACATGAAGTGAATATGAGTTGTTGGCAACATAATATACAAGGGATATTATTGTCTGAATCACCAAAATTACTCAACTCTGCCAACAAAATTTGTTTGGACAACCTTAGTTGGCATACTGTGCAACCTCAATTCGAACACCAACCAACAATCACAGTTCATATGTATTTATACCAGTCGAAGAAACTCAATGTCGTTCACACTCCATAGCCGGTATTGTAACTCAAGCTGGGATAGAATCTGAGGCATTGCCAATGACCAAATTTGTTTTCCTCTCTGCTTGGAGTGATCGGCATAATGATTCAAGTTTTTCCTTTTGATTCCTCGTTTTCTCCAGTTGTTTCTTCAAGCGCTCACGCTGCTCAGAGAGAGAAAGACACAGATGAATTGGAGTCGTTGCATTGCCATGTCATCACTAAGAGAAAGCTTCCCGACATTTGGTTTTTAATTTTATTGTTCGGAGGTATAGAAGCAAAGCTTACCTCATCAGCAAGTTGTATGAGGGTGATATCCGATTTTTCAGATTTGCTCTTCAAGAATGAGTTTTCCTTTTTGAGTTCCTTTATTGATTTTGCCATCTGATGCAGAAACATACAGAATATTCATATTTTGGTAAGAAATGAAACAATATATGAGTGAATTCTATCTTAGTAAATAAGATGTTATGAAACCACACCTTCTCGATTTCTTGCTTGAATGTTTCAAAAACCTCATTGCTTTTCAATAATGCTTCCTGGGGAAATGTGATAAATATTACAAAAGGGGCACGAAAAAATAAATGAACTAAGTATAATGCAGAAAGACAATACATGTGAGAGAGAGAGAGACCTGAAATTGTTGGAACTTTTCGCCATCAGCTGTTAACTGCAACCTCAGATTCTTTTCGGTTGTTAAAAGTTGTGTAACTTGTTCTGCATATAATTTCATCTGAGACTGCTCCTGCTTTAGTTTCTCTTCTTGTTGCTGAAGTTTCAAATCGGAAAGTTGTAGTTCGAGTGATTTCTGTTTAAGCTGCAAAGATAACGAAGCAAGAAATTCAATTTGCTGCCAAGAGACACACCTAAAGGTATTTTTGATAAGAACCATTATACTTGGATAGGTACCTGTTGTGCATGCTGCTGCTCAGTAAGAGCATACTGATCAACAAGTTGTTTTAACTTCATCTTTAACCTGAAGAAAGAGAACAATTGATGTCATGGGATTATTTCTTGCAAAATTTGCAAGGAATCAGTTGGCAAGTGAAAAGTGCCAGAAAAATGCGATATGACCATAAAATGTTTCCTTCCAGAATAAATTGAGAATAATGCTCAGATGTGATTCAATTCACTATTTTAAACCTGTGAAACCGAAGAAAGTTGGGCAAAGTATACTTGATCCCCAAAATAATAACAAAAGAGTAAATTTAATTCCGTGAGATGTTGAGTATCATTAGAAAGACATATCATGCAGGGACTATAAATATATGTTAGTGTGAATAGGCTCAAAATGAGCTAATGCAGTCATTCAGATTCATAAGCTATTGAAGAAAAAAAGTAACCATCTTGTTTGCATGGTAGGTGCAATTCTTAAGATGGGGTTTATAAGTATTTAATTATCGAAAAGAACACAATCAAATCCATGCATATATCACATATTAGAAGCGCATATTTTGCTTCATTTCATAGGATCTTGCATCCATAATCATGAAAAAGGTCCTAAAGTATTAGACTAAGTATAACCCTGGATCTTTTTCTTACATTTCATTCTCTTTTAGCTGAGATATACATTCATCTTTCTGCTCCTCAAGCTTACTGCTTACTTCCTACAATAAAGTGGGAAAGCATTAGAATAATCGAGTAGACAACAGATAATAGTTGCATTATTTGAGCTTCAACCCTTTATATTTATAGAGAGACAACTTTCCAGGTGTATGAGACGTTACAAGGACTAACATACAACATTATGTGATACTACCTCATTAAGCCATATCAATCCTCAAGATAACTCGGAGGACTAAGTAATAAGACAATGTTTCAGAATGATAATAAGAAATCTTGCTAGTTTCTAGTCAATTACTCATTCTGGCTATAGGCCCAAATATCTTTTCAAACATGCGACAATATTCATTCATGCGGACCAATACAAGTACACAACAGTGAAGATATCAGAGATTGTACAGGAATTAATCATGATTTGCAATCAAAAGCTTTACAATATACAAATCATATAAGAACCTTAATAGCATCTTGAAACCTATTTGATAGATCCAGTCTCAAATTTTGACCCTCTGATGATACTCGTTTGCATTCATCCTGATATAAACGAAGAACTGATGATTAGGAAAGGGAAAATTGCATCAACATTAAGACAAAGATTAGGATTACCAAAGATTAGAATTAGCTTTGGGTAGTCTGTATGTAAAGCAGTGAGCAGTCAACTGAATCCGGATTCCAACATTCATGCTAATTGCATACTTGTTAGAGGCGCGCCCGAGGGCGAGAGGCGCAAGGGGCGCAGAGGGTAGAGCCTCTCAAGGGCTGAGGCGGGCGCTGTTTAAGAGGTGAGCGCTTCTGTGCGCCTCCTCTTGTGGGCCTCAGAGGCGTGCCTCTCTCACATCCACTTTTTTTTATTTAAATTTAATATTTAGTACATATATTTTTTAATATATATATAGGATGGGTTTTGGAGACAAGTGATTTAGGGTTCAAAAATATAGATTTACACTTCTACTCTACTACCTTTAAATGTCCAACCTTAACCCACCCAACTGCTACTGCCGGCACCGGCAGCAGACTGCCACCGCCGATCACCATCGGCGCCGCTGCTACCGCCGGCTGCCAGCGCCGCCTGCTGGATTTCATGTGTTTGAGACTTAGCTTGAACTATGAACTCTATTTTATGTGTTTTATCATTCATTTTGAAGTTTGAACTTTATGTTATGGATTTATTAGACTTAATTAAGAGATTTATATTTTTCTTATTAATTTTATTAATTCAGCGCCTCTCGCCTCGGGTGCCAGGGCGACCCTTGCACCTCTCGCCTCTAAAATCTATGGCTAATTGGTAAATACATGTCAATTAGCCAACAACTATTAAAATTTTCACACAGACAGTAATTCACCAATAACATATGAAAGCACGGTGATGATATGCATGTCTTCAAAATGCAATAGTATGCACTCACATAGGGTAAGAATAGTATACAATGCACCCAAAGGGTCGGAATCTATAGGGTCTGGATATATCAACAAACAAGTAGACAACACCGAAAAGCTTCCAGATCATGAATGGAGACTTATCATGTTGATTGGAAACTCAGTCTGGTAATCTAGAAAATGTATAGATTGAAGCAAATGATCTTGACAAGCCAAGTAAATACCATTAGTAGTTTATTTTGACGTTGCAGTTCCCGGCACAGTGACTCAAGTTTATCTCTGACAGTAACAGCTGCAGATGAGAGGATTACATAGATTAGAAAATTTAAAAAAAACCGCTAATGTGGAGATACTAATTGCAATATGCTCAAGCTACTTGGTGGTTTGGAAAAAAAATACTTTTGAAATATATTGTACACTGCCTCAATAAGCATATAATCAAGATTGCAGTATTCACTATGTAAAAGATGGAAATGTTCATAGAAAATTGAGAAATCATCTATTCAAGCTGGAAAACATTCGTATAAGAGTAATAAGACTAATCTTATCTAAATATAACGGTGAAAATAATGGCCACCTACCAGAATCTCTTTCAGCAATGACTTGTTGATACTTCAAAGTGAACTCCAAAAACTCCTTCTCTGATTTAAAGGTACGCTTTACAGTTTTACGTTTCACTTCAGGGACTTCCTGAAAAAGCATATTACACAAGGGTAGGTAACTTAGAAGTATATGTTAACATACGGAGGTGCCAAAAAGAGTTTAAAATGTGACTTTCAAACTACTGATAGCATTCTCAAAGAGGTGCAGAAGGACAAAACAATGAAAGACAAATACCAATTTCACATTGTTATGAAAATAAAAATATTAGAGAAAAAACGATAATATTGACTATAAAAATTCATTAGAACTCTACTCAAGATCAATGAATAACAGAATACTTTTTTGTTGTTTTCAGCACTTGCAGCAACAGAAATCTCCTCTGAGGTAACTGTTTGTAGTTCCATGCCTTCAATAGCTGCAGAATAGAGAATATATCCTAAATTTAGAAACCTAAAATAAAGAAAACAGAAAAAATGAGGAAAGTCGAAAGAAAATCTAATGCAATAAACGCTTAGTCAAGACCAGGCAACTCCATCACAGAAGCAGATCCAACTACTTTAACAGGAAGGTGTTCGATAATCGTATGAGGTGCTTTATTAGAATCAGAAACAAAACCATATCCCAAAAGCTACTACAAGCTATAAAAGTCAGCTCTACTACATAGTATCAATGTCAGATTTCACACCAATGCAGCTAAACTTGACAATTTGTGAAGATGGATATATCCCAAATTAACCCATAATGGCTCCAGATAAGTCAGGAAAACAAAACTTAAGCTACTATGAGATCCTTTCTTGCAGAGCATATGTTAAACACAGCTATGCAAGAAAACGAAAGATGAGCAAGAAAATCCTCTTTTCTTTGAAAATACATGAGAAGAACACTACGACTAATCAAGCAAGAAAACTCTTCTCCAAGTCCCAATTACATTTCTCCAAAAGATCATCTACATCTTTCCCCCTAAAAAACTGTCAACATAATATCGAACTCACACCACCCCGTTTTCAAAATCCATTCCTTCTCACACTTCCCAATCTCAAGCATTTAGTAAACAGCAGAAAAGGACAAAGCTAAAACTCAAGAGTACAACTCATCACAATCAATGCCAATATTTCAATCAAGCAATCCGCTAAAACCCCTTCAATAAATCCATCCCCTTTACATTTCCAAACAACACAAACCCCCATCATAACCATCTCAAAATAGCCACTCAAACACTACATCAAGCACATAATAAACCAAATATACTACCTTTCTCTTCGCCACTTCCTTCTCCACGAGCTGGCCCAGAATCTGATTTACCTTGATCGACCACATTTTCGACCAAATTACTCGAAGATGAACCCCCATCTGCTATCACAACTTCGGGCCGCGAACCGGGCTCCAGCAATTTCTCCTCCTTGTAATCAGTAATCGCCTCCTCCGCTTGCTCCGCAGAAGAGGATTCGACAAACCCATCAGGCAACGAGTCGGCCTCTGGAAGCTGATTCACTCCCGGGCTCCGATGCGAATTCAAATTCGGGTTCTCCATTTTTCACCTGCATATTCCAACAAGACCTTAGTTTTCGAGTAAAACGAGAACATATTTGCTCTTCCATTTCCGTACATTCGATAGAGACAAAAAGAAAGTATGCACATCGAAAGATACTCACAGTTGCGAGGTTTCTGCTTATCGGAATGATTCGAAAGAAGGGATTTTAACGACGGAGAGAGAGAGAGAGAGCACTGCAAAAGAAAAAGTTGGGGAAATTACACATGCATCCTTGAAATTTGGTTAAATACTAAATACCACAAATATTTGTGAAAATTACAATTAAAACTACTTTAATTTGCAAATTTTAATATACTTCATTCATCATACCAAAAACATACACTAAAAAATACCTTAAAAAAAAAAAGAATCAGTTTAGCAAAATTTTCGATACAATAAGTATCATACTATATTGTAAAATTAAGTATGGTATTGGTATGACAATTTAAATTTTCTTAATTAAAGAATATTATTTGTTCATACATTTAAAATTATGATACATTAAAAATTAATAAAAATGGAACCACTTCAAATATAGAGAAAAATGGCGTACGAATAGACAAAAAAAAATTCACAAAAACTCATGTGAGCTCACGGATAGTTTCCGTGAGACGGATCCTTATTACCCATGAATTGAACCAATATCCACAAATTTTCATATGAATTACTAAGTGTAGGTTATGGGTTGACCCATCTCACGAAAAAAGATTTGTGAGGCGGTCTCATACAAGACCAACTCAAATATATATATATATATATATATATATAAAAGAAGAGTTGCAACTCTCCAGTGCTCGACAAATCAACATTTTGAAGCTTTCTTAACGCGACATGTGTCATTCAAATGTCATCATATGTGTCAAGTATAATCTAAAGAGTTAAGAAATATGAAAAGTCCTTCCACTTCTTCATCTTCTTATACCATATGTTATTTAGATTTTAAAGTGTGCATATTTATAGCAGGCTGAGTGCATAGACCTTTGGAGGATATACAATAGTTGGCCAATCAGGGTTTGATTCATTGGTCGGAAAAGTGTGTGTTCATTCCAATATTGAAGAGTTGTATTTGCTAAGTCCTAGAGCTCTTCTTCCTTGTTTTGTGGTCATCTAGAGACCTTAATGCAACCTCATTGTTGTCACACTTTTACATCATTGTTTAAATTCATTTCCAGTTTTCCCACTTTAGTCTTATGTTTCTGTTTCCATCATCTTTTGCTATGTACACAATTCTTACTCCATTCATTAATCTCAATGAAAAGTGGTACATATCTTCACTTTTTTACTCTTTCATCATGCACCTGGATGCTTTATATATATAAAAGTTAAGTCGCAACTTTCAAGGTTGTCATTATTATACACATTTTGTTTAAGTTTATAGATTCTTTAGAGCTATGTATGAGATATATTTCATGATATTCATTCCTAACTATTTGTTCTATATTTACAGTTAATTCTTTACTGTATTTTGTGTGGTCTTCTATAATTAGATATCATTTGTTGGACTTCAACCACTACTTTGTTTTTCTCCATATTATCAATGATGTCTATCGTTTCAAATAGATACCTATTCGATGTAAACAAATTTTGATTACATTTGATTCACTTTTGTATAAACTTAATTTCATATTCTTTTAGTTCAATTGGAGATGATTTAGTGTCCAGAATTATAGATACAATTATCATGAGCGAATTTTTTTAATTATTGTTTTCTCAACCTCACCTAACAAAGTTGGAATTTCAAATTGTAACAAGTTGTTTCTGAAGACTGGAGAGGGGCCTATCCACAAATGAATTGACTTTTAGTTCTCTCTTAATTGAGTTTGTTAATACTTTGTTTATGCACTGAACGTTTTGATACAAAATTCTAATGTATTTATGTAAATCTGATCCCAATCGGAAATGATGATATGTTGTCATTCTCCCCCAATAACTTGATTTAACAAATTTTGATTGTATATAACAATGTTAAAATATTTGTTAAGATTCAATCACGTGCAACGCACAGACATTCTCTAGTAACTTAAATGGGAAAAATGTTCAAATAAATCACTAATGTTTATCTTCAGGTTCAAGTATCTCACTGAAGTATTTTTATGTACAAAAATGCCACTAATGTTTACTTTTAAGTACGACAAAAATTTGTGTACCCTAGATCCGTGCCCCCTGACCCGACCCGGCGAGTGAGCAGTCTCCACGCGTGTTCACGTGCCGTCACGCGCGCCCATAGAAAATTTGGGAGTATTACATGTATACCCTATAGGTATTACACTTATATTTCTTAAGATTCAATGATAAGTATCGTGTGTTTACTCTATAGACATTACAAGTATACCCTATAAGTATTACAATTATATTTCTTGAGCTTCAATGATAGGTATCATGTGTATTGATTTTTTGTTCTACATGTATTACATGTAAACTCTTAAGGTATCATGTGTTCAATCAATAAATATATGAATTATTTGTTCGAACTTTTGCATGTATACTCTATAGGTATTACATTACTGTATAGTGAGTTTAAAATTTCTAAATTCCAAAACCGCGATTTATATCATATTCTTCCTCATTTTTTTCTACAAAATTTACAAAATTGCAGAATTCATATGAATTATTATCACAGAAGCATTGTGCAAAGAAACCCCTGAGCAAATCTATTCAATTCGATCAATCAACAAATTTCATCTATTTAATCAATTAAACATATTTTGCAAACCAAATCCTTCCATAACTTAGTCAATGCAAAGAGTGAATCGAAGGTTTCCTTATTGGAGAAGAAGAACACAACAAAAAAGAAGAAGAAGAACGCAGCGGAGAAGAAGAAGAAGAAAAACGCAGCGGATAAGAAGAGAGAAGAAGTCGCTGCGTCGCTCGAATGAGAGAAGAAGAGAGAAGAAGTCGCTGCAGCGTGAGAATGAGAGAAAAAGAGAGAAGAAATCGTCGTCGTCCAATGAAGCGTCGTGGAGAAGAGAGAAAAGGAGGGTGCGTCGTGAAGAAGAGAGAAGAGGAGGGTAGGGCACGCAGATACAGATTAAAAACAGAGAAAACGAATAAGAAAAAATGTATATGGATATTGAGTGGGATCCGTGCCCCGAGGGCACCAAAGTCCTTCTCTTTAAGTACATATGACCTCTCGCTTAACATTTATTTATAATATAATATACTAATACTTTTTTAAATTTAAAATAACTTAAACACTTTAATTTATTTTCTTTTTTGACCTCATATTTTAACATATCTTAGAATCAAAAAACGATTTCATGAAACATAAATATAATAGATTATTATATATACGTGTGAATACATATTATTATTAATAATAATATCATTTACACTTTTTCACTTTTGAAGACTAAACTATTAAACAACTAAATTAATTAGATAACAATTTCACTATGATATTAGGGATATTATTTTTTAATTTAAATACAACTTAAATCTCTACATTTAAATACAACATAAATATTAATTATTATTGATAATAACATGTATATTTGAATAATTATATTTTCTAACACACACTAAGCTATTATATTTACGTTTTCATGAAATAGTTTTTTTATTCTAAGATATGTAAAACGTTTATTTCATGAAATTATGTAAATATAATAGCTTATTATGTGTGTGTGAGAATACATGTTGTTCTTAATAATAATTAATATTTATGTTGTATTTAAATATAGAGATTTAAGTTGTATTTAAATTTAAAAATAATATCTCTAATATCATAGTAAAATTGTTATCTAATAAATTTAGTTGTTTAATAGTTTAGTCTTTATTTAAATATAAAGATTTAAGTTGTATTTAAATTAAAAAATAATATTCATAATATCATAGTGAAATTATTACCTAATATATTTAGTTATTTAATAGTTTAGTTTTTACTTATATATAGAGATTTAAATTGTTTTTAAACAAAAATAATAATATCTATTATTATCAAATAAATTTAGTTGTTTAATAATTTAGTAGTGTAAATGATAATAATAATTATTAATAATAATATGTATTCATATGTATATATAATAAGCTAATTATATTTATGTTTTCATGAAATAGTTGTTTTATTCTAAAATATGTTAAAATATGAGGTCAAAAAAGAAAATAAATTAAAGTGTTTAAGTTATTTTAAATGTTAACATTATTATATACTATATTATAAATAAATGTTAAGGGGGTCATATGTAATGATGTTCAAACGGTTCGAACCGGGCGGTTCCGGTTCGAACCGCCGGTTTGCCGGTTTCAGGACCGGTTCCGGTTTCGGTTCGGAACCGTTGGTTCGGCGGTTCCGGACCGGTTCCGGTTTCGGTTCGGAACCGCCGGTTGAACCGAACCGGGTGGTTCGGCTGGTTCAGTTTTTTTTTTTTTTTGCATTTTTATTTTGATTTTGCAACTCCGAATTTGTTTTTTAATGTTTGTTTCGATATAATTCATGATTGAAATAGAGTACAAAAAATCGAAGTGAACAAATGTTTTCATTATAAATTAGAAAATTATTACAAGTTATAAAGAACTCAATTTCTAAGTTTCTAACCTAATTATTGAAATTCTAATGAATTTATAATCTTAATTCTAATCTATTAGACTATTACAAACTAAATATATCTATTACAATTACAAAAGTCTATCTAAAGACTAAAGAGAAGGGGAAAAAATTGAAAGACTTGAGTTTCATTCTAAGTTTGGAAATGAAATTCAATTCCAAACTTATAATGAAATTGCCTACGTATCCTTAATTTGAATCAAATTAAGGAATCATATTAAGGAATCAAAACCATTATTCCTTAGCAATAATAGTTAGAATAGAATACGAAGGACCACCACTTCAACAAATCACTTGAAGTCTCAAAAGTAATAGATTCATAAGTAGCGCTTAAATAAGAGTCTAACTCTTGGATAGGGTTACCTCTAGATTGTTTTTGTGTCCTAATGTCATAAAAAAATTTTTTTAAAAACAAAAAAAAACATAATTTGTAAAAACCGGCGGTTCGAACCGGTGGTTAAACCGCCGATTGGCCGGTTTGTAAAAAATGGAACCGGAACCAAACCGGTTCCCGGTGGTTCGCGGTTTCGGTTCGGATCCGAAACCGGGTCAACGGTTCCGGGAACCGTTGACCGGCGGTTCGAACCGCCCCGATTTCGGTTTTCAGAACCGTTTGAACGTCTTTAGTCATATGTACTTAAAAGTGAACGTTAGTGACATTTTGGTACCTAAAAATGCTTCAATGAGATAATTGTACCTAAGGCCTAAGGGTAAACATTAGTGGCTTATTTGAACTTTTTCCCTAACTTAAATATAAGAAAACTAGACACATCACGAAGTACCAGATTATTATACATGATTAAAATTATTTTATTATTTTTTTAACATCATATTAATCTAATATACAAGTTTTAAATATATGTTATAAATAGCTTAATTAAGCTGAATAACATCACTTCAAAAATATTCATCCTCTTATATCATATATTGGTTAGCTTTGTGTGCCAGCATATCATCTATCATGTTAGTGAATCCATAACATTTCACAATTTATATATAATTTAGTGAAAATTGATTTACTTGATTATGAATAAAAAGAATTTCACTCACATAAACTATTCATGAAATGTCTCCGATATATTCTTATAATATTTCTGTCAGTTTATTCTCTGCAACAACACACAACCAAAGATCCAACCAAGAAGAAACCCTAAAACCAAATCTAGCTATAAACACAAAATTGAACCAATAAGAGAAAGAACGCAACTAACGTGGTTCGGCAAATTGCCTACATCCACGGAGAGACCAAAACTTTATTATTGAACTCTCAATCGATCGTAATCGATACAACACACACAACTCTCAAGAACATTCTTATTTGCTCTATACTGAACTCTCAGATATTCCTCTCAATACAAAGCAAAAAACTCATAAACCGTTCTGAACCCATTACAGAGCCTTTTATAGGCTTTACAATGAATCAAGAATCACTCAAAACCGTTTGGAAACGAGTGAGAACCAATCGTCGGAAGATAACAGATTTATCCCTCCGTTCAAGCCTTTCCCCTGTCTGCTCTGCACGCGCCCCAACATAACGGCTCCTAACCAATTTTTGAAACCGTCCAATCAGCGATAAGACACTTTGCAAATCCGATTTCTTTACTTTGAAACACACGACTATGCTTATATATTTATACTTGCGGTTTTTCCTTCCAATACTTCGCCAAATTTCATCAATTCTCCACCTTGGCTAAATATCCCTCCACAGCTACACCCATGTGTTCAAGTTACATTTATTGCAGCTCCACCTCGAAGACCAATGAGTTCCATACATAGCTGGAATTTGTTAGGTGGTACTACTTTAGTAAAAACATCAGAAGGGTTAAACTCAGATGGAATTTTCTTCACATGAATCACCTCTAGCTTTTTCCACCATATCCCTTATAAAATACAATCTCATATTAATGTGTTTAGTTCATTCATGATATCCCTGATGTTTTGCTAGATGAATCGCACTGTTATTGTCACAATGTATAGTCACTTTTCCTTGCATTACCCCAAACTCAGCAAGAATCCCCCTCAGCCACTCGGTCACTTTAGCAGCCTCAGTTAGTGCAACAAATTCAGATTATGTGGTTGAAAGAGCCACCACAGATTGCTGTGTAGACTTCCAGCTAATAGCAGATTCATAGAGGGTAACACATATCCAGTAGTAGACTTCATAGTGTCCAAGTTTGCAGCGTAATCAACATCAACAAATCCTACTAAAGGATCTGAAACTTCCACCTGCTCACTGAACTTCAATTCTTGATCTACTAATCCATTTATATATCTTAGAACATGTTTCATTGCTTTTCTGTGTATCATACCTGGATTAGCCATGTATCTACTGATTAAGCTCATAACTTGAGCTAAATCTGGCCTGCAACAAACCATTGCATACATAATACTACCCACTTCATTTGCATAAGGTATGGCACTCAGCTTCTTCATTTCATCTTCAGTTTTAGGACACTGTTCCTTACTTAACTTTAGATGCTGAGCTACAGGTAACATTGTAGACTTGGACTGATTCATCTGAAATCTAATCAACACCTTTTTCAGATAATTTGACAAACTCATAAAGATATCACCAATCTCTGATCTTCTGTGTATTTCCATACAAAGCATTTTCTTGGCTATTCCCAAATCCTTCATTTCAAACTCAGCACTCAACTGTTTCTTTACCATGTCAATCCCTTCTCTTGAATTGTTGGCAAGTAACATATCATCAACATACAATAGTAAATAGATATGAGTATCCTTGTCATACCTGAAATATACACAACTATCATGAAGACTGCTGGTGAATTTCAACTTCAGCATATACTCATCAAATCTAAGGTACCATTGTCTTGGACTTTGCTTCAAACCATACAAGGATCTCTGCTTGATTCTGTATTCTGAACACTAAGCCCTTCAGGTACCTTCATGTATATCTTCTATTTGAGTTCTCCATACAAGAAAGTTGTGGTCACATCTAGCTGATGAAGATGCATTCTGATCTGAGCTACCAAGGCCAGAAGAATCCTTATAATACAATACTTGAAAATAGGAGAGAAAATCTTATTGTAGTCCACACCTTCTTTCTGAGTGAATCCTTTGGCCACTAACCTGACTTTGTATATGATTTTACCACCTTGAGAGCCCTTAAACTTCTTCTTGAAGATCCATTTGCATCCTACTAATTTCTTATTAGCAGGTTTGTCCACTAGTTTCCACGTGTTGTTCCTTTCTAAGGAGTTCAACTCACTTTGAATGGCTTCAATCCACATATTCTTTTGCTTGCACGTGATAGCTTCAGAATATCTTGTAGGTTCACTTGAATCCACCTCTTCTGCAGTAAGTAGAGCAAAAAATATATTGTCAGCATAGCCAAACCTGTTTGGAGGCCTGATTTGCCTCCTGGTTTTGTCCCTTACTAGTTCATAGTTGGCCAATTCTTCATGTTTCTCATCAGTTTGTTGATCCCCCCTCATTCACAGTGTGATCAGTGATGACTTGATTTAGATCATCTAACTCTACAGGCTCCACCTCAGGCTCATTCAATCCAGTAGTTTTATCAATGTTAGTAGGAGTTACTTCTTGATCCTTTAGAGGCATTTTTGATATCAAAAGTTACATCTCTACTGATAATGCACTTCAACCGATCCTTTTCATAGCACCAATGTCTATAACCCTTTACTCCGGATGGATATCCTAAAAACACACATTTGAGTGCTCTTGGTTCAAGCTTATCTTGTTTCATATGTGCATAAGCTTGACATCCAAAAACCCTTAAGCCTCCAAGTGCTAGTTTCCCACTCCACATCTCTTCTAGAGTATTGAAATTCAGAGTTGTAGATGGACTTCTATTTACTAAAAAAGCATCAGTATTGACAGCTTCTCCCCAGAAATTCTTAGATAAGCCACTACTAATCAACATACACCTCACCTTGTTAAGTAAAGTTTGATTCATTCTTTCAGCTAAACCATTTTGCTGTGGAGTTCCAGGCACTGTTTTGTGTCTTGCAATACCTTTTTTCTTTGCAGAAGCTATTGAACTACTTAGAAGTAAACTCAAATCCAATGTTTGTTCTCAAATACTTGAGATGTCTTCCAGTTGTGTTTTCTACCTCAACAAGCCATTCCTTAAACCTTTGGAAAGCTTCATCTTTGGACTTCAGGATTACCACTCATACTTTCCTAGAGTGATCATCAATCATGGATAGAAAATCTCCCTCCACTCTTAGTCTGTGTTCTTGCAGGACCCCACAAGTCAGAGTGAACATAATCAAGGGGATATTTTGAAGTGTGAGTACCTGTTTGAAAGCTGAGCCTCTTGGTCTTTCCTAGAATACCGAGTTCACATGTGTTAAGTTTTGTGATTCTATCACTGCCAAACACTTGTTGTTTCTGAAGTTCTTGTAACCCTTTCTCACTAATATGCCCCAATCTCTTATGTCATAGATCTGTCTTGTCCATCTCCTTAGTTGAATGAGATTCACTACTCACTGTAATAATAGAGTTCATGTTTCTTGAACCCTTTCATTACTACCATAGAACCCTTAGTAACCTTGAGTTGGCCATTCTCAGATTTGAAAGTGTAACCCTGAGAATCCAGCATGCCAAGTGAGATGAGATTCCTTTTTAATTCTGGCACAAATCTTACATTTGAGAAGATCCTGGTAACACCATCAAACATCTTGAGTGCCACTGAGCCTACACCTTTTATCCTGCATGATTGATTGTTACCCAACAACACAAAGTCTTCATCTTTGAGTGTAAGCTGTTCAAACCAAGATTTGACAGGACTCATATAAAAAGAACATCCTGGGTCTAATACACATTCCATCTGTGTCTCATTGACTGTTACAGCTGGAACCTCAGCTGATTCATAACTTAAGGTGGATGGGGATGCTTTAGTTGTCTGATTTACTTGCTTTGATCCCTGAGAAGACTGTGATTGCTTAAGCTTCTTTAGTTTGAGGCAATCTTTCTTGAAGTGACCAGCTTTATGGCAGTGAAAGCATCTTTGTTGCTCTATATCATCCTTTTGCTCCTGAGTCAAATTACCTTATTTATTTCCCAGTTGTTTGGAGCCCTTCTTGCCTTGAGCCTTCATTTGTTGTTTGTGCTTGATAGAGAGCCCTTCACCACTGGTACTTCCTTTCACATCTCCAGACTTAGATAGTTCCTTAGTCTTCAATGTTGTAATCACTTCATCAAGGGTTAGAGCATGTTGTCTCCTATACAGAATGAAGTCACAGAAGTTCAAAAGCCTTTGGCAATGCACCAAGGAGCATCAATGTTTTGTCCTCTTCAAGTAACTCTATCTGTATATTTTCAAGATCATCAATGATCTTACTGAATTCTTCTACTTGATCAATCACCAGTTTCTCTTCAACCATTTTAAAAGCATATAATCTCTTCTTTATATACAGGCGGTTAGCTAGAGTCTTGACAAGATATAAATTTTCTAACCTTTCCCAAACACCTTGGGCTGTGGTTTCTTTGGAGACTTCTCTCAAGACTTTGTCCCCCAGACACAATATCAGTCTGATGTGTGCCTTCTCCAAAATATGAACCTTATCCTCAGCTCTCATCACCTCAAGCAGAGCTCCTTCACCCTAAAGAGCCAGCCCCAAACCTTGTTGCACAAGGAGTGCCTTCACCTTGATGTGTCATAGCCCGAAATCGTTTTTCCCGTTGAATTTCTCCACGTCAAATCGAGCAGAGGACATGATGTGTGGTTGCACCGTTTCCCACAGATGGCGCCAATTGTCAGTTTATTTTCTACAACAACACACAACCAAAGATCCAACCAAAAAGAAACTCTAAAACCAAATCGAACTATAAACACAAAACTGAACTAAGAAGAGAAAGAACGCAACTATTTACGTGGTTCGACAAATTGCCTACATCCACGGAGAGACCAAAAATTTATTATTGAACTCTCAATCGATCAGTAATCGATACAACACACATAACTCTCAAGAACACTCTCTTTTGCTCTATACTGAACTCTCAGATATTCCTCTCAATACAAAACAAAAAACTCATAAACTGTTTTGAACCCATTACATAACCTTTTATAGGCTTTACAATGAATCAAGAATCACTCAAAACCATTATGAAACGAGTGAGAACCAATCACCGGAAGATAACAACTCAATCCCTCCGTCCAAGCCTTTCCCCCATCTGCTCTGCACGCGCCCCAACATAACGGCTCCTAACCGATTTTTGAAACCGTCTAATCAGCGATAAGGCGCTATTACTCAAACACGCCTCTATTAGTAAAAATGCGATTTTTACTGAAACTTTGCAAATCCGATTTCTTCACTTTGAAACACACGACTTTGCTTATATATATTTATACTTGCGTTTTTTCCTTCCAATACTTAGCCAAATTTCATCAATTTCATTGTATTTTATACACGTTCACGTGATATACTTATACTATATATAACAATCAAATAAAAAGGCTAGTAACACATAAAAGAAAATGATAAATTATATATTTCATTAGCCTTTTTACAAAGTATAATAAAATACAGAAATATACTAATATATATATTATAATTTATACAAAAATTCAACTCTTTATTCAACCAAAACAAGAAGCTTCCCATTGACGAACTTTCTGCTAATTTGCGCCAACCAGCCTCTCAACGCCGCCGCGCGCCACCGGAATGCAGCCGAGCGACCTAGCCAGCATGTTGGTGAAGTGCGATCGCCCCCTCAAGCTCGACTTCATCAAGCTCCAATGGCTCTTTCCGCCGCCGCCCTGCGCCGCGGCCGTCTTCTCCGGCCGCTTCGCCTGCCTCTGCTTGATGGCGCTGAGCTCCATCTCGGGTCTGAACTTGACGGGCCCGAACATGAACATCCTCCTCCTCGACTTCGCCGACATGGAGGTCAGAGAGGTTATGTTCACTCTCTGCACGTGGTAGTCCAGGTCCCCGGCGGAGCACTTGGGACGGCCCAGGTCTCCGGAGTGGCGGCGCTCGGCGGCGACGGAGAAGCAGGGCTTTGGGAAGGAGTGGGATTTGAGGGTGGCGAAGTAATCTCTTTTCTGGTACTCGTTGAGCTGGCGTTCTTCTTCGACTTCGTGGATGATTTTTCCGCAGAAAACGACGTCTTTGTAGCGGGAGCGAGGTGCGGGCCCAGGCTGGGAGACGATGAACTCGAAGTGGGTGTCGGGCTGGGTCGAGGGGGTTCTTATCGGGCTCTGGTCGGTGGAGCCCGGACTGTTTTCTGGCATTGAGAAATCGCCGAAAGAGAGCCTGCAATGTTCTTGTTCTTCGAAACTCTGGTTTTCTGCCATTGTTGAACTGGTGGTTTAGTTGAACTGTGAATGTGAGGTGAGAATGAACCTCTCTATATATATAGATATAGATATAGATATATGTGTATATATTAGTAATAAATTTACAAAAGACTCGGTCAGTATATTGCGTGTGGGGTGGGGGATAGATAGTTCAATTCTTGCTACGCTTCTAGAGGACAGGGGCAAAAGCGTCATTTTAGGCAACATGTTGTAACTATGTTTAATTCATAAAAGTGATTATTTAGGAAATTGTTGACGTCCGAATTTATGTATTCACGGTTAGGTTTGTTGTGCTGGACACATGGTGCTCCTGCTCGGCCTACTATGTGACTGTTAAAATTACTTTGATCACAAATTCCTTTGATTTTAGGAAAAGCACCCACAAGTTAAAGTACATAATGAATTAAATTTTTCATAAAGAATAGTTTTTTTACTTTTATATTGTAAGTTAGGAAAATTAACAAAATTGTCTTTCATGCAGATTCTGTGACTTTACATGATGTGTTCATATTACACACAATTTATAATCAAGTTATACATATTAATCTCTGATATTTTAATTTAAATTTAACCAAACTCCTCAGAAATGTAATTATCATCATCCCAATGGAAATTCCTCATTAGCCCCTCTTGCTAAAGTTCAAAACTCAACTATTATTAAGAAAGAAATGATAGATAATAAAAAATGTTAGCTTAATTATTGGTTAGAAAACAAGTAGGGTATGTTCTTGGAGTTGTTAATTGAGTTACTAGAAAAGAAGACTAAAGAAAAACAAATAAAAAGTCAAAAAGGTTGAAATTATTGTCAAGTTTGTAAGAAAGGAAACAACGTCAGAAAGAAGGAAATCACATGAAAAAGTAGTAAGCTTTTCTAGAACTCAATATCCCATTCATCACTCTTTTATGCTCCATGAGATTTCGTTCATTCACAGGTCACCACAATCCAACTTTTTAATAAAATATTTATTTCTTTCTCATCCATATATACAATTTACAACATAACCCAATTCCAATTTTTGCATACTTTATCAACAACCCAACCCAACCCAACCTAACTTTTTAATAAAATATTAATTTTTCTCTCATCTATATAATACACTACAATAATTAATATGAAATTATATACTATTTTGAGAATTTTTTAATTATATTCAAAAATATAATAATTGTATTTTAATTCCGCAATTATAGTAAGAAAATTTGTTTCGATAATACACGAAAAATAATATACTAACACAATAATTAAATTAAAATTACATTAATTATAAAAAATTACAATAATGGGAATACGAAAAATGAAAAAAGATGCATGAAATATTAAATTGCAAATAAAAGAAAGAGATTAGGATTTTCCCTTAGTCATCAAAATTTGAAAAATTTTGGGAGTTCGGGTAATAATTAGGATTGTTTGAATCCATAATAAGAAAGAGATTATGGAAATAATATGAGAAAAGAGTGAACCTCAAAATGTAAAAAAGATAGAATTTTAGATTGAGAAAAAATAAATATTTTTTGATTGTGATTCAAAATATGTCAATATTACACTCTATTTATAAATAAATAAAAGATAGGAATTTTGATTATTTTAAAAAAATAAAATCAAATCAAATAAATACCATTTATCAAGAATCTAAATTTTATTAAAAAAATAACTAGAACCAATTAGTGTGTGACACTTGTCACACTCTAATTGAATAACCCATGGCATGATATGTTGTGAGATGGGTTGGTCAATCACCCATCTCCACAACCGATTGAACCTCCAATTTCAATTTATCTTTTTTTTTTTTTTGTCTTATTAGGACAACCTATGACATGGAATGTAGTCTGATCATCCACCTAAAGTTCCAATTTTTTTAATAATTTATTACCACATACTAACATGTATATTGAATAATATTATAAACTCACATAATAATATTCTTTTTTAAAATATTTTTCATCCATTTCAGGTGGATGACTTTATATTGTATTAATGAAATCTTTATGCATAAACAGTGGCAGATCCCGAATTTGAATGTTAGGGTACGATAAATAATCAAAACTATATATAAAATGAAATATTATTTAATATTTAAATCTAGGCAGCTCATGTTTATACAAGTGTGATTATTTTTGTTTGTTTATTTCTCTTTGAAGAGTTTACTATACAAGAAGTATTATTTAGCCACTTTAAAAGAATTATTTTAATGAGTTCATTTTCTTTCTAAAGATATAGAAATAAAATTATTCATCATAAAAAAATTATAAGCTTTGTTAGGGGTGGGAAAAATACCGAAATATCGAAATACCCGGTTATCGTACCGAAAAAATATCGAAAATATTGAAAATTTCAGTACGGTATCGGTATGATATTCCCAAAATTTCGTTCGGTATATACCGAAATACCAAAAATAATAGAATAAATTAAAAATATATTAATTTCATATTAATAAATATATTATTTTTCATTTCGGTATACCTGGTATTTTCGGTACATCAACGTTTCGGTATGTAATTTTCATTTCGGTATACCGGAATGAAACGGTATGACTACTTATGATATCGAAATTTCGGTATATCGAATTTTTCGGTACGGTAACATAATGAAATATTTTGGTATCGAATTTTTCGGTATGATATCGATATGAGATTTTCGATACGGTATACCGTACCGACCCACCCCTAAGATTAGTAAACCAACAATATAAAGAATAATGGTTTGTAATTCATTATATCAACCAAAAGATAAAGAATTGACAAGTAATATTTTATAAAGACAACGAAAACGAAATGTTACAAAAACTAGTAAAATGTAGGAATACTACTAAAATTTTATCAAGAAACATTTAAATAGAAATATTGTAAAAGATAAAATTATTAAGACAAAAACTTTTATGCATCAGGTGCATGGATCCACCCGACCCGACCCGTGCGTGTACGCGCTTCCACGCGCGTCTGACGCGGTCCCACGCGCTCCCACGTGCCTGGACGGATGCGCACCTTTAGGTTACGTTAAGGATACCTTTCAGTTATGTTAAGGATACCTTTAAGTTATGGTAAGGATACCTTTCAGGGATACCTTTCAATTATGTTAAGGATACCTTTAAGTTATGGTAAGGATACCTTTCAGTTATGTTAAGAATACCTTTAAAATCCTGATTCCAGGTTACATGCCACGTTATGTTAAGAATACCTTTTAGTTGTTTTAAGCATACATTTAGGCTATGTTAAGGATACCTTTAGTTATGTTAAGAATACCTTTTGGTTATATTAAGCATACCTTTAGGTTATGTTAAGAATACCTTTAGGTGATGTTAAGGATACCTTTGAAATCGTGATTCCAGGTTACATACCATGTTATGTTAAGAATACCTTTTAGTTATGTTAAGCATACCTTTAGGTTATGTTAAGGATACCTTTAATTATTTTAAGAATACCTTTTGATTATATTAAACATACTTTTAGGTTATGTTAAGAATACATTTAGGTGATGTTAAAGATACCTTTGAAATCGTGATTCTAGGTTCCTTTGAAATCCTGATTTGATACCCTTAGAATTCATTCCAGATCACATACATTTACATTATATTAAAGATACCTTTATGTTATGTTAAGAATACTTTTATGTTATGTTAGAGATACCTTTGTATGCAAAATGTGTAACACAACTACCTTATGGATAAGGTATCTCTAACATAACATAAAAGTATCCTTAACATAACATAAAGGTATGCCTGACGTAAATTAAATGTATGAAATTTGGGCATAAAGGTATCCTTAACATAACCTAAAGGTATCTCTATACATTACCTAAAGGTATTCTTAACATAACCTAAAGGTATGTCTAACTTAACATAAATGTATGAAATCTGGGCATAATGGTATCCTTAACGTAACCTAAAGGTATTCTTACACATTACATAAAGGTATTCTTACACATAACTAAAAGTCATGACTAAAATTGAAAAACAAGCTAGCGCGAAAAAAAAAAAAAAAGAAGAAGAAACGGGTCGGATTACCCGGATCCGACCCGGGTGCATGGATCTCCATGCACCTGATGCACAAGAGACTTACTCAATTATTAACTACTTCTTATCTTATGAAGACAATTCAAAATAATATTACGAAAACTAATTAAATAGACAAAAATTTATATACCCCTGGGGCATATGAGGCACAGATCTAGGTGTTATATACATGTTCTTCAAGTGTTACATATATACTCTATAGGTGTTATGTTTCTTGGTGTTATAAATATACTCTACAAGTATCATATGATATAAGAATGTATATGTGATACCTGAAAAGTATATACATGATACATGTAGAGTATATATTTAACATTATATGATAATTAATTTGGGGGCACCGTGCCCCCGAAGTACACAAGTGTCACTCAATTAAATACTACTACTAAAATTTCATCAAGAAACAATAACAAAAAATTAAAAAAGGTAAATTATATCATGAAATAACTAGAAAAGACATTAATATAGAAAGAACATTAAATGCACCTGGTAGGATTTGAACTCTCTACCTTTGAGTAAAATGATAATTATAACACCAAGTGGATTACATTTTATTTGTCTACATATTTGTAAAACTAATTATATATACTTGATTTGTAAGATTTTTAGTGATACAACTGTACCCCCATGTTTCCGCCTCTGTGTATAAATATGTTGACCTTTTTGTATGGTGACTTAAAAAGAAAAAAGAATTTCAATATATATTATATATACATATAATGTTGTCATGTGATATTACTAATTATACTTTCATGTGATATTAGTTGTACATTTTTATTTGAAACAATCATACCTTGATCTAAAATCAGATGTGGCCCTGTAGGATAGGGCTCCGGTCGAGTTTGACCCACAGTTCATATTAGTTAACCCTGTTGAAATATTCTGTCAAAAACTAACGGGAAAAGTCAAGCGTTGCGCACATGGCCGTTAATTCCCAAATCTAACCCAAAATCAGTTAATCGAATTAGAACCCTAATTCCACCACAAAAATCCCCAAATCGATTTGAATCCCTAGTTCCACCATAATTCCCAATTCGATCCAAAAATTCTCAAATCTACCCAAATCTGAACCGCAATCAAACCCTAACCCTAACATTCGGCATACTCTGCTCAAATCTGAGTGAAATACATATTACGAATGAGTTTTATCTAGGTTGCTGTTTCAATCGCGATGGGGAAAAATCGCGCCATCGACAAAATCGGTTAGTATTTTGCTAAACTTTGTTAATTTTCGGCACAATGTAGTAGTAGTTACTATGGGGTTTGCCCATTTAGGGTTTGTACTCATGTTTAGGTTTTAGGGTTTGAATCGGAATGAAATGTTCTGATTAGTTAACTAAGCTTTACTTTTTTTGGGCATGTTATGTTTTTATGTGTAAATGTTTGACTGGTTTTGTCCACAAACTGAAATTTATTCTTTCTGATTTCCTGAGTGTTGGATTATGGTGTACAGTGAACATGTTTATGGCTTAGTGGGCCATTTCTTGTCTGATTAAGGGTGATATATTAACAATAGTTGCATTCTTCATGGCTTTGTGGTCCTGTTTTTTGATTTTTTATTTAAAGTGACTGTTTTTTGTTGTTTATTGTTTAATGCTTAGTGGGCCAGTTATATGCTTCAACTACTAGTATTGTTTAATGCTCTTGGGCTATTGTTTATTGTTTAATGCTCTTGGGCCAGTTTAATGCTCTTATGCTTCTTGTCCAGTTTAATGCTTCTTGTCTAGTTATTTGTTGTTAATTGTTTGATGTTTATTGTTTATTGAAAGTGTCTAGTATTGTTGAAAGTGACAACTCTTTATTGGTTATATGCTTTTAGTGTCTTATACTATGCTTATGCAAAAATTGCAGAAAAACATGGGAGAGGGAGTAAGACTATTTCTGAAAATGGTGGGGGGCTGTTTCTGGAAAGAAGGGTGGGGGTGGGGGTTTATCTAGGTAGAAGGATAAAGAGTTAGAACCCATAGTAGATGATGGCTCATTTGCTGATATAGAACAAGTGATTGAGCATTACTGTGATTGGGTGTTGGATGGGGTTGATCCTGAGGAATATGGGGGTCTGAATGGGGGAATGAGGGTGATAATGAATCTGTAGATAATGAGTCTTCTGATGTTGAGTTTGATCCTGATAATGTAAGTGTTTCTAATGATGAGTTAGATGATATGTTGTTTGAAGAGAACATGGATAAGGACTTAGAATGGATGGGTATAGATAGACCCAATGTTGAGGTCAATAGGGGGTTTCTGATTCTGAATCAGAGTTAGGAGACTCTGATGCAGAATTTGATAGTGACTTAGGTTCTGAGATATATGAAGCTCACTAAACCAGTATTTAGGTCTTTTACTGTGTTTAACCCAGAATTTGCAATAGGAATGAAATTAACAAATAAGCAATTGTTCAAGGAGGTTGTGTACTCTCATGGTGTTAAGGGATTTAAAAATAACCAAAAATGAGGCTCATAGAATATATGCTAGGTGTTTGGGGGAGGGGTGTGAGTGGCAGATTAACTATCTTAAGCTAAAGAATGAAGAGTCATGGCAAATTAGGACCTACAACAGTGATCACACTTGTGGCACTAACTTCAAGCTTAAAATTTGTACTTCCACATGGTTAGCCAAGTACTATCTAAAGCAATGGAGGGATGATCCAAATAGAACAACTAAGGGGTTTAGGAGGGCTGCAATGAAGGAATTTAATTGTAACATATCAAAACAACAAGCATATAGTGCAAAAATGCAGGCATTAAAGTGTATTCAAGGTAGTAACCAACTACAATATGCCAAACTGTGGGATTATGTTAATGCTCTTAGGCTTAAGAACTCTAGATCCACTATCATTATGGGGGTTGAGGACACTGGGAGCTCAAGTGGTAATACATTCAAAAGATTGTACATATGTTTCCAAACCTTGAAAGTGAGGTTCCTAGCTGGGTGTAGGCCTTGTGTAGGGGTAGATGGGTGTTATCTCAAGGCCCCAAACTATGGTGTATTGCTTACAGCTGTAGGTATGGACCCTAACAACTAGATTTACCCAATTGCCTATGCTGTGGTGGGTAGTGAAACAAAGGAGAACTGGGTGTGGTTCCTTGAGCTCTTGAAGGAAGATTTGACGATAGAAAGATAAAACTTGTGGACTTTCATCTCTGATAAGCAGAAAGACTTGATCCTTGCCTTTGAGAGAGTCCTTCCTGGGGTAGACAATAGGTATTGTGTGAAGCATATGCATGGGAACATGAAGGTGGTTGGTTTCAGAGGGGCTGCTTTTAAGAATTTGATGTGGAGAGCTGCTAGGGATAGTACAGTGGCTGAATTTGGTAGGGCTATGAAGGAGTTAGATGAATTAGATCATAGGTGCTTCACTTGGCATCAAGAGAGACTAGCCATGCAATGAAAGACAATGAGGATACATTCCACCCATTTCTCCCAACTTTGGTAAGAAAAGAGGTAGACCATCAAAACCTAGAAGGAAGGGGTCATATGAAGAACCAAGCAAGAAGAGAAAGTTGAAGACTATGCCAAGGCAGACACCAAAAGTGCATTGTAGCTTCTGCCAAAGAGAATGATACAACAAAAAATCCTGCCTATGGAAGAAATTTGCAGAAGAGTTCTCAATGGATGAAGGAGTTTCAGTTGACTCAACCATGAATGTAAGTTCTCTTTCCTAATTCATCCAAAATTTTATTGCCTTCTGTGATAGTCAATTAGCTAATACTTGTGAATTTTTCATCTAGGAACAAGTTGGGAATCAAGAGGACAATTCAAGTTCTTCTTAGCCAGAAGTGTTAACCCAACCAAGTGGTTATCCTACCCCACCAGCAACTCAAGAGGATGCATCACAATCAACACCTAAAAGTCATACCGTAAGTTTTTCTTTATAAATTGTCTTATTGATTAGTTCTACTTGCTCATTTTATATGCATGGGAATTAACACATTCTACTTGCTCATGTGTGTTAGATTCTTGTTAATACTCAACCTCCACCACCTGTTTTCCCTGGGAGAGTGAATATCATAGCACTACCTCCAATGGCAACCAGTCCCAGTCAATTTGTGGCCAGTGCTCCAATCTCAGCAGGCAGTGCTCCAATCATCAAGCAAGGAGGTAAAAAGTTTATAATCTTTCAACTTTAGGCAAGGGCAATGACAATGGCAAAGGCAAGGGCAAAGACAAGTAGTGAATTATATATTTGTGGCTTTCTGGAACAAGTATCATAGAATAGATGTATTGAAATTCTGAAAATTCTATTGTTTGGATTTCTGGATTTTGAAAACATATCTATTTTGGCCAGTCTGGATACTTCGAATGCTACCTTTTGTAATGGTTTATATACTTCTGGCTTTCTGGAGTTTGATTACTTTATATTTTGACTTGGGCTTTGGTTTTGCATTTGTAAGCCATCCTTTTGTAATGGATTGAGTTTGGATTATATATTTATGTCAAGTTTTATGTTGTGGAATTTGAATTTTGCCCTTCTCTTTCAAGTTTTATGATATGCAATTGTGCAGAATTTCAGTGGACTATGTCATTGAAATAGATAGTATCACGCCTTTTTCTTACATAGTAATATTTATAATAGGCTTTTATATCAAAATTTGTAACTGAACGTGTGCATTTTTTTTTTTAAACCATAATAACATAATGGCATAAATAACCCTCTTTGCACTCGAAAACCATTTAAAATTATAACATGCTTCTTAGCATGTACTATAATATTAAACCACAGTTACAAATATATATATATATATATATATATATATATACACATATTTATACAAATCGGAGTACGAAAGTAAAATGGAGGTTTAACAAACATTAACAAAATATTCTTTAAAACAAAATAAGCTCATAACATAGCATAGCCCAACAGGTCGTCATCCATGTACACCATCTCCGAACCCGTAGGAACTCAACACAACATCAGTAAGTCCTTGAAACTTGCACATCACTAAATTCACCTACAATGCATGAACTATATGAGCAAAAACTCAGTAAGCAGAAATTATGCAAATAACATAAATAATATGAATAATCTCAATGATGCATGTTAATGAATCAAAACATTTCTTTCAAAAACATTTTCTTTCATTGGGCCCTTGACCACCATCTACTAGGCACCGGATTGAGCTCAACATAAGATCATTCATCATAGTCATATTCATGTTTCACATGCCACCGACTGAACAAATCAAGTCATATCACATGTCATCGGCTAAGCATATATCATTAATAGCCATATTCATGTCCCACATGCCACCGGCGAAACGAGTCCAGCCTATCAATGTCTCACATGCCACGGCTAAACATATAGTATTGGTAGCCATATTTATATCTCACATGCCACCGGCTGAACAAATCAAGCCATATTCATGTCTCACATGCCACTAGTTACCCTATATATATAAGCATGACTTTCATGTCTCGGTGAACTAGTAGTGGTTAATAAAATATTTTTCTTCTTAAAATTATGTCGTGTATGTAAAATGCAATAACCTTCATCATTTACATATGCATGTGTTGATACTCGTGAATGACATTCACAATGCAATCCATATATTTCACCATAGCATCAATTCTCAAGGATACATAAACTCAAATAATAACAATCAAAATGTAACATGAAATACTATGTTCATGGTAGTTGCAAATAAATTTCTACTTATCTTTGCTTCTTGAATGGTTATAGTGAAACTCCTCGTCTCTTTTGTGCCAACACAAATAATCTAAAATATAATTACTAGATTAATTACAATAATATATTGATTAATAACTTTAGGACAGTCTAATAACTTCTCATATTAAAATTAGACAATTTATACAATCAACTTATTAAAGTAAACATTAGGAATGATATTAAATAACATTATTCATCCTATATTATATGTTATTCAAAATTCTAATAAAAACCATTTAAAACACGAAAGAATAGAAACAAAATTGCTAATTTATTTGTCTTCAATTAGTGGACAAGCAACTTCAAATTCCTTCCAAGTATAATTATTTAATGGAGCTTATGTATAATGATCATTGATCTACTCATTACGTAGACTATTAGTACCATTCACTATAAATATATATACATGTATAGAATGGAATATGTATATAATGATCTAACAAAACAAAAACAATGCAATCATCACTTATTTTCTTAATATTATTTATAAGATCTGACTTATATATTTAGTGATTAAATAAATTAAAGTTATTAATTTATGGTGGTTCTCTTATTTAATAACTAACCGTATACAAATTTATCCATCTAATTTCCATTCAACTTTATCTAATTTCACAAGGTTAATATAGAAAATCAATTACATAACTGCATTAATTGACTAATCTATATATATATATATAAAAGCAGGATATTCTGCCAAAAATAACTGCAATAAATGATCTACCTATTAAATAATTACTATTTTAAGAAACATATTAATTGCTTTCATATTATATTTATTGTAAGAAACTCAATACAAATAAATAAATACAAATAAACCTATTTATTGTATTTTAAGAAACTCAATAAAAATAAAAATAAATAAACCTATTTATTGTATTTTAAGAAATTCAATACAAATAAATAAGTATTTAATTTAAGAAATCAGTTATGATACTCAATTTATTATATATTGTATAGAAATTTCAAATAAAATAAATAACTAGATAAATAAGATGAAATAAGAGATTATATATTTATTATCTCTCATCTTATTTTTAAGTACTTATTTTAAATGATAAATTACAAAATTCAATTCCACCTATCGAATTTTTTCAAATTGCAACCTGATCTTTTTTTTTTTTTTCAGATTGCCACCCAGTCTTTCTGTGGTTTTGTCGATTGCAAATTTTCCGGCGAAATGGAGATTAATTTGTTCACTTTGCAACCTAAACTTTGTTGTTGTTGTTGTTGTTGTTGTTGTTGTTTTTTTATCTAATTGTAACCTGAACTTTGTGTTTTTATCAGATTGCAACCAAGCATGAAAATTTCGATTCCGATGGAAATATAGGTAACTTAAATTCACGGAAATATCATGAAAATATCGATATCGATGGAAATTATATGGTTACATATATTTATTGTTATTTTTCCTATATTACCAATATATTCCGATATTTTCTCGATATTTATTGGTATTTCATCGATTCTTTACCGATGTTACATATATTTCACCAATTTTGACCAATATTTCCTTGATATTTATTTTATGAATATCGATCACACTTATATAATATAAATGTCACACTCATATATATAACATAAAAGTATCAGTGTGAAGCGAAAAAAAATCATGATTTGCGATTGAACAAAAAAATTAAAGTTTGGGTTGCAAAGTGAAAAAAATTAATTCATTTGCCGGAAAAATGACTGAAAATTTCGCAATCGGCAAAACCACAGAAAGATTGGGTGACAATCTTAAAAAAAAAAAAAATTAGGTTGCAATTTTTAAAAAGTCGATAGCTGGGGTTGTTTTTTTGTAATTTACCCTATTTTAAATCAATTTTAAATATATAATATATAAAATCAATCATTATTTAATGATCATAAATTTAATATTCATATAAAATCTATCAAACTGAAATATGGAAATGTATGTGTGTGGGCTTCAATGATTTTTCATTTTTAAACGTTTGTATGATATATAGTATTAATTTATTGTAAATTGATATTAAAATGTAGAAATAAAAAAAATATTATAGGTGTACCTAATAGATTACACATATAAAACATATCAAATAGAAAAAATTAGATTATAATTATTATTGCAAGATAACCAACTTATTCATTTGAAATAAACAAATATTTTATTTTATCTTTCTTATTTTATACGTATTTGTTGTCAACTTTTATTTATATTTATTTCTAATTAATTGAGGTGACATAAGGGATTGGACAGATGTAATTTTTCTGATTTTTCACAAATTAAAATTTCATCATTCTTAGTCTCTGATATATTGACTCATCAATTTTATAATTATTATTCATAATTTTTTTATTCAAAATGTGTAGATTAAGTCCAATTTTGAATTGTTTCATTTAAATAGATAGCAAGAGAGATTTTCATGTATTTGATAAGTTGATATAATTTTTTATTTGATTTAGAATAAATGAGTTATATGTGGCGTTGAACCAAAAAAATTATTAAAATACGTGTGTATTTATAGTTATAAATGCCAATAAAATATAAATTTATTTATCTCAATACTTAAATCATAACGTTTCTAATACATGTAACTTATTTTTAGATATTAAATTTATTTTTTAAAATTTCACTACTCATGTAATGTTCTGACACAATTTTTTTTATTTGTTTGTTTAATCCATAGATTAATATATTACTTTATATATTTCAAATTTCTAATATTTTCGAATATAATTATTTATAATGACATAAATTTAAAGTTAAAATACCTAGCTTTATACTAATACAAATTAAAAAAGTATCAATATATTTTTGTTAAAATAATAATCATTACATTTTATATGTTATTATATTTTTTTAATAATTATATATATAACATACCGTGCAACGCACGGGTACTATATCTAAACACATGTTAATTCATATGATAATTTAAACAATTTGCAGACTTAATAAATTGCTGAATTATCACCTAATGAATAATACGCCTTCACTAAAATTTTGCTAATTCATTAACTTTAAATCACACCCTTCAAATTAATCACCAAAACTATATCAAAGTGCGGATAAACAATAACTCTACAAATATTAACTCTTATTCTATCATTATTAAATTAAATAAAAGAATTATAAGCATAGAAGAACTATTTTTCAATAGATAATCGTTCATATTAAAACTCGAAACATCATATTAACTATTACCCATATTTGTGTTTGATTAATTCATAAGATCCAAAATAACAACCTCAAATAAATCTTTAATTCAAATATATAAATTATATGCTAACCTTTGAAGATTATTTATTCCCTTTCTTCATCATCTCTTTCCAGTTTTCTTATCCAATATTCATTCATATATTTATAGGATAATTGATGGTACAATGAATGCCCAAATGTAGTAGTATTCTTATCATAACTATTATTTAATACTAATCTTTTCAAGAATTAAGAGGGTTACTACACCTCATACTATCACTCAACTTGCGTGGACAATTATGAGTGGGAATTCATGGCGGCCACCGTCTTGTATTCATTTCATTACTCTAATATTGGATTTATTTTTCTTTTTAAATCTTATTTATTTATCCAATTTTACTTCTTCATTCCTTTTAGTTGTTATTATATATTATATTTATACATACACTTGGATCAACAGTGTAATATATATCCTTTACTTTTTTTTCACTTTATTATTTTCCAATCATTAATCAATATTGAATATAAAAATGTAGACACATAATTCTCCATTCCCGATATTAACACATAATTTAATTATTTTCACTTACGAATAACAATCCCACAGATTCAAGATAAATCAAAGTTTATACAAATAATAGATAAAATGAACATATTATATGATATCAATGTAAACTCAAATATCACATATTAAATAACATGAAATTTATAAAATGTACAAATGCATGAATTATATTTATCATAAGCAACCAAAGCCTCGGGTCTCACAGATAGATTAGATAGATTAAAATTTGCCCAGTGGCTATTACATGTTGTAGAAGAAAGAAACATAGACCTACACCTCCTATTACATATTTTGCATCCCTTTAAGATGCACCCACACCCAACCACTTGTGCAAAACAGAGATACAAGTCAATAAAACTAAGCAAAGGGTCATATTTTTCTTCTTCTCCATGGTTGCAATTCTTTCTTCCATTCTGCTCAGTCTAATTAAACTCAGTTGAATCTCAGCCTTTAATTGCATTGTTTCACCATTGAACTGTGCAAATTCTCTTTTCAGTTTAGCCATTTTGCTGGCCAGATTAGTTGTAGGCACACTCTGTTTGGTTGGTTCATCAAGCCATTCAAAAAAGTTGCGCCCATTCTCTGTCAAGGAATCGGGCAGTTCTGAAATCGGCAACCCTCACTTCCAGGTTGCCCGGAGACTCTCACTCTTGCAAACTTCCCACAATGGCAGTGTTTTGTACCTGAAGTATATGATTGAGTAGATGAAGACATATCTCAAGCTTGATTCTGTTTTTTTTTTTTTAGCTCTTTGATTGGTTTGGATATGATTTGGTTTGTTCTCTTCAGTTGTTGGAGTGACCCTGTTAAATAGGAAATGGTGGTTCGCAGTTCTGGCAGAGAAAACAAGGAAAATCGATTTGGGGGAAAAAAATTCCCACCAAAACTGGACTTAACATTTTTCGTCCATCCAAACTAACGGATAGGGTCGTTCTTAAACTTTCTTGGGCTGCTTTCAAAACCTAGGGACCAAACTCGGCTCTGATCCATTCCTACAGGGCCACATTTGAATTTTGCTCATCATACCTTTATGTAATGGATAAAGGTGCAACCAAATATCACGTAAATGTATAATGATCAAAATACGCTGAAATTTTAAAAACCCTTCTTAGTTTTTAAAATTAAATTAAGATCACAACAATACATATATTATAAACTTACAATTATCTAATTAATTAAAAAAAAGGTATTATAGAAATAGGGGTAATTGCGCGAAATCCCCTCGTGTTATAAAAAACTTGCATCGATCCCCCTTGTATGAAGAAAATTACATAATTTACACGTGTGTTTTTAAAAAATCGACACACATCCCACTTTAACTAACGGGTGTACACACCGTTAATTTTCCCCACTGAAATGCCCGTTAGGCCCTGATATACTCAATTTTCTTACAATGAGATGCTGACTTAAAACCCCTTTTCACTTCTCTGTTGCGTACAACATTTATTCTCTCTTCTTTATCGACCACCTCTCAAGTGCCGCCATTGGAGCACCTCGAGATTCTGCTCAGATCAAGGGATTTTGTTTTCATTTTTAACATTTGTTCTACATTCAACACATTCTTCTCCCTTCCTGCAAATTAATTCCACACCTTCTCTCTCTCTACATTCAACTTGATCTAGGGTTTCTATTCTGAGACCTTTTTCCCCTTTTAATTCAAGCTCTTGTGCGTGTATAGTTTGTACCTTTGGGTGTATTTCTCTAACCTTAATTTTTGGAGAATAAATCAAACGAAATGAAGACATCACTGAAGAAATTACAAAAATTTGATGCGCCTAAGCACGATAGAGTGCAAAAGCAGCACCAATCTCTTGCTCTAGATGAGCATGCTCAAGCTACGCAGGTATGTTTATACTACACTTAGATTTCAGTGGGAAAGAAGATAAATAAATTTGCCCTTCTGTTTTATTCATTTGTTTTTGCATGTATTTCTGTGTTAATGTGGATTATTTGGTGGCAAGTGTCGAATAATGTAGATTATTTGGTGGCAATCTCATTTTGCATTTAGGGTTCTAGCTATGGAGAATCAAGATATTCAAAATCAAAATCAAAATTCTGACGAAATGGAGGATGAAGAATTCCCCGATGAATTTCAGTGTTTTGTGTGCCTGTATGTGTTGCTGTTAATTGTATTTGATTTGATTTCTTGATGAAGTGTTCGTTATCTTGAAATGCAATAGAGCATGTTTTTGATTAATTGGAAATCGAAGAAGAGAAGAAAGAGAAATTTTATGATTCTGTTTCTTATAGTCATCTAAAGGAACATGAATGAATCTTTGAGATGATGTCAATTGTTGTATATGAATTAATCTTGGTTCAGGTTTCTGATTGATAATCAGTAATCATGTTGAGAATTCATTTATTTATTTTTATTTTGCAGGGATATCATGTACAAACCTGTGGCGTTAGGTGGGATGGGATTTTGAAATAATCTAAATCTGCTGTTCTTCATTGATGCAAGTAATTTTGTTTTGGCTTTCACTCATTTCCCATGTTTTCCAGCTTGTGGTCATATTTCTTGCTTTTGGTGTGTATTCAAAGCCATGGATACTTTCCAAGAGTCACATTGTCCTGTGTGTCGTAACCTCTATATGGAATCAGCAGTTGCATTGAACCATGAGCTGCCATTTATGTCAATCAGATATCTGATAATTATTTGTTATCTTTTCTTTTTATCCTGATATTTTTGACAATTACCAATACTTTGTTGTATGCCCATGATTCTTCCTGTGTTCTGTCCAATTTTCTACTGTAATAGAATTGGTGTAGATATCCATAGTTTATACATTGATATAATTTCTTTCTTGATAAATGCTCATTTCAATCTTCATCAGAACTACTCACCTCTGGGTTCAGCCTTGATGAGCCCAACACCTTTGGCAACAGGATTCACAGAATGTTAAAGCTTGGATTGAGCATCGACGATGATGCTGTGGAAGGAGATGTGGAAATGCCAGCATTGGTGGAGGCAGATGTGGATGCTGAGGGCAGTAAGATGGAGGAGGTTGACTAACTCTGCAGGCCTTGTTCTTTATAATTTTGATACTTTTGGTGTTTTTCAAGTTAATCTGATTTTTTTCTGAATGCCGATGAGAACAAATCTCTCATAGGATTGCCGGTGTTCAATCAACTGCATAGGTAGTTTTATTTTATTCACAATAGGTTTTTGATGTTTGCCTTAAGTTGATTCTACTTTGAATTAATCATTTTCATATTATCTACCAAAACTAGATCAATTTGATGAGATAGTCTGGTCGTTTCTTCACCCACTGCCTGCATCTTTTGCTAGTAGATTGCAATTTTTTAATTTGTTTGGTTTAAACATGGGCTTGTTGAAGTGTGGTGTTTACCAGGACTGTGATGCAGGCTGCACCCGAGAGTTTAACGCGGACAACAATTGGGCTCCTCTAAAAACACTAACATATTCAATGAAAGTAGCGAGTTCTAAAATTGTTTTTTGATTGAGAGATTTACGGGTGATCTAAAATTCAAGTGGTAAAATGAATTGGTGGTGTTTGAATTAGATGTGAATTTGAAATATCACTATTATCGTAAATCAAAAGTTTCTTCATTTTTTGATATCGATGGCCTATACGTGAAAGACATGTATCCTAAAAAAAAATGTACATTACAACATTTTGAGTACAAAATATGCTAATTTCAGCATTGGAAATAAATATAAAAAAATTATAAAAAACTTACCAGATTGTCTGTGAGAGTAGGAAGAGGAGAGGAGAGGGGTTTCATGCTATTCTATTTTTGGTCAATGCACACACATATATAAACAAAAGGCAAGGGCAAAGTAGTATTTTTACCTGCAAATAACGGTTAGAAATGAGGAAAATTCGCAGTTCCAGTGCGTGCAGCACAAACCCATGAAGTTTAACATAATTGGGGATTTCGTGTCGAATTTATAGAAACACGAGGGGGTTTCGTACAATTTCCTTCATACAAGGGGGACCGATGTAAAATTTTTATAACACGAGGGGGTTTCACGCAATTACCCTATAGAAATACTATAAACTTACAATTATCTAATTAATTAAAAAAGGGATATTGGAAGGATAATTTAAAAAAGCACGGGGGCATTCCGAGAATTGAACTCGGGACCTCTCGCACCCTAAGCGAGAATCATACCACTAGACCAAATGCCCTTCTTCATTTATTTTTCTGATTTTTTATTTATAGCCTTCATAAATATATAAATATTTAATTTTCATGGAAATAATGTAAAACCCTTTCACTAGTCATGGGGTTTTCATTTTCGCCTGAAAACCAAAACCCCAATCGAAAATGGCGAGAGCTGCTCTGCTTCATTTGATCCGATCTCAATCCACTACCTTCCGTTCAGGTTCTCTCTCTCTCTCTCTCTCAGATCTCTATTGGTTTTCATGCTTGATTTATGTTTTAATTTGTATGAATTAACGTGTTTTTTTTTTCCTGTATTCTTCCCGTGCAATTCGTTGAATTTGTTTTTGAAATTATGTGAATCATAGGAGTGGTGATTGGGAGGGCAGATCGTTAGGCCATTTTTGTTATTATTCAATGGATTATAAGGTCTATTTTCAGTGAGTTGTAAGCATGTTGGAAAGCTTGTTAGGCACTTTGGTTTTGTTTGTGGAAAGCAGCTCATGAGCGCACGAATGATATGCGTTTTCTGTGATTTATTGTGTTTTTGGGGAATATGTAGTTCGAATGTGTTGTGTTGGTGGGACTCGAAACTGTTGGGAGAATGTGGAGATGTTGATATGAGAAAGACAGTGATATGTATGTGTTGTGGAACATAGTTTCCACTGCAAATTGTTATGCCTGTGTTGTTTGTAAGATATGTTTTCGACTGTATATTTATTGAATCAGTGTTCTTTTGTTGGTATGTGAGTGTATATAATAACCTCAATTAAGTAACTGTTGAAACTTCGGGTGTATTTTGAAGACTGAGTTTGTCTATTCTTCAAAACATTGATTCCAAATATGTTTTCAATTTTCATTATGGGAGATGGGATAATGTTTCTTGGAAATAACACCAAATAAGGGCTTGGATTTTGACCTTATTTGGTGCATCTTAATGTTAAACTGATATTTCTCTTTTGTGTTACTTCAATTGACCGAAAGAATTGGTGTTAAAACGTTACTTTGATTAGAAACTTGGAATGTTTATTCATATCAACGGACGAGTATCTTGGTAGATATAAGTAATCCAGATTCCAGACCATATGGGAGTCACGAGAACTAGGTACACTTTAATAATTTGGTGGAGTACTTCGATAGAGTGTCATGCTTGCACATTACTGATTAGATTGGGTGAAAAAAAAAATTCAAATCTGACAACAGAAGAGGGTGAAATTTTGTCTTTATTGGTGCTTGCAAATTAATGAATTTAATATTCCATTGTACTCAACTGGAAATAAAAGTTTAAGACAAGTTAGATTCTTTTGAATGCTCCGATGCTTAAGCCAGAAAATTAAGGTGTCTAACCAGAATGGGGAAAAGGAGCTTCACGTATTCCTTTTCTCATGGAAAACTTCTACTAGTTGGTGCTCCATTATGTGTATTCTCCAGATCTTCTCGCTTTTGATCGATTGATGGAGTTAATCTTCCTTTCACAGTTTAATAGCGACTAGTGAGAGGGAGAGGTTCCTTCATACTAAAATGGAAGTAGAGTTATTTTCTCCCCTAATAACAAACATTGCTTAGATCTTCTAAGTGTTGCCATTATTTTACATTTAAGTTGAGAGGTTTGTTTATCACCATTGCAAAAACCTCTTCTCATGCTCAGTTACGGCCAACTACTGGTCTTTAAGTTCATCAAATTCTGATATTGGACATTGAATAGTGATAAACTTGATTTTGTTACAATCGTTTCCATTGTACATTCACTGCAACAGGTCATCGTTTTGCTACAGTTGTTACCCGGGCTCATGCATCACATATCAGAGCTGATGCCAACTTTACCAAGCATTTTTCAGTTACCCGTGGACTGTGGTCACCTCGAGCTACATCAGCAGAAGATGACAACTATAAGATTAGTATTGGACCTCATAAAGGGAGAGACGAGGGAAATGAAGAAAAGGACTCTGGGTTCGTTTACTACGGTCCTATATCAAGCACCATCAAGAAAGTGAAGCTTCTTTCACTCTCCACCTGCTGCCTATCAGTCTCATTAGGTCCCGTGATCACTTTCATGACATCTCCAGACATGAACGTGATCCTAAAGGGTGCAGTAGCGTCCACTGTCATATTTCTAAGTGCTACAACCACTGGAGCCCTTCATTGGTTCGTGAGCCCCTACGTTCACAAGCTACGATGGCAGCCTGGCTCAGACAGCTTTGAGGTCGAAATGATGTCATGGTTGGCTACATTCTTGCCAAGGACAATCAAGTTTGAGGATATCAGACCTCCGGAGACCAATAGGCCTTATGTATCATTCAAGGCTAACGGTAACTTTTATTTTGTCGATGCTGAGCACTGTCACAACAAAGCACTATTGGCAAAACTTACGCCTAAAAACCGAGGGCCTGTGTTCAAGAACGTATAGTCTGTAGTGGTTTAGAAGTATGCCAATGTTTTCTTGGTGGAAGTTTTATTCTTCAAGAATACTCCTCTTCTGTATTTTTTTGTTGCAGAATAAGTATTATACCAATGCATAATGAGGTTTACATCTTGTATTGTAGAGAGATGTTTTACAGACTTTGTAATTTGTGTTGGGTAATTTATGATCCGGAGGCTTTTATGTTTCATTTTACCATATGCAACTAGCGTTGTAAACGAACAGAGTGTTCTACGAAAAGTCATGAACATGCTCAGTTGGTGCTTATTTATGTTAGTCAACTAATTTTAGTGAATGTAAACGAACAAGGAATTCACTAGTTCATGTTCATGAATTGTTCATGGGTATGTTAATTTAGTGTTTGTTTTATATTCGTTAAATATACATTTAACTGCTTATTTTTCATTACTCGTAGTAAACGTAGGTTCACTTCAGTTTTAATATCGTTCAACATAACTCTACTATTCGTGAATGAACATTTTAAAAAAAATTCTCCTGAACTTGAGCAATTGACAAACAAACATGTTCGATGATTAAATAAACAAACAAAACAATCCCTTATTACGTAAATAAATATAAATAATTCTTGTTCGTTCAAGTTTGGCTCGTAAATAAATATAAATAATTCTTGTTCGTTCGAGTTTGGCTCGTTTATCGGGGTGGTTCAACTTTGGTCATAAATGTGGGCTATGAGTCTATGAAACATTGACACACGAGTAGGGTCGATAGCTTTGATCCACTTTTTTGTCCTCATAAATTGTTGGCTTTTTTAGAAGTTTCGATTTTCAAATGATAAACCATTATTATTATGATTAAAGAAAAGATGGATTTGTTGGGACATCACTATATCAGCCTAACACATCCAAATAAATGCTTCAAAATAGACTTATGAATTTATTGCATTTTGATAGATTTAAATATTAGACTTTTCAATAATAGAAGAGTCCCTCAATTGAAACGTGTCTAATCTTCCACAGTGTATAAACTAATCACTGGTTACTTTCATTCAATTATTTAAATGATTTCTCAAGTGTTGTAATTTAAATGATATGTCATCTTATGGTGCACATTGTGATTATCTGAGTACGAATTTCAGACACATTTTTTTTAATATTTTTTATCCCATCCCTTCCACTCATTCCAAACATATTAGAAGTTTATTTAATGATTTCAACGTTGAGTGTTATAAGTAACCTAATCAATTTATGGCTGACAAGAAGGTTTAACACACATGTTAGCCTATATTTATGAAATATAATTAGGATTAATTGCAAATAAAATGACATCTTTCTAGAATTGATATTCGACTTTTAACACATTGTTTTACTTGACATGCATGTGAAATTATAATTGTACTCAAAAAGTTACGAATTAAATTGCAAGTTTGTAAAAAAGTGGTGATTTTGTTTTCTGTCCAATGAAGACACATAATAAACTATGAATTTCATGAAACAGTCTCACATATTAAACTTCACATCAATTTATAATTTATAATCCATAATATATAAACATATATATATATATCCGTGAAAATATATTTAACTCATGCGTAATGAAATTATTTCTAACAAAATTATATTAATAAAACATTGTTATGTGGAATCTTGCTAAACATAATCCAGGTTTATTTCTAAAGACTAAAATAGAATTCTAGAAAATTTGACTGCATATTTTCCACTAATAAATAAATAAATAATATATTAAGCTTGTTGACAAATTAGGAAAATTAGTCAGCACGTGGACACCAAGTAAAAGATCATAGTTTTCTTTTCTTTATTTTTTTCGTTTTTCTGATGATGACGCAATATATTATAGATCATCAACATTTATTTTGTTTTAATCCTAATAATAGATACGTGGAAAATTCTAAATTAGCAATGACATCATGAATTTTTTTAGTTGCGTGTAACAAAAGCCTAATTTACTATATATAAATGAAAAGATCTCATGTGCATCCAGTGTATCCATGCATCCGGATCGGATTCAGGCCGCCTGATCCGTTTTTTCATTTTTTTAATTTCTTTTTGCGCTTGATTTTTTCAATTTTGGTCATTTCGATGTTGATTTTTTTCAATTTTAATCATGACCTTTAAGTTATGTTAGAGATATCTTTATACCCAAATTTCATACCTTTAACTTAAATTTTTTTTTTAACTTCGACACATTTTGTATGTGTACCTTTACGTAGTATTAGTCATACCTTATGCATGTTAGACATACTTTTATATTATATTAGAAGTACCTTATATAATATATAAAAATATGATTAACATAGCTAAAGATATAACTAATATAACTAAAGATATGTCTAACATTACTAGAAGGTACGAATGTATAGTTGAAAATTTTAAGGGTTGAAATCAGGATACAAAGGTATGACTAACATAACATAAAAATATGTATAACATAACGTAAAAGTATGACACCTGAAGTGAATTTGGGTGGAATGTCCATGGAAGCTATTTTAACCGGTCAAATCGGGTGCATGGATCCTAAATTCATGCAACAAATGCATACAAAGTTTTTTTCTATATAAATTATAGTTTGTTTGAAAGAATTGGAAGTATATCCATGTGAACACCATGTAAAATTACATAAAACACCTTTTTTTTTCTTTTATTAATTTAGAAATTGAAATTATACATAAGAATTACGGAAGTGTAATAAAAGACACTAAAAAGATCTGAACATCTGATTTTCGAGGCTATAAAATAAATAAATAATGTCGGGTATTATATTATCATTTAACATAATAAACGTAATTTATAATATAAGAAATATATAATAACCAAAACATGAAATCAAACCAATTGTTTGTACTTTAAAAGCTCATTGAAGTTTTATACAGTAAAGAAAAAGAAATAATGATAAGATTCAATGGTAGAATACTAAAGGTTGACAATTTGGACTGGATTTCTAGAAATGAAGAATGGTCATCTTCTTTTTCTTATAACTTTTTATTTATTTATTTACTGTCTAACTCACTATTGAATATATAATTCCATTTTTCAATAAAATTAATGATTTAGTTATGAAGCAAATAAATTTAGTTATGAAGCTAATTACTAATTAGTTAAGATCATAGGAACCTAAGATATTCAATAATTCTTATTGACTAAAATACGTAGTCTTTTAACTCTCTAGTCAATAGATCAAACACATTTGAAGGGTAATTCATCAAGAAAACATTTTCCCATTAAATAATTCAAATAATTGAGAGATTGTTCGAGAAGTAACGAGACAAAACAATTACAAAAAAAAAATCATATGAAACGATGTTATTAATATGATTTCGTAAAATGAAATCAAATTTATTTTCATAAACTTAATCTTATGTGGATTGCGTGATTAATCGTCTCATAAACTTAAATTCACAAGACGTTCTTGCAAGAATCCTACGCCATGGTTATATTGTAATGAATTCATTTTCTAAACTTGGAATTAGGGAATTATTGGATTGTGATATATCATATATAAATATAAAGTATTGAAGAAGAAGAAGCTAAATAAATTTATATAAACGAGTATAATAATTACTTTAATATATTAAACTGTTCAAGAAACTTACAATATTAAAGTCTTGGTTATGAAAGGATGTGATATAGATATTCTAATTACAATATCTATTTAATGTATGATTGAAATATAGATTCAATTCATAAATATAGTTTTGGATTGGATCAGATAAAATAAACAGAAAATGGAAAGTTTATACTCTCTGATTATTTTTTTCAATCAAATTAAACGTTGCTTCTATCTACCTTGAATTTTCATGGAAAAATTAATCACTATAGGTTTCTTCTTTTAGTTGTATAGCCTAACCATACTTTTCCACTAAAATAAACTTTTTTATTTTCATATTTATATTTATATGTCATAGTTCAATTATTGTTATATTTATTAATTGTTTATAAAAGTCAGCTCTCAGTATAGTAGTTCCAAAGTTTTTTTTTTTCCATTTAGTATAAGAATAAAATAAAACAAAACTAAAAATCATAGAATTATGGTTATAAATCAAATCAAATTTAATGCATTTTTAATATATGTAAAAAATTGTGGTCGTTTATATTAATGTGACGACATAATAGCATTTGAGTCATTAAGTAAAAGAAAATATGGTCACCTATATAGTCCCTATAAGCTATAGCCTCATCTTCTAGAAAACCAACAATCGTTCATAACTTTTTGGCATCTAGAAGAAGTAAAATTGAAAAGCCAAAAAGATCCCAAAAACAAAAAAATATAATAATAAATAAATGATGTCTTCTTTATTATTTCTGAGTCAAATATACATCAATCATTCTCAAGTTTAACAAACAAATAACTAAATTAATCTTGTATATATATATGGCCCAATTCACACATAACTTCATCAAAGCATAGTCCAACAAGTAATTGCATGAACTCAGAAGCCAAAAACATGCATGACACATCAGATGAAGCAGATGAAACACTCTCTTTGAGTGATCTTCCATTGTATGGTGATCAAAGTGTTGAAGAATGGGGAGAAGATTTGTCAAGTGAATCACAAGGCTCCAGCTCCATCTCCTCGTCGGAGAACGATTACTTCGAGTTTTTCAGCCAAGAACTCTGCCCTTCCACCACCAGCTTCCCACCGGAGAGCTTCATCTTCTGTGGGAAACTCATACCTTACAAGAAACCGGACACATCAGACATCGTTCCATCCGAACTGGTAGAGAGCAAGAAGCCAACGAGCGTCAAGAAAAGGTCCGGTTGGAGCATATTCAGATGGAAGTTCAGTCTCAAGAATGGTAGGAAAAGTAGCACCACATTGATGCACAACAAGGATGATCAATCATCCAAGAAAAAGTACAAGAGCAACAAGCATGGAAAAGGGTCCGGTTTTCGTCTACATAAAATCTCCATATTCTCACCCACATCATCTGGTAAAGCTAGATGGCACTTGTTCTTGTTTGGGATATCAAAGTTTTCAAGCAAAATGGACTTGAGGGATATCAAGAACAGACAGAGCCGCCGCCAGAGCCCACCACCGTCTCCGGTGATCAGATTTCAACACCACCACGATGACCAACGGGACAACGGAGAGACGAGCAGGGGCTCCGGCCTGTGGGGCCTGATCAAAGTACTCAGCTGTGGCAAAAACCACCACCCAAGTGACATGGTCGTTGGATCAGTAGGCATCAATAGACTAGAGTGAGCCGGTTTTCGACTGTTTAGAATACATGCAAACATACGTATATCAAGGCATCTGTATCTTTACTCAATTTTCAGATTCATTGTCCTAGAAGATTTTCAGATTATGAGATATGATCCATACAGATTAATCAACATAATGGGACAAAAAAAGCCCATGAAAGCAGAAAGAGTCTACTTTGAAGTCTCATTTTACTTTCAAAGTTCAAAGTCAACTTTGAATGCTACAATTAGTAATTGAGTTCCACAGGTACAGTAAATGATAAACAATTCAAAAATTTCAAAGCTGAGATAAAGGAATAAAATTGGCTGTGATTTGCTATATAGTCTATCAAAAAAAACCAGATTTGGTCTCTAGATGTATCAAACTTGACAAATAGATGATATTACTGGAAGAAAAATGTGAACTCTGAGCTCTAAATGAGTGTTCTTGATCCAAAAATGATTTGATGTGTTGATATTGAGCTTTTCGTGGGTGATTACTGAACCTTTACAGCGCTCTTCTTCTTCTTACGTTTATTTTCTGTGATCCCATTTTCAATGGTAGGGTGATCTTCTACATCAACATGTAGACCAGTAGCTACTTGGTTTCTTTTAGACTTCATTGCATTTCTTTTCTCAGTTTTCTTCCCTGGCAAACTGCAGTAGTATTGTTATAGAATAAGATTCAAGAAAAACGATGTTGCTTGAAACATATAAGAACATTATCTTGATAGTAGTAGACTGCAAACTATATGGAACACTAATATGTGATAATACAGCAATATTGAGCTTAAAAAATGTTAAAGCATATCAACTCAAATAGGCAGAGAGCTGGCTGCTGAGTCAATTGAAGAAATAACGAACAGATTATATGATATCCTATCATCACCAATTTGCATTACATCCCTTCAAGACATGTAATGTTTTCTCCAAATACACCAAAATAATAGAAAAGTGATATGTATAAATTGATGACACATTAAGCCATCACCAATATGGTATCAAACAGGGCAGCTAATGTAAGAAGTAATTCTACCTTCGACATTTGTGTAAGTTCCTTTCAGCAGCCTTCTCCAGAACACTTTTGTAATATTGCATAAATGGAGCATTGATACTGGACTTTTCAAGCTGTGGGCACGTAACCATGAAATCAGGTTAAATGATATCCTGTTACTCATAAAAGTTTGAACAGTGGGATTTAGAAGATGAAAACCTGAAGGAAAGAATCCGCTGATTGGTGATCATGTGGGGAGAAAGACACATCGTCTCTCTTTTTCTGCACAAAGTCCACATTCTGCTCCACCTGCAGTAACAAATATAAGAGCTCATATCGATGATCAATGTTCAGGAGGTTTTCATCAAAGTTTAGTGGACATAGCTTCCTCAACATGCACTTTCTGCCTACATTAGCTAGACCAATGCTTTTTCTCTCCCTGAGTTTCATTCAATAAAAGTGTGAGGAGTTGCATGAAATAGATGGCAATATAGTACCTGATCAATCAAACGTTTCACCATACGACGCAAGCTTTCAGTAGTTGTGATCTCATGAATCCTTCCCAGACGGATTAGAGGAATAGTAGCTAGGTCGGGGAAGGAAATATGGTAGCTCCACTGAGCAAAGTGTGCTGAGAGCTGTTCGATGGCCGAGTGAAAGCATTCATCTTGGAAGCCTTTTGATTTTAGAAAATATTTGGGTAACTGCACTCAACTCACAGTTACAAGGTAGCAAGATTCAGATAAGCAATAAATCAAGAAAATCAATAACAGACTTTTTGTTTATGATGACGGGTAAATAGTATCCTAACCTTTAAGACCGATACAATATTGAAGGTATTCTCAGCTTTTCTTCCCTCAACAACCTTATATTCCAAAATATCCAGTACTAATGAAGAAAGTGGTATAAAATATCCACTTGAACTGGAGAGAGAATTCAGCCACTCGATGGACTTGAGTCTAAGAGGTAAATATCTTGGACCAGAAAACATGTGAGCCAGACCGTTTATAAGTTGAATGGTCGTAAAGAACAAAGAGTGGAGATCATAATCACGTATATTGGCTGATATGAACCTAACCCATAAATCAATGCAGTTCACATATTCCCAACTGCATATCTTTCTAACAGCTTCCTGTCCAAAAAAATAATTACATTATCAATAAGCATCGACAAATAATTAAAAAAGATCTTCCAAGTTAGACATCAGACCTTTTTCTTAGTTTCTAACCCCCATCTCAATATCTTGGCACAATGAGTTATAGAAGCAACAGCCTTCACAGATGATTTTTGCACGTCTAGAGAACACAACTCAACTATGCAATCCCTCAAAAATTGCATATGTTTGATGTCATTGATTTCTGCTACACTAGACTGAGCAATGAAGGCTACCAACGTTTTTGATAGGCAGCTGTCAAAGTAATTGGAACCAAACATAGCAGCAACATCTCTTACAACAAGAAAGGAAGCTGCTGATAATTCCCTTCCACCTGTCGCCCACAAATGCACTGTGACCTGTTTAAGAAAAATTAAAGTGTTGGAATCAGATGACAATAAGTATAACGATGAATCTAGAACATTCCATCATAAAGAAGATAATTTCTAGAGTTAACTGTTATAGCAACGTTTGGGGCCATTGACACATGTTATGCACATGCTGCATTTATCCAATTCCTGGTGATTCATCCATCACTATATATCAAAGTAATGGGCCTATGAACAGGGTCCAAAATGATTTTAACCACAGTCCAAAAAAGAAAAAAAAGAAAAAAAAGGCTTGCTTTACATAAAAAAATTATCTTGCTAGACTTTTGTGTCCTTCACTTGATATTGACTGCAGTCATGAGTTGATTTTGTACCACCAAAGAGGTTGGAATACATGTAACTATGGAAACAAACAAAAGAATGCTCAATGCACTGGGACATACAAAAGGTAAACTGCAGTCTTAAAACTCTTCATCAGTTGAAACCAGGAATACTAATACAATTACCAGAAAACGAAACTAATGAAACCTTCCTTGAATACCAAGATTTTATTTAGAGTGAAAGTGATGATACCAAAATTTAACCTACTTTCTTGATCACTAATGAGCAATATCACATAAAATCTTTATTTGGGGACTGGCTGGTTTCAACTACAAAAGATCAAAAGCTAACATCACAACTGAGGTATTTACAATTAGTGTACACTTCTGGCCAGCTAACACCTCGACAGTAATAAAATTGAACAGCCAATAATAATGCAATAACAATCAAGTCTGCTACAATTAATTGATTCAATTCACTGAATCATACTAAGGTTTCTTCAATCTACTATCTTTACTGACTAGCACAACTCAATTCCTTCACCTCCCTCATCAGAAAACGAGGTGATACATTTTAACTAAAGCTTGCTAAATCCAATTAAACCAAATAAATTTTTGGTCAGACCAGAGGAATTAAAAATGACAAAAATAAAAAAAATTAAAAAGCAAAAAAGAGTAATATCCTGAGATGCGTGGAACTGAAACTTGATATATAATGTATTAAAAAAGCCAAGTTGGGTTACCTTAAGAAGCCGCTGAATTAGTGATGGAAAGGCAACAAAGAAAATCAAAGAAGCTTTGATTCTCATCATTGCAAAAGTTAAAATGTCCGAGTCAGTAACCTGATTAAACAGAAATAATGTACTTCTCAAAAAAGACTTGACTAAGGGTCTCAAAGTTTTCAATTTCGAGATTTTCTTAAGTTCCAGTATTGTCTCTTTTGTGCTATGGGAAGATGATATCTGCAATAGGCCTCGAAATATATCATCTGCATTAGAAAGGGTGAAGAGCAGAATGTTGCAAAAGGTTTCACTGTTCTCAATCTTATGGCCAACTGATTCAGTTCCGTAATGACAGGCTGCACGATAGGCATTTAGTAGGCTAATGAGAGCTGATTGGCTGTGGTCTTCCTTGATCATTTGACACCATTTGCTGATGACATGATTATACAACAGTTTAGCTTTGTCTTTGGCCAGTTCATCTTCACCTTGCTCCCCTTGATCTTCATCTGAATACTATTTGAAGGAACCAAATAGAATACATATTATTAGCACAGGTTCTGACCTATGTAAAGATAAAGGATAGAGAAGCACATAAACAAATTCCTAAATGTAGACTCAATTCTGGAAACTAGTAAATGATTTATGAAACAAGTAGTACTTTCATTTCCCCAAAAAAAAAAAAAAAAAAAACACATTGAATAATTCATCTGTGTTACTTAAAAGAAGAGATACCATATCTTCATTTTGAAATGCTTCTGCACTGTTCTTGAAGCTTTCCAAGAAGTTGCTGAATTCTGGATCCTGAAACTCTCAAAGAAAGTTACCTTAATATATACAAAGTTAAACTTCTCATAAATTTCTGAAAGATCAATAGCTTAAGGGGAAAAAACAAAGAAGAGAAAACAAACATATTTAAAAGAGATCAATTACCTTTTTTATCAGTCTTTCCAATTTCTTCTTTTGCATGGAAAGTTCAGAAAGAATTTTCTCATTTTTATCCGAATAGGTAACAGTAGTACCAATTTTATCTGCATAAAATAAATAAAATTTTAAATGATGCTACCCCCAACAAATCTGGTCAAGTTAAACAACTTGAAAAACTGAAGTTAAGATATGCAATGTGGAAGAAAAAAAAAAAGAGCATCTGTTAGAAAAGTGACCTTCTAGAGTTTTCCCAGACTCACTCTCAGAAACACATGGGCAGTTTGGGTCCTAAATAGAAATTAAGCAATCAATGGCTAGCAAGAAATTAAAGTTATGTGCAACTGAGATAATAAATGGAATCAATCTAGAACCTCAGAGAGATAACCATCACTGTCTGAGGCATTTGCAACCTCCTCCTTTTCATTTTCAGTGAACACCGCATCAAGAGAAGTAAATTTGATGCTGTCAGAATCATTACTCCTGAGAGAAAAGGGAGATATGGATATTTCAAAAGGAAAATTAAAATTGTAGCATATTTAAAAAGGGACGTCATTAGTAACATAGATAAAAGTGGAGTACTTCCATGATTTGGTTTGTGAAAAATTGCAACAGTGTACAACTCAGAAACAATAAAACACTCTGATTACGAAAATTTATCTCTACAAACAACAACTATGTTCTGGTTTCATTGTTAACTGATACACACCATAGACTTCAGCAACGCCGAAAATAGAGAGTACATCACAAGGAGATACTAACATAAACAGATGAAATGAATTCACCTTTTTTACCTTCCATGAGAAATTTCCGTAGTATTATCCACTTCTTCCTTAGCATCATTTCGCCCATTTTCTGGAGCAAATTGCAAATATCAGGAAAATTACATAAGCATTTGCATTTCCAGAGCCAAAAGCTCGAAAAATAGAGCCTTGAATTGAAATTTCACAAACCTAACAACATATCATATAAAGGATGCTTCTAACATTTAGCTATCTTCATTAAACAAAAAAACAAACAGTCGCACGAGCAAAATCATAAACAACAAAGCATGAGCAATCCAAGATGAATAACAAAAACATCTAAAATCATTCGTAAATGCATCAGAAAAAGGACTAACTCCGAGGTCTCTTCTTGAATGTAGCTTTCGTTTTTCGCCTGATCTTCAGCACAGACTGCAGATGCTTCTTTGCAAATTTCCTCGCCTTCTTCCCTAATTTCCCCATAGTTTTTTCTTGTCTGATTATGCAATTTTATATACTCAATTGCAATAAGGTGTTGAATTAGAGCGCTGGAATTGAACCCTAGAAATTTGGGGCTGAAATTGTGCTAGACTGAGAAAGGGTTTAACTAGGGTTCTAATTTGGGGTGTATATGTTAATAACTGAAAATTAATGTCCTTTTTCGGAAATTCGAAAATTTAGGGTTTTATTGTATTGTCATGTTGCTATTTCCAATTGCATAGTGAAACTGACACATGAACTGAAGTTTATTGTCTTTTTATATACTAGTAATTCACCCGCGCGATGCACGGTTTATTATTTATTGTTGTAGTATATACATAATTATATAATAAGATTGTTATTTTACAAAGTTATATATGTATATTATATCATTTCAAACTTTGTATAATTTACAAATATATTTTTCATATCTCTATTAATTTTAATGTATATTTTAATAATTTAAACAAATCATTGGGTAAAATAGAGTTTTAAGTGAAGAAAGTAGAGAGTTATGTTCAATCTCATCCCACCCACCAGCAGCCCAACCCCCATCTCTTCTGTATTTTTCAGGGATTCCTTTATTTTTTGGTATCATGTTATTTTAAATTCAAATAATACAGATTTATATATGTCATTTTTAATTATATTTGATAAAATGAAAAGGTTTGAATACAAAATTTATTAATAACTTAAATAACGAACTTGAAACTTTACGTTCTATATGTTTATTTTTGTATAAATTTTTCATGCTTGATAGATATTTTGATAAGTCAATTTTTGAGTTAGTTAAAAGTGGCCAAATATGGAAATAAGTTTTAGAATATAGCTAACATAGGCTTTAGTAATTTCCAAGAATCAATAATATAATTTCAAGTCAAAAATCAGGTTTTTTGGACAGTAAGGGGAACGAAACTGTAAAGCTAAGACTGGTCAAGCGCCATTTAAAAACGTTTTTGATGCATTAGTAAGTCTCATGTAAGACCGTCTCACGGATCATTTCATGTGAGACGGGTCAATCTATGACCAACATTTCACAATTCGCATATAAATTCATGAATATGAGATTTCTTAATGGTCAAAAAAGATTCGTTTCACGGAAATCATGCGTGAAACTCTAACGCAAAAATAAGAACAAAAGTTTTAAAATATTTATTTATATACAATATATCTCACAATTACAAAAGATATATTAAAATTTCACTTAATTTTAAAATTATTTTAAACATTAAGTAATTAAAGTTTAAAAAAGGATAAAAATTTTGAAAGCTTACATTCTAATTGTTTCTATATATTTTTTGTTGAATTTTTTTAATGGCTCGATAAATAATTCGATAAATTAATGAGTTTTTGAATTGGTTAAAAGTGACCAAATGACAATATTAATTTTGAAATATTTATTTTCATACACCATATCTCATAATTATAAAAAACATATTAAAAAAAATTTAACTTTAAATTTGATGTGAGATTAAAATTGTAGACATTAAAAAGTTAATAAAATTTAAAAAATAATTAAATTATTGTTCAATAATGAACAACAGTCTCAACAACAACAAATAATAATTTGTAGTCGTAGTAATATATTTTTAATAATTCTAAATATACTTATATTTTTAATAATTCTAAATATAAATATAAACATTGAAAAGATCGGTCTAAATAACACGATCATTTTTATTGACAAAACTATTAATTTTTTAAATTCTTCCATCAACGAAAACATTGATATGACATTTTTAGGAGTGAAAATGACAAAATTGTACCAATTAACTTTACTCTTTTTACATATAGATATATTTGAATATTAATTGATACATAAAATAAAACTTATAACTTCTTTACATACAACATTAATTAGTACATAAATATAATTAAAGAATAATACTAATATTTGACGAATAAACAGATTTATAACTTATTTATTATCACTATAAAATTTTCACTGAATTTATACAGTCCACTAATAAGTTAGGAAAATGAAGAGTTGAAATAGATATGTACACATAATTTATATTTCAAACTCTTTAAAATAAGCTTTGTTGTATTAATTTACTGCATTTTTTAAATTTCATTTTTTTTCGTAGTTCAATAACTTATATCCACAAATATGATAATAAATTCCAATTAATTAATTAAATATCTATACTTATATAAAAGTAAGACAGTTTGGTGAATTTACAAAAGTGTCACTTTCCCTCCCAAAGTTGTCTTACCATAATGATGGGCTTTAGAAGAAACTAGCAGTGTACCCGCGCGTTGCGCGTCTTATTATATAATTTCCCAACTGTCCTAATATTAGTATAGTATATATAATTTTTAATATGGGTGGGAAATTTGCAGTTTTATTTATTTGAAATAATTTTTAATATATTATCTATTATTATTATTAATATTATTATTATTATTATTATTATTATTATTATTATTATTATTATTATTATTAAAATAATTTATTAAATTTTGTTGATTTTTATAAGCTAGGTAAGTGAGTGTTGTTAAATGAATAAACATTCTTTATATAAGGCAATGACTTTGAGAGAAAAATTGATTTCAATGGCTTGAGATGGAAGCTTAATTTAAAATTACTAAATTAATTTAGAAAATCAAAATGAAATCTTGAAAAAAAATAAAAAAAAGTTATTTACACAAATTTATGTGACATTTTATATAGTATGAATATAGATATAGATTATTTTATAGATGAAAGAGTATGTTGCAAGTCATTCTATTGATTTCTCCAATAAAAGTTGTCTATAAATATTTATAGACTATAGACATAATCATAACTTCTACTTTTTAATATTATTTAATTGTTGAAGAGTATCCTCCAAACCAAACATTAAAATAACTAATAATAATGATCAAATAAAAAAATAAGAAAGAAAATATAATTAATGTTCAATCACATTTTGACACTTGGACAAAAGGACAAAAAATAAAATGGGCGGGAAAATGGCATTATTGTAATTTTTCCCAAACATTTTGCTATTAGTATAGTATAGATTCAATTGGGCATTTGAGTTATAAATCTTATTATTTATATTGTTTGGGGCATATTAATTGATCAATTTTATTACAACAACAAAGAATAATTGATCAAATTTTAGAGAATAATAAATCTAATTAGTATGTTTGAAAACTTGAAATTATAAAATTCACCCATTTGGAAAGTAATATAAAATTTAGGAAACATAGTGATTAAATTATATTAAAAGAACAAAAAAAAATATTCAAAAAATTAAAAGTTGAGAAATTTTATAAGAATCTTATATATATATATATAATAAGATCGCACGATTAAATCTAAGAATATAAAATTTAAAAAATAAAATTCAAACTCATTCGGATATTATGTTAATTAGGAAAAAATATATATGAAAAACTAACAAATCAACTAAATTCTGTAAATTATAAATTACAAATAACATAAAAATTTCAATGAATAATTTCAGCATTTCTATTAATAGAAATTCATCTTATTTTCATTGTTTAGATTAAAATATTTAATTAATTAATTGGAATTTATTATCATATTTATTAATCTAAACAATGAAAATAAGATGAATTTCTATTAATAGAAATGCTGAAATTATTCATTGAAATTTTTATGTTATTTGTAATTTATAATTTACAGAATTTAGTTGATTTGTTAGTTTTTCATATATATTTTTTCCTAATTAACATAATGTCCGAATGAGTTTGAATTTTATCTTTTAAATTTTATATTCTTAGATTTAATCGTGCGATCTTATTATATATATATATATATATATATGAGATTCTTATAAAATTTATCAACTTTTAATTTTTTGAATATTTTTTTTTTGTTCTTTTAATATAATTTAATCACTATGTTTCCTAAATTTTATATTACTTTCCAAATGGGTGAATTTTATAATTTCAAGTTTTCAAACATACTAATTAGATTTATTATTCTCTAAAATTTGATCAATTATTCTTTGTTGTTGTAATAAAATTGATCAATTAATATGGTCCAAAAAATATAAATAATAAGATTTATAACTCAAATGCCCAATTGAATTTCTTCTAAAGCCCATCATCATGGTAAGACAACTTGGAAGGGAAAGTGGCACTTTTGTAAATTCACCCAACTGTCTTGCTTTTATATAAGTATAGATTAGTTAATAGGCTCACTTTATTAAGTTTTAATAATTTAATAAAATAATCATACCAATCTTTAAAAAAAAAAGTTACTTATTGCTTGTTGAATAGTGATCCAAAACTATTTGATAGTATGTTTAGTTCTATAAGACTCTAACAATACATTTTAGTTTTACGTCAACTTTTCTTTAGTGCGTTTTAGTTTTACGTCAACTTTTCTTTAGTGCGTTTTAGTTTTACGTTAACTTTTCTCAACTGCATTCTTCTGGATAAAGTTTACATATGTCAATTGTCAAACACTCTCCATCTTTTTTTTCTTTGTGTTTTTTTTTTTCTTGGTTAATTGTAAAAAAAATCACAACTTTTACTCAAATTGTCATTTTAACCCGACTTTTCACTATTGATTAAAATAACACAATCTTATATATTTAATATGTTTTTCGACCAAAATCAGTTTTCTAAAAATTGTATTTTTATTAATACGTTTGGTGGTTGTGGAGGGGAGGGTGGAGAGACAAAAAAAAATAGGGGTAATTGCACGAAACCCTCTCGTGTTATAAAAAACTTGCATCGGTCCCCCTTGTATGAAGGAAATTGTGCTAAACCCCCTCGTGTTTCTATAAATTCGACACGAAATCCCCAATTATGTTAAACTTCACGGGTTTGTGTTGCACGCGCTGGAAGTGCGAATTTTCAGGTAAAAATACTACTTTGCCCTTGCCTTTTGTTTATAAATGTTTGTGCATTGTCCAAACATAGAATAACATGAAACCCCTCTCCTCTCCTCTCCCTTCTCTCACAGACAATCTGGTAAGTTTTTTATAATTATTTTTTTATATTTATTTTCAATGCTGAAATTAACATATTTTGTACTCAAAATGTTGTGATGTACAATTTTTTTAGGATACATGTCTTCCACATATAGGCCATCGATATCAAAAAATGAAGAAACTTTAGATTTACGATACACCTACAAGAAGTGTTATTGTCGTAGAAATGCTAAAATTAAAGTAGTGGGCCTGTCCAAAACTACAGTTGGCAAATTGTTTTGCACGTGCCAATTATTTCAATGTGGTTTTTTTGCTTGGCTTGAACCCACGTCGATTGGAAGGAAAAATTATTTGACAGAAATGCAAATGCCGGATTTGGATGAAGAAGTGGACTCTCTCGTGAATAATGATTCTAATGAAATGCTCTCCAAGTATGACGATCTCTCAATGAAGATTGAAAAGCTCGACAAATCCTAAGCAACTATCAAACTGTTTATTTTCATAGTTTTGGTGCTACAAGTAGTAGTTCAACTATTATTTTCACTTAGTTGCGATTATTGTAACCAATATATTGATATTTTCCTTAATTAGCCAACTATGAACTATGAACTAGAAATTTTCAAGTATTACTTCCCTGTTTTCATTACTATTTTCACTTGAATCAACAACAATAACACTTGAATTTAACACCCCCTGCCCAATAATTTTCAGTAAGAAAACCAACAACAAATTTCACTTGTACTGCTCACCTATATCAACACTCAGCATCCTCAAAGCTAGTTTCTTAGCCCTATACACCTTAAACATGCTACACTCAATCCCACAGTCCCTCTTTATCCTAATTTTCAAACTGAAGACTGTCTCATTAGGATTATCCTTGATTGCATCAAGGATTCTTTTGGCCAGGTACTTGTAATTGCATGGTTATTTTGAACCCTATAAGCACAGGTGTGCTTGCCTTTAAGTGTTTTAATCTGAAAAGTTGATGTTTTTTGAACCACAGATGCCCTCAAACTCCAATCACACCCTTGCTTACACTTAGCAGTAATTATTTTGGCCTCATTTTTTATAAATTTCAACTCATACCTCTTTCTCACCACCCGATCCTGCAAAACCTGTTTGAAGACAACCCTATTATCAAATTTCATACCCACTTGTAGCTCAAACTGCCCCATATCCATCCTCTCTACCCACTCTTGATCCCTCTCCCCTAAGTTACCTTGCTCATCCTCTTCCTCACTATACCAACCAACCTCCTCCATCCCCAAATCAAACCCCTCTTGCTCCCTCTCTTCTGCCCTCTTTCTCTTTTTTCTTTCCTTCAACAATGTTTGACATTTCTTAAAAACATCTATAGCATGTGCTTCAGCCCTAGCAGCAAAGATGTCATCATCTTCAGGCCCCTCAAAGTCCTCACACATCCATGAGGGGCATGAAGATGATGTCTCAGAATCACTCTCTGTCCCACCCTTGAATGACTCATCAGAAGAGTCATCCAATTCAGCCCCATCACTCTCTACCACTCCCTCAGCCCTAACACCCTCATCATTTTCTCCTTCCACCTCAACACCCTCACCCTCAGCCCCAACACCCTGACCAGTCCCAACACCCTCACCCTCATCAGCTCCATAGCATATTGAAGGGACTGATTCTTGGGATTTGATCATGTTTCCTTCACTATCAATGGCTTGAAGAGGACCTGGAAGGTCCTCAAAATAAAAGGGGATTACATCCCTGCCCTTGTACTCTTTGAAGAGTAACATAAGGGCTTGATCATCTCTGATTAGTTTTAAACCACTATCAATGTCTACCCCAAGTGAACATGAATAAATTTCTACATTTGTACTCTTACCCTTGCAATGAATACTATAAATATCTAGTAGATCATGGAAGAAGAAGGTATCCACATTCACAGGTGGTACCCTCACCCTCAACCCATCTACATATCTAAGTTTTCCCATTTGCCTAAAACTACCCCCCACCCAAACATCAAATATGAAATACTCATCATCAGCCATAATCTGAAAAAGACAATAAACCATGGACATTTAATTACACTGCACACAATACTTATAACCAATCAACATGCATAATTAAAATACAATTCAGAATCTATAAATCCCTATAATTAAAATAATTAAGAAAAGGAAAATGAAACCCCTAATCTAAGTAACATAATTACCCTAATTCCTACTTCTAGAAACCCCAAATCCCAAATTCCCTAAACTATAAACCATAATTGCTAAGTTTATGAAACCCTAACCCTAAATTGCAGGTTAATTACCCTAATTTCCCAATTTCCCTAAACTGTAAACCATAATTGCTAAGTTTATGAAACTCTTAACCCTAAATTGCAGGTTAATTACCCTAATTCCCCAATTTCCCTAATTGAAACCCTAACCCTAAATTGAAACCGAAACCTTAATTGAAACCCTAACCCTAAATTGCAGGTTAATTACCATAATTCCCTAATTTCCCTAATTGAAACCCTAGCCCCAAATTGAAACCCTAATTGAAACCGAAACCCTAACCCTAAAATTAGGGCTAAATCCCTAATTCCTAAATTTATGAAACCCTAACCTTAAAATTATTTGCTCAAAAACCATTAACTCAAAAATGAAACAAAATCAAAACCCTAAACCATATCCAGAATCATAAAACGAAAAAAAATAAGAAGAGTTTGAAAAATCTAAAAATGTCGAAAGGGAAATCTACCCGATAACATCTAACCCTAAATCAAAACGAGTTTATGCTTTCAATCATCAAAGAATAACAGTACAATCACAACACACCAGAGAAAAAAAATCATTCCAGAACAAAAAAAAAAAATCAAACCCACATTTTCAATAAAATCCGACCCAGAGCAGATACAACCCCACCCCGAATACCCGTACTCACACACTCCACTCACAGGAGACTATGCACAGTAGAAAAGGAAAATAATATGGATGCACGGCGAGGTTTGGTCGGAGACCGGACAGATTTTTGGACGGATTTTCCTAAGTTTCTCCCACACTCTCTCTCAGACCCGATCAAATTTTGGGGAATATTCCCACTAGAGTATATCAGGGGCCTAACGGGCATTCCAGTGGAGAAAATTAACGGCGTGTACACCTGTTAGCCAAAGTGGGACGTGTGTCGACTTTTCGGAAACACACGTGTAAATCATGCAATTTCCTTCATACAAGGGGGACCGATGCAAGTTTTTTATAACACAAGGGGGTTTCACGCAATTATCCCCAAAAAAATACTTAAAAACTTAGGTGAAAGGTTATATATTGATAGATAATGAATATTTATTTTCACTACTTTGGTTGAAAAACATATCAAATATATAAGATTATGTTATTTTGACCAACAGTAAGAAGTTTAGTTAAACTGACAATTTGGGTAAAGGTTGTGATTTTTTGGTAATTATCCATTTTTTATTTCATTCTATATATAATAAAAGAGAATATTCTAAAATATTATTTTTTAGATGGAGCACACTATTGAAGTTTAATGACGTTTTCACGATAAGATAGTGCAAAATAAACACAAGATATGCGTGCACTATTACAAAATAGAGGGAATTTTCAATTATATTCTATAAAAGGTGAGATTTATTAAAAAAATCAATAATGAGAAATTTCTTTCATATTTAAAACATCAATTAATAACCAATAATATTTCTATAAAAAATTAATGTCATTATCAAAATATGTATTGAATATGACATTAGAGTGGCATTATATATATATATATATATATATTTGTTACCTAAGAAAAAAAATATTAAATAGAGGAAATAAGTTTGGCAATGTTGGTCCAATGAAAGCAAACGGCCCACTACGAAGCATATATAACACGCTTTAGCTGGGTTTGGACCTGGCCCACGGCCCATTAAATGTTGATCCCAATTTTTTTTTTAATATGTATTTAAATATATATAATATATCGTATGTATTTGCTCTTCATTATTAAAAAAATTAATGATAATATTAATAGGCTAGGTGGAAATAACACAATATTAAATCCTAGACCCCAAAAGAATTGAAAATTAATATATATACGCTATTTATTCCCCATTATTTGAGAAATAATGATAATAGAGACTAGGTGGGAATAACAAAATAAAAGGGTTGAATTTTTAATATTTCATCACAAAAATACTTAATGGGAAAATTAGTTACTTGATTACCACATGCACTTATGCAAATCATGTCCCCTATAAATGCAATCATCAATTAATCCCATTTAAACTCAACTTTCCTTTCCAAACCTACTCATTTAATTCTCCATACCACTTTCCCATGTACCCCACCCCACCCCACCCCACCCAACCCCACCCTATTTAGGTTGGACAAATATGAATAGGACATCTAGGACTATGGTAATAATAGTGACATTTCCAATTTAATGATAATAATATATTTATTACAAGAAGAAAAAAAGTGGAATTATTTCTTAGAAATGAGAAAATGTTCCAAAGTGCCTCTAATATTTGGTTAAAAAAAATACAAATAAACTACTAAAATATTTGTCAATTTTGAATTTTGCAAAGGCCTAATAGCAACCAAATACTAAATTCAAGATTGCAATTTAATCATAAATTTTTGAATTCAGCAAAAAAGAGAAAATCACTATGGTGCTTTTTGGTGACATGATTCTACATGTTCGACTTAATAGCCACGTCAGATTTCATGTTAGGAATTAAAAATTTTTTTGAGTAGAATTTTGATGACGGAAAATTCTAATGAAATTCACTTAAAATGACTCTTTTTTTTATTTTTTTTATTATGAAGATGAAGTATTTTATTATTTATGAATTATGTGATAATGATATAGCCTATGACCTTTCTATTTAAAAATTAGATTTTTTTTATTTGTTGTAATATATGTATTTGTGAAAATACATATGCAAATCATGATTGTTATTAGTTTATAGTTCATACTCCTAGACCACTCTTATCTTCAATGTTTTGATGTTTAAAAGTAAAATATATTTGGAATGTAAAGTTGAGTTTTTAATTGGAACATGAAAATATTTTTATGTAAGAGAAGAAAAAAGATAAAATGATAAGTTAGATGGGTTTAAAAAAGAGATTTTGAGTTATTTCAAGAATTAAGACTTGATTTTTATGAACTTTTTTAACCTCGGTTATTTAAATTACACATTTATCATTATTAACATATTCTGAGTTCAATTGTCTTATTTATCATAAACAAATTGTTTTTAGAAATAAATATACAAACTCTGAAAACATCACATGAAATAGTTTATTAGCTCTTTCAAATAGTTTAATCTAACACCCTCTTAATCTTACAAACAAAGACCAAGTGGTTCGAGCCTAATGTCACGCCAACTAGACACTTTTTTAGATGAGATTGTATGTTTAGCACATGATGACGCTAGAATATACATTTTTAGAGTGATGATATAAATTTGAAAGCTAAAGTACTAAAAATATATATTGAGAGTACAACAATGTAATTAAGATTAACAAAATATGACTAATATGAGTTTGAAACGCCTAAAAATAATACTGAGAGAACACGACATTAATTTTAAAACACTGTTTTAGAAAATGTATTTGTCATTATTGTAACATAATAATTCAAATTAATGAAACATGCCTAATTTATTTGTATAGAATGATGATATAAATTTGAAATGCCAAAAAAAATTATTGAGAAAACGAAAATATTAATTTTAAAATGTCATTTCAGAATATGCATTTGTTGTTGTTGCAACATAATAATCTATATATATATATATATATATAAACATAATATTCTGCCAAAAATAAATACAATAAATGTCTCATTTATTAAATATTTCCATTTTAAGAATCATTAATAATTTTCATTTTGTATTTATTAACAAAAAAATAAATAAATATTAATATTTAAGACATTTAATTTTATATTTATTGTATAGAAATTCAAAAGAAAAAATAATTAGATAAATCTATCTATATATTTCTATACTATAATAATAGAGGAAAATTTGAGATATTTATAGAAATACAATTTTCCCAACAAAACGTGTCACTTCAACAATCTTTTTTTATTTTTTATTATTTAATCATTCCATTTATAATATAAATATTATATTAGTTTATTCTTATTTTATTAATATTAATTAAGTTAATTTTTATTAAATAATTTCTTAACTACCAACAAAGGTATTGTCCAAACAATAATTTTAATAATAAACATTAATTTGTTGAGGGATGATTGATATTATATTTAATATAAATATAATTAATAAATAAGTGTAACACTATTAAAGATGCGTGTATATACATGTATATATTATATAATATGTATTTAGTGTGAAATTTTATGTCATCCTAAATATTTTTTAAATTAATATTTGTAAGTGTCCTGCCAACATATTTTTTTATTGCATTTTTACTGTTTAATTCATTTGATTTAATAATATAAATATTATATTAGTTTATTCTCATTTTATTGATCTTAATTAAATTAATTTGTATTGAATAATTTCTTAAATACAAACAATAGATATCCAAAAAATAATTTGAATAATAAATATCAATTTGCATAGGAATAATTTATATCATAATAACAAATAAATATAACACTATTGAAGATGTATGTATATACATATATGCATATATATAGTATGTATTTAGTGTGAATAATATGTCATCCTAAATATCTTTTAAATTATAAATCTTTCATAATCAAATAAAATTTTCACCTTTTACTTTTCACTTAGGACTTCGTATATTTTTATATGAGAGTGCACATTTTGAATTTAGATGGCTCAACTAATTATTTAAATTATATGCTTAAGTTCTAATTATATTGTCATCATCTTGATCACTACTACATTTCGATTTTGTCTTGAGCTTAAATTGTAATGATCAATGTCGTGCTATATCAATTAATTTACGTGATACTTATAATGAAATAATTATTTGTCATCTTCGATGTTAAGCGATATTAATTAAAAATATTATTCTAATTCAATTTGTTATAAAATAAAAGGTTGAAAATATATATTAATTGACAGTGTTTGCATTAAGTTCCTATATAAAATTTCTATTTTATTGTTTGTTGTTTCTATATATATACATACTCACACACATGTGTTTAATTTAAATAATTGAATTTGATTTTAATTCATAATTTTTTTTAGTTTTTTTAGTATATTTGATTTAAGTGACTTACGATAATAGTTTGTAACACAAATGATAAAAAAATGTTTCAACTAGAATCATTGTGCATAAAAGAAGTTTTATAAAAACTTACAAACTTTGCATGTTAAATTTTCAATCTTGATTTGAAGATCATGATTGATATTTTGTTTTTAGTATTAATCATAGATAAATATTATATTGTCTTCTATATACTAAAATTGCTTATATTATATTATCAAATAATTAATATTTGCCAACGTTATATCACAGAACGCACATCGTGCGGGTGCGATAACTAGTTATAATTAAATGAAAATGCCTAATTAATTTTTTTATGAAATGACAATATAAATTTGAAATGCCTAAAGTTATATAATGAGAAAACACAATATTAATTTCAAAAAACTGTTTTAGACTATACATTTGTCACCGTTGCAACATAATAGTTATATCTAAACAACTGTTTTCATGGAATGACGATGTAAATATGAAATGCCTAAAATATATACTGAAATAATGACAAAACTAATTTTAAAATATTGTTATAGAATATGCAGTCGTTGTTGAAACATAATAATTATTATTAGCTAACATTCTATATTAATTGTGTAAATTTTAAATGCCTAAAAAATAATTGGAGAAAAAAACAATATTAATTTCATACCATATTAGAATATGCATCGGTGATTGTTAAAAAAAATTAAAATTAAAGAAACATGCATAATCAGTCATTTTTATAGAAAAACGATGTAAATCAGAAATTTCGAAAAATATATATCGAGAAAATGATAGTATTAATTTTGAATTTATATGTTATTGATTGAGATGACTAATGTTCGAATTCTGCAATCATTTATAGTAATTTCAATTTAAAGTTTTTCTAAATTTGAAATAATTGAAATTAGTAAATAGTAACTTCAATTTAAAGTTTTTCTATATTTGAAATAAATAAATTATAATTTTCCGACCACCATTCACTCCTACACAGTACCATTTTTCTACACTATATCTAACCGTGCAACTGATTGTATCCTAAGATTCCCTCTATTGTGCCTCTTTCTCTCTCTAAACTATTTCTCTCTCTTACGCTGTATTTAAAACCAAACTATTACTGCACAGCAAAAATGCAAAAGTCCATCTCTCTCTCTCTCAAACCTCTCTCTCTCTCTCTCTAAAAAGCTCACCGAAAAACTCAGCCTATCTTTCGAGAAATGCAACCAAAAACCCTAGTGAAAATCCAGAAAAAACCGAGAAGAAGGTTCTCCGATCTCAATTGGAGTCTCATTTGAGATGATGATCTGATGCATTATCGCAAATAGGAGAGAGAGGGCGTGAAAACTTGGTGCTGTTAGTTCGATTTATTTGTTGTTTTTTGTATTTGATTTTTTGTTGGTGGTGTAGAGAGATGTATAAGAACCAGCTACAGGAGCTGGCGCAGCGGAGCTGCTTCAATCTGCCGGCGTATACTTGCATCAGAGAAGGTCCCGATCACGCGCCGCGGTTCAAGGCCGCTGTTAATTTTAACGGCGAGACGTTTGAGAGCCCTAGCTACTGCTCCACGCTCCGTCAGGCGGAGCACTCGGCGGCGGAGGTGGCGCTCAATGCTCTTGCTGGCCGTGGTCCTACTAACTCCCTCGCCGCTAGAATTCTGGTGACCTCATTTTTCCTTTTCTAGCTTTAATTAATTTTTTGCCTTTTTTGACAAAATTTACTCATCATCTGCCTTTTTTTTTTTTTGGTTTGATAATCGCTCACTTGCATGGAGCTTGCTTTTGTTGTTCTTAATGTTATTTGACTTACTGATACGGATTTGTGGGTGGAGTTGCAGAAAAGAAGGATTAAAAACGCGATTAGAATAGAAATTACGAATCTAGTCTTGTGTTTTTCGGAAGTTCTTGAGATAATAGAGCCTGTGTTCTTGGGTAAATGCACAACTTTGTTGGTGGAATTAAGAGAAAATGGCACAATTTTTATGAATGATGATATGTTGCTATGTTTTGATGTGTTATTGATGAATCTGTGGACAAGTTGGATTTCTATGTTGATAGTTATGAATGCTGCTATGTTTGATGTGTTATTGATGAATCTTTGGTCAAATTGGATTTCTATTGGTGTATGATGTGAGTGTTGGCTTTCGTTTTGTGAGTGAATAATTCATAAAAGTTGGTGCTTGTCGGAATGAAGGCCTAATTTTGACGTCATAAGTAGAAACCTGAGTTGAATAGCTTGCTGTAAATTGTCGTTATGTGTTTTATTGGTTTAGGGCCGGCATGATGCATGCCATTTTTATGCTTTAGAGTGGTGATAATGTCCATCTCAGGATTGATTGCTGACCCTCAGAGAATTCTAATTACGGCGTCCTTATACAGAATTTTGAAAAGTTCGTGATGATTTGTCATTACATATTTTATTGGTCTATAGCCAGCTTGCTAATGTTGTGTGTTACATATCATGTTTCTGTGAATTACATGAAAAACTTGTTTTTCATAACCAGCACCCGTGCAGTGGGACACATATGAATGCATTATTACAAATACATGTAAGATCAAGCTTGAGCTGTAAAAGGAATAAGTATCAATTACTTTCCTTTGGAAGTCTTCGGAACCCATTGATTATGCTTGAACCCTAACAAACAATGGTTTCAGTTGAGTTGGGTTGCACTGAATCCAGCTACACTGTCTGTCAATCAGAAAATTAAATGGAGTAGCATATGTGCAACTTTTAGTTCCTCTTCCACCATATTTTATTATATAATGTTCTGGCAAGCTTAAGTTTCCAATTTCTTCTGCCATCTCAAATCACCATAATCACCTATATTTACCTTTTCATCAAGTCTGAGAATGTTAAGAGGGGCATAAGAAGTTGTTCATAATGTAAAGTGTGTGATGTGCTTTAAATGTATATTATATTGTAATGTATAGATTTCAATTTTGACAGTGTGTTTGGGCTTTCTCATTGTACTGTTTGCTAATGTGTGCTGAACCCTGCAATACAGGATGAGACAGGTGTCTATAAGAATCTGCTGCAGGAGGTCTCGCAGAGAGTGGGAGCATCTTTGCCTTCTTATACAACTTTCAGAAGTGGTCTTGGTCACCTACCTGTTTTTACTGGTACTGTAGAGTTGGCAGGCGTGATATTTACTGGTGAGCCGGCTAAGAACAAGAAGCAAGCAGAAAAGAATGCCGCTATGGCAGCCTGGCTATCTCTTAAATCATGTACGTGGCCCATAATCATATTGTTTGATGTTACATTCTATCATCCCTGTCCCGTGATTCATCATAGTTCTTTGTTACTAGTTAATAGGAAAGTCAACTAAAGAACTCCCAAACGAGTAAAAGGGAATAAAGAAAGCAAGTAAACAACTTTAGCCCTTTGGATGCCAATCCCTTGTCCCAGCACCTGCCGTAATTGCTATTATCACCCATCCGCCCTTCTATCCCTTACCCCTCCAATCAATGTGTTTTAGAATTCTTCATATCTCCTTGTATTTAGTCCAATATTCATCAGTTCAAGATGTTCCTAACCTTATCTTCCTATTGATATTCAGAAAGGTAATTAAGTTTATGTGAATAGTTTATAGAGGCGTGGAAAGATTTGCACTCAATTCCTATAAATTTTGAAATAGGAAAAAGGAGATTAAATGTAAAACTGATAACATGTATTACATAGATGAGAAATAAATAGTGGCTCAACTTAATCTGGTTGATTGACAGTATATTTGTAATTACTATGATAATTGCTTATTGATTATGTGCTTGAGGGTCTAATTCTTGATATATGTATATATTTTGGCTTTTCTTTCTTTCCAGTAGTGCAGCAAACTGAGACTCCTTATGACAAGACTCACAAGGATGAGCAGGAGCATGTGACGGTAGCTCGTGCTCTTCAGAAGTATCTAATAAAGGCAAGATTGGCAAGAATATCTTTTCCAATTAAATTTCCTATGTTAAATCCAAGGCCATCAAGTACACAGCAATCTCCTTCTACAACAACATCAAAGATTCTTCCCTTAATATGCCCGAAAACAACTCATCGCAACAAGCCTGCTTCACCAGTGACCAACAGCCCTGCTTTTCAAAAGACTGTTAGAACAACTCAAAACCAACCAATGATTGGTGTTCAAAGCGAGAGGCGATCATTATTGGTCGACACCCTCAAGCCCCGACCCCAGAAATTCCCTGCAGCAGGAGCAACACCCTACATCCCGGTCCGGCACTGCAACCCACATAATAGAATCGCCCCCCCGGTGACAATAAGAAATACAATTCCTGTTTTCTCTGCACCCCCACTTCCTTCACCGCAGTCATCACTAGTTGTGAGGCCTCCAACCTTGGGTATGGCACCACCAGTGTCTGTGAGACAAGCTGTTCCTGTATTCGCAGCCCCTGCTCGTATGGAGGAGCTGCCGTTAGTACATCCATCCATTAAAGTGGAGGATCCATGGGTTTCCAGATCCACAGCAGCTCAGATAGAGGAACCTCCATTTTCAAGAGCTATACTGGGGAGAGTGGAGGATTCACCCTTCCCCAAGCTGCCTTCGCCAAGGTTCGATGCTCCTCCTGGTTTCAAACCATTGGCTGTTTCCATAAGACCAAAATCCGAGGCTTCAACAGTTCAAATCAACCTACCCTCGTCCGAAGTCCTTACAGTTCCAGTTGAGTCTCCAGTTTCAAAGGTTTGTAGTCCACCGGCCAGTTCAAATGCATCCGCTGAAGAGACTAGGATTGCAGAGCACGACAAGCTGCAGGAGTCTGCTGAGATCAAATGTTTGGAAGATCTGAAGATATGAGACGGGACCTTTCGAGTTGCATCAACTACAGTCATCTTCTTTAAGTATGGATCATCTAGCATTTGGCTCTCTCTCTTTTTTTTTTTTGGTTTTATTTATTCTGTTGTTTTGGAACTCTGCTTTGAAGAGTTAAAACTTCTTAATAATTTTTGAGTACTTCGGCTCTTCAGAACCGTTAAAATCGCATATTCTGTGCTTCTGAATGGTTTTGGAAATTGAGTCTGCTGCATTACATTGTGTGCTTGAGTGTATATGCCTTTCCATGTTATCTTTTTTCTTGCTAGATTCTCCTCAAGTTGAATGCAGATGTGAGCCTTTTCTTTGCTGCTCTTATACAAAATTGTGAGCTACTATTGTGACTGAACTATTCTTTAGTCAGGTCAGATTAGTGGTGCATTTTGATCATTTGAATTTGAATGTTACTCCACTTGACAGATTCTAACTTAATTTTTCAAATTTATTAGTAGGTTTTGTGTGAAACTGTATTCAAGATTCACACTGTGGGATGGGTAGCCCCACACTTCAAATATGAATTGTGAAGATACGTTTTATTTTCGATAGTAAGATATTTGTCTTGACCATTTTATATAAGTTTTTTTTGTGCATATTTATTCATTATTCGTTTCTAAAAGGCTTAAAGATAAACAGGTCAGCTATTAACACTTCGAGTTCTATCAAATACACCCACACTTTTCAAAATGCAAAAATTATTTTTAATGAGGCAAGTATGGTGGTTTATCAAATTTGGATTCGATTAGTTTATTTTAATAAGCCTTATCGAAAGGAAGTTTAAACGTTAGTGAAATGAACTTCAAATAATTCACCATAGAGAAATAAAAAATTTAAACTCACAAGTTATTTTAAAAAAGTGGAGAGAATTTAACCTATATCCAAAAAAAAAGGCACATTTCAAATTTGTCCACAAAACACTAAAAATCTTTTAATTAAATAACCAAAATCTCACTTCTATTACTCAACACTCAAATTGGATATGATTAATGAGAACTCAAAATGATTGATATGCAAGCAAGATAACTCATACCAAGAATTCTCTGTACATAGTACATAAACCCTAAACCTCAATCTAACACAAAATGTACAACAATTACATCTATGGACATAAGTAAGGGCTCGTGAATTGACATTCAAAGGACGTAAATTACGTCCATGGTTCGTTCTACCTTTGCTCAACCGTATGTAGAGAATGCAGAGTCCACTGCTTGTAAAATCGGGCCAGTGTCAAACCGGAAGTTTCTGAAGATTCCGTTAGAATGTGTTTCGGGTGTCTGCACATCAGCCACAGTTTTAGTCAACTGGTTCTCAGCCGTTGTAGAGCTGCTCCCTGAAGAACTCGTTTTTGCTTTCCACACTGAAACTCCTACACGCGTGACATGGCGGAAAAAAAACGAATCTAATTAAGACACCATTTTGGTTTCAACAGATTCGAGTGGATTGGATGTTTGTTCAGAGGCAAAAAAGGGGGCTGGGATTTGTTGAAATGGGACATCAAGAACACGAACATGAAATGCTGAGCCTATTTAACTAAGCAGAAACAGAGATCAAGAAAACTAACCTTTCGCTGGTTTATCCGGTCGAGGTGGCACAGGAGGTGGATGCATAGCTATCCATGACTTTAGGGATCTGCAAAAAGTTTCGAAAATTTTCTATTAGACTAAGAAAACTTTGGACTTTGGAGATTTCAAGAAAAAATTGATGCCGTGTACTCACGCTAAAAACGGAGCAACCATGTAAAGCTTGAGGCCCGTGACTCCACGAGATATGACATCAGCATTCGCTTGTTGAAGTTCATCAATCCGCTGCCATGCTATTTCCTGCATAAGGCCAACACAGGTTTCTCTTTCAAAGGCATTCAAAATGTTCAGACTCTATGGACAGGAAACTGACGTACGCTTATCTCCTTTTTAGTAAGGGGAGCAAAGAATGTGCCTTCTTTCACCCCAGCAACTATATACAATCTAACTCTCTGCTGTCCAAAAATCATTTCTATGTACTCGTCTTTGTTGAGAAGTACTGAGACATCAAAACCTGTTTCCTCAAGGACCTGCATTTTCTCAAGGAATGGAATCAGTAGCAGTACAAATGTTAAGCATCCGTGCAAGCAAATATTAGTGATGAATGCATTAGAAAAAAAAAGTGGTGGTACTTTAGATGGTTTCAATATATACACAAAAGACCTATAGATGCTCCAATATGGAGCGTAAAAAGTAGAGAATCATTATGTTAATTATTAAGGGAAGACCTAAGAGGACTTGGAAAGAAATTTACGCTTAAATTAAATGAACAAGTGTCTTAACTGAACACGATGGCGGGATATGATCCTTGTAGTTAACCTTAGAATGAGAAAAAGGCAGTCTTTTGTTGTTGTATATGGGCATTAAATCAAGAACAATAGTGTTCTAAAATAACACTTCTAACAATCATCCAAGAAAATGCTATACATACAGCAAGAAGGTTTACATACTTCTCTGACGGCACAATTGTGATCTTCCTCATCTTTGTTCTTTTTCCCACGTGGAAAGCTCCAACTCGTCCCTTTCCATCCCTTTACTAGTAAGCACTGTAAATTGCAAGTAAAAAAAAAAAGAATTTTTTTAGAGATATAAATCTGAAGTAAAATTGTTTCCTTCTTCTGTCATACAAATGATGATCAAAGCTCATGCTCCAATAATTGCTCTTCTGTCAAAAGAATGATTATGGACTTAGAAGCTCGAGGTAATCCCTTCATGCAAATACTAACAATTTATCTTCATACAATTAGTCTTGTACAATTAATTCGTATAAGTTCTGGCCTGTAATAATGTGAAAAATTGAACTCACTCTTTCATAGGTTACATCCAGTATAATTGCTCCTGTCACTGGAACTCTAACTTTATAGGAAGTGAAGTCCTTGAAAATGTCATCTACGTGAGGAACATATGGCTTCAAAACATCACAGTTGTTAAACACTGCAAGATGTTAAGGAGAACTAGGATCATTCAATAAGAAACGTATAGTCCATCATCAGTAATATCTCAATTCACCAATGAACAATATTACGATCAAATCATAGGCTAAGAAACCATTTACATAAGTCAAAACAAACAGATGCAAAGGTTAAAGTTTTCAGGATATATTCTACATCTGAAGAAAGCTTGGAACATAATGTAAATAACTCAATAATTCCTTAGAAATATTTAGAGACTAAGAATGCATGTGAGTAGATTTCACAAACAGCTAACAATTTGAAAACTACCTCTCATAGAAGTGAATGAGGAGGCAACTATACACATTTAAATAGGAAAAGGTGAAGGATACACAAAGTAGTAAATTCCTTCAAAGTTAGTGACTTCAAAGATGGATTCTTTTCAACTGAGTTATCTTCATAGAACCAATGTGCATACTCCACAAGAAACAAGATCCTCTCAAAAGATTGCTGGTCTTCCTTAGGCACATTCAGAACAAAACGACTGCAAAAGAAAAAACGAAAACACTGAATGGAGTGAAACCATATGCAACTACAATAGTGAGAAGTTAGATCGATTAAGGGAAGACTACAAGAGATATTTCCCACTATGAAAACAGAGAATTCATTCCAAGATTGTTTTACGACCATCATATCATTCATGTCCCGTCAAAGATATCTTCACAGGACCCCACCTAATTCTTCAAATTAGACACAGTTTACTTGGGTCCTAATCCTTTACCACTATTCTCCATGGTTAGTTTCCTGAATTCTATCACTAAAGCAGTGGCTAGAACTTTTCAACTAAAGAAAAACCGGGTCCATCTTCTCGTGTTTCCTTAAATGCATAGACATCTCAGTCGACATACAACAATGTAAGACAATTACCTATCAACCATCTTCACCTAAAAAGCAATCATATGTTCATTTCTTCAAATTTGTCTTTGCAATCAAACAAAGCAACATTCTTCACAGAAACAACCAAAACAAACACACCACTGTATCTTACAGCCATTGAATCCTCAAAGTACCATTTTTTCTCCTTATTCATTTGTTTCTTCCAATTTACTATCCATTTTCCAGCTACACATATCTTTACTTCATTCCTACGATTTCAAGAAACCATTTTCTCAGCTTTTATTTAACAGAAAACTACAGCAGATCTAGCTAAACAGCAAATAATTAAAAGGGGGCAAAGAAACAAAACAGAAAATTTGGAAAACACAAAAAAAAGTTAAAATCTTTCCAACCAAAAAACCCATAAAGTGAAATAAAATGCAGATAAAATAGAAAACCTGCAGAGATCGTCAAGGAGTTCTTGAGGAGGGAGGGCACTCTTTGAAGAGGCGCTTGTAGATCGGTTTAACCCACCTGACATTCTTTCTTCATCAACGTTTCACCTTTATTTTTTGTTCAATTATATATGTCTTTATACATATATAAAGCAATGATATAGGACCGATATGTATATGTACAGAGATATATACGCACACAAACTAATACGGTATCATGAATAATGTTTGTATGATGATTCATTTTTACTAATTATTCAAGTACAATTTCACATACACAATTATTTCGTGCATCAAGTGTACGGGTTAAGATCCATGCAATCCGGGTCAGATTATCCTGATCCGACCCTATGCTGAATATATATATATATATATATATATATACTAGTATGGAGTATGTGCGTCGCATGTGGATGATAATTTTTTTAATGTTATTGTTTTATAAAACTTTTTGTTGTTATTGTTTAAAAATAAAAATAAAAATTGATACATTAGACTAAAATTTCGGGTTCATCAATTCCTAACAAATCAAGTTCGAAATACTGAAATGATTGTTAATAAAACATAACTACTTCTAGTTAATTATATCTTTTCTTTTTTGATCTTCTTTTGTGTAATTTATACTCATCTATATTTTTTCGTGGATTGTATAATAAAGTTTTAAGTGTATTCTACTCCTCTTTTTTAGAGATGTGAATATATTCTTCATTTTCCTTATTAATTAAAATGTGGAAATGAATATTATTACATTAGATTAAAAATATTGGGTTCTTTTATTCCAAAAAATCAAAATTTATAGACAAAATCAAATAATCATAAGAGTAACATTAAGTTTCAAAATTTTGAAACAAAAGATAAAAAATTTAGTTGATTGTGTTCTTTGTATATTGGCTTCCACTTATATATTTTTGTTTCTTGATGTGCGTCTTACTCTTACTCTTCTTTTTTTAACTTGAGATTAAATATATTTTTTTTCTCATTATTTTTTATAGAATATAAGATTTATATGATCATGATTTTCCTTTCAAATATTTACTCCTCCTTTTGATGTTTGAATAATGATAATACCCTTATCAACACCACATATATTTGTCCGACCCAACTATGATGAAACTCTTCTATTTCCTTCATTTATGTGATATATGATCATTGAACAAACTATATATTGTTTGATATTCAGATCTATATAACTTCTTGATCTTGTATTTGGTATCTCAATTCACATTTCAAAATCTATTTTTTTGGGTAAATCATTATCTACGACCTCAACAATAATTAGGGATATCCAGAAGATCACATGAACTCATGTCTTTTCTCATGTTGTTTTAGAAAAACACAAAAACTCATGTGCGACTGTATCACGTGCAACGGTTTTGCAAATACATAGTTATAGTAGAAAAAGACATACTTATAGTTGTAAGACATACTCATTTTATACCTATAAAAACATATTTATAAAATACATACTCATAGCTGAAAAACACATATTTATAAAATGCATATTTGAATCCTGTCGCACATGAAACGGTCTCACAAGAGACCAACTCTTAGAAAAAAAAATTATTTTCAAAGTTTTCGAAACTTTTAAGGTGTCAGGTTCTCTTTTGAAATTTTCAAAAAATACTTCAAAGAATGTATTCCTTAAAACATTGACATTATATGTTGGTGCACAATACATCAAAATTATTGCAAACAATTATTCAATGTATGACCTCATTTGAAAAACGACAACTTCACTCAATTTTGTAATACTTTGATCAATTTCCAACAAAACCTCTTTTCTGAAAAGTTTCTTTGAAACTATAGTACATTATCCACCATTCATCATCAAGAAATATTCAAAAAATGTTGGTCATTTAATGATTCATGAGTAATTGAGATAATATGTTTCTCATTCTATTAAAGTTACAATACTTGTACGTCCAAGTGGTACATTATCAATCATTCATCATCAACAAATATTCAAAAGATGTTGGTCATATTTAACATGATTCATGAGTAAATGTGATAATGTATTTCTCATTAATCTACTGGATTTACTATACTTATATGTCCAATCACAAATCTTTCCTTCTTTTCTTTCAACATATTATTTGTTTATCCTATATGTAACGCTTAGGAAATTCTGTGTAAAGATATTTGTGCGCCTCTTCACTTATATGACACATTGTGAAATACGAAGTGAATATTGTTTTGGTAACATAGTCCTATGTCCAAATATTTTTCAAATTTTGATTTGCCCTATAAGTTTGGCTTTATTGGTTGGGTATCTATAGTTGCAAGTTGATAAAAGGAAGAGATATTTCATATAAATTGAATTCAAAAGTTCACCACATTAATTGCTTCTTAAATAGAGATTTGTCAAACATCTTCAAATTTTTGGTTTCATTAATTAGATACTTATCATCTTTTTGGATTATATTAACTTTCACTTGATCATGATCGTTGTAAATATATTTATACTAATACTTCACAACACACAGTCTAAAATATGTTGAAATAAAGATAACCATATGCATTGTGAGTCATCGTGATAAAGAGATTCGATTTTTCAAATCTATGTGCTAATACTAATGTATTAAGGAATCTTTATCTCATATTTCATAAATAAATATTGATGGAAGAATAACGTTTATTCAAATTTTACCACTTCTGCTGATATCCTGATCCCTTCTTGAAAGACATTCTCCATGATTCTTGGATATAACTCAACTCCCATATTGGTTTGGTGGCATCGAAAATAATCTAATTTATTTTCTCCAATTTTATATAACTATCTACTGTATATTACTGCAATAATTCAACACGTAAAAGTGTTGATTGCTTTGTGTTAGTCCTAAGTGGTAGAAGGTTTAGAAGGGGGGTGAATAAACCTTCTCAAAATTTCAAACTTTTTACTCCAAAGAATATAAGTTCATGTAGGGAGTAGTAAGCTACAGAGATTGCTGCTTTTGATCAGAGGTTACTGCTTGAGCAGTAGGCATAAGAACTTCAAAGAGTTTTATGTGCAGCGGAAAATACTTAGAAATATGATGTTTTTTTGAAAACACAAGTGTGCAGTATGCCAGATATATGATATAAAGAAAGCTGTAAATAAACAAATAAACAGGCAGCACAATATATAGTGGTTCGAAGGTGGAGTAATCCCTCTACGTCCACTCTACTCCTTTCAAACACGAGGAATTTTGTTAAAGGTCGATTGATTTACAAAGACTCAACTAATACAATCACAACCTAACAATATTAGCAGTCTTCCACACAGGTTACTGCTAGACCAATACAACAGCCCACACAGGACTTCTACTCTTCGTGAACACACTTAGCAGGAACTATCCTCTGCTGAGAGACTCCTAAAACAATCTATGAAGAATTAAAGATAAGTCTTCTTCAACTTGGGGTGCAGCAAGCTTCTGGTATAGTAGCTTAGGTAGCTGGATTGTTTGCTGCTGATAGATTGAGTGATTGAAACTTTAAGGATTTGAATGCTTGAGAACTTAGGAAATTTGCTAGAGAGCTCGTGAGTTTCAGTTGTTGTTTCAGGTGCACTCTTCATCTATTTATAGGCTTCAGGAAATTCCACCCGTTGAAGGAGGTAGCTTCCTGACCAGTGAGGTGTCCAGTAGTGATTAGCTCGTAAAGATCCTCTACGCATTCCGGTACACCGTTACACGCTGCCCTTCATTCTGCTGAATAGTCTTTTTTTGTCTCATGAATCCTTCCAGGGGTTATTCTCTAATTGACTCCTTTTTGAATACTCCTTTGGGTGAATTGGGGGTGCTGATTCAGAAATAACGGTCCTTTAGGACGATCAAGCCTTATTTGTCGTTTACTGGAACTTAGCTTGTTGTATGTAGTGTGCTTGATTAGCCTCCTGCAGTGTCCAGTAAGGTCAGCTAGCTTCCTGTATTGATCAGCATGCTTAGGAGGCTAGCTTCCTATATAGATTAGTAAGATTAGCATGTTTCAGCTAGTTTCCTGTAAGTTTTTCTTAGTCAACTGCGTTTTGATTAGTGAGCTTTAGCTTCATTCAGTGAGCTTCTGATTTTCAGGCAGCATCCTTGACTTAACAAAAACTTTTACATTGAAAATCCTAAGTACAAGATTACTACTTCCTATCTATTACATGTTTTATATTCTTCAAAATCTATACAGAGGTTCCTAACACTTTGGATTTCTAATTTAAGTTAGCGACAATAATATTCTCTAAGTAAGACTTTTTCTTTCACTTTCTTTCTCACAACTAACAAATTTAAACAGCTCAATTAGTTATTAAAATTCTTAGCAGTTGTATTTAAACAAATATATTCATTTAACAATATTCATACATTGTCGTTCTTAAAAATGATGTCTCCTGTTGAAGATAATGTGGTATTGAGGTATAGTTAATACTTGGAATTTTAATTGAAATCAAATAAAATATTTAAAAAAAATAAAAAATGTTTGAAACCTTATATGTTTGTAAGAGAGAATAAGAATAAAATGAAAATAATCAAATATGAAAACTTGTAATAATAGGAAGATGTACCTTATTCTTATTCTTGTTGAATTACTGGATTATAAAGAAAGAAAACAATAAATAACATGTAAGAAATAAGAGAAAAAAGTAACTAAATTATTATATAATATATATATATATATAATTAGTTCCTCATTTATTACAATTATATAAACAAAATCATGACATACATTAATATAAATTATTAAATAATAAAATTATTAAATTATAAAGTAAAAATAATATAATAAATATATATTAGAAATTCTAATATATATTATTCAAATCAAAAATATTAAATTACTATTAAGACCTTAAATAATAATGTTTGATAATGATGTATAATCTATATTAAATTAGAGTCCTCCTCATAATAGAATTCTATATGATTCTAGATTATAATTCTAATATAAAATAGATGAAATCATAAATTACTATTATAACCTTAAATAATAATATTTAATAAGGATATATTAGACAATCCATATTTTGTAAGAAACATCCATACTTTTATATAGGTAATAGGTAATAGATATGTGTATATTTTTCTTTTTTGCACTTTTCTATTCACGTTTATTCCCCTCTGTTCTGCCTTTTCTCACTCTTTCATTCATGCTTCTTCCCCTCGTTGTTCAACCTTTTCTTGTTTCTTCTTCTTCTTCTTCTTCTTCTTCTTCTTCTTCTTCTTCTCTGCTTCTTCAATTGAGGTTCTTTTTGGTTTTCTTACGATTTCGCTATTGTTTCAATTGATATAGTTTGTTGGTGTTTGAAACCCTAATTTCGGGTAAGTAATTTTTCTTCCTCTATCTTTTTCTGATCGTTATTGATTAGAAATCGGCGAGACCCAGTGGTTTGACCCAGATTCTGCAGAATCCATAATGTGGAGAGAGTGAAGCTTCGGAGAGTCATGGAGAAGAGTTGGATCGCAAAGAGGTGGTTCTCGTTGTCTCTGCTTATTCTCTACTTCTTCAACTGAGATTGTTTCTCGTTTTCTTTTGATTTCGCTCTCGACTCGGTTGTTATTATCCGTGGTTTAAGTATTTTTCTTATTTTCTCACCTAGTTTGTTGGTGTTTGAAACCCTAATTTCTCTTTTTTTTTTATCTTTTATTTTCATACTGCGTGTGTTGTTCATATTGTTGTTTTTGTAGTAGATTTCTCATTTAAATGAATTTTTTCGATTTTTCTGTATTTTTTAAGGTTTTGATATGGCTCCAAAAAGAGAGGTTGTTGTTGTTGTTCGATCTGACGAGATGGTGATGAAGAGAAGTAGATCGGCTTCTGATAATCCTTCTGTTCAGTAAACGAAGTAAGTATATCTTTATGGGTAGTTTTGTATAGTTTTCTTTTGAAGGTTTTGAATATGTAAATAAAGGTCAACTTATTATATCAAAAAGGTTAATTTGATTTTTGGTGTGTGATTTCATACTGTTTCTTTTGTTTATAACTTTTCAGTATTCTTGTTATGTTTTTTGAAAGGTTAGATTATGATAATTAAATGTTATAACATTATATCAAAAAAGTTAAAATGATGATTTCAAATGGTTGTGAAGTTGTATATAAGTAACATATAATATAAAATTTTAGTTTGCTATCGTAAAGGTTAAATTTATATAATTAAAAGTTATGTATGTACAATGTGAATGTTAGGTTATTATAATTAAAATGTTAGATTATTCTACTACAAAGGTTAAGGTTAGATTATTCTACTACAAATGTTATATATATTTATCTCAAATGTTAGGTTCATATAACTAAAAGGTTAGATTATTTAATATCTTGTACTATTCTTTGTCTATATTATAAATAAAAACAATTTTTTTTTTTTTGCAGTTCAAGCCAAATAGCAAGGGAACCAACCATTTCTCTGGTTTTGTGTTTTGAGTAATAATAACTAATGACTAGCCTCTTTTTTTTTTTTTTTTTTTTGCATGGATCTATGGGCAATGAGGGAGAATGAACAACACTAAATAAATAAATTAAAATTTTTATCCCTTATAGTAGTGTCTTCATTTACTTACTTTTGTGCTTTGAATTGTTGATCAATTGATTTAGTTGTTGCTTTGCATTTACTTATAGTATAATTTCTTATGTTTATGACTTTTGAATATATTTGTTATGTTTCTTGAAATGTTAGGTTATGATAATTAAAATATTATAGCATTATATCAAAAAGGCTAATATGATTTTTAGCGGGATGATTTCAAATGGTTGTGAAGTTGTATATAAGTAACATATAATATAAGGTTTTAGTTTGCTATCGTAAAGGTTAGATTTATATAATTAAAAGGTTCTGTATGTACAATGTGAACGTAAGATTATTAAAATTAAAAGGTTAGATTATTCTACTAAAACTGTTATATGTATTTATCTCAAACGTTAGGTTCATATAACTACAAGGTTATATTATTATAACTATTAGGTTAGTTTATTATACTTAAAAGGTTATATACATTTCATATAAAAGTTAGGTTCATATAACTAAAAGGTTAAATTATTTACTTTCTTGTACTATTCTTTGTCTATATTAAAAATAATTAACAACAAATTTTTTTTTATTTTTTTTTGCAGTTCAATCGTTACAACTTGTAGACTCAATGTTGTTGTTGTTGAGGTGCTGAATATGTTAAATGATAGACAAAAAGCAGATATTGTGAGTATAGGGTTTGGTAGTCTGTTTGGTCTTAAATTCACAAAGTTTGATCTAAAGATGATGACTTGACTCGTAAAACATTTTAATGGTGTAAGTAGAATGCTTACTATAGATAGGTACAAGAGTTTTGATCTGACTTGAGATGATGTTTATGATGTACTTATGATTCCACGTGGAAATCTTAATGTTTGTAAGTTTGGAAGGAGAATGGAAAATGAATTGTATAATAGGTTTAAGAATATGTACAAATACATGCAATAAGATCACCTAATGAAGATATTGGTGGATGTCATGACAAAAAAATTGGTTGATGGTGGGGATGATTTTAAGAGAGTGTTTGTACTATTTGTGATGTCTTGTTTTTTAGCACCATCGTCAAATCGACTCCTTTCGTAATTGGGTGTATTGAATTCACTGGTGGATGTTGATGAGATTATGAATTTTGATTGGTGTACTTTATATTCTAGAGTGACTTTGTGATTCTGTGATAACTTTTGTTGAAGGAAAAACAATGTTTGTTAGTGGTTGTGTTGCAGTTTTGCAAATAGTGTATTTGCATAGGTTGAAGTGGAAAGGCATTACAGAACCTCAAACGTTGCCTTTGATACAATATTGGAGAAATGAAAATTTGGCAAAAAGATGTTTTTGAGGAGGCGAGTTGTGGAGTTTATGGTGATGGAGAGTTGTTGTTATCTGTTTACCCCAGATCTACTAAGGATGAGGAGTCAGTTATGAAGCCAATCAATAATCCAACTGAGAAGCCTAGGGTTGAGCCTATTCATAAGCATATTGAGGATGCTGCCGATTATGATATTGATGTTGATAACGAGTCTGCATGCAGGTCTAGATTTATTAAATTTGCCCTGCTTGAATATGGTGAAGGATGTAAGTATTATGTTTTGGTTAACCTTTCGGTTATAGTTACTTAACATTTATCTTATACTTTCCAAACTTTTATGTTATAAGTGTTTAACATTTTCATATATGATGTGTTAACTCTTCTATCATGCTACATTAACCTTTCTGTTATAGTTACTTAACCTTTATCTTATACTTTCAAAACCTTTATGTTATAAGTGATTAACCTTTTCATATATGAGATGTTAACTCTTCTGTCATGCTACATTAACCTTTCTGTTATACATACTTAACCTTTATCTTATACTTCCTAAACCTTTATGTTATAAGTGCTTAATCTTTTCATATATGATGTGTTAACTCTTAAGGAGGTTTATCAATCTTTTCTGCGCTTCAAAAGAAATATAACATGTGTGTCCAACTATCACATGAAGAGGTTGTTGGCCATAAGAAAAAGATTGAGGATAAACAACCAAGTTCAACACTTGAATTGTCAGAGTCTCAGATTTTCTTTTCAGATGAAAAGCTCCATAGATACATTGATAGCGTGGTTGACAATTTTGTGAAAGTGAATAAGCTTGCTTCAGAGATGCCTTCATTTGATCTGCTGACATCGGAGGAACTTGTTACGTTTGAGCAACAAAATGAAGATGTTGAAGCTTGATTTGGAGAATAAGAAAATAAGGATACTGAAGCTGAATTTTTTCAGGAAGCAATTGCACTATATGAAGAATTGGATGATGACGAAGTTGGTGGAAAAATGAAAAATTGCTGAAGTTGTTAAAAATGAGGGATTTTGGTCTATAAAGGACGATGTTGGATATGTCTCTGAATATATGATATATACGAATAAGTATATGGATATAGATCAGAGACATAAGGAAATCATTGATTACTGTTTTTTCAAAGTTGAGCTAATCATCAATGAATTGTAAGAATTTGGTCTTTTGTTGATAGATTTTTTTTTCAGTAACCTTTATATTATAATATATTAATTTACTTATTTGTTTACATGCAGAGAGTATTTGTTCAAGAAAGATTATTTCAATTATATTACCAAGAATGACATGTTCTCCATACTTCCAAACAATGAAATATCTCAGTATATTTTAACTTGTTGGTTTTTGATATTGAATCATGAAAATGACTGTGGAGCTAGACGAAACCGTTTTGTATTCAACCTTGAACATAGCGTAAGTTATAGAATTAGTATATTTCATTATAAGGTTTGATATTTTGATTATTATTAACTTTTTGTTTTTTGTTAATAGATATGCTTGAGCAATATTGTATTTGGAAATGGAGATACAGAGGTGAATGAGGGGGGAATGTTAGCAAGTTGACATAATTGGATGACTTCCAACAATAGAGGTAATCATGTTGATATGGTACGTATGAAAATAGGAGGATATATAATGAAGTCCGTATTTGAGGTTATAATTGTGTTTTTCCTTTTTTTTTTTTTTGTAGATCTTTGTTCATTTCTGTCTTGATTCCCACTACATTGCAGTTGCAATTAATTTTGTGGAGGAAAAAATTCAGTACTTGGATAACAGGAAGTATGGAACTGAAGCTAATGTTTTCTTTAACAGTGTGAAATTGTTGGTAAGTTTAACCTTTATGTTGTACTAGATTAACCTTTATAAAACACAAATAGCACAAACACTCTCTTAAAATCATCCCCACCCTCAACCAAATTTTTTGTCATGACATCCACCAATATCTTTATAGGTGACCTTACCTGTATGTTATACATATTCTTAAACCTATCATACAATTCATTTTCCTCCCTCTTTCCAAACTTACGTACATTATTATTTTCACGTGGAATCATAAGTACATCATAAACATCATCTCCAGTCAGAACAAAACTCATGTACCTATCTATAGTAAGCATTCTACTTACACCATTAAAATGTTTTATGAGCCAAGTCAATCATCTTTAGATCAAAGTTTGTGAATTTAAGACCAAACAGACTACCAAACCCTATACTCACAATGTCTGTTTTCTGTCTATCATTCAACATATTCAACACCTCAACAACAACATTGAGTCTACAAGTTGTAACGATTGAACTACAAAATTGTTATAGACTTAATGCTATTGTTGAGGTGTTGAATATGTTGAATGATAGACAGAAAGCAGACATTGTGAGTATAGGGTTTGGTAGTCTGTTTGGTCTTAAATTCACAAAGTTTGATCTAAAGATGATGACTTGGCTCGTAAAACATTTTAATGATGTAAGTAGAATGCTATAGATAGGTACATGAGTTTTGTTCTGACTCGAGATGCTGTTTATGATGTACTTATGATTCCACGTGGAAATTTTAATGTTTGTAAGTTTGGAAGAAAGGGAGGAAAATGAATTGTATGATAAGTTTAAGAATATGTATAACATACAAACAAGGTCACCTATGAATAACATACAGACGAGGGTGGGGATGATTTTAAGAGAGTGTTTGTGCTATTTGTGTTTTATAAAGATTAATGGAAGAAAAAGACGAGAGTGGAAGATGAAATCGAGATCAATGGAAGAGAGCGCTGATGTGTGAGAGAAAGATTAATTTAAAATATATATATATATATATATATGTATTATTTTTTAGTGGATCGGGTCAAACTCAGTTGCACGAATCTAGATCCGTGTAACTAGTGTACAAGAACACTCATTTTCACATGAATTGTAAATTGAGAACTGGTCCGTCTCACGTATAAAATGATTGTGTGACAGTCTCTTATTTATATATTTTTTTATGGGAAGACCCCTACTAATGGTGACTAATTTGATCAAATTAATGCTTAAACCAAATTTTTATTATTTGATAATCAATATATATTAGATATAAACAAAAGAAAATTAGTCTTTATAATTTTGCTTTCTTGGATTAGTCTTTATCTAATATTCTTTTATTTATACCAAAAACTATTAAAAAATCTGATTTTTAATTTCATTACTGCATTACATACAATGTCAAATCAAATTAACATATTATTTACTTGATATTAAAACTTCTAGTTATAAAGGCATAGATTTCTTGAAAAAGAAGATAGAAATTCACTGATATGTAAAAATTGTATTATTTTATTATAAATAACATATTTAAAAAGAAATGTAGATAATTATATTATTTTTATAGTTATATATTCAAAATTTCAAATAGACACCATACAAATAAAAATTTATCAACATATCAATTTTAAGAGTTAGTCTCCTGTGCAATTGGTGCACATAACAATTCGGGTCGCGTCCGGGTCGACCCGGATCCGCACATTTTTTTTTGAATTTTTTTTTCGCTTCAGGTTGTTACATTTATGTTATATATATGATTGTGACCTTTATGTACAAATGTAATGATCTTTATATACTGTAACTTAGAAAAAAAAAAAGGAAGAATTTTAGCAAAATTTGTACATATTTACCTTTATGTAATATTAGCTGCACCTAATTCATCCTAAAAATGCGCTGAATTTTGAAAATTTTCATTTTTTTAAAAGTTATGGATCATAAAGGTTATAATATTTGTACATAAAGGTCACAAGAATTGTACATAAAGGTTACAAAAATACAACATAAAGGTTTCAATTTGAAGCGAAAAAACCTGAAAATCTCAATTTTTTCCTAAGTTACTGAACATAAAGGTCATATCATTTATATATAAAGGTCACACTTATGTAACGTAAATGTCACATCCTAACAACATAAAGGTAACAACCTGAAGCGGAAAAAAAAAAAGGAAAACCCAAGTGCATGGATTCGAGTCGGGTCGTCCCAGTTGCACCAATCCAGATCTATGCACCTAGTGCACAGTAGCATTTGCGCAATTTTAAATGTCAAATAAACTATAACGAGTTGTTTTAACCAATAATAGAAGGTTGACAACTTGACATGATTAAAAATCAAAAGTATTTAAGAGGATTAAAAATAAGATAAATATTTATGATCAACAAAATAAGTGAGACAAAAGTGTTTTTTTTTTTTTTTTTTTGAGTTAGTCTCCTGTGCAATTGGTGTACATATAATTCGGGTCGGGTCCAGGTCGATTCGGATCTGCGCACTTTTATATATTTTATTTTTTTTGAATTTTATTTTTTCACTCCAGGTTGTTACCTTTATGTTATATGCATGTGACCTTTATGTTATATAAGTGTGACATTTATGTATAACTGTAATAACCTTTATATACTCTAATTTAGAAAAAAAATAAAGAATTTTAGCAAAATTTGTACATATTTACGTTTATGTAATATTAGCTGCACATATATCCATCCTTAATATACACTGAATATTGAAAATTTCAAATTTTTTTCAAAGTTATGGATTATAGAGGTCATAATATTTGTACATAAAAGTCACAAGAATTGTACATAAAGGTTACAACAATACAACATAAAGGTCTTAATTTGAAGTGAAAAAACCTGAAAATCTTCATTTTTTCCTAAGTTACTGAACATAAAGGTCATAACATTTATTTATAAAAGTCACACTTATATAACGTAAAGGTCACATCCTTACAACATAAAGGTAACAGCTTGAAGCGAAAAAAAAAAAGGAAAATTAAGGTGCGCAGATCCGGGTCGGGTCGCCCCAATTGCACCAATTCAGATCCGTGCACCTGGTGCACAACAACATTTGCCTTTTTTTTTTTTGGAAGACAGAAAGTTAGAAAAAACACAATTATTTCTATACACCAAGTGCATGGGTCATGACCCATGCAATCCGGGTCATATGACCCGGGAGGTGATTTTCACGCCCAAAACGCGCTGGAACGCGCCCCCACGCGCTGACACGCACCCCCAAATTGTGCTCAAACCCTAATTTCACTCCATGACCTTTTAGGTATTTCGTCTAACCTTTTAGTTATGCCCGTCTAACCATTTCATTATGTTTACATAACCTTTATGATATATTCGCATAACCTTTCTATCCTGATAGTTTAATAATTTACAGAGTAAGATAAATATATATTACCTTTTAAACCTTTGTGTTATAATAACTTAACTTTAATGTTATAATAATATAACTTTTATATTATAATAATATAACTTTTATATTTTTCAAAGGTTATGATAGTTGTATATAAAAGTTGTATCAATATAATATAAATGTTAAGTTATAAGAATATAAAAGTTTTCAATTATATTACATGATTAAAATAATTCTAAGTATATAATTTTAAGATTTTAACACACTGTAAATCTTTAAGTTGTAATAATGCAACATTTACGCATAATAATATTAACCTTTATGTTATATTAACACAACTTTTATGTTATTCTTTAAGTAAATAAAGGTTATGATATTTATATATAAAAGTTAAATTAACATAACATAAAGGTTAAATCATCACAACATAAAGGTTTTCAACTATATTATCTTACATTTTATATTGAAAAAAGTTTGAGTATATTAACTTAAAGGTTATGATATTTGCACAAAAAAGTTATAGTCATATAACATAAAGGTTACCGCATAAATTAAAAAATAAATAAATAAATTGGCGCAGATCCGGGTCCCGACCCGACCCGACCCGTGGTCATGCAACTGGTGCACAAGAACAATACTTTAGAAAAAAATAGCAATATTCCTTTTTAGTTCTAACATTTTTCTTGTTTAATTCTATAGATTCTATAATTCTATCACCACCTTATTCATCTTCCTCAATCTCCGCAAAGTGGGCTTTTGCAAAATTTTAGATACCAGTTAATGAAAAAAATTAAAATTGTTCCCTAAAAGATTGTGTTTTTTGTAATAATCTTGATTTTGTTGATTGCAGACAAGGTTGCAACTTGTGTAATGAGAAGCAAAGGTGAGAGAATCTACGTGGAATTCTTAATCGTCACATGTTGTTTTCCTTTTGTTTTTTTTGCCTTAAAAGAACTCAAATTTCACCAACAATTGGAATATCTGTTTTTGTTTCTTGTTCTCTGGACAAATGGAAAATTGAAAAATCTTTCTTCCCATCTTCCCATTGTTTCAATCCTAAGAGGAATTCATCAAAAAGCCAAATCTGGGATTCTCAGAATCAAGAAGGTGTTTTCTTGATACCCTTTCTTCTTTCTCCACCTCTATCTCCACTGTGTGTGGAGAGAGAGAGAGAGAGGACTTATCTGGGAGAGCATTATCGATGACAACAATGATGAATAGCATCCTCAATTTCTGGCCCACAGTACAAATCAAGAATCTCAAGCATCAGCCCTTCATTTCTCTCTCTAAGTTTTCTCATCATGAAATTCCCACATCTGGTTTCTCTTCATCACCTCTCATGTTATCAGGTATGACTTAGATTTGTCCTTTCTGTGTTTTGCCTTTGTGATGATGGATCAAGAATTTGAAGAAAAGTTGTTTGATTGGACTAAGAACAGTGGACAATCAAAGTAGATGAAGCTCCAATGCTATGTTGTTGATCTTAATTAAGGCTGTTTTTCTCAGTAATTTAGTATCCTTGTAGCTATATACACAACGAAAAACAACAATCGAGTTTGGAGATGGAAGATGTTCATAACTATGGAATAATGTCTCTAGGATTGGTTTGAGATGATTCTTACCATATCATGTTGGTTAATGCTGTTATATGATGTATATATGCAAACAATGAGCTTTAGTTTGTTGGTATGAGTCGGTGGAGGTTAGTTGTTAGACGACTAGGAAATCAGAAAGTGGGAAGATAAGGTCGGTTGTGTTTTGTCTAGTTGTCGTATTTGGCACTTTTATGTTGCTTGTAATCTTGTCTCAATGATGTGTGTGGATGATGATGAAACCAAAAGGGTTCGTTAATCTGTTTTGGCTAAGTGTGATAGAGATTTTTAAGTGCTTCGGTATAACAGTTGATACATCTTCTAGCTTAAGTAATTGGTCTGATACAAGGAAATTAAACATCATCTTGGTTCTGAAACTAGCTAGATTAGTTGATTCATTAGTGGATAACACAGGAAATCTAGAGGTTGAGCTAGCGTAGACGACTTTGGTTCCTTTACATTTGTTGAAAAGACGACGACAACTTGTTAGAACATTGAACAATGTATGATGAAATGCAGACAGATCATGTAAAATAAATACATAACTGAATGAGAAAAGCATGAATGCATTCCTTAAGTTGTTGATCCTCAATTTGTTATGTTTTTTGAAATTATAATTAGATCTCAAACTGGTTTTGATCAGAATTATTTGTGGCCTTAATCAAGCCAAATGACAAGAAGATTTTGCATATTGAAACAATCTGATCTCTTGTGATAGGGCTTTGTAGAGCAAGTCAAGTGGCTGAATTATTCCCAACAGTATCTCCTGAGATTGTCGTTCGAGAGGCCAGGATCGAGGACTGCTGGGAAGTCGCTGAGACGCACTGCAGTTCTTTCTTTCCGGAATATTCATTTCCACTCGATTTTGTGTTGAGAATCGACAGGCTCATTGGAATGCTCTTTGGATTCTCTATACCAAAGGGCTGCAAGAGAACTTGCCTAGTTGCCGTGACAGGAACTTCCGGTGAGGACTCATTCTTCTTAGGGAGCGACGACTTCAAAATTGGGACCCTTGATGGAAAATTCAGTCTAAGTAAAGGATACGTAGCTGGGATTTTAACAGTAGATACTGTGGCCGATTTTCTTCCAAGAAAAGGGCCTCTTCAACAAAGAAGGTATATTTTCATACACTCACTGTAACCATAAAACAAACCTCTGTGATGCATCTTGATGTTATGATCATGGACAGGACAGGAATCGCCTATGTATCAAACGTTGCTGTCCGAAAAAGGTTTCGTAGGAAAGGAATAGCGAAGATGCTAATTGCGAAAGCTGAGACGAAAGCCAAAACGTGGGGTTGTCGTGCTATTGCTTTGCATTGTGACCTTAAAAACCCCGGAGCAACGAAGCTGTACGAAAGAGAAGGATTCAAGAGTATTAGAGTGCCTGAAGGAGCGAATTGGCCTCAACCGAAAACATCGCCTGATATGGAGTTTAACTTCATGATGAAGCTCCTTGATTCCCCCAACGGTTATCACGTCTCATAGGAATGTAAAAAAACACGAAAAACGACACGAAAAGGTGGACATAGTCTGTAGATATTGCACGGGTTACAGATGGTGGAATGTAATTGTTTCTGGATACAATGTTGCATCTTTGACATTAAGATTGTCAAATGGTATGTGTTTAGTGGAAATGTAGCAAGATTTGCCTGTTTGTTTAGACTTTGGACTCAAAAGGATTTATTGTACTATGAAATGTGATATGATTTTTGCTTTTAGAGCATTTACAGTTTGTATATGAATTATTTAGAAATCCTTCACTTTCATTTGAATTCTTGAATTCTTTTTCCATGTCAAAGTTCGAATAATTTCGATGGATTTGAAATACATTCATTTCAAATCCTTCAATCCAACGCGTCTTTGAAGAATCAATCAACAATGTACTAAACATGGGTTTGTGAGATGAGTCGAAACATCCTTCAATCCAACGCGTCTTTGAAGAATCAATCAACAATGTACTAAACATGGGTTTGTGAGATGAGTCGAAACACCGGTATAATACTCATTTTAGCCGATCTCAAGAAATGACTCGGTGAATTATAGTCACATTATAATCGAAAATCATATATTCATATCACGTCGCGAATTAATACCAGTAGAGACAAATGTCGTCACGCTCGATATAATCACTGTCCACAAGTTGGTAGAATTTCAAAATCAAGAACACCATTATGTCTTTATTAAGTGAAAATAGACTGAAATCATCACCTGCAACATCTTTTTGATCCTTGTGTTATTTCTAAGAGCAGATATAGTAACATTCTATACATCACTCAAAAGATTAAAGGCACTTAGTTCGAAAAAGACCTTCAGCACATTAGAGAAGCAGATATGGCACATTGTTGCAGTAGAGAATGCACGGAATGTAAACAAAACTTGGAAAGCTGTCGGCTATGCTTGTACGAATTTGTCCAAAGCAGAAGTATCAAGAGCTGGAAACTCTCTCGCTGCAGAAAGAACAGCAAGACCAAGCTTAATAGCATCTTCGTTGCTTTGGGCCTGTATGGTTTTCATCGTACAAAGTCAAACATAAAATATTAAACTTTTAATAAATGAATGGTGCACTGATTGTCACCTCGATGTTCAGGGGCAAAACAGGGTCGTGGAGTGATAGTCTCAAGAGGAACCATCCACCATAGCCAGACACACGCACCTAATTATAGAAGAAAATGAAAACCATAGTTGATGAATCACACCAAAAGTAGAATCAGAAATTCCAAGTTGCAAATCAAGATTTCCATCGATTTGATGGTTATTACTTACTCCTTCGTGGTTAACAGGAGCTTTCTGGAGTTTTGAATCTGAACCAATTATGTTTTCTAAATGTTGTAGCACAGCTTCTCCATATGCACGGAAAGATCTGAAAACAGCAACAAGATAAGTATTTGCTAAAACTCAGAACACGACATAACATTAAAGAATATAGAAAAGCTTACCCTCCTTTAAGATCTCCGTGATTTTGGTCAATTTTAAGTCTCAGTTCAACTGCAATAGCAGGTTCCTCTAAACCGTCCACCAGGTCAGTCAGGACCTTGCTGCCCTTGCCTACTCCAGAGGCCTTAGCTGATGCAAGTTTGTTTAAAAGCTTGACCTGTGAGTAATTGTAAGCATATAAGAAAAGAGGAATAGACAGTCGTTGAAATTTCAAATAGTGTAGAGTCAAAATGCTAAGGAAGCAAAGAACAAAGAGGAACTTGAGAGATCTAACTACTAAGTTTGTCATAGAGAAAAAGTAATAGCATTTTGGTAAGATTGAATATAGAAGTTTACCATGAGATATGCACCATCATCAAGCCAATGATTCTCCTTAAGTGCTCCATGTCCACTGGTTTCAATAGCTAAATGTGATTCCTCTCCAACGGAGTTCTGTATTAATTCAAGCAGGTGTATAGCTTTTCATATCAAATTTGAGACTAATGACAGGGTGATTAATGCATCTCTGTGTTAAAAGAGTAAGCTGTAGCTCGGGAGCCTGTAAGTATTTCATTTTACATTCCATAGTTTCATAAGCACTACAAAATTCTTCAAGAAGCTCCTCTTTCTCTTTAACTCATACGGTTCAATCACTTGATATCACGAAGATTTGGACACTCTAACTCAATGAAATGTATGTCTTTGCTTGATATATCCCCTTCGTTAGCAAAACTTTTTGAGTAGAGATGGTTGCATTTTATCTATCCTCTTTGTGTATAAAAATGAGAAGAGATTTTCAAATTGTCACAGGTTAATCTCTTTATAAGCATTAAAAAAGAGGATGGTGGCTTCAAAATATGTAATATTTTCATGAGTGACAATGTGCTATAAATTACTCTTTCACATTAAGCACCAATATCTGCAATCACAGTTAGCTAACAAGAATCCAGATTATAAAAGATTCTGGGACCAGGTCAACTTAGGATGCAGTTAATTATGAATAGGGCATTACCAAACGAATAGCTTCATCAATCACATTTTTGTAGCCTCTTTTGAATCTGTGGTGTCTTCCACCTGTCAATATTAAGTCGGGGGTACGTATGAGGATTTCAAGGACAGATAATCATTAAGTTACTACCTATCTTACCCAGCTTCTTTTCGATAAATGTAGTCAATCCATCTGACGTCACGCTATCAGTGACAATAGTCGTCCCAGGGTGCTGGTTGCGTTTTTAACAAAATTAGAAATGTTTCAGTTAATGCATTATAAGTAGAGAAACATATCAATAATGAAAACAGACTTCCTCTAGGACGATAGCAGAGGCAAGGGCAATCAGTCGATTCCTATTGAACTCACGACCACTGGAGTCCACAGCAGCAGATCTAACAACAATACAGAATCACAATTTTTTATGAGACATTGCATGAATGTAAAAAGAATTCAGAAAAAAGCAGTAAACTGCCACCTATCAACATCAGTATCAAAGATGATGCCCAAATCTGCTTTATTGTCAAGTACTGCCTGAGTGATAGCTTTCATTGCTTCCTTGTCTTCTGGGTTAGGAATGTGATTGGGGAATAATCCTGGAAATGACATGCCTTGCAGTCAGATCCCGAACATTGTACATACTAAACATTAACAAATGAATTCCCAGATGAGTGTTACCGTCTGGCTCTAGGAACTGACTTCCAGAAGTAATAGCTCCCAAAGGCTCTAGCACCTTTCCCTGATGGACCATTGATGGAATACAACTATTAGCCAAACTAATTGACTCTTCTTTCTTCTCCTTTTCTTTATGTTAAAAATTCCTCTGAACATGAGTAAAAACAGGGAAGAAACTAAAGTAAAAATATGTATAACACTCCAAACTTACAGCAAAGAATCCTCCAGCTCCATTTCCTGCATCAACAACTATATGGAACCCCTCCAGCGGCTTCTCTGAAAATTGGAAAACTAACATATATGGGAAAGCTTGACTTTGCAACAAAAGAAATGTCTTCATCACAAGGACATGGATTGGAACTTGCTATAGTTATTGTGTGAGTTAAAATAAAAATGCATATTCTGTCGCTTTAGCTGAAGTGGAAAGAGGGAAAATCATTAAATAAAGAAGAGTGGAACATCACCATGAAAGAATGTGCAAGAGATCCTCTATTTTTGTGCAAGTAGTGGTATAGAATTTGCACTATTTCTAATAAATATAGGTGCTGAACAATCATCACATGGGTGCATAGTGCACACACAAATGTGTACCTAAGTTTCCTGCAGCTTTTCGAACTGCTGCTACCAGATTAGATGTATATACATTCATATAATCTACTTTTTTCACAGATTGTGCTGCTTTTCTTTCTGCATCCCTCAGACCTTCATCTGTAAAGTTTTTGTATATATCAGCAGCACGCTCCAATATGTCTTTGATATCCACCTTCCCAAGCCCACCGGCATCCGTGAAGAACTTAAACCCATTTCGGTTGTATGGAAGATGGCTCGCTGTTTCAAGATAAGAGTCAAGGATCACAAAAGGTCTCACCTTTAAACCAGCATAAGTATGAAATCTAAGCCTTCTATGCAAAATTGATAAGTACTAGCCTATTCTGCTGCCATGTTAACAATAACAGGTTTGCTTAACTTAGCAATTGTAGGTCTATTCTGGTAAATATGACATCTACTATGTTTAAGATTTATTTCAAAAGATAAGGCATAAGAGAAATGCAACCTGTTATCATTATAGATCCATCAGCGGGACACAAGAAGTCTTCATTATTAGTGAGGGTGCTATTGAACATTGCTGGTGTAGATGCTAATCTACAAATAATTAAAGGCATGAGTCAATCAAATTGCATTTCATCTAAGAAATGCTGGTGTGTGCAAGAAAAAAACAAGGGACTACAGAATTAAAGAAAGATAGAGAATCCTACAGACAGGACTTTTTAATCGACTTGCACAATGCCCAAAGGATTTTAAAATAACCTGCAATGTGCCAAATCAATAACAAAGGGGAAAGAATGATTCAAGCCCACGTGTAAGAGGTCTTTCCCAATAGGATCTCATTAATAAAAACACAATTGACATGATTTACATGTAACAGAGAATCCTCCATGATCCAAGTCATTTTCCCAACTACTAAATCATTTCAGGTTCCTTATTATTCTCCGCTACTTCAATACACGGAGTGTTCATTCAAAGTACGATCAACATAAATAGCACACATGGAGTCCTGCCACACCAATTTGAGCATGATGCCACAGATTCTAAGGGCAAAGGTTAAACAACCTCTTCAATGTAATAGATGCTATGCAGGACCCAGCTAGACTTAATGCAATACACAAAGTAGCAATTCAATTTTGAATCAGTAAGCATAGATAAACGCATAGAACCCAGCTCTAGTTTGAGCATGATGGCAAAAATTCTAAGTGCATACATTAAATAAGCAATAAAGTAATTTTGTTAGCTTGAGCTTAAATATAATAGGAAGCTTCACAGACCCATATTGAATCACGTCAATGCCAGCACCAGCTACACCTCGAGCTACTGCATCCTGAAATGTAATTAGAACTCAGTCAAAGATATTAAATAGATTGGTAGCTAGACATTTAAGTACACCACGTCATCATCTGAAACACGCTTTTTGAGGATTTATGGTTTCCAAGGTGAAATAACATATAGGTATTTCTATGCCAAACAATAATGTTAATACATGTGATGGCCCCTTCTAGTTTGAGGATTATTTGTGGTCAATGATGTCAAATGGTTTCCACATTAACTTAATTTGAATCAACTACTTTTAATAGACCACCCGTAGCTTACTCTCTTCCAGAAATAATGAGACTCTTACCCTCAAATATAACCTTTAATATTAGACTGTTACCCTCAAGATTATATCACAGCATAGAGCACTGATACCTGTAACTTCTGTGCCGATATTCGTGAATCATGGCCTATGGAAATTCTCAAATGCCTAGATGCATCAGGTTTCTTTCTATCTAGCAACCATGCAGCAAAAGCAGCTGCAATTGCTTCTGTAACTGGTTCGGTGAGGCTAATAGGTTCACCCTCAACACCATCCACAGCAACACCTCGAATATCACTGTTCAGCAAATGGTGAAGGACAATTTATATTAATAAGGAGATATGAAGTGGAGACCTTGCAGTGGTATTATCTCAATACAAAACAGACAAACTAAACAACAATAGAAAAGGATCTTTAACATCATCATATGATAAACAAATTAACAGAGCAGTGAAAAACATATTATGTCATGATCCATCAAGATGCAAGCATATGCTTGTGCTAAACAGAAGCTTGCAGATTCAAAAGACCCTAAGATCAATCAAATGCATTCGGAAAATCTATGGAGAAATGATCTGCAATATGTCACATGCAGACCGAGTCTCAATTTGCACCATTTAGTGCAATTGCAGTGATCAACTATATAATTGGTGCGGCAAAATGAATTAAATAGTATCTAAATGCCATACATGACACAACGTGTTAACGTAAAAAATAGTTTCTCAAACTTGCACATATTAATTCCATATAAGGATCTTAATATTAAGAATCGTGAGGAAGTCTCCACTTCTTTGGGAACTTATTCGAGCCTCAAGACATAATCAGTATACCCATAGGATCAAACTAAAAAAAGAAAAAATAACAAATGTTTCCTGACCTGCCATTTTGAAGCTTGAGAAAAGCACCTTTGTCAACAGATGGTATGATGGTGGCAGATGAGGCTGCTGTGAGGAAAAATAAAATAAAATCATAACATATAAGCACAATGTCTAGCTGAAACAGGATCAGAGATTCAAGTACCTAACAGATAGAAATATTAAAATGTTAACACAAAGAAAAATTAATTAGATGCACTGTAAATGGTTAGATCAATTAAAGTATTTCATAGGTTAGGAACATGAACGGTAGGGCTGAAACAGAATATCGACCTGAAATAATGAGAGTCTAGAACGGACCATTGCAGTAAACAATTCCTCGGTTAAAATTAGAGAATGTGCGCAATTGCATGGTGGAGATGTCAGTCCATGCCAACTTCCCCCTTATGTAGGGACGGAAGTCGTGCCTATAAGGGTTACAACAATCCTTTCGGAATTGGGTGCTTAACTGCCTATCCTGCTGGCAGCAATGTGCTACTAGAACATGTTGAACAACCTTCCCTGACATTGCTGCATGAGAATTGAAAATTTTCACCATTATTAAGCTTATTATGGATAAGAGGTTAATCAAAAATCATAATTTCTATCAGTCTTTGGCAAAAAGTTTCTCTCTATGCTCAAAAATCTTAAAAGTAGTTTCACAACGTCACCAGTATACTAAAGTTCTCAACAATTCTCCATATCCTCACACCTCTTGCCTGGTAAAAAGGGATGAGATGGGAATATTAAAGTTTAACTCCACTAAAGTATTAAAATGAACAGCTTTTAATGTTTAATCGGCCTCTGAATTATAAGTTTGTGGATCATAATATATTCACAAAATTGTGCTATATTCAGTTCAGTCAGCATCACCAGATAAACAAAATAGAAAGTTCACTCGGCAAGAGAAGCAAGATAATCTGATACACATAACAATCAGAATAAGCTCGTCTACTCAAGATATAATTCCTTTCGTCGTTAATATCCAACATTTATCCACAAAGTTCAACACTTCAACTCAAGATGGACTGATTACAACACAGATATGAAATTCACCTCAACATAGAACGCAAATAAACTAAAAAATCCTTTTCTTCCTTGTAATACATTAATTTTCTTGTTTCTTTTCAATTCATTCATCCATCCATCCATCACAGACCATGAAACAAAAGGTCCAAAGCAAAACTCACCTACCAAACTCTAACCATCAAATAGCTAAACTGCTAAAACAACACAATTCTAGAAGCTCACTGATCGAACATGGTTAGCTACAATCTCCAATTTATTTCTGAACTACCGTTATTCCAAAACTAGAAATTCAACAACGATTATCAACTACACATGGTTACCCGAAAAGCTAATGAATTGCAAACAAATGGACATGGAAATACAACACTGTAATAAATGGTAAATAAAAAGCAACGCGAAATCCCAAACGTACCAGCCATTTTCGGTAGACGGAGCAATTGAATTGAGCGAAAAGCAGTAGGCGGAGAGAGAGAGAGAGAGAGAGAGAGAGGATCTTGGCGTAGAAAACTATGGAAGGTGATGCTGAATAGGTGGCGAAGGTGGAAATAACGACAACTAAGTGCGCTTTTGGTTACATGTTAAATGCGACTTTAACAATTTTCAGAAACAACGACTTTAGTTCAAAAGCAGAATTCTGCTATGTTTTGGAATATTCTTTTTTTCCCCTCATATTTCCTAGTAAATTGTTTCAACATAAATGGAAAATAATGTTTTATATCATCTAGTTATTTGTCACGAATTTATCAAAAAATATTATATATACGTATACATATGTAAATTTTGACACATATATATATATTAATTATATGCTCAATATCAAAACATATTATGTAAATTTCTTCAAGATAATTAGTTTCTTTTTCCTTTTTAAGTTTTATTTTATATATAGAATTTTAAAATAATATTAAATTATTGAATATCTTATATTTTATAGATTTTAATTCTATGTATACGTATCATCATCTTTTGCTAAGAAGATTGTTGTAGAACAAGGTCACAAGAGATGGAAAATAGAGGAGAAAACACTAAAAGATCACAAGATAAATTTGGAAATTGAAACTTCAAAGGGAAAACTTATTCTTTATGAAAAGAGAGAAAATCAGTACGGGTGTGTTGAGTGTGTGTGAATGTCCCTCTTTCTCATGATTTTTCCTATTTACATTTTCTCCCTTGAAGGGAGGATATTGGACCTTCTGCCCATAGGTTTTCTTAGGGTTTAAGTTAAAGGATTCTCTTATTCTAAATGTACACCTCTTTTTCCTTAAGGTACCACTTCCAGTGTTCTAGGACCTTCTAAATTTGGTTATCTTGAATGATGTTTTTCCTATGGTCCTCGACACGTCAACATTACTCTCATCATGCTTTCTTTTAGCCTCTCCATTAGCCGGACCTTCTTCCACGTCAGCTCCACGTGTTGCTGCCTTTGTTTTCTGGCTTCGCGTACATATTGCCACGTCCGCCACCTATCATTTTGTCAGCAAGTCTTCGTCATATCCTCAAGTTATGGTTCCATCAGCAGATCTTAACCGCGTTTGCTCATTTATGCCATATCTGCCACTTATGATTTTGTTGACGGTTTTTTACCACTTCTACAAACTGAAGTTTCGTCGGTGGATCTATTGCCACATCTGTAAATTGAGGTTTAGCGGCAGACCTGTCGCCACGTCTACAATTTGAGGTTTAGCGGCGGATCTGTCGCCACGTCCGCAAATTGAGGTTTCGTCGATGGATCTGTTGCCACGTCTGCAATATCTTTATCCTGCAAACTCCATTTTTCATTGTTGACTTTGTTGACTTCTTTATTATTATTCCCTATCAACATCAGCTACTCCCTCTGGTGCAATCGAGCAGATCTCGTTTGACAGAGTTGGTCAGCTGCAGCACTTATTGGATTTTTTCACCTCTCGAGCAGAGAGCTAATTCTCCATTAGCTACTCCCTCTGGTGCAGTTGAGCAGGTCTGGTTTGGCAGGATTGATCGGCTGCATCACTTCTTGGATTTTTTCACCTTTTGGGCAGAGAGCTAATTTCTCCATTAGCTACTCCCCCTGGTGTAGTCGAGCAAATCTGGTCGGCTGCAGCACTTCTTGGATTTTCTCACCCCTCGGGCAGAGAGCTAATTTCTCCATTAGTTACTCCCTTTGGTGTAGTCGAGCAGATCTGGTTTGACAGAGCTGGTCTGCTGCAACACTTCTTAGATTTTCTCACCTATCGGGTAGAGAGCTAATTTATCCATTAGCTAATCCTCCTGGTGCAGTCGAGTGGATCTGGTTTGACAGAGCTGGCGGCTGCAGCACTTATTGGATTTTCTCACCTTTCGGGCAAAGAGCTAATTTCTCCATTAGCTACCCCCCTGTACAGTCGAGCAAATCTGGTTTGACAGAGCTGGTTGACTACAACATTTCTTCATATTTTTCCCGAAGTTGTGCTTCACGCGTTATTTCTTGGAACTTGAAAAACATCCCACATTTTTTCAAGCATCTTTTTGTTTTTTTCTTTTTGAAACATTTCATTAAATGGATGCGATCCGTTTCGTACACGTGGCTCTCATCCAGCGGTTGTACTTGAAAAGACGCGTTATTTCTCAATGTTCATTTTAAATTTTGCCCTAAGCACAAACAAACGCATAGATATACAGAAGTTCGAAGGTGGAGTAATCCTTCTACATTCTCTCTGCCTCTTCAAGAGGGAACATTTGTTAATCTTGTTGATTTACATAACTCTATCTATTACAACACAGACTTAATAAGTAAGTAGCAAGCCTACTCATAGCTGCTCACAGCTGCTTGCCTACTCTCCTAACTGACCACACAGGATCCTAACTGACCCACACAGGATCCTATCTAACCCACTAAGGATCCTTACTTTCTTCTTAAAAAACGAACAACTTATCAGGATTCTAGTCCTAACTAAGCACTCCGAGACAGTCCTTAAAAGGTTTATCTTCTTCTTCAACTGGATGCAGGAAGCTTTGGCTTCTTTTGCAGGTTGCTCTGTTGTAGCTTGCTGCATGACTGAACGACTGAGTATTCTAACGTTTCTGGGGTTTAGAGTATATGAGCTTTCTACTCTTCTTTTGATCTTTTATACACTCTTTTCTCTCTTCTTCTTTTTCTTCTTCTTTATTCCCCCACTTTGCTCTCTTTTCTTCTATATACTCTTCCCCCTCTTTTCTGCGCTCTCTCTTGCGCTCTACTCTTCTCCTCTCTACTTCTTTAGTCTTCAGTCTTCTTCTATTTATAGATTAGGAAATCTGCCCGTTGAAGGTGGGTAGGTTTCCAGCATTGAATACGTCGTACTCCTTCTGATACACGCCAGCTTTTCACTTTCCACGTGTCTTCATTTGATTGGCTCCATTCCTCTTCTCTCTACCAGTAACTTTCAGGTTCCTTCTCATGTTTGCTCTGTCAGGTGGCTTGAGGCTTCTGTAGCTTGTTGTTTTTAGTATGCTTCGGCATGGTCTCTTCCAGGTGGCTTCCTGTCAGGTAGCTTGAGTCTTCGATAGCTTGCTGCTTTGCAGTATGCTTTGACATGGTCTCTTCCAGGTAGCTTCCTGCAGTAAGCAGTATCCTCTTAGTTTACCAGATTCCTTTCACCACTCTCTGCAGTATCCTTTCTTTGAAGATTTCTCTGTTAAATCTTCATCTAGTGATCTTGATACAGTAACCTTATCGTGTTACTTTTCTAAGGTTTTGTCTCATCAAAACATACTTAAATATGTTCTAACAGATATAATAAATTCATTGCTTATTTATATTGCTCTGTTGTATTCTTTGGTAAATTATGTGTCTTTTATAGGTACATTCTTATAAAGGTAGGGCAGCATGCACACAACATAAAACACCCCATAATACTGGTCCAGAGAGTTTTGCCCGAAGTAGAAAAGAATATGTAAGATTTAATTCTTTTTTTTTCTTATGTATTTTAATTTGATATGATATATACATGTATTAAAAATGGGAAGGAGCCGGGATGTTTAGAGTTCTTTTAAAATTATAGAGCAAGTTTAAATTTTTTTTTTTTGCATTAAATATTTTTTGTTTGTTTTCATTTACAGAATATTCCAAATTTTACTGAGAGTAAAGGAATTTGAGATTCTTACTTGAACTAATGGTAAGTCATTCTAAACAATATAATTACATTTTCATATTCCGAATACTTTGTGTGATTTAATATTTTCTACAAGCTTGAGTCGATATTGATCACATGTAATAACTAATTTTTCTTATTTGATTGAAACAGGAGCTCATTTGTGGATATACAAGGAAAGAAGACAACATATATTATTTATCTATAGATTAGGTTCAATAACTATTATTATAGACAATTGTAGTATCTTTTAGTAAGTTTTTTTTAATTAAGACAACTTATTATGAAATTGATATTCTATTAATGAATGATGAGATTTCGATTGTGCTTATCTATAAATATTCAAGTTCTTTAATTTTTTAAGCATATAATTATTCACGTTTTCACGAAAATTAGTCAACAAAATCAGTGACGTATTCGACAAAAATGGTCACTAAAGTTTGTGACACATTAAATCAAATGTCACTAAAAATGGTGACATAAATTTTATAAAAATAAACGTCGTCAATGCAGTTAGTGATGCATTAAAAAAAGTGTTATTAAAAATTGTGACACAATTAAAAAAAAAAGGTCCTTAAAGATAGTGACACAAATAAAATAAAATGTCAGTAAAGTTAGTGACGCAATATAGTATATGTCAATAAAGTCCACGACGCTTCAAATAAAGTGTCAGTAAAGCTGCACTTAGAGCACCGTAAATCTTCAAAATACGTGACGCAATTTAGTGTCACCATTTTACTTTCATGATGCATATGAAAAACATCACAATTTTGTGACGACAAATTTACTGACGCAAATAGTGACGTTTTCAAAGCGTCGGTACATTTTTTAATGACGCAAAAAAATGCCACCATATTCAATTTTTTGCGTCATTAAATGACTTTATTCTTGTAGTGAGCTTGTAGCACATAACTCACATAGTAGATCGGCATCTGCTTGGGTCTATCCTCCTTCAGTAGAACTGCGCTCACTACCACTTCTCCGACATATATATACATGAAGAGTGTTTCATCCTTCTCTGGTTTGGAGAGCAGGAGCAGACCTGCTAAATATTTTTTCAACTCTTCAAAGGCCAAATCACATTCATCAGTCCACTGGAACTTGTATCCCTTCCTTAAAATCTTAAAGAACGGGTAGCTTCTTTCAGCAGACTTAGACACAAACCTACTCAGGGCCGTTACTCTGCCCAGCAATCTTTGCACCTTCTTGATATTCTTTGGGGGTACCGTGTCCATGATAGCTTTCACCTTTTCAGGATTTACTTCAATTCCGTCTTTCGTCACCATAAAACCTAAGAATTTACCAGAGGTTACCCCAAAGCTACACTTCTTTGGGTTTAACTTCGTTCCACTTCCTCAAATGATTCCAAAAGCTTCTTCTAGGTCTGCAACATGCTGCTCTAATTTTTGACTTTTTACTAACATATCGTCAACATAGACCTTATATTTCTCCCTATCATTGGTTTAAAGAGGTTGTCCACAATTCGTTGGTAAGTTGCTTCTGCATTCTTTAGTCTAAATGGCACTCTGACGTACCTATACGTTCCTCCTGCAGTTATGAAGCAGACTTTATTCACATCAAAAGGGTCCAACTGTATCTGGTGGTATCCCTGATATGCATCCATCAGACTTAAACGCTCGCACCCAGAGGTCGAGTCCACCAATTGGTCAATCCGAGGCAAAGGGTAATGGTCTTTAGGACAAGCCTTATTCAAATCCCTGAAGTCAATACACATACGTCATTTCTTGTTTGCTTTCGGGACCAGAACTGCATTTGATAGCCATTCTGGAAATTGTATCGGAATGACATGCCCGGAGTAGCAGCTTATACACCTCTACTTGGATGATTTTGTCATTTTCTGCTCCGAAGTTCCACAACCTCTGCTCAACAGGTCGGGCAGTTGGGCTGAGATTTAACCAATGACTGCCAACTTAGGGTCGACCCCTGTCATTTCTGTAGCCTGGAATGCCAACATAGCTGCGTTTCTTTTGAGACATTTCACCAGCTCTGACCTTTCTAGCTCAGGAGTCCTCGCACAAACCTTAGTGCAGAAGCCCTCATTCCTAGGATACAACTCCACCAGAGACACCTCATCTCTCACGACCATCTTTCCATATTCCTCTTCCTCTTCTGCGGTTTTGGTTTTTTGTCACTTCAGACCTGAATTCTCTTCTGCAGCTCTATTCTCCACGGGCAGAGCCCATTTAAACGCGACCCTTATCAATTCCACATAACATTTTCGAGAGTGAATTTGATTTGCCTTCAGTTCTCTAATCCCAACAGACGTAGGTGTTGGATACATATGTAGAACGTTTTGATGAGACAAAACCTTAAGTAACTCTAATATGCATAACCAATCTTAGGATAGATTACAACAATAGAGTTACTACAGAAGATTAAAAGAAATAGATAAAGTGTCAAAATGAATGATACTGAAGAGAATGGTTAAAAAGAATCTGGTGAACTGATAAGGATATTATTGACTTCAGGAAGCTACTGGAAGAGACCTCGCCAAAGAAGGAAACAGCGAGACAGGAAGCTGCCTGAGAAGATCATGCCGAAAGCATACGACAAGAGCAGCATGCTACAGATGCCTCGAGCCACCTGAAGGAGCAAGACAGAAGAGGAAGCTCCAGAGTGAAGCAAGATGAGGAAGCTGCAAAGCAGGCATGGGGAGAAAAGTCAAAGTTATCAGTAGACACAAGAAGTTACAGGTAGAGAGAAGAAGGAGATGAGCCAATCAGAAGAAGACACGTGGAAAGCGTAAAGCTGGCGTGTGTCAGGAGTGCGTCGCATCAATGATGGAAATCTGTCTACCTTCAACGGGCAGATTTCACAACCTATAAAGAGGAAGACTGAAAAGTGTGTGGAAGAGAGATGAAGTGTGCACATCAGAATATACAAGCTCACAAAGAGAAGCGCAAAAGAAGAGAGAAGAGCTTAAAAGAGAAAAGCGCAGAAAGAGGGGGAAGGCTTGAAGAAAAGAGTGTTCATATAGAGCAAATGAAAAGAAGAAAAGCTCGAACACTCTACACCCCAAGAAGACGCACACTCAGTCTACCAGTCAAGCAGCAAGTTTCAGCAGATCAGTCTGCAAACGGAGGCCAAGCTTGCTGCACCCAGTTGAAGAAGAAGGAGATAAACCTCTCTAAAAGGTTATCTCAGAGTACTCAGTGCGAGGAGTAATATCCTGCTGAGTTTATCACTTTCTAGGAGAGAAAGTGAGGACCCTGGGTGGGTAGTGTAGGATCCTATGTGGTCAAGGGAAAGTAGGTAAGCATCTGTGTGAAGGTTTGCTACTTATTCGTTAATGGTGAGTTGTAATAGATAGGTCTATGTAAATCTACCAGCTTAACCAATGTTCTCTCCTGAGAGGAGAAAGAGAGGACGTAGAAGGATTACTCCACCTTCGAACCTCTCTATATCCTTGCGTCTTTATCTGCTTACTGCACTTCATGCATACATGTATTCTCTCTGATAAGCTGCACATCTTCTACTTGGCTCTGTAACAAGCTTCCGCAAACCACTTTAATCAGTAACCTCCCAAAAGGTTACTAATATTAGAAGTGAGCCGATAGAGATAGAAGAAAAGTTTGAAAAGAATGTAGGCTTATTCATCTCCCCCCCCCCCCTCTCTAAGCCTACCTACAGCAGTTTTGGGACCAACATTAGGGAATTTGACCTTTTATGTAGTACGTGGACTCAGCTGCCTTTAATTCATTTAATATGGGTCTGCCGAATATTATAATATATGCTGACGGGGTGTCCACTATCAAAAATTCCACCATTAATCTAGTCTGCCGAGACCACTCTCCTTTGAACACACGTAAGGTTACTGCGCCCAACGGGTGCACCGCTCCCCCTGTGAACCCATACAGAGCTGTCTGAACTGGACGAATCTGCGTCTTGATGTCTATTCGCTCAAAGTAGTCCTTGTATATGATATCTGCCAAGCTGCCAATGTCCACAAATACCCTTGCAACATCGTACCCTGTGATTTCTGTCGTCACTACTAACGAGTCGTTGTGGGGCTTGACCATGGAGGACTCGTCTGCCGTTCCAAATATAATGTCTGGCAGAGGTTAGATGTCAAAGACCTCCATATGTTGATCATGCCAACCCCGGGCATACATCAATGCATATTTCCTTGCCCTGTTGGAATCTCATCCATTTGGTCCCCCGCAATCATGTTAATATACCCCTTCTTGGGTGGCGGTGGGAGATCTCTATCCTCCTCCCTTATATTCTTGTTTTGTGGTGCATCCCTCTCCTCGGGTCTCTCCTCTCTTCTGTCATTGTTCCTATTATAACCTCTAGATTTTTCTTTGAATCGCTTTAATACCCCAGCTCTAACCAGCCTTTCGATCTCATTCTTCAAGTGGCGACACTCTTTGGTGTCGTGCCCGTACTCGTTATGGAAGATGCAGAAGTATCACCCTTCGGCCTGGTCGGGGCCTGAGCTCTATTGGGAGGGAAGCAGAACTGGACCGTTTTCTCTGACAGCTGGAAAATCATGCTATAGACGTCTTGTGGGGGTGTACTTATGATAATCTCACCGCCCCATTTCCTCCTATTGTTCCCCATCTTGTCTGGGCCCTGCTCGAATGCGGATCGTATGCGAACACCCAGATCTTTTTAAACAGACCTTTCTGCCCGCTTGGCTCTACTCATGTCTTCTAAGTACTCATGTCTTCTAAGTTAATGAACTTATCTGCTCGAGCTAAAACTTCATCAAATGTCGTTGCCAGTCTTTTTGCTAACGACCTGAACAGGTCCCCCTCTCGCAGCCCTTGTACAATCACGCTAATCTTCATTTCTGCTGTGGCAGAAGACACTTCTAAGGTGGCCGAGGTTTAACCGTTTGATAAAGGACCTTAGAGGCTCATCGACACCTTGCTTCAGACTGAACAGATACTGGGACATATTCCTTTGCTTTCTTGCACTGGCAAACTGATGGAGGAATGCAATGCTGAAATCTTGGAACGACCCAATACTATCTGCCGCCAACTGTCCGAACCACCGCTGCCCGGCCAGAGTTAAGGTTGTAAGAAAAACCTAGAATTTCACCCCATCAGAGTATTTGTGCAATAAGGTCACATTTTCGAATTGGAGGAGGTGATCATACGGATCGGAGGTCCCATCATACTCGAATGTAAGGGGCTTGAATTTAATCGGGAGCTCATCTGTCTACTGGGACGTGGATCTGACCTGTCCCTACCATTTTCTGTTTGAGAAGTTGCATCTCTCGGTGCATTTCCTCCATCTTCCGCAGCAGATCTTTTTCCCTCATCAACACCCGCGACTGAGTTCGGTAAGATTCCTTCGACTCTTCAGCTCTTCGTTTCTGGAAATAGCTCTCTGCCACTTGTTCTTCATCTCTATGCACCTCGGGGGATGGAACTTTTAACTTCTCAGTCTCCATTACATTCTCTGCATTCCTTCCCTCTTCTAGAGTCGGTCTCTTGGGGATCTGCTCGTCAGCAGCTCTTTCACCATAAATTTAATCAACACACTCAGATGCTCCGGGGTAAACTTTCATTCCGCCTGAAAATTAGCCTCACCCATCCCACCATATGTATCCCTCGAACCCCCTTCCTCCTAGCTCTCGAACCCCCGTTATTTCTCTCTACGATCTCACATCCCCCCACCCCCAGCATCACCTCCTCGCACTCATCCATAAACTCCCTCCCCATATTTCTGGCCAAAGGGCTAGCCATTACATTCACCTCTCCCAACAAAACCCCCCAAAACACCGCAGAAAAACAGGAAAAGATGAAAGAAAAACAAAGAGAAGAGGGGGAACTCACCCAATTCTCCTGCTCTCTTCCCACAGACGACGCCAATTTGTGTAGAACAACAAATGAGAACCACAGAACAAGGTCACAAGAGATGGAAAATAGAGGAGAAAACACTAAAAGATCACAAGATAAATTTGGAAATTGAAACTTCAAGGAGAAAACTTGTTGTTCTTCATGAAGAGAGAGAAAAATAAGTACAATGGGTGTGTTGAGTGTGTGTGAATGTCCCTCTTTCTCATAATTTTCCCTATTTATATTTCTCCCTTGAAGAGAGGTATTCTGAACCTTCTATCCTTAGGTTTTCTTGTGGTTTAAGCCAAAAAGATTCCCTTATTCTAAATGTATACCTCTTTTTCCTTAAGGTACCACTTCCAGCGTTCTAGGACCTTCTAAATTCAGTTATCTTGAATGATGATTTTCCTATGCTCCTCGACACTCCAGCATTACTCTCATCATGCTTTCATTTGGCCTCTCCATCAGCCGCACCATCTTCCACGTCAGCTCCACGTGCTACTGCCTTTGTTTTTTGGTTTCGCATATATATTAACACGTCCGCCACCTACCATTTTGTCAGCAGGTCTTCGCCACATCCTCAAGTTATGGTTCCGTGCAGATCTTTACCGTGTCTGCTCATTTATGCCATATCTGCCACTTATGATTTCATCAATGGTTTTTTGCCACTTCTGCAAACTGAAGTTTCGTCGGTGAATCTGTTGCCACATCATGCAAATTGAGGTTTAGCGGCGAACCTGTCGCCACGTTTGCAAATTGAGGTTTAGCAGTGGATCTATCGCCACGTGTGAAGTATCTTTATCATGCAAACTCCATCTTAGATTGTTGACTTTGTTAACTTCTTTACTATTATCCCCTATCCACATCAAAGATAATGAGCCAATAACTTCAAATACTTATTTCATCACGACTCGCGGGCATCTCAATCGACTTATTTCATTCTCATCTCAACTATTAAACCAAAACTTTTCTTATTAATCCATCACATCAAACCTTTTAGAAAAAAAAAATTAAAAAAAAGGTCGACAAACATTACCAATTAATATTAATTTAGGGAATTATAAATATTGATTTTCAAGGTAATCGAATTTATGGATTGTATATTGGGCCATCCATCAAATCCAATTCAGTAAATATGGGCCTTTAAAAGTAATTGGGCTGATACAATTTGTACTTTGGGCTTAACAACTCTAATCAAGTAAATTAGGGCCAAATTTTTATATCAACCATTTCTTAACACCACAAGTTGTATATTACTAGTCTTTCAAATTCATCATGGTATATTACTAGTCTTTCAAATTCATCATGCTCCATTTCACATTGAATGAGAGTCTATGAACCTATATCTATGAGATGGATCGTAAATCAAAATAATTTCTACAATTTTTTTTATAAATTATAGGTTAATCTATCTCAAAAAAATTCAATCAGTAAAACGATCTCACAAAACTTACACTTATTTTTCAATATGTTGATTATGCTGGCTAAATAGACACATCTGCTTTTATTTTGTCGTAGTGCATATTCTTGAAAAAAAGAAAAACAATTGATGTGAACTAATTATAATCCAGAATTCAAACTTTGGATACCATATATACATATATATATAACTAATTTGTACGTGTGTGTTTGTTGTAAAACACAATGTTGTTTGGTATAATGTGTGTTGACCAAAACTAGATTAAAAAAATGAAGTTAATATCATGCCATGAGTTTCTGCTCCCATGCAAATAATTAAATACTCACAGAAATAAATTATATTCAAATAAATCCTCAAAAAATAAATTAAAAAGGGTTGTAAATTTCTACAACGGAAACCTAATATTTAGGGTTGACTCTTGACTTGGACATCTCTTCATTTATTGGATCTTGTTCTCTCTTACACACACTGACCAAAAAGAAGAACTAGAAAAAAAAATGTTAATTTAGTCTCAAATTACTATATATGTATATATATGTATATTATCAACATAAAGAATTATGACATTTTTGCAGTTATATTATACTAGAATGTAAATAAATAGAGTAATGCTGAACATAAACAACTTAAAATAATTCATGTATCAGGTTCGAATATTTCATCATTTTATACACACCTTAGTATAAATATGTATAAAATGAACTAATATTTCCATCTATTTTTCGCCCGTAAAATTAATTATAGCTGATTTTTTAATATATGGAGTGTATTAATGGTGTAATCCAAACATGTTGAATTTTGAACTATATATATATATATATATATATATACACTAAAATGTTAATTTAAAAAGGCATGAAATTTTGCAATAATGTCTCACATTCAACGCTTTCCCCTCGTGCATCATCAATAACAAGTTTCGTGTTTATAAAAGCAAATTAATTTAATTAATCCACAAGCAATTATGAACCCTAAAATTCAAGATCCCAAGATTCTTCAAAATAACTAATACTACTAGTATTAATTTGGTCTCGTGATTGAAGATTTTTTTTATTGTCTCTTGAATTTAGTCTTTGCCATCATCAATTTCTTAATAGGTAGTATATCATTTTCCACAATCTAATGATACCTAAAATCATAAAATCAGTTAGAATCGATTTTTCTTTTTCCTAAAAATCGTTCCTAATGGTTATTTTGTTTTATTAACGTAATTCAATATTATTTGGATATCCTATTGTCTAAAAACTAGTAAGACAATATTCTAACAACGTGTCTGAAGATTAGTAGTAGGATAAGTCTTTTATATGTTTAATTGTCAAAATGTCCAATGCATTTCTTTTATTGGCAAAAGATTGGGTTATCATATCATATCTTTATTTGTAATCACAAAGCATATGAAATTAAGACTATTGCTTCCAAACAAGACAATCTTATCCAGCTCATTCCTAGGATTGTTGTCTGTCTCCACACACCCATTCATATTTATATTATTTATATATATCCATATATATATACATATATGTGTGTGGATTTGTTTTAAAATCAAACAAAGTAAGTGTATATAATTATACACCATATTCTACGCTAGGTATATTGATTAGGTTTTACATGAGTTTGTCTCACAAATCACGAGTCAGTTCATAACTCACATTTAACAATTCATATGCGATTTTGTCAAAATGAGTTCAATTTACAGATAATAATGATCAATCTCACATAAACTATCCGTAAAATCGTTTCACAAGAGTTTTTGTGATGTATATTAAAATCTTAAACTATACTCACCTACAAATTAACTTGAAATACTATGAAGACATCTTTCATCCAATATAATTAATAGTTCAGTTGGTAAACACCACGATTCATATAAGAAATCAAAGTATAATGCTTTTTTTCCCATCATCATAAAGGAAATCTGATAAAATTGTCCTTAAAAAAAGTAAAAATGTCTGTTTTTTTATCAAAGTTTAACATATGATCATATAATTGAACTCCATTGATTTTTAATAATCATGCCTCATCTAACATGTAATGCTCGATAGAAAACTTACTTTTGTACTTTTACCTCAATTTTCCTGATTCAGAAAAGGATCAATTACGATAGAAAATTAAACTCTTGTATAAAATGTGATATTTTAAGAAACTATATCTATAATTAAACAGTATGTGAAACCGTTTTACATATCTTACTATGTGAGACGGATCGATCCATTAACCCACACTGAACAATTCATTTAAGAATTGGTGAAACTGACCCAATTCACACTAAAGTTGTCCGAAAAATAGTTTTAAGTAGGTTTTTGTGTAATTACATTCAGAAAATCCCCATTTAATTTGAATGATTTGAAGCATAGTTGCAACGATCACAGTTGGATGATTTGACTTTTCAATGTAGTATATTGTTTGTGTAGAGAGAGAGAGAGAGAGAGAGAGGGCCCAAGCATCAACACGGCGCAAGCGTTGTTTCTGGGCCTGGGGCTTGGGTTGACTTTTCGAGACCTCTCACGTGAGCCCATTTCTTTATGTCATTAATTCATTAATCTAATTAATTAACCCAATTAATGCTTCATTATCTTTTACGTCTGGACTCTACCTTTCTCTATTTTAATTACCTTTACATACATACATACATATTATATACAGATCTATCTCTATGCTTGTTATATTGAATTCATGAATATAATTTCACTTTTTCAAAAAATATATATTATAAATCATGTTATTAATTAATTTTCTAGGTCTCCAAATGAGACCTGAGAATTAGGAAATGTGTCCAAAGGTTTGACCCTTGGAGCAACAAATAGCACTTGGGATTAGAGCATAATAAAACAAATATGAATAAAATAAAACAAATTAAGTAGCCCTAATTACATATTTAATGAGGGTTATTAATATAATTAAAAGGCTCAAATCCCAACTGATTTTGCCCTAGTCTTGCGCCATTAGAGTAGGTTTTTCTTGTTGGATATTCAATTCTTGCTTCTTCTTGGGATTTGAGTTCACAATCCTTCAAAATACACTTGCCTTTTTTATTTTCTACTACATTTTTTAGTAATTTTATAGTACTAGTATTAATCATTTAATTATGTTTATGATATTGAAAGTGGTGATTGAAAATTCTAATGTATTGATGTGTCATTGAATGCTCAAGACATGAAGATTAATGAACACATGTTGATACAAGTTTTGTTTATGATATTGAAAGTGGTGATTGAAAATTCTAATGTATTGATGTGTCATTGAATGCTCAAGACATGAAGATTAATGAACACATGTTGATACAAGTTTTTTTTACTTTGATTTGGGATTATAATCACATGTACCAAAGAGTTGAATCTTGTTCATTTATTAGGTTTTCTTCTTATCACATGTACTCTTTAGTCTTTTCATCCCTTTTTTTTCATTATTTTAAAAAAAAAAAGTCACTACCTTTTAAGTTGTCACAAATATGCAACACTTGATTTTAATTATAAAAAAAGTCATTATCTTTTAAGTTGGCACAAATATGCCACCCTTGATTTTACCGGAATTATTCGTTGCATGATTTGCCAACGAATATGCAACGAATAATTCATTGCATGATTTATCACTGCAGTATGAGCCATAAGAAGTATATAGCATTAGTGTAGAAAATACTTAATAGGTGAAGCTTGGATGAAAGTTCTATAGTCTAGGTCTGGTTATGTTTGAAAATTTCGATACTCGATTCGAGATCCTTTGTTAGAAGTTTATTTGAACTTGGTTTCATTAGCATTCATTACACACAAGTTCGAAAATTGAAGATAAAAGATTAGCTTGAACTTGAATCAGATTACAATAAATAAGACTCGACTCGACTCATATGCTAACCTATCAAGAACTCCGTTAGAGTTCGATCCAATCAATAAACAAGTCCGAATGAAAAAACAAGAAAAATACAACAAAACTGAGAATATGAAGAAACATGTTGAAATCTCCAACTCAAACTCAAAATCAAATCTAAAAATTGGTTAAAAGGGAATTCCTCCACAACTCCCAAATGTATACCTACTTTCATACTTCAAATCAACTGTACAATCGAAATCGATCGATTTCACTTCTAGTTTCCAAGATTAACACTGCTCGAATCCGTAAGAATCGTTAGCCTTCGAGCTTTCTTGATAAATTCACTGCAAGATCAAACAAAAATCATCATCATCCCAAAAATTTCCAAGTCATATAATGTAGTAAACGAGGACGACGAATAATGATGCGCTACCTAAAGAGCTCATCCCCAACGTGTTTAGTGGCGGCCCGTTCGTCACTATATAGCACATTGCTTGACATCTCAGACAATTCCATGCCAAACATGGCTGCCAATTTCCGATATAGCTCTTCGTAAGAGCCTAGCTTTGATAGGTTGAGGGTTCGACCAACATCCTCGGACTCCACAAAAACCTTACAATGCCCCGTCTCGGTGCCAAGAGAGAACTCTCCATCTGAAGAGGCTTCAGGTGGAAAGTTCTGAATCACTTGTGATCGGTTTCCATCGGATTCTGTCTCGATTGAATGGCTAGACGTGATTTGTTCAGCCGTCAGAATTGGCTGGCCGAACAAGACAAACATGGGTGTCTTGGCCTCGTTTTTCTTTAGTGAGCAAGATAAGGGGTTGTAATCAAGCAGCTTGAAATCGAACGGCTGCAGTTTCTTGAACTGGAGATCGGATGAAGATAGATCAAACTGTGCATGCCTGGCTCCCTGTACGCCTGCGTCGGACAAACAACACAACGGGCTGATGGGACTTAGAGGGTTTGTAAGAAGCATTGGAATCGGAAGCTGTCCAAAGGGGAACTCCGTGGGTTGAGGATGTCGTGGCCTCTTTCTTGGTGGAGAAAACGGGGACAGATGGCCCGTTGGCATGCTCGATACCAACTCAACCAACCATGGATTGACCCGTTTCACATTTTGTAGTAAATCAGGCTCATCCCATGCCACCTACCACAACAATATCACAAACAAGAATCCAACAAAATCAGCTCAATAATTCACTGGATTGTGATTGTTTTGGTTCCACACTTCACAATCAAACAGTATATATAACTAATTCAAGAATTCAAGAAGATCAGCTCAAAAATTCATTAGATTTTCACAATCAAACACTATGTATAACTAGTTCAAGAATAAGAGTTTCATATAATTGAGGATAGGGTAGTTATGATCAAATCTTTATCAATATATGAACTTTATAAACATGAATTAAAACAAAAAGGTGATGTTAGTATGAATGTGATCATCACCTGAAGAACTCTCCAAGGAGAATTAGGCCAATGAATAGGATCATCCACAAGAACAGAGGATATAGTTCCCATGAACCAGCTAATACGAGACGAATCCTCCGTCTCAAATGCCATCTTAAACCTCATCCCGGAACACCATTGCACTCTAATGGCAGCCCTAACAGCCGACTCCCTAACCACAAACTCCGGTGAGCCAGACCGCGGATAATAAACTACCTCAAAAGGCTGTCCACTAGCAGCCATACTAGCTGCTTGAACAACAGATTCAGCTCTCACATTACTCCTTTCTTTCACTCCCAATTCACAACCACCATTGCCTTTCTTCATACCAACACACATGTTCACATTATCACCAAGAAAACTCGAGAACCCCCCTGGAAAATTCCCAACTCCGGTGTTCCATCCACACGAGATCTCCGCCCCTCCATTGATCCCCCTCTTTGCCCTCCGTATCCCGACACACAAATCCCCGTTTTCGGCCCTCAAAAAGACTATAGAATCCCCGGCCACGAGCTTCTTCTGGTTCACAAAATTGCTCCATCCAGTGGTCAAGAGATGGCGCCTAGGTGTGCCCCTATAAATGTGCCTGAACTTCCAAACCTCACCATGGACATCCTTAGCCAAGATGGTCTGAACCGGTGGTTCAGCTGAGTAATCCAATCTTGGGAATATGGTCTCAGCACAGTATCTAGGGACAGAGAAACCCCCACCATTGTTGGCATCAGATTGTGTCAAGGTCTTTGCAAATGAATTGGTTTTCTCTCTCTCCTCACTCTTATCAAATTCTCTGTCATCGTCATAAGCATCTAGTTCATTTCCTCTAATTGGGACTAACCTAATTTTTGCATAGACTTCATCACTTTCAGAATCAGCTAGGTACTTAATTGAAGATACCCTACAGAGAATAAGAGGGGGGATTCTTGAAAATCCACCAAAATCCACATTGCCATTGACATGTTCAGCATGACCTTGAGGGAAATAATAGACCTTGGAATTGGAAGGTGGCACTTGGGCCATCCCTCCTGCACAGGCATGCCATAGCTGGGAATCCAAGCATTTCTCCACTTCATTCATGGGATTATTCACAGAATTCATAACATTAATCATTCTTGAAAATCAGCACCAAGTCCTTTGCAGATTTCTGTAGAAAAAACAAGAATCTTGATCACAGAGAGAGAGAGAGAGAGAGAGAGAGATTGCAATGGCGAATTCTAACAATCATTTCAAGAAAAACACAGATCGAAAAACAAACAAACACAATCAACAAAACCACCCAAAAAGCACAAAATTGGATAGGAGAAAAGGGAATGATGATGAACTTACAAAATATTAAAAAAAAAATCTAGCTTTGTTCTTTATCTCTACAACCCTTTTTAAGAAACGAAGAGAAGGGAATAACAACAACAGAAACAGAAGAGGAAAACGAAATGGGAAAAAAAGAGAGCTTTTACTTGAAGGAATAGCAAAAGGTACAGAAAGAGTGATGGTTGGTTATGTAGCCCTTTTAGACAACATAAAACTGTTCAACTGATTTATGGATGAGGAAGAAAGAAAAGATGGGTTTCTAGTGAGAATTTAGGCACAGTTTTGGGAAGAGGGTGAGTTTCATGAAAATGGGGACATAAGACAAAAACACACACAACACACACTGGTGGGGAGAGAGAGAGAGAGAGAGAGAGGGAGAGGAGAGAGACTGAAGAGACACCTGAAGTTAGCTCTGGTTTGCCGACCAGAAGGTGGCAGAGAGAATTGATGTTGACAAATGATAGAGAAGAAAACAGTGCTTATATATTTATAGTGAAGCCACTGTTGCTGTTGAGTGTATCTCTGTATTTTGGATTTAACCATCACTATTCTTTTTTCAAACACTCTTTTTCTCTTTTTTTAAATTCATTAATTTCTTTTTTTTTTTAATAGTAGATTCTTGTAGGGGTATTTATGTAATTTCACATACCATTGTCAAAATTTGGTATTGGAAATGCTTGATTATTTCACATGTGATTTTTTAGGTGGGGCTTCTCATTTTCTTGGTGATTAATTTTCGGAAAAATCTGGTTCTACTTATTTGTACTTTGAATCAAATTTTTTTACATTAGCAAATATTTGCAGTTTTGACCTAACTGTTTTCGGAAAAAGGAAGTTTCACATTATTATTGTCAAAATTAGGTATTGAAAATTCTTGATTATTGTGTGATTATACAGATCTGGTGTTTCTCATTTTCTTGAGGATTAATTTTCCAAAAAATTACTATTTTTGATTACTTGTAATTTGAATCAGATTTTTTAATATTATGCAAGTTTAACCTAGTTGTTCTTGGGTAAAGGAAACAGATCTCAACTTGTTTCAACTTCAACCTTTCTTATAATAGATTTTTCATGACAACTTTACAGTTAAGCGTCGGCACAAATATATTGAAAAGATGTCCATTGGTTAAAATTGCAAAAAAATAAGAATGTTCATATTATATTGCTAATATATTCAAATTTGAAAATTAAGTAAAGTTTGTGGTTTTAAGTAACTCTATTATTTACTTTAAATGAAATAAATTTACATTTTAATGTTAGAAACCTTGTTCCTCATCTGTTTAAGTAACCTCGTTATATATACTTCTCATTATGTAAACAAAAACAAAAACTCCATTTTCTTATAATAACGAATTTTATAAGAAAAATTAGTAAATATACTATAAATGATGATTACTATTAGTACTATAAATGATGACAATATTGAAAATGAAACGAAACGGTCTCCATCATTTCACCATTTATTATGCGTAGAATAATAGTATTACAAAGTGATTTTAAAGTCTTTAATCAATTTTTTGCTTTAAATACTCCATTAATTAGTGGTAGAAGAAAAAGTTCATGTTCACATTTCCATCACTCTTTCATATAGATATGTCAATGGGTCCAAATCCAAATCCACATTGGACCTGACCTTAAAGGTCGGGTTCGGGACGTTTATGTATTGTATTTAAATATTACATGTATAAAAATCTACCAAAAGTTTATTGTCCTTTATATTTGATAGGACATCATTTAAAGAATTCTTGAATTTTAAAGTTGATAGAGCATAATTTATTCTCTTTAGAAATATATTTTCTCTTTTTTTTTCCTCTTTCAAGATTTAAAGTTAACGGTAATTATTTAAAAAATAATCGTTAATTACAACAACAAAATAACCAACTCATCGTAAATAATATATCCACACATTTTAGATAGATCAATTCAATTAAGTTGTGTTTTAACACATCACTAATAAATATATTATCATGTATCTACGATTGTCACGCATCGAATATTATAAACCTAAAATTGTTAGAGTGGTGAAATGGGCCATTAGTATGGTGGTACAAGATAGGCCAAAATAGAGCGGCGATTGATTAAGTTAAGGAAGGGAACAATTGTGATTATATAGTGCTAATATTAATTAGAGGTTGGAAACCCTAATTAGATTAGTGTTAATTAGATTCTGTTAATTAAGTAGGATAATTAATTAAGTTAGCCGGTCAGTGGTTGCCGTTTCATAAACGATGATTCGATTGAGTTTAAGGTCGCTATTAACGTTGTTAATGTAGTAATTTGTTTTGTTTTCCTTAATTTTAGCATAATCGACAAGATTAATATTACTACTTGGTCAACCCTTTTTTGAGCAAAAACCAATGTTGTTTGCATCTTGCAACTATTTGTATAAGGAAATTAAATTGATGGGTTGTCACATTAATTACTTCTAATCACACTGGTTTTTTAAGCTTAAAATCCACTACATTCATCTTAAAATAGATGTTGTTTTTTAGTGATTAAGGTACATAGAAATTGAATAATTATACACTTAACTAATCAAGAAATTTGAAATTTAAAATTGGAAAAAGAATAAAATCAATTCCATAAAAAATATCATACTAAATACCTGAATTTCAGGGAAGGAATGCAGAGAGGGATAGTTTAAAAATGAAGTTGTATAAAAGTCTTAAACGACACTTAATTTGAAATAAAATCTAGACTCCAAAATGACACTTATTTTAAAACAAAATTAAACTTTAGAATGGTACATATTTGGAAATGAGGGAACTGGGAAGTACTGTTTGGTTTTGTTCTAAACTAGTAGTATACCCGCGTGATACGCGGTTTATTATTAATTGTGACAAATAGGATTATTAATAATATAATAAATTTATTATATTAAAATATTACTAATGAGATCTTATTATTTTGAGATTTGTAAAAAAATCCGTATTTTTTTAATGATAATGATGATGACGACGACAACAACAACGACTGATAATAACAAAAGTAATAATAATAATAGTTTTGTGTTTGTGTGCCTTAATTCTAAGTGATTAATTATATTTGTTAATATATATGTTCTATTCATATTTTTGTTCTTTTATATCTTAGAATTATATTTAATAATTTGTAAATAATTTTCAACATTTTTTTTAGATGGATTTATTTTACAAACACTGTATTTATTCAAAAACTTAGTTTATATTTAAAAAATGTAGGTTTCAAATTCATTTTAAATTTAAAACAATATTTTTTTTAGAATTTTGAAACCATTTTAAAATATTTTTTCTTATAGTTATATCTTTTGCATATATGTTTGAATTTATTTTTAAATGTTATTTGTGGATTTTTTTTTTTAGATTAACCTCACAACATTATTAGATTATTATTAGTTTTACTTTCAAATTTAATTATTATTTTTAATAATTTTATAATAGCTTTTAAACTTTTAAACATTTTACAGCCCTTCGTAAAATGAAATTTAGCTTTTAGACCTATTTTTCACATTTATATATTAAAATTACAGAATTTTCAAAATTTTGACAATGTTTAAATTTCATTATTTTTAGATTTTTTAATTATATCATTAAAACATAATCATATAATAATATCATCCAAAATAATTTCCTCTATTTCATTTTACCTCTATCTTAAATTAAAAGACTACTTATTATATTTAAAATATATATGAAACTTGTTCTATAAGATTCTCAAAAGTTTTTAGTTTTTTTTTTTCACAATTTTTCTATTGGTCAATGACAAATCTGTAATTATCTCCAATTTTACAATTTAGTGGCAATTCAGTAAATATCACCAACTTCTCATGTTTTATATATAGTATAGATTAGTATTTTAAAAATAGTTCAAATATTTGACAAAAGAAAAGAAAAAAAATTATAGTAAAGAAAAGACTTAAAGTGTAATGATGTTTTAAGAATTTGTTTATTTTAGCAATGATTATTATGAAATTGAAAATGTGACTTCATAACTATCAAAATTCTGCAACGGTCAATATGCTATTGATTATATTAGTTGTTACAATAAATAAATCAAGATAATACCTCTTTAATTACAATCAAGTAAGACCAATTGTCTTAAGACATTAAGATTTGATTTCTCTCCTAAAAAGTTTTTAAAATAAATCAAAGGTCTAATATCATTCCCATACCTTCAACTATAATATTTGTGTGAGAATATTTGGAAAGTGACATAAATATGTCTAAAATGGGATAAAAATTGGAAGTTAACTAAAGCCCAACTAAGTTGAAGGCCCACCCAACAACTAAAACCCAACAATTGAGATTATAATGGGCCCCCTCCATTTATTTTGGTGGGCTACACATTGTCCAAACATATGCAAATGGCTTTGTCTAAATCCCATTAATAACATTAGTTTCCACATCTTATCCAGCAACTTGCCTTTGTGTTGGTCATGTGTTGAATCATGATATGGAAAACATTATTAGATCAATAGGAAAATAATTGGTTCCATGGTAACAAAACCCTTTGTTTTTATGACATTAAAGGATATTGTTATTCCTAATTCCACATGTTCTCTTTATTTACTAAACTATGGATCTTTAGAGGGTTGAGTATGAAGTTTCTAGAGATTACTGTGCAATGAATTAGATCGAAGATAATCAGAACAAAAGATCTTATTTGATTATTTTAGTTTTCCCATGCCAGATTGTTTTGAATAATTTCTTGAACAATATGGAGATTAGTAGATAACCATGCAAAATCGCTTAAATCAAAGACACATTCTCTTTGGATATATTAAATTAACACATATTATAATGAAGTGTGGTGATATATAATTATAATATTAGTCTTTATTTATCAAGATCTAGTTATTAAATAGTAACAATACTTCAAATATTTTTTGATTAAAATCCAATAAATTTTAATAAGTTGTTTTTTAATGAATAAATAAGTATTTTCTCTTGTAAGATGGAACAATTATGCACCGACATATTAGATAAATAATTGACTGGGCCACTTTTATTGGATATTCACTTCCTCAAGTCCAATTTCCCCCTTGTTTTGTCATTTCGTGTGTGCATATATATATATAAACTTTAGTTTTTTGACATATAACAACTTGAAGTTCACGAATTTTACAAATTGCAATTCGCGACGAATTTTTCAGAACAAAACTGGGGTTTTTTGATATTTTTGATATTTTTTAGGGTCATTTTGAAAACTCCAAAATTATATTATTAGAACTCATGTTTAACAAAAGATTTTGTTACCTTAATTGAAGAAATTGATTTAAGGGTAAAAAATTATTTTATTACATATGTTCTAATAATTCAATTTCGGTAAAAATTATGAATATATTAAAAAAAAAAAACATCATTATTTCATTGCAAAAATTCATTGAAGGTTGGAATTTGTAAAAGTCATGGACTTCAAGTTGCGACCTATCAAAAAATAAAGTTTAGGCTGCAAAGTGTAAAAACACGAAAAATACATATTGATATAAGTAATTAACCATGTAGATTATACATACATATATATATAACTTTTAGCATTTCAAAATAAAATTTAATGAGTGTACATAGTACTGTCAAAACGGGCCGACGGGACGGCTGGCCGCAACCCGCCATAACCCACCGTTTGGCGAGGCGGGGCTGGAAAAACCTCATCCCAGCCCAACCCACCCGCGGGCTGCGGGCTAGGCGGGCCAACCCACTTCAATTTTTTTAATTTATTAAAATTGCTATTTTTAATTAAAAAATGAAAATAATAATATTTCTAATATTTTTTACTATTTATTCAACCTTACATGCATTAAATTACATGTAAAATACAAAAAAATCATAAAAGTAGAAATTTCTTTAACATTCTTTCATTTCTATAAATAAATTGACCAAATTTAATATATTGAACATCATTATTTGCATTAAATGGTAAATCTCATGAATATTATATATTTTTTATTTGTGTATTAAATAAAAAATTCAAAAAATATATTTTTTTTTATATAGCCCGCCAAAAGCCCTCCTCCGCCAAGGCCCGCCCCTCATAGACCCGCCTTTTGGCAGGCTCCTAAATGCTAAGCTCAATCCTCCAATTTAATGGGGTTGCGACCAGCCCATTTTGACGGCTCTAAGTGTACATATGAATATGATCTTTGAGGTATATCAAATGATATTATTGATAAATCTATGTAACATATGAAATATCAATTTAAATCCAAATAGGTAATTTACTAGTATATTGGGTTAAAACGCATTACTAAATAGAATGATACGTGAAAATGACGTTTGTTTGAATTTTATTATAACTTAATTTGTTTAAAGAAACAATTATATTGGCTTTTAATAACAAGACATACATCGTTCCAATACTTCAATAGGAATCATGATCATTGCCAACTGGAACGAATCTAGAATTCTGTTTCAAGACGGACGAAAATCTCCGAATTATGAGCAACAACGAAGAAATAAACAATTCGAGCAGAAAAGAAAGATCAAGAACAAGACATAACTCAGAACTCATTACCAGTTCAGGATCAACCCTACAACAAATATAGACTGCAAAAAGAATTCCCATCAAAGGGATCGATGCTGATACGACAACGCCCCGATCACTATAAATTTAACGAACCTAACACGATCAAGGCGAAAAACCCGAGTCCTAACCTTCTTTATCACTAATCATTCTATGGCCTAGACTCCCTCTTCTCATTCCTTCTAGCTAAAGTATTATGATCATCTATAGCTCCTATCCCTCCATTACATTACTGTACAAAGAACCAAAGAACTAAGAAATGGTAAAAACTGCAAGAGTAGCATAAGATATAAAGGGAAAGAACCCGTTGATATGAAGATATATTCTCATGAGACGGCCCATTCTGCTCGTCTAAACCTCAGGTTTAGCAGTTGGTGGAGTTTCAGGCTCAACCATGCTGCTTCTCATCTCAAGGACTTTCTTGTGCGAGTTGGAGTGCACGGCCGGGACAAAAGTCGGGCTAGCGGCAGGCCTGTATTCCGGGAACAACCGGCCCGACTTGTAACGAACACCACAAGCGTTGCATAGGGTTTTGGGCCCCATTGGACCGGCCCTCCATTGTGGAGTTTTGGTTATCTCACAATGCAGGCATTTTCGTACGGCTTGGACCGGGGGGTCGTGGTGTGTGGCATTCGGACCGGCTGGCAATGTTATCTTGATTTTCTTCGGCTTCTTCTTCATTGGTGGCGACTCAGCAAAGTTATCTGATTCTGAAGAAAATCCGAGGTTAACTAAAGGCAGGGGAGCCTCTTGGGAAGAGGATGAAGGGGAGATGAGTTGGATTGCTGATCTAGGGTTAAAAGCAGCAGGACGAGGACGCTTGCTACGTGCACGTTGTGGGCCCCGATGACGGGGGCTAAGAGGCAGAGTCTTCCCAATGGAGGAGAAGCTGCTGCTGCTACTGCTGCTCTCCAGCACTGAGACCGGACTCGAGGTCTGGAATTGGTTGTGGGAGGAGTTGCCGTTTGCGCGTAAGTTCTCTTTTCCGAGGGTTAAACCCCCACCGGAAAACGAGTCCTCCACAAACGTTGAAAGCCATTCAAGCTGTACGATATCCTCATACTGCACAAGGCAAAACAGCAGAGCGATCAGAGCGGGATTCAGATAGATTTAGTAAAATTGCATCAATTCGATTAGGAAATGGAAAAGAACAGCCAATTTATGATAACTTATTGTGTCCATTTAGCATAGCAACAACTAAAGAACATATTTAACTTCACTAAATCAAACATTATCAAGATCTGTGTATCGATTGGTTTCTACGAAGATAGTAATTTTATGAAATCAATTCATACAACTTATGATCAAACCACATCACCAATTCGGCATACAAAGAACCAAAACACTGAAAAAACCCGTTTTTTCACCACAACAACCGCTTAAACATTCCGTAAGTCCTTCATTTTCGAAATCAAATCAGAGTGTTCACACACTTTAGCTCATTGGATGTAACAAAACTTCGTATAATTTGAACAAAAGTACAGTCAATGCACAATGTTGAATGTTCCGGGAAAACACATCTAAGTTAACTCAGAGGCATTGAAGCTCACCGGAACAGAGAGCTCAGCAGAAAGGTCCGATGCACCGGAGAAAAGAGGGTCACACTCTTGCAATGCATCATCCCATGTCGGAAAATCCTTGCAATCATTCGAGGCGATCAAATTACCATCATCACAGTCGTTATCCGGGGGGAACTCGATCAAATCATCGATTTGGTCGAAGAAGTTGCCACAGTCAATCTCATCAATGAAATTTGGCCCCATTAAGCCTACACTATGCTATCAAAACTTTCCTGAACATAAAGAGAGAACACATTAAACAGAATTCAGACACACACAAACAAAACCTTGGCCACATTGTATGCAAGAAGACAATGAATATGTGAAATTGTATGATTTTTTAGAGCGGTGCAGCTGCTAATGTGCGCATGAGGTGGAGATGGGGCCCACCAAGGGAGCTTTGCTGCTATGGTGACAATGCTTGCCAGCTTATACAAAGCTGGGGCCAAGCGGCACACATTAGCATACAAAGCTGAAAATCTTAGTTAATGCATTCTTGGAATTTTCTTGTTAACAACAACCTAAAACCTCAGTTATCTTCACTGAGATTCTGAAAATCCTATAATTCAAATTACACACACTAAATTCTTCATGCTAAAACGCGCGCGCGCGCACACACACACACAGAGACAGTAACAGAGAAATCTGAAGCCCACTTGCAGAATTGCAGAACAAACCATGTATTGAACAAAAAGTTCACATTTTTGAACAAAATGAACACAAAGACAACACAAATGTCAAAAAAGACTACACTTTGAGGCCTGAAATTGCAAGAAAATCAAACACAACAACAACAGATAGAGAGAGAAACAGTAAAGAAAATGCGGGGGCAAACCTTTGGTATTGAGAGAGAAAACCAGAGCTTCCAAAGCAGCAGAGAGAAAGAGACACTCTCTACACTAAAAACTGCAACCACTTTTCACTGAAACTGAGCCTATACGTATTCCTATGTATATATGTATCTATAATGTCTGTGTAAGTCTTTCTTCCTTCAATGTTACTCAAGAAAGGTAGAGAGAGAAAATGGGGTGTAATCAAGAAAATGAGAGGGAGGGATGGGGGAGATAAAAAGAAAGGGAAAATGGTAGGTGAAGTTCTTGCTTCATTGCAAGCTGTCTTTTACAGTCACCCTTCACTGTCGTGATGTTTAAGTCTTCTTCAATACCACCCCCACACCCACGGGTCCCACCCCACCTCCACCGCTCATCCTGCCTCAATTCAACCCTTTTTCTTTTTTTGAATTTTCTCTGATTTTTTTCTTTCTCTTTCTGAATTTTGTATACGCGTATTCACATGTACAGTGCAATGGCGGTATAAATGTGGAGGCGTACACGGGAATCGTAAAGCTCTGAAGAATACGCGTATTTATCTGTAATTATTATACTTTTGTCTCCCTTTTACATTGTCGTTTTTAAATGTTATTTGATCTTACCAGGTAGGGTGAGACGAGTTGATTCATAATCACACTTAACAATTCATGTAGAAATTTATGAAAATGAATTGTAAAAAGGGTTGCGTTTGTTTATATCTTTTTTCAGATGTATCATCCTTTAGGGTTACTATCATTTTTTAAAATATATTATATGTGTTTTTCTTAATATAATTAAACCATTTTTTTTAATCACAACCTTTTTTATTTTTCAATTTTACAACCTTTAGTTGCAGGTTTTGCAACCAAAAAAAAAAAAAAGCATGTGTGATTTGTACATCAAAAAGAGGATATTTTTGTTTTTTTCTTCCTTTTATTAAGTGATTCATCCCAAAATTGGCGATAGGTTGATAACCTTAGTTCGTGTCCCATCCATAAATTTTATTTCTTATAATTGTCTTAAAAGAGGAAATGATAAAAATATCCTGCAACTGACGGATGTTAAAAATTTAAAAGCACTTATTGGTACTCCAAAAGCCAGATAGTTGAGGTTTTAAAGTGAGAATAGCTCAAATAGCACAGTTTGGAAAATGATATTAAACATATATTTAAAACAAATAATCAAAATATTAAATATTTTATAATTTGTTGGAAACAAATAATGTTGCACGTCTATTTGGGCCTTTCTTATTTATGAGCATTTCCATTAATCAGCACTAAATTTTGCAACTTAATTGCTTTGGTTGACCAAAATCAATTCCCAATAATTTGCATTCAATTTTATTTAGAAAAAAAAATCCTGAAAAAAGGGTTTACAAGAATTATTGTGGAAGTTAAGTGTGATTTTAGAAGGCCCGAATCAGTTAGGGGAAGCTTTTACTCCAAACTTAATTAAAATACCAATAAATAAAGCAAAATAGGAAATAAAGAATTTCGTATCCCACTTTATCTTTTCGAGTTAGATTTATTGCCTTTTGCTTTTGATTTTAGTGTGACTATTTGTGGGAAGTTTAATTATTTTTTTATATCAATGATTATTAAAAGTAATGCTTTCGAATATATTTATGTAACTTTCGTGTAATGTTTGATGATTTAAAGTTTAAACTTTGATAGCGTCATTATTTTGAATTTATTGGCGCAAACCCCATCTTCAAAACGTGTGAAAAGACACTTAAACTAATAATATTGCACAAAAACTCATGTGGAACGATTTCATTGATGGTTTTAATAAGACGAATCCTTATTACCCATGAATTGAATACATATTCACAAATTTTCACATGAATTGCTAAGTATAGATTATAAGTGGACTCAGTCTCACAAAAAAATATCTGTAATATGGTCTCACACAAGACCTACTAATAACATTGTGTCGTACATAATTTAACAATAACTTATAGGCAAAATATTTTATACAACTGGTGCATGGATCTAGGATCCATGCACTTGGGTCGACCCGCCCCACACGCCTCTCACGTGCCCCCACGCACCAGGTGGGTACGCTCAAACCCACCAAGATTCACTCCAAACAGTCATACCCTCATGTTATGTTAGGGTTACATTCATGTTATGTTAGTGTTACCCCCATAACATAACATGAATGTAACCCTAACATAACGTGAGAGTCACTCTAACTAACATGAAGGTATGATTAACATTGTTTTTTACCTTCATGTTATGTTAATGTTACTTTCATGTTATGTTAGTGTTACCTTCATATTATATTAGTATTACCTTCGTGTTATTTTAGTTTAGTGGTTTTAAACTAAGGGTATGAAATCTGGAGATGGTTTCACATTAACATAACGCAAAGGTAACCGTAACATAATACGAAGGTAAAACTAACATAACGTGATGGTAACGATCAAAACACGTGACAAAATTAAAGAGGTCGTGCAACTGATCCGTGTAACTGGTGCACAGGAGAGTAACTCTAACTTATAATTGTTGTGAAATCATTTTATTGATATATTCTTTTTGAATTTAATATAATTAAGAATTAATTATTTTTTATTCCATTAAATTTTCAATTATGACACTTTATCCATTATTTTTTTCGAACTAATGTTTTTACCCTTTGTCTTTTGAAAATTCAGACATTTAACCAAAATTTAGCCCGAATAACCAGATTGGACTAAATTCACATGTGATTAGCACATCTATCATGATTTTCGAGCTATTTTTACCAAGTAACTTAGATGTTCTAGCAATTTTGTACATTAATAATTTGTCGAGTTATCTGTCTTTATAGGATGTCACGTGTAAATTACATGCGAATTAAGCCTAATTTGACCGTTCGAGCAGATCTTATTTTTCAAAGAAAAATGATAAAATCGTCAACCCAAAAGATAATGAGTAAAATTGCCAGAGTTGAAAAATTAAAGGGTAAACAAATTAATTCTTATAATTAATAATAGTTTGGTAAAATATGAGTTTTTACACTTGTTTATGATCTACTTAACACATAATGTTGTAAATTGGTTGTGATACGTGTGAAATACCAAGATTATAAATTATTTTTGCTATTTTAAGATGGTTAATTGCATTAATTCGTTAAATTAAGAGATCCATTGAATATATTTTTTGCCAAATAAAATGAATAGATGCACGTGCCTTGCACGTGGGGTATAAGTCAACATTTCTATGTGAACATAGTTGTGGCCATCACATGACCCATCTGTATCAGCTATGTAATTTGACAAAAATGCTAAGTTGTGTTATCAAAATGTTACTATAAGAGAATGATATTTGATTTTTATAATCATTTTTTTCATATAAAAAAATTAAAGGCAAAAATTCTTATAAAGTTTTCCTGATACACATCAATTTATGAAATAAAAATCTATCTTTAAATATATCATCCCATGAAATTATGTATTTATTCAGCTGGCTTCATATAATATTTTTGACAAGACATCCTCCCCACTAATTTAACTTTATAATGTCCAAATAATATATTATATAAATAAACCCATTGAAGATTATTAGATATTTGTTTATATGTTATTTTGTTTCATATATTAGTTCTTTTAGCCAAATTTGGTACATGTAACATATTAATGATTTTGTTATTTTCACCTTTTATTATTTCTTCATTTTTAGTGTGACATTTAATGTGAACAAATTGGTGGGTTATGTACTCAACTTTTAACCTAAAAAAAATGCATCATTTATTTTGTTAAATTGGAAAGTTAGTGTTGGAAATGCAATTTCATAAAAGTTCATATTGATATTAAGTCTTTCAAAATATGAAAAGTGCATTAATATAAATAAAACTAACTATAATAAGAGTTAAAAGGGGCCCATACCAAATTAAAAGAAAGAAAAAGGAGAAAAATAAATGGTAATTGGTATAACTTGCTTAGTATGCACTCTTTGAATCTCTTCCTTCTAAAAGACTTCACACTTTTAAAAAAGTGATTTTGGGCTAAAATTTAATTCGATATTATTGGATGCAAGAGCTATTATTATACTTCAGATGATTTGCTAATGCAATATTTCATCATATATCCTAAAATATTCTATATATTTTATTAGTATTATATGGTGCAGAATTTTGAATGAAATCGTTTTACGAACCACCACGTACTATGAGACTGGTCTCATTTTGCAATTCATTACATTATAATTGTATTGCTTATTCACTCAACAATTGTTTCTTTTTTTTACTCTATTGTTTTTACTTAAACAAAAAAAAAAAAAAAGAAGAAGAAGAAGAAAACTTTATTTTGCCCATGTCTTACTTAAAACCATTGTCTAATAATGGAGTGTCCCACAAAACCACCCAAAACATTATGAATCCATAATGATAAGATATGTATTTGTTTAAATTCATCATTCAAGGTTGCTACTTTTTCACAATAAATTTAATTTTAAGACATCAAATTAGGAAATCTTAAAAAATAAAACAATAAAAGTTATGGAACTATATTGTTGTAAAATTAGTCACATAATTATGGTTGCTCAACAAACTTAACTTCAAAGACACTGAATTAAAGTAGGCATAGCTCAAATGTTCCTCAACAATAAGCTAATGATCACAATTAGCCAGTCTAACACATTCATTCTTATTAAATATGAAAACTTTAAATATAACCAAATTAATTAAAGTTAATGTACCTTAAATTTCTTTTATTAATATGAACACTACATCGAATATAGTATTTCACTCATTTATAATATAGTATTTCACTCATTTATATGAAATCAAGCACACATAATGAAAATAATTTTAGCGAAAAAATCAATGTAATAGCTTACATGAATGTCGGTGATGCTGACATACCACTTCAAATAGGGGAATTCAGCTCCATAAAACAAAAATCGATCAATTTATACGACATTTAATTAAGTTAAACTAGATTCATCTGCTCCACATTGAGCATTCCCCTCCACTTTTTGTGTCATATAAATAATAATTTATGTATAATTAAATCTATCAAAACGGAGCATCATTAATTAGCATCATCGATGTCTACGTCAGTGATTATCATCTTAAATTTAAATTTCATTTCAAATCGAACTAAATATGAAAAAAAATAAAATTTAAAGCTCATCATAAAAATCTTAAAATCGTTGTTCAGCGATTCATAGAATCGAAACAACAGAATTAGAAATCGAAATATCGAAACCATTTAGAGACAATTAAAGATCATATCACATGTTTTTGTGCTGATTACACAACATGCTTAAGCATGTTTCTTGGACAAGATTGGAGGTGATTTATTTAAATGATGTGTGCAATTTTATGCAGAAGAATAACATGCTTGAGTTTATAAATACGAAAAGACGATACTACCCTTTTCTTAGTATGGGAAACTAGGAACCTTCGAGCGTGCAGGCACGTAAGACCCAATTAACGTTGTAAATGGGTCCTACAATGCATGTTGCGGCGCTTATAGAATCTGGACTGTCTAATAAGTCCACGTGTCGATATCTTGAAGCTTGACAAGCGTGGAGCCCACATGGGAAAGCCCGCTCAGGCTAATATGCAGCCTAGGGATCTGAACCTGACATATTTGTACTATTTTATTATTTTCCTTCGAAATTACTGATTTTTTAATTCCATATACACATTTTAAGGAATTAAAACCATTTCCTCATTACAAGTGATGTTTTTTAAATAAACTTTGAAATATTGTATCATTTTGTATAATTATAAATTTAAGTATTTTATGGTACTAAACAAATTATAGTTGCATGTGTGTCCTAACCAAAGATTGAGATTTATCTGATACCGTAAAATGCATTAAATGAGGAATGTATACGTTAAAATGTAGTATTTCAAAATTTACGTCAAAAAGTGTGAAATCGATTTAACTTGTTTTAAATTTGGGACGAGCCTTAAACGTTTGGGGTTTTGTACGGATTATTTTTTGTATTTATAGATCTATCATATCCACGTTAGTGTTGCTCTGATTTGTAGACTATATGATATGTGTTTTATGTTAATGTTCAAATGATATGGATTTTTGGAAAATAAATTTAAAGAATGAAGAATATCGACATGCCTTTTAATTCGATGAATCCATGAAAATGAGGCAAAAAAAAAATTCTTTTATTCTAAAGTGCTTATAGGAAGTACAAAGTGAATCAGATGAAATTCAATGTGGGAATTTATACTTGATGATCGACAAGCTTTTATCTTAGACCATGTAATAGAATTAACCTATTTGCATGAAATGATAATGATTGACCAAAAACAGATACTCAAAAGGTTTAGATGCTGTTATGACTTCTTTGAGATATGCTTAGAGTCAACCATATGAACCGAGCTCCTAGTTTATGGACCAAACCAATTTGTTGAGAGAGAGTGAATCCTTCGTTCGAACTTACTTTCATTGGATTATAAGTGTTATTAGACTCAAATCAGGGGCACAAATGCTAAAGAAGAAAATAATATCTAATTCAATACTTAACCAATATTCCCAAGATCTCTCTTCCCTTTTTCCCATTATAAGTTTACAAAGCATTTGTTTCTTTTTTTTTTTTTTTCTTTTAGGAAAAAACAAACCATTTTCTTGTTGAAAAATTCTTGATGATTGTGGGGCATTGCATATGTTGGAAGCTTCCCACATTACAAAGAGATGATATATATTTGGTTTGTTAGGTTGGAAAAGCATTTGTGGTATTTCAAACATTAATAGAGCACCAAACTCAGAAAATTATTGCTTGATTTACTCCCTAATTAACACTACTATTCTTTACTCACTTCAAATTCCAATCTTGCCCACCAAACTCACATGCCCCTATTGAAATCCCACATGATTTAGTGACCCTTTTTACTAAAAAAATTAAAACTTTTCACCAATACAACAAACCCTAAAAAAGTTGAATTCAATATAACTAGAATTTCTCATTTCTAAAATAAGATTGTTGAATTGTAAAATAAGATTATGAGAAGGCATGATGTTTTTCCTCTACTAGAATATGAATTTATTTTGGTTCGATTTGGGGCCAAATATATTTTATTAATTTAATCTTTACACTGAAATAACAATTCTTTCTCATATTACTAAGATCTTTTGAATTTTATCTTCCTTTAAAAATAGAAAGATTATAAAGTTGGAGACATGTCCTTTTTATAAATTGTTTTCTAAGAGGGATTCAACTTTTATTGTTCCATTTTTTCTTCATGTCCCAATCTTTATTTGATTTTTTTTATTTTGAATAAATTCATATTACAGCAATTATGTTATTTTATTAATGAATAACGTGTGGTGATTATTAGTGGTTCCTAGTGAACTAATTTGACCGCTAATAAGGGTCAAGATCAGCTGGTTCATTCTTGGTTGTAAGTCACGTGGTTCATCATGTGCCTGTCACCAAATAATTTACACAAAAACTTTTATGCATCAGGTGCATGGATCCTAGATCCATGCACCCGATCCGACCCGCGCGTGTATGTGCTTCCACGCGCGTCTGACGCGCCCTCACGCACTCCCACGCGCCTGGGCGGATGCGCACCTTTAGGTTACGTTAAGGATACCTTTCAGTTATGTTAAGGATACCTTTAAGTTATGGTAAGGATACCTTTCAGGGATACATTTCAGTTATGTTAAGGATACCTTTAAGTTATGGTAAGGATACCTTTCAGTTATGTTAAGAATACCTTTAAAATCCTGATTCCAGGTTACATGTCATGTTATGTTAAGAATACTTTTTAGTTATGTTAAGCATACCTTTAGGTTATGTTAAGGATACCTTTAGTTATGTTAAGAATACCTTTTGGTTATATTAAGCATACCTTTAGGTTATGTTAAGAATACCTTTAAGTGATGTTAAGGATACCTTTGAAATCGTGATTCCAGGTTACATATCATGTTATGTTAAGAATACCTTTTAGTTATGTTAAGCATACCTTTAGGTTATGTTAAGGATACCTTTAATTATTTTAAGAATACCTTTTGATTATATTAAACATACTTTTAGGTATATTAAGGATACCTTTAGGTTATGTTAAGAATACTTTTATGTTATGTTAGAGATACCTTTGTGTACAAAATGTGTAACACAACTACCTTATGGATAAGGTATCTCTAACATAACATAAAAGTATCCTTAACATAACATAAATGTATGCCTGACCTAAATTAAATGTATGAAATTTGGGCACAAAAGTATCCTTAACATAACCTAAAAGTATCTCTATACATTACCTAAAGGTATTCTTAACATAACCTAAAGGTATGTCTAACTTAACGTAAAGGTATGAAATCTGGGCATAATGGTATCATTAAGGTAATCTAAAGGTATTCTTACGCATTACATAAAGGTATTCTTACGCATAACTAAAAGTCATGACTAAAATTGAAAAAACAACAAGCGCGAAAAAAAAAAAAAAGAAGCGGGTCGGATTACCCGGATCCGACCCGGGTGCATGGATCTAAGATCCATGCACCTGATGCACAAGAGACTTACTCAATAATTTATTAAAAATTCCCTACTAATTAAAAAGTTAAATATTATAACAAAAACCCAATTTATATCTTGAAATTTAATTCTTCCATTGTTAAATCAGACGATCATTAGGTAAAAAATTAGTTGTGCCAACAGTGCATAACAAGTTAAAAATATTATTGGTCTTTAAGAAATTTATATATATGAAAAGCTAAATGTCACTTTTTAATATAAGCTAATAATTAGAGTATTTGAAATTAATTTTTGGATAGCAATAATATAAGATAGCTCAGACATAGTCTGTCTACTTATAATGTACATAAAATTTGTAGAGTGATTATCCGATTAATATTAAAAGAAAAATAAATACAATAACAAAAACAAGAAAAGATTTGGGGATTGATGTATTATAATGTTAAAATATTGTACTATTGTCCTTAGGGATAAGTAAAGAATGTTAGAATTAATATCAACGGTTGAATACATATCGTATAAAAAGTAGCAAAATTGAAATTTGTCCTCAATAATTTAAGTGACTCTAAAAGTAACACCAAAACTTATATACATTAGGTGTATAAATCATAAATTTATGCATCAGATTCTATTTGGTCCATGTGTGGTTCAAGCGCCTCCACATGCATAGATAGGTGCGACCAAAATCACTCAAAGTGTTGTATTTATATATATATATATATATATATATATATTATGTTAGTCCTAGCTATTTTTAGTGTTTTTTAACCATACCTTGACATATTATTAGACAAACATTTATTTATTACGTCTTTTAGTTATATTAGTTATACATTTAAGTTGTGTTAGTCGTACCTTTTACTTATGTTAGCTAAACCTTTATTTATTATATACATGTATGATTATCTTGATATAAAGATAGAAGTAATATCACATAAAAATATGAGTAATAAGAAATAAATGTATTCATGTACAAATTGTGTCGAAATTAGGATTATTCAAATTAAAATATTACATAAAAATATGATATTTGCATATAAAGGTATGACAAATATAACATAGATGTATGATTAATATGTCATAAATATATGACTGACATAATAGAAAAATCCGTGATTTTTTTAAGTTAAAGTATTGACTAAAAGTATGACATAAATATAAATTAAATGTATGACTAACCTAATAACAAAGATTGGGGAAAAAAATTGGTTTAGACCTATATAATTAGACTCTAGATTACTCTTATCCACTCAACCACATTGTAAAAACATTTATAACAAAGAATTGAGAAATGGAAGCAATGAGTTTTGTGTTCACCACCATGCCCAAGAACAATTATTGCCAACTATATTACCGGTAAAGGTTGTGGCGTGTCGGTGCCGACAATGATTCCCGCCGACAGTGCCACCGGCTATACCAGGTTACCACCACCTGCTCATTAAAGGCTAACCGGCAATAGACGGTCCTTTCACGGCGTCGGTAGTTAAGTATAAATTGGTTTATTTATTTGAGTATTTTATACTCTTTATTTATTAGTTTTCCAACGTATAATAATCAGTTTTAATTTAAAGGACATATCTAATGATTATCATCATATATAACAAATAATCATAATTTTTTTTTGTGAGTTGCACTTCAATCTATCATTTATACTGTTTGTATGTTTTCTTGATCACTGATAAATTTGAAAAACATATATTGTATATATAGTGAGACTTTTGTTGTAACTCTTAAAGAATTGTGGCGACTTATTTGATGGCTGATTAGGTTTTAGGTGATTGAAAAACATGTTAGTATCTGTAAGCTTGCATTAAAATGAAAGACTCAGTCGATGACAAGCTCATTAGGTTATAGTAGTAGATAGTTGAAATTAATAAACTCTTGAACTCTTTCATTAAATGCAATTATGAGGATAAGAGAACAATGTATTTTGATTTGATGTTACGAAATGAATTTGTACAATTAATATATCTCATGTGGATAGAGTTTGAGGCAATGTCTCTTTAGAGAAAGTTAATGGTTCACTTGATATTTTCTTGTGGACAGATAACATGATTTATCAAGACAACAATTTAAGTATCTCGACTTGATAAATTAAACTAATCCACTAGTTTAAGTGATATATATATATATATATATATATATTAGATATGGTTAAGTATCTTAACCTTATTCAAATGACAACTTTTCAAGAAATATAGAAACTACAAGAGTTATAGGAACACATTTAAAATTAACATTTCTTGAAAATTAAGCTATGTGAAAAACATCGAGTGTGCCACAACCACAAGCAAATTACAAAATTATATTTCCATAATGAAACTTAATTTTAACGCAAAAACTCATGTAAGACGATCTCACGGATAGTTTCCGTGAGACGGATCCTTATTACCCATGAATTGAATCCATATTCACAAACTTTCATATGAATTGCTAAGTGTGGGTTATGAGTTGACCCGTCTTACGAAAAAAGATCCGTGAGACGGTCTCACACAAGACTTACTCTAATTTTAATTATACTAAAATTGTTTTCATAGAAGTTGAGCCAAAATTTGAATTTCAATATTTTGAATTATCACTTAAAATGGACTTCATTGTCAAGCACCCACTCTTGCATATACACATGTATAAACCATTTGAATATATATATATATATATATATATATATTTGCAAGAAGTTGTATAAAATTAAATTAATAAATATAATCTAAAATTATTTTCACAAATCAATCTTTATTTTATGAATTAAATCAAATTAATAAAACGAAATCTCAAAATTCCGACTCATATTAACTCAACCAACCTTGAACTGAAGCACAAAATAAATATTCAAATATCACATCAAATGTCAAACTTTTTCCTCAAATCATGGTACAATTTCTATGCATTTAGCACTTTCATGCATGATTCAAATATTTCAATTAATTGACGCAACTAACCAATGAAATAAATAATTCAATTCCCTAATTCCAATCTTTTCCCTTTTTTATTTTTGGAAAATATAAAAACCAATTATTTATAATTGTACATGATACGTGTACGATATGCTGTATTATGGTAGTAAGTATACGTGAGAAAGTATTGAAATATTTTATTTGTAATAATTTTTGGGATCTCACGACATAAAGTCCTATATACATGTGAGAAGAATGTGATCACGCCACGTGGCATATAATTTATTAGTATAATTTTGATGGTGACGTGGAAAATAATAAATTCAGATGGTGACCACCGTTTTAGGCGCCGAGAAAGTGAATTTTTCATGTGAGATTTTTGTCCACAATTTATTTTCTCTTTTCATCTTTTTATACCTCACAATTATTTGTTGCACCGACAAAATTTAATCATAATATACATATGAAATTCTTGCTTATTTTGTTCAAATTCAAATCTTGAAATTCGATTTATTTCATTTTATTAAAATTAGGATAAGTTACATTCATTATCTTGGAGATTTTGTCTGATATCAAATATATCCTAAATATGGAAATTACAAGGCATTAACTTTTTTGAGCTGGACTCCTGTGAGACCGTCTCATGTGTGACGGCACTTGCTCATGATCGTGCGGTGGGATACGGTCGTGTCCCAGGATACGGTCGACCGTGCGCGGGAACACATACTTATAGCACAAAAAGACATACTTATAGACAAAAATCACATACTTATCTCGACCGTGTCCCAGGACACGACCGTGCGCCACATATTGCTCTTAGTTTTCACGCGAGGCACGGTCTGTCCCAGGGCACGGTCGTGGATGAGAAAAAAAAATCACATACTTATAGTAAAAAATCACATACTTATTATTTAAAAAGACATACTTATACACTGTAGTCGCGCACGGTCGACCGTGCGCGAGTGCCGTCGCATGTGAGACGGTTGCATATGAGTATTTGTGAACTTTTTTTATACTAAATATTCATTGTACAATTGAAATTAAAAAATATGCTAACGCAATATGACATCGATAATAATTAATAATTAAATCTCACAAATATGTATCATGTCTGCATCAATAAAATCATTAATATTATAATATTTACGAATATATTGTGTGTCTTAATGAACTATTTAGGCTAGATACAATACTAAATGGTAGTAGCAGATCATTCAATATAGGAGAGGTGTCATTCTCAAATGACATATTTGGTCTTGGGTAAATCCGTTTCATGTATTCCATTTCATGAAACGTATTGAGTAATATTTTAATATTTTATGATGCATTTGGATTTGGTTAGACTATAAGAATATGTAATACTTTTATATGTATTTATTAGGTAATATTTTTCTATATATTAAATAATACTTTTGTATTATAGGATAATAATTTGAAATGAGTCAGCTCTGGTGTCAACAAAGACTCGCGAATCTTAGGGCTCCCATGTGCTCTTCTTTCTAGCGCATGAATCGTCTAATATGTACAAAATTTATATGTATTAGGTAATATTTTTTATATATTTAATAATAGTTTTTATATATATCAGATAATAATTTGGTATAATGTCTATTAAATATATGTATAATTATTGTCTATATACATGAAAATATTACATAATTAATTTTATATAATCAACTCAACCCAACCCAACCCCTCACGTGAAATGAATCAGTGAGACGATTTTTCTCAAAAATCCCTCGGGCAGGAGACTCATTGAGGGTAACAATAGCATTTCAATTATTTCTCATTGATTTAGTATTAGTTTTTCTCCAAGAAATTATTTATGCATTTATATATTCTCTCCCCTTATTTTCTATACATTATCATGGGCCTTGGCCCTCGTATATATTGGGAATTGTTATTGGCCATTAATTATTTGGACTCCACAATCTGGGCCCAAGTTGCTATCCTAAGCCCAAGCCCGATTTAGGCAGACCATTTGACATGAGATTTTATTTTAATTTTCTGCAACAAGTGAACATTATCATATTGCGCTGTGTTTTTTTTTTTTTTTTGGTTTTGTTAATTAAAAGGTTAAATTCTATTTTAAAAAACAAATAATTAAAGTGTTTTATAAAATTGACTAAAATTATAAAATTGTAATATCGTAAATATTATATTACAACATTTAAATTACATTAAATGTAGCATGCATGGTTCATAAATACATTTACATGAGGCACACCATCTGGTGCAGCATGTACAACACCTCAAATTACAAAGCATTACTTTCAAACTATAACCCAACTCACTCTACTCCATCAAATAAATGATGATAACTATACATGTAATCTAATTATCCCTAATTAATAGGATTTAAAAAAAATTAACTATACAAGAATCAATTTTGGATTCTCATTTGTATTCTACCACCTAAAATTTCTCTATCAAATAAATATTTTTCCCTAGCTGCTGCTGATTGAATCAGTAGAAACCGCCTTCGATGCATCAAGGTGGTTGAGCCGAGACGTCCCAAGGAGGACCTCTGGCAGCTCCTCAGCCGAATTTCCCTGTAAATCGAGAAAAACCGAGTAGGTTTATCGAGTAGGTTTATCGTATGATATACAATGTGAGTTTGATCAAGATTTTGAGAGGGAAGTGTTTTACCTGTATTAGAAATGCCATTTCTATAACAAGGTTGTTCAGGTATCCGAGGACGAGGCCCACAACACCCCTCGCCACTGATGATGAGCCAATGTCGATACCAAGCTGAGGATGTCGAGAGTGTAAAAGAAAAACGAGGATATGAGGATATCGACTATATAGTATATATAAGTATGTAGGATTAAGGTTTTGCATGTTTACCTCCAAGTAGTTTTTTCCTCGAAAATAGTTCATAGTGAGTGCTTGACCTACTAAACAAGCTTTTCTACCAACACTCTGCTTTACTATCCAAGAACCCTATTATGAAATCATATGAACTGTTTAAAACTAGGCAATTTTGAACGGTAAAGACGCAATTGAAGGTGATTTAACAGCACGAACCTTGGAAATGTTGGGGATGAGCTTGAATCTTGAATTTCTAAAAGCATCATCTCCATTGACAAAACGATCCAAAAGGGGTGTTTCTTTCAAGGGAGTTCTGATCATATAATAAAGGGCCAAACTGTACGTTGTCGAGCCAGGAACCTGAATCGTCCATTAGCACCATGAATACTCTGAATCAGAGCTCAATAATGAGAAATAAAACATAGTGAGAGGTGCAAGTTTACCTGTATGTTGATGACAAAGAAGAACTCTGGTCCCCCCTTTTCCGCATATTTCTAGCAAAGCAACGGTTAAAATAGTACATGAGATTATAATCTACAACTGAGTTTCTATGTGAATCTTGAAAATGATGTCACAAACCTGGACAATGGATCCAAACCGGCCAGAAAGATCGTCTTCACGCTTGTCCGATCTAATCCAATCCGCTGCCACCAACTCCATCAGAGTGGCTGTGGCCTTGATCTGACGATACAAAGTGATTTTATCATGTAACTTATATGTGTATATAGTATGATAGATATAAGCTTCTTGAATTCTAATATTTAGACAGAAAATTGGACAAAAATGCAACCTTTTTGTGGTCTTGCAGATATGTTTCACCACGAATAAGGAACGAGGAAGGATCTGCTGGTGCCCAGCTACATGGCATATTAAAAGTCGTATCGTTTGGGAGTGTTGCACCGTAAGAGGATGATACACTTTCTTCCCAAGATATTGCTTTCAAATCTATGTAACCCTTCTTGTGAACTGAAAACATAAAACGGTTAAATGTGATTCCTTAAGCGTTTGTTAGAAGCGATCATCTAAAAATGTTTTTGCGTGGGCAAACCTGCAAGATCCTGCAATTTCTTGACAAAGTTTTTCGTGGACGACAATTTTGGCTGGTATGTTTTCTGCAATATTTCGATTGAAATGATCCCATGTTAGAAACAATGATACTCATAGCTTGTCAAGTGTCATCATTCAGAGCAAGAAATTAAGCAATGTCTCATGTTTGATAGTATCCAAAGAGTTAAGGCCCAATGCTTAAATCGAAAAAGATCAGTTTCAAAAGTTAAAATACCACATAACATGATTCCAGGCTCGTTTCTGAAGGCCACTCATCCTCAAGTAGATCATCAGAAGGTTCTGGAACATCGAAAAATTCATCCGTTGCATCATTTAGTCCTGAGAGACTAGAGGCCCCAGAGAGCGGAACCGTTGCCTCGTCTTCCTTTTTATTTTGTATCCTTTTGAGATCAACTTCTGTTTCCATCTCGCCTTTTTCACTATCTGGGACCCGAATATCTATTGTATGCTTTCCCAAAAACAATTCATGGCCAGTATGTTCTGCTTTTGCTCTGAATAGCTCTCTTAAGGCTGCAAAAAGCCGGACCAACCTCACAATTTTAGGACGACTCTAAAAAAAAAAAGAGAGATAAATGGGACGTGAAACGGACCTGCAATGTTTCCAACCATATGGATAGTGATCGATCTTGAAGAAGCTTTTCTTAGATAGGATTTCCAAAACCTCCAATCAACAGAAAGCATGTTTTTTATAACACATACTTTCCCTTGATTCAATGGCGTTATCACGTATCCACCACCTATTTTAAATACGAACATGAAAACGACGATCATAACACAGGAAAATAGATTTTCACAAACCATTCACAAAATAAGGTGGATTAACAAAATAAGGTGGATTAAAAAAATTTATAAAAGGTTATCAAGTTTGTGAATGAAGCTTGAAGCATATGTCCAATACTAAGGGAAATCACATTCTATGTCAAAGCATACATTACTTTTAACGTAAGCACGAACATATCCGTTTTGAGGTGGACACTTCCTGTGAACCACCGAATGGTACAGAACCACTGCAACAATGGAAACATACAATTATGAGTGAAAAAGTAGTTTCAAGACTATACAGTGTACGTAAAATTCTAAGTCAAAGAGTACCATATGTGCCATCGTCTTCTCTTCTCCAATAACGTCGCACCAGCAAGTCTCTTCTCTTCATTGCCCTGCAGAAAGAAGATGGGTTTATAACACCGGTTTAATCCAGTTTGGATTCCCAGCATAAGTTACAAGTCTGACCATGGTAGCCAATGTTTATTTAGCTGAATGTGTATTATATCAGTGTGACCATCAAGTTGCTCGACCACATTACCCTTGTTAAAACAAAAATCCCATCTGCAAAAAAAGGGCTAGATCGTTAAAAACTTCTCAAAATAACACCCCCCACAAATCCTAACCACTTCAATTTAAGAATGTATTACTCTGTCCTTGAGGAATCAACGGACATAAGAGTACGGAAAGCAGCTTCTGGGGCTCCATCAACGACACCAACTGCCATTATGGCCGGGTGATCATCCGAACGCTGATAATATAACAATTTGGAGATTTGTTAAGGTGCCAATCTCAAAGCATCGACATTTAAATTAGTCAAAGAAATCTAGCCCCACCTTGCAGTCTCTGTCTTTAGCTTCTCGGAAGAGACGTAAGCCTGAAAAGGACAGACCATGAACAAGAACTCTGGACTACAATTATCAATCAAAGCACTGAGACGAATCGTTTACCATTTTGACAGCTAAATATTTTCCATGGTGAAGGTGCAATTACGTCAGAGGTCACTGCATCCATGTGTAGAGAAGATGCTGAATTTCGATCAACACACTTTCTCGCCATTCTTTTTGTAATACTCAATCTGTTAGATCAATGTTAATATTAGTTGAGGTACATAGGTGAACATACAATTCTTTACCACAATCACACAGAATTCACTCCAAATATTTGACCTTCTAAACTTTCCAAGTAAAAGAAGAAATGTTCACCTGAAAGGCTGATATTTTCTTTTCGAACAAGAAATCAAACTGTTTGCTGGCTTAATTGCAGCATCTTGTAAGGAATGAATCCACCTGGCAGCTTCTTCTGAGCTGGTTGCCCCAAGCTAGAAATTTCGAGTATAAATTATCATTCACCTAACAATCAGCATATTTTCTTCACTAGTTAAATCGAGAATCACTGTACCTTCAGCTGGTCGTTATGATTGGAAGTATTCAAAAGTGTGAAAATGAAAAATAACTGCAATGAGAAAATTCATATAACAATCAGCAAAAGTAGGTCTTATGCTCTTCGTGAATGTAATATCACTAGGAGAACCGAGTTAGTTTCACGACACTTACTCTCCTATGATGGCTCCCTCTTCCATTGTCCACGACACGTATGCAAGAGTCTATTATTGCACTTCGCACAGGCTCCTGATACAAGAATAGTTAATCATTATCATACCAAAAAAAAAGAGGACTGCAAGAGATGTTTCTCATAGAAAGAGACCTCCTTAAAAAGGGAAAATAATTTAGTATCATGTCTTTTCAGGATGTGATTTACTCGAGCAAGTCTTATCAAGAATTGGACTTATTTACTTCAAGATCACTCACAGTTTTGGTTTTTTTCTTTCTTTCTTTCTGTGAACCATCAAGAACATAATTTAGGTAAAACTATTAGATGGGTATAGCAAAGGCTCTCTTACGCGGGTGCCATCGGGTTTCATATTACCTAACTGATGGACTTGTAACACTTTCTAAAGCAGAGAAGAGATGCTCCAAATCTAGAAAAAAGGTAATGACTAGAGAAGCAAGAATGATACTCATTTAAATGAAGTTTGATGCTAATTTCAATCATCATGGAAACCATACTCAATAAACATAGCTAAATCTAACATCCCAGAATCCAAAATTCGTAAAAACACTTTGAAATCAAACATACTAAACTCACTATCACACATTCACATTCCCATTGAAAGTAAATCATTAAATTGCCCACAATGCACACACACATGCTACATATAGATGCAATAGACAAACACACATGAAAATATGCAACTCATTAATTCATACCAAAAACAGGAAAAACAAACTCTCTTACAAACACAAATGTTTTCACATGTTTGCAATGGAAAACAAAATTACACCTGTGTCTGAGAAGTGGGGATCGATTTGAAGCTCTTGAGGCAATTTTCTTCAAGAATGAAATATCTTTTACGTAAATATTGCAACCCAATACGATTGTGGCTAATCAAATAAAGCCAACCCTCCATTTTCTCTTCATTTTCTGCCATTCCCATTTCTCCAAGATTACAAAAAAAAAACAAAAAACAAAATCCAAACTTTATGCAATACTTTTCCTGTAAATCAAAAACCCATTACAGAAATGATCCCATATCGATCCTATTCAAACTATATACACATATAACACATATATACACAAAAGTTTGGATGTATTATGCATGTAGGAGAGAATTTAGGAAAGGTGAAAAATGAAATTGCTGAATGACCCCTGATTCCACCAAAGGGAACCAGAGCATCGAATGCAAGATGCCAGAATTTTTCTTCTTTCTTCGATTTCTAGCTATTTTCTAATGATTTTTTCCCCCAAGTGTTAGCCTTTTTTTATTATTATTATTTTAGATTTTTTTTGCGTTCTTGTTTTTCGCCTGTTTGAATTAACTGATTCCGATGTTTATACGAGGTTGGCAATTCGCCAGTTCCTCGCGAAATTACCAAATCGCCCCTCGTTTTTTAATTTAATGCACTTTTTGACCCCTACAGTTTTTTACTCAGGAATTATTTTTAGGTCCTTTGTGTTGGTTTATTAAGTTTTTTGATACCTAAATTTCCAAAAAATTCACAAACAATTCTACATTGTTATATTTTCAATTTTTTTTCTTCCCTTTAATTTTGAAAAATCATGTTAAGCAAAAGTTATTTTTTTTCAACCCAATCTACCACAAGTGATATTTTTAGGGTTAATTGTAAAAAAAAAAAACACAAACTTTACTTAATTTGCAATTTTAACCAACATTTTGAATATTAGCAAATATAACATGAACTTTCATTATTTTTGCAAATTTAACCAGCTACAAACATATTTCGGGTATGTTTATTTCGACAATAACTTCCGTCATTTAACTATCATTTTATATGTTAATTAGTCATTGTTCTATTTTGAAACAATGATTGTTATTTCCAAAATAAACATATTCAAAAACTACATGTGGGTTAAAATTGCAAAAAACTATGAAAGTTCATATTATATTTGCTAATTTTCAAAAAATTGGTTAAAATTGCAATTTGAGCAAAGTTTATGCTATTTTTCGCAATCAACCCATGTTTTTATTAGCTAAATCTGATTGGTATATAATTATTTATGGTGATAATCAGTATCATTTAGTTTAAATTAAATAACGTAATTATCATGTTGGAATGTATTTTTCTGTATCAGGTAATTTGAACTAAAATCATTATTAGTCGGTAAAAAATATAAATTACATCATGTGGGATAAACTTTTTTTTTTTTTTTTCAAATTTAACTGATGTAAAAAAAATCCTTTTGCTCAAAACTTATATAGAGTTATATTCATAAAATTAAAAGAAAAAACTCAAAAGATCAATATAGGAGAATAATTCTTTTTTATTTGTAATTTTCAATTCTTAAAATATTTGACCGATAGTTATCATAAGTGACTTGTTGATTTGCCACCATTGCTTTTTATAATTTTCAAAAAAAAACAAGTCAAAGAAAAATGGTTTGTGACACTACTTTATTTCCAAAAAAATTTAAATATGTAAAGACTAAAGATGTGTGCCACACTATTATTTTTTCTTTTAAATATAGGTACATCATATTTTATAATGAATGCAAAAAAGATCTTATTATATGAATAGAAGACTTTATCATGATTTACCAAAAAAAAAAAAAGCAATTGGATGACTTATGATTTTTCTTTTGATTATTCTAAGTCCATCAAATCTATATATATATATATATATATATATATATATTTGTTTTTTCATACAAATTAAAGATATCATTATTGAAATGGAGTATTGAGTGAATAATTCTAATCCTAATCCTTATTTTAGAAACTATGGTGAAAATCATAAATTTAATTAAAAAAAAAATGCATATTGAATAGGCATATACAAAACAGAAAAAAAGTTACCAATAAGGAAAATAATGCAATCCATATAGTGGGAAGAGTGAGTATTACTCTGTTTGATTCAAAATAACTCTCATTTTAGAGAACTAGTATTTCACCTGCGCGATGCGCAGTTTATTATTTATTCTGATAGTTATATTAAAAGTTATTTATATATCTTTTATTATTCCAAATGTATATTTACCATATCTTTATTAATTTTTAAAGGTATATTTTATTATTTAAAAATAATTAATGGGTAAAGTAGAGTTTTAGTTGAAGAAAGTTGAATTTGGCTGGCTCTATCTCTCGTGTGTTTTTTGAACTTCCTTGTGCATTCGTTTTCTTGGGAAGTGTTATTTTAAATTCTAATAACACAAATTATATATGTTATTCTACATTATATTTTACAATATTAAAAGGTTGGAATACAAAATTATAAATAATCTAAGCAACGAAATTGAAAGCTTATATTCTATTTATTTGTTTTTTGAAAAACAAATTATGGTCGTTGATTCGATAGATAATTTGATAAGTCAATGATGAAGTTAGTTAAAAATTATCATTTAATAGTATAAGTTTTAAATCTTTATTTATGTACAAAATTTATCATAATTACAAAAACTATATTAAAATTTATTTTAACTTTAAAATTGATAATATGAATAATTATAAACATTAATTAACTTTAGTTAACAAATTAAAAAACAAAAAGATTAACAACTTGAAAGCTTACATTCTATTTGTTTTTGTTTTTCATTGAATCTTTTTCATGGTTTGATAGATAATTTAATAAGTTAATGATTTTCGGAATTAGTTAAAAGTGACAAATTAACAATATAAGTCGATCTTGAAATATTTATTTATATACAACATTCTCATAATTACAAAAAGTATTTTAGAATATATTTAACTTTAAAACTGATAATATGAATCATTATAAACATTAAGTAATATAAGTTAGCAAAAAAAAAAAAAGAAATTTAATATTTTGAAAACTTACATTCTATTTGTTTTTATCTTTTGTTGAAAATTTTTCTTAGTCTAATAAATAATTTGATAAGCTAATGATTTTTGGAATTTGTCAAAATTGATCAATCAACAATATAAATTTTGAAATATTTACTTATATACAACATTTTTTTCAAAATTACAAAAATATCTTAAAATTTCTTTAATTTTAAATGAGAATGTGAATAATTTTAGATATTAAGTAATGATAGTTAATACAAAAGAATTAAATTTTTGTTCAACATTAAACATTATTCAGCAACAGCTAACAACAAATAATAATAATAATAATGATAATAATAATAATAATAATAATAATAATAATAATAATAATAATAATAATAATAATAATAATAATATGTTAATTGAAAATATTACAACATAACATAATTAATTCCCTTAAAAAAACTACTACATTAGTTTTTACAATTTTTTTATTAACTAAAATCTTGATTTAATATTTCTAGGAGGAAAAGTGGTAAAATTGTAAATTTTGCTAACTGTCCTCCTTTTATATATAGATATATATAATTTATTACAATTGATATGTTTTTTTTAAATTATTATGTTCAAGTGAAGAATCTTTTTTTTTTCCCCGAACCTTTGAGCCTATGTAATTGTTTGCTCATTCACTATTTTGAAGGATTCTTTCATAAAGTCCTCTCTTTGTCCTTTTTGGGTCATTTTGCCCAAGTCAAACTAAATCAATTTCATTATAATGAAAAAGAAAACTACATAAATCAATTTTGTTTTACTATGTGAGACTCTTTTTTTTTTTTTTTTTGTATTTGCTTGTTGAGATTCTTCACTACTAGAAATCACTCAAATTCCAACGGAACAATTCCGTTGGAATTTTGTGAAATACCGTTGGAATTTTATAAAATTTTGTTGGAATTCTTAATTCCAACGAAAATTCCAATGGAAGTGGACTGTCAGAAAAATGGGCATTGGAATTTAAATTCCGACGGAAAAACGATTCCAACGGTACTTTTCCGTTGGAATATACAATCAAAAAAAAAATTCAACATTATTCCAACGGAATTTCCAACGGCGTTGAATTCCGTTGGAAATTTCGTTGGAAATTCTATTGGAAATTATAAAAATTCCAACGGAATTTCCAACAGCATTGAATTCCGTTGGAAATTTTGTTGGAAATTCCAACGGTTATTATTTCCGTTGGAATTTCTGTTGGAATTTGATTGTTTTCTAGTAGTGCTTGTGAATCTAATTTCATAAAATATGTTAATATGGATAATTTATAAGTTCCATATTAACTTGTGAAAAATGAATGTACATTATGAATAACGACTTGACCTCACATATTTATATGTAAATATAAGCGAGATATTTTTTGTACAAATTATTATAATAATCTAAATTGCATTGTTTTTTTAGAAGCACAAAACGGCTACAACATTCTCAACCCCCTAAACCTACCAAAAGACAGAAATTAACTTCATTAGGAAAATAATTTTTTGTAACTAAATATTTAATGTCACAACATTGGAGCATTGAATATTCTTATGTGCACATCCATATGTCTTAATGGAGAGACTAAGATTTAACCTTCTTTATATCACAATTTGGCAAATGGCCACCAAAATTGAACCTTGAATTATAATACTATTCATTAATTTTACAAAATTATAGTATTTGAGATTTTGCCAATTGTTAGTTAATCTCTTTTATAATTTAAATAATCTATCTATCTATCCCCCCATTGATAATTGACAATCACATATATAATATATTATGTCTGATTAACTTTGGATGATTAGAAAGACTCTTAACAAGAGTTGATTTTTGTTCAATTCTAGTCTTTTGTTGCTTCAAATTTTTATCAAAAGCTATCCTTTTCTTTTAATTTTTTCCTAAACAGCTGTTGTTGACCTTATCTTTGTTAACTTTTAATTATAAAATTTTGTTGGTATTTAATATAATATCTTATATTACATTGTTTTATTAAAAAAAATTAATTTACACATACTATATAAGCCTACCCCTCCCTAGTCACTACCCAAGTTTGCACCCACCCTAGAATCTGCAAAATGTGACAATATGGGTGATTTTCCCAACAATTATTGACTTCATTTTCAAAAATTGCAAGTCAATAATTTGAAATTGAAAAGGTGTTGGGTCTAAAGTTCTTTATATTTTAATTTGTATTTTCCAGTCCTTTTTATAATTTTAGTTCTGCTCATTTTTTTTCCCATAACACTTAATTTAATAATTTTTATCTCTAGTTTTTTTAATCCCATAATTTCCCCCTTTGCTGTTAATGAAGGGCTGAAAGTCAACAAAAGTAAAAGATAGGGGACCAATAGATAACAAATGAAGATTAAATAGATGACAAATATTGGTTGTGATGGTTTAAGTTTATAACAATTTGAACTAACCATTTTTTTGCCCATTGTTAGTAAAATTCATTATACCATGGTTTCACTTCTAGATTAATGATCAGTTAGGCATGGAGCATTGCAATGATTGTGAATTATTTATTACTACTTTTCCCCAAAATTTGGTCAATCATTGAAGAGTGACAACTTTTCCCCTAAACAACAACATAAGTAATTGATGCTTTCAAGAAAATAATTCATACATATATATAAGATTGATTGTTTGCATTTGTGTATATTATCTTTTTGTATTATTCTTATCCCATGTCTATCTAGGCTTATTGAATTTTAGTTAATGGGCTAGTTAGGATTCTCTAAACTCTGGCCCACCTATTTATACATTTATGAAATAAAAAGGAAACTATTCTTTCATTGAATTTCCATTTTTACCCTCCATAACTTCACTATTCAACCCCACCCCACCTCCTTTTATTAAAATACTTATTAAGCTTTTAAAAAAAACTGCATAAACATGAAAAGTTTATTTTAATAAAATGTCCAAAATTGGTATTCAGTATGGTGTTAATTTTTTTATTTTCTCTGTGCTTATTCCTACAATATTATTTAAAATAACTTTTGCTCAGTATTTTTTAATTTGTTAACTTAATATGATTGCTGATAAATTAAAATTATGGAGCCCAAAAGGCCAATCTAAAATTATTAGTAAAACAAAATTAGGCCCATAAGTGCCAGTAAGCCCATTAAAATACCTTGGAAAACATACAAATCCATAACCATAATTATTATTGAACATTATGGTTAATTAATATTTCATTTCATAATTTATGTTATATGTCTATAGTTTTTTTTTTTTAAATTACAATGTACTTTATTAGTTATTATTAGGAAGAAAAAGCTAAAAATTTATTAATATTTCTCACTTTCAAGCTTTGAAAGAAAAATAAAGAAGGAAAAAAATCGTTTTTTTCTTTTCTTCAAGAAACGTAACAAATTAATATCGATCAGTTATGGCATTACGTAAAAGTTCAGTATAATCCAAACAAACCCTTAAAATTTTCCACCCTTTGGACTCGGACAATCCCAATTCCAGTGTTGATTTCCAGATTATGAAGAGAAACTGAAGAGGCAAATAAAGGGGGAAAAAAATCCCATTTTTTTGTTCTTCTTGTTGTGTTTTTTTTGTGTTTTTAACAATTGCGATACCATAATATCTGCCATTCATCACAACCCTTATCATCATCGGTTCTGAAAAGCTTTCCATTTCAAGTTTTTCTTGATTTGTGTTTTGGCGTGAAAATGTTGGAATTGTAAAATGGCATGCATGAAATTGGGTTCGAAAGCTGACGTGCTTTATTTGGATGGCCAGAGTTGGTGAGTGTTTTCTTTCTAAATCTTGGTTAAATTGCTTTCCTTTTTCTGGGCCCATGATTTAAGTTTCATTGTCCCATGATTTGGGGTTGATTTTGAGGTGGGTTCATTTATGTTTGAGCTATTTCTTGTGTTAATGCATTTTCACACACACATCCATGTGGGTGGTGTTTGAAGAGTGAGCAGCTTGTTGGGATTGAATAGAGTGTGAGTGCTTGATAGCTTGTTGGGATTGTTGGATGATTACTGTTTTATTGGTTCTAGATGAATTTTTCATGTTCTGTTGATGACATTGTTGTTGCATTGTTGATAACTGCAAGATTGAGGGGTTATAGGTGTGAAGTTAGTCTATCTTAGGTTGGTAGTATCTACATTGTGATTTTGGCTTTGATTCGTTGGGATCTGTTCGACGTGGAGAATGCCACGCCGTCTTAGTGAAGTTTTGGAACTTGAATGCTTTATGCTTCTTTTTCTAGATTTTGATCTGAGTTTCTTTCTTTGGGAATTGAATTGTAGTCTTGAGGATTGAACTTAGCTTCAGTGATCAACTTTCTTTTCGTGTGATAATGTGATAGACTACGTGGCGAGAAGTTCTAGTCTTGTGATTGCTATTGAAATGAGGTGTTGTTTTGAATGGTGAAAGGAAATAATGATGATGAGATTTCCTAAATGTAGAATGTTGAATTAGAAGCTCGAAATTAGTCCTTGAAGTTTATGAAAAGTAAAGTAGGAAACGAGTTTCCAATGGTAATCCTGCTCCGGTTTCTTTTTCTAGGCCACAAACCTAAAGACAAAGTCTGCGAACTGACATCGTGGATTATGTGCTCTCTCCACCTGTTTTTTTTTTTCTTTTGGATTTGCAATGAAATTATCAGCTGATCGATATGAAGGATTAATGTAACTGCTAAATAGTTTGTGGCAGTTTGTGTGAATTTCCTTCTTGCTGCTAAGTTCTTACATCTGTGTTTGAGACTCGTCTTTCAGGCACTGCAGCTCTGGCCTTCCTAGCGATGTTTGCATCGAAGTTGGAGAGATGTTCTTCCATCTTCACAAGGTCTGAATGATTCGATTTTACATTTCATCTTTGTGTGTATCTTGTATATGTTCACTCTTTCAAATCTAGAGCTATGTTCTTCTTAGACACTCATGGAAGTTGATGATTCTTCATACACTTAAATATAGCCATGAAGATTAACTTGTTTGATCCGTTTACTTTGGTGATACGTTCCAGTTTCCTCTGTTATCGAGGAGCCAATTGCTGGAGAAACTTATCCAAGATTCTGCAAGTGAGAAAAGCGAGGAAGCGGTACAATGTGTTATATCTCTTCAAGATTTACCCGGTGGGGCCGATTCCTTTCTGCTTATAGCCAAGTTCTGTTACGGTGTTAAAACTGAAATCACACCGATGAATGTAGTCAGTCTCAGGTGTGCAGCCGAATATCTCCAAATGAATGAAGAGTACGGAGAAGGAAACCTCATCCCACTGACAGTGGCTATCCTCGACGAAGTGTTGGGAAATTGGGCCGACACTATCAAAGCCTTGGAAACGTGCGAGGCAGTGCTTCCCCTTTCAGAAGAACTTCATATAATATCAAGATGCATCGATTCTTTAGCTACTAAAGCTTGTGCAGATCCGACTCTTTTCAGATGGCCTAGATCAGGCCAGGTGAGCGCTGAGAGTCCACCATGGAATGGAATTCACTCAACTTCCGAGCCTTCCTCCCCAATCGAGGACTGGTGGTATGAGGACGTGTCATGTCTCAAACTTCCTCTCTTCAAAAGGCTGATACTAGCCGTTGGCTCTAAGGGCATGGCACTGAACAGAATTTCTGGGGCCGTCATCTTCTATGCTAAAAGATATCTCCCCTTGAGTGGCAGAAAAGTCGTTCGCCAAAAAAAGCTCGCCACGCTATCTGATGCAGAACAGAGGACTCTTATTGAAGAGATAGTGGAGTTGCTCCCTAATCATAAGGGCGCCACACCAACCTCCTTCCTGTTTAGACTTCTTAAAACATCCATGATTTTACGTGCTAGTCCTTCGTGCCGAGAAACATTGGAGAGAAGAATTGGGGCCCAGTTGGAATTAGCAGTTTTGAAAGACCTTCTTATACCCAATACTGGTGACTCAGACGAGACCACCCTCTATGACGTTGAATGTGTTCAGCGGATAGTTGATCATTTCTTGTATGTGGATCATGATGATGCTGATTCGAGCTTACACTGTGCAGCAGAGGCGGACGAGTTAGACGAACTGGCCGGCTCTCATTCACTGTCTTCGACAACAGTGGTGGCTAATCTTTTAGATGACTATCTAGTTGAGGTTGCATCTGATTCCAACTTGACTCTGGAAAAGTTTGTGTTGCTAGCTTCTGCTATACCTAACTATGCAAGGCCATTGGATGATGGAATTTACCGTGCCATCGACATATACCTAAAGGTAATCTTTAAGATGGACTACAACGTCAACTAGCAGCTCATGAGCTAATCGGGATCAACTTGAAGATAATTACGTCGAGCTTGATCTCGAACACACATTAATAAGCTTGAAAGTCTAATTGAGTCATTTCGAGCATATGTTAAATTACTATTTTGCCCTTTGCTAGATTATGAAAATTTCCATTTTAAACTTATTTTTAGGAATTCAGGTTTTTTTTAAAAATAAATTAGTTATCCCTCGAGCCAAGCTCGAGCCTGACAGTACTTGACTTGACTCGTTTACGTCCCTAGTGTTGCATGCCATCTGGCCTTGTTCTATGATGCATTCTGGCCAGGTAGAAACGAGTATTTCTGTTGTTTCTCGGCTAACTTAATCCTTCTCCGTTTCCAATTGTCTAAAAGCAGGCACATCCGCAGTTAACAGACTACGAAAGAGAACAGATTTGCAGGCTGATGAATTGCCAGAAGCTGTCAATAGAAGCAAGCACACACGCAGCTGAGAATGAGAGGCTACCGTTGCGAGTGATCATCCAAGTTTTATTCTTCGAACAGCTTCGCCTTCGCACGTATGTGGCCGGTTGCTTCTTCGCCTCGGACAGCCTAGAGCAGTCCCAGAATTTAAGTGGAAACATGGGACAAAGAAACAAGCGCACCATGACAGTGAAATCGAAGGAAGGTGAAGTGATCAAGTTCGATGAGATGAAGGAACGGGTGAACGAGCTGGAGAAGGAGTGTGACGAAATGAAACACGAGATAGAGAAGCTTGAGAAGACAAAGAAAAGCTGGATCATTAACTTATACAAGATGTTTGGTCTGAAAGTTAAGACAAAATCATTTGACCTCAAATCTGCCATGGCTGATTGCAATGGTGAAGCACTTCAACCTTCAAGAAAAGCTGATTTAGGTAGGAAAAAAGGTCATCATTGCAAGTTGGCTGATTGAATCTTGGATTTTTTTTCAACTGTATTGAGGTTGGATGCTGTAACTGCTTTTATGAAATGGGGTTTTCTTCTTTTTTCACATAAGCCCTTCAAGTTATTTTTGTTGCAAATGCACCTTTTTTTCTTGGAAAAATAACAAATAAACCCCTATTGTAGAAGGAAAACAAATTAGCACTTCCATCAAATTATAAGGAAATTAACATCTATTTTTACTAATATGGACAAGTGCAATGTATCCTCTTTCACTTAGTTTAATTAAGTGAATTTCTTGTAAATTGGAGAGAGAGAAAGAGGAGTAGATGAAAGAAGAAAAAGTTGACACTCAATAGTATTTCTATTCTGTTATTATGTGTGTCTTTCTCTCTTCAAATTTATAAGATACTCACATAAGCAAAATCTTTATTCTTGATTCGCTCACCGATTTTAAATTCAATTGCAGAAGATCGATTCTATCCGAACAAAGCAGCTATTGTTAGATCCAAACCAAGTTTGATGTAAAGAATTGTAGGATTTTTCATGTGTTGTTAGGATTAGGATCAACAATCTATTTGTATCTTTTAAAATGTAGATCCCATCTTAGTTTTCCTCAAGCTAAGATTATATTGCAACATTTGAATTTCGTTGCAAAAAATTCAAGGTTTCTTGTTTTCTGAGAAGTTAATATAGTTTTAGTATTTAAAAATACTCCATAAATTTAAATGAATATCCAAGGTCCAATACGATTTTTTATAAAACTCAAAAAATAAAGTATAGATTATATATATATATATATATGATATTTAATTTCAATAAATAAACTGGAGTGGCCAACCCAATTTACCCAAATTCATATAAAACAATACAATTTACCATTTAATATAAAATTCTATACAAAAGTACCACAAAATATAACAAAACATCCCAATATACCACAATTTCTGAAAAAGTAAATTATGTCAGTCACTTTTCATTATTTTCAGTCTGCCACAAGTTTGTGGAAATTATATTTTTTGAATTTAATTAAAGATTCTTCAATTTATTATTATTTCCTTAAATTCACAACAACCAAAAATCAAAAAATTAAATAACCTACACCTACCCATGAGACACACCCCCATAGCTGATTGACTCACACATTTTTTCTCAAAAATTTCTCCCACATTCTTCCACATTTCAAAAACCCTAGCCGATTCTCTCCACATTTCTCTCACCTCTCTCAAATTTTCCTCCACCTTTCTACACCCATAGCCAATTAACTCCAATTTTTCTCTCAAAAATTTCTCCCACCTCTCTCAAATTTTCCTCCACCTCTACACCCATAGTCGATTAACTCCCATTTTTTTAAAAAAAATTTCTCCCACCTTTCAAAACCCATAGCCGAATAACTCCCTTTTTTTTTCTAAAAAATTTCTCCCACCTCTCTACACCCATAGCCGATTACCCTTATTAACCATATTATCAAAATTTTGCTAAAATCTTTTGAAGAGGCTCTCGATTTTGTTCATCAAGATGGGTGACGAGGTTAGTCTCACTTAGTTTTACAGTTTATGTATTGGAAAGTAGTTTATGTTAGTATTGGAAAGTGATTTGTTGGTAATTTGAGAGTTTGAATTTGATAACACACTAGCCGAATGACTCTATAAAAGTAACCGAGTGAATGTATGAAAGTAGCCTAGAGATGTCACAATTAGTCGAGAAAATCTATGTGTGCTGATCGAGTAACTCGAGGTGGTGACCGAGTAACTCTAGGAAATTAGCCGAGTGACTATTTGAGCCTTAGCCGAGTGACTCGAGGTGGTGACTAAGTAACTCTATGCAATTAGCCGAGTCACTATTTGAGCCCTAGCCGAGACACTATTGTGGTGACCGAGTAACTCGAAGGGTGACCGAGTGACAATTTGAGCCTTAGCCGAGTTACTCGGTCACTCGACTAATTGTCTACTTTTACTCGGTCACCACCTCGAGTTACTCGGCTAAGGCTCAAATAGTCACTCGGCTAATTGCCTAGAGTTACTCGGTCACCATCTCGAGTTACTTGGTCACTACACATATATTCTCTCGATTAGGGTAATTTCATATTAGGGATTACTCTCGGTTAGGGCTCGGTTAAATTTCTTATTATTGGCTAGTTTAGTTTAATTTCAAATTAGGGTAATTCTCTCAGTTAGGGTTCAGTTAAATTTCTTGTTATTGGCTGAAATTATTATTGGCTAGTTTAATTTCATATTAGGGGAATTCTCTTCGCTCGGTTAAATTTCTTATTATTGGCTATTTTAATTTCATAGTAGTGACTCGGTTAATTCGGTTAGGGTAACTAGTATATTTTAATGAACTTAAATATATTTTAAATTAATTAGTAGCACGTTTATATTTAATAAATGTATATTTTATTTAATAAATGGTTTGTATATTAATAAATTTTTTTGTGTGAATTATCAATTAAATTGTTTATAATTTCTTTATTATTTTTCAATAATACCACTCATATTCAATTGTTGTGCATGTAGTTGGTGTGGACCCGTGAGAATCTACAGGGACGTACTATCTACATAACCGGATATGTTCGTCTTAGTGTCCTTGATGATATCAAGGCACAATTGTGCCACTTAGGACGTCGGTATCTGCATGACTTCATAGGGACAACTTTGAGACACTTTCTGGTATGGGACACTAATAGAGAGTCATGTAAGGCTTTTCTACATGTCCTAATGACACGTGAGGTGCATGGTGGGATCATTCTTGCAGACGAGAGATGGTTCCATATTGGCAGAGACCGTCGCCTTTGCCATTTTTCGAAGAGAGAGTTTGCGTTGATCACTGGGTTGCGGTTTGGTGATTCGGCATTTGACCCGTGTGGAGATCACCAGCCAGCTGAGGGAACACTATACTATAGAGTTCATACGGATTCGTCACGCGTGACTGTGGCTGAGATCCTATCTCGATTCAAGGCTGGAGAATTTTCAGACAATGCCCAAGACACGCACAAGATTGCAAAGATCCTGATATTGCAGTGCATATTACTTGGCGTCGACCCGAGATAGTCTGTTGTTGAACTATGGATTTGGGTGTTGGTCGAGCATGATGACTTATGGGAGAGTTTTCCATGGGGCAAGATTTCGTACCGGACCTTGTTAGGACACATGGATAATCTCCCGATAGACATGCCCCAGTGCTCTAGAGTGCCTCATTATCACTGTTATAGTTTCTCGACAGTTCTACTGGTATGCTTCTTTGATCATCTCCATTTGAAATTGAAGTTGGTTATAAAATTTTTAAGTTTCAACCAATTATTTAATATTGTATGTTTTGTCAACAGGTATGGGCTTTTGAGGCGATCCCAATCACGTGTACATTTACGGGGCGCAGGCTAGAGATAGATTTACACATGCCTCGATGTTTAAAGTGGTCCCTCAAGAGGTCCGAGATTGATGTTACTGATGCTCTCGACCTGGAGGTATCTGTAAAACCATATTATAAACGACTATTTATGTTTTATTTCATATTCAGTGCATGAAAAATGATTACTAATTCACATAAAATTGTTTTATTTTATAGGATATTCAGTGTTTTGAGATTCTCGAGTCGACACCTGAGGAGTGGGTCCAGCCATACTGGAGAGGCATCGACTCCGACATATCCACAGGAGTACAGCTCCCCGCGCATCGACATGGTCCAAGGCGTGGTGCAGGCGTTCGTGGATAGACTGCTTGACGAAGACAGACTAGTGCCTGATGAGCCGGAGCCGGAGGTTGACTGTCCTTCCACTTCTCGTGCTCCCACTACGAGCAGAAGGCCGACTACTCGCACCAGTAGGGCGACTCGGAGGCAGACAGTGGTGGAGGATGATCCTATTTCAGCGTCACCGATTTGGCAGAGGCTTCCGACCCCTGATCCTCCACAGGACAGGGGTGGTGACTTGTACACTCATATATGCATGTATGTGGATCGAAGATTTGATGCGCTGAGTGATCAAATCCGTGCCGTCCATGAGGAGGTAAATGCTGCGTCTGAGCGGTTTCAAGCATATATAGATAGCTGATTCATTTATGATTCTTATGGTACAGAGGGTGTGAGAGAGTTCTATCACAGTTGTTTCTATCCAGTACGAGAGCACGGTCCAGACTACTCCAGTTCCTGTTGTTAGGCCAATAACTATCCCTTCCACCAGTATGGGGGTCCATACTATTAGAGACAAGGTGCCATCTCATTACGTTCGCAGTCCCTTTCTCACAGGTGATAATAGAAGACCGTCTGTGGTCTTACGCGCATTAGAGGAATATGCTATGAGTGATGACACAAAAGTTGAGAAATACGTTCTCAGTTGCTAATGTTTCTTTCTAATTAATTAATTCATCGTGCTTTCATGTGAATATCAGTGTTTTTGGTCTGTAAACGGAACGTCGGGGTTGGGGAAGCTATGGGACCCGCTTGGTTCAGGCACTTCATGAACTATGACGAGGAAATGGACTTTCAGGTTTCTTTTATATTTTGTTATATACACATGCTAATACAATGTGAATAACTTTTGTTTATCAGTTATGATTTCTCATTTATGATAATAGGAACTGGATGCGTACCTTGGTATTTTACAAAAGCGATCTAGAATTTGCAAACGTGGAGTTTCCAGATGAGAACCATCAGATTATACAGATTGTGGACACGCGTTTCTGGGTGAGTTATCTTTGATGCTTGTCGTCGAAATATATTACTAATCTTCCTTTAACGTGCTTTAAGTGATTAACTACATTGAAATACATGTATTCTCAGATGACTTGCAAAGAAATTTGGACAGAAAAACATCGAGGTGAGTCTGACGAGGTGAAGTACAGATGGCTGATGAGGGAGGAATTCAACATCGAGGATCTTCAGCGTCTTGCACCATACGTACATGATACAAAGCCAAAGTGGAGACATATGCGACCATGGTGGGAACTTCAGATCGGCGTAAGTCCCAGTTTAATTCGTTAACATAAATAATAAAACCATCATTTTTGACAATTACAACCAGTTTGATTTGTGTAATTCATTTTCAGGTGCTTGCTATCTTAAACCTTGATAGTCATTGATGTTGCTATAACATTGACCTGAACAGAGACACAATAGTCTTAATGGTCAACTACATACATAAGTATGACCAGACAAGAGAGACTTTGTATTTTCAACAGACAATGTACTTACGTCGTCTTTTGCCACCGCTATTGGATTACTGTCGCTTTTATGAGTGGAATGAGGAGATGGACGACCCGACACCTCGGTTGCAGAGGTGAGATGAATTCACGCTTTCTTCGATGAGTCCCTACAAATGTTACAAGCAGAAGGATTCTGTGTCTTGTGGAGCTTGGGCACTTTTGGCTGTTGAGACTTTGATGTCCTGCCAGTTTCGAGACCCACTATCAGACAGTTGCGTGGAATTAATAACGTCAGGAAACAGATATGCCTGACAGTGTTTCGATACTCCACATCTTCCGACACTATTGCAGAGGATTTTCTTGATGATTGATCGGTTGTGGACTATCTCGTTTATTTTTTCATCAAACTCGTGTTTATTTAATAGCAATATCTCATCAAGAATTACTTCATTTCCAATACAAATATATATGTCACTATTCTTCATGAATATTCTGATTTGCCAAATACATGGGACATTTTCTCCGAGTATGTGCCTCTAAACCGTAAACAAAACATTTCTTCTTTTTTCTTGTCTTTGGTTGAGGTGTTGTGGTGTTGACATCATGGGCGTCAAGCCCATCTAGGAATCCATGTGAACTTTGTGGAATATACTCCGTACATGTCGCCCTGTTGTGGCCCGGTTAACCGCAACGACCGCATGTAAGACTTTTGCGAGGACGATGCATCAATTGTTCGCCGGTGGAGGGTATACGCCGCGATTTCGGTCAACCGACCTGTTTTGGTTGGTCTGGCGCAATACAAACCTGAAGTGTTTTGGCATCACGTTCGCCCCACTCTTGTGGCTCGAGAACGGGCATAACTTCAGCGACCCACATCCCCCCTCAACCATTCCGTCGTGTAGTACTTGGAAACATAATTTAACACCGATTCCTTTGTGAAACTGTTTGAAAAATAATGAGTGTGTGATTTCAAAAATTAACAAAAGTTATTGGATTGGGAGAAGAAGATGGACCTGATGGCAGCACACGCGTGCGAGCAAGGCATCAACTCGCTCTGGAACTCCATGCAGCTGCACAGACATTGACCCATATCAACAATCCATATTTTTCTTCCATCTGTGACCTTAAATTTGCTTCTCCCAAGCCCATGGACCTCCATTTGTCTCCCAAGCTACGACAGCTCGATTAACCTGTCGTGTACGGACTTCGTCAGAAGGTGTTCCCTCTCGTTTGCCATATGCCTCTCTCGACAAACCATTTCTCCATAATCCGTCGAGCGGCTTCCAAGAACGAACAAACAGGTAACTTTCTTGACCATACGAGACGTGCATTCCATACCTCAGCTGCATTTGATGTCATAAAGTTGAAACGTCGTACTGGGCATTTAACGCGAGACCACCTAGTGTCCTTCGCCTTCTTTAATGTGGAAATTGCTCCGAGGAGTTGACTCTCGTTCAGGGCTTCCATGTACCTGTATAACAACATGACATAGTAAGGGTTGTGTACTAAGGTGAAAAAATATTGTGCCTTTTGTTAAAAAGAACAATGTATGAAACTTACCTCTCGAATTCTACAGGGTCATAACAGTATGCGGCTCTGTGGAACAGTTCGACCAAATGCCCACCGTACTTGGCCAAATTTTGTTGGAGATGATAACAACATAGTCCATGGGTGACCTCTGGGTACGTCTTTGCTATTGCATTACCAATGCTTACGTGTTGATCCGACGTGATAAGTAGGTCATTTGGGCAGCCGAATGCTTCTCTCATTTGCTTCAAGAACTAGGTCCACGACTCATCATTCTCAACATTTCCAATTCCTACTCCAAGGGGAAAAATTTGATCATTTCCATCTTTTATCACTGCAACAAATCCAATACCCTTGTACGAGCCTTTCAAGTGACAACCATCAACTACTATAACAGGCTGGGCATGAGTTTGAAATCCAAGAATTGATGCTGCCAACGCAAAAAATACGAATTTGAATTTACCATTGCTTTGTGTTTCTAAGGCAGTGTACGTTCCAGGATTAGCTTCCTTCAAGACATCTAAGTACAGTGGAAGCATACAAAATGACTTTTTCGGATTGTCGTAAGCTGTCCTCATTGCATGTCGTTTCGCAGTAGATGCGACCTTGTTGCTGATCTTCAAGCCATGTCATTGGTTCATTTCTCAAATTATATCCCTCGAATGAGATTGGAATTCTCCATCCGGACTTGATTGACGAAGTAGTCACTAATCAAGGTAGATGGAAGTCTATGGGGTGCACTGGTGTTCAGGTCATACGAACAACTGTGAGGCAAACAATCTTAGAATTTTTCCAAATACCATACTTCTCGGTGGCATGGAGCACGAATGGATACCCTCTGTGATTGCATTTAACAAACCATCTATGTTTGTTCGAATGATCGACACGGTATTCCACTTGATTTTCCAAATGATAAAATCCGACTGCATTTTTTAATTCGGACTTACTATTAAAAGTAAATCCTTTTTACATACCATGTGGAATTGGAACCTCTTGGGATACTGGTTCTTCAAATGTTGCTAGATCGGGAACATACCATTCGGGTCTCATAATGTATTTACAAAATTCAGCATATGTCGCTCGCTGCTCTTCATCCAATGCTACATCATCGGCTTCGTCTAACTCGAAATCGTCTTCTCCATCTAAAACAAAATGATGAAAAACACAATAGATATTAATTATATATTAATTAGATATGTGCAAGAATATGATAATACACAAAAAATACCTATCTGATCGTCAACATCTCTCATATCGGGTTCTCCATGTGCTGGTTCTTCTGTGGATTAACTTCATTTTCGTCACACCCTGGGGGAGATATATTCAAGTCAAGAAACTCAAGATTATTATAGTCAACACGACCACATGATGATTCCCATGGTGCCCACGGTTCATTTGAAGATGGACCGACATAACTAGAGGGAATATCCCATTTCGAACAAAATTCTTCGTCGTTTTGAAGTCCAATGAGAACATTTGAAGATTCTTTCATGTCCAGTAGGATAAAAACTTTGACTGTCTTCTTCATCTACCTGTGAACCTTGTTATTGGGGATAAAATGACCCTGCTGATAATCCAACATCCATACTCTTCAAGGAAACAAAAACCATCAAAAAAGAATTATTCGTATAGAAAATCCGTTCCAAATCGAAATCATTCTTGATCTTTATCTTCTTCAATCTTCCATTATTTTTGATCAGTGTATGAATCAAATATCCCCAACAATTCATATCAGCACAAACGATTCCATGAATGGAGGTCAATAAATCCCAATAACTAAGTTTTTGAAGAAAAATCAACTCTTGAGAACCATTGACATATTGAATACCTTCCCAATGGCCTCCGAACCAAACCGCAATCGAGAAAGACATTTCTTTTTTATTAATCAGAAAAACAAATGGAATTGAATTTATTAAGCAAATTTCTCCTTATGGTTGAACGACTGACTTAAGAGGTTTGACCTTAACAGGTGACTCGGCTAACCCTAATTTCGATACTCGGAAAACCCTAAGGACATACTCAGCTAACCCTGAGGAGAGACTCGGCTAACCCTAAAAGATGTTACTTGTCTAACTTTAACTTTTTTACTCGGCTAGCCCTAAGGCTGTTAATCGGCTAAACCCTAATTGTTACTCGGTTAACCCTAAAACATGTGACTCAGCTAACTTTAACTTTGTTACTCGGCTAACCCTAAGGATGTTAATCAGCTAACCCTAAAACATGTTACTCGACTATCTTTAACTTTGTTACTCGGCTAACCCAAAGGCTGTTAATCGGCTAACCCTTAAAGCATGTTACTCGGCTAACTCGGCTAACCTTTAAAGATGTTACTCGGCTAACCCTAGCTTTGGTAAACGGCTAACCCTAAACTAGTTACTCGGCTAACCCTAGTTTTGGACCACGGCTAACCCTAAACTAGTTACTCGGCTACCCCTAAATCTAGTTACAGGGCATACCCTAAATCTATTACACGACTAATTTATTTTAACTAGTTTAGGGTTAGGCGAATTATATATACGATATGGAAAAATTATTACGGAAATAATTCCAAACCACATAAAATTAAAATAAGCTTACTTGATATTTCTTCCACTTTTTTTCTCTTATAATCCTTCAATTTTTGCAACTCTAGGGGAAAAAAATTACTAATGTGAGCAACAAATGAATCTTCATCACTCATTAAATAAATGAATTTTGCAATTTCTATGCATCTCGTGAATGATAGTTCAAATCAATCTGAAAAGTACAAAAATTAAGTAAAAAAAAATTCAAAAGTAAATGAAATTTCCTGCAAAACTAAATATAATTCAATTACTCAATCGTTCAATTATTGTGAAGTTAGACTCGGTCAAATAATGCATGTGTAAATATGTAGTAAAGTAAAAATAAAATTGTACCCCCACTTTTTACTCAATCATTCAATCATTGTACTTATTGACTTGTTCAAATTGTGGTAGAAAAAAGTATCACTTCTTATATTTTATGGTAGAAAAATTTGTTTCTTATAATACATGGTAAAATAATTTATATGTTATATATATATATATATATTGTTATTCCTCAATAAACTGTGATAAACTGAAATACAAGTTTAATTATCAATAGAAAATAATTAGTTTAGTTTTATACTTTATGCCAAAAAAACAGAAAATAATCTGTCTCTCTCTGTCTCTCTCTCTCGCAGAGCAATTCTTAAATCCAGATTCTTGAAGGTAAGTAATAGGCTAATTGTACCTGTAATCTCTCTCTCTCTCTCTCTCTCTCTCTCTCCTCTTTTCGGCTGCGGTCGTTGCTATGATTCTCTTTTGGTCGATGTAAAACCCCTGTTTATCTAACTTCTGTGTCTGTCGTTGTTATTAAAGCTCATTTCTTTCAGGTAGTACAATCTAATTACTTCTTCAGCGTTGGGAATAATATGGAAGTTTACCATTATCACTAATTTGAATTGCAAATGGTTAGTCAAATGCTATTAGGTTTATAAATGCAAATACTATTCAGCTAGATAGTTTGTCTGAGTTGATGGAGTTTCTGCTTTTGGTTACTGAATCACATGTAAATTAGTTACTCCATATCTGTGATAAATGGGTTTTTTCTGTTGAGAAAATAGAAAAAAAAAAAAAACTTTGTTTTGGTTTCTCCTTGGAGGTTGGTCTAAGAATTGGTTAAAGTAATCTATATTCTGCTTGATTTGTATAGGGATTAAGGTTCACATGATGCCATGTGATATGGGTTGGTGATGATTTTTTGTTGTATGGATTTTCTGTGCTTAAGAACGTAATGATGCAACGGTTGTTGAAAATCCGATCTTGTAACTCGGTGGCTAATGCATCATAGTTTATGTGGTTATTTGATTACGATTAATGAAATATGTATGGTCAGTTGATTGCCTAAGCAAGAGATGGTGATATCCATCATATATACAATGGGGCTTTTTCGAAAACTTGAGAGTATGAAGAAGCGATGAGTTTATTCTTGATGTGGACTTCTTTGGATTTTTTATGTAGGTGGAGTTTTATTGCTGGGGAAATGCCAATTGATCATATGACACCAGTCCAGCCCACAAATGTAGATAATCGATCAGCGCCTTCCACTGCCAGGTTCCAGCCTTCAGCTTCAAAGTTCAAACGTTGGGGGAGGAAATCACCATTTGTTAGATATGGTCTTCCAATGATCTCGGTCACTGTTTTTGGAGCACTTGGACTTGGTCATCTATTACAAGGAAGGTTAGCTTGAATTCAGTTTGAAAAAGATCTTTTATCCTGTAATAATTAACCAGGATATATGCTCGACAATGAATGGACTCAACCTCTGCATCCAATCCATTTTTGTAGTCATGTTGCTAAAATCTATTTGAGTTTTATTGCTTATTTCACTTGCTCTGAAGTTTCCACCTTGGTATCTCTGTGGAAGGAATATGAATTTTGATCCCATATAGATTTAGTAATGATATTACATGCATAAACTGAGCCTATATCCTCTACCTTACATTTGGGCGCTGCATTTTTTTTTTTTTTTAATGAGAACTAGGAAAAGTTTAGGGTGTTTAATATGTAGCTGGAAGGTTCAGATAGCTGATGGAATCATTTTCAGAATAAAAATTGCTATCTTCTTTGAGAAAGCTATGTATTTATGTCCTCTCTTATATATTGCTTTAAGTTGCATGCTGCATTCAAATTGTGACTTGGAAGTAGACCATTCTATTTGATCCAGGACTATCACTGTCAGTTTTTGCCTATTATGAGCTGTGTAGAACCTAAAGATTGAACGGCTATTCTATTACCAACATATATAGTCTATCCCTAGAACTCCAATGTTCAAAGAGGTGCCAGGAGCCAAGCAGGTGCTAGATTCAGGATTGGCTTGGAGCCTAGGTGGGGCCTTCAGTATACATTACCTTGTATACTTCAGGTCAAAATCATAGCTATTAAGATTGCTATAGCTAAGCAAGCAAAAACGGAGTGCTCCATCTCTTTTTGAAAAAGGAAACAATTGTATAGTTGTAATTCACCTTGTTGAGACTCGTACTCCATTAAAAGAATGGTGTCTCTTTGGCCATGTGAAACAAAATAAATTAAAAGGTTCACTTGATGGATAGCCCCTCGAACTACCTTAGTGGAACGTCCCCTTCTTAGGCCATTTGGCAAAAGCGGGGTGGCCAAGGGCCGGATACCTTGACTCTGCATAGACAACTGCCTTGGCCACCTTTTAGAACATTGTGAAAGTCCTATGTAGTTCAAGAGATTTTTTAAATAACTTAGTTGGTTTGGAGGTATGTTGATGTGTATTGTGTCTGTTTGGCCATGTGCAGGACTGGAGTCGCATGATTCTTGTTTAAGATATCAGAATTGTTTACTTCCCCTTCTTACATTGGGAGCGAGTTGTTTTCTTGTCCTTCCTATATAGGTTGCTTTTTTTGTGGAATCTGTATCAAGTCGTTCAATATCTCATTTAGATGATCTTGTATATTGATTTCAGTGATTACTCTCTCTCACCTATAAGCTCTTCTTTGATGTTAAGTCCTATGATAATGATGTATGAAAATAAGATAAAATTATACTGTCTACATATTGCAATATTAAGATATGCTATGTGCTGTGCTATGATTATATTTGATGGAGGAAAAAAAAAAATGCAGCAAGGATATTGCTAAAGTGAAGGATGATCGAGAATGGGAGATCATTGAGACAAGAAAAGCACTATCAAAAACCGGACCTTTGATTTCCTACAAACCGAAAAACACTTCACTGGAGGAAGAACTGAAGGTAACCTGTTGTTGTGTGTGTAATTCCCATGGAATAGGTGGTGCATTTTCACTTACGAAGATGTTTTCTTACAGGCTTTGAAACAGAAAGTTGACATAGAAAATTATGATTACAAGAAAATTCCCAGGCCCAACGAAGGCAAATGAAGCTGGATTCCTTTGTTTAGAAGTTTTGTCGTGACATTTCGAGGGCCTTGAGTCTGTTAAATCTACATGTTCTGGTCAGCCAGCTTTCAGAGTGAACTAGTTGCATCCACAATATCTTGCTTTTGATTTTAGTCATGATATCGTAGTTTGGTGCCCTACTGATTAGTGCAGTTGTCAAAATTTCTGTATAATTTTGTGAAAAGCTCTAACCTTGTGTACTCACATTAGTTTAATCAATTTTGGCTCTTCTACAAAATAATTGAAGAATCCATTCAGTTTTCTACTTGACTATATTTCCTTTAATACATTAAACTGAAATGAAATCTTCTTCTTCTTTGATTCTTACAATGGAACTTAAGCTTGTGCCTTGTTTGCTTATCTTTTAGTACATAACATGAAATCTCTCTCTCTCTCTCTCTCTCTCTCTCAATATGATGGAAATTGTTGAAGAATGTGTGATTTGTGGGCACCCAAAAAAGGTGCAGCATAGAACAAGAATTTCCAAAAGTAAATGGAGAAGAGATGCCTCTTGCGTAGATAAAGTGAATGAGTAAAGGAAGCTACTTTTCTATCAAGTCAACTGAGGATGAACTGTAAAGATGCATCTGCCTTTTTCAGCAATTTCAAACAGGTTAGCTGTTTACATTCTTTTATTGTCCTTTTAGATGAAAAATCATCAACTTTTTATGTCTAAACCTACTTCAAATGCATAGATCATGCCACACTCAATTGCTCATGATAATTCTCATGCTATACTCAATTGTTCATGATAGTTCAAAGCACTCGCTTTCGAGTTGATGCCAAGCTTATTCATTTGTCATTTCATTTGATAGTCAGAGACGAACGAAAGCTCAGTAGTCCCATTTCGTAAAGCTAGAGTAGTTGGAGTTGTGAAATGAATAGAAATTATGTACAAAATCACATTGCAATTCTTAATATTAAAGAGTTGGATAGTTCACTAGAAAGTATTCCCAACAATTACAAACTAATAATACCCATATTCCTCAAAAACCATATACCTTATCTACATCACCCCCAACAACCACACCAACTAAGAAAACAGTTGTTATCCTAGCTACATGTTCCCATTCCTTCCCAATATATTGCACCCTTTACAGAGTTTATTTTCTTCACAAAATTAGATAGGAATAGTATCAAAGATGAAATCTCCTTGGCTTTGATTTTTACCAGTGATGAACAGTTCCAGCTTCCACTACCTTGGCTTAGGTTGTGAAGCAAACGACCACACTGGTCGAAGAAGCCTCTGAGCCGAAGGGCTTCCCAACAAGGTGGCCTGTGAACGAGTAACCATCTCGACCATTGAAGGGGTTTGATAGGCTTGGACCAGGCTTGAACCATCTGTTGAATCGCCTCTTGCTGTTGCTCTCTGCCAAGAGTGTGAACTCAGTCCCGATAGAATGTATGCTCGTCCTGATGCCTCGTAGACATGTCTGCTCGCCATCCTCTCTTGCATTTCCTTAAGCTCAGCATCAAGGGCAACACAGAGCTTATCATGGGACTTAGCTGACACCGTTTCTGATAGAACTTTTCGGATGTTCTCAATAATCGAAACAGCGCCAACTAGATCTCCATTTTCAGCTGCTGTTCGTGCTTGTGCCATTGCCTCAGCTGCCCGAATCCTGTTCTGTTGTCTGTCCACCTCGATCGAGACATCTTCTCGTCCCGCCACATTGGTTCTCTTGATTCTTACTTCTTCATCTTCCAGTGTCACTGATTCTTTGGTCAAGGGATCATTGTACACACACCTTACTTTCAGCAGTGAAGTTTCATTGCTAGAAACTTCACTAGGAACATTTATGGAAACCAAGAAGTCTCTCTCTTCATCTGCATAAAGATCTCCAACGTCGATAGATCCTACTCGATGATTGGACAAAATCCGGTTGGGATAGCTTCCAGCTTTCAACGAGCCGAGATGGATACTCGGGTGAACACATTCGATTCTTAAGTTCAGATCCTTAACCACAACACTCAAGAGACCTCCAATGCACTGTGCAAATGCATCCTGGATGACCCCTTCAGTTTCAATGAAGGAAAATGTACCTCCAGAAATCTCTGAAATCGAGTGCATAGACGAAGCATCATGATCCGCACCAAAGCCAAAGGCGTGGACTGGGATCTTGAAACCCGAGGTTTCATCAGGACGAATCGATGAAGGAAGAAGCAACTGGTAATTTGGGACGTTCTGGCTGCTACCAGTGTTATTGACAGTATATGTATCTTGCCCATCAGACAATAATATGATACTAGCAACCGGGTTTTTTTCACGTCGATCTTCCATTATTTTCGCCCCCTTTCTCAACCCTTCAGCAATGTTAGTTCCTCCGTTGGCAATCAAAGAGTTAACAGCTTGTAAAGCTTGTTGCCTGCCAGCTTCAGACATTCTACGAAGGGGGAAGAGGCGTCGAGCCGTTGAAGAGAAAGCAATCACAGCCAACCTGTCATTAGGACCAAGATTCTGTATCACAAACCCCATAGCTCTTTTGAGCAAAGCAAGCTTAGTACCAGCCATGCTTCCACTGATATCAAGAACAGTGACAAGATCAACAGGGGCGCGAGGTGATTGAGAGATCTTCTGAGACTTCGCTTTGTTCCTATTGGTGTTATGCCATGAACTCGAAACGGGAGCTTTCAGATGAAGCAAGACGGTGAAACTGTCTGAGGAGCTGGACTTAGCAACAGCCTGGACCTCCGTATACGTCTTGATACCGACGTTTCTTCTATCATCAGAATCCGATGGACTCTTATTGGGTAAGCTAGAGTCAATTTCATGATCCAACGACTCATCATCATTGAAGATTGCTGGTTCAGGGTTCTGAAACATCGGGGCGACGTTCCGGGCGGAATTTGACCGGGCCGGAGGCGGCAAGCGACGAATAACCGTCATGAAATCGTTGTTTTGGTGCCAATCAACAGGATTTATTCTAGCTCTACCTAGTGAAGCATCCATGTTGGGGCCTTGCAAGGGGATTTCTTTCCATTTAGCTCTGCAAACCGGGCAAACGTGGTTTCCATGCTTCACATTCGAAGCAATACAATGGAAATGAAAGGAATGTGAACACTCTGCAGTGAATATAGCCTGCCCATTGCCTCGTTTCATCGTTGCCAAACATATGGAACAAGTCTTCTGCAAACGATATACGAGACAATTAGACGATGACGACACAACGACATCGAAAGAATTCGAACATATCAGGTGTAGTAAGTTTATCAGTTATGGGAAAAACATTAGGATTCATTAATCTTTGCAAGTTCCAATCGTAGCACTAAACTTTGGGATGAATCAAGATTCACTTTACCCAATTCATAGCTGATATTTGCTTTGCATTTTACAACAATCAGACATCCAAAACCACCATCTTAAGAGCTACAAATCTCTGTCCTAACATGTTTTTCATGTTTCATATAATAAGCAGCAATTTCATTACTTTACATAGAAAGAGAGAATCTCAGTGAAAATGAAGAAAGAAAAGTAACCTTAGAAGAAGATCTGCTCAAGCTTTTGGAAAGCCTCAGCCTATGAGACGACGGCGTGGCCGGAGCAGAAGTCCAGTCACCCGGCGGCGAGAGGAGGGCGGCGTCGGACCGCCTCTCAGACGGCGGCGCAGAGTCCTCGTCATCATCATTGTCGGCTACATGGTTTCTGGGACTATACACACACAGATTCAGACCAAAAGCTAGCTTAACTTTTCTCCATTTACTTCCCATTTCAATTTTTTTCTCTGCAAATTAAAAACCCTCAAAAGAATGCCCTTTTTGAAGAAAGCCCAGTTGGATAATGCTATCTTTGAGCTGAATAATCTCTTAGAAGAGAGAGAAAGTGAGAAACCCTATTCAAGAAAATTGAAGTAGAGAGAGGAAGCTGGGGAGAAAGCCCACTTCTTTAATGGAGTTGTTTTTCCTCAAAAACAGAGTAATAGCCCTTTTCTTTGAACCAGGAGGGAGAGAGGGAGAGAGAGAGTCAAGCACGCAAATCAAGAAATAAGCAACAAGGATAGATGAATGCGGGCTGTGTTTTTATGGTTGTTGAAGTAAGAATCCTAATATATAACTGGGACATAAGAGGAAAATTGCTTCACTCATCTTCATGGCGGCCATGAGAGAGAAGGGAGAGGAGAGAGAGAATGGGAAGGGGGTTGAATAGCACCAAATGAATGGGACTATGGAGGACGTGAGCTGACCTGTGCTGTTTTCTTTGTAACTTTGTGGGTTGTATAGATTGGAACGATAGGGTGGGTGGGTGGGTGGGGTGGGGTGGTTTTGACCTTGGTTATTGTTTTGTCTGAACAATTAATGTAGAAATTTTGTACTACAATATTTATTACAATACATTAGATATTCATTCACATGTACTTTTTCCCCGAGTTCTGTGTTTTGACTTTTTTTTTTTTTTGGTTCCCTTCGTTTTTCAAGTATTATCATTTTTGGTGTTTATTGAATTGCTACTATCTAGTAATTAGACTATTTCTATTATTAGTTTAGTAAAAATTATAGCTTTTTCTTTGAATTAGGATTGTTTTTTGAATATATATATAAAATTAATGTGTAATTACAAAAAAAAAAAATCACCATTTTTTAAAAAATTGCAAATTTATCTTCACTTTTCAATAATTGTAAAACAAATCATAACCTTTGTTTAATGTTGCAATTTTGGTCACTTTTAAATTTTCCGGCAACCGGAGTCCAAGTGTCCGGCAAACATGTAACGTCACATGCCACATTGGATGTCATGTCATTTCCAACCAAAAAAGATTTAAAAATCAAATTGCAAAAAAAAAAAAAATCATCATTTTTCCTAAAGTTGCAATTTAATCCCAACCTTTAAAAAATTAGCAAAAAAAAATCACATACTTCATTTTGCAATTCCAATTTATTCTTTGGTGTTTAAATTAATCATGAAGACGTCACATAAACTACAAAACCATGAAAATTGTTTATCTACATCGAAATAATGTCGTCTCTAGTATATTAATTTAAATATTTTTTCTTTCATTAGAAGATAATTAAAACACAACTCTCATTTACAACCTTTTAGAACAAAAATACAATTTTCTAAATCAACATAGAAATCTTAATTTCTTGAAATGGATCGAGCCATATTAATAATGTATTTTTCTTTTAATTAGCTAGATCAAATATGAATATAATAATTCATCTCTATATTATCTTCAAATTAAATGAGAGTTGTGATTTAATTATCTTCAAATTAAATATATATATATATAATTAATATAGATATATTAGAGACAACATTATCTTGATGTGGATAAAGAATTTTATGGTTGTGTAGCTTATGTGACGTCTCCATGATGAATTTAAACACCGATGAATAAATTCGAATGCAAAATGACGTATGTGGTTGTTTTTTGCTAATTTTTGAAAGGTTGAGATTAAATTGCAACTTTAGGAAAGGTGATGATTTATTTTGCAATTTGCTCTTTAAATCTTTTTTGGTTGGAAATGACGTGATATCCAATGTGGCATGTGACGTGACATGTTTGCCAGACATGTGGATTCCGGTTACCGGAAAATTCAAAAGTGGTCTAAATTGTAACAATGAACAAAGGTTGTAATTTTTTTTTCAATTATTGAAAAGTGGGAATAAATTTGCAATTTTTAAAAAATGGTGATTTTTTTTACAATTACGCCTAAAATTAAATAATGCAGTGGCTGTTTTTATGACAATTAGACGTTGGATCCATTCAAGAATCACCTCCTAATCCATCAAATTTGATAAAAACAAGTATTTACAAAATAGACATATATAGTCTGTATATCGCTTTTTACGATTCAATAATGTAGATATACATATATATATATATATATATATATCTCGCATTGTTTTCGATCTAATAATTAAGGGTGTAAAACTAACATACACTCATTTTACTATTAGAAACACTAACTTATCTTTATGGAAAGATGGTTTAATAGTTATTTCCTTTGAAATAATTATATATGGTAGACCAAAAATGGGTACAATAATCATATCCTCTGCAGTAAAGAAAGAACTCCAAATGGGTAGAAATTAAAAATAAGACTCCCTTTATTTTAAGTAAAGAAAGTTGTGGCTATGAGAGATTCATAATAATATATAGTTGAATTTTTAATATTTTTAAATCTTGATGGTAAAACTTGCATGGGGTTGAGATGATGATGATGATGACTGTGTATTCCCACACGTGCACATCATTACCATAAGACTAATCTCAGTGCTACAACTGTTTTTGTTTTTGGTGATGTTCAATATTTCAATTAGTGTGTAAGTTTTTTTTACATTAGAATGATATTTTATCGGATATAATATTATTGTTAATTTATGTATATATAGTTATATATGTACTTGATCCATCATTATTAAATATAACATGTCCACTAATCACAATTGATATACATATGTATATATATTTACTTAATGAGTTCTTTCATATATGTTTAAGAGAATTGATTTCACATATAATTTATGAGTAGAAAAATAAAGAAAATATGTTTATAGCTGGCGAAAAGGACCTTTTATCTTTTTTGGTTAATCAAAAAATCGTAATTTTTTTTATGATGTTAATCATTTTAAATGGATGAAGTAATTTAAAACAAACAAAGAGAATTCTGATCGATAAATATTATTTCTCCACTGGTTCTCGATTTCACTGAATGAGACTCTTGTATGACTGTTTAATTTAGAGAATCTAATTTTTGTAAGCTTATAGATTATAAACAGTAGAGTTTTGTGTCACAAAGTTATATCCTTAACATAGTTTCATATATGCATTTTTTACTTTTATTATGCCTATTTTTTTATTTTGAAGAAAGTGGAATAGATCTAATCAAATTGTTTTTAATTTACTATATGCTATTGAATAGAGAAAATCAATGTTTGGTAGATCAAAATGTGGAGTTTTTGATGAAGGTCATCGATATCGGCAGCATTCTTATTTGCTGGTCAAAGTTTGGCACTCGAGGACTTATTATTAATTTCTGTCTTTTTCTCTATATGTTTTTAATTGAATTTTAATTATTCACACGAGGATAATTACTTACTACTAAATTCAAAATATTACTCCTCCTTAATAAATAAATTAAATTGCCTTTCTGGAAGAATAAATAAAAGTATTCAAGTGTGAAGAAATTAATTTAAATCTTGTCCTGCACAATTTTCATCTCTTTTGATTTTTCTTCTATATTTTCAATATTACCAAGAAATGTCAAATTTAGTGTCTCAGAAAATTACAAGGTCGAAAAATATACTTGAATATTATTATTATTTATTTTTTCAAAAAAAGAAGAAAAACGATAAATTTTTATATCTAGAAGATTATTCAATATCTGATTTGGAGAAGACAATTATTTTGATATTAGGGTTTTAGAAAAAGTTATTTATTGATGAGTTGTAATAGTTGTTTATTGACTATTGTGATACAAACCAAACTTAGAATTGTCTCCATCTATCACCAAATCAAATATAGCTATCATCCACTAAAATCGAAATAAATTATTTAAACATCAAATGAAGTGAATAATATTATTGTACTTGTGCCGAAATTCCCATGGATTTAATAATGCTTGTAGCACTAAGGAAGCAAGTAGTGGAACAAGAACATATCTCCAATTTAAATTGTTGGTGGTGAATATGGCATCATAAATAAATAAATAAAAATAGTCCAACTATATGCTATCAAAATGGGGTTTCTGATACTGCATCCGTTGGATTACACTGACTGAATGTATCAAATCATGACGCGTGTACATCAAAATATTCTCTCAATTTAAAACCATATTTAAAATTACAAAATTAAATATATATAAAAAAAACTGCACACGTGCCACTCCACCATGTGTAGGATTTAATACACCATGAAAATGAAGAATCTTGACACAAATAAAAGAAGAAAATAAAAATGAAATGATATGATATGTGTAACACACAATTTGAAGTTGAGTAGTGGTGTTCTCTATTCCTCCCACTTTAAATTTACTTTTACTCTCTTAAAAGCCAACCTTTGAAAAGGGAAAATGCTCTCCATCTTTTTAATCTGCAAATATAAAGCTTTATATATTCTCTCTCCCCCACAAAACAAAACAACATCAACTAGGAACCAAGATAGTGACCCCTTTTCATTTTTCTACTCCTTTTGAGACCACACATAACATACATGCCTACCCTACCCTACCCTACCCTCTATCCCTATCCCAATCCACATTCACCTCGTATCTTGATCTGATTCATCATGTGTATAATACGAAATAATCGTTACATACACAATATGAGTATGGTAGGAATACGGATTCTAAAGTGAAAGACATTAACAAAGGGGAATCCCTTATTAAAGGGTATAGTATAGTATAGGATTCCCTTTTACTAAATTAGCCACACTTTCTGGGGTAAGTCAACTAGAAAGCTCACTTTTTTCAAAAAAAAATTCTCTTTTCTTTTCATTTATTAATCCCCTTTCCCATTATTCAAAATTCTTAACCCCAAGATACATGCTCTTGGATATTGCATTGTGCTCCCCCACTAGAGTGACTGATTTGTTTAAGGGCATTCTTGTCTTTATGCCTGCATCTCACCTTCCCCTCTCATTTTCCTATATGTACCAAGATTTACTAATTAAGTTAATGCACTAATTTGGATATAATCATGATTTCTTAAAGGCCCAATATGTATTTATGCATGTAGGACATGTGAACATCATTAGCTCTTGAAGGTGGCATGGAAGGCAAACATCATTATAAATTACTATATGAATATAACTACTAATAACTTTCATAAATAAATAGTTTTCATCTATTGATGAAGGTTATTTCTTAATAATATCTATAGTATAGTGGAGAGATATAGATGATGATTATGATGCAACAAAGAGAATGCAAAAAAGTGGAGCATTTTTTATGCTACCTTTCTATGATACTTTCCCCTATAATAATTGATTTAGTGGTCAAGCATTTTCTTGAGTAGTTTTCCACTTAACTATCTATGATGTCACATGTGCATTCATCATCAAGAATATTAAGTCAATGCTAATTCAATCAAGTTGCTAAGCTTCACATCATGTTAATCACTATCATTAGAAAAAAATACTAAAATCTTAATTATATGAGACTGTGGTATGAAAATAGTCGATGAGACAGAGCCCGTTATCGATGACCTCAAATCAATTTTCATTAGTTAAATTTCTATTTTACGAGTTGACGACACATCTCACAAAACTAGATCTATGAAATGAAATGATCTGATAAGAATCACACTCTATTTATAATAATCATTATTCAAGTTAGTATGTAATATGGAGATATCATACAAGTTCTCCAAACTGAAATGTGGGCCTGTCATTTATTCCTTGAAATGTCATCAAGGCCCATATCATTTAGTTAGATAATAATTGGGCTTAAGCGCACTGTCTTTTAATTTACTTTGATACATGATATTTAATTTAGCCCATATCACTTATCAGTTTGAGGTTTTGACCCAAATTCAAATACTACTAAAATCATGATTTTTTTTTTAATTTTTTTTTGCTTTATGATATTTTCAACATAATCCTTCAATATTATACAATTTTATAGTAATTAAGAAATATTTTCACATCAAAATAAACCATGACTCAACAATACAAGTTTAACATCTCTGATTATAAAACAAATAAAATTTCAATATTTTTAATTTGATGTATACATGTCAACCAAAGAACGCTTTAATCTGCTGCTAAACAATTTAACCACAAAATGGAAATATTGAATGACAATTTTACCCTTCAAAAAAGCATATATACCTCATTTGCCCCTGAGCATGAACTGTATGCTGCTGATAGCATTGAACTTTCACAGAGATAACCTGATTTATTACAACTATCATGAGTTTACATGCTTCGTCATATGGTTTTCCATCGTAACTCGACATGTATAACCCCGTTTTTTGAATCAATCAAATGGTATTTCTGGTTAATACGACCGTTGTGCACCACATCAGCCAGGTTAATATCCACATGTCCTAATGGTTCCTATCACAAACAAGAACTTCAATTGTAGTTAGTCGAACAACCTTAACTAAGAATCGCCTACAAAAAGTAAACGAAAAGATGGAAAATCATACCTTTGAATGGAAGCTTATGCTTGTCCTTTTACTCATAACCTTTATATGAAGCTTATCTTGCAATGGAGGCTCTTCTAGCAAGAATTGGAACTCTTCATTCCATAGAGGGTTCCGACTTTTCCTTACCATCTAAAAAACCCAACAATTTTCAGTTAAAGAGACTAAAACAATGAGTTTATGTAAGTACAGAAAGAATGGTGTATTAGTATTACCTTTGATTTCTTTGTTTCACCTCTAAATATTATTTGTACGTAGGGATTATTATGACGTGATCCTTCTACATCCTGTGCGCTTTGAATGTTAACCAGAAGTAGGCCTGCCCCTGTTGTGCTTAGGTTGCTTGGTGCTCTGTCCATGATGCTGTCTTTTTTAGTGAAGCTGTGCAAAGGCCCACTGAAACCATCAATGTCTTCTCTAAATGGGGCGTATGAGAGCTCAAGAACGAGCTGGCCTCTTTGCTTTTTGTTGTGAGGATCAGTGGCACTTGTATCTTTTAACAGGTCAAGTGTTACTTCTTTTGGCTCGTTTGGAGTTAGCATTTTCAAGGGAAAAACTTGACTCCCCAATCTATCATGTGAGCCCACCTTGTCCCAATCATAGACATTTATAAGAAGCATTTGAGATTGAGGGTCCTTGACAGAGAGCTTGAAGTCCTCGTTCCACTCAGGGTTTAATGTCTTTTTCTTGACAGTAGTTTTCTTAGAAGGGAGCTTCTCTCCACTGAGGCTCAGCTTAACGTACGGATCAGATAGGCCAAGTAAATCCATCTTCAGAAGCTTTGTTGCTCGTATAACTTTCACGTGCAGGATTCCGACGGGCTTCTTTACTGCCACCCTGGATGAGTTGGAGATGGAAAATTTGAAAATATGATCATAACAATAGTCCATGCTCAAAGTAAACGAATGACTCACGTTGAAGCATCGAGAACTGGTATTTCAAGAGATTTAGGCCAAAGGTAAAGACTTGCAACTTCTTTTTTAATCCTTTCCTGCCAAGATCAAGCAAGAGAGAATATTTACGTCGAAAACATATCAAGGAACAACAAAATCAAGCATTAAAATAAATAAGTTTGTGTTATACCTGAACATAGCGATAAATGCCAGGAACGGACATAACATCCCCTCCCAAAACCTTTAATCCGAAGTCTATGTATGGCTGTAAGCATAGAAAATGTTCAAGAGATAAAAACAATCTAGTAAAATTCAGCATAAACATTCGATTAATTACCTTCTCCATCAAAGATACCACTATGTTGGCAAAACACGGAACTGTAGGGACTAGTGGTTTCAATGTCACACGAGGTGCAGCAAATACTTGCAAATCTACTAACTGTAAATCAGCATCATCAGTTGTCCACATAATTATTCTCTCTAACATGATCTCAGTAAACATAGTTTCTATTGAGAAGCATTTGAGTGAGCGTGACTAACCTGGATAGTCACCTTTATGGATGAAATAGTTACTGCAATGATTATATTCGGATTGCCAGCCCATCTAATTGCTGGTTCTAAAACGAGTTCCCTCTCGTTTGTTTCACATACTTTAAGACCTGCCAGGTAACATCAAGAATTATTTGTCGATTTCTACATGACTTCTACATGGTTCTCTCAGATATTATTGAAATAGACTGGTGATTAATCAAAAACCGGAGAAGAAAGAACTCGCCATGGATGGTTGGTGGAAGATTCCCTAGACTTAGATTTGTGAACTCGATTGATTCTATATTGAATTTGCCAATGTACTCCTTAAATATCGGCTCTGCTGTGCTTCTAATTATGTTGCAAATTGCCTGCAATTCGTTGATCAGTAAACTTCGTCTGTTCAGGTTAACTTAGCAATAGTACAATACAGTGTCCAATAAATACCTTGTCCAAGAAAGGCCACATGTCTGATAAAAATTTGTTAAACCAATCTACCTGCAGAGAACGTTTGCAAACAGCATGTTTTATAAGTTCAGATATTCTGTGAATAAATTGGTACAGAACAATAAGACGAGGAATACACTCACTCGATCATAATCGGGACTCTTCACCCATAGGGGAATCTCAGGCATAAGTTCTTCTATTGCAACTGTGTCAAGTTCATAAAGTGGCCTAGTCACTGGATCCTGTAGTAAATTTGACACCAAAATTTTTTGGGTATTTCAGTTCAAAATATGACATGGAAGAATCCAATACTTGAACATTAAACATAAGGAATATACATTCAACTAGAAAAATCTGAAGAAATCAATCTTAGAGGTGATAAACAAATCACTTCATCAAGAAAATAAATAAACCATAAAAATAAATGACAAAATTGTATGGTCAAAATGTAAGGACCACAATTGCTCAAGTTTGGCAAACCTCTAAATGTCCTTATTGCAAAAATAGGCATTAACTCTAGTGAAAGATGAAGACTAGATCAAACCAACATTTGATCCTCTTTCGTTCTCGATACAAACATATAGAATTTTGCTTCTCGAATGGTCCATGAAGAAACCAGAGAAGTCGCTTTTAATTTCTGGAAAGCAATATGCACGTTCTTGATCGATGACATCTACAACAACACAACAATTTTCTACCACATTCATTAAAAATTGCAAGAATTCTTCACTAAAATCACACCATACATAAACTTTGAGTCTCAAAAAGTCTGTTCAACAGACTCGCCAGTTTACCAAAAATCACAAGAAATGCAAACACATAAACCAAAACCAGAATTCCTCAACAAATAAGTGATTTCACACAGACATATGATCAAGCACCTAGTGGGATCACATAAACAAAACACAATTCAATAACCAGAAATGAAAAAAACTTCTCAACATTCCCTTGTTTTCGTTTCTTGGTTACCTCAACATCATCTGATTCAGAGTAAATGAAGAAGTAAAACCCAATAACAAGGCCAAGAGGCAGCCCAAATCCAAAACCAAGAAATCCCAATAAACTGCTGAAGAATCCCATTTCTTTTCACCAATCCTTTTCACTGTCTATTCTTGATTCTTGTCTGAGAACGTCAGTGCACCAGAGAAAACAACAGAAAAAATGGAATTAAATAGAAACCAGAAATGATGATATCTATTGTCTATGGTGGATTACGATAGAATCTAAGGAGGCAATAAATGTTTGCAAGACAATAGAGTTTGAAAGTTTTAATCTTTTTTGAACACAAGAGTTTGAAAGTTACGAAGGGACTGAACCGTAAACCGCCAAAAGAGAGCCACGTTCTGCTAATCAGTGTTGTGGCCAACTTTTTTCTAAAATTGCCACTTTTTTCTAAAATTCCTACCCAACCTCTAGCGTGAGACAATATTAAGGATAATTTTTTAACACGAATCAAACTTATTTTCAAATTTATTTCCACAGTTTATATAATATTTGCTTTCTTATAAATAAGGAAAAATGATAAAATTCTTCTCTATTTATGACCGATAAAATTAATGGTCGTTGATTTGATAATCCAGAAAAGTGAAATTAGAGATAATTTGTAATTAATATACTTTGCTAATTGAACAGTTGATAAAATGAGATAATTATAAAATAAATACTTCATTATTTTTACAAAAATAATTTTTTTCCCCATTTTCTCTGCCTCAAATTTAATTTCTATATATTACCCTTAATATGTATAATTTTTTATAACTTTTTGTTTAATCATCAATATATATAAGTAAAAGTGTAAACAAAAGTTTGTGCAGGTAAAATGTTTTTCCAAATAAATTAAATATGTTTTTTTAATTTGTGTAAAATGTGAAATATATAGTTTTTTTGTGTGGGATGAAAGAGCATAGTTTTCACAAAAAATTGAATTTTAAATTTTCTTATCATGTCTATGGACTAATTAATAATGAGTGGTGTTTATATTTCATATAGTCATTGATTTGTGTACCCATTCAATTGATTTTGAAAAATAGTGGCACTAATTAATCTATTCATCATAGTAGTATTATTGAACCTTGTAAATTATAACTCGACCATATCATTTCCAAAAGTATATATTGGAAATATTTTAATTTTAAAACCAAATCAATCTTTGTGGGTTTTCAAAACACACAGTAAATTCGAGCAAATATCAAATATAATAGTGAATGTTCATAAAAAAGAATAATTGCATGTTCATTTATTAACATATATATGGTGCCTTTAAATTTGCTAAAACACAAGTACTATTTCATTTTGTAATCCCACTAATTAAAAAGACAAAAAGAAAGAACGAAAGAAAGAAAGAACAGCATTACATCGTACCCTCCGAAAATAATTATTTAAAATTTTATAACAAGGTGGTTATATAAAAAAAATTATGCCACGTGGGCAAGACACATAGGAATAAAAATATAATAAGTGGTATATGGGCTGGTTTGTATTATATTTTATATCTTATGGTTTTTTGCTTTGTGGCTTTGACAATTGGAGAATAAATCCAAGTAGGACATAGCAGTTATATATAAAAATAATTAAAGAAGATCTTTTTAATCAACTTTTTTGCCTGTCTATATATGATCTACGTTGTACTATAATAGTTTGTTATTTAGAAAAAAAAAAAAAAGGAAAGGAGTAGTAAAGTACTGTTTAGAGTAAACTGCACTATTTTTTTTTTTTTTCTCTCATGATTTTTGAAAAAAATCACATACCAATAGTATATGTTAGACATACATTTACGTTATGTTAGAGTTATGTTAGACATACCTTTAAGCTATGTTAAATATACCAGTTCTGCCTAGATTCTATGCCTTGTCTTTTTTTGGCTTGATTTTTGAATTTTGGCACATACCACTACGTTATGTTAGACATACCTTTACGTTGTGTTAGACATACCTTTATATATAGTTAGACCTACCTACACATGGTTGGTCTAACTATACACAAAGGTTGGTTTAAATATACACAAAGTTGGTCTATTGGAGTGAATTTTGGGTGAGCTTCAGCACAAGTGCTCAGCGCGTGGGAGGCGCGTTTTAGGCGCGTGAATGGGTCGAGTCAGGTGCATGGATCCATGCATGGATCTTAGATCCATGCACCTGACTCATAAAAGTTTTTGCCTACTATTTATGTTAGTTCTTTGGAGAATATTTTTGTTAATTACCTAATTGATTATAGATTAATTGTATTCAAAAATGAATTATTTATATGAAGAGTTACTCTCCTGGCCCGTCCAGCTCGTATCTCTTTACTTTTTTCATGTATTTTGGTCGTTACTTTCATGTTATATTAGTGTTACCTTCGTGTTATGTTAGGATTACCTTCACATTATGTTAATGTGACCCCATCTCCAGATTTCATACACTTAGTTTAAAATCACTGAACTAAAATAACACGAAGGTAACACTAATATAACATAAATGTAACACTAACATAATATGAAAGTAACATTAACATAATATGACACTACTAGAAAACAATTAAATTCCAACAGAAATTCCAACGGAAATAATAACCGTTGGAATTTCCAACATAATTTCCAACGGAATTCAACGCTGTTGGAAATTCCGTTGGAATTTTTATAATTTCCAATAGAATTTCCAACGGAATTCAACGCCGTTGGAAATTCCGTTGGAATAATGTTGGAATTTTTTTTGTGATTGTATATTCCAACGGAAAAATACCGTTGGAATGTTCCGTTGGAATCGTTTTTCCGTTGGAATTTACGTCGGAATTTAAATTCCAACGCCCCTTTTTCCGACGGTCCACTTCCGTTGGAATGAAGAATTCCAACAGAATTTGGCAAAATTCCAACGGTATTTTACAAAATTCCAACGGAATTGTTCCGTTGGAATTTGAGTGATTTCTAGTAGTGTGAAGGTAAAAAACAATGTTAATTATACCTTCATGTTATGTTAGAGTGACTCTCACGTTATGTTAAGATTACCTTCATGTTATGTTAGTGTTACCCTCACGTTATGTTAAGATTACCTTCATGTTATGTTAGTGTTACCCTCATGAATGTAACTCTAACATAACATGAAGGTAATCCTAACATAACATGAGGGTATGACTGCCTGAAGCGAATCTTGGTGGGTTTGAGCGCATCCACCAGGCGCGTGGGGCACGTGAGCTCGCGTTTGGGCACGTGAAAACGCGTGTCAGAGGCGCGTGGGGCGGGTCGACCCAGATGCATGGATCCTAGATCCATGCACTAGTTGCACAAAATATTTTGTCTTATATAAAACAGATCAATTGCAAACTGATATCATCGAGAAAACGAGTTAAAATTGTGAAAATAGAGAACACTTTATATTACAAAATTATGTACATGATAGTCTTGTATAAAATTTTTGAAATTTGATAAATTAAGTACCATGTGTATGATGAAGAGAACAGGTAAAAAAAAGGGTCGATTTAAGTCCAAGATGATCTTTATTCCAACAAAAAAATGATGAAGGTTTTATTGATTAAATAAATTATTTTGCTTCAAAGTAATTAATGAATATATGCATATGTAAAAATGTTTGTATCCTATATATATATATATATATATATATCAATGGAGTAGTTGCAAAACTCAATCATGAATTGGTCAGTTGTGACTTGTGATTATGTCAACTTACTTGACTATTAAGACATTATGACCTATATTTTTTCAAGGGATAGAGACCATTTGTATCCCATTTGCTATAAATTAGGAAATATAAGACCCTCCATAAAATTTTATCCCAAAAATAACCCAAATCTTAAATTTTATCCCAACTATACCCACTTTTGAATTTGTCAACTTATTAAAAAAATACACAGTATGACAATCTGACAAAAAAAAGCCGCAACTTTTGACTCACTTTTGATTGATTTTGACCAACTATTTCTCTCTCCTCATTTACACACTTTTCGTGTAGTTGGTAAAATTTAGGGCAACAAAATTAAAAAATTCTCTCTCTCTCTTCTCTCACACTTTTCGTGTAGTTGATAAAATTTAGGGCAACAAAATTAAAAAATTCTCTCTCTCTCTCTCTTCTCTCACACTTTTCGTGTAGTTGATAAAATTTAGGGCAACAAAATTAAAAAATTCTCTCTCTCTCTTCTCTCACACTTTTCGTGTAGTTGATAAAATTTAGGGCAACAAAATTAAAAAATTCTCTCTCTCTTCTCTCACACTTTTCGTGTAGTTGATAAAATTTAGGGCAACAAAATTAAAAAATTCTCTCTCTCTCTCTCTCTCTCTCTCTCTCTCAAATTGCGCCGCAACCCACTTCTCTCTCTTCTCTCTCTTCTCCTCTTCTCCCTCTTCTCTCTCTTCTCCCTCTCACTCACGGCCGACGCACCCCTCTCTCTCTATTTTCTCTCTTCTTCCTCTCTCAGGCGGTCGGCATCTTCACTGTTTCGGTGAAAGTTTTCGTGTAAGTTGACTCTCATCTTTTCGTGTAAGTTGACTCTCATCTTTTCGTGTAATTTTGTTTTCGTTGAAAATCGTCAAAGGTTGAATTTGACACACTGTGGGTTCGATTTTCAGATTGGAGGTTGTATTAGAAGCAGTGTTTGTGTTCGATTGTCATGGATTTCCAGGTATTTATTTGATTTTTCTGCCATGTATTAAAATTAGAAGAAATGATTTCTGCCATGCATGTGATTTTTCTGCCATGTATGTGATTTTTCTGCCATCTATGTGAATTTTCCAGTTTTTATTTGAATTTTCCAGTTTATTTGATTTTTATGTGATTTTTCTGCCATTTATTTGATTTTCCACTGTGGGTTACAATTTATTTGAATTTTCCAGTTTTTATTGGATTTCCAATTTTTGAGGCCTGCATATTTATTTGATTTCCAAGTGTTGATTTGATTTGGTTGGTTGAATTTTCTGTCATGTTTTTTATTCGAATTGTCCTGTGATTGTCTTGTGATTTTTCGATTTTGTAGTGTAGGAAAACACTGCTATTTGTACACAAAAACCTTGCAACTTGTATAGTACACGAAAACCTTGCAATTTGTACACTACACGAAAACCTTGCTATTTGTACACTACACGAAAACCCTGGAATTTTTGAACTATACGAAAACCCTGGAATTTTTTGAACTACACGAAAAGTCTGGAATTTTTGAACTACACGAAAAGTCCTGATTTTGGGCACTACACGAAAAGTCCTATTTTGGGCACTACACGAAAAGTCCTATTTTGGGCACTACACGAAAAGTCCTATTTTGGGCACTACACGAAAAGTCCTGATTTCTGAGCACTACACGAAAACCCTGCATTTTTTGGCTATTTAGATTTATATAAATAAATTAGTTAGAAAAATTACATGGGATATTTGTTTTGATAATGTATCGTTGCACATAAATTAAAGACATTAGTGTAGATAGAAATGAAAATAATACTTAGGCTTCAAATGATTGTAAAAATACCCTTTGTAATAGATGCTAAAAAATTTAAAGGGAAATATATTATTTTTCTTTTAATACAGTGGGAGTGGGTTCGAGTGGATTGTCAGCGCCAGATCGTGTATATAAATGGATATACGCGGTTTAAGGTGTTGGGTGAGATTGGGACAGAGCTGAGAGAAGTGGATGATGATTGTGTATCGGATTTTCTCCGTACATGTTTCGGACACTTCTTGTTATGGCGGAACGAAGGAGAGACATGTAGGTCATTTTTACATGTCCTGATGAGTCGCGAGGTTCGGCTGACGCATGATAGGACGGGAGACAGATATTTTATGATCGGAGATGATCGATTATGACGATTTGGAAGGAGAGAGTTCTTTTTTGTCACCGGCCTACGATTTGGAGACTCGGAGTTCAGTCCATCCGGGGTTCACGGTCCACCGTCGACTGGTTTATATACATTCGAGTCGCTCATGGAGGCAGTTCTCGCATTAGGCTACAGGATCTTCTATACAGATTTATTGCTGGGGAGTTTCGTGACAGCCGTCGGGACTCGATTTTAGTGGCGAAGATCCTCGTCTTGTATAGTTTCGTCCTGGGGAAAGATTTACTGAAGACTTACGTGGAGGATTGGGTGTGGACTCTGATCGACCACGATGATGCTTGGGAGACGTTTCCCTGGGGCAAGTTCAGTTATCTGAACCTGATGCGGTGCATGGATAAACTTCCTCAGAGCATCCCATAGCAGACTGGCCCTAGGCCTTACACGTACCACTTTTACGGGTTCTCCGCTGCTTTGTATGTGAGTAACGCTTTTGTATGCGTGGGTTGTTCGTAAATCTTAAATCTTAAATTGTGTAAGTGTTAAAACATTGTTGTCTTAGTCTGATTTGGGATGATTTTACAGATATGGGCATACGAGGCTATACCGGTTACCAGCACTTTCGCTGGCCGTCGCATTGATACAGGACACCAGTTTCCTCGCTGTCTGAGGTGGGCCATGAAAAGGTCTGACATCGATGTTTTACATTCGCTTGAGGGTCAGGTGAGAATTATTTTCAACACAGACAATCCTAGTTAATAATGTTACATATATATATATATATATTTTTTTACTTGATGTGTCATCTTTTATGTTAGGTTGTATGTTTTGGGACACTTGAGCCGACCCCTGAGGAGCTTAATCATCCTCTTTGGGGTTTGACAGACCATGATCTGTCACACGGTGTTCAGCCAGTTGCCCCCTATACTGGACGGCCTACTTGGCCTAGCCGACAGGCTGGCCCATCTCGTCGTCAGGCTCATGGCTCGACCGCTGAGCATGCTGAGTCCAGTAGGTCCACTGCCCGTAGGACTGGTCGGAGCAGGCGTTCTGATGCAGGCCCGACGCATGGGCCAGAGCCTCCAATCATTCCGGCGGAGGCTGAGCCGGTGCGTGTTAGACCGAGTCGTCGAAGGCGTGCAGACATTCCTACATCCTCGGTATCTGAGCCAGAGCAGCCAGCGTCATCTATGCCTCAGCCCACTTATCCGGACATTGATATGGGGGGTTACACTCCCAGTGTTCCTTATAGTCCGGGATCAGAGTTTCAGCATAGACTGGAGCCTACCCGTGAGAGGACGTCTTCCCCCACACAGATGCCCGACCAGCATGGACCGCTTCATGACATGTTCAGTCAGCTCACCCTGCATATTGACAGACGTTTTGGAGAGATGCAGACGTTCATGGGTGATCGGTTTACGCAGTTCGATCGTAGGATCGATCAGCTGGATGAGAGGATTGGTCATCTAGATCAGAGGTTCAATCATCTTGAGTCCGAGATGCCGACCATTTTCGCTGAGCAGCTACGCACCTATTTCGGCCACGGACCACGAGATCAGTACGAGTCTTCTCACGGTGGACCATGGGCGAGTTGGCCTGATGATGGGCCGTCGCACCGACATGTTCGGGCACTTCTTCCTGACATATTTCATTTTCTTCCTCCGGATGTGGGTACTGACGTACGGCATAATCGATTGGTGATTGGTTTAAGTCAAGAAAGTCAAATCCCCAAGCTGACCTATCATCAACCCGACCAGTGGATGAAGATGGGCCGTGCGCCCACACATCTTGAGTAGGTAAACTCCATTTAGCATGAAATTCGTGGTCGCTTTGTAGCCCAACTGGAATGTTTGAACAGTCACCAAATTGATGATCGGTGTACTCAAATCCAACATTAAAACCTGAAATTGAGGAAGGATCATTGCCGGCGTGGCTCTGACCACCCGTTTGGAATACCGAGCGGGTTGATGGTCCAGCATTTACACTTTTTAGTGTAACAAATACAACGAGAATGTCATCGATCATTGACAATACACCAGCTAGATCTGTATCGTTCTTAATTTTCTTTCGTGTAACCATACCATTAATCTCAACTAATGAGTGGATGACATATCCCCACCACTCTTGAGCACGCACAACTTCATCAATTTTTTCAAACAACTCCTGATATGTAATTTTTTGAAGTTGAATCACTTTTCTTGATCCACTCTTGTACTCTAAGCCTTCCCAGTATCCACCAAACCATACTACAACAGTGCTGAAACTCATCTTTGCCACTACAGGAAAACAGTATATGGATACAACCTGGTTCCAAAACATTAAAAAATTCAACCTATATTCAAAATATTTAATATAAGATACGCATGGACATTTCTTCTTCCTTCTTTACATAATACTAAAAAAAAGAAAGTTTACAATCCTATCTATTTCTTTATCTATATGTGTTAGACACATTTCACATTTGAACGTATATGCTAGTTAAACTTTGAACAATACAGCATATAGATAATATTTTGAAATAATTGGGTTACATTCTTCGGGAGAAGAAAACCATACCAAACGAAAACAATAAAAAATCAAAATTTTAACATGAAAACAGGAAGACTTTTCGTGTAACCCCTAATTTTAGGGTTACACGAAAACCCCATTGCATTGTGAGGCTACACGAAAACTTTAAAGTTTTCGTGTAGCCCTTGCTTTGTCACTACACGAAAACCCCATTACATATGAGGCTACACGAAAACCCCATTGCATATGAGGCTACACGAAAACTTTAAAGTTTTCGTGTAGCCCTTGCTTTGTCACTACACGAAAAGTCCTGCAATTTGTATTAGTTTTGACTATGATTTCAACATGTAGGGTAACACGAAAACTTTTATTTTTTTCTTTTGCTCAAATTATCACCTCAACACATAATTTACGCAAAACATTATACTTCAAAAAATAACACATATTGCATGGAAGAGATTAAAATATAACACTAACCGTTACGTGTTCGATGAAAATCTCCAGAAAGCTTTTCCCAATACTTGTGACAATGTGAGGTAAGGATGAAATTTTTTGACAAGAAAATTTTGCGATGTGCAGCACGTATTTATTAACAATTTTGGCATTACTGTGCACATGTGATAAATAAAATCAGCTTTTATTTCGGCTTTTTCATGCAACTTTTCGTGTCATTTAAAAGCATATATACACTTTTCGTGTGATTTTGGGAGTAAGTACACGTGTTAATTATACAGAGGAAAGAGAAAATCACTTTTCGTGTGATTTTGGGAGTAAGTACACGTGGAGGAAAGAGAAAAAAAAATTCCTTTTGAAAATGATTGGTGTCAGAGCCCACTTTTGACTTTGGTTAAAAGTGGGTACTTTTGCCTCATTTTTTAAAAAAGTGGGTATAAAGGTATAAATATATAGTGGGGGTTATTTAGTTCTTCTTTTTTAGGAAAATGGCTAATCATGGCCATTCTAAAAAAATATGTACAAATGAATGTGACCGATGAATATATATCTTGTATATATATTATACTATATTTCTTCAAAATTTATTGAGTAAAATATTTTTATTTATATACGAAAAATATTCAACTATATATATACACACACAAATAAATTTTGGATATTATATTGAATGAAGAGAATTACTATATTTTTCATACAATTAAAGACCTTCAGATCTAATTTAATTTAAGAATTTGAAAAATCATGAAGGGTTTTATAGATTATTGTTTTTGCAACCATGAGATTGACATTGTGATGGAGATTTGGTCATTATTCTAAGAGTTACAAGTAACTTGCAGTGACTTTCGCATTCAAATTTAATATATATTTAAATATATGATTTTTATGAATTTTTTATCTGTCTCATAAAATTAGATTTGTAAAAACGATTTTATAATATCAGTTCTCATTTCCTTATAGGGAAATAAATCAATAGTAGATAATTCAATGGTGTTGGCTGCTACTCAATTTTACATTAGCCTTAGGTTATACAATAATTTTCTTTTGTTGAGAATAGCCATAGGTTATTTAATTATATAAACAACTATGAAAACCTAGTAAGTGCCACAAGAATATTGTAGCTACTTTAAAATTTCAATTATTTATATTGTCAATTCCTCTTTGGAAAATCAATATTTTATATTTAATTATATCATGTAGCCGAATTATAAATATGTTTTTCGAGCCAACATAGAATTTAAATTATGAGTTTTTATGTCAATTATGTTTACATTGTAATAAAGTAAAATTTTTAAACTTTATATGAATAAAATATAACACGGATTAAAAGTAAATATTCTGGGCTTTATCTGTACATTAATATATTGGGCCTGCAGAACACTATTGGGCTTCTGGGTGAAATTGAGCAGACTGAGCACGTTAACCCTTCAATCATATAAAAAAGGTGTTATTGAAAAAAAAAAAAATCATGTGAATTTATCTCCACTTTACAATAATTGCAAAAAAAATCATAATATTTGTTTATTATTATAATTTAGATCATTTTTGAATTTTCCGACAACCGGAGTCCACTTGTTCAGCAAACATGCCACGTTACATGCCACATTAATTGGATGTCACGTCCTTTCCAACCAAAAAAGTTTTAAAAGGCAATTTGTAAAATAGAATCACCACCTTTCTTAAAGTTGTCATTTAATCCCAACCTTTCAAAAATTAGCAAAAAAAAAAAATTCACATACTTCATTTTGCAATTCGAATTTATTTATTGGAGTTTAAATTCATCATGGAGACGTCACATAAACTACACAATCATAAAAAAATTTATCTTTATCAAAATAATGTTGTCTCTAGTATATTAATTTAAATATTTTTTCTTTAATTTGAATATAATATCACTACTCTCATCTACAACATTTTAGAAAATTGTATTCGTGTTCTAAAAAAGATTGTAAAACATAATTACATGAAATAAATTATAAATCTTCATTATATTAAGCACCTTGATCAACAATAATGTATCGAATCGTTATCGATCATGACCGTAGAGTTTAATAATCAAATCGATGAAATATGAAAAAGTTTTGAAGCAATTTTGATTAAATCATGATTTAGAGTTGAGAAAATGTTGTCAACATGATGAATAATATCTATCTCCACACATATATAGTCAATTGTCCAAATTGAATTTCCTATTATCTATTTAACATATAATTAATTTTCCACACATTTAAAAAATGCATAATAATAATAATATACAAATTTCCAAATGCATGCGTATATATTTGATATTTGATCTAGAGATGAATCATTATATTCATATTTGATCTAGCTAATTAAAAGAAAAGGGCAATATTACTATGGCTCGATCCATTTCAAGAAATTAAAGAAATTAAGATCTTTATATTGATTTAGAAAATTGTATTTTTGTTCTAAAAGGTTGTAAATGAGAGTTGAGATTTAATTATCTTCAAATTAAAGAAATATTTAAATTAATATACTAGAGACGACATTATTTTGATACACATAAACAATTTCATGGTTGTGTAGTTTATGTGACGTCTCCATGATGAATTTAAACACCAAATAATAAATTTGAATTGCAAAATGAAGTATGTGACCTTTTTTTGCTAATTTTTAAAAGGTTTGGACTAAATTGCAACTTTAGGAAATGTGGTGATTTTATTTTGCAATTTGATTTTTAAATCTTTTTTGGTTGGAAATGACGTGACATTCAATGTGGCATGTGACGTGACATGTTTGCCGGACAAGTGGACTCCAGTTGCCGGAAAATTCAAAATTGGTCTAAATTGCAACAATTAACAAATGTTGTGATTTTTTTTTTTACAATTATTGAAAAGTGAGGATAAATATGCAATTCTTTAAAAAGTGGTGATTTTTTTTTTTTTTTTTTGCAATTACTCCTATAAAAAAAGGTCCGAATAAAACTGATATGAAAAAGTAATTTCCAAATAATTATTACTAATTTTCTTTTCTGATTTTGGCATGTCTAGTTTTTTCTTGTATAAATTTAATCTTTAATTTTTTGTAAATAATCATGACAATTATTGGAAAGTACCCCTTTTTTTAGTATTCCAAAAATCTAATATTATCATTTTATAATCATATTTATTTATATTTATAAAGTGTATTTTTAATACATGTGAATCTATTTTAAATGATGTAAAAACTAAAACGGATGATATATTATGAAAAAAAATAAAATCGAACTTATGATCACAAACGATCAAGAATTTGTAATGCTATACTCGATAAATAATCGAGAGATATGTAAATAAATAAATACTCCCTCCGTCCCTCCTTATTTTGCCTACTTTCCACTTTTGCTTGTCCCAACTTATTTTGCCTACTTTCCTAATTAAAGTGAAAAAAAGCATCAACTTACACATCCAATCAACAATCAACTGTATTTTCTTAGGAACCGTGCCGGTCAAAGTAGGCAAAATAAGAGGGGACGGAGGGAGTAACATTTACCAACCAAACATGACTTTGACTAGATTCAAATGTGAGAATTCAGAAATGCATGCACAAACATTTCATCTAAAATTCTTGATTACCAAGTTATGATAATATATCCCAAAATCATCTATAATTATTTCACCTAATCCCAGACAAATTATATGGATAACTAAGGTGGTTGGTAATGAGAATGACTTTTCAATGTGCCCCTTAAAGAAGTTTTCCACTTTGAATATCTTATTATCACACTTTTGACAACAAAACTCTTATATATTTTTATTTTTGGTCCGGTGATTTTCTATTTATAATTAATGTTTTTTTAATATTAAAGTTGTTTGTAATATATATATATATATATATATATATATATTATATAAAATGGTATATTATATAAAAAGGTAATCGCAGAAGAATCATAATTTTTACTCGAATTATCATCTAATCAAACTTTTCATTAATTATCAGAATAACATAAATTTATATAAACTATGTATTTAACCTCGATCAATTTTAAAGTTTTATTTTTCTTGCCGACGTGTCCAGCTGTCTGAATATGTCCTCTGTCAAAGACAACAAACTTTTTTTCCCGCCTCTTAATGTAACTTGTGATTATAGAACTATAATGAATTAAGAGTACTTCTTGAATTATGAGGTTTTAAGTTCATATCTCATTTTTCTCAAAACAATAAAATACAATCATATCTCATTGAATATCAGAATTGCACCATTACGAGATCTAAGAAATTTAGTATTTTACTAAAAATAATGATTTTATTTCATTAATTACCTTTGGTTGGTAACATTTGACAAAGCTCAAGTGTATCCAGATCAATTTGAAAAGTAGTTCCATCAATTCTTACCAGATTGTTTTGTCAATTATTCATTAACTTGGGCAACTTTTAATTATTTTATTTGTCACACTCAAGTTAGCCTTTTTTTTTTTTTTTTCTTTTGTTGTTGGGATTATTAACCAATTTAATGTGAATGCAACCATTTTTTTTTTTTGGGGAGCAGGGCAGAAATGTAATTACCCCTAAAATTAAGGGACCAAGTCATCTTGAAATTGAGTAATCCAAATTAAAAGGATTTTCTGTTTTTTAATCTCAAATGAACAAACAAAAGTGGATATGAAATTGTTACTTAAATATACTGAATTTTCTAATTTTGCAAAACAAATTTCTTACGTAATATTTATTAAATAATTTTTTAAGTCGATAAATGTGACTAATTTACTCTTTAAAATTAAGAGATATGCGATGCATTATTATTATTATCATCATATATAAGATTATTATTATTATTATTATTATAAAATAGAACATAATTTATCCGAGATTTTAGTTTTTATTCTTCAAAAAGATGATTAACTGTTATATAATCTTCAAGTCAATAAAACAAAAAATTCTATGAATGCCCAGTTCATGGAAAAATTAAAGGCAAAATATTTTGTGCAACTGGTACATGGATCTAGCAGGGTCGACCTGTCCCACGCACCTCTGACGCGTGTTTTCACGCGCCTCAACGTGCTCTCACGCGCTCCTACGCGCCTGGTGGGTGCGCTGAAACCCATTAAGATTCGCTCCAGACAGTCATACTCTCACGTTATGTTAGGATTACCTTCATGTTATGTTAGTGTTACCTTCATAAGGGTAACATTAACATAACATGAAGGTAACCCTAACATAACGTGAGGGTCACTCTAACATAACATGAATGTATGATTAATATTGTTTTTTACCTTCATGTTATGTTAATGTTACCTTTATGTTATGTTAGTGTGACCTTCATGTTATATTAGTGTTACCTTCGTGTTATTTTAGTTCAGTGTTTTTAAACTAAGGGTATGAAACCCGGAGATGGTGTTTGTAAGAACATATTGAAGTATGTTGTGATGAGACAAAACCATAGAATAGTAACCCTCATTCTATAAGCATAACCTATCTTACAATGGTTACTGCAACAAGGTTACTGCAGAAAGATAAGGAAGAGAAAAGCTTTAGAAGAAGGATACTGAAGAGAAATGGTAAAAGGAATCAAGTTAACTAAAAGAATATTGATGACTGCAGGAAGCTATTAGAAAAGACCTTGTCGAAGCAGAGTGCAGAGCAGCATGCTATAGAAGCCTCAAGCCACCTGACGGAGCAAGCCAGGGAAGGAAGCTCCAAAGTAAGCACGAGGAGGAAACTACAAAGCCGACATGAGAAGGAGTCAAAAGTTATCGGTAGAGAGAAGAGGAAATAAGCCAATCAGAAGAAGACACATGGAAAGCAAAAAACTGGTGTGTATCAGAAGGAGTGCGATGCAGTTAATGATGGAAATCTACCTACCTTCAACGGGCATATTTCCTATTCTATAAATAGAAGAAGACTGAAGACTGATATGAAGAGAGAGCGCGCATGTGCAAAAGAGAGAAGAAACGAGCACAATAGAGCAACAAGAAAAGCTTGTAGAGAGAGAGCTCAGAAGAGAAAGCGCAGAAAAGGGGAAGGGCATATAGAAAAGAAGAAGAGAGAAAAGAGTGTACAAAAGATAAAAGAAGAGAAGAAATCTCAAACACTCTATACCCCAGAAACGCATACTCAGTAAAACAGTTGAGCAGCAAGCTACTGCAGAGCAACCTACAAATGAAGCCAAAGCTTGTTGCATCCAGTTGAAGAAGAAAAATACAAACCTTTTAAGGACTGTCTTGGAGTGCTTAGTCAGGACTATGATCCTGATAAGCTGTCCACTTTCTGGAGGAGAAAACAGGATCCTGAGGGATCAGATAGGATCTTGTGTGGGTCAGTTAGGAGAGTAGACAAGCAGCTGTGTGCAGCTATGTGTAGGCTTGCTACTTACTTGTTAAGTGAGTGTTGTAATAGATAGGGCTATGTAAATCAACAAAGCTTAACAAATGTTCCCTCTTGTGAAGAGGCAGAGATGATGTAGAAGGATTACTCTACCTTCGAACCTTTGTATATCTATGCGTTTGTGTATGCTCTCTATTCTATCTACATATCTAATGTTAGATGCATGCCTTCCATATTTGGTCTTTACATAAGAGGAAGCTTCCGTAATACAACTCTGATCAGTAACCTTTCAAAAGGTTATTGCCTCTTGACCCAAGCCTTAAAAAGAGGAGAAAAGTTTGAAATTATAGTAGGCTTATTCACCCTCCCCCCTCTAAGCCTACTACTATCACTTGGGACCAACAAGTGGTATCAGAGCAGGATGGATAAAACATCCAACAAATGTTATCTGATACCAACAAGTGGTATCAGAGCAGTTTGGATGATATGTAAGATCTAATCGATCTATCCAGATCAAATCCTTGATAAACACCTTTCTTTCTCTCTCTCTCTCTCCCCTCACTCACATCATAGACACATGATCTGAAACATCACAAGTCCTTCTTGTGAAAGAGTAACTGATGTGAAGACAACAAGTAGCCATGAAGAAACTTGAAGAACTAGCTGAGTTGTGAAGAAAAACTGCTGAGGAGCAGGAAGCTGATGAACAACAAGCTATGCTCGAGGAACATGCTACTAGGCAGGAAGCTGTGCATAAGGAGCAAGTTTTTAAGAAATGAAGAGCAGACCAACAAGTGAAGCAGGCTGTTGAGCAAGAAAAAGAAGCTAGCACAAAGCAAAGCTGGGAGCATAGACGATTCTGGAATCACCAGACAACAACGATGAGCAAGCAAGTAACCTTGAATGAGATGCCGAAGAAGTCAAGGGAAGGAGTATAGGAAGAGAAGCTCATTGCATCAACCAAACCATCCTCCAGAAGGAAGCAAGGGATGGAAGAGGATCTACTCTTTAAACCAACTCTCAAGAAAGGAATAACGATGACCAAGTACCTTGTTCTAATTTGCTCTTATGATTTTGGTCTCGCTTATCTTTATTCTGTTAAGAAACTCAAGTGATCACATGAGAATCAACGACCAAGAAAGCCAAAGGAAAGAATCTTCAGAGGACTGAAGATAACAGACTTGAAAATTTTGGTCACTTGATTTGAAAATGAGAAAGGGAAGCCTGTACGTTAAATTCCAAAGAGGATGCTTCACTTACTCATACATAAACCTCAGAAGTACCTAAGGTTGTACTGAAAGTGACCCTACATCTTAAAGTGATAATTATGAAGTAAGGGGGAACCTCTAGTACAAATCAAGGTAACTCAGCAGGCAAATGAGTTAAATCCTTGAAGAAACCCTAAAGATATGTGTATGCTGTAAAATGTCTGCAATAACCTGACACTCCCTGAGGAAACCAAGCAGAACAACAACTCATAAAAGGAAAGAAACTGTTATCTACTTATCTTTTCTATACCTAAAGGAGTTCATACTCTAAAGAGATACAGTAAGTAAACACACCTTCTTTTTGCTTACTAACAAAAATCTTGAAGGAAGCAAACTGTCTCTACAGCAACTGTCTGTTGTAAGAAAAGTTTGAATTCCTAAAAAGAAAGCTAACCCATAAGGACCTATACTCATATAGGTACCTATGTAAGGATATTCGTTCTGCAGGTACCTTCAACAGGAAGCAGACACCAAAAGCAACCCATAAACAACCGAAACAAGATGTGATTGCCACATTAATCTGAAAACTCAAAAGAAGGTCAACTCACCCTCAGACAATAGGCTACTGAATTCAGGGGGAACCTTTGACGATATGACAAAGCTCTGACTACAGAACGCTAGACACCAGGTTGCTGGATACTAGGTCGCTGGATAACAGGACTCTGAAAATCAGGACGCTAGACACCAGATGAATGGATACTAGGTGCATTGAACATCAGGTCGCTGCAAACCAGGAAGCTGGACACCGAGCTACTGGATACTAGGTTGCTAGACGTTATAGTACTTGTCATCAGTCACTAGAAAGGAGGTCACTGGTGGGTTACATCTCACCAAACTCAGCAGTTACCAAAGCAATCGATAACGTGCGTGCATAAAAAACGGACCACCTTTTCAGAACCCTTGAATATTAGCCGTGCAATCAAGAAAATCTAAGGGCTGAGAATCAAGTGTTGACTAAGCACTCAAGCAATCACCTTATGCAGAGGAGAAAAGAAATAAAGCTGTGGAAACTGCCAACAACTTTATTGGAAACCGGCGGAGCAGTTAATGAGATCTTTAAGAAGAAAAACCTAACTGTAGGATCTCATGGAACATTCAAAACATGGAGTATCTCAAACTCTATAAATACATGCACTCATTTTTCTTCATTTTTAATTCATAAACCTTCTCTTATCTTTGTTACAAAATGGCACTAGATTGTTGGAAACCATTCTCTCCATTCCTTCTTAGAAGCACATTCTTTGCAAATAATCAACCAAGCACCTCTCAAATCACAAAAAGTCACCTCTCACGCTTGACACTTGCTAAAAAAGTCTTTCTCAGAAGACTCGATCTTCTAGCTTATTTCCCTCACCTCAATTCCAAAGGGCTTGCACCCAGGTTCTCCTCTCAGAGGCCGGAGATAGAGTGGAAGGATCCCTCTCCAGTAACCCCAGAGCTTCAGCTCAATGATGATGTCAAAAAGGGGGAAGAAACTGCGAAGGATTATGGAAGATCAAAAGTCTTCCAAAGATGGAGAAGAGAAGGTGTGGGATGAATTCTGCTTAAAAGAAAATGAGAAGGATGGGATATACAGAGGAGTTGGTGAGGTTAGGAGAAGGATGAAAGGTTGCAACAAGCTATTGCGCCTAGACTTCTCTGCTACCTCAACTTCCCCATGTGTGTAAACTTTCCCTCTCTCTTTCGAAGAAGCCTCTTCACCTTTTTCTGTTCATCTTCGCAATCAAAGAGGAAAACCAATTGGGAGCAAGACCTTGCACCTAAAAGAGGGAAAAACTGGAGAAGAAATAAGCCAGCAGCAAGCAAAAGGGGAAAAGAAAGAAATGAAAGAGCAAGAGAAAGAAGAATGTGTTTAGATATAATATTTACATTGTACTTTGCTTACTGCGTTGTATTGTAAATGTTTCATCTATATAAAATGTCTTCTGTTCTCTAAAGCTCACTCTTGTGACCTTTCTTTTAGACTTATAAGTGATTTAATGAAAGCAGTATGATCTATCTTGTTATATCATAAATCTGCTTTCTGTGCTTAAATGATTATGTCATTTTGATCTTATCTGCGAATGTTTTGTCATCATCAATAAGGGGGAAATTGTAAGAACATATTGAAGTATGTTTTGATGAGACAAAACCATAGAATGGTAACCCTCTTCTATAAGCATAACCTATCTTACAATGGTTACTGCAAGAAGGTTACTGTAGAAAGATAAGGAAGAGAAAAGCTTCAGAAGAAGGATACTGAAGAGAAATGGTAAAAGGAATCAGGTTAACTAAAAGAATACTGATGACTGCAGGAAGCTACTGGAAGAGACCTTACCGAAGCAGAGTGCAGAGCAGCATGCTATAGAAGCCTCAAGCCACCTGATGGAGCAAGCCAGAGATGGAAGCTCCAAAGTAAGCACGAGGAGGAAGCTACAAAGCCGACATGAGAAGATTTCAAAAGTTACCGGTAGAGAGAAGATGAAAGGAGCCAATCAGAAGAAGACACATGGAAAGCAAAAAATTGGCGTGTATCAGAAGGAGTGCGGTGCAGTTAATGATGAAAATCTTTCTACCTTCAACGGGCAGATTTCCTATTCTATAAATAGAAGAAGAATGAAGACTGATAAGAAGAGAGAGTGCGCATGTGCAAAAGAGAGAAGAAGCGAGCACAATAGAGCAACAAGAATAGCTCGCAGAGAGAAAGCTCAGAAGAGAAAGCGCAGAAAAGGGAAAAGGACATATAGAAAAAAAGAAGAGAGAAGAGTGTACAAAAGATAAAAGAAGAGTAGAAAGCTCAAACACTCTATACCCCAGAAACGCATACTTAGTCAAACAGTCGAGCAACAAGCTACTACAGAGCAACCTGCAAAAGAAGCCAAAACTTGCTGCATCCAGTTGAAGAAGAAGAAGACAAACCTTTTAAGAACTGTCTTGGAGTGCTTAGTCAGGACTAGGATCCTGATAAGCTGTTCGCTTTCTGGAGGAGAAAGCAAGGATCCTGATGGATCAGATAGGATCCTGTGTGGGTCAGTTAGGAGAGTAGGCAAGCAGCTGTGTGCAGCTATGTGTAGGCTTGCTACTTACTTGTTAAGTGAATGTTGTAATAGATAGGGCTATGTAAATCAACAAAGCTTAACAAATGTTCCCTCTTGTGAAGAGGCAGAGAGGATGTAGAAGGGTTACTTCACCTTTGAACCTCTGTATTTCGATCTATGCGTTTGTGTATGTTTTCTATTTTATATACATATGTAATGTTAGATGCATGTCTTCCATATTTGGTTTTTACATGAGAGGAAGCTTCTGCAATACAACTCTGATCAGTAACCTCCTAAAAGGTTACTGCCTCTCGACCCAAGCCTTAAAAAGAGGAGAAAAGTTTGAAATTATAGTAGACTTATTCACCCCCCTCTAAGCCTACTACCATCACTTGGGACCAACAATGTCACATTAACATAACGCGAAGATAACCCTAACATAACATGAAGGTAACGCTAACATAACGTGAAGGTAACGATCAAAACACGCGGAAAAGTAAAGAGGCGCGGGTTGGGCGGACCAGCCCAGCCCAGCTCGCACGCGGCCTAGTCCGTGCAACTGGTGCACAGGAGAATGACTCAAAATTAAATAATCTATAAATACTCAGTTTTGATATTTTTGTTTCAACATCTGCTTGTACAAATTGATAACCTCAAAGTTCTATATTTGGCAAATGTCTCAATGATCTATTAATATATAACTTATCCTCTTATGTCATCTCTTTATTTTTTCGCATCATCTCGTTTTAAAAATAACAAAATGTAATTACTTCATTTTGCCATGGATAACTTACATAAAAAAGAAAACTAAAATATTTATATAAATAAAAAAATTACTCCATCTATTTCAAAACATTCTATCTCACTGAGTCAGACTCTCTATCTTTTCAGATTTGAGAGAATTTAAAATACTTGTTACCTTTTATATATAGTGCCTATAGTGTTAAATATCAAATAATCTCCAAAACTCAAAACGTTTATGAGACAGCCTCACATAATTTTATGTTATATCAATATTGATTGTATTGAACGAGTTGATCTGTTTTTATTAGTTCATATGAACTTCATCTTATGTAAGATTTTAAATGAGATTAAATCATAACCAATAGTTGTCAAACTCTAATTAATTACTAACAAAAAAAATTGAAAGTGGTTAATTTCATAAACAAATTTGGTCCCAAAATAACGTTAATTAACTATCAAATACTTAGGTACAATTTCTTGATCAAAAATTGTACATCAAAATGGAAGATGATGTTTAGCTTACATCCAACAACTTCCCAAGATACCCCCTCCACCCCTCACCCACCCACCCACCCCACCAACCATGCATACCAGTTCCACATCCTCACACGTGGCACGATCACGACCCTCCATTCCCACCATCATCCAACAGCCCTAAATGACTTTCAACTAACACACAATGTTCATCGTGCCTCTATTTAAACACACCAAATTTGGCCCAACAAACTCAGGAAATTCAGCTAAGCTAAATTTTCACAAGCTTTGCAAATTTCCTACCCCACCCCACCCCACCCCACCCCACCTCATCATTGTTCATCAATATTTGCAAAGATCATTTATTATAGCCAATCAAGAATCACTATTTTTAGAAGAATGGAAAATGCCAATAGCCTTTGTGATGATCCATTGAACTGGAAAATGGCGGCTGAGTCACTCTCCGGCAGCCACCTTGATGAAGTGAAGCGCATGGTGGCGGAGTACCGGAAGGCGGTGGTCCGGCTAGGCGGGGAGACGCTGACGATCGGGCAGGTGGCGGCGGTGGCCACCCGGGAGGCGGCGGTGAAGGTGGAGCTTGCAGAGAGCGCGAGAGAGGGCGTGAAGGCGAGTAGTGATTGGGTGATGGAAAGCATGGACAAAGGAACAGATAGCTATGGTGTCACCACTGGCTTTGGTGCTACTTCACATAGGAGGACCAAACAAGGTGGTGCTTTGCAAAAAGAGCTTATCAGGTATTTATTACTTCCTCCATTTCAAAATAACACGTCGTGTTTCTATATGAAACGATCATGCTAATTTGATTCTTGTCCTTATGTTGTATTAATTAGTCGGCACTTGCAACAAAAATGAGTAGTTGCAATCAGAACTTTTGTGACAATATAAGACGTCTGAAAGTTTATTTTTTGACGATAACGTAAAAAATGATAATAAGAAGACAATTTAAAACACTTATTTGCAATTATATCATGTCGCTGATGTATAAACGATAATAATATTGTTGCAACAAATTATTTGCTAGAAAAATCTTCATATAATAATTTACCGATAAAATGTACGTTGTAATTTGAGATAATATAATTAATATTATATTTAGAGAGAACATTGTTAATTAAGTTATATTCCTTTTTCTGTAAAGCATGTGGTGTTTTAGATAATCTCATGCAGACTAGAATAAATCCTATACAATTTTTAAAAAAAAGTAATTTAAAAAAAGTATATGTGAGTGATTTTGGAAAATAAAGACTAAACATCTCTTACATTTCTTAAACGTAACAATATTTGCTTTTTGCTAATATTTATTATACAATAATTATGGTTGTTGGAAAAGTACATGTCACATCGTCACGAAAGAGAACCATATAGTATAAATTCTATTGCAAAGTATTTTATTGGATCTCAATAGTGGATAGGGTTAGGTGAGACTGAGATATTATATTAACAATAAAATATATTTCTCATTCCAATATTTATTTGGTATATATTCTGTTGCACTCATATAATCACTCTAGCAAAAGTTAACAAAAATATTCAAATATATTCTAAATTATCGATTGTAGTAAATGAAAACGGACATGACAATCAGAATCCTCTATTCCATAAACGTGTTTCATCTATTGTTCCAATATAACTATCACACTCAAGTGTAAAAGATGACATCACCCGTTTATACTTGTCGTCTATTGAAAACAACTGAACACAAGATGAAACAACGACTTGAAATAGAAGATCAATTTACGAATTCGAATATAATATTTATCGTTTATTTACAGGTAAACAGACATATACTCATGAAATAAGTTGCATCTCACAAATTTCTTGCAATAATTTAGGTTTCTAAATGCTGGAATATTTGGGAAAGGCTCAGATGCAGACCACACTCTGCCTCATACAGCAACAAGGGCCTCAATGCTTGTAAGAATAAACACATTGCTGCAAGGCTATTCTGGCATTAGGTTTGAAGTTTTGGAAGCCATAACCAAATTTCTCAACCACAACATCACCCCATGCCTGCCCCTCCGGGGCACCATCACGGCCTCCGGTGACCTCGTCCCGCTCTCCTACATCGCCGGCCTTCTGTTGGGCCGGCCCAATTCCAAGGCCACCGGGCCCAACGGCGAAGCCCTGGGCCCCGCCCAGGCCTTCTCCCTGGCCGGCATCGACTCCGGCTTTTTCGAGCTGCAGCCCAAAGAAGGCCTTGCACTTGTAAATGGCACTGCAGTAGGATCAGGCCTGGCTTCCATGGTCCTGTTTGAGGCCAACATTCTTGCTGTTTTATCCGAGGTTATGTCAGCTGTTTTTGCCGAGGTCATGCAGGGAAAGCCCGAGTTTACGGACCACTTGACTCATAAGCTGAAGCACCATCCGGGCCAGATCGAAGCTGCTGCTATAATGGAACACATTCTTGATGGGAGCTCCATTGTTAAAGAGGCTGAGAAGGTGCATGAGCTGGACCCTTTGCAGAAGCCTAAACAGGACCGGTATGCGCTTCGTACGTCTCCACAGTGGCTAGGCCCACAGATTGAGGTCATTCGGGCCGCGACAAAGTCCATTGAAAGAGAGATCAACTCTGTGAATGACAATCCTCTGATTGATGTTTCAAGAAACAAGGCATTGCATGGAGGGAATTTCCAGGGCACCCCTATTGGAGTGTCGATGGATAACACGCGTTTAGCCATTGCTTCGATTGGCAAGCTCATGTTCGCGCAGTTCTCTGAACTTGTGAATGACTTCTACAACAATGGCTTGCCATCGAACTTATCAGGAGGGCGTAATCCCAGCCTGGATTACGGATTCAAGGGTGCGGAAATAGCCATGGCGGCCTATTGTTCCGAGCTGCAGTTTCTTGCTAATCCAGTGACCAATCATGTGCAAAGTGCAGAGCAGCACAATCAAGATGTGAACTCATTAGGCCTGATTTCTTCGAGAAAAACAGGGGAAGCAGTGGAGATTTTGAAGCTGATGTCTTCGACTTTCTTGGTCGGATTATGCCAGGCCATTGATCTACGGCACTTGGAGGAGAATCTGAAGGCATCGGTGAAGAACACGGTGAGCTTAGTAGCTAAGAAGGTCCTAACCATGGGGCAAAATGGTGAGCTTCATCCATCCAGGTTTTGTGAAAAGGACTTGCTCAAAGTTGTCGATAGAGAGCACGTTTTTGGCTACATTGATGACCCCTGCAGCGTGAACTATCCGTTGATGCTAAAACTAAGGCAAGTGCTCGTTGATCACGCCTTGGCGAATAGTGTTCATGATGAGGATGAGAAGAACTTTGGGAGTTCCATATTCCACAAGATTGGTGCGTTTGAGGAAGAATTGAAGGCCCTTTTGCCTAAAGAAGTGGAGAGTGCTCGACTCGAGGTGGAAACTGGAAAGGCAGCCATTGGAAACAGAATCAAGAATTGCAGGTCACTTCCATTGTACAAGTTTGCGAGGGAGGAAGCTGGGACTGGTTTCCTAACAGGCGAAAAGGATCGTTCGCCTGGTGAAGAGTTCGATAAAGTGTTCACTGCAATCTGTGAAGGGAAGCTGATCGATCCATTGTTGGAATGTCTTAAGGAATGGAATGGTGCTCCAATTCCAATCTGCTGATATTCATATCGTTTTATATCTTATACTACTTTACATTGCATGTTCTGTTTTGGGTTCACTATTTTTATTTTATTTTCCTTGGTTTGAAATTGTGGAAAATGTATGTAGTTGCAGCTCAACCTTGTTAATAATGTCCCTTCTTTTCTTCAGATATGTAACTTGGAAAGGATTAAAGACACAAAGTGTTAAATGTGAAATCAAAGTTTTATGTACTTATTGAACTCTAACCATTTGTCTATTTGGATACAACAACTTAAAGAGGGATACAAAAGATTAATCACATGTTAATTTGCGAAGACTAGTCATTTCTGATACTTGCTCAATGTCTGCATATTCTTCATAGTGTTTAGTTTCAGAGGGGTGTTGCACCTGATGTAGAGATGACGCAAGCTATTCATTTTCCACAAGACGTTCGCTATCGTTATGTAATAAAAGTATCCGAACAACAGGTTTTTGAGCTTATAACCTATTGAGCGTGGGAGCTTATTTATACTTGTATTATCCAATCCCAAGTATCTTAACTCAATCAACCCACAAATTGCCTTTGGAAATTTCGACAAATAACAACCTTCCAAATCAAGTATCCTAAGGAGTTCAAAACTCTTCCACCTTTTATATTTGGTATGATCTCTATGGATGAAAACAGAACGTACATGTTTGTTCTGATCAAGATGCAGGCGCCATTTTTTGGTGATGTAGACAACACGATGACGAGGTTTATATAGGGATTCAGAAGTACTCCTCTTAGCATCATCATACCTTGATATCTATCTCTAACATCATTTCCTCCTTTGATTTACTGGTCGCGAATGAGATCATGCATTCCACAATTTTTTACTCCTTATAATCACTTATTTTCGTTACCTGAATCATGTTACGATTGATCAACTCATCCAAATATCTCATTCCTATCTCTTCCATCGTTCCTTCTTTTTCTTGCTAAGTGCAATCCATATATTCACCAATTTTTGTGTTTCGAAAATTGCATCTTCCTTGAAAAAGGCCAAACACAAGAAGCATGGTTTGAGCTGTGGAGGCAAATTCTGGTAACTCAATTCTAAAATAGCAGATACATTACTTCTTCCACTAATGAGTGTTTATTCCTTTCAACACTTTCTCAAATTCAGTTGTGGCTGCAGTTTGGCCAATATGCCACCCATCACACAGATCTATATTGCTAATGGCAGACCGTTACACTTGTTCAAGATTTGTCTCAATATATTCTCCACTTCACCCTTCTCTATATCTGTCTTCTTCAACAACAACTCCCAACTTTCATCCAGGTTTAACAATTTCATAGGGTGAAACATATCTTTACATGTTTTGCTTTGGGTTCACCTTTTAATTTTATCTACCTTGGTTTGAAATTGTGGAAAAGGTATGTAATTGTAGCTCAACCATGTAAATAATGTTCCTTCTTTTCCACAGATATGTAACTTGGAAAGGATTATTGAATTGTAACCATTTTGCACTCACTTCCTCAAACTTTTCAAAACCTCAACTTTCATAATTTGTTTATTATCTGGATATATACAACAACTTAAAGAGGGATACAATAGATTAATCACATGTTAACCAAAGTTTTATAATAGTAGTAACAAAACAATAATAGTACAAATAAATGAAATTGAATAAACTAAAGCACAAACAGAATGAAGAACGGTTCATTTCTGCTGAAAAAAGAGAGTGACTTAAGTGGGGATATTTACAACACTAGTGAGAAAAGGTGCATTGGAGATTAAGTGGGAGTACACACCCGATTCCGATCCTATATTGCTAGGTATACTCAACTCCTCCAGATATTTCATAGCTTTGAGCTCTTGTGGGAGGCTTTTCACGTAGAGCTTTGACATTGCCCCTTTTCCCATTTCTATATTGTACTCTAGATAGTTCAATTTTATGTGGAGGACTTGGAGCATAGGGAAGCTGCCTTGGGAGATTACCATTTCCTCAAGTACGTACATAGCATGCATTAGATATATATAATAACTTTGGTAGCTTCTCTAGTATTGTCATTGGGTCTACTTCGTTAGAATGAATACCTTCGCCAGCAAGTATCCAACGTCAAGGTTTGGCGGAAAATTAGTGTATAACCTCTCAAACTCATAAAATTTAAGTTGAGTGATATGGTGCAGTGCAGCAAGCCGGAAAGCACATGAATATCTTAAGTGTTAGACAGAAAAGATTTTTGAGCTTAGATAATGAAGTGAAGAGGTTGCTTCCATTGGATATGTAAACCCAATTTGCATAGACTGTTCGATTTCTGAATCATATATTCAACCGAATATATATAGCTCAATGTCTGCAAATAGAACGAAAATGGCATGCGCCATTTGTTGACATTGTAGATAGCATAGCATAGCATGATGAGGAGGTTTATATAATGATTGAGTTGTACTCCCCCTATCATCCATCATCTAACCTTGATAGCCTCATTTCCTCCTTTGCTTTACTAATGGTAAGTGATTGCAAAAATATTATTTGAACAAAATTATATATAATTACCTCTTTCTTTTTTTGGATGTATCAATGTAATATAGTAAGGAGATTAAGTCATCTAAATTATGGTGATTTTGAGTCTTCTATTACATTTAATATTATATTTCATATTTTATAATATTTTAATATAGCTCTAAAATGGGCCCTAATTTAATACTTAGTGTAAAATATTAATTTGAAGCATTTGCAATATCCAAAATATTTATATTATTCCTGTCCACACGCCCAAAATACGCGCTCCCACACACCTGAGTGGATGCTCTCAAATCCACCCAAATTCGCTCTAGGTGATATATATACCTTTACGTTATATATGTTAGAAATACCTTAATGTTTATTAGAGATACCTTTCTATTATGTTAAAGATTCCTTTATATCCTGATTTCATACACTTATAATTTTTAAGGATATCTTTATGTTATAGAGATACTTTTATGTTATGTTAACAATGCATTTGAATCTTGATTTTCAAAGATACCTTTTAGCTATGTTCAAGGATGAAAATATCGATATCGCATGTCATATCGCAACTTTGATTTTTACGGATATATCGATGGATATATCGATATCGCATATCGATATCGCAAAAAAATTTAAAAAAACAACGAAAATCTTATTAAAATTCTTGAAATTTAATATGAAATTTTAGGGATTATTTTTTACACTTCATTACACATATATTCCACTCAAAATCACATTAAAATAATATATTTAAAACTAACATATAGATAATAAACATTATAAATACTGTTTTTTGAATGAAAACTGATAATATATTACATAATACAAGACAAAATTACTAAAATTACATCACACAATATACTAGTACCAAAATGATGACCTATGAGGTTCAAACATAGTAGATGGAATGTCATCTTGATCCAAGCAGTACTAATACCAACTCATCACATTAGAGTACTTATTAATATAGTTATGCACATGTCATTCATAAGTTGTTCTATCTCGTCCAACTGCATCACTATGAATTGGATAGTGTATACTAATCCAATCATATTGTTAATACTCATTTTGATTTACATATGACATTTGAGGAGGTGGGTGATGAAAAACATCTCGAGTACTCCAACCAAATTGTGAACTTTCAAAGGTGTCAACAACATATGATTCTTGAGACATATTACTATGTTCTTTGCTACCCATATTCATGGAATCAAAACTGACTGAAATTCGTTCAATATCAATAGATGAACTTTCTTCTTGATTCCAAGCACGTCTTCTAGTGTATTCTTTTCCAATAACCCCTATCCCTGGACCTCTTTCTCTGCTTCCATGATCCATATATTGTGTTGCATGACTAAACTCGGCCTCACCAATGAATGAACTTAATAACACTTGGTTTGAAACATAATCCTCTTAATTATATCCACCATTCCCACCATCATCATTGCCATCATCATTGTCATCATTTCCACCATCACTATTTCCACTATTTCCTCAATCAATAGAGCTATTTGATTTTGAAGTAGAAGATGTATGGCCAACTTCTTGTTGTAACACTTTATCAACATCAATGCCATAATCACGAGCCATAGCAGCTACTTTTGGATCAGGGTGGGTTTCCTTCATTGTCATCTAAGTGTGCTGGTCAAACCCATTTTGATACACAATACAAAGTAAAATAAAATAAAATCACATAGTTCAATTTTTTGAATCAAAATCGCTCATTTTGATATACATGCGATATTTTGCGATATATCCACGATATTTCCCAATTTCTATCCAATTTGTACTACACTGAACCGATATCGATATTTTGCGATATTTTGCGACATATCTGCGATACCCAAGAAAAAAAACATTAACACCCAATATTCGTATCGCAATATCCGTATTCACGATATATCCGTGATATTTCACGATATTTTCATCCTTGACTGCAAGTGAAGGTCGTTGCCCGAGGATGCTGCGAAGAAAGAATGCTTCTCTACAAGGAAAAAGAATACTGGAACTCAAAATAACAAAAGGTTACTGCAGATGGAAGAACAAAGTTACTGCGGATGGAAGAACAAGGTTACTGCAGAGAGCTACGTGGAAGGATACTATAGCAAGCATACTACAGAACAAAATAAATGCAGCACCTGAAGAGCATCAGAAGTGCACGATCCAAGACTAGTCGGAGGAAGAATAAATTCAAGTACGAGGATCTTGCTAAGTTACCAGTAGAGACAAAAAGAATAAAGTCAATCAAGTGAAGACACGTGTACAACAAGGATGCTCCAAAAGAAAGAAAATTAGTTGCATTAAATGGAACTGTACTATGAAGATTAAGAGCATTAAATGCGAAGATTTGACTCCTTCAACGGGCAAATCTCACTCTCTATAAATATAAGAGATTGAAGATTGAAGAAAAAATCGAACAACTGAAACTTTGAGCTTACTATGAAAGAATTGTGAAAAAATTTAAAAGGATATTTAACTTTGTCCATTTTTGTTAGACAAACCCAAAGCCCTCATGCTCGTTTGCTTGAAGCCTCATCTTCTGAGAATGCTCCTACCAGTATAGGCTCCTTTTCGGGTGAATGTGCTTTGATGTTTTCCAAAGCATTCCCGTTTGGTCTCCTTAACTTGATGAAATGAAAGATTTCGTGAAAACCCTTCTTTGCTGATTCTGGAGCTACACTTATGAAATACAATTCCAGAATGTCTCCTCTGGCCAAATGGGGATTATTGGCCAAACTCTCGCGGACAGCTTCCCCAATCCATCTCAGTAGTTTTGAGATATCTGGGAAACCTGGTGATAAGGTATATATTGAAGCTAGAACTCCAAAATCATACCATTCCTTAACTTCGTTTGGATGACTTCCTGGTTTCATCCAAACTCTGAGATATTTCCCTGATGTATCAACAATTGTTCTATCAGGGTTAATATCTTGCCTTGTTACTAATTTCTCCCATTGTTTCTGGTAGACCTGCATAGGAGAAAGTTTAATCTCGTTAGTTTGAAACTTAGAGGTGTCTGTCTGTGGCCTAAGATTCAACTCTCCCTCTTTAACCCCAGAAGTGCTAGGTTGACTTGAAATCTCGGGTTGTGATACCGGAACTTCAACATTTGTTGTAGTTTGTGCATTCTCGAGGAATCCATCATATATAACACCTGTGATTACGTTATTTGAATCCATAACCTTCAGGTTAGAGGCCCGTTCTTGAATTGCCTCTTTCTGCACCGTAGGAGATGCAGCTTGGCAAATGAGCTCGTACAACACCGAGGACAATTGTCCGTGTTCGTACTGACATGTTCGTATTAGACCAAAGATGAATCTCTGATCAGCCTGTTGAAGTCGTCCAGCGACTTTTGCATTGAGACATAATGTCCCAAATTCTCGTTCCAGGTTCTCCAAGTTTTCCCTAAGATGCCTTACTTGTGTGAGGACCTTGTCAGCAACGCGTCCTTCCATCTCGTGTTAAAAAATCTGCAAGAACATTGCCATGAAATTTTATATGACAATATTATAATCATATATTGACATTCAGCTTACTATCTAAGTAGTCTAGCTTTTTCTGGTTTTGATTCAATTTTATTTTTCAGAAAAGTTTTGACACTCGAATTATTAATTTTTAAGGTGAACTTTTTAGCCAATAGGAATAAAGGTCATTTCTTGAAAACCTTTATGACTGCAAAGAACTCTTTCTCGTTAATATGTTATCGATTTGCTTCACTATCTATAAATAAAACGCTGCAATATTTGCATGACATTTCTCCAGTTAATGTGGCCTTCGTAAGGACTTCTCCATTTGATCAGCCACAGCTCTGTGGTTGTACACAGCCCGGGCTAGAGTTGACTTTCCGATCCCACCCATTCCGGTGATGGTGGCAATTGAAAGCCCTGATTCCTTCTGGTCCAGTATGATTTTTCTGAGTAGCAATTCTATGTTTTTGTCCATGCACCAAGTGTTTGTCTGTTTGTCAATGAGCCAATTGCCGCAATGTTTCCACTTCTCTTGATCTTCTCAGCATCATCATCGATGTCCCCTCTCCGAGAATTTCAATTCCGTACATGGAACGGCTTCTCTCAATGTCTTGAAGGCTTTTCCGTATGGACTTGATCTCTTTCCCGACTTGATTGACGTAGTAGACATGGATTGGGAAGCGGACGGCCTCCATATCAAGCTTCGATCTCCTTCTTCGTGCATTCTCAACTTTGACAAGGAAGATCTCAATGACATCTTGGGAATCCAGAGCGGCTCCTCTCTGATCTTGGATATCCAATGACGCACCCTCTCGTCATTGGCTTGCTTCTCGTCTGCGTCTTTGAGGAAACACTGCATCCGTTGCAGCTCGTCTTTCAGCCTCGACACCTCCCAGGAAATGTAACTTCTGGATCAGCAGATCGCCCAGTGTTTGCACAGCATATGACATTGTTGCTTCCGCCATGTCTCAGGTTTTACTTGCTCTTTATTGAAATAAGAATCTGATAATGTTAGTCTTGATTTAATAGTGTACAATTCTTGCACTTCAGCAACATATTGTGATAGGTGGGCCTTGCATGTCCCATTACTAAATGATCGCATAAATCAAAAGTAATCTATACTATTAATTCATTTTATATTGAGTCTATTTAATAATTGAGATGTGTATGATTGCCATTCACTGTGATACAGATACCTCTCTCTCTGTGCACCCTGCCTTAAAATGACCAAAGTGGATTCTCTATTAGGAAAAAAATCATTTTTCGTCCTATCACAAAGTTACTGTGGTTTTTTTATTCTGTAAAATTGCACTTTTATGATTTGGTCCTGTAATTGAAAAATCTATCCAACTTTGATTCCGTAATTGAAAAATCTGTCCAAATTTAGTCATATAATTGAAAAATTCATACAATTTTAGTCCTTTTTTTCGTTGGATTTTTTTGATTTTCCAACTACATATTGGAGTCGAGTGTAGTGCACTTGTCGAAATGTGTTCGGAAAATCAAAAATTCGGTCAAAACTGACCATAATTGGACAAAATTGTCAAATATAGGACGAAAATTGAAAAATGCATTTTTATATGATTAATAACGGAAAGTGGCACTGGGGAAGGGCAAAAAAAAGAGTTTTTCCCTCATGTATTTTAAGTTGGTGTTTCATCTTATATTTCATTGTTTTCAACAGATACCATGTGTAAATTGATTATGTCATCTTTTATACTTGACGTGGGGTGATTATATTGAAATATTTGATGAAACAGAAACATAAAATCCCGATTGCTATAGGATGGTTTTATTGATGATTCTTCATCCTTTTTTGATCACTGATAAAATGATACCATCAATTTTTGGCATTAATATTACATATTGCTCTAATTTATATTGGTGCAGAGGTAATTTGCCACTTTATTTTAAAGTTAAAAAGTTGTCTAGCCCAGAAAGATGCATTACTTAGCTGGATGCCAATTCTATTCCATACTTGTCTTCAACTCCAGATTTCGCTTTATCCCAATGTTTGTGAACCACAAGATTTTAGTTTAAATACACTTTTTTCCCTCACAAAAAATTACGCGAGATAGTCTCACGCGTGATTTTTATGAGACGATCCCTTTTACCCATTAACAAAATTCATTTTCACAAATTTACATGTGAATTGTGAAGTGTCGGGTTGTGAGTTGACCCATTTCACATAATATGATCCGTGAGACGGTCTCATATAAGATTTACTCTTCTTCCTTTTCTTTGTCTATCTTAGATAATGAGGTGAATAGCTTGATTGCATTGGATATAATTTGATTCATTACTTGTTATAATGTGAGTTTTGATTTACTAATGTAGGATTCTTACGGGCAGTGCAAGAATATACGTAGCTACTTTTCTTTGCTTGCAACCTGCTTAAAGGATAGTTTGCAAGATGGTTCTAGCTAGTGATGATTCTTTAATATCAACATGAAATTCTTATTTATTAAATAAATTTAAACTGATTTTAAAATAAAAGTCCAGTTTGAAATCTATGTTTGATTAATTTGAAACAACCTAACTCTTCTAAGTTGTTCTATGTAAAAGATGATTTTTTTTCCTACGACCATCTTCAACCTTGTAACTCAAATCTTGTTTTTGCCACCATCTCCAACTCTTTAAACTCAAATTGGAATATTCTCTTACAATATTCTTAATTTTTATTTTTTTAAATTTTCTTTAATATCAAATATTTGTTTATTTAAGTTCATATAAAAAGATCAACTTAATTGATTTCAATTATAAAAAAATATTTATGAACTATAAATCTTATTAAAAACTAAAATTACATTATAAAATTTATCACAAATACATATTAATATACTAAAGAAAATAATCTAGTCATACAACACAATGTAAATAAATTACATAATGACACAATTATAAATTATATAATGATTATCACTAACATTCATTTCCCCAAAGATATTCGATCAATGCATTTCGAAGTTTGTAATGAGCCTCTGCATTCCGAATTGGAGGGACTGGAAGTGGTCTACCGGATTTCTAAAATCCATATTATATAAGGAGTTTAATTGCATTTTATTTATGTTTTTGTTGTAGTAAATCTAGCATGATGTGTTTTATTAGTTTAAATTTAACATGTTGTAATGCTTATGTGTTTTAGTAAATTTCATTGTAATTTTCGTTAAACATTGTATGATATCTTATCATATTTCTATTAGTTATAATTCACGTTTATATTTAATAAATTATATAATTTATAATATAATGAAATGCTTATAGATATATAAATTATATAATGTATCAAATACCAAATATCAAGTATATAAAATCAATGCATAAAGTATAATGAGAAAAAAGTGAAAATAAGTAAATAAAATAAATGAAAAAGAAAAAAATTGTGTTATGAAATTTGGCACTTACTGTTCATAAACTCAAATATGCGTTGTGGATTGCGGCTGCATTGGAGATGTATTTTTCACAAATTTGGGTTTGAGTAGTCCCTTGAAGAAACCCTAAGGAGTCAAGTTTAAAGTTGGATCTACTGATATTTTACCAAACAATAATAAAAACTCTAAACTTAATTCGTCTACTATATTCTTATTTGACATGGTTTTTAGAAGAGTTTAAAATTTTGAGTCTCCTAAAAAAATAAAATTATATATATAAAAGTGTGGTTTGCACCCTTAAGTGTTTGACAAGTGGCACTTTACAATGTTGCCAAGTGTCACCTTCAAGTCTTTGACAAGTGGCACTTTACAATGTTGTCAAGTGTCCTTCCTTTAAAATTATTTTATTTATAAAATATCAAAATATTAATATCAATTAAATACACACCCCACTATCCTACTATAATAAAGTGCTTGGAAAAATTAATTATGTAAGTTACAAATGTTTGTTAATGTTGTATTGTTTTTTTCTTTTTTGTTTTACATGAAATATTTGGTGTCAAACTTGAATAATTGTTTTTGTCCAACATTTAAATTTCAAAAAAATAAAACAAAATTTGAAGAGTAATTCTGCTATTACTTTTTAAGGAATTAAAACAAATAAATAAAAGATATTTGAAGGTGCTAATAATATTTTACAAAAGAACATTCAAGTAGTTCAAACTCAAAATAATAAAAACCCTTAGAGAAAAAATTATTTAGAGGATTCAAGAAAAAAATAACATATAAATATCAGAATTCGGTAATGTCAGGCATGAAATAAAATAATGTACTTTAAAATTGTAATTTAAACTATGAAATATATTGCTAATGACATTACTAAAAATAGGTGTTAAAAAAATCTTAAGATATGTGAGATTGAAACATATTTGGCATTAGATAATGAAAAGGCATGCAATTTGATAATTTTGTGTTTGTTTAGAAATTTTAAAGGGTATTATAAAAAAAATTGCTTGGAAAAAAAATAAATATGTAAGTTACAAGTGCTTGCTAATGTTGTATTATCTTTTTTACGTGAAATCTTTGGTTTCAAGCTTGAATTATTATTTTTGTCCAACATTAAAAAAAAAAAGTAAGCAACAATGTGCAAACATTAGTTCGGTAATGTCATGTATTAAATAAAAATAATGTACTTGAAATTGTGTTTAAACTCTGAAACAATATTATTAATGACATTAGCAAAAAATAGGTGCTTAAATTTTTTTTAGGATATGTTTAGGTTAAAACATATGTAAATTTGACAAGTATGAAAGTGAGTTATAAAAAGGATGAAATTTGATAATTTTGTGTTTGTTTAGAGATTTTAAAAAAGTAGGATTACAATTAATATAGAGAATTATAAGAAAAATAGAGAATGTATTGTTATAGATAATTATAAGAAAAATAGATGATGTATTGTTATTTTATCTTTTAAAAAAGAGCTAATATTTTCAGTTCAAATTGTAAAAAAGTGGATGAAGTAGACCAAAAAAAAAAAGAATAGTTATAAGATTCTGCAAACAAATAACATGATTTGGATATTGGTAATCCAAAATCCAAATGTGCACATTCAGACCAACCACCCCTTAAACAATTGAAAAATTGTATTAAAATATTACAATATGTAACAATTTGTTAAGGCTAATAAAAAGATCACAAAAAGAACACAATTACAAAATAAACCAATACACAAGCTAATAATGAGTGCACTTAGGACAAACATTGAACAAAACAAATGTTTTCGAGTGATAAAAATGAGATATATTATATACTTTTTACAGAAATATATGAAAATATCTAATACAATAATTAAAACGCCTATTAAGAACTATATATTAACAATTTTGTGTTAAAGAATAAATGAAAAAAATTATTAAAGAAAGCAATAAGGCTCTGTTTGGATAGAGTGATTTCAAATCCAAAATTTGAAATGAGTGGATTTCAAATCCTTTCAAGTTTGAGTGGATTTGAAATCCACCAAAACAACTCTAAAATTAGCTCAAAATGAAAATTATGGATTTTAAATTCACATCCAACCAAATACTATTAGTGGATTTGCTACCAATAATTTCAAACTCCACCTCAAATTCACATATTCAAATGGACCATAAGAAATATTATTTTAAGAATATAAAAAAATATCACACTTATATAAAATTTTAATATCATAAAACAATAAACACTAATTATAAAATAAAAAATAAGATAAGTATTAAATAAAACCCGTGCAACGCACGGGTTCAAACCTAGTCATATATAATTTTGGGGGGGGGGGGGGGAATATAACTGTTTATATGGAACAATAATTAACACATCGAAGGGCAATTAAATAAATAAGGGAAAAGTGGTCAAAATACCCCATATATATACCATATTTACGATCCGGGACTTTAATTTTACCACTTCCTAAAACTACCCTTTAATTTACACACTTTTGTCGAAAATAGCTCGTCACCTGCTGTAGTAGGTCACTATCCGGTTACATGCTGACGTGGCCTTTAAATACACATGTGTAATTGATTTTTTTTTTTTACCTGCATCACATGTCTTCTCCTTCCCCACCTCGCCGGAGCCGCCACCGGTTGCCGGAATAATCACCGGAAAATTCTCTTTTGCACTCAAACTACTTCCAACCCTTCAATTTTTCATCTAAATTGAATCTTCTATCACCTCCCACCAAGAAATCCACCAAAATGATACAAATTAGCTCGAAAAACAGCCCCAACAGTCGCCTATGTCGCCGAAAAACGGCCATGGCAAACCTCCAACCTCAAAATGTTGATTTTCTTCATTTCTCACCCAAAACACCCAAATTATATACCAAAATGATCCTCTCCTCAAGTCCAAACATAATCTCACATCAATTTCATGTTTATTACTCAAAACAAACCTCAATCTACCCAAAACCGTTCGAAAATTGCTTTGTAAACCAATTTCTTTGTTCTTCAATTTCATGCATGTTTTCTCAAAATTGAATGAGGGGTTTTAGTTCCCATGTAATGAGGAATAAATCCATGTGATTGTTGGTAAGATTAATGGAGAAATACAATGTTATTTGATGCTTGTTCTTCCAAATTTTTTGGAAGCCAGAAGGGAGGGAGAGAGAGAGAGATCAGCTGACGTGAACACCCCCGTCTGATGTGGAACCAAAAAAAATTGAAAATTATATTCCACGTTTGAAAAAACCGGCCACGTCATGAAGTTACCTCCTACAGCAGGTGACGGGCTATTTTTGGTAAAAATGTGTAATTTACGGGGTAGTTTTAGGAAGTGGTAAAATTAAAGTCCCGGATCGTAAATGTGGTATATATACGGGATATTTTTACCACTTTTCTCATAACTATGGAAATTTAAATGGTGGAAGACTAGAAACTTTGATTCAGACAATCTATCAAGCTGAGAAAATTAATTATTACATGTGTAGATTTAGTTAGACATGTTATAATGAAAAATGAAGATTGTGATATAAATATAATATTTTTAAAATAATAAAACTATTCAATATTCATTTTATTTTTCAATTTGATTATAAAAGGTAAGAGTTTATGATTTACATGTTTAGATTATTGTAAAATCTTTAATATTTGGAATGTTGAACTAAAGTCAGATCTACATTAATATAAATCGTTATTTGGACTCACCTGTTTATATTACAAACTCACTAAAACAATGTTAAAAGAAAATAAATTAAGTATGAGAAAGTAGAAAGAGAAGGAAAGACAGTTCATTCCTGCTACTCTATACACACAGACAAACATATATATATATATATATATATATATATATATATATATATAGGGAATTAAGTGGTTTCATTTACAACATGGAGTGAAGGTAGATTGGAGATTAAGTGGGAGTATACATCCGATTGGGATCCTAATGTGCGAGGTATAATCAACTCCTCCAGATTTTTCATTTCTTTGAGTTCTTGGGGCAGGCTTTTGAGACACAAACAACCACCTAAATCCAATCGTTTGAGCTTCGACATCGCGCCTTTTCCCATTTCTATACTCTCTACATTCAAAATCAACATATCCAACACTTGGAGCATAGGAAAGCTGCCTTGGGAGATTACCATTTCCCGACCACTGTGTCCATGATGTAACTTGAGGTGCAACAACTTGGGTAGCTTCCCTAATACTGCCATTGCCTCTTCTTTAATCTCTTTTGACACATTAAACAAGCTCAAGTGAGAGAGATTTGGCGGGAAATTAGTTGGTAACCTCTGAATTTGATGCAATTTGAGTTGAATGATGTGGTGCAGAGTAGCAAGCCCCTTCATGTCTAGGGAGTCACACCTTTTTAACTTGAGACATGAAAGATTTTGCAGCTTAGCTAATGAAGTGAAGAGCTTGCTTCCATTCGATATTTCTGACATGTCTATGCCCAATTTCCAAAGACTAGTCATTTCTGATACCTGCTCTACTTCTGAATCTTTCAATATAATGCATTTCAATGTCTGCATATTCTTCAGAGTGTTTAGTTTCAGAGGGGTATCGGAATAGACAAGATATGAGTAGAGATGACGCAAGCTATCCATTTTCCATAGAACGTTGGGTATTCTTGTGGCAAAAATACTGTTTCCTAAATAAAGAACAACAAGGTTTTTTAGCTTACCTATTGAGCGTGGGAGCTTTCCACAAATGATTCCCAGGTATCTTAGCTCAATCAACCCACATATTGCCTTTGGAAATTTATGAAAAATAATACTTTCCAAATCAAGTATCCTAAGGAGTTCAAAACTCTTCCAGTAAGATGATGGACACCTTTCATATACCGTAACATCTATATGAATGAAAACAGAACGAACATGTTTGTTCTGATCAAGATGCAAACACCAAGCATTGGTACTGTAGATAGCGCGATGACGACGTTTATATGAGCTGGATTCAGAAGTACTCCTCGTATCATCATCATCATCTCTTGATATCTCTAACCTCATTTCCTCCTTCGCTTTATGGATGGATAAATCACGAATGAGATCATGCATTCCACAACTTTTTACTCTTTCATAATTACTTATTTCCTTTACTTGAATCATGTTTCGATTCATCAACTCATCCAAATATCTCATTGCTATCTCCTCCATCGTTTCTTCTCCTTCCTGCTGGATGAGGCCAAGCGCAATCCATATATTTACCAACTTTTTTGCTTTGATCGCTGCATCTTCCTTAAAGAAGGCCAAACATAAGAAGCATGGTTTCAGCTCAGTAGGCAAATTCTGGTAACTCAGTTCTAAAATTGCTGATACATTACTTCCTCCACTTATTCCCAAATGAGTGTTTATTCCTTTCAGCACCTTTTCAAATTCAGTCTTAGACTGTCTCTGCAGTTTGGCCAACATGCCACCCACCACACAGATTGCTAATGGTAGGCCATTACACTTGTTCAAGATTTGCCTCAATACATTCTCCAATTCAGCTGGACTTTTCCCATCATCCTTCTCTATATTTGCCTTCTTCAACAACAACTTCCAACTTTCATCCGGGTTTAACAATTTAATAGAATGAACATATCGAGTATGTTTGGCGACGATCCAATTACGACTCGTAAGCAACAATCTACTTCCATTATCTGTCCAATAACAACTTGATTATTCAGTCAATAAGATATGTAATCATAACATTTGAGGCTCGACTAGAACTCAACCTATATGTTCAAGTTCGACTCCACTCAATGCCTGAATAATATTTTTATAACACAAATACTTTTGTGAGTCAGGTGCATGGATCTAGGATCCATACACCCTGTTCGACCCATCCACATGCCCAAAAGACACGTTCCCACGTGCGTCCCACGCCTGGTGGATGCGTTCAAATCCACCCAAATTCGTTTCAGGTGACATACATTTATGTTATATTGTTAAACATACATTTATGTTATGTTAAACATACCTTTGTATCTTGATTTCATTAGAATTTTCAACTATACCTTCATACCTTTTACCAATGTTAGACATATCTTTAGTTATATTTAAACATACCTTTTAGCTATGTTAGTTATACCTTTATATATTGTATAAAATATGTCCAACATAAAATAAATGTATGTTTAACATAACACAAAAGTATGACTAATACAACGTAAAAGTATGTGTACAAAATGTACCGAAGTTAGGGTTTTCAACTATATCTTCATACCTTTTAACAATGTTAGCCATTCATTTAGTTATATTTAAACATATCTTTCATCTATGTTAGTTATACTTTTATATATTGTATAATGTATGTCTAACATAACATAAGAGTATAACTAATATTACGTAAAGGTATGTGTACAAAATGTGCCGAAATTAGAGTTTTTTTTTTTTTTTTTTGAAGTTAAAAGTATAAAATTTGGGCATAAAAGTATATCTAACATAACTTAAAGGTCATGATCAAAATTTAAAAAGCAAGCACAACAAAAAAAAAAAAAAAGAAGGAAAAGAGGGTCAGGCGCCCAAATCCGACCGGATGCATGTATGATTCACAAGAGAGTATTCTTTCAATTATCTTCACTTTGAATTCCAGTTTCCACACTATAAAAATTAGATAATATAACTAATGAACATTCACCTACATTTTCAGTATAAATTTATCACTTGTTTAACTTATAATAATAATTATTTTTTATTCACAAATTAGCTTCAAAATATAATCAATGTTACATTTTTATCTTTTCTGTGCTTAATATAATGTACCTAAGCATTTTAAGAAATTTGTATTAGATGTTGGATAACTTAAATAATAAATTTTAGCAATGCACTACATTCTTAAGAAATTAAGATATGTTGCTCCAACAGTGCTTTAAAGTCCACACTAAATTTTCTCAACCGTCTTGTGTTAAAATATTTTCTTTTGTTTTATGGAATATTATGAAATATTATTTTTTAATTTGAAAAATAATGCACACGACTGGAGATACATGTCAATTACAGTATGAAAATAAGTCAAAATTTACACTTATCTTTTTGTGCACCCTGGAGATGCCCTTAGAAAAACAAAAAGATAGATGACCACATCCTTAAGCTTTAACATACATCAAAGGAGAAATTATAAGTGGACACATCATGTCTGAGTTGTGGTTAAATCTTTTCCATCTCAAATATGAGTTAATCCTTATCATACTCTTATCACTCATTTATCTTTTTATTATTTCTTATAATTACGCTATAAACTCTTAATTAAAAACAAACTTATCTTTTCTAAACACTCTCTTATTGAATACATATTTTAGTAATGATAATGATTGAATTAAAATGTATAAATACATAAAAAAAAGGATTTGTAACTTATAAAAAGGAAACTCATTAACCTTATTTTTGGGGAGATTTTACTTATTTATTGAGTTTGATTTGAGTTTGCTCATTTTAATTCCAGGATTAGCACTACTTAAAACATTCGAAAGATCAATTACTCTATTTTATTTAAATTACTCTAACAACCAAACACCCACTAACTCGTGTTCTTCCTCATAGATCATTTAATCGTAAATTTAGGAACACGTTTTCAATACATAGGGTAATTGTTAATTTTCATTCAAACTATGACATGTATCATACATATTTCTTTTTATTTGCACATAAATTTTATGACAATTTTGAATAAATTTCAAACAGGCCAGAAACTGAAACAATCCTTAATCAGGATAGTAAATATAGAATGTGGGGAAAGATATAATTTTAGTACCCTAGCCTTGTCCGGAAAATATTTCATATGTATGTTATATCAAATTTTGATCCCATATGTATGATAAATTGTCCAATTCAAGGACTGCGACCAAAATTTTGCGTGCGTGCCTCTCACATCCGGTAACCTATGTGTTCGACGCTGGTCGGAGTCCTTAAATTGGTCTTTTATTATACATAGGGACCAAAATTGAACATATAATACATAGAAGATATTTTTTGGACAAAACCTAAGTTACGAGACTAAATTAAATTATTTTACCCCTTAATTAAAACTAGTTTCAATAGCTATATAGATAAAAATTTCATTGTAACTTCATATAAAATATATTTATTTTGTTACTATTTATTTTTCGGTTATGAATACAATGATTTGAAATTCTAATATCTTAAATTTACCTAATACATTTTATTATCTTTATTTTATAATTTTGCATGTGTATTTATTTTTGATATACATGTGACAAAAAGCCTGGAACTTATATATTAAAACTATTACTCCACTAAATTTAAAGTCTTTTTTGTAAATTTTGTTCTATTAGTATAGTACTAGCTTTTCGATATAACAAATGCATCTAACCATTCTTTTTGTTCCAAAATTATTTAAAATTTTAATTTACATGGTTGCATGTCGGGATATATAAGTCCATCATAGACAAGCATAAAAAAAAATTTGTGTATTAATCATCAATATGCAGTATCTACTAAAAATGCTATGAGCTTCATAACTAGCACCATGGATTGTCATGTACATAATTTATGTTTGCATAGTGTAGTAGGATAATGGATTTTGAACCTTGCAAAATGCTTACCAATTACATACCTATTTATGTATGTAGGTTAATTTGTACCGAACATGTCTACATATTGTACGTGTGAAAAAAATTCATGTTGTTTTACTTCGGGAAAAAATATCCGTAAGTGTAACATGTCCAATTTAAGGACCTCAACCATCATCGACCACTTAAGTTGCCTGACGTGAGATACACACGCCTGAAATTTTGCGAAGTCCTTCAATTGGACAATTTATCATATATATGAGACCAAAATTAATGGACATAACATACATATGAGATGTTTTCTGGACAAGGCCTTAGTTGGGGACTAAAATTATATTTTTTCCAAATAGAATGTATCTAAAAATAACATCATAAAAAGTTGGGATTAAATTGCAACTGCATGAAAGTTGATGATTTTATTTTACAATTTGATTTTTTAATATTTTTTGGTTCGAAATGAAGTGTCATCCAACGTGGCATGTTTCCTGGACACGTGGACTGCAGTTGTCGAAAATTCAAAAGTGGTCTAAATTGCAACAATTACTAAATGTTGTTATTTTAATTGCAATTATTGAAAAGTGGGGATAAATTTGCAATTTTATAAAAAATGAGGATCTTTTTGGCAATTAAGCATAAATGTAAGGAGGAGTTACCTTGGTCTGGAAAAGCATCGGCCATGGCTTCCCAATGAGCGTCTTCCCAGACATCATCGACAACTATGAAGTATCGCGTGTCCTTCAATCGTTGGTGAATCATTTCTTGAATGCCCTGCACCCCCATTTTCTCCATCGTCTCCAATACCTTTAGCCTCTCTTCTGTGGGGTCCAGCAGCTGCAGCATCAGCTCCTTCATCATCTCTTTCGGCCTCACTTCACTTGACACCACTACCCAACCACGGCGCTGAAATCGATTAGCGACGGATCTGTGGTTGAACACAACCCTCGCTAGAGTTGACTTTCCGATTCCACCCATTCCGGTGATGGTGGCACTCGAAAGCCCTGATTCATTCTCGTCCAATATCACTTTTTTCAGTAGCAGTTCCACGTCGCTCTCCATGCCCACCAGCTGTTTGTCTGTTTGCCAATAAGGCAATTGCCGCAATGTCTCAATTTCTCTTGATCTCGTCACTGACGTCGCCTCTCCTCGATTTTGAATATTGTACCTGGACCGGCTGCTCTCAATGTCTCGGAGCCTTGTCCAGATGGACTCAATCTCTTTCCCGACTTCATTGACGTAGTAGCTCCGGCAGGGGAAGCAAAAGCTCTTCCTCAACAGCCCTCGTCCTGTTTGTGCATTCTCAACTTTGACGAGGAAGATTTCAATGGCATCTTGGGAATCCAGAGCTACCTCTCTGATCTCTGATATCCAATGGCGCACCCTCTCGTCATCGGCTTGCTTCTCGTCTGCATCTTTGAGGAAACACTGCATCCGTTTCAGCTCGTCTTTCAGCCTCCGGACCTCGCCCTCCACGCTTCCCAGGAAATGCAACTTCTGGATCAACAGATCGCCAAGTATTTGCACAGCATACACTGCGTACCTTTCTTTGTTTGCACCCTGCCTTACAAGGAAGCTTGGTTTTCTGATTTGATTATTCCTTCTTTTTCTTCTTCGTGTGGGACTTCTATTGCATCTAGTGTTATATCTCTGTGCTACATACCATTTGATACATACCACATATTAATTAGTGATGTAATTGAGTACACGTATTGATTTGGAATAAAAGATGTACACCAAGTGTAACAAATATCCAACTCTATCTTCTTTGAGCAGAAACACGTATACATAACACATTTGAATTTGGATTAATAATAACTTTATAAATATGGTAATTTCCAATTAATGATTGTACTGGATTTATGACCGCACATTAATATGTGTCATTCGTTACCTTGAAAGCTTGCATTTTAAATCACACTCTCTTTTCCCACTCATTCAAAATCGTCATCTGCAAAGCTCTTGGCATCTACTTTGCTTCTATATTTTATTTACCTCTCATCTCAAGTAAGCATATTATAACTTATATATCAATACACAATTTTAGTTCTATTTCTAAATTTGCAATAAGCAACAACAAATAATATATAATGATTTTAATATTTATTCAAAATTTTACGAATCTTAATTTCAGTATTTACCAAGAGTAAAGAGGAATCATCTCTAAGTCTCTACCACTCTAGATCTTAATATTCTGTTTAATTGAAGATTTTTTTCCGGGCAGACATGGCTATCCATTTCCGTAGAACGTTGGGTGTAGTACTTGTGGAAAACTTGTTTCCTAAATAAAGAATCACAAGGTTTTTTTAGCTTTCCTATTGTTTTAGAAATGATTCTCACGTATCTTAACTCAATCAACCCTCAAATCTTTCAAATTAAGGATCTCAAAATGTTCAAATCAACCCACATTTTAAATCTCACACACTCTCTCTCCAACCCTTTTGCACAATCGTCATCTGCAAAGCTCTTGTTATCTACTTTGCTTCTGTTTTATATTTAGCTCTCATCTCAAGTAAGCATATTGTAATTCATATATGAATATACATTTTTGTAAATCCTACATCTAAGAAAAGCATTTAGCTTTATAATTGGCAAACGCTTTTTCCGTGCCAATTAAATATCATTGGCTAATTGTTGTTACCAAGACGATTCTTACTAGAATTAATAGTCAATTATGATGAACCATTAACAACAAATTATATAAGATAGTTTATAATTTACTAATTATAATTAAGCTAATTACTTTGCATCTAATTTTTATTTAGCTCTCGCGTCAAAGTAAGCATACTATAATTTAGGGAAAACATCATTTTTCGTCCTCTAAGTTAGGCGTTTTTCAATTTTGATCCACTAAGTTTCGAGAATCCAATTTCAATACAGTAACTTCATTTTTTTTTCCGATTTGAGTCCAATTGCTGACGTGGCAGCCGAAAATTGCCTACGTGGCACCAAACCTTAAGCCCCAATTTTTTCCGGCAAAAAATGAAGCCATGTCATCGGCCATGTCAGCAAAAATACAATTAAAAAATTCCAAAAAAAAAGAAATAAAAAATAGTTAAAAATCAAAAAATTCTTCCTGCTGCCGCCGCCGCTGTCACCGGCGGCAGCGCCCTCTCTCTCTCCCTCTGTATCTCGCTCTCTCTCTCTCTCTACCTATTCTCTCTCTCTCGCCGTCGACATGGCTCATTCCCACACTCTTTAAAACCAACTCTTTAACCAAATATGGAACTGTGATAAAATTAAGGGAGAATGAACGAGGCACAAACGGGAGAAAAGGGATAAACTTTACTTGGTTGCACAAATGGGAGGAAAGGGGTAGACTTTACTGTATTTTATATTTCTTGCTTCCTTTCCGATCTTCTACCGTCGCCATCGCCGGCCGCACGACCGTGTTTCTCTTTCTTTGTATCACTCTTTCTACAACTCTCGTTCTGTCCCTCTCTTCTCCTTTCTCTCTATAAGTATATATATACATGTATCTGTATATATATCTGCTCTCTCTCCCTCTCTCTCTCTCTCGATTTTCTCTCCCTCGCGCTGCGTCACCGCCGCTGCCCGTCGTGACGACAGCTCTTCAATCTCTCTCTCCGGCTCCTCTTTCCACTCTCGCTGCCGCCTCATGTCGGGCTCCGGCAGGGGGGGAACAGCGACAAAGCATTTTTTCAACAGTTTATTTGTGCATTGCTCCTTTTGCGAGGAAGCTTTTGGTGCACGTGGAATCCGAGCCACCTCTCGCAACCTGATTCAATGGAAAAAAATAAGTTCGTATTGAATTGGTCTGAAACTTGTGGAAAATTAGAAAACGCCTCTTAGAGGACGAAAAATGATGTTCCCACGTTCCCAAGAAATAAACTTCGAATCAAAATGCATATGACACTGTTGCCTCCGCCATCTCTCAAATATTTTACTTGCTCTCTTTTTTGAAATTCTGATAATCTAAGTTTTGATTTTATACTAATGGATTCATGCAATTAAACAATATATATATATATATATATATATATATAGTGATATAGCTACCTTTCTTTGCTTGCACGCTGAGGATGACTTGTAGGATGGTCTTATATATTATGATTCTTCATTGTTATTACTATTTTTCAATTTGCAATTTCAATCTTTTTTTTTTAATCCGCTTACAATTGAAGTTCTGGGATTTTCCAGACCACCCTAAACTTTATTTTCTGTTAGACATTGTTGACGATATGCATATACAACCTTCGTAAGGATAAATATATCATTTTAAAACTTATTTAAGTTTAATTGAAAAAACGATCATACTTCAAGTTATAAGTATAAATTATACATAATGAATCATTAACTAGAAAGCTTGAATCTTAATACATTCACTCTTTCCACCCCTTTTTCACAATCGTCAATATCTGCAAAGCTCGTGGCATCTATTTTGCTTCTAATATTTTTATTCACCTCTCATCTCAAGTAAGCATATTATTGAAAGTCCTACGTGGATCTGCAAAAACAAAAACAACAATATCCCAATCAAAGTACACAGTACACGCAGCGGACAAATAGATCGAATTTAAAGTAGCAGAACACAAACGATTTATCCACGAGTATACAAATACTCGTGGAATGCCTTTAGGGCGAAAACTCCTTTATTGATTTGTGTATGTGTACAAAGGAGAAAGAAAGATCTCTAAAAGAGACTCTTTCGAACAATCGACTCAATATGTCCTATATGATGTATATGAAACCTAGAGACGTATACAGATACTCTCAGTTGAACACTCCGAAGAACACCTATACTAAAAGTCAAGAGTATGCAAACTCTATGACACACAAGAACCCTTGACACCAGTGTACTGCCTATATACTAGACTGCTTAAGCTCTCGATTCTGTGTATCCTTGATCTTCAGCAGCTTCACCTATTTATAGAGCTCGAAATACACTTGGTGTAGACTCCACTTCCCATGATCTTGGAGTGCTCCATGAACTCCATAATTCCATAACTAACGTGCATGATGGGAGAAGGTGGAGTGGACTTGTTCTTGACTTCTTCAACCTTACTTCTTGATCTCCATCTTGACTTGTTCATTTATGGATCTTGTTCTCTTCTCTCAACCCTACGTTCTGCAAACCACGATCTTACTCTTCAAAAATCACGTTTTGACTTTTTCATCTCACTTGTATTTATATCTCTTTGAATCCTATCAAAACACATGAGCAAATAACAACTCCCTAAAACTTAGGTGAGTTTGTTAGTGAAAAGAGATTCAAAAATAAATATTATTGTTGAAAAATCCAACACTAACAATTATTATATGAACTAATAGATATCCCTTTCTCAAATTTAAACTTTTACTCTTTTTTTCCTATTTTCCATTTAAAATCGCACAACAAAACAAATCTTGTGGAATTCCGGTGATGCAGTGAGAGGACCAATTGGGAGTTTTTCAAAAACACATCGAAATGCCTTGCACTGCTGCTATATCCAAAATATATATGAGTTGGCAAATGCTTACTCTCAGAGATAAAGGATCAAACACCTTTCAAACTCTTCAATGACAATAAGATCAATGACAAAACCCGTACAAGAATCGATCAACAAAGCTAATCAAACTGAAACAAGAACACAAGCAATCGTGGTTCGGCTGAATCAAAAGCCTACGTCCACGGAGAAACAATCACAGGTATTATTTCTCAAAGATCGAATCCAATTTACAGACTCAATCACTCACACTCTCAAAAGTAAAATTTGGCTGACAAGCACTCTTTCTCTCTCACGAACACTCTTATCTCTTCTGTACAACTGTAATGTAAACACGATTTCACCTACAAACACGATTCTTCTCGGCCTTAGACAATTACTGAAGAACTCACCTTCTGCAAACTTTGCATGCATGGATCTTGCTTAGCCATATACATCACACTTACATTTGTATAGTGGACCGCTTCAATTTTTTTCATATTCTTTCTATTTTTATATTTTTGCATTGAAAATAGTAATACATAAATATCTCATTAATTATACATAAAAATGTTATTTCATTTACATAAAATTATTATCTCATTTTAAAATATGACGTAAATATATTATTTCATTTACATAAAAAGACATTAGCTCATGTTAATTGAAATGCACGTAACATTATTCCTTGTATTAATACATCAACTTATATATACTAGCACATCTACTTAAAGGTATTACGTGTTTATTAAAACAAGAAATTGGGAAGGCAGCCATTGGAAATAGAATCAAGAATTACAGGTCACTTTCTCCACACAACATCCACCAATTTCTCAAATTCTATTCACATTCTCCTCAACTCAAACACATTTCACTTAATCACTTTTCATTCAAACTTCACAATCATATAAAATAGGTAAACTCAAAAGATAAGGGTAATTCATATGATTATTCGGCTAGTCAAAGAAATAAGACTTAAATGCTCAAAGAGGCTAACTACAGAAAATCATGAATTTGGTGGGAAAATATTTGGCTAAGTGACTTACAAAATCAAAGATGACCTTAGATCATTTTCAAAACTTCACACGTACATGTGGTCTCAAACGATAAACCAAAACAAGTTCTAGATATATATACGAGACAATTGATATCCACTCAATCAAGAAAACAAGACTTGGTGTAATGTCAAGTCAAGACTCAAATCTTACTCGTTTTGTTTTCATACTCCTCAAAACACACAATCATTTCATGCTCAAAAATATTCACCAAAAATTCATAAAAATTCCAACCTAATCAAGCAATAAATCGTCAAGATCATTCAACTCAATTCATGTTTTTCAAAGATCGAGAATTTATATCACATTTTTTTTCCACAAAATCAAAAGATCATCACTCATCCTAAAAAATAATCTAACCTATTAAAAAAAATCTATCTAAAAAGTAATAAACATGTTAAAGCAATAAAATCCTAAATGCAACTAAAATGAAAAATCCATTGTCATTTTTCTTTGATCTTACAACCGTCCCCCCAAACTTATTTGTCAACAATTCCAAAGGGAATAATTAATAAAATCAAAAGAAAAATGCAATGGGAAAACTCACAGACTTTTTCTTCATTTTCTTCCAATTGGGTTGCATCTCAATCAATGTGAAATTTGACGACATCATCCACTCACACAATTTTGCTCACTTCAACAATTTTTCCAACACACCTGCAAAAGGAATTTCAAAGTCAATTTTCTCACAAAATTTCAAAATATTAACAAATTGATCATCAAACAATTTCTTGTGAACTTTTTGAGGAGAAAAAATATAAGTGATAGTAAAAGAAAGTGTAGAGTTAGGAATTGATTTAGACTTCTCAGCCCCTTTTTGTTCATCTCTATGCACTTCTTTCTCCACCAAAATATTTTCTCTCTCGTTTTCAGTTTCTTTCTCATCTTCAACTAACATCCTGGGCTCATCTTTCTTGGTTTCTTCCATCAACGTCATGGTCATACCTTCTTCAGTTCAAAGATTCAGAAATGGAGCAGCTATCAGAAATGACTAGTCTTTGCAAATTGGGTATAGAATTGGAGAACATATCCAATGAAAGCAAGCTAAGCTGCAAAATCTTTTTTGTCTGAAGTTAAAATGGTGTGGCTCCCGGAACATGGAGGGGCTTGCTGCACTGCACCGTATCACTGAACTTAAATTGTATGGGTGTGAGAGGTTACCCACTAATTTCCCGCCAAACCTTTCTCACTTGAGCTTGGTTACGTTCCCTAAAGATTCTATCCGGAACTTCATGCATTTCTTAATTCCCTATCGAAGAGGTTTTTTTTTTTTTTAAATAAACACCCATGAAGGGTGGGGGATTAGGCACCATCCCCAACCTGTAAATAGATCATCAAAGGAAATACAATGTCAAAAACCACACTGGGCCTATCACAAAGGAATAAGCTAAGGAAAAATCAAAAGAGGTAAACATCTAACAACATAAGGCCAAGAACTATCGGACTCTGAAGTTTGGGTAGCCAAGCTGATCCATACGAACAAGTGCAAGGAGGGGCCAGGGTGAACTATGCTGATGAAGAATCTGTAGCTGAGGCATAGCCATCCCAAGACGTGCAAGAAAATCTGCCGGCCGATTACCCTCCCGAAAGATGTGAGTAATCCGAACATGCATATCTGAAAGTAGCCTCCGTATATGAACCAAAGTGTGCTGAATCTGCCAAGGGCCAGATCTGTCAGATTGAAGGAGAGATACAACCACAGCTGCATCCAACTCAATCCAGATTGGGCGCTGAAACTGCTGTGCCAACCGTAATCCCTGAAGAACTGCCTGCAGCTCTGCATCGAAACTAGAAGTGGCATGGAACGAAGTGGAGAAAGCCACCAACATGTTGCCGTGTGAGTCTCGAACAAGACCTCCTCCTGCTGCAGCTCCGGTGACCCGATCAAAAGCTCCGTCTGTGTTGAGCTTTATCCATGGATCTGGTGGTAGAAGCCAACGAACGGGGCAAGAAACAACCTGTCGTGGTATGAAGACAGGAGGCGGCATGAAATCGACCGTCGGGTGGGATCCTCTCCAATGGATGGGTAGGAGCTTTATTTTGGTATTATTTTACTAGTGATAAAATAGAATGAAGAATAATCATTAAAACCAACCTACAAGTGATTCTTATATGGCAGGGTGCAAGCAAAGAAAGGTAGCTATGTGCTATATACATATTGCTTACATGAATGAAGTGAAGAAAAAAGTCTATAGTTTCAAAAATAAAAGCTGAGAAATGGCGGAGGCAACAGTGTCATATGCAGTGCAAATACTGGGCGATCTGTTGATTCAGAAGTTGCATTTCCTGGGAAGCGTCGAGGGTGAGGTCCGAAGGCTGAAGGACGAGCTGAAACGGATGCAGTGTTTCCTCAAAGACGCAGATGAAAAGCAAGGCACTGACGAGAGGGTTCGTAATTGGATATCGGAGATGAGAGAGGTGGCTCTAGATTCCCAAGATGTCATTGAATTCTTCCTTGTCAAAGTTGCGAATACACGAAGAAGTGGAAGCTTGTTGAGGAACACCTTTTGTTTTCCCAACCGAGTCTACTACGTCAATCAAGTCGGGAAAGAGATCGAGTCCATCAGGAAAAGGCTTCGAGACATTGAGAGCAGCCGATCTATGTACGGAATTGAAAATCTTGGAGAGGCGACGTCGATGATGGCGTCGAGAAGATCAACACAAGTTGAGACATTGCGGCGACTGCCTCATTGGCAAACAGACAAACACTTGGTGGGCATGGAGAGCGACGTGGAATTGCTGCTCCAAAAAGTGATGTTGGACCACAAGGAATTAAGGCTTTCGAGTGCCACCATCACCGGAATGGGTGGAATCGGAAAGTCAACTCTGGCCAAGGCTGTGTACAACCACAGAGTCGTTGTTGATCGATTTGAGCGGCGGTGTTGGGTGGTGGTTTCAAGTGAATTGAGGCCAAAAGAGATGATGAAGGATCTGATGCTGCAGCTCCTGAAGCCCAGAGAAGAGGAGGTAAAGATATTGGAGATGATGGAGAAAATGGAGGTTCACAACCTTCAACGAATGATTCACCAACGCTTGAAGGACACACGATACTTGATAGTTGTGGACGATGTGTGGGAAGATGCACATTGGGAAGCCATAGCCAATGCTTTTCCTGATCAAGGTAACATCACCATCTTCTTCTTCCCTATTTACTGCCACTTTTCCAACACCATCTTCTACCTGATTATATATTTATATATGTTCATCAAAGAATTGTCTGAAATTTGTTCGAAATGATAAGTGCAAAATGATTAATTCAAATGCAATAAACAGAAATTAATAATTTGTATGGTAAAATATCATAGTCATAGAGATTTTATTGTTTTTGAATATTGAAAACAAATTCCTTAATGTTTACCTTTCGAACATTTATGACATAATATGATGATACGTACTACATAAGAAAAATGATTGCCCAAAGTGTGTATCCTTCTAATATTTGGGATGAAATATGATGATATGAACTACATTAATGTGGGTATGAATTGCATTGTAATGATTTGACTGTGTAATATAATAATACGGATCTCATTCGTTATGGTACGGAGATGTATTGTGTTGGTATGGGTTGGTACGAGTCCATTTCATTAAGGTTATAATAGTTCAAATAAATTTCCTCTAGACAAAAAAAAGAATAGTTTCAATCCGTTGGTTAAAAAAAGTTTCTTTTTATAGTTGCCAAGTAGAATTTCATCCCAATATGAGGTCATCTATCTTTGAGTTTTTAAGTATCCAATTTCATCATTTTATTTTATCGAACATTTAATACAAATTTGTTAAAAAATGCATGGATATGATACGACAAGTACAGAGAAGGTTAAAATCTTAACAAAGATCTATAATTTGAAGTTTGTAAATAAATAATAATAAAATTCTAGAGTTTTATATGTGATAACTGTAAATTAATGAAAATTTAGGTGTATGCATGCTAATTGATTAGATATGCTATCTAATTTTATATAGTGTTGGATAGACCCTTGAACAAAACTTCTGACTTCATCATTGCATGTGATTGACTTGGAAAAACTTAACTCGAATTTGAGTGAAAGATAATTAAGTTGAGCTCGAGCATTCAACTTTTGAAACACTATTCAAGTAGTAGTTGCAGTCGAATTCAAACATATCAAATTATCTCATTTAGCCTCAAATGTTGTTTCTTGTGATTATCTTTTTGACTGAATAATTAAGTTGTTATTGGAACAGATAATGGTAGTAGATTGTTGCTTACGAGTCGCAATCAGGTCATCACTAAACATACTCGATATGTTCATTCTATGAAATTGTTAAATCCGAAAGAAAGTTGGAAGTTGTTGTTAGAGAAGGCTGATATTGAGAACATTAATGATGACAATTGTCCAGAAGAAATGGAGAATATTATTTGGCAAATCTTGAACAAGTGTAAGGGTCTGCCACTAGCAATCAGTGTGGTTGGTGGCATTTTGGCCAAACTTCAAAGACAGTCCAAATCTGAATTTGAGAAAGTGCTGAAAGGAATAAACACTCATTTGGGAACAAGTGGAAGAAGTAATGTCTCTGCTATTTTAGAATTGAGTTACCAGAATTTGCCTCCACAACTCAAACCATGTTTCTTGTGTTTGGCATTTTTCAAGGAAGATGCAATTATCGGAGCACAAAAATTGGTGAATATATGGATTGCACTTGGCCTCATCCAGCAGGAAGGAGAAGAAACGATGGAGGAAATAGGAGTGAGATATTTGGATGAGTTGATCAATCGAAACATGATTCAAGTGAAGAAGATGACGAAATATGAGAGAGTAAAAAGTTGTGGAATGCATGATCTCATTCGTGATCTATCCATCACTAAAGCAAAGGAGGAAATGAGGTTTGAGATATCGAGGTGTGTTGATGATAAAGGGAGTACTTCTGAATCCACCTTATACAAAGCCCGTCATCGTGCAATCTACATTACCAACAATTGGTGTCTGCATCTTGATCAGAACAAACATGTACGTTCTGTTTTCATTCATAGAGATTTTACGAAATACGAAAGTGGTCCATCATCATACTGGAAGAGCTTTGAACTCCTTAGGACACTTGATTTGGAAGATTGTAATTTTCTAGAATTTCCAAAGGCAATATGTGGGTTGATTGAATTAAGATACCTAGGAATCATTTGTGATAAGCTCCCGCGCTCGATAGGTAAGCTAAAAAACCTTGTGGTTCTTTATTTAGGAAACAGGTTTTCCACAAGCATACCCAACGTTCTATGGAAAATGGATAGCCTGCGTCATCTCTACTCATCTTTTGTCTATTCCGACACCCCTCTGAAACTAGACACTTTGAAGAATATGCAGACATTATGCTACATTAAGTTGAACGATTCAGAAATCGAGCAAGTATCACAAATGACTAGGCTTTGCAAACTGGGTATAGATGTGGAGAAAATGTCCAATGGAAGCAAGCTATTCACTTCATTAGCTAAGCTGGAAAATCTTTTGTGTCTCAAGTTAAAATGGTGTGGCTCCCTAAACATGGAGGGGCTTGCTACTCTGCACCACATCACTCAACTTAAATTACATCGTTTTGGTATATTACCCGATAATTTCCCTCCAAATCTTTCCCACTTAACCTTGTTTTATGGCCCGGATTATGCAGAAGACCCAATGCCAAAACTGGAGAAGCTGCTACCAAAGTTATTGTACCTCAAATTAGATACGGCATGCGAAAGCCGTGAAATGGTGATCTCCCAAGGCAGCTTCCCTATGCTCCAAGTCCTCCTCATCATGAGAATGGAGAAGCTAGAAAATATAGAAATTGGAAAAGGGGCAATGTCGAAGCTAAAATGATTGAGTTTAGATGGATGCTGGAGTCTCGGAAGCCTCCCACAAGAGCTCAAAGCAATGAAAAATCTGGAGGAGTTGACTATACCTTGCAATATAGAATTGAAATCAGATGTGTGCTCCCATTTAATCTCCAACCTGCCATTTCTCACTGTTCTACGAACCTACAACGTACCAGTTTAACTTTAATCCTAGATATAAGCAAATATCAAATTTGTGTATGATGAATTAGTAGAAGGATTCATCCTTCTTTCTCTTTCTAATTGTTTTTCTTTTCTTTTTCTCTTTTATATCTACTATCTACTCTTTGTAACTAATAAAGTATAGTTAACATGTGTGAGTTATCTTTTAGGGTCAATTTCAATTTTAGTCCCCGTGTATCATCTTATATGTTTCAAAGTTTTTCAATTTTAGTCAAAATTTTCAATATTGACCTTGTATGTATTAAATTATTCCAATTTCAATTCAATTTTTGATCGGATGACCGTTGGGAAATCTTACATGGCCTCGACGATTTTGATAATTCCGACCGAAATTGGACTGAAATTGAAAAAAAAATGGAAACATGTAGTACCAAAATTGAACAATAGGATCAAAGTTGGAAAAAAAATAGAAATATGCATGATCAAAATTGAAAAACGTATACTTGATTGTTCGAAAATGAAATGACCATCCATACGGGACAAAAATTGAAATTGACCCTATCTTTTATATGTATCCCTTCTTAAGTTATTATTTAAAGTACAGTTTTGTAGATATCAAGAGTTGCATCAAAATAATAACAATAGTGGTACCATATTCTTATACCCGAAAGTCGTCGGAAGTTTCACGAGTTTTTTGAACTAAGATAAGTAAAATTTCCAAATTTTATGAAAAGGAACTTTTTCGATATACATGGCTTCAAATGAAAATGGTTTTTAAAGAAAAAAGAAAAAGAAAAAGAAAGAAACGAAGCAAAAAAAGGGTTAACATGCCATGTTACCACATTCTTTGTAATTAAATCCCAAAATACCATCTTCTTATAATCATTTATCATTCTACTACATTCCTTATAATTTTTGCCCCAAATACCACAAATCAAAAGTACCTTTTGACTTTTCACAGCCTTCCAATTTTTTACAAATTTCCAAAAAATATTTGCAACCAAGAGTGAGTCTTGGGTGCCCCCGGGGCACGGATCCCAACCCGACCCGGTCCAATCAATACACATATATATTTTTTCTTTCTTTTTTTCTCTATTATTTCCTCTCCATGCCCTAATCATGCGCCTCTTCTCTCATTCTTCTCAACTGCACCTCCTCTCCTTCTCTACCTGCCCTTCTTTCCACCTCTCTCCCTTGTGCCTCTTTTCGTCGCCTCTTTCTCTCCTTCTCTGAACAGGGCCTAGTTCCGTTTCTGAATCAACTTCTACTCTGCATCAAAGGTCGAGTCCCAGAAGTGACTCGTTTACAGAGCAGAGAGTTTCGAAGAAGAAGAAGAAGACATTCTTCCCAAGGTGTTGAAGCTCTCGAAACTCAAGTCCGATTACAAGTCCTTCGAATCGAAGAGACGTCTATACGACTCCTTCGACGTGTTTTTCACCGCTAAGAAGGTTGCCCCGCTGCTTCCTGGGGTTTTGGGGAAGGTTTTCTACAGGAAGAAGAGGAAGATCCCAAGGATCCTCATGCTTTTTGGAAGAAGGAAGACAGCCAAGACTGACTGATTCATTCTTCATCAACCCATCTCATCTTTATACTCTCCACTTGCTATTATCATTCATTCTATTTTATTTCTTTACTCAATCACACTAACTCATTATTTACTGAGCTTTATAGGATATATGATGTATTGTATATACTTGGTGTGATGATGATGATGATGATGATTCTTAAGCTGGTTCTGTGTTGAGCATCATCTTTGTAGCTTTTTTGGGATTCAAACTATGTTTTGTATCTTCCACATTGTGGGATTAATCAATATGTTTTGACAAGTTAAATTTCATTTCTTTTTATATACATATATATTCATTGTGGTGTAACACTCTTGAAAGTCCTACGTGGATCTGCAAAAACAAAAACAAAGTTGTCCCAATCAAAGTACACGGTGTTGTTGGCGGTGTCGACAACACCAGCGTAACACACAGCGGAAAAATAGATCGAATTAAAAGTTGCAGAACACAAACGATATATCCACGAGTATACAAATACTCGTGGAATGCCTTCAGGGCGAAAACTCCTTTATTGAATTTGTGTATGTGTACAAAGGAGAAAGAAAGATCTCTAAAAGAGACTCTTTCGAACAATTGACTCAATACGTCCTATGAGATGTATGTGAAACCTAGAGACGTATACAAACTATCTCAGTTGAACACTCCGAAGAACACCTATACTAAAAGTCAAGAGTATGCAAACTCTTTGACACACAAGAAAAACGATGTTGCCTACGGTGTGAACAACACAACTCTTAACACCAGTGTACTGCCTATACTAGACTGCTTAAGCTCTCGATTCTGTGTATCCTTGATCTTCAGCAGCTTCATCTATTTATAGACCTTGGAGTACACTTGGTGTAGACTCCACTTCCCATGATGTAGGAGTGCTCCATGATCTCCATCACTCCATATCTATCGTGCATGATGTATGGGGAAGGTGGAGTGGACTTGTTCTTGACTTCTTCATCCTTGCTTCATGATCTCCATCTTGACTTGTTCTCCTCTCTCAATCCCACGTTCTATTAGGCACGATCTCATTCTCTAAAACCCGTAGACTTCTTCAATATATATCACTTGGATATATCTTTGAATCCTATCAAAAAGAAGAGCACATAACAAATTCCTAAGATATAGGAAAGTTTGTTAGTTAGTCTTGTGATTCAAAAATATAAAACACATGATTTTACCAAGTCAAATCTTAAGTGAGAGAATCAAATCTATTTCCAAATCTTTTCAAATAAAATTATCCAATTTAAAACCTAATTAAAATCTAATTTGATTTTAGGATAATATTGAAAAAGAGAAATTATTATTGTTGGAAAATCCAACATTAACAACTCTCAACCACCAATCCAGAAAATGTGATACCTTAAAGAAATTTATGTAATACCGTAAAGGTAAAAATGCAATACCTTAAATTTATTTATGTATGTAAGATTTTAACAATAAATATGTAGCATACATGTAATACCATAGAGTATACATGTGATACCTACACAAAAGTAAAAACAAATATTCATACCTTTATTGAATAAACACATGATACCTTAAGAGTATATATGTAATATCTTAAGAGTATACATGTAATACCTATAGAACAAAAAATAGAACAAAAAATCAATACCTTAATTGAGTAAGTTTGTAATACCTATAGAGTATATATGTAATACCTATAGAGTAAACACATAATACCTATCATTAAATCTCAAGAAATATAAGTGTAATACCTATAGGGTATATGCGTAATACCTATAGAGTATACATGTAATACCTATAGAGTAAACACATAATACCTATCATTAAATCTCAAGAAATATAAGTGTAATACCTATAGGGTATACATGTAATACCCATCACTGAATCATCAACTAGGTAATCAGGTGTGTGTGGACGCACACCAGCTAAGTTAGGGGCGCGCGTGGGGGCGCGTGGGCGCGCGTGGAGGCGGCCCACGCACCGGGTCGGGGGCACGGATCTCACCCGGTGCACACAAGTTTTTGCCTACAACCAAAATTTTCCATTTTCCAGCCCATATGATTATTATACCCAAAAAAACATTATTAATTCAATTAATATCAGGCCCAACATGCTTCCGTAAAATTAATTAATCCTTTGGAATTCATACCTTTCTTTGACTAGAACAGCACCGGGTGAGATAGTTTGCAACACCACCAGCTGGAAAATTACTGCCCCCAAACCGTTTTACGAACAACTCCTCACTGTTCAACTTCAACCCTCAGGGAAGATGGCTTGCAAGTTATCCAGCTCCTTCAGCAACTGTCTAGCACAACCTTGGTTCGTTTCCTACACCAGGTGTACAAGGTAATTCTTCCAAGGGATAAATTAAAACTACTTGAACACACGTTGGAGCGAAAACCCTCCTTTTATTAAGACTTTAAAAATATTTATTACATATCTGTAATCTCCTTTTGGAGGAGAATATTAGATCGGTCTCTCATGGAGAAGGTTGTAACTTGTATACACATAAACTAGAAAAACTCAGAACACTCAAAATAATACAAAGATGTTCTTATTTTGAAGAAAACTTGGGAGAATGGTCGATGTCCTTAGCTTCCTTCTGCCTTGCTTATTTATAGATGAGAATCCGGACTTGAAGTGCGGATTCCAAACTTGTTTAAGCCAGCTGTCCTCTTTTCTGAGTGGATCAACCACTGAGTTAGTGTTTGCCAGCTTTTCTTCATCCCATGTGATTGTTGTTGGGGAATCAACTTTTCTTCCCTTGACTTTTATCCCATGTGATGCTTATGGGGCGTGACTCAGCCCATGTTACCTTTGTCGAGGAATCTTAGAAATTTGGCCTTCGTGGTCCCCGCGGATAACTTTTCTTTTGGGCAGACCCTTTGTCCTTATCTGTCCCTCGCTCTCGTCGGTCGGGTTTGGGTCGGAACCCTTTCCCAAACTCGGCCTCTTTCTGATCTGGGCATGCTTGGAAGACATGATCTGTCCATCGACCTACATGCGTCATATTGCAGAATTTCCGATAGGTTTCTTTACTTATCGGAAGCTTATTTTCCCAAAAGATCCTTCTCTTTGTTTCAAAAAGGTCCTCTGCAAAGCTTGTGGTTGTTCCTATCATAGAATTCAGCAGGAAATATCCATTCACCGAATTCTGGAAGAATTTGAAGGGATACTTGACTTTGTCCATTTCATTTAGACAAACTCAAAGTCCTCATGCTCGTCAGGTAGAAGCCTCGTCTTCCGAAAATGCTCCTACCAAAATTGGAGTATCCTCCGGAGAAGTCGTCTTAATAGTTTTCAAGGCGTTTCCGTTTGGTCTCCTTAGCTTGATGAAATGAAAGGTTTCATGGAAACCCTTCTTTGCTGGTTCTGGAGCTGTACTGAAAAAATACAATTCCATAATATCACCTCTTGCCAAATGTGGATTATTGGCCAAAGTCTCGTGCATCGCTACCCCAATCCATTTCGTGCTAATTTCAGGCCAACTAAGTTGGGCACGTGACTTTCTCGTGTCAATTAACTTGAAATTCATCGATTCGGGCTGATTTGTTTAAAATTTGCCCATTTTTGTAAAGATATGGTCTCAATTTCAAAGCCCAAAATGATTAATGTTCCTAAATGATGAAATGACTAAAGTTATTGTCCTCAATTTACAATTTCCTCTTATTTTATGAGTTTTTTTCTTACTTTAAGTTTTCCAACAAATTTCGACTATAATAGTTTACCCTATCATTTTGTGTAAATTTATACGTGTCCATTACTGATGTGTTAGAAACCTAACGTGCCTATTAAACATGCAAAATAATCAATATTTGAAATTTGTTCTAATATTACTATATATTGTTCATGACCCCCTATGAGCACAAATATTAAAAAGATATAAAGAAAATCGACACTACAAGAAAACTGTCAAATTCCAACGGCACAAAATCCGTTGGAATCTGTTGTTTTTCCGTTGGAATTCATGATTCCAACGGTAATTCCAACGGAATTTGCCCCGTTGGAAAAGTGGGCGTTGGAATTTCAAAATTCCAAGGGAAATTCCAACGACAAACGAATTCCAACGGTAAATTACCATTGGAATTTTTTTCCGACACAAAAATTCCAACGTCGTTTCCTACGGTAATTGCCACGGTAATTTACCATTGGAATGTGTCCAACGGTGATTCCAACGATATTTTACCGTTGGAATTTTCTTTTGACATTTGAAATTCCAATGGCTTGTTTCCGTTGGAAATAATTCCAATGGCGTTTCCAACGGTGTTTTTTCGTTGGAATTTTCTGTTGAGAATTGAAATTCCAATGGCTCGTTTCCGTTGGAAATTGTTCTAACGGTAGTTTTCCGTTGGAATTTTCTGTTGAGATTTAGAAATTCCAATGGTTTTTTTCCGTTGGAAAAAAGTCCAACGACATTTCCAACGGTAGTTTGCCGTTGGAATTTTTGGCTGAGATTTGAAATTCCAATGGTTCGTTTCCGTTGGAAAAAATTCCAACGGAGTTTCCAATGGCATATATCCGTTGGAATTTATTTTTAATTTTAGAATTCCAACGGCATATTGTTGTTGGAATATTTTCCAACGGTAATTTTAACATTGAAATTTTACCGTTGGAATTTTGTATAACTATTTTTCATACCTATAGAAAGAAATTTTATAATGGTAATACAAATAATGTAAACATTGAAGAAAATACAAGCTAAGTCTTAAACATCATATCAACAATAAGTCTTACACATCCAAAATAAGTCTTACACATCATCAACATCAAGAAGTCTTAAACATCATCAACACATCCAAAATGATGTCACCATATAAAATAAGTTTTAAACATGATCAATATCATCCTTCACCATACTCATCACTAACAAAAGGAAAACACTAAACTTCATAACATAAACATGTTCTAAAAACCATCATCATCATCATCAATACCCATGTCTCCATCATCCTCATTTTCATTACCCACAACTTCACCAACATTAGCCACATTTTCACCATCACAAGGGGGGCACGTCTATAGAAGAGGTAGAAGGGGTGAGAGATCCACTATTCAACTTCGCAAAAAGACTACGAAAGGAAGCCAACTCACTCTCAACAGCACTCAAACGAGATTGTAACACTTGAACTTCATCATTAGTAGGGTGAGTGGTCTTACTTCTTGCGTTGGATCTCAAATTGACTGTATAAAAAGCTGCTTCTGATCCAAACCCATAAGATCTGCCTCTCTTGTTTTTCCCTCCATTGGCCTCATAAAAGACAGTAGAATCATTGATGTCAGCTTCATTCACACCTTCAGATAGTCTAGTAGCCTTCAATGACTTGTACTTGTTCTGCATATAATTTCAAATAGGTATGAAATGAAGTTTTTTTTTAATTTTTTTAGCATAGAAAATCTATTAATAAATGTATACAAATGTATCATACTAATATCCACAAGTTAAAATTTAATTATCAGAGTATAGAGATACTTACATAAACTCTCTCGGCTCTCGAATTTCGTCACTCGCCAGTTTCCTCATCATAATTGAGCCTTAAAAAAACCTCAGGGACGGTAGCATCTCTACCTAACTCAATTCCCTAAATTATACACAATTAATATCTATTTAAATTAAATTTTCGTTAAAAATAAAACTTAACTTAAAACCACTTACCAATCATCTTATGTGCTCAGAAATAGAAATAGCACCACTTACGAATTGATAACACTGAATGTTCTTCACATCCATCCCACAATGGAGACTGTGCAGCACATAATAAGTCATAGAAATGTGTATAGTTGGGGTTAGGTTCTTCTGGATGAGGGTCATTATAGAAAGTATGTCCATCAGCATCAATAACCATTCTCTCATAAGGATCCAAATCATCAGCATCAGCATCTAAACGACTCTCGAATGTAGATGGTGGCGTTTCTCCATGATTATGTCAATGGTAGTAGTGTGGTTGAAAACCTCTATTATACAAGTGTTGTCTTACCAAATCAGGTTCATAAAACCTCAAAACACTTGCATTTTGAGCACGGACACCTAAATCTTCCTTCTTGTCTAAAGACATCGAGCTCACTTGCTTTTCTTATAAATTCCTCCACTCCCAATATAAAATCACGCAATAAACTATTTTTTTGTGGATCTTTTCTAATGTACATCCAACGACGATGTTCTGGTATCTCCATTTTCACAATCCTAAAAACGTAAGAATAAAATCCCTAAAATACATAAGAAAAAAAAAGGGTGTAGAGTTCTATCTTCTAAGCCACAATAAGATTAAAGATTAAAAAGAAAATTATATGGTCAAACTACAAAAAGCATAAATAGTAGCTAGTAAGCATAAGATTCTTTAAAAGCTAACTATAAAAAGTGAACATTGATAATATAGGAAGTTTAACAAATATTCAAACATGGTGAAGGTTTTCCTAATAAATAATCAAACATGCTATATCATTTCGAGGATGCATTACGTACCTTCTAATAGATGCGTGGATTCTCTCAGTGACTATGCTAGACAAAGGGAACACTTGTAGCCAAAAACATTTAACTCCCTGCAATACAAATTTAATCAGCTAAAGTAGACCTGCATATGAAAGTGAAATTGCTGTCCAACAATTTATATAAGCTGCAATACGGTCATACAAATGTGCATAATGCTTGATAGGGCAGCAGGCTTATTATTTATATTATGGATCTATGCATTGCATTGCTATATATTATAACAAATAGATAAGTGGAATGAATAAACATGAAAAATGGAGTGAAAATAAACAATTTGTATGCTATTATAACAAATAGATAAGTGGGCTGATTGTATGCTATTATAACAAATAGATAATTTATGAAAAAATAAACAATTTGCACATCATTCATTTTCGGCAGCAGCTAATATTCCAGAAAAAGCTCAAAGCCAATATGTATAGTGGGTACATGTGAAATTAAGTTAATTCATGCATATCTATCATTCTAGCAAATCCAGCCAAAGTTTCTTCAGGATATCATTCTAGCAATATCATTATTTCCTCATATAGTTTCCTACACAGGACCTTGCTCAAAGTGTACGAGCATATCGAGGTGTGCATCATGGCTACACAACAATCCAAATAACTACGGTGTCATGAAGAAAATTGATTTTTTGGACAAAAAAGCAAAGAATCTATTCTCAGTTATGAAGACAAAACGAGAACCACTTTACAAATTGCTAGAAGCTCCAGATATTTATTTTTTTGGCCAGCATCATATCAAACTTCATGAAACCTAGCATGTTATTAATTGTATAACTTCAAATTGGTTAGAGAAACGGACTTTATGAGTTTTAAATATTTAAAGTACAGAGAACATGAAACAGAGTTTCTCTTGAAGAAGATATTGATTTATATGTTTTCTATTCAGCATGGGCAAGAAAGATTCTCCTATGCCTCTTTCTATCAAATAAATTCAAATACTAACACAGTTCTATTCATCATGAACCTAACCATTGCTCACACAATTTGGCAAAGTAATGGGCAACAAAAGCAAAGGATGAAAAGGGCAGAACTTAAAACATAAGTTTTTCCATATAAATAACAACAGATTTGATTGAGATTTGAAGATTGGGTTTAGGAAGTAGCATCTTTCATGGACACAATTTAATATCTTATGATGTATATATCTTGATCAAAAGACAAATACAATGCAAAGAAAACTCATCTTCACTCTCATTTTCATAACTTGGGTAGCAATTTGGGAATACTTACCCCTCGAACTCTCGATATTCACCAGTCAAGTATACGTTGCAGTTCAACGAGCAAACTTTGATATATTTATATATATATATATATATATATATATATACTAGTATGGAGTACGTGCGTTGCACGTGAATGATAATTTCTTTTTGATATTATTGTTTTATAAAACTTTTTGTTGTTATTGTTTAAAAAATAATAATAAAAATTGATACATTAGACTAAAATTTCGGGTTCATCAATTCCTAACAAATCCAGTTCAAAATACTTAAATGATTGTTAATAAAACATAACTACTTCTAGTTAATTATATCTTTTCTTTTTTGATGTTCTTTTGTGTAATTTATACTCATCTATATTTTTTCGAGGATTGTATAATAAAGTTTTAAGTGTATTGTACTCCTCTGTTTTAGAGATGTGAATATATTCTTCATTTTCCTTATTAATTAAAATGTGGAAATGAATATTATTACATTAGATTAAAAATATTGGGTTCTTTTATTCCAAAAAATCAAAATTTATAGACAAAATCAAATAATCATAAGAGTAACATTAAGTTTCAAAATTTTGAAACAAAAGATAAAAAATTTAGTTGTTTGTGTTCTTTGCATATTGGCTTCCACTTATATATTTTGTTTCTTGATGCGCGTCTTACTCTTACTCTTCTTTTTTTAACTTGAGATTAAATGTATTTTTTTCTCATTATTTTTTATAGAATATAAGATTTAATCGTTATATGATCATGATTTTCCTTTCAAATATTTACTCCTCCTTTTGATGTTTGAGTAATGATAATACCCTTATCAACACCACATATATTTGTCCAACCCAACTATGATGAAACTCTTCTATTTCCTTCATTTATGTGATATATGATCATTGAACAAACTATATATTGTTTGATATTCAGATCTATTTAACTTCTTGATCTTGTATTTGGTATCTCAATTCACATTTCAAAATCTATTTTTTAGGGTAAATCATTATCTACGGCCTCAGTAATAATTAGGTATATCCAGAAGATCACATGAACTCATGTTTTTTCTCATGTTGTTTTAGAAAAACACAAAAACTCATGTGCGACTATATCACATGCAACGGTTTTGCAAAATACATAGTTATAGTAGAAAAAGACATACTTATAGTTGTAAGACATACTCATTTTATACCTATAAAAACATATTTATAAAATACATACTCATAGCTGAAAAACACATACTTATAAAATGCATATTTGAATCCTGTTGCACATGAAACGGTCTCACAAGAGACCAACTCTTAGAAAAAATCTTGATTTTCAAAGTTTTCGAAAATTTTAATTAAGGTGTCAGGTTCTCTTTTGAAATTTTCAATAAATACTTCAAAGAATGTATTCCTTAAAACATTGACATTATATGTTGGTGCATTATACATCAAAATTATTGCAAACAATAATTCAATGTATGACCTCATTTGAAAAACGACAACTTCACTCAAATATTTTGTAATACTTTGATCAATTTCCAACAAAACCTCTTTCTGAAAAGTTTCTTTGAAACTATAGTACATTATCCACCATTTATCATCAAGAAATATTCAAAAAAATGTTGGTCATTTAGTGATTCATGAGTAATTGAGATAATATGTTTCTCATTCTATTAAATTTACAATACTTGTACGTCCAAGTGGTACATTATCAATCATTCATCATCAACAAATATTCAAAAGATGTTGGTCATATTTAACATGATTCATGAGTAACTGTGATAATGTGTTTCTCATTAATCTACTGGATTTACTATACTTATATGTCCAATCACAAATTTTCTTTCTTTTCTTACAACATATTCTTTGTTTATCCTATATGTAACGCTTAGGAAATTCTGTGTAAAGATATTTGTGCATCTCTTCACTTATAGGACACATTGTGAAATACGAAGTGAATATTGTTTTGGTAACATAGTCCTATGTCAAAATATTTTTCAAATTTTGATTTGCCCTATAAGTTTGGCTTTATTGGTTGGGTATCTAAAGTTGCAAGTTGATAAAAGGAAGAGATATTTCATATAAATTGAATTGAAAAGTTCACTACAGTAATTGCTTCTTAAATAGAGATCTGTCAAGCATCTTCGAATTTTTGGTTTCATTAATTGGATATTTATCATCTTTTTGGATCATATCAACTTTCACTTGATCATGATCCTTGTTAGTGTTGGATTTTCCAACATTAATTAATTTTCCTTTTTCAAGTTTATCCTAAATTCAAAATTAGATTTTAATTAGATTTGATTAGATATATTTATTTGAAAATATTTGAAATAGATTTGATATTCTCTCACTTAGATTTGACTCATTAAATCTCACGTGTTATATATGTTTGAATCTCTTTTTAACTAACAAACTCTCCTAAGTTTTAGGAAGTTGTTATTTTGCTCATCTTATTGATAGGATTCAAGAGACATATATATAAGTAAGATTGAAGAAGTCAATACGTGAACTTGAGAGTGAGATCGTGACTTTGAGAACGTGGGTTGAGAGAACAAGATCCAAAGAAGAACAAGTCAAGCTAGAGATCAAGAAGTGAGGATGAAGAAGTCAAGAACAAGTCCACTCCACCTTGTCCATGATGCACGTGAGGTATGGAGATTATGGAGCACTCCAAGATCATGGGAAGTGGAGTCTACACAGTGTACTTCGGGCTCTATAAATAGGTGAAGCTGCTGAAGATCAAGGAGGCACAGAATCGAGAGCTTAAGCAGTTTAGTATACGGCAGTACACTGGTGTCATAGGTTGTGTTGTTCACACCGATAGGCAACATTGTTTTCTTGTGTGTCATAGAGTTTGCATACTCTTGACTTTTAGTATAGGTGTTCTTCGGAGTGTTCAACTGAGAGTATTTGTATACGTCCCTAGGTTTCATATTCATCTCATAGGACGTATTGAGTTGTTTGTTCGAAAGAATCTCTTTTAGAGATCTTTCTTTCTCCTTTGTACACATACACAATCAATAAAGGAGTTTTCGCCCTGAAGGCATTCCACGGGTATTTGTATACTCGTGGATAAATCATTTGTGTTCTGCTACTTTAAATTCGATCCATTTTTTCGTTGCGTGTTACGCTGGTGTTGTCGACACCGCTGACAACACCGTGTACTTTGATTGGGATATTTTTTTTGTGTTTGTTTTTGCAGATTCACGTAGGACTTTCACGTGGTATCAAAGCCATCACTTGATATACTAAGTGGTGGATCTAGCCATGTAGGACGCGGACTATTGCAATCTTAACTTTGGACGCCTTCCAATTTTGGATGGCTCCAACTATGCCTATTGGAAGATTCGTGTACGATCGAAGATCAAGTCCATTGATGCACGTGCTTGGACTGCTGTTTTGGAGGGTTACAGTTCCCCTATGAAGGAGGTCCATGGAGAACTTGTTTCCAAACCTCAAACTGAGTGGACAATCGATGAGATCCATAGTGCCAACTTCAATGAAAAGGTCATCAATGTCATCTTCGAAACGGTGGACTACAAGGTGTTTCGATTGATCCAAAACGCTGCCCATGCAAAGGATGCTTGGGATACTCTCCAAAAGCATTTTGAAGGTGCCAAGTGTGTTCGTGAGGCTCGGTTGTGGCTTATCATGTCCAAGTTCGAGAATATGTGCATGGAGGAGAATGAAGACATTGAAACCTACTTTAAGAAGCTCCGGGACATCTCAAATCAAGCCCAAATGCTTAAAGAACCGATTGGACGCAAGCAACTCGTGTCTAAGGTCATTCGAACACTGCCACCAAGGTTCAACATCAAAGTATCCGCCATTGAGGAGGTCCACAATCTTTCGATAATGGGCTTTGATACACTTCAAAATATTTTTCAAACTTTTGAGCTCAACCTTCAAAGCCAAATGGAAGCGGGCTACAAGACTAAAAACATAGCATTGCAAACTCAAGACAATGAAGAATCTGGAGGAGATGATGAACCATTGGAGGAAGTCACCGAGGGGCAGAATGTAGCTATGTTGACCAAGAAATTCAACACCATGGTGAGAAAGTTCAACAAGGAGAAGCCTCGTTCAAAATGGAAGGAACTGTTCAATCGATCCACTGATCGATCTCAATGGAAGCCAACTGGATCATCATCTCAGTCCAAATGTCAGCCTAAGAAGACATCTTCAGATCATGGATGGAATGATCCCAAACATCTCGATACCATCCAATGTCGAGCGTGTTCGGGATGGGGTCATTATGCTAATGAATGTGCAAATACTTTGAGGAAGTATGGTCTGAAAAATCACTGGTATCCATAAGTGACGATGAGGATGATGAGGAAGTTGAAACTGAAAGTTCCACAACCCTGTTTGCAAAAATCACAACTGGTGTTACCGACGGTGTTGACAACACCGGTGTCATAACACCGCAGACAACACCGACGACAACACCACAGAGGTATGAACCGTTTGATTTTGCTAACATAACCTGCCTTAATGTTGTTTGTGATGATATAGATTCTCTTGCTGGAGACGACTTAGATAAAGATGAAGCCATTGAAGAACTTCATGGTCTTTATAATTCCTTGCTTAAGGAATGGAAAAAGCAATGCAAACTTGTAGAAGTCGTATCCAAGGAAAAAGAAGCCTTATCCAAAGAAAAGGAAGTTTTATCGAAGGAGAATGATGTACTGAAGAACTCAATTGCAAAGCTGGAAACCGCTCTCACCAAGAAGGACATAGAACTTGGAAAGGTGCAATTTAAGCTTGAAGAGACGGAAACGGCGCCAAAAACTTGTTCACCTTTTTCTTTAGGCTACTACCGCAAGTGTACGGTGTAGATTGCAGAACACGGTAAGCAAGGTCGATCCCACAGAGACTATTATCTAGGAATAATCGATTACCCAAATTCAACCCCTAATTTTATCTAGGGCTATCAGATATCAAAGAATTCAATTAGTTATACTAAAACAAAAACAAATAAATACACGGAGACAAACAGATATAACTGAGACAGGTTCTAGAACATGCTTTCATCTAATTCTCACCACGATATCACTTGATCAATCCATTTCAATGATTAACTATCCTATATGAGCAATCACGAAAATCAAATTAAAAGCTCTCTCGAGTCAATTTAACCGGTTGATTATTATGCTACCAGAGGTATCTCTACTCGATCTGATATAACACAACAACTCCCAAAAGCACCTAGGATTGAAAATCTCATCACATATGTCATTTATCTCTCGATCTCATGCTGCATATATGTCATGTGTTTACTCTTCCGTAATTAAATCTCCTCTCTCGAATTTTGACTTAATTACTTAAACATGTTCAATTACCGGCCGGACAATCAAACAAGCAATCAAACCATAAACACATCAATAGAATAAAGAATCAAGAAATTGAATTGAAATCAAAGATCCATCAGATTCGAATCAGACTACTAACAAGCTCTAGAAACCCGTGGAAAACTAGCCAGACATGAATATGAACAAACTCATAGACAAGATTGAAAATATCATATCAAACTAAAATAATTCAACAATAAAAGGGAAGATAAAGAAAAACTCTATATGAACGATGATCTCTCGATTCTTCAATCTTTGAAGTCTTCTCCTCCTCTCCGAATGCTCTCAGAAAATACGTTTTCTCTCTATAGATGTTATTCCTACCCTAATGATTGTTCCTCCTCTCCGAATTCTCCTTTTAGGGACGAATTTCGGTATATATAGCATCTTTGAGGCCTCCTAGATGATTTAGAAGTGTGAGATACGTGAAAAATCGAGTTTGAGATCGAATAGGAGTCTCTCGGGCACGACCGTGCCCCAGGACACGATCACCCGTGCGCCAGTGCTAGTGTTTCTGTGCAGTGGGACACGACCGTGTCCCAAGACACGGTCGTGCGCTGGTGCACAGTTCCGAATTTGACTTCGATGTCTTCATAAAAGTTGTAGGTCTTGAAGTTATCTTTCAAATGACACAAATTTCACCACAATAGCAGTCTTCTAGAAAACGTTATGATCAAAACACTAGAGCCCTGTCACGACGAAGAACCGAACGCAACACTTCCGTTTTTCCTTAATATTCTGCTTTCTTCGAGAACAAATTGGGAAAAGTGTTCAACATCAAAGTTGTAGATCTCTACCTTAGATTTCCAACAAAATTAAGATCTTCCAATTCGGACTTCTAGATCGTGAGATATGTCATTTCTTCGACAACTGCGCATGTGAGCTGAAACTTGCGATTTTTGCACTAAAAACACAAAACTAAACACAAAACCATCAAATGCAACTAATAAATCAAAACTATCTAAATCACTATAGAAACGTACACAAACATGCTCAAATGAACACATAAACATACGTAAAAATATAGTAAAAACAACACTTATCATTGACCAAGAAATTCAACACCATGGTGAGAAAGTTCAACAAGGAGAAGCCTCGTTCAAAATGGAAGGAACTGTTCAATCGATCCACTGATCAATCTCAATAGAAGCCAACTGGATCATCATCTCAGTCCAAACGTCAGCCTAAGAAGACATCTTCAGATCATGGATGGAATGATCCCAAACATCTCGATACCATCCAATGTCGAGCGTGTTCGGGATGGGTTCATTATGCTAATGAATGTGCAAATACTTTGAGGAAGTATGGTCTGAAAAATCACTGGGTATCCATGAGTGACGATGAGGATGATGAGGAAGTTGAAACTGAAAGTTCCACAGCCCTGTTTGCAAAAATCACAACTGGTGTTACCGACGGTGTTGACAACACCGGTGTCATAGCACCGCAGACAACACCGACGACAACACCACAGAGGTATGAACTGTTTGATTTTGCTAACATAACCTGCCTTAATGTTGTTTGTGATGATACAGATTCTCTTGCTAGAGACGACTTAGATAAAGATGAAGCCATTGAAGAACTTCATGGTCTTTATAATTCTTTGCTTAAGGAATGGAAAAAGCAATGCAAGCTTGTAGAAGTCGTATCCAATGAAAAAGAAGCTTTATCAAAGGAGAATGATGTACTGAAGAACTTAGTTGCAAAGCTGGAAACCGCTCTCACCAAGAAGGACATAGAACTTGGAAAGGTGCAATTTAAGCTTGAAGAGACTGGAATCCTTAATTGCAAAATGGAATTCGAGTTCTTCCAAGGCAAGTGAAATTATGGGATCAGGTAATTCCACAAAATCAGGTATTGGATCAAGTAAAACTGTTGAAAATATTTTTCCAAACCTTTTTGTCGATTCACATGCAAAGATCAATTTTGTAAAAGAAAATCGAAAGAGTCCATAAAATCCAACGTTTCAGGTCGTAGGAAAAGAAAATATGTTTGTCATTATTATTTTCAACCTGGACATATAAGACCATACTGTCGAACATTGAAAAATGATCAAGCCAGTGGTCTGGTGTTACCTCCGGTGTTACGCAACACCACTGTTGGAAAGAAAATTTGGGTTCCTAAACAAACTGCTCAAGTCTGCCAAGTTGTTTTTACTGCTCTTAAGACTAACATTTCAGGTTCTTGGTACTTTGATAGTGCTTGCTCACGCCACATGATGGGCACCAAAGAATATTTGTGTAATTTTGTGCCTCTTACCGAAGGATCCGTTACTTATGGAGGAGGTGCTAAGGGTAGAATCATTGGCAAATGAACTCTTAATCTACCAGGTTTTCCCAGGTTGTCTAATGTACTTTTAGTCGATGGTCTTATGGCTAATTTAATTAGCATAAGTCAATTATGTGATGACAATCTTGAGGTAAAATTTACTAAGGACTCTTGTGAAGTTTATGATAAATCTAACATGTGTATCATGACAGGTACACAATCTCATGATAATTGCTATCTTGTTGGAGAAAATGTCACATGTAACAAGGCTAAGTTTGATGACACGATTTTGTGGCATCAAAAATTAGGCCATGTGAATTTTCAAACTCTCCAAAAATTGATGAAGTTTGAGGCTGTACAAGGACTGCCAAGTCTCAATCACAATGGTAAGATAGTGTGTGGGGACTGCCTTAAAGGTAAACAGACCCGTGTTCCCCACAGTGTTACATCACACCATGGACAACACTAAGGTACGGTTCATTGTTTTCAACTTTTACACATGGATTGGATGGGACCAGTTGAAGTTGAAAGTCTTGGAGGAAAGAGGTATTCCTATGTGATAGTTGATGATTTTTCCCGATATACTTGGATTTTCTTTTTGCGTGAAAAATCGGATACGTTTTCTCAAGATTTTGTACACTAGGATTAAGACCTCATTTTCTTCTAAAATTTTGAGCATCAGATCTGACCATGGTAAGGAATTTGAAAATAAATTGTTTGCTGATTTTTGTGAAAAGAAAGGCATTGAACACCAATTTTCAGCTCCAAAAACTCCACAACAAAACAGAGTTGCGGAAAGGAAAAATTGAACTTTGCAAGAAATGGCACATGTTATACTCAGTTCTAAGAACCTCTCACGACGTTTTTGGGCTGAAGCATTGAACACGGCTTGCTATATTGGCAATTGAGTCTTTTTAAGACCGAATAGCAAAATGACCCCTTACGAAATTTTGAAAGGGAAAAAGCCAAATCTTAAACATTTTCATGTTTTTGGGTGTCTTTGCTACATTTTGAATGATCGAGATAATCTTGCTAAGTTTGATGCAAAAAGTGACAAAGTCGTGTTTCTTGGATATTCTTTAAATAGTCATGCTTATCGTGTTTTTAATTTAAGATCTAAGACTATTCAAGAATCAGTTAATGTTGTGTTTGATGTCTTCTCAGATCTTACAGGAAAATCTTATGAAGATGTCGTGACTGATCTTGTCGAAATTCCAGTAGTTCATGAAACTGGAAATACTGATGTTGCCCCCAGTGTTGTGACACCAGCGGCAACACCAGTGACAACACCTGCAGAACCAGAATCTGATGAAAGTGATGATGATCTACCTGATCAAGTTCGAAGAGATCCACCTGCTTGTATCAGAAAAAATCACCCTACCACACAGGTGATAGGGGGAGTAAACGATGGTGTTCGAACTCGTAGAAAAGACCCCGTGAATTACAAGGAAATGGTAAGACATGTGTGTATGTCAACCACATTTTCAGAGGTAAAATTCTACTATTTTGTCTCTCCAATTGAAGCCAAAAATGTCTCTGAAGCTTTAAAAGATAATTTTTGGATACAAGCAATGCAAGAAGAACTTGAACAATTTACTAGAAATAATGTTTGGTTTCTTGTTCCTAGACCATCCGATACTAATGTGATTGGAACTAAATGGATTTTTAAAAATAAATCGGATGAGTCAGGGAACATTGTAAGAAACAAAACACGACTTGTAGCACAAGGGTACACACAAGTCGAAGGCATCGATTACGATGAGACCTTCGCACCCGTTGCTCGAATTGAATCGATTAGGTTAGTTCTTGCAATTGCCTGTTATTTGAAAATTACCCTTTATCAAATGGATGTAAAAGGAGCATTTTTGAATGGGTTCTTAGATAAGGAAGTGTATGTTGAACAACCAAAAGGTTTTGAAGATCCTTATCAACCTCATTATGTATACAAACTTAAGAAAGTATTGTACGGTTTGAAACAAGCTCCTAGAGCTTGGTATGGTCGCTTGACCACTTTCCTACTTGAGTTTGGATTCATTCGAGGTATGGCCGACCGTACTCTCTTTGTTAAGAGAAACGATCGAAATTGTATGATAGCTCAAATTTATGTTGATGACATTGTATTTGGATCTACTTGTCAAAGTGATCTTGATGATTTTGTGCATGCTATGTCATCTACCTTCGAAATGAGCATGATTGGAGAGCTAACTTACTTTCTAGGTTTGCAGGTGAAGCAATTAAAGGAAGGAATTTTCATCTCACAAAGCAAGTATGCCAAAAATTTGGTATCTCGCTTTGGTTTAGAAAATTCTAAGCCTATGAGAACCCCCATGGGTTCCTCACAAAAGCTGTCGAAAGACAGTGTTGCCGATGGTGTTGACAACACCCTCTATAGATCAATGATCGGCAGTTTACTCTACTTGACCGCTAGCCGCCCGGATATAATGTATTGTGTTGGTGTCTGTGCACGTTACCAATTTGACCCTAAAATCTCGCATCTTCAAGCAGTGAAGCAGTATCATAAGGTATGTTTCTGGTTCGATAGATTTAGGTATTTGGTATACTAAGGACACTAATCTCAATTTGGTGGGTTTTAGCGATTCTGATTGGGCCGGAGATGTAGATGATAGGAAGAGTACTAGTGGTGGTTGTTTCTACTTAGGCAATAACTTAGTATCTTGGCATAGTAGAAAACAAAACTGTGTTTCTTTATCCACCGCCGAATCCGAGTATGTAGCCGCCGGAAGTGGGTGTACTCAACTTTTGTGGTTGAGACAAATGCTTGATGATTATAGTTTTGCAAATAAATCTTTGAGCCTATTTTGTGATAATTCGAGTGCAATTAATATTTCCTAAAATCCAGTTCAACATTCTCGAACTAAACACATAGATATTAGGCATCACTTCATTCGAGATTTAGTTGAAAAAGGGTTAATCCAACTTGATTATGTATCCACTGAAAACCAAATAGCAGATATATTTACAAAAGCCTTAGATTTAGAGAGATTTTCTTCCCTAAAGAAGTCTCTCGGATTATGCATTGTTTGAATGTGCATGCATTTTTTTCGGGTGTTACCGTTCATGTTGCTCACACCACTCTTAACACCCTTAGTATAAATTTTTTATTTTTAGGCTTTCTAGGCATATATGTGCTTGTTTGTATCTGACCAGTGTGTTTCTTATGTGAAAACACTTGCTTAGACACCTATTTTGGTAATGGCTCATAATAAAAGTGCACATTTGTTCGAATAATTGATATAAGTCACGAAGCACTTGGAGCACGGCGCTCGCTACGACGATGCTTTTCAGGCAGCCTAGTGACTATGCTTAAATGTGTTGTGTGACCTCATTGAGGAACTCGGGGCACGGTGTTCGCTGTGACGATGCTTCCTTGTCAAAAGGTGTAGGAGATACCACAACCAAATCGAAAAAACTTGATCTCACAACCGAGTAACTAGAAGCATGGCGCTCGCTACGACAGTGCTCTCTTTTCAAAAGGTTGGTTGAGGTTAGGTATGTATAAATTTAATTTTGTGTGCACAAAAGAAAAAAAAATTCAAGAGCCAAAATTTTCTATGGTGTCATCGCAGTGTTACGTAACATCAGGGACAGCACCAGTCAGTTACATTGTGTGCGATTTTTATGGGATTTAAATTTTATGCATTCCTAGGTATCTACATTTAATCCTTATGATATATAGTGGATATATTTGATTTTTCGATAATCCAATTTCAAATTTAAAATTCGAATTTTGTGATCCCTATTTTTGTGAAACATTGTTGAGATTTTATCTTAATTTCATATCTATTCAAAATCTTTTGATTTTATCTAAAATTCAAAGGCTCAAAATTTGTGTTTAAAATCAGAAAATCAAGCGTGTCTTTTCACTACTTGATTGTGCACACTTTCTCTCTCTCTCTCTCTTGCTCACATTCTTTCTCTCTCCACAAGCCGATCCCCTTTCTCTCCACTCCATAAACCCTAATTTGCTCTCTCTCAAAATTCTCCCATAGCTGATCAAGTAATTCCTCCTGCTATTCTTGAATTCCTCGAGAAGCTAAAGCAATCCTACCATGCGCTTCTCGTTCCTTCAGCCACAGCAGTGTCGTCCGATGGTGTTGCCGACACCAGCGCAACACCAGCGATGACTTCCCCCAATTCGTCCTCACGCATTGCTTCTAAATCGAAGACCAAGGCCCCCAAAGCTTCCAAAGCTCATGTTTCTTCCTCCCGACCAGAAAAAGGGTCGTCTGGTGCTCCATCAGACCCTGTCGATGTGGAGGCTTTCCAGCCGTCCAATCGGCCTACCGATGAGAGGCAGCGCCGCTCTCAGCGTCTGCGCGCCGCTGGGAAAGTGACCCCCGACGTTGTCCTCGCCAAGAGGAAACGTCCTGCACCTGCCTCTGTCGTCGATTAACCTGCCTCTGCCGCCGATGAACCTGCCCCTGTCGCCTATAAGCCAGCGATTCAACAGCCGTCTTCAGCCAAATTCTCCAGTTCCATGGAGTTAGATAATGAGTCGACCAAGGATGTCGACTCCGCCACTGAGTCGGATGATGACATGGAGACTACACTCTCCAAGGTCATTCTAAAGCTGAAAACGTCTGGTGTTAAGCCATGTGTTGCCAACACCAGGGCAATACCTTCGGCTAAGGGGAAGGCACCTGTTGATACCTCTACCGAGGAGGATCATGGTTCACCTGATTTTCAACCTAAGGGGACTCCTTTTCAGGTTTCTAAAGCTTACTCGACTACTTTCTACACTAAGCCCTCTTCTAGTGTTTGGACATCCTTGTGTCAAAAGCCTATTTTGGCCGAGCGCAATTTACATGTTGATTCCTTCTCTAGGTTAGGCTTAGTTGATTTCTTAGCCTCTAGGAAACTACTGCATTGTGTGACCACCATTCCATCTTACTGCCCCACTGTTATTTATGAATTCTATGCTAACTTGCATAAGCATTTGTGCGATTCTAGCCATCATGGGTATGGGGTAGTCTATGTGAGGGGGAGTCTGTTTTCTTTTCTCTTTAAGGATGTGAATGTTGTCCTAGATTTGCCTGATGTTGTTGAGGATGCTCCTCTTCCCCCTCTTGATGTTGTTGCCTCTGAAATTTGGGGGGGGGGGGGGGGGGAAGTTTTATCTTGGTCTGAGAAATTTCCAGCATCCTCTCTCTTTGCCGTGCTTCACAAACTTTGTGTGCATAATTGGCTCCCATCATCTAACACCACCGTAGTGACTGAGGAGCAAGCCAATTTGCTTTATAGGATAGTGTTGAGGGTTCCTTTTAATTTTGGGAGATTAGTGTTGTAAAATCTTGGTAGGTTTGCTGAAAAGTTTTCCTCTTCTTCGACCTACTTAATCTACCCCTCCCTTATCTCAGCCGTCCATAGATTCCAAGGGCTTATCTTGTTTACCTTTGAGAGCCTGGTGCCTCCTCAGCCTCCACTCACAATTGCCAAAGCCCTGCTCCAAGGCAATCGCGTCTGTGATCTTCCATATCCCTTTGGTGTTGCCCCTGCTGTTGGCAACACCCGCCGCAACACTGACTCATCCTTGGTGGCTCAGCTTCTTATGCAACGTCAGTTGTTGTCTACTTATATTGAGGGTTTGATCCAAGTTCGTGACAACTTCGATGCCCTCATTTCAGCTCAAAAAGGGGGAGTAGGTGAAGGTGGTGGTGCTAATGCCGAAGGTGAAAGTGATGATGAAGATGAGGCTTGAAGATGTTGTTGGATGCTGGTTGATTGTTTACTACTGGAGTATTCTATTTTTATTTTTAGTTTTTTGTTGGAGTATCAAACATTTGTCTTGGTTTGTATATTTATTTTTTGACTTTTGATTATTAATGGTGATTGCATTCTTTTTGCTAAATCTTGATCTTATGTCACTGTTTTTTAGTCTTGATGTTTCATGTGTTGCAGGATTGAGGGGGAGATTGAATTGAGGGGGAGACAAATCTAATTGATTTAGGTTTTGAGCTAAAAAGAAAAATAGGGGGAGATTGTTAGTGTTGGATTTTCCAACATTAATTAATTTTCCTTTTTCAAGTTTATCCTAAATTCAAAATTAGATTTTAATTAGATTTGATTAGATATATTTATTTGAAAAGATTTGAAATAGATTTGATATTCTCTCACTTAGATTTGACTCATTAAATCTCACGTGTTATATATGTTTGAATCTCTTTTTAACTAACAAACTCTCCTAAGTTTTAGGAAGTTGTTATTTTGCTCATCTTATTGATAGGATTCAAGAGACATATATATAAGTAAGATTGAAGAAGTCAATACGTGAACTTGAGAGTGAGATCGTGACTTTGAGAACATGGGTTGAGAGAACAAGATCCAAAGAAGAACAAGTCAAGCTAGAGATCAAGAAGTGAGGATGAAGAAGTCAAGAACAAGTCCACTCCACCTTGTCCATGATGCACGTGAGGTATGGAGATCATGGAGCACTCCAAGATCATGGGAAGTGGAGTCTACACAGTGTACTTCGAGCTCTATAAATAGGTGAAGCTGCTGAAGATCAAGGAGGCATAGAATCGAGAGCTTAAGCAGTCTAGTATACGGCAGTACACTGGTGTCATAGGTTGTGTTGTTCACACCGATAGGCAACATCGTTTTCTTGTGTGTCATAGAGTTTGCATACTCTTGACTTTTAGTATAGGTGTTCTTCGGAGTGTTCAACTGAGAGTATTTGTATACGTCCCTAGGTTTCATATTCATCTCATAGGACGTATTGAGTCGTTTGTTCGAAAGAATCTCTTTTAGAGATCTTTCTTTCTCCTTTGTACACATACACAAATCAATAAAGGAGTTTTCGCCCTGAAGGCATTCCACGGGTATTTGTATACTCGTGGATAAATCATTTGTGTTCTGCTACTTTAAATTCGATCCATTTTTTCGTTGCGTGTTACGCTGGTGTTGTCGACACCGCTGACAACACCGTGTACTTTGATTGGGATTTTGCAGATCCACGTAGGACTTTCAATCCTTGTAAATATATTTATACTAATACTTCACAACGCAGTCTAAAATATGTTGAAATAAAGATAACTATATGCATTGTGAGTCATCGTGATAAAGAGATTTGATTTTTCAAATCTATGTGCTAATACTAATGTATTAAGGTATCTTTATCTCACATTTCATAAATAAATGTTGATGGAACAATAATATTTATTCAAATTTCACCACTTCTGTTGATATCCTGATCCCTTCTTGAAAGACATTCTCCATGATTCTTTGATATAACTCAGCTCCCATATTGGTTTGGTGGGATCGAAAATAATCTAATTTATTGTCTCCAATTTTATATAACTATCTACTGTATATTACTGCAATAATTCAACACGTAAAATTGTTGATTGCTTTGTGTTAGTCCCAAGTGGTAGAAGGTTTAGAAAAGGGTGAATAAACCTTATCAAAATTTCAAACTTTTTACTCCAAAGAATATAAGTTCATGTAGGGAGCAGTAAGCTACAGAGCTTGCTGCTTCTGATCAGAGGTTACTGCTTGAGCAGTAGGCATATGAACTTCAAAGAGTTTTATGTGCAGTGGAAAATACTTAGAAATATGATGTTTTTTGAAAACACAAGTGTGCAGTATGCCAGATATATGATATAAAGAAAGCTGTAAATACACAGATAAACAGGCAGCATAATATATAGTGGTTCGAAGGTGGAGTAATCCCTCTACATCCACTCTACTCCTTTTAAACACGAGGGACTTTGTTAAAGGTCGATTGATTTATAAAGACTCAACTAATACAATCACACCCTAACAATATTAGCAGTCTCCCACACAGGTTACTGCTAGACCAATACAATAGCCCACACAGGACTTCTACTCTTAGTGAACACACTTAGCAGGAACTATCCTCTGCTAAGAGACTCCTAAAACAATTTATGAAGAATAAAAGATAAGTCTTCTTCAACTCGGGGTACAGCAAACTTCTGATATGGCAGCTTAGGTAGCTGGATTGTTTGCTGCTGATAGATTGAGTGACTAAAACTTTAAGGATTTGAATGCTTGAGAACTTAGGAAATTTGCTAGAGAGCTCGTGAGTTTCAGTTGTTGTTTCAGGTGCACTCTTCATCTATTTATAGGCTTCAGGAAATTCCACCCGTTGAAGGAGGTAGCTTTCTGACCAGTGAGGTGTCCAGCAGTGATTGGCTCGTAATGATCCTCTACGCATTCCAGTACACCGTTACACGCTGCCCTTCATTCTGTTGAATAGTTTTTTTTTTTTTTTTTTGTCTCCTGAATCCTTCTAGGGGTTATTCTCTGATTAACTCCTTTTTGAATACTCCTTTGGGTGAATTGGGGGTGCTGATTCAGAAATAACGGTCCTTTAGGACGATCAAGCCTTGTTTGTCGTTTACTGGAACTTAGCTTGTTGTATGTAGTGTGCTTGATTAGCCTCCTGCAGTGTCCAGTAAGGTCAGCTAGCTTTCTGTACTGATCAGCATGCTTAGGAGGCTAGCTTCCTATATAGATTAGTAAGATCAGCATGCTTCAGCTAGCTTTCTGTAAGTTCTTCCTTTGTCCACTGCGTTTTGATTAGTGAGCTTTAGCTTCATTCAGTGAGCTTCTGATTTTCAGGCAGCATCCTTGACTTAACAAAAACTTTTACATTGAAAATCCTAAGTACAAGATTACTACTTCCTATCTATTACGTGTTTTGTATTCATCAAAATCTATGCAGAGGTTCCTCACACTTTGAATTTCTAATTTAAGTTAGCGAGGATAATATTCTCTAAGTAAGACTCTTTATTTCACTTTCTTTCTCACAACTAATAAATTTAAACTGCTCAATTAGTTCTTAAAATTCTTAGTAGTTGTATTTAAACAAATATATTCATTTAACAATATTCATACATTGTCGTTCTTGAAAATGATGTCTCCTGTTGAAGATAATGTGGTATCGATGTATAGTTAATACTTGGAATTTTAATTGAAATCAAATAAAATATTTAAAAAAAATAAAAATGTTTGAAACCTTATATGTTTGTAAGAGAGAATAAGAATAAAATGAAAATAATCAAATATGAAAACTTGTAATAATAGGAAGATGTACCTTATTCTTATTCTTGTTGAATTACTGGATTATAAAGAAAGAAAAAAATAAATAACATGTAAGATACAAGAGAAAAAAGTAACTAAATTATTATATAATATATATATATATAATTAGTTCCTCATTTATTATTATTACAATTATATAAACAAAATCATGACATACATTAATATAAATTATTAAATAATAAAATTATTAAATTATAAAGTAAAAATAAAATAATAAATATATATTAGAAATTCTAATATATATTATTCAAATAAAAAATATTAAATTACTATTAAGACCTTAAATAATAAAGTTTGATAAGGATGTATAATCTATATTAAATTAGAGTTCTACTCATAATAGAATTCTAATATAAAATAAATGAAATCATAAATTACTATTATAACCTTAAATAATAATATTTAATAAGGATATATTAGACAATCTATATTTTATAAGAAACATCCATACTTTTATATAGGTGATATATATATATATATATATATATATATATATATATAAGAGACAAATAATCTCACATCTCATAAAACAAAAGCGCGAGTCCTCTAGAACACAGTATTCAAATAAGACTCCAACTGCCAAACCGATTGACTGAATAATGATGAAAGAAGACGGTGGATAAACTTCAACAGGTTCATTACATCTTCGCTTCCAATTCATAAAGTTCGAGAAAGCAGGCATTATATGTCTAAATCACAGCTTGGCCCATGTCAACATATTCAACAATCTACCAAACTGAATATTATAAGAAATCAACTCAATTAATACATTGGAGCTGAAAAAATGATTAAAAATTAATAAAAGCCCACAAATTTAATAAACGAGCAACAAGCTGATGGGTTGTACACTCAAAGGCAGAGGGCAGAGATGGCAACAAGTTGCATACTTACCGGCAACTGTTGAGAGAGGGGACAGCTGCGACGATTGAGATAAATATTTTGTCTTTCTTTTCTGTTCCATTACAATGTTTTAAAACATTTAAACGAAATTATTGCAGTCATATGAGATTAATTACAAAAAAAATTTAAGAAAGAAAAAGATGAAAATATGCATTTAAAATTGAAGATTTAAAATTTAGAAAGTATAGAACACTAATATCTTATGGTCCGTTTGTTTATCCTTATTAGGAATGATATATTGTGTCAACAAGTTAGATTAACTTATTTGGTTGAAAAATAAAGTACATGATATAAAAATGATCCGATATTATATCACTCAATCTTGTGATATGGATACCATGAGGATAGATGAATAGTTTATCACATGTATTCAACGCAATGTATAATCACATGAATACAATCAAATCTAATCAATAATTTAAGCAAATGCACCCTAAGAATATAGAGGTGATACCTTAGGAATATACATGTGATACCTTTAGAAACAAATAATTGTACATTTTCTTCTTCTCTATTCTCTGTTATTATTTCTTCTTCTTTTTTTTTCTCTTTTTTGTTCCATTACAATGTTTTAAGACATTTAAAAATGTTATTGCAGTCATATTAATTGCAGAAAAATTTAAGGAAGAAAAAGATGAAAATATGCATTTAAAATTTAAGATTTGAAATTTATAGAGTATAGAACACTAATACCTTGAGTACCTTAAGAGTATAGAAGTGATACTTTAAGAGTATATAGGTGATACATTTAGAAACAAATAATTGATACCTTTTTTGAATGAACCCATGGTACATTAAAAGTATACAAGTGATACCTTTACAAGTGTACAAGTGATATCTTAAGAGTAACATTTAGAACAAATAGTTGATACTTTTACTAAATGAACTCAACTCATGATACCTTAAAAGTATATATTAATATCTTTAAGAAAATTAATTTATATTCTTACTGAATGAACACATAATACTTTAAGAATATACTAGTGATACCTATAGAACAAAAAAATCGATACATTTAGTGAATGAATGAGCAAGTAATACCTTAAGATATATACGTGATACTTGAAGAGTATATATGTAATACTACTGAATCATTTAACATAAAATCAAGTGTGTGTGGATGCACACCAAGTCAGGTGTGGGTGCACGTGGGGTGCGTAGAGGTAGCCCACACACCGATCGAATCGCGGATACAGATCCCTGGTGCACACAAATTTTTTCCTTAAATTAAATTCAATAAATGGGAATTAATTTGTATGGTAAATGTCATAGTCATAGAGATTTATTGTTTTTGAATATTGAAAGCTAACTCCTTAATTTATACCTTTTAATATTTGAGGTTTAATATGATGGTATAAAGCTTATAGGTTATTACGTTAATGCTAGTACAAGTTGCATTTATAAAAATACGAATGTGTAATACGATGATAATCGTTATGATACAATGGTATAGTATATTAGTATGATTTGGTATGGGATGAAATATGGTAGTATAGTTTGGTATGAGGTCTATTTCATTGGGCCCGTTTACTTTGATGGTCGGATTTGTTTGGATTGTTAAAAAATGTGGGATTGTACTGTACATTAGGATTAAAAAATGTTTATTTGAGTGTTTGGTATGCAGGTTATGTTGTGGGTTAAGTGTAAATTTTTGTTTGGTATGAATGTTAGTAGGTTGGTAAAGTTTGTTTGTTTATAAAATCTTGTTTGGTAAATTGGTTAGAATAGACTAAAAGTGTGAAAAGACAATTATGCCCTCAACTCATATTATATTAAAATAGTCCATTTAAATTAAAATTGAAAATGGAAATGATATATTTCATCCCCAATCTTGGTACTCCCCTGCAATTTGTTCGTCATCCCTTGCAATTGGTTCGAAGTTGTGGAACGAAACGGGTTTCCATCAATCGACATTTCCATCTGTACTATCGCTCAATATAAAAGGAAAAAAATGAAATTGTCATCTCAAACAAGAAAAATGTTAAAATTTAACCCAAGGTCCATAGGTAATTAGCTGCATATGTTCTACACTTCTAGTTTCTACCCTTGCAAATGTTTAATTCAAACCTTTTTTTCCTCAAAAACTCATCTTGAAATTGAGGATCTATGGTGAGGATTCTTTGATATATTGAGAAGAACGAGTAAGGGTTGCAAGGAAAATTGTTTGTCCAATCTCAATTGGGTTTGTCAAAGGATCTTGAGAGACTTCAAATTCTTCCCACAATTTTAATCCTAATCTTCAGCTCTTAATTTCTTCTTCTACAATTGCTGAGTCGTGTTGTGGTCGATGGGTGTGTAAGGTGGCATCAATGGCCTCGCCTTCGGCGGCCTTAACACTATACACCGCCACCGAGTCATTAGCGGCAACGGTGTTGTTGTCGGGAGAGTGAAGCAGGGGCTCTTTTTGGCGTCAGCCCATTTGCTTAGTGTTGCCGGTGACCAACTCCGTGTCGGAGTGGAGGTGCATTTGAATATAAACAAAAGCAGGTGATCTCCCTGCAGAGGAGAAAGAGATGGTCGGTGGTGGAGAAGAGTGGCCGCCGTTCCCACGTCTTGTATATATTTGATGGCATTAGTGTAGTTACTTATAAAGTTGAGGATATTCTTGTCATTTTGCATCTAAAAGTAAAGGCATGATGGTAAGTTCATTTGAATTATTGTTGTGTTTATCTAAACCCACCATTGTTGGTGGGTTTATAAAATCATGCACAATGCTACATAAACCAACCAATGTAGCTCGGGCCCAAATAAATAACCGGGCCTCAAACCCATGTACCAAACATGGTATAGGTTAGTCTAAAAACCTAAACTAACTTATACCCTCAAACCAAACTTGCCTAAGAATTCAAATAAATATTCTCTTAATTAAGAAAAAATATTTTCATAATGTTGATTAAAAAAGAATATTTCTTTTTAGAGTGAGTCTTGTGTTAGATCGTCTCATGGATCTCATTCCGTGAGGGTCAACCCGACCAGGTCAAAAGTCAACGGTCAAAGTCAAAGTCAACGGTCAACGACCGGTCAACTCGGGTCAACGGTTGATCAATGCCGGGCAATGTCTTTGACTAAAAAATATTACATGTCATGCATAAAAGTATTACATATCATAATATAACTCTGTTATTCTACTAGCGTAATACTTCTATGTGTATCATGTGATACTTTTAATTAGTATTACGTACTACATATAAAAATATTACATGATACATATAAAAGTATTATCAGTTGATTTCAATAGTATTACATGTTGAATACAAAAACATTACATTATGAGAGTATTACTTGTTGATTTCAATAGTATTACATATTGTACATAAAAATATTACATTTGTGTATTAGACAATATTTTTCTATATATATCATCTAATACTTTATAGTAATACATGATACTAATAAAAATATTAATTGTTGATTTCAATAGTATTATATGTTACACATAAAAGTATTACATGATGTATATAAAAGTATTACTTGTTGATTTCAATAGTATTACATGTTGCACATAAAAGTATTGCATGATGATATTATATTCTTATAATGTAATAGTATTTTTGTGTGTATTAGGTAATACTTTTATATAGTCATTTAATACTTCATAATATAATATTTTCATGTATATTAGGTGATACTTTTCTTTATATCGAATAATATTTTTGTATTATATACATATAATGTATAATATATTACAAAAGTATTAGATAATATATAGAAAAGTATTACCTACTACACATAAAAGTATTACATATTTTCATACACTCTAACCAAATCCAAAATCATGATATTTTACAAAAGTATTACATAATTTCTCAAAACTTTGTCACACATGATACACATAAAAATATTACCTTATAAAAGAAAAGGTACTACATTCATAATGTAATATTTTTATGTATGTCATGTACTACTTTTACATATAATATGTAATACTTTTGGTCAACGTCGTTGACCGACGTTGATTTTTAACCATTGACCATTGACTTTCAACTTTGACCGGATCGGGTTGACCCGTCTCACAGAATGTGATTCGTGAGACGGTCTCATACAAAAAAATTTCTTCTTTTATAGCTACCTAATTAGAATTTCATGATCATCCATCTTTCTGTTTTTAAGTATCCAATTTTATCATTTTATTTATGGAATATTTAATACAAATTTGCTAATAATGAATAGATATGATACGAGAAGTGTAGAAAATATTAAAATCTAACAATAATCTATACTTCGAAGTTTGATATTAAATGATAAGAGTGACACTTGTGTGCCCCGGGGGCACGGTGCCCCCAAATTTATCATCATAAGGTGTTATATATATACTCTACAGGTATCATATGTATACTCTTTAGGTCACATGTATACCCTTAAATGCATATGATACCTATAGTATGATACCTATAGAGTATGTGTATAACACCAAGAAACATAACACCTGTAGAGTATATATATAACTAGGGGTGGGACTTTTTGTTCGGGACCCGACCCGACCCGACCCGACCCGATCGGGTCAGGTTTCCATATGGTTTGTGGGTGTTCGGGGTTTTCGGATTGGGTACCCGAAAAAATCGAGTCGGGTGCGGGTATTTTATTTACTACCCGATCGGGTTTCGGGTACCCAAATATAAGAAATCATTTGCCTAATTTGAGATATTTCAAATTTAGAACAATTCCACCCTTCACCTATTCTTGAAACCCGACTACCCGAGTCCACTCCCAAGTCACCCGCTGCCCCCACCTGCCACCGACACCCGCTGCCCCCACCTGCCGGAAGCCGTCGACCCGTCGCCCACCGTCGTCTGTGAATCTGCGCCAGCCGCCAGTCGCGCATCGTGAGTCGCGCCTGTGTGCCATCTGTGCTCGGCACCCGCCGCCTGGTCGCCGCGCCCGTCGCCCGCTGCCGGGCCTGCCGTACCTGCCTCTCACCACCACAATCGTCAACCCACAGGTTAAAATGCTTGTTTTTGTTTTGAAATGCTTGTTTTTTGCTTTTCTAAATGACTAAGTGAATTGGATATTGCTTTTCTATTTATGGGTTTCATTTCATTCATTGTAAATGGGTTAATCTGTTTTGGATATTTCATTTCATTTCATGGATATTGACAAATGATCTGAAGACTTTCCATGTTGATGCTCATGAACTGACTCATCTGTATGGTTCTAAAAGTCGATAACCAAATATGCTCAAAAGTTGCTTTTTTTCAAGATTAATGGAAGTAAGTGCTGTTTCTCTAATTTTCTTGATAGTAGTATTTTTCTTTGTTCAATGATTGTTAACCTCTATTATTAATGCTGTTCAATTTTATATTTCTGGGTTGTGTTTCTTTAGAATTAGTGGACCATCTGTTGCTCATCCATGGAAAAATAGGTCGTTGTTTTGTTTGTTTTATCATTTATGGCATAATTAAATAAGCTTAATGCCAATCGGGTTTTCTCAAGAGTTGTTTTTCTTGAAGATTAATAGCTGTAAGTGCTGTTTCTTGAGTTTTCTTGATCTCATTTTTTTTTTGTTAGTGTAAATTATTAATGCTGTTTTGTTTCATCATATTGGTTTGGGTTGCATTTCTTTTGTTTCTGTGGATTTTTTGTTCCTGGTTTTGTTGATGGGTGGTTGTTTTTCTTAGTTTTGTGAAATAATTGGTTAATTAGTTGCTTCAGAATTGCAGTCTATGATATCAGAAGTGCAGTTTATGAGGCTTATTATTTGATTTTCTCGTTCATTTGGCGAACCGGTGGAAGGGGGGTTTGCTCTATGTTGTTTGAATATAGGAACTTTGGAACCATGATTGGTTAAATATAGTGAGAAAAACAAGTCTTCATAGCATTTTTGATGATCTAAACATTGAGATAAAAGCCGAATAGGCGGATACCTAAATGTGTATGTGGCAACTCTGCTAGGGGTATCACCATGTAATTTGTTATCTTTTCAATCTCTGAATCAGATAAAGATGCACCTATAAACTAATATTTCCTCATATTTTATTTTGTAGATGTCGAGTTCACGAGGCATGCATGACGACATGTTAGAGGAAGATATTATAAGGGTGGGAGACCAGTTTGTAGATTTTAGTCAACATGATTCTGTACCATTTGTCTCCCATGAAGAAATTGATGTTGATAATGAAGTGGAGGTAGATACTCATGATAAGACTGAAACAAAAAAATGAAAATCGAGTGTAAATGTGACAACATCAAGTGTGTCAATGTATTGGGACCATTATGAGAAGTATGTATGTGATGTTGAGAATTTGCAGAAAGCAAGATGTAAGTATTGTAGAGCGGTGATTAAGGCGGATCCAAGAAAACATGGGACTAAAGGTCTTATCAATCATTACAATGCTTGCAAGAAGAAACCTGAAGGTGACAGTAATCAAGTTCGAACTCCAAGACAACATCGCCCAGGGGTATATAAGTTTTTGGCAAATGATAATAAAAATCAAGAATCTAACTTGTGATAACTGTAAAACGAAAATTTAGGCGAATGCATATTAATTGATTAGATATATTATCTATAGTGCTGGTGAGACCCTTGAACAGAACCGCTTACTTCATCATTGCCTGTGATTGACTTGAAAAAACGTCAGTTCGAGTGAAAGATGATCAAGTCTAGTTCGAGTATTCAACTTCAGAAACACTATTCAAGTATTAAATGGAGTCGAACTCGAACATATCGAATTATCTCAATTAGAATCAAATGTTGTTTATTGTGATCTTCTTTTTGATTGAATAATTAAATTGATGGTAGTAGATTGCTACTTACAAGTCGCAATCGGATCACCACAAAACATACTCGATATGTTCATTTAATGAAATTGTTAAACCCAGAAGAAAGTTGGAAACTGTTGTTAGAAAAGGCTGATATTGAGAAGAATGATGGCAAATGTTCAGAAGAAGTGGAGAATATTGTGTGGCAAATATTGAACAAGTGTAATGGTCTGCCATTAGCAATCAGTGTGGTTGGTGGCATATTCGCCAAACTGCAAAGACATTCCAAGTTTGAATTTGAGAAAGTGCTGAAAGGAATAAACTCTCATTTGGGAAGAAGTAATGTTGCTTCTATTCTAGAGTTGAGTTACCAGAATTTACCTCCACAACTCAAACTGTGCAAAAAAATTGGTGGATATATGGATTGTACTTGGTCTTATCCAGCAAGAAGGAGAAGAAATGATGGAGGATATAGGAATGAGACATTGGATGAGTTGATGAATCGAAATATGAGAGAGTAAAAAGTTGTGGAATGTATGATCTCCTACGTGATCTATCCATAAGTAAAGCAAAAGAGGAAATGAGGTTTGAGATATGAAGGTGCGCGTGGTGATGATAAAGGGAGTACTTCTGAATCAACCTTATATAATCCTCATCATCGTGCTATCTACATTACCAACAATTGGGATCAAAACAAACATGTTCCTTCTGTTTTCATCCATAGAGATCCTACCAAATATGAAAGTAGTTCATCATCATACTGGAAGAGAGTTTCGAACTCCTTAGGATACTTGATTTGGATAAATTTCCAAATGCAGTTTGTGGTTTGATTGAGTTAAGATATTTGGGATTGGATAATAAAAATATAGGTAGGCTCCCACACTCAATAGGTAAGCTAAAAAACCTCGTGGTTCTTTATTTTGGCAGTTCAAATTACATGCAATGGTTAGCCCGCGTCATCATCTTTACTCTGGTTTAATCTATTGCAACACCCCTTGGAAGCTAAACACTTTGAAGAATATGCAGACATTAAGTTGAAAGATTCGGAAATAGAGCAGGTATCAGAATTGACTAGTCTTTCCAAATTGGGCATAGATGTGCTTCACTTCATTAGGTAAGCTGCAAAATCTTTTTTTATCTAAAGTTAAGCACTGTTGAGTCTCAAAAGCTGCCTCAAGAGTCAAATCGATGAAATATCTGGAGGAGTTGAGTGTACCTAGCAACATAGGATCGGAATCGGATATATACTCCCACTTAATCTCCAACCTACCTTCTCTTGCTATAATCCTTCCCAAACCACCTTCTTTTTCTTTCTAATTTGCTTCTTTTCTTTTTTTTCTCTTATTTTTCTACATCTGCTGTCAATTGTATATTACTTCTTTAAGTTGTTTAACTTATGAATTTGATACTTATTTTATCAATCAAAAACAATTTTTGTTGGACTACATATATAAATAAATGTAAAATATTCCTTAAGCATTTATAGATTACTCAGAATTACTTTGTAATCTAATTAAATTGTATCTAAAAGTTATTTAAAGAGGTTTAAATTACCTGTGTTGGGAATCGACCATGGGTTCACCAGTGGCTCAAAAAACCAGAACCTATTCTGTTCGATCACATAGATAATGTATTTGGTGGTGGGAAACACACAAAGAACAGAATCACAAAGATTCACAGCCCAAAACCTCCCGAAGTAACTCCTCACTTCAACCCTTACACACCCCTTTCTATGGATGAGGATCTCACAAAGAAAATAGCACACAAAGTGAGGCTGAGAAGAGAAGATATCAGAGAATGAGAAGGATCAGATATTGCAACTCAAAAAGAAGGAGGTGGGAGAGGAGCAGCAGAGGAAGGGTTACCTCGTGAATAGACGAGAGGAGAGAAGACTGACCGTTGCAAGTGAGGAGGGGAGCAATAGGGCTGCTGGTTTTAGGGTTTAATTTAGTGGGTCTGGGCTTGGACTTTAGATAGGACAGGGAATAAAATCAGAGAACGAGCCCTAGCAAGTTGGGCCAACTAAATTCCCACATTCTCCACCTTTGGCCCAACACACCTACACTGTCTGATCGAAAAAGGGAATAGAGGATTCATCATCGCCAAAACACCTGCACACACAAACACAAAGTTTGTGCAGGACTAGTTTATGCACGAAGCAAGAATGTCAGCAAAGACACTCAAATAACACAAAGTCAGCAAGAAAAAACAACAACACATATGGGTATAACAGATTATTCAGGTAGCACAAAATTCAGAGTCTTCATGCATGACTGAAATTTTTCCAAGGATAAGTGTTTTCCCATATCAGCTGGATTAAATTGAGAAGGAATTTTCTCCAAATATACAACCCCTTTCTCAACAACATCTCTTATAAAATGGAACCTAACATCTATGTGTTTAGTCCTATCATGAAAAACAGGATTTTTACACAACTGAATTCCAGATTAACTATCAGAATAGACAGTTACGTCACCATTCAAATAACCAATCTCAGAAAGTAGACATTTTAACCAAATAGCTTCCTTTAAAGCCTCAGTTAGATCAATATATTCAGATTCAGTAGTAGAAAGAGTAACAATGTGTTGGAGTTGTGACTTACAACTAATGCAAGAGCCACACAAAGTGAACACATATAAAGTGGTGGATTTTTCATTGTCCTTATCATTAGCATGATTAGAATCAACATAACCTGTCAAATTCACTCCTTGAGCAGAATATGAAAATTTCAAACTCATATTCAAAGAATACTTAAGATATCTAAGCAACCATTTTATAGCTTCCCAATGAGGCAAACCACGGTTAGCCATATACCTCCTTAGCTCACATAGTATGCAATATTAGGCCTGATACTAATCATTAGATACATCACATAACTAACAACATTAGAGTAGGGCATCTTAGCCATTTCAGCAATTTCAAAATCTCACTTTGGGGACAGATCCTTACTTAACACAAAGTGGGCAGTAAGAGGCACAGAAGCAAGTTTAGCATCAGATATAAAGAATTTACTCAAGATATTTTCCACATAGGAACACCAATTTAAGAGCAATATTTTGTTCTTTCTGTCCCTAACAATATTCATCCCTAAAATCATCTTAGCATCACCAAGATATTTCATATCAAAGTTGTCACTCAAACATTTTTTAACATGTTCAATAGATTCCAAACAGGGGCTCACCAAGAGCATATCATTAACATAAATGAGTAAGAAAATGGGAACATATGCATCCACTTTGAAATACAAACAATGATCATATGCACTTCTTTTAAAATTCAAAGATTGGATGCACTTATCAAATTTCTTATTCCATTGCCTTGGTGACTGTTTTAACCCATACAAAGATTTTTTCAACAAGCAGACATGGTTAGATTTATTAAAATCAACAAAACCATCAAGTTGCTTCATATATATTTCTTTATCAATGTCACCATGCAAAAAGGCAGTTTTTACATCTAATTATTTCAGTTCCCAATCAAAATGAGCAACCAAATCAAGCATGATTCTCACAGTAACAAATTTGACAAATGGAGCAAAAATTTCAGTATAATTAATATCTTCTTTCTGTGTAAAACCTTTGGCCACAAGTCTAGCCTTAAACCTAACTTTTTCACCTTCATCTTTAACCTTATACAGCCACTTACAGTCAACAACAAAACAGTGATCAGGCTTAGGCACAAGAGTACAGGTTTTATTGACATGCAAAAAGTTCATCTCATCTTTTATAGTATTTAACCACTCATTTGCATTTTCAGATTTCAAGGCTTCCTTATAAGACTTAGGTTCACATTTATCCAAAAATTCAAAGGTATTAAAGAAATGAGAATCAATGTGAAAATCTTCAAATCTAACAGGCTGCCTAATATTCCTTTTAGGCTTATCCCTAGCAAGTTGATAGTTTTCAAGTTCATTTTCAGCATCATTCACATCATTATGTTCATCATGCACATAATTTTCAGATTCAGGATCATGTGTATCAAATAAAGGCAAAATAAGGGCCTCCACCTTAATAGGAGTAGTACTTGAATCAGGCAAGAGGTAGATAAACAAGGAAAATCAGATTCATTGAAAACGACATCTCTATTTATTACAACTTTAAAACCAGGTTCATCCCTCAGCCAAAGCCTATAACCTTCACACCATCAGTGTAGCCTAGGAAAACATATTTTTTAGACCTCGAATCAAGTTTATCAGTCTTTTGGTAAACATAACCAGCACAACCAAAAATTCTCAGATTTGATAAGTTAATAAGTTTGTCAGTCAACACAAATTCAGGATATTTACCATTCAAAGGTATAGAGGGTGACCTATTGATTAGATAGGCAGCAGTACAAACTGTTTCACCCCAAAACTTCTTAGAAAGTCCAGAGAAGTCCAACATACTTCTCACCCTTTCTAACAAAGTTTTGTTCATCCTCTCAGGCACACCATTTTGTTGAGGTGTGTAGGGAACAATTTTGTGCCTTTGAATGCCAGAGTCTGCACACAACTTGTCCAATAAGTTGTTGTAGAATTCAAGGCCATTATTGGTCCTTAAATATTTAATTTTCTTTACAGTCTGATTTTCAATTAACACTTTCCAGTTTTTAAGATTTTCATACACATCAAATTTATGTTTTAACAATATAACCCACAATGCTCTGGAAAAATCATCAATTACATATAGAAAATACAATTTACCACCATGTGTAGGGACACTAGTTGGTCCCCACACATCTGCATGCACATATTCAAGCATTTCAGAGCATTTAGAAAAATTGGGGAAAAGGGAGATAGGGAAGCTGACTTTGTGTTATTTGTCTTTTACACATGATTCATAAAAGGGCATGGAAGACAGTTTACCATTACCAAACAAACCGACTTTGTGCAACAATTCCAGCCCTTTACTACTCATGTGACCTAGCCTACAATGTTATAATTCAGTTTTATCTTCTTTAACAGCATGTGAAATTCCTACGTGGATCTGCAAAAACAAAAACAAAAACAGAGTAATCAAAGTACACGGTGTTGTCAGGGGTGTCGACAACACCAGCGTAACACACAGCGGAAAATGGATCAAAATTAAAAGTTGCAGAACACAAACGATATATCCACGAGTATACAAATACTCGTGGAATGCCTTCAAGGCGAAAACTCCTTTATTAAACTTCGTATGTGTACAATTAGATAGAAAGATCTCTAAAAGAGATTCTTTCGTACAAAAACACAATACGTCCTTAGAATCTATCTAAGCAACTTAGGGACGTATACACAACCTCACAGTTGAACACTCTGAACACCTATACTAAAAAGTGTATGCAAACTCTTTGACAATACAAGAAAACGGTGTTGCCTCAGTGTGAACAACACAAACAACGACACCAGTGTACTGCTGAATTTATGACTGCTTAGACTCTCGATTTCTGTGCACTTGATCTTCAGCAGTCTTCACATATTTATAGAGCTCGAAGTACACTGATAGACTCCACTTCCCATGATCTTGGAGTGCTCCATGATCTCCATAAGCTCACGTGCATGATGGACATGGTGGAGTGGACTTGTTCTTCTTCTTGACATCTTCATCTCCACTTCTTGAACTCTTGACTTAATCAACTTTACATCACGTTCTCTTCTCATCTCAATCTCACGTTGATATTCACTCTCAAAAGAACGTGTTTGACTCTTTCAAACTTCACTTGTTTAATCTTTTATAAATCTCTTTTGAATCCTATCAAGAAAAGAAGATAACAACTTTCCCAATACTTAGGAAAATTGTTAGTTAAGATTGGATCCAATAAATATTAACCACGTGAGTTTTAATAAGTCAAAACAATAGAAAAGAGAAATCAAATCTTTTTCAAATCAATAAATCTAATAAAATCTAATTTGATCTTAGGATTAAAATGAAAAAGGAAAATTAATTAATGTTGGAAAATTCAACACTAATAGCATGAACAGAGACAACTAAGGATTTGGCAACACACACATACAAGTTATTTCTTTTTTCAGCTATAAGGATCACTAAAGATCATTTCATTATTTTCATTACTCCATTACCCCATTTTCCTTCCAACCCATCATCTTCCAATGTAGCACAAGAAATCAAATTATTACACAGATCAGGCACATGTCTAACATTTGTAAGTGTAAACTCACAACCTGAATCACAAATTATAGAAATGTCATTAATTCCCATAATTTTACATTTTTTTTCATTAGATATGGAAACATAACCATTATTAACATTCATATATGATTTAAACCGTGTTTTAAAAGGTGTCATGTGAAAGGTGCAACCAGAATCAACTAGTCATTCACTCTCACAAAGAGAATAAGACATCACTGAATTCACACAAGTGACATCGCATGATTCAGTTACCATGAACACATCACCATTACTGTTATTCTCATTTCCAGATGCCTTACTAGCCTGTTCTTTTTGTTTCTTAGGACAAGCCTTAATGTAATGATTAGGATCACTGAGAACTGGGTGGATTTTCAGCCCTTTTCTTTTCAAATTCTTGGTTAGTTTTGTTGTTGGAAGGCTTTTGGCCCTTAGGATTAGGCATTCCTCTAACAAACATCACCTCGTCCTTATTAGTTGGATTAGTTTTCAGATTCATTCTTTGATCTTCAAACCATTTATAACAGTTTCTAGTGTAACCTGACCTCTACCATATTTTATAGCAGATTTAACATCATTATAAGAATCAAGTATAGCATTCAAGAGCTCAATAGAGGTGTAATCATCTATGAAATATAACGAATAATCAAATCACAAAAACCAACAGGGAAATTGTGAATTTAGGAGAGTAATTTTAGTCTTCCATCATTTAGTGGCATTATCTTTTCAAACTAATTGAGACTCTATCTTTCAAAGATGAGAGAATTTAAGATAAATAAGCCTGAATCGATGCATTTCGGAATAATTAGCATAAGAAAGTCACATGCCTAACCGGAATTAATTACCTAACAGATGATTCAAAGACAATTTGAGTAATCTTCCCAAAGATCTTTTTCTCCCTAGATCTAGATGGCTTCAAATGAAAGTGGTTTAAATAAAAAGAAGAAAGAAAGAAACGAAGCAAAAAACTCCACAATTTGTAGTTAAGAATAAGGAAAACCATATCATTAAAAAAGAAAGAAAAAAAAAAAAAAGGAAATCACGTCTATAATTATTTATGTGATTTGCATAGGATTCTAAACTTATTTTATATAAATTATAATATGCTTACTTTGACGCGAGAGCTAAATAAAAATTAGATGCAAAGTAATTAGCTTAATTATAATTAGTAAATTATAAACTATCTTATATAATTAGTTGTTAATGGTTCATCATAATTGACTATTAACTCTAGTAAGAATAGTCTTGGTAACAACAATTAGCCAATGATATTTAATTGGCACGGAAAAAGCGTTTGCCAATTATAAAGCTAAATGCTTTTCTTAGATGTAGGATTTACAAAATTGTATATTCATGTATGAATTACAATATGCTTACTTGAGATGAGAGCTAAATATAAAACAGAAGCAAAGTAGATAACAAGAGCTTTGCAGATGACGATTGTGCAAAAGGGATGGAGAGAGAGTGTGTGAGATTTAAAATGTGGGTTGATTTGAACATTTTGAATTCCTTAATTTGAAAGATTTGTGGGTTGATTGAGTTAAGATACGTGAGAATCATTTCTAAAACAATAGGAAAGCTAAAAAAACCTTGTGATTCTTTATTCAACAAAACTCGCGTGCAACCGTCGCACATGCGACGGAATTGCATATCACATACTTATAGTTGAAAAAGACATACTTATGAGTGTAAAAGACATACTTTTAAAACTCATGTTTATACCTGTAAAAATATACTTATAAAACACATGCTTATAGCTGAAAAACACATACTTATACCTATAAAAGACATACTTGAATTTGGTCGCATGTGAGACAGTCTCACAAGAGACAAACTCTTCTTTATTTAGGAAACAAGTTTTCCACAAGTACTACACCCAACGTTCTACGGAAATGGATAGCCATGTCTGCCCGGAAAAAAATCTTCAATTAAACAGAATATTAAGATCTAGAGTGGTAGAGACTTAGAGATGATTCCTCTTTACTCTTGGTAAATACTGAAATTAAGATTCGTAAAATTTTGAATAAATATTAAAATCATTATATATTATTTGTTGTTGCTTATTGCAAATTTAGAAATAGAACTAAAATTGTGTATTGATATATAAGTTATAATATGCTTACTTGAGATGAGAGGTAAATAAAATATAGAAGCAAAGTAGATGCCAAAGGCTTTGCAGATGACGATTTTGAATGAGTGGGGAAAGAGAGTGTGATTTAAAATGCAAGCTTTCAAGGTAACGAATGACACATATTAATGTGTGGTCATAAATCCAGTACAATCATTAATTTGAAATTACCATATTTATAAAGTTATTATTAATCCAAAGTCAAATGTGTTATGTATACGTGTTTCTGCTCAAAGAAGATAGAGTTGGATATTTTGTTACATTGGGTGCTACATCTTTTATTCCAAATCAATCACCATATGACATGTGTATTCAATTACATCACTAATTAATATGTGGTATGTATCAAATGGTATGTAGCACAGAGATATAACACTAAATGCAATAGAAGTCCCACACGAAGAAGAAAAAGAAGGAATAATCAAATCAGAAAACCAAGCTTCCTTGTAAGGCAGGGTGCAAGCAAAGAAAGGTAGTTAGCTTCACTAGTTCACTATCTTTATATATATATAACAAAAACCACAAGTGCCACATGGCACTCTCTCATTCTCTAAGCATTAAATGTTCATTTTAAATTTGTTATTTTTCTATTTTTTCTTATTTTTTAACTAAATAATTTTACTTAAATTTGTTATTTTCTATTTTAATATCTTATTAACTAAATAAATTATTATTATAAATTTTATTATAACTATATAGATAAAAAATAAATACTATATGTATAAATGTTCTATGGTAATATTTTATTATTACAACATATAAATATTTTTATTATTACATTTACATATTTAACAAATGATTCATGGCAACTAGGAAGCTATTTTTATAAACCCAAGAATTATTATTATAGATATTATGATATTATTATATTATATTATTATTATTATTAATTAGTATTTATTGTATTAGTATTATATTATTATATTATTATTATTATTGATATTATTATTATTATTATTATTAATGATGATTATATTATTAATATTATTATTATTATTATTATTATTATATTATTATTATTCCAAAACACTAAGGTTTTGTTAACAATTTTTTCTCAAAAAGTAATTTACGCATGTTCGTAACATAATAAAGATTATAATAATTAATATTATAGATAATAGAATTTTAACTACATTTAAAGACTTTTATTATGGGAATAATCAGTTATTAGGTTGGATAGTCATGACTAATATGCCAAAATCATATAAAAAATTAATATAATTTCTATAATCATTTATATATTATCCAAGATTATATAGATAAGTATTCCAAAACACTAAGGTTTTGTTAACCATTTTTTCTCAAAAAGTAATTATGTAACATAATAAAGATTATAATAATCAATATTATAGATGACAGAAATTTAACTACAAATAAAGACTTCTATTATGGGAATAATAATCAGTTATTAGGTTGGAGAGTCATGACTTATATGCCAAAATCATGTAAAAAATGAATATAATTTCTATAGTCATTTATATATTATCCAAGATTACAGCTAGGAGTTATCATACATTATTATATATAAGGTTTTTAATTGCCATAATTTTGGCTTTGATCACTAATTTCTATAGTCTTTGATGACGGCCTTAGATGAATCAAATTCCCTTTTCTATATTAAATGTTCATTTTAAATTTGTTATTTTCTATTATTAATATTCTTATTAACTAAATAAATTATTATTATAAATTTTATTATTACTATATAGATAAAAAATGAATACTATATGTATAATGTTACTATGGTAAATATTTTTATTATTACTACATATAAATATTTTTATTATTACATTTACATATTTACAAATGATTATGTTACATTATTATATATAAGGTTTTTAATTGCCATAGTTTTGGCTTTGATCACTAATTTCTTTAGTCTTTGATGACGGTCTTAGATGAATCCAATTCCCTTTTTTATAAATTCAAACTTATTATATATATTCATAAGTTTTGTATAATTCATTTTCAGTTTGAAGGTTTGTGTTGCATATTTCACACGTATCTAATCTCTCTTTCAATTCGTATGAAGTACCTTCCGATTGCTGATATTGATCCATCCAAGGAGACATGTGCAATTAGAGTTCGAGTTGTAAGATTATGGTTTGTACCCCTTAAGAATTCTTCATCGGAGAATTCCCTCATGGAGATGGTTTTGATGGATGATAAGGTAACTCAAGTTATAATTTACATAATATTGATATATACTCTTTAATGTTAGAGGTTTTATATTTTTTACATGTCTACAATTCAAATTTACTATATTCTAATTTTTTATATAAATTCATTTTCAGTTTACAAGTCCAGGCTACTGTTGCACGTAGTCAAATTAGTAGATGCAAAGACATCCTATGAGAAGGCGTAATTTGTTCGTTAAAAAACTTTCAAATAGGTCAAAATCAAGGAACTATGTTGGCTACAAAACATACATATCGATTGAGTATCCATAAATATACTACCATCAAACCATGTCCTAAAGTTCCAATCCCTATATATGGCTTTGAATTTACTACTTTTGAAGAAATTAGCTCATGTCCTCATATTGAAACATGTTTAGTAGGTAAGAATTTATTTTTTTCCCAATTTATGTTATTTCAACTTTATTTTAAAATGAAAGTGTTTAATTGATGATTAGATATCATTGCGGCGGAGGCATTTCCAAAAGGAGCTATTGAGGAGATCACAAAGAAGAATGAGAAACGAGCATGGAGAATGAGCATAGAGTTTGTGGATCTAAAGTGAGTAATTATCTAATACATTTATAATACGTATATAATTTCACATACATATGATATACTTCATGATTTATATTTAATATATTTATGAAATGCTAGGCAACAAAAGTTATCTTGCACGCTGTGGGAAGACTATGTTAAGATGTTTGACACTTACCTAAAGGAACATCCATCTGAATTGGTTGTGATAATCTTGCAATTTGCTAAGATAAATCGATGGAATAGTAAGCAATTTATTTTATAAACAAATATAATCAATTATATATTTTATATCTTATTTGTATGTCCCAATTACCTTTTCTTATAGAAACAACATCGCTTTCAAATTCTTTCTACGCAAGTAGATTGATGATGAATAACGATGTTGAATCAATCAATGAGTTCAAAACAAAGTAAGTAATTTCATATTCTTAAATATGTTTTCGGTCACATTTTTAAATAATGAAATAAATGAGTTTTTTTTTTGTTCTTTTAGATTGTCAAAAGAAAGGTGCAAATAAATTTTTATATGAAAATATTATATTTTAAAATAGATATAATATAAAACTAAAATATAAGATAATATGGATAAAAAACAAAACTTATTTATTATATCTCATGTATTACACGAGTCTTACACTAGTATATGTATATTGCTTACATGCATGAATTCTATGCTATAATATCAAAACTCTAGATTTTCAGATTCTTATTTCAAAAAGAGAGCAAGTAAAACCTTTGAGATATGGCGGAGGCAACAGTGTCATATGCTGTGCAAATACTTGGCGATCTGTTGATCCAGAAGTTGCATTTCCTGGGAAGCGTGGAGGGCGAGGTCCGCAGGCTGAAAGACGAGCTGAAACGGATGCAGTGTTTCCTCAAAGATGCAGACGAGAAGCAAGCCGATGACGAGAGGGTGCGCCATTGGATATCAGAGATCAGAGAGGTAACTCTGGATTCCCAAGATGCCATTGAAATCTTCCTCGTCAAAGTTGAGAATGCACAAACAGGACGAGGGCTGTTGAGGAAGAGCTTTTGCTTCCCCTGCCGGAGCTACTACGTCAATGAAGTCGGGAAAGAGATTGAGTCCATCTGGACAAGGCTCCGAGACATTGAGAGCAGCCGGTCCAGGTACAATATTCAAAATCGAGGAGAGGCGACGTCAATGACGAGATCAAGAGAAATTGAGACATTGCGGCAATTGCCCTATTGGCAAACAGACAAACAGCTTGTGGGCATGGAGAGCGACGTGGAACTGCTACTGAAAAAAGTGATATTGGACGAGAATGAATCAGGGCTTTCGAGTGCCACCATCACCGGAATCGGAGGAATCGGAAAGTCAACTCTTGCGAGAGCTGTGTTCAACCATAGAAGCGTAGCTGATCGATTTGAGCGGCGGTGTTGGGTGGTGGTATCAAGTGAGTTGAGGCCAAAAGAGATGATGAAGGATCTGATGCTGCAGCTGCTGAAGCCCAATGAAGAGAGGCTAAAGGTGTTGGAGATGACGGAGAAAATGGAGGTGCACAACATTCAAGAAATGATTCACCAACACTTGAAGGACACACGATATTTCATAGTTGTTGATGATGTTTGGGAAGATGCACATTGGGAAGCCATTGCCAATGCTTTTCCAGATCAAGGTAACATCTCACCATTTTGCACGACTTTTCTCTAACTATGCCATTTCTCCTTATTATATTTATTAATCTTTAATATTTTGATTAAATCTATTTTTCTATATAAATGGAATAACTAAGAGGAACTCATGTCCTCATCTTATCAATCATATTTCCCATACAAAATTTTAATTTATTTTAATTTTACTTTCAACTCAAATAATACACTTAATTTTTGAAATTTACTATATTTAAAAATTTAATGAGATAATGATAATTGAAAAACAAAAAGTTGATGATATGGTTGTTAATAAAATTGTAACTTATGAAACTTTGAGCAAAACATTTTAATTGAAGTTGATTGTTGCAATTGCATTAAATATATATTAATTGAAATGATTTGCATATTTTAAGTTTAATTTTCATATTATTTGAGTTAAGAATTAATGATAAATAATAATTTTCAATTTTTTTAGTCACTACCATTAAAATAATCGTGTGTGTTTAACACACAGGTCTTACACTAGTTGTATTTACTATTTGATCAAGGATTGCTTCAATTCACTTTCTATATATAACAGCCAATGTCTAAAATTTACTCAAAATAATAAAAAATAAAATGATCACAAAAGGAACCATTCTTGTTGTGACCTTTAGAAAATAGGGTAGTACTTACCTCGAGGCGGGGTGGAGATGTGGATGGGATTGATCCATCAATGATTGTGTAAATGATATAGTAAAACTTGTGATGTACGTGCAATAAAAGACGGAGGAGTGACACTTGTGTGTCCTGGGGCACGGTGCCCCCAACTTAACCTATTATATGGTGTTATATATATACTATACAGGTATTATATGTATATTCTTTAGGTATCATATGTATGCTCTTATATATATATATGATACCTGTAAAATATATGTATAACACCAAAAAACATAACACTTATAGAGTATATATATAACACCTAAAGAGCATGTGTATAACACTTAAATCTGTACACCTATGTGCCCCAGGGGTTTATAAGTTTTGTCCAAGACCGAGCTATATGGGGCAAGGGTGCAGTGGAGCTCCTCAAAATAATTATAATATCTTTCACATATATTAAAGGAATAATCACATCACATATATACTAAAGGAATAACCACTGGATGACACATGTCACTCTGTGGTTATTCCAAATTTTCACTCAATTTTTTTTAATTTTATATATATATATATATATAATTTATAATTTAATTCAACTATTCCATTTAATGATAATTGCCAACAATTAGTAACCTATGAAATTTTAATGATAATTAATAACAATTAATATAGGATTGATTGTTATTTTAATATGTATAAATTAAATGCTAATAAATGTAATCATTATAAATTGGGGAAAAAATTAAATCAAGCATATAATGAATGAGAATATTATGTCCATATACTTTTTAGCTCATGTGAGTATATAAATATAATTTTAAGAACAACATAAATCAATAAATTCATGAAAAAAAATATTGATTGCCAATTAATATGTTAATAATAGAATTTCGATGAAATATGTAAATACGAATATATTAATATACATTAAATTAAATATTGATAGGAAATTAGATGTTATTTTATGTTAATACAAATTAATAAAAAAATACAAAATATAATGTATTTTGTGTATTTTAATTATACTTTAATTTTAATTTAAAAATATGGCTTATGTATTACCTACAAATTGACAATACAAATATTTTTGAAGTCATGTGAATATGAAAATATTTTTTGTTAAATAACATTTTTAATCTAGCATGTGTATGTGATGCATTGTCATTTCGTACTCAAAATGTATTACATTTTTATATTATTTTTTATTAATATTAATTTAAAAATTACTGGTATTTTTTAAATCATTTACGGAAAAATGTACTTGGAAGGAAAAGTTATGATCGCAATAAGTTAACATTTTAAAAGATATATGTAAAAATCAACCTAAAATATTGATGTTTTTCACTTTGCATGCAAACCAAGCTTTAAAACAAATAAAATTGATTGGAACCTTGAAACTCCGGAGATAATCAAAATGCAGCCTAAATCACTTTTCTGACTATTTTTGTAGCACGTGATTTACTTTTTTAACTTTACGTACAACCAAAACTTTGTTTTTTTTTCCAATTGCAACCTATCATTTAGGATTTACTTTGATAAATTTAAGAACTTAAAGGGTTCAATAGGATAAAAAAGAAAAGTTTAGATTGCAAATTTAAAAAACTAAATCACATGAGAGTCATATGATGATTGATATCCATTTTCTCAAGAAAATGGTCGTAAAAAGTGATTGCAAGCAGGTATAAAGTCCAAAATTTCGAGGCTGAATTAATGGTCATACTTTATATACATTGAATTTTGCATTTAACCCTATTTTTAATGTTAAGGTGTAAACGAGTTACAAGTTTTATTGATGTAAAAAAATTTTATATCATATTATAAGTAAATAATGGTCGTTTATCTTTGTGTTTCATTTATTTAAAAAAAATTAACTAAATGCATATTATTTTCTTTAACTATACATAAATCAGTTACATTTAATTTTTCTTAATCATTTTAGGTATTAAATTATGAATCCTTGGTGTGAGGTTTCTAGAAAGTTAAAATGGATAAATTATATATATATGGTCACTTATCTTTGTGTTTTTCAATTAAAGTATCTAATATTTGAAGTTTATCATTTTTAGTTATGGAACATTTATAATAAATTTGTTGAAAATTTATGCATAGGTAGTTTACCAGAAGTATAGAAAACATTAAGACATAACAATGATCTATATTTTAAAGTTTGTGAATAAAGAATACCAAAAATCAAAACGTATGTGATAAGTGTAAAGTAATAATGTAGGTGACTGCATGTATTATTGTATATTAGTGTTGGTTACATCTTCTTGAAAAAGAAATCAATCTGGCTCCATCATTGCTTGATATCCACTCTGGAAATTAATGTGAATCCCAGTGGAACTCGAGTATCTATATCTATACTAAAGGAATAACTAAGAGTGACACATGTCACTCTCTGGTTAATCCTATTTAATTACAATTTAAATCATTTAATTTTTATAATTTATTATAATAGAACATTTAATGAAATAATAATAATTGAATAACAAAATACTAATAATTATGATTGCTAATACAATTTAAATTATGAAATTTTAGCCAAACATTTTAATTAAAGTTGATGTTTGCAATTACATTAAATGATAATTAAAAAAATCACATAATTAAATTTAAATTACATACTAATTAAATTGAAAATTAATGATAAATAGTAATAACTAAATTTATTTATAAATTACAATTTAAAATTTATTAATTAGTATTAAAATATTGTGTATCACACGGGACTTACGCTAGTTGCTCAATATTTTAGAAATATTATTTAGGTATTGACTGGTGTCAAACTTGAACATATATACCAAGTTATCTATTACGTCGAATTCAAGTCGAGCCTCAAGTGTAGTATATATATGGTGATTAACTTTTTGATTGAATAATAAGTTTTAATTCAAACAGATAATGGCAGCAGATTGTTGCTTACAAGTCGCAATCATGTTAAGACCAAACATACTCGTTATGTTCATCCTATGAAAGTGTTAAGCACAGAAGAAAGTTGGAAGTTGTTATTGAAGAAGGCGGATCTTGAGAAGGATGATGGGAAATGTCCAGAAGAAGTGGAGGATATAGTGAGGCAAATCATGGACAAGTGTAAAGGTCTGCCACTAGCAATTTGTGTGGTAGGTGGCATTTTGGCCAAACTGCAGAGACAGTCTAAGACTGAATTTGAAAAGGTGCTGAAAGGAATAAACACTCATTTGGGAAGAAGTGGAAGAAGTAATGTATCAGCAATTTTAGAACTGAGTTACCAGAATTTGCCTACTCAGCTGAAACCATGCTTCTTATGTTTGGCCTTCTTTAAGGAAGATGCAGCGATCAAAGCAAAAAAGTTGGTATATATATGGATTGCGCTTGGCCTCATCCAGCAGAAAGGAGAAGAAACGATGGAGGAGATAGCAATGAGATATTTGGATGAGTTGATCAATCGAAACATGATTCAAGTGAAGAAGATGGCGAGCTATGAGAGAGTAAAGAGTTGTGGAATGCATGATCTCATCCGTGATTTATCCATCAGTAAAGCGAAGGAGGAAATGAGGTTAGAGATATCAAGAGATGATGATGATGATACGAGGAGGAGTACTTCTGAATCCAGCTCATATAAACGTCGTCATCGCGCTATCTACACTACCAATGATTGGTGTATGCATCTTGATCAGAACAAACATGTTCGTTCTGTTTTCATCCATAGCGATCCTACCAATTATGAAAGTAGCCCATCATCATACTGGAAGAGTTTTGAACTCCTTAGAATACTTGATTTGGAAGGTAATAGTTTTAATAAATTTCCAAAGGCAATATGTGGGTTGATTGAGCTAAGATACCTGGGAATCATTTGTGGAAAGCTCCCACGCTCAATAGGTAAGCTAAAAAACCTTGTTGTTCTTTATTTAGGAAACAGTATTTTTGCCACAAGAATACCCAACGTTCTATGGAAAATGGATAGCTTGCGTCATCTCTACTCATATCTTGTCTATTCCGATACCCCTCTGAAACTAAACACTCTGAAGAATATGCAGACATTGAAATGCATTATATTGAAAGATTCAGAAGTAGAGCAGGTATCAGAAATGACTAGTCTTTGGAAATTGGGCATAGACATGTCAGAAATATCGAATGGAAGCAAGCTCTTCACTTCATTAGCTAAGCTGCAAAATCTTTCATGTCTCAAGTTAAAAAGGTGTGACTCCCTAGACATGGAGGGGCTTGCTACTCTGCACCACATCATTCAACTCAAATTGCATCAAATTCAGAGGTTACCAACTAATTTCCCGCCAAATCTCTCTCACTTGAGCTTGTTTAATGTGTCAAAAGAGATTAAAGAAGAGGCAATGGCAGTATTAGGGAAGCTACCCAAGTTGTTGCACCTCAAGTTACATCATGGACACAGTGGTCGGGAAATGGTAATCTCCCAAGGCAGCTTTCCTATGCTCCAAGTGTTGGATATGTTGATTTTGAATGTAGAGAGTATAGAAATGGGAAAAGGCGCGATGTCGAAGCTCAAACGATTGAATTTAGGTGGTTGTTGGAGTCCTCAAAAGCCTGCCTCAAGAACTCAAAGAAATGAAAAATCTGGAGGAGTTGATTATACCTACCACAATAGGATCCCGATCGGATGTATACTCCCACTTAATCTCCAACATACCTTATGTTGCTATTCTATAAACCTTGCCAAACCACCTTCTTTCTCTTTCTAATTTACGTTTTTTATTTTACTCTCTTATTTTTCTATATCTGCTCTCAATACTCTATTACTTCTTTAACTTCTTGTTTAATTCATGAATTTTTCAAACTTATTTTATCAATCAAAAAACATTTTTTGGTCATGGACTACGTAACAAAGTCATTGAGTTACCTAAGGGTCCATTTGAATGGGTGGATTTGAAATTCATGGTAACAAATCCATCGGTAGTGTTCTGATGGATGTGGATTGAAATCAATCGTTTTCATTTTGAGTTAATTTTGGAGTCATTTTGATGGATTTCAAATCCACGCCAACTTCAGAGAATTTTGGATTTGAAATCCACTCATTTTAAATTTTGAATTTCAATTCACTCTATCCAAACGGATCCTAAAATTATTCAAAGAGGTTTAAATTACCTGGTAAAGTCTAATAATTTTCAATTTAATGTGTGTATAAATGAAACTAAAAGTTATGATTTGTAACATCCTGATTTTTTTTACTTAATTTCTACCATCAAATTACATGCTAGAATTTAAGTTATATAATTTTATTATGTGTTGTAGTGAAATTTATTTCGTGGTGAATGAAAATATTATGTTTTATATGATTGAAACTCTAGTTAATTAATGGATAAATGTATCATATTAGATTCCATATGTGATTCTAGAATTTTAAATTATCAATTAGTTGGGATAAGAAAATAAGTTAGTTGAGGAAAATTAGGAAATCCAATTAATATAGGCAAAAACTTTTATACCCCTGGGCACATAGGGGTACAGATTTAGATGTTATATACATGTTCTTTAGGTATTATATATATATTCTATAGGTGTTATGTTTCTTGGTGTTATAAATATATTTTACATGTATCATATGTATATAAGAGTATACATATGATACTTAAAGAGTATCATATGTATATAAAAGAACCCCTCGCTTCAACCCTCACTCACACCCCCAGATCTCAGGACGGAACTCACACAGAGGAGGTTTGCAGAGAAGAGATAGAGAGTACTTTGGAAGAGAGAGGATCAAATTGTGTTCAACTTCTACAGAGCTCCACCACAGGAACCCCATAAGAAGGGGGTTAGTGAGAGGAGCAAGAAGCTTGAAGGGTTCCATCGAGAAGGGGCGAAGAAGGAGAGTTGGAACGACAGAGATGGAGAGACAGCAAATGAGGTGAGCAAAGGGGGGCGGCCTCATTTAGGGCAACGGGGATCTTGGGCTTGGGCTTTGGGAGTGGGCCTGGGTTAGATAGGAAATAAAAAAGAAACAGGCCCAACAACTATTGGGCCAATATTTCCAACATTCCCCACCTTTGGCCCAATCCCCCACTAGTTTGATCGATTTAAAAAAACGGTACAGAGAAATCATCATAGCCATTCACCTGCACACACAGAACAGAAAGTTAGTGCAAGACATTATCAATCATAAAACAAGGATTGTCACTAAGACAGGCAAGGAGCCTCATGACACAAAGTCATAAACAATACATAAGTATAACACCTCACTTTTAATGTGGCAGGTCAAAATTTAAGGTTTTTAAGCATGACAAGAACTTTTCTAAAGATAAACATTTAGTTCCCATGTCAGCTGGATTAAATTGGGAAGCAATTTTCTCCAAATGAACAATCCCTTTTTTCAATAATATCCCTAATGAAGTGGAACCTAACATCAATGTGCTTAGTTCTATCATGAAAGACAGGATTTTTACACAGCTGAATGCTAGATTGGCTATCAGAGTACATAGTTACATTACTATTCAAGTATCCAATTTCAGAAAGCAAACCTTTTAACCATATAGCTTCTTTTAAAGCTTCAGTTATAGCTATGTATACAGATTCAGTAGTTGAAAGAGCAACAATGTGTTGGAGTTGTGATTTCCAACTAATGCAAGAGCCACACAAAGTAAACACATAAGAGGTGGTTAATTTTCTATTATCCCTATCATTTGCATAATTTGAATCAACATAGCCAACTAAATTAACACCTTGAGCAGAGTAAGAAAAATTCAAGCTCACTTCCTGAGAGGATTTAAGGTATCTAAGCAGCCATTTCACAGCTTCCCAGTGAGAAAGACCAGGGTTGGACATATATCTGCCTAAGCAACTGACAGCATATGCAATGTCAAGCCTGGTGCTAATCATGAGGTACATCACAGATCCAATAGCATTGGAATATGGTACTTTGTCCATTTCAGCAAATTCAGAATCTGTCTTTGGGGACTGATCTTTGCTTAATACAAAAAGAGCAGCAACAGGCACAGAAACAGGTTTAGAAGTAGCCATAGAGAATTTGTTTAGAATCTTTCCCATATAGGAGCATTGGTTTAAGAGTAAAGTTTTGTTCTTTCTATTCCTAACAATGTTCATTCCTAAGATTCTTTTAGCATCACCCGGATATTTCATATCAAAATTGTTACTGAGGCATTTTTGAACATGTTCAATAGACCTTAAGCATGGACTTACCAGAAGCATATCATCAACATATAATAATAAGAAAATAGGAACAGACTTGTCAATCTTGAAATACAAACAGTGATCATATGCACTTCTATTAAAGTCCAAATATTGCATGCATTCATCAAACTTTTTATTCCGTTGCCTTAGTGATTACTTTAGTCCATACAAGGATTTTTTCAATAAGCAAACATAATTAGGTTTATTAGAATCAACAAAACCATCAGGTTGTCTACATGTAGATTCCCTTATCAATATCACCATGAAGAAAGGCAGTTTTTACATACAATTGCTTCAATTCCCAATCAAAATGAGCAACTAAAGCAAGCATGATTCTCACAGTGACAAATTTCACAACATGAGCAAAAATTTCAGAGTAATCAATACCTTCCTTTAGTGTAAACCCTTTAGCTACAAGTCTAGCTTTAAACCTAACTTTTTCATCTTCATTTTTAACCTTATGTAGCCACTTACAGTCCACAACAGAACAGTGATCAGACTTAGGCACAAGACTCCAAGTTTTATTAACATGCAAAGAGTTCATTTCATCATTCATTGCATTTAACCATTCTTTCGAATTTTCAGAATTTAAGACTTCTTTGTAGGGTCTTAGGTTCACATCCATCCAAAGATTCAAAATTATTAAAGGCATGAGAATCAATGTGGAAATCATCAAACCTAGAAGGTTGTCTAATATTCCTCCTAGGTCTATCTCTAGCAAGTTGATAGTTTTCAAGATTATTTTCATTATTATTAACCTCCACATGTTCACCAAGCAAAGAATTATAAGATTCAAGATCAAGAGCATCAGAAACAGGCAAAACAGGTTGCTCTACCTTAACAGGAGTAGTGCTAAACTCAGGCATAGGTGCAGTGGCAGATAAACAACGAAAATCAGATTCATTAAAGATGACATCTCTACTTATAACAACTTTAAAACCAGGTTCATCCCTTTGCCATAGCCTATAACCTTTTACACCATTAGGGTAACCTAAGAAAACACATTTTTTAGATCTTCAATCAAGTTTATCATTCTTTTGGTGAACATATCCAGCACACCCAAAAATTCTTAAGTTAGACAAATCCACAGGTTTCCCAGACCACACAGATTCAGGACACTTACCATTCAAAGGCACAGAAGGAGATCTATTTATCAAGTAAGCAGCAGTACACACTACTTCACCCCAGAACTTTTTAGAAAGGCCTGAGAAGTTCAACATACTTCTTACCCTTTCAAGCAAAGTTTTGTTCATTCTCTCAGCAATACCATTTTGCTGAGGTGTGTAAGGAACAGTTTTATGTCTTCGGCTACCTGAATCTGCACATAACTTATCCAATAAGTTGTTGCAGAATTCAAGTCCATTATCAGTCCTTAAAAATTTAATTTTCTTACCGGTCTGATTTTCAATTAAGACTTTCCAGTTTTTAAAGTTTTCATACACATCAGATTTGAGTTTTAAAAGCATAACTCATACTTTTCTGGAAAAATCATCAATCACAAATAGAAAATACAACTTACCACCATGTGTAGGGACACTGGCAGGTCCCCACACATCAGCATGTACATATTCAAGTACTTCAGAGCATTTAGACAAATTTAGGAAAGGGGAAGAAGGAAAGCTAACTTTATGTTGTTTGCCCTTCACACATGACTCACAAAAAGGCATGCAAAACACTTTATCACTACCAAAAAATCCTGCTTTATGCAATAACTCCAGCCCTTTATTACTCATGTGACCTAGCCTACAATGCAATAGTTTAGTTTTATCTTCTTTGACAGCATTAACAGAGGCAGGCAGAGATTTGGCAATACATAGTTCTTTCTTTTTCAGCTTCAAGAATCACAGAAGATCCCTTAAAGATTTTCATTACCTCATTTCCCCATTTCCCTTCAAAGTCATCATCTTCTAAAACAGCACATGAGATCAAGTTATTACACAGGTCAGACACATGTCTAACATTTTTTAAAGTAAACTCACAGCTAGAATTACAGAATAAGGAAACATCACCAATTCCTGTAATTTTGCATTTCTTTTCATTAGCTAAGGAAACATAATCATTGTTCACATCCCTATATGAGTTAAAAAGATCTTTAGAAGGTGTCATGTGAAAAGTACAGCCAGAATCAACAAGTCATTCACTCTCACAAAAAGAAAAAAGGGAAAACAGTGTTTACACAAGAAGACTCACATGATTCAGTCACCATAAACACATCACCATTACAGTCATTTTCATTCATAGTGGCATTGTTAACTTGATTACCCTGAGACTGTTCTTTTTGCTTCTTAGGACAGTCTTTAATAAAATGATTAGGATCACCACAGTGATAACATCTCCTATTTTTTGGTTTAAACAGAGGATTAAAAGAATTTTCAGATTGTTTCTTTTCAGGACTTTGGTTAGTTTGATTGTTGGGAGGCTTATAGCATAAGCCTTTAGGCTTAGGCCTCCCTCTAACAAACATCATCTCTCCCTTATTTTATAGGGTTAGTTTTCAAATTCATTTCCTTGCTTTTTAAACCATTTACAACAGTTTCTAGAGACACATTATCTCTTTCATACTTTATAGCAGATTTAACATCATTATAAGAATCAGGTATGGCATTTAGAAGCACAATAGGAGTGTAACCATCAATATTTTTATCACCAGTTTTCTTAATATCTTGAACCAGTTTAGTAAACACATCAAGATTCTCTTCAATATCTTTATTTAAATCAAGTTGAATCTAAAAAAAATTTCAAGAAGGAACATCTTATTAGGCAAAGAGGTTTCAACATATAACTCTTGTAAGTTATCCTACAAAGCCTTAGCACATTTCTGTTCTCCAACTTTTCTTAACACACAGTTAGAAAGATTTAAAAGGATAGATGAATATGCAATTTCATCCATTTCTGCAAGCTTTTCAGTAGTATCAGAATCATTATAGGCAAGGCTAATACATTTAAACACACTGTTGTTGCACAAGAATACTTTTCATTTTCTGTTGCCAGATTCCAAAATCAGACCTACCATCAAAAGGAGCCAAAGTATAACCAGATAAGGCAGCCATCACACAAAGTGAACACAAACAGAATCACACAGATATATTTTAGGCCTTGTAACACCAAAGATTTCCCAGTTCTCGGCACTGATTTATCAGTGGAGTAGGGGTTCACTTAGCAGCCCCAGGAATTACAAAGGAAGAAAAAATTTAACCAATAATCAGAGAAGACACAGCGGAAGAGAGCAGCAAGCAGGCACACAGAAGCCTAGCACTAGCAGCACAGAAGCCCCAAACCTACACCTTTACAAACGATATCTACAGAAGGGTTAGGGTTTCAAGCTATATACCTTAATGGGTCCCAAAGTATGGGCAAAACCTGACTTACCAATAGGATCCAATATGGCTCACATCGGGCGCAGGCGTGACGGGAGGGCTTCCAGGGGTAGAGAAACGACTCAAGCGCAGCAACAACAGGAACACGAGAGTCAACAGAAAGAAAAGAAAGCACACAGGGTTAGGATCACAGACAAACCCTAAAACAACACAGGGTGTTTACAAAGAACACCCCAAGGGACCCGAATCTGCCACGGGTTAGACAAGACCACGGTTACTAGAACCGTGGCTCTGATACCATTGTTGGGTGAACACCGTGGGTCAACCATGGCTCAGATTTTCGGAGCCTGCACCGTTCGATCACATAGACCAGTGGGAAGAGAGGGTTTCACACACACAAAGTCACAGAGACTCTAAATCCTAGATCTCACAAAGAGATAGAACACCAAGATCCTTAACCCCGAAAGCCCCAAGAAACCAGACAAAGAACCCCTCGCTTCAACCCTCACTCACACCCCCAGATCTGAAGAAGGAACTCACACAGAGGAGGTTTGCAGAGAAGAGACAGAGAGTACTTTGGAAGAGAGGGGATCAAACTGTTTCAACTTCTACAGAGCTCCACCACAGGAACCCCATAAGAAGGGGGTTAGTGAGAGGAGCAAGAAGCTCGAAGGGTTCCATCGAGAAGGGGTGAAGAAGGAGAGTTGGAACGACAGAGATTGAGAGACAGCAAATGAGGGGAGCAAAGGGGGCGACCTCATTTAGGGCAACGGGGATCTTGGGCTTGGGCTTTGGGAGTGGGCCTAGGTTAGATAGGAAATAAAAAAGAAATAGGCCCAGCAACTATTGGACCAATATTTCCAACAGAGAGGAAGAAAAAGGGAAAATTGTATGAGGAAAATTTCTGCGGCCGAATAGCTATACGAATTTGTAAGGTATTACATCTTTGTTTATCTACAGTTTATAAGGTTAGTTAAATTTTGGGGAAGAATGGTTTTTGATCACCGTGAAGGAAAAAGAATGAAAACAAAAGTAGCAAGCATATTGAGTATTAAATCATTGAATATTGCTTTTGATGTGGAAATTGAAATACTTTGTTAATTCATTCATGCATACTTGATACGAATTTAATTTAGTGTATGAGTTTTTCTAGGTTTAGAAAGTCAATAATAAATTGTATATACATTAGTGAAGAATAAATATATGTTAATTAATTGGGTTAGTTAGTGTGTTCTTTATTTGATATCGGATATGTTAATTATTTTACTAGTTGGATGAGTTTGATCTAAATAACTAATCTAGACCTTTTCTATTAGGTACAAATTTCATAATTTTGGATACGAACAAATATTTCGGTCGACAATGAATTTAGATGTAGTGGTTGTAAGGTATTAATAATTTGTTTTTGAATTCATCGTTACTGTGGGAGAATCACTTTATTTGTTGGATATAATTTAATAACTTTTAGATAATTTAAAGGCTAATAAGAGTAACAATTAATTCTTTAGGCAACTATATTTATAGTATATATATAATCTAGTTACTAGAAAATTTAATTAGCCACTATTGTGAGTGCTTTTGGTAAAGTGCACAAGATATGAGGTTGACGAGATATAAAAGAATAATAACTTATTTTAATGTTAAGGAATATTATTAGTTTACTAATTATCATTAAGAGACTGTAATTTAGCTTTCAATTGTTGGAGCTGCAAACCTATTCTGTCAATGTTTGATATGAGATTATTTAAGCATAATATTTTGAAAGATTAACTAATATAACATTTTTGGGTATATATATTACGTATAAATATACAGTAGAGCAGTAGAGTTCCATATGATTTGATAATTCTAGTTGTTATATAACCATTAGACATTATATTGATAAAGTGTAGGAAATTTTTATGAATTGAAATGAACCGTCTAAGTTTATCAACATCGGTGGCCTAATCTTTAATTATGTTTTAGATTTTGGTTGAGCAATTTTGAGTTGGCAAAAACTTATATACCTTTGGGTACATTGGGGCACAGTTCTAGGTGTTATATATGTGTTCTTAAGGTGTTTTATATATATATATATATATATATATATATATATATATTCTATAGGTGTTATTTTTTTTGGTGTTATACATATACTTTACAGGTATCATATTTATATAAGAATATACATGTGATACCTGAAGAGTATACATATGATACCTGTAGAGTATGTATTTAACACCAATATAATGATTAATTTGGGGGTACCGTGCCCCAGGGGCACACAAGTGTCACTCTTTTAAGTTATCATAAGTTGTGAGGGTAGTTCAATATAAATAAATAGATAGTTCCTGATATTTTTTTTATCAATTGTTTACCTAATAGAATAGGTTGAATAAGCGTACAATGTGATTAAGAGAATTGAGATTATATTAGGAGCTTTGGAAATTTCAGGTAAGTACATCTCTTACCTACAGTATGAGTAGTTTCAAATTATTTGTTTATTATTGATTTCATTTTATGTATACGTTGTGTTACTTTCTGTGAGTATGCTTTAATGATTTGCTATATGCTGATGTGCTTACTGTTTGATCATGTACAAGATGCTAGTGAATCATGTTATATATGAATCGAGAAAGTATATTTGAGAAAGTAGCTATATGTATATAGCTTTATTTATATATTTCTTTTTTCGAGAACCGCCCACAGGAAGAAGTTAGGAGCCCCCAGACTGCTTACAGTTATTAGTTGTTTCATTTGAATTCCGTGGCTAGTTACCCCGAATTCTTTGGAGTTGCGCGCATTGGTACTATGTCTGGGCCCACAGTATATTATTTTCCAGTATAATAGTATATTATTTTCAAGAATACAAGGATATTTATTTTAATTGTTGATGTTTCTAGTTTTCTTTAAAAGTTGCAAGGAAAAAATGATTTGTGAGATTAGATGATGTTTCGCTTATAGTATTATCTCATACTGCAGATCAAGGTGTGATGCAAAGAGGTAACAACGCTAAAGTGTGAAGGCAATGATAGTGTGATGCAAGGAGGTAGCAGCGCTGAAGTAGTGATTGGTGGTTACTAGGCAAAACTTATATACCTCTGTGGCACATAGGGGCACGGATCTAGGTGTTATATACATGTTTTTCAGATGTTATATATATACTCTATAGGTGTTGTGTTTATTGGTGTTATAAATATACCCTACAAGTATCATATGTATATAAGAATATTCATATGATACCTTAAGAGTATATATATGATACCTGTAGAGTGTATATTTAACATCATATGATGATTAATTTGGGGGCACCATGTCCCTAGGGCACACAAGTGTCACTCTTGAAGTGTGATTGGTGATGACGGCAGAACCTCGAAATTAGTTTAGTATTTTTTTCATGAGTTTAATGCTTAGTTTGACGTTATATTAAATGTTAACTTTTGATTTCCAAAAGCTTTTGATATAACTAAAATGTCTCACATGTTTCTAAAAAAAAATGTATTTCTATTGTTTATTTAAAAGAATTTTACAAAATTTTAAAAAAAAGAAGTTTTATATCGTAAAGGGTATGTATGTTTTAGTAAATGTAATAACCCCACTAGAGGGGTGTTACATGATTACATTTAAAAATAGGTTTATTACACCAATTATTAATAAATATAATTTAAAAATTAAGATGTAAAACATTTTGGATAAATATTAAATAATAATTTGTTTGTTGTGAAGTGTGAACCTCTGGGTTTTTACCACTGCTGAAATGGAACCAAAGCCTTATTTAAAATCCAATAAAGAGTGGCCCATCATTTCAAAAGAGGCCCACTATGAAAACTTGTTGGGCTGCTTGAAAGTCCAACACTTTTATATTATGTTTGGACTTTACAGAATGCCAGTATCGAACTTAAACCCAATATAATCGAAATCACTAATGAATTCAACTATTTTTGCACTACGGTAATGAATAACTAATAAGGTCATTATATTTACTCAAATAAACATACGAATCATAACAATATTATATTGAATATATAGATTGCAAAAAATGCCTCATATAAATTTATCATTTGTTTAAAATAGCAATTTTTTTTTTTTTGGCAAAGAAAAAATCACAAATGATCGTTAATCTGAAAACATACACGATTATACCCATAACTAGTGTGTGTGTGTGTGTGTGTGTATCAACTTAATTTTATTTTCAAATTATCCCAAGGTAGCTTTCCTATGCTCCAAGTGCTGAACAATACTATATTAGGTATCTGCTCTCAATACTACATTACTTCTTTAACTTGTTTTATTAATGAATTTCAAACTTAAACTATCAATCAAAAACTGTTTTTGTTGGACAACATAAGTAAATATAAAAAAAAAAAAAAACTCCTTAAGCATTTATAGACCATTCAGAATTACTCAAAATTATGATTGCATTTAATAATAGGTTTAATACACCAATTGTTAATAAATATAATCAAAAAATTCACAAATTAAGATCTAAAACATTTTGAATAATTATTAAATTATAATTTTTTTGTTATGATTGCATAATAATATAGAAATGGAACCAAAGCAGCCTTATTTAAAATCCAAGACAGAGTGACTGAAAAAAAAAGGCCCAGTATGAAAACTTGTTGGGCCGCAGTAGGCCTGAATGTCCAACACTAATATATCTTGTTTGGGCTCTTTTTTTGCCATCGAATGATCCACTTTAAAGTAGGCCCATCATCGAATTTTAAACCAATAGAATCGTAATCAACTCAAATAATTTTGCACTAAGGTAATGAATAACTAATAATGCCATTCTCTCAAAAAAAAAAAAAACTAATAAGGTCATTATATTCACTCCAATAAAAATACAATTAAATAATAATATTTTATTGAATTGCAAAAAGTCCACGAATAAATTTCATATTCGTCTTAAATACCAATCATTCTCTTTTGAAAAGAAAAAATCACCAATGATCGTTAATTTGAAACCATACACCCATAATTAGGAGTGACTTTTTAATTTATTAACATGTTTTGTTTGAGAGTCAATTTTGTAGGTAAATCTCATTTGTTTCGAATGATATGATAAAGAACATTACTGTATAAATGAACCCCTATAAACGTAAAAGTTTTGTGATTGCCATAATCAATTGAGTACTAAATTACGAAGCTAGTTTATTGTTATTAAGGTTCCAGTAACAAAGAAGAAAATGACAACAAAAATAAAGAAATTTGTGATTACCATAATCTTTAAAGAAAATTATGAATTCCCACAAAAAAAATCAAAATATGGATGTTCATCATCTTCTTCTTCATCTTCGTCATGATCATTACATTCATGATTTGCATGAACTCTCTCATTCTGATCAGTAGAATCTGAGCTTGATGAATTAGGGTTTCCATTTCTTGATTGAAGAATTCCGGTGGGATGAATTGGGAACAAATCCAGTGTTTCTTGTTTCTTGTTGTACCTTAGATCAATGCTTTGATCTGGGATGAATCTTGACCTTCCACCTGCAGTGGGGAGTGGTACCTTAGGGCATTGATGGTAGTACACTGCATCACCACTCTTTGGTGGAGCAATGTAACATGGACTACAAACCACTGCAAATCATGCATTGTTTATTACAACTATGTGAAAAGATATAAAAACCAGAGAAGAGAGAGGAAGCAAGTGTGTACCATGGGGGTAAGATGGGAAAAGAGGAGAAGTGGGATGAAGAAAGCGATTGTAATAAGCAAAAGACTCCTGTTTTTGCTTCTGTCTTTGCCTGGCTTTGTGGTTCTGGAACCAGTAAAAGACGTTTTTGCCCTCGATGTGTCCGAAATCACTGAGGCGAGCAGTGATCTGCTGGATCTGCTCAGCAGTTGGAGTTCTTAAGCCCTGTTTGTACAAGCTCTCAAGCATGTTTATCTGCTCCTTGGTGGGGTTCCATCGTGACCCTCCATTCCCGACAGTCTGATCGCCACCCTCCATTTCGATTGCAAGTGATCAAGAATTGTGTTATGTGTATTATCTGCATGGCCCGTTTTATAGGGATGAGAAGGAAGTAGGGCTAGGAAAGAACCAATGATATGGTGCATGAATATGCGTGCATGAAATGGTGTACAAAGAAAGAGATAAACAAAGAGTCAAACAAGAAAACCAAGAGAGAGAAGAGAGAGAGAGAGAGAGAGGAAGTAGGGTTTAGTGTTTTAGTTTTGCATTGCATGCGTATAGTTTTTGGTGCAGAAACATCTCTGAAAACATGGAGGGTAGCGGCTGAGGTTGGGGGGAATGACCAAAATGCCCCTGGGGGTGGGGTGCATTGGGAATGAAAGAGGGGTGGGGGGTAGGGGCAGATTAGGGGAATGAAGGAAAAAGACAGGCGGTTGGGTTGTAAGGAGTATAGGGCCTAGGCTTTGGAAATTGCAGAAACTAAGTAGAGTTCAGAGAGAGAGAGAGAAGAGAGAGAAAGAGGGGAGAGAGAGAGATTGTTAAAGAGGATGATGATTAAGAGGTGAGAAATTGAGAGGACTGAGTAGAGTGGTGAAGAGAAAAGGCAGAGAGACCAATACATAGTATATGTTTGCTTCGAGATTTGAGACTTGCTTTTGCTTCTATCTACATCTACTACTGTCTTTATCCTACTCTTCAATTCCTTATATCACTCTCAAAACAACTAAGTTTTAATGATAGTTCGTCGATTTTATATCAAGAAAAATAGAAAAGATATACGAATATTTATATTTTATATTTTATGTTGATATCACTCTCAAAATGACGAAATTTTGATCATTACGCGTTGATCTAGGATCAAGAAAAGTAGAAAAGATATATGAATATTTGCATTTCGTGTTATATCTTGTATGATTGTGCATTATAGAAGCACATTTGATAAAATGTAGTAGTTAGTTTTTGAAATGTGTATGTTTAATTAATGAGAGTTATTAAATTTTGGGTTTAGTAATTTCAATTGAGCTCTTACTTCGATTGCAACATTGATACCATATTAGGCTGAGAATTTATTGTGGAGTATATTTGGGTATGATTATCAAGGTTTTGTTCATTATTATCATAAATTTTGGGGGACATTTTTAATTCATTTTTCGGCTAATTAATTTTGGAGCCTTTTTTTTTTTTTTTTTTGAATTAAATGCTTATGCTTCGTGCTTTTCAAAAATTATGTACTCATATTTTTAACTTGTAATGAAAGAAAAAGACTGCTACATTTCATTTACTATATATATATATATATATATATATATATATATATATTCTTTTGGAATTCTTTCTATTTTTTCTAAAATCAAAGCTACCTTTTTAATTCAATTTATCTCAATTTCATTTACTAATATTTTCGTGCCTTTTTCTTATTTTCTCTGTTAATTAGCTCATATGAATGAATATATAATTGAGCTTAGCTGACTAGTAAAATAATTCCACTCATGTGCTTGTATTTTTATAGAAGACTATAATATTTGTTTAAAAATATCAATTGGTACACATTTGCCTTGTTCAAATTATATTTTTTAGATAGAAATTTTCAAAGTAATATTACACAGGTAATTATCAAATAAATAATTTTTATCTTTGATATATATTCCTTAAACTCCTTAATACAATTCTGAGACGTCCAAAACTCGATTAAACTCGACTCGTTTACACCTTCAAAGAATACACTAAAAAATTATGTTGCCTTTATATGCAGTCTTTTTCACAGAACTGGCTTCAAAAAAAACAAAATTTTAGCAGCAATCAAAAGTCTCTTCAACCAAAGCAACTGCCATCTCAACTAGACTGGAAGTGAGAGATTTGACATACCTAAAGAATTTATTCATGAGCTGATTGAGTTATAGTTCTTTCCCATTCATGTACATGCAAGTTATCCACATCTTTAAGCTCAAAGAAATGGCAACACCTCGATCGCTGTAAGAGAATGTTAGAAGATACCATTAACAGTCTTTCACAAGCATGAATCTTATCCAGTTTCTCAGCATCACTGAGTTCTATGGTTAGGTCCCTCCATGGCTGGTAATATGACCTGTTCAAATGCAGATTGCCAGTTCAGCCAACCAAGACCAAATAGTCTTGCTAATGCATTGTGTGTTTTTCGGAGGTGTTTGAAAGTGAAAATTGATTGAAAAGAATCTTACCATCTCCAGGCAGGATTTGCTTCGGCTGGGCAGCATATCGTTGAACAAAGTGATTGTAAAGAAGTCCCATGACCGACCAGAATCTCTGGCTCTATATAAGAAATCGTGCACAGTTTAGAAACAAGTTATAGCTAACCATCTGATGATCAGAAGGCGATATATTGTAATAGTGAACATGTATTATAAGAGGATGAACAGAACATAAAATTATACCTGAGGAATCAGAAAGAAGTAGGAGACAGAGTGCAGAAACAGCTGATGGAAGTAGTGTATGGCTGAAGTTGAGGAGCTGTATAAGGTAAAATATCGAGGCTGCTAATATATCTTCACAGGCATTTTCTCCAAACCGTTTCTCTGGGCATCTTAAGCAAGACAGAAGAGTGTAGAGAGTTTGCCTTTCTGAGATACTGCCATTATTAAGTTTGCTCGGATTACAAGAAATTTTTCCGAGGATCAACGAGGCAGTTAGCCAGCGTAGAAGTTTTGATACAATTGAGTCTTCTTCAGGTGGTGTTTTCGCTTGTACTGCAATCAAATGATGATCTGAATCTTCAGAATTAAGCACTTCTTCAGATTTCAACTGGACAGCGGTGGTAACAGCCCAGCTCAAAAACCTCGAAAGCTTTTCCTGATCCTGAACAAAATATATGATATGTTGAAATTTCAAGGAGAAATAAAATACGCGTGTAATATTCTTATACACACAAAATCATGGCAAAACCGTTTGGGGGAAACAGATGTACTAAGATTCAGAATCGAAATATAAGGAACTAGGGAAATCCACATGAGAGACGGAAGGTACCATGTGGAGAATATTGACTGGAGGAGTACTCATGAGAACAGCTTTGAGACCCAAACTCATTATCAGATTGCAGCTTGTTGTGGAGCATACTTCAACAGCCTTGTACAGCTGAAATAATCCCTCCTCTGACAACGTAAAATGTGGTTGATATATCCTTCTCTTCTGTGATATCTTTAGCACTAACGTCAATATTTGCAAAATTGAGGTGCACATGTTGCTTCGATTTTTAATGAGTTCAACATCACTAACTATGAGTTCGTACAAATGCAGTGAAAGTTCTGAAAGCTGCTCCATAGCATGTCTTTGCAGCCACTCCAGAATATTTCTGGGTGATGTAATACAATTTACAACCTATTTTGAACATCAAACAGAAAAGAACTGCAGTTAGACAAATGGTGATCTGCTACTAGCACTAATACTGTAAAATTTGTAATGAGAGATAAAACATACAAGCACAGAAAAATGTCGAGATCTTGGAAAGTCTTGGATTCTCTTGGGTCACAAATTTTCATTCCCCTAATGAATTGTTAGCTAAACTCTAGTACTAGATATTTCATATTTCATAGAGATTCATTGGCACACTATTTAAGGAAACTAAAAAACTTGTGTCCAACTTCAATTCCACTAAGGGTCTTTGCATAGGAAAAATTATGACTAATATTAACAATTTATCATGAACGAAACAGAACAAGGTCATTTGACGACTTAAGATAAAAAGTATAAAAAAAAGAAGACAGGTTTTCCACAAAGAGAATCTAAGATGATAAAACCAAAAATCAATACCTCCAATATTATAGGCAACTGTGTGAGGGCAAATTTTCTCTCATCTTGGAATTCACTTCCACAAAGATATGAAACAATAGATGACAACCATAAAATCAGACCACAGTGTTCAACTAAAAACCAGACAGCTTTATGTAAGAGCACAGCCTTCTTCACTACCTGCAGAAAAAACATTCATTTGAGTTTAGCTCTGCACTGAATAGCTAGTCAGAGAAAGTAACTTAACCAAAAGAGCATTTTTCATCATTCCAACTCATGTAAACAGCTGAAATAGAAAATACATTAAACTATTCAGCACAAATACCAACAGAAGCAAACCAAACAGGACTGAAGTTCTATAGCTGGCAGTTGATAATTAAAGTGTGAGAACACCATGACAATTTCCTTATGACATGGCCGAATACTTCCCCAAGTGCATGAAAAGGTAAGTGATATTTATAAGCAAAATGTCTCAGTTATAGAAGATTACACGTGAATGTCATCAATTAAAAAACTAGAAGCTTTACCAATCCAATTTGAGTCAAAATCATTGTTGATATTCATTATCAAAATACAGAATTAAAACCATGTAGGTTCATTTGCAATTCTAGTATCAAGTGCATTTAGTTGGCTACTGAAAGCTTCTAAAAGTAAGCAATGGGCTTAGTGAGTACTTAGCTTCAAAAGGAATAGCTTTGCAGCCTATAATAACAAATAAGAATCTCCCTAAAGCTGCTAGTTTTTTTCTTAGACGGGCACGAACATGCATAGCCACACAGATGAAATGTAGGATGGCATCAGAATTAGAATTCTTATGTTTGCAGAGGTTCAAAAGAGCATTTTCATTTGCATTAGCATCTAAAAAAGACAATACGTACAATATCACAAGTTTAAATTTCAGAGGTTGTAGCATCGACAGATATGAGAGTAATTAAGCAATTATATGTTCACATCTGAGCAAAGTGACATCAAAGCAACTGAGCAGACCTGAATAATAAGCTCCTTTGAATCATTATCTGAAAGAGGAGACAAATAGAAACTCAAGAGGGTCTCAAAAATGGAGTTTCTGATGTATATTTGAGCGTCATCTTCCGTATTCAGCCCAACATACAACAGCCGAAGCATCCATAACCTTTCCGCTTTAAAACTAATGGAGGTACTCCAAAAAAGGTTTGGGAACAATGGTATGGCCTGCCATTTTAGACAGAATGACAATAGAATATTCAAGAAATATTCTTAGCTAAACAACATAAATACTGAAAATGTGAATCTAGAGCATTATACCTTCATGTTCACGCTAGGAGAATTGCTGAGGTACTTGCTTACGCTTGAATAATTGTCATGAGATGGATCTAAAAGTACCAAAGAAGCCTCCGCAGCAAATACAGCAATAATTGATGGAATCCTTTGCCATGGCTCATCTATTCCATTTTGCAAATACGACAGTAAAAGACGAAGTCGAACCACATCTTTCTTCTTTTGACATTTCTGTTCATAAAGATTTGATATTTCAAAATGGTGAAGTATTGATACACAACATCCAAAGGCGTACTGAAATAATCACATTGAGTTATTATTCAACTATCCTTCTAGTAAAAGAATATAAGGGAAAAACATATGTACTCTCTTTGATTGCCCCAATGAAACCAGAGCTGCAGTATAATAAGTAAATTAACCATTTAGTGTAATCATCGAAGAAGATACAGCTACCTCAAGTGCACTCTTGAACCTTGCAAGCACTTCATATCCCAGTTTCCTCATATCATCATCAGGTGAAGATATACTGGCAAAAGTAACGCCAAGCAAGCCTAAACTAGCAAACTCAATAGGTTCAATGTAGCTCATTGAAAGACAGTGAATCGAGAAACGAAGGATGAAGACTGGATCATATATTTGCAGTTTATCAGTTGTAGAAGGGGCCTGCACAAAGTGTTTTACCAGTGGAGTAGAAAGATTTCTCCCATCAGAAAACTATATAAAGATGACAAAATGATATAAATAGAAAACAAATCATATAAAATTGCAACAATCAGTGCAGGGAGCACACTGGGAAAGTACCTCATGCACAACTGCAGAACTAGCTTTTTCAAGCTTGTGCAAGTTTCCACCATTAACAAATCTATGGTAAGGAAAATGGAGCACAGTTTGAGCACATAACTTAGGATCGATTGGAATGTTCTCTCTGAATTTAACTTTTCGATCCTCAAAGAATTCCGTGTTTTTTTGGTCAACAGACTGCATACCCTTGTCTTGTTCCCCATCTTTTCTCATTTTTATAGAAGAAATGCCCCATAGGTAATCTGTTTGAGCAATAGTCCCAGCACATGACTCATCATTGGACTCGATTTCCAGCAGTAGATTATATATTTCCAAATCAACTACAGAACATGTTGCCCCATATGAAGATAATAGAAGATAAACCAATTCGCGAGAATTTATACAGTCTTCACCAGAATTTACTTCTCTTTGCTGTGCATAGATATGAAAAAGTACTCTGACAAACTTAACAAGTTCCAGAAAATTTAGAGGTTTGCAATCCGAGGTATGTGGGTCCATAAAAGAAACACGAAATGACCTCAAAATACTCTGCATGGGAGTTAAAGCCAATCCAGACATGGTGGAAACAGGTGATTGACAGGGTAAATGTATGGACTGCACAAACTGGGAGTGAGCAAGCAACAGCTGAATTACTGATGCACAGGAAAATTTCCCGTCAGATAGATGGGTGAGAACAGTTCGTAGCATCTTCAATGTCACAGGATCCCCAAACCTATAAAGAAGAAATGATTTTACAAGTTGCTCTATGAAGGGAAGAGACTCCATCTTAGTAAGACAATCATGCATCTCTGTTGTCAATTCCAATATATGATCCATTACAAAGACTTCCAGAAATCTAAACAATGGAAGTTTCTTGCCATCATTATTCTCATGGAATTCCTTCGCAATCAATATCCATGAATTGATCAACAACCTTAAAAACCGGATTCTCGACTTCGCCATGTCAGGGGTAACATGTGGAGGAACCACCTTTTCATCACCATTATTGAGCTGATTTGTACTTTGATTATGATCTGGGACCAAGAGCAGCCTGCAAAAGTTTATCTTTGCAACAACTCTGTTCACGAAATCTAAAGGCTGTTTAAGTGAATGAATTCCAGCCTCATCAGAGCCGTACTCAAAAATATCATCTGCACGAGATGGGTACATGGAATTAAATAGATTCAACCTCTTCTCAACCTTCATTGTAGCTTCACCTAATATCAGATAGTCTCGGACCATAATTATTGCCTTACCAAGAAGACTCTCTGAGAAAAGATCCAAATATTCTTCTTTCGATGCGGTCAAAGGTTCATCAAGTCCTATCCCAAATATACTCTCAGACACAAAGATCTTCCACTTGATAAACCCCCCCAAAAGTACACGACCATACACAGAAAGTATAGCTTCAGAAGGCTTGCAGAGGTGTCCCCCAACTTTAGAAATAACTCTACTCAAGTACAAGATGGCAGTTGGCAAAAGCATCAATAGTTCTTCATCTGAGAAAGAGTATTTACAAGTTTCTAGACTCCCACTGGTATTAAGAAGCGACGATTTATCCAACAATTCAGAGAACATAAACCCGAAGACAGACATATGCAGGGGGCTCAATCCAGCAATAAGATTCAACAAGTCAGCTTTTGTTCTATTGATCCTGTGCAAGCAATATGAGAACATATTCACAGGAATGGTTGCAACAACTCTTTGTAGAACCATTACAGAAGGAAGATGTGGATGATGAATAGCTTTACGCATTTGTACGACCTTAACAGCTTTTAGAATGCATGCATCAGCAATATTTAGTTTCAAATGCCGGCCAATCTTTAATACTTGAAAAAAGATCCTCTCAAACAGCAAAACATCAAAATGTGCCTCAGTTTCACTACGAAAACTATACAGTTTACTTTCCAGTGGTGGCTGCCTCATATATGCAGAGAGAATGTCAAAAGTGCAACTGGCAAGGTGCAAACCTACAAAGAAAGCATCTCTTTTTGATGGTAGGAGAGAGATTGCATGGTCGATATCAACCTGAGAGAACAACCAGTTCACCAATTCAAGAAGCTCAAAGGGAGATATGAAACAAATCATAGAGTTGAAAGCATAAAATATAGGGAGTAGAGACTTAAAATCCCTGGACTGGATGCAAGCATCAAACTTATTCTTGAATATCAAAAACAGTTTCTGCTCCAGATACTTAAACGGCTGCAATATTCGCTTTTCGCCACCTATGACTTGTTCAGATATTTTATCATTGCACATAGGGAGCAAAAGCTCAGAAGCTACTCTTAACAAATTCAGGATATGGAGATCTGTTCTATGAATTCCTTGCTTGGCTATCTCAAGAAGTTCTTCCAAAGTTTCCCCAAAGACTGAATCTGATAGCACTTTTTCACCAGACAGGGGACAATCCAGTGATGCAATCACAGCAGGGCTATTAAAGATGATTTCTGCCACATCTACAGCAGAATGTAGTGGTAGAGCCACACCAACAGGAGCTGGACTAACAGAGTTAATATTTTCAACTAACAATTGTTTTAACAGGTGCTCTGCAAGTTTAAAGCAGATTTCAGAAAGCATCTCGAGCTCATCCAAAGTTCTGACTTTGTAGCATGACCTTGTGTGATTAATCCAGAAGAGTACATTGGATAAGGAAGAAAGCAAGTGATCAGAAGTAATCCCAGTGACTTTATCGAAGAGCAACGTCTGAAGTGTTGACTGCTCAAATAAATGCAAGCTCCCACTTTGTGCGATACATGAAAATAGTACATAGAATGGAGCAACCTTTAAGTAGTGAGAAAATGCAACAGAAGCAACTTCAGAATCAAGATCAACTTTAGAACTCTCATCCTTTTCTTTACAATGATTAACACTATGCAGAGCAGCAACGAACATCTCAGGCCATAATTTGTAAACATCACTGAGATAGCTTGGTTCAAGGAAAAAAATAGATGACAAAACTGAGAATGGTACACCAAGTAGCTTACTTGACATAGATAAGACTAATGGAAAGTTCTGCAATAGCTCATCGTGTCTTGCACACATCAATGAGAAGGAAAATCCCACTGTCAATCCGACAAGTCCATTAGCATACTCACTTCTCAGAACTCCATCTATCTCTCTAAGAGTATTGACAAAAGAATTTTTCAAACCCTTAACATCCTCAACATTGGAATGAATTCCATAACACTGCTGACGCAAAATATCACGGACATAACGCAACAGAGTCTTCAGTGGCCTCCACTCACATGGACATTCAGGGAGATCCAAGGCATCAACTTTTCTGCTAAAATTCTCAAGTTTCTCTGATAATACATGGTCAATTAGAAATGAGAGTGTTCCAGCATTCACCTACCAAAGTTTATAGCATTGCCTCTCGTATCAAAATCAATGATTTTATGTATACATAGCATGAAGATTAAGAAAGCATGCATTCTACCTGTGTGTCCAATAGATATTTGATGGTGTTGGATACATAGCATGATATCAATGACTTCTGAGGTACCGTGAAGGATCCAGATTCAGAGCTGAGCAACCGTAAGCACTTCTCCACGACACATATAGTAAAAGGGCTAACCTTAGAAGATAGATCTGGTAAAACCATGCAAATCTTAAGTTGAATAAGAAGATTTCTTAGAAAAAAATATGCAACAGGAATATAGGGTTAGGGATTGGATCAATTACCTTTACCACCTTCTGTATCATAGATGTGACGCTTAAGTAATTCCATATACTTGTACAAGTTATTTCCCGTTGTTGAAACAGCATCACACAGAAAAGATATAATAACTGATGACAGCTCCTGGAAGATTTCAACTTTCAAGTGCTCGACATGAACATAATCAGCACTATAGCCGGGTATGAAAAGGAACCACACACAAATTTCCTTTATGTTATTGTCAAATGCACCTGTACTTAACATGGCTGCCTTTGCTAACACATAAGCTTGTTCCTTAATCTGTCTGAGTGGGGAGCCCATTAATAGGACAATAAATGGATAAAGGTGTCTGTACATATGTGGTGGGGTTCTAATAGGGGATACATCTTTGGAAAACTGATTGACATATTCATTAAGCAGTTGTAAAAGAGACTGTTGAAGAATTGCTGGTAGCGCCAGAGGATTATTTGGTAGAAATTTGAAAGCATCAAATACTCCTTCCATGGCCACAGGCATGGTCCGCTGCAAGATCGTACAGAACTCTCCAGTTAGTTATAACCACTGTCAAGAAAATTGACTAGGAAATTAAAATTTAGACTGACTTATGTGTTGGAAGTGGAGGGATATATAATTTTTTAGGTACACAATTTATATCCCAATCAATAAGTAGATTATAATCCCAAAAAAAAAAAACTATGAAATCCTATATAGATGCTTATAATTCCCAAAAATAAAAAACAAAGATGCTTATGAAGTTTCAGTAATCATCAAAACTCTTCTTCTATATGCCTAAATCAAACAATTAATATGATACTCAGAAAGTTTATCCTAATATCTTAACAGTGTCTGTCATTATAATTTAGAAGTCAGATCTTACATAATAGATTTTAAGAGAGTCAAGTATCTTTGTATGGAAATATGTATCCACGTCTTCAATATCGATTTGCATCATGGAGCATTCCTGTAAACCCCACATATCTCCAATAATTTTCACAACATCAGTTCCATTCTCTAATTTTTGCTCCCCATCTAAATCTGCAACTCCACTATCCCCAAAGAAATCTAACTCAGAAGAGTTGACTCCACTTATAACAATATCCAAGTCTTTATTAGCAGTAGAACTTTTCAACCTCTTTTTAATATTTACATCATGTTCCGACACAGTTTCTGCTTCAGCCTTCCTTTTGGAAGCAGAGTCAAGACACTTGAATTGGCTACTTAGAGGAGAAAGCAAAGACAAAAGGACTTGGGGATCAGGAAGCGACATTCTGGCACTGTTTTGAATATCTGCTTTAAAGCTCCATAGCTATACTTCATTTGGTTGTGTGAATCAGAAGAAGTGTCCAAAGCATTCACCAAAGAATCCAATAACTTTAATGCCTCCACTACTAGCTTCAACGTCCCATGCTTCACAAGAGAATCAGCATGAAGCAACCCCTTATTAATAACTAATCTGGTGAACGGACGTGGTCCTATACATTTTAAAATATTCTGCACTTCTTGAGAGTCAGATGCAGGTGGTTTACCAAAAAAGCCAAATGAAAGCCCATCACTGACAGAGGAAACCACATCTGCAGCCAAAGTAATAGAAGGAAACCTGCGAGTAATTCAGTAATTTAATTGATTGCAGGTACTAATGCAGAATACACAAATTTATATTTATAAGTACACATTATGCTTCGATCATGTACTGCGCACATCACCATGATAATGTAATGAATCTCATGATTACAAGAAAGCAACACATTAAGGCTCTAACCAGTTATCTGAAGCAATATCTTCAAGACTATATGGGAACTCATCCAAATATGCAGAACCAAACGACGGACGTTCTTTCACAATGGCCAAAAGCAGTTCCTTATGATACTCAACTTCTGTTGCCTTCAATTTCTTCATTAAACCCAAAAGACGATTTGGATTTCCACGGAGAGGGCTTGGATGCCTATTCAAAGCTGGCATCAAGCCATTCACAGGATCAGTACACACCATAATCAACACACTGTGGGCCAACTCTGCAGCATCTCCAAATTCACCCCTCCCTGAAATGCTAGCCAACTGCTCCAAAGTAACGTTCCCAAACAACACACTCCTGAGCCCCGGAGGCACAAGGGACTCAGGAACAAGAACTTTATCACGTAAAACTGACAAAACATAAATTACAGTTTCCTCTTCATCATTCCCTAACCCCCTCAACACTCCTGAATACATCTCCTTCTGTTGCAAAATCCCTCTCAACAACCTCGGATTGCCAACCTCCAAAAATGACATGGCAAAACTCACAAATGCTTTTCTCGTAGAGTGGCTCTTTCTTTTCCCATCAACAAACTTCTTCACCCTCAACCTCACTTCCGCCAGCTTAGGAAAAAACGCCAGCTTGAAGTCGAAAACCTTGGCAACTTCCCACGCCAAATGCGAATTACGCCTCACTATAGACGCCAGTAACAAAAGCACAGCATTCTGCCTCTTGGCCTCTTTATTATTCAGCTCCTTGTACAAATCCCTCATCTTCTCCTCAATCAACGTCTGAGCAAACTTATCCAACCACCGACTAACACCATGACCACCATCACCAACCTCATTATCCCTCAAAAGATTCAAAATGGCAGCAACTAAATTCAAAATATGCAAAAACCCGAGTTTACCTTTGCGAGATTCCCAAGCTTGGAGAATCTCAACGAGCTTAGAGGATGTTTTAACATATGCACGTAGAAAATCAGGGCCCAAATCGGATTTGAGGATTTTTATGAACTCTTTGGAGGCGTCATAAAAGAGCTGTGATTCAACTGAGTTTAGGTTCCGGAGAAGCTCTTTGAGCTTAGCCTCATGGCTGATATTCATGGTGAATTCGGGCAATTTTCGCTCTTCCATTTCTGCCATTGTCTGAAATTCAAGAACAGAGCGGGGAAGACAGTTGGAATATCAGAGTGCAGAGTCATAAACCCTAAACCCCTTGTCTTCTTTTTTTCCCTTTTCTATAAAAGGAAGGCGAAAACTGTGTGGCTGTGTTTGGTAATATGTCATATAGAAAACAGGAGCGGATTAAACCTATTCTAATTTTGAACCTAAATTTAGAATTTGCCTAGGTCGAGCATTAATTTATTTCCACATTAGTTATTACTATTAAGATAAACTAGTAGTATACTCGTGCGATGCACGGTTTGTAATATACAATTAATTAATTTTAAAATTTCTAATACTGTAATGTAATAATATTATCTTAACATAAATTATATATTAATAAGAATTTAATTTTGTATCTTTAATATGTCACATCTTAAATAATATTATAATTTAAAAAGCAAACAATAATATATAAATGTGTATATATATATATATATGTCTAACAATGAATTTTAAATTTTATATTTGAAATATAAGGTTGTTAAATAAACATCAATTTTGTAAAGATACCTATTAATATTGTAACTTAAAATAAATTGAATCAAATTTAGTATTGAGAAACATTTATTATAAACGATAATTGATATCTAAAAAATATGTTACTTTATAAAGATATATGTTGTGCATGTTACAGATTAATATAGACAGAAGTATCATAATTAATATATTATTATGTTTTTTTGATTCATACTTATTAACAAATGTGTTAGTAAATAATTCTTTTGCATTTACAATTATAGATATCTTTAAAGAAAAGATATAAATCTCATCAAATAACTAAAAGATCTTCATATGTATTAATAACTTAGCTAGTTCAATATATCAAACAATTATACTAAAATATTTTTCATTGTTATTAATTTCTTAAATTTTGCACCCAAATGTAAATATAAAATTTATATTTTTCGTAAACTAAAACAAATCTAAAATAAAAAATAATTAATTTAAATATTATAATTTGAGTAAGTCTTGCGTACTCCGGGGCACCGTGCCCCCAAAAATTTATTGTAATATCTTTAAGCAATATGATTAATACCTTAACATGTAACAAATAATACATTGAATAATATCTTCACTAAAACATATGTTTCAATTATACACGTAATACATTATGATCAATATGCAATTAATACCTTATGAGTATATCACCAATACATTCAAGGATATACTACTAATACCTTATGAATATACCAATAATACCTCATGAGTATATAACTAATATCAAACTAATAATATCTTTGGGGATACGGTGCACCGAGGGTACGCAAGTTTTTGTCTTATAATTTATATGAAATAGAGAAAAAAGATAAAATATATTTCATAATCTACCTACCTATAAGTATAGTCTAACCTAGTGGACCCCACAACCCTTAAAAGTATAAATTTTTTTATTTTTTGATTTATTTAATTTCTTATAACTACTTTCTTTCCATTTATAGTATGTTAATTTAGGAGGGAAAATTAGTTATTGTTATTTTTATTGAATGTCTTCTTTTTATATAGATATAGATATAGATGATATTTTTTGAATAAAACTTTATTCTCTATTGTTTTTTGATCTATTTATTCAATATCATAATAATTATATTGGTTCAAGATATAGTGAATTTAAATTGTAACTACAACTAAAATAGCTAGAGTAAATAAAATTTAAAGAGTTTGGGTCTCCTTTGTGGTCGTCTCATGTGCGACGAACTATATGTATATCTTTTATAGGTACGAGTATGTATTTTTCAACTATAAATATGTGTTATATAAATATGTTTTTTACATATATTTCAAGTATGTTGTTATCAATTATAAATATGTCTTTTTGTAAATTAAGTACAACTGTACAAGGTTGCACATAAGTTTTTTGAAAATTTAAAATAAATCGTAACAATAACTTACATCCTCAATTACGAATACACTAGTATATATCCCGTGTGTTACAAGGGATTTTTAAAATTAATATTATTAAAAAACTAATATAAAATATAATATATTTTGAATAAGAAATAATAATGCATCGAATATACATGTTAGATCAAAAATGTTAATTATCGAAAATTATTTTCATATTCACATGGCTTAAGAAATATTTGTACTGTCAAATTTCCAGGTAATACATATAGTTTAGCAATATATTTAAATAAAAATTAAAGTAAAATTAAAATATATAAAATACAATATATATAGTGTATTTTTTTTATTAATTTGGTATTAAAATAAATTAACATCTCATTTTCTATTAATATTTAATTTATGTTTATTAATATTAAATATATTCATCAAAAATTTATTATTAACATATAGTATTAATTATCAATCAATAAAAAAAAATCATGAATTTACTAATGTTAATTTTTCCTAGAATTATATTTATACACTCACATTACCTAAAAAGTATATTAATGTTGAAATGTTCTATTAATATTTAATTTATGTATATTAATATTAACATATATTAATTAGCAATCAATATTTTTTCATGAATTTATTAATGTTTATTTTTCTTAAAATTATATTTATATACTCACATTATAACCTAAAAAGTATATGTAAATATTCTTATTCATGATATGCATGATTTAATTTTTTTTCCCCAATTTATAATGATTATATTTATTACATATAATTTTAATATGAGTAGGACTAAAAGCACCACATTGTTTTCTAAGGGCACCACACTTCATGTTATTATTTCTCAAATAATACACATGGAGTGTGGTGCCTTTAGAAAAATATGTGGTGTCTTTAGTTTTACCCACTATGCATTTAGCCTAAGTTCTTGAATTAAATTAAACATTAACATTTAGCAAACATTGTAATGAAGATCTCATCATGCCATTAAGGAATTAGGTCAACTCATAGGTTACAAAATGTTAGCAATTATCATTAAAAGAATTAATTAAATTAAATTATTAATTAAAGACATATAAATTTAAAAAATTGAGTTAAAATTGGAATAATCATAGAGTGACATGTGTTCTCTTGTGGTTATTCATTTAGTATATTTGAAAGATGGAAGATTTTATTTAAAAAGAAATGGATGTTGCATAATATTTATAAAGGTTAACTTGCATGTCAGCTAAAATAAATGGTTAAATTGCCCGACATAACCACCCATGTGTTAACTAAATGTTGCTCGGACTCCCTGTGATCCCGCAATTGCATGACTAACACGTGTGATATCAAGAAATCGACACACACTCTTTTTTTGAATTAAGTTTAACTCCATTAAATTTTGTTTTGAAATTCTCGTTATACCCTTAAAATAAATTATAGTTTAATTGAAAAAAAATTTAAAAATAAACAGCCTCTAAGAATGGAGAAAGGGGATCTGAAAGTATGTCGCCCTCTCGACGGCGGAGAGGCGGTGCTCTGGTGCCAGACACTACTAGGACCTGCAGGGCGGAGGCGAGAGTTGTGGCAGGTGGGCCAGGTCCTGGAGTCGAGGCAGAAGCCACCGCCGTGGAAGCAGAAGAGAATGGGGAGTTTGGCGGCGGCGGAGGGTTTGTAGAGATAGAGGTGGAGGTTGTGTTTTTTTGTGGAAGAGACAGTCTTTCCAGACGACGGCGACAACATCACCTTCTACTTCCACAGCAAGAAAGACAGAGACTCCTGCCTTGTAACCGAACCAAACTTCCAAATCAATGCTCACTTCATCGGAAAAACAAATGCAAATATCAAAAGAGACTTCACATGTGTTTAGTCCAATCCCCCCCCCCCCCTCTCTCTCTCTCTCTTCGTTGGGGAAATTATGGTTTGAAAGAGACAAGAAATGAAGCCAAATAAACAGGCATTATTTTTGGAAGCTCGACCACCATGGTTCTGAAATCACCACGTACCGCTCGACCGCCATGGTTCTGTTCTTCATTATTCAAGCGCTGTCGTGGGTTATCAGAAAGGTGGAGAATCGGTTTGATTTGGTGTTGTAGTTCCTTCTCTCTGTTGGGTTTGGGTTTGGTGCTTCTGTTACTTCTCTGTGCTGGGTTTTGTTAGAGTCCAAGTGCAATTTGTGGATTTGCGCATGTGTCCAAGAGTTCTCATTTTCCTCCTTTTTATATTCCTTCCTTTAGCCCTAAAGGCTTGGTCCGCCCTCAAATAGGAATGTCAAAATTCACCCGATACGTGGGGACCAGACCTAACCCGTGGTGTTTGGGGTGGAGCGGGTCTTGATACCCACAGTGCCTCAACCCGACCCGCCATGCCAACCAAATACTAATATTAATATACATAATATATATGTATATATATATATATTGTGATAAGTTTTTATATATATTAATCTCAATTAATGTATATTATGATAATTAAGTGTATATGTGTGTGTATATGTATAATTGAGGATCATATTTTAATTAAGTAAGTAAAAAACTAAAGTAGTAATATTACAAATAAAATAATATTTTTAATTTGTTGTTGAGTGTGTAAAATAGTAAAATTAAATCCCAACTTTAAATTATTCAAATTATTTAGTTAATTTAATTAGGTGTTTTTCAAATTATTCATGTTAAAATTACAAATTGTTATTTATTTTTTTAATTTTTTTTATAAAAACAGGGTGGGGCACGGGGGTAAAAATTGCTGACCCGTGGCCGGTCACGGGACTGAGGCGGGGAGGCAGATAGTAGGCGCAGCCGCGCAGGGCGGACTTGGATAGTTAACTACCCGCCTCGACCTGCCCCATTGTCATCTCTACCCTCAAGGCCCCTATTCATAGTCAGGGGCTTTCTTCTCATGGCCAATTATATAATGTACTGGTCTGTCTCCTAGGCCTTGCTCCTAATAATATCCATCTCTACTTTTACCCATATCAGTCATTCCCCAGGTGCAGGTAAGCAGATCTTAATCTAGCAGAGCTGATTAGCAGCAACACTATTTCTCCTTATCCTGTCCGAGCTGAAGAGTCAGAGCTAGTGGATTGTCATTGCATACTCCAAACCTGTTGGCATGCATCTCTAGAAATCAGACTTTGGTCATATCTCCCAGTGCTCTAAAACCAGCAGGGTTATGTCAAGTTGTGTCAACACGCGGAGTTCTCGCTAGGCTGCCACGTGTGATCGCGAGTTAATACCCCGCCCAAATTTTTCAAATTCCAAGAACCGACTATTTCTATCTCATGGCTTTGAACCAGATGCATACACGTGTCCTCCATCTGCTACAGGAGGTGAAATGGGTTTTACTCCTTGATTTGCATCCCTGTTCCTTATCATTTTTCTTGTGTTTTACAGTTTTACTGTCGTCTTCTCCTCACAGTTCCAAGCTAGCGTCTCCGTTCTCCCGGTGGTTTTTTCTCCTCTTTTTCTCCTGTTTTCTATCTCTCTACTGTAATGGCGAAAGGTATTATTCATGCTCATCTTGTTTTGCTGATTTAATTTTGCTTGCTCGGGTACTCCTTGCTCACCATCTCTGTATTTGTATATGTGTATATAGCACTATTTTGAGTTGTTTAGGCAAAAGATCCTTGTGTGATAGTTTTTTTGTTTCACTTTATCGAAATTTCTCTATCAGCCTACCCTGTCTGTTTTCCCCTTTTGGTTTTTTCTTCACCAATGTCTTCTCCCGTTCCTATTTTTATTCCGCTGAAATCTTCCTCCGGTGATGAGGCCAGTCAATCCAGTCGTATTCTAGCCCATCGAGTGCTCGAAGGTTTGATATGTTCTGATAGCTACAACGCCACCCGCAGCGCTGAGCTCTCTCTCTCTCTCTCTTAGTCGTGCTCCCTCTCCACCAGCAGATGTGGCCGACTCTGTCTGTAGTGCAGATCTTTACAATTTTCACCCTCAGATCCCTTACAAGATGCCATCAATGGCCCTACTCTCTTTACTTCTGTCCATCTTCCCTCCTTCGAGAACTATACAAAATTCCCTCGGATTTCCTTCTCCGTGGACCTGTATATTTCCAGAGGCCTAATTTTTCTACCTCCCTCATTTTTTACTTTCTGGAGTGCCCAACTCAGAGCTGGCCTGCGCTTTCTAATCAATCCCTTCCTCTGCGAGATCTCCTGCCATTACGGAGTTCTCCTGAACCAGTTCACCCCCTCGGTCATCCAATTCATGATTTCTTTTTTTATTCTTCTTAAGGGCAATGGTGGGAACCCTACTGCTAACCTGTTCCACTCTCAATTTGCCTTGAAATATAAAGCCTCGTTCTTCTACCTCAATGCCCAACCTCGTTCCTGATCCACTTTTTATGAAAGCCTCAGAGCCGGGGGAAAAGAACTGGAAAAATGATTATTTCTTCGTATCCCCTCCCAATAAAGTTTGGCTCTTCCCTGCAAACAAATGGTATTATAATAAGCCTAAGCATTACAAGTTTATCTACATCCACTGCTCTGACAAAGATAAGGAACTTATCGATTCTTTAAACTCGTCTGTGTCCTAACTAGGTCCGTTTGACCTAGTGAGGTTAGTCGAAGATCCTGCCGTCCTTTTCCACTTCGGATTTTCTCTTTAGCAGACGTCATGCCCCTCGGATCTTGGTATAGCCAGATGTCCTTTCTCATCTACTATCTAGTTCTGTCTTCTTATCTGATTACGTTTGATCTTCATTCTCCCTTTGCAGATCGCAATTGTCTAGTCAACGTGGATCGTCAAGACCCTCATTTTGGCGGTGCCCGAGGTAGAGGAACTTCAGCTTCAGCCAATCCAAAGTTGCGCTCCTCCTCTGCTCTTGAGAAGATCCGACCTCCAGTCGGGGATTGGGGCAAGCGTCATCTGGTAACTGTGACCTCGCTCCAGATGCCCAATGCCAGAGGACTCGCTCTCCATCCCGAGGCAGCCGACATGAAGCTCCTCCTCACAACCGCTAAAGGCCTCGTGTCCGGACCTCTACCCACGATTCTTTCACCTTAGAGCTGTCAAAATCCCTACTTCATCTCAGCGCTGAGGACACTCGTCAGTACCTCCGCCTAACATTGACTTCTAATTATAATCTTTTCATAAGCCGTCATACTCTAGATAAGGAGCTGGCCCTCGAGGCGCAATATATGACTAAGGCAGTCTTATTCTCTTAATTTAGGATATTCTCTGCCTTAATCCTATTTTATATGCCTCTGATGCTTTGCCCTTTACAGGCAGTAGTGTACTTCAGCAAGTTGCAGGCTCGAGTTGTAGACGTTAATCAGGCCGAGATTGCGAGCGTTACAGCTGACAAAGATGCTGAAATCGAAGATCTGAAACTCCAAGTGTCCGGCTTGGAAAAGTCCCTGGCTGAAAAGGGGGTTGAGAAGGAGGCCCTAAGAAAGAGGTTATCTGAGGAGAAACAGAAAATTGTGATTATGGAGCACAGAAGTTTGCAGAGGGCATTGAGCTCTACCTCAAGAACCTTCTACTTACGAAGACGGTTCAAAACTTCATCTGTGACCTTGTAGAAGGACTACGGGCTGCATATCTCAAGAGCTCCAGATCTCTAGTCGATTTTACACCCTCCATTGGACAATATTATGGATACGACTTTGATTCCGCTCAGAAGTAAGCCGATGAACAAGGCTTCTCTGGTACCCTTGACTTTAACAATCCCCTGGATGATCTGCCAACTTTGTCTTACTTTGAGGTCGACTAATACGAAGATCTGGATCATCCCTGGTGGCTTTCTGATATGCAGAGGGCCTATGCCGATCTCCAGACTGCCACCGCTTATGCCTCTTCTCTGACTCCCGTGAGCTACGCTCCCAACCCCCTCTTAGGCTCAACCCTTCTGCCTTCTGTATCTAAATTCAAATAGTTCGTTTACTCGTATTAAAATCTCGATCTTGATTCTGATTCTGGTCTTGATCTAGCCACTTCCTCTTTTCTAGTTCCTCATTCGTCATTTTCAGAGTTACAAAGTCCAAACGCATATACGAGGCTACCTCTAAAGCCCTCTCAACTACCTCTGCGTATGTTATCCCTCCTTGCCCTGACATGATGACACCTATCTCTTGGCGTAATCCTCTACAAAAATGTCTAGCTTTCTTTGAATCAGTGTCTACCAAGTGGGTTGCATATCTACTTAGCTGATTGAATTTCCATTTGTACTCACCCACAGTCATATATCCCTGCTTGAGGTGTAGAAACTCCGTCTCCTTCATGTCTCTATATGACTGGGGCAAGTAATTTTACATGACAATTTCCTTGAATTCTACCCACGTGATCATATTCTTCCTTTCCACTATTAGTGTTCGATTATAGGATTCCCACCAATGGCTTGCCTCTTCCGTAAACTGAAATACTACGTAAGAAATTCTTTATTCTTCAGTGCAAGTTAGGTGAGCGAAAAGTCGATCTACAGCACGCAGTCATTCCTCTGCATCAGCCGGTTCTCCTCTCCCATTGAAGACTGGTGGGTTGAAACGTCGGAACAGTTCTATTATACTATTCATGTCCTCCCTAGGCATTCTAGGTGGTGCAGTCGTTCGTTCATTGCCCAAACGATCCGTTAAACCCTTCAATAGTAGTGCCAGATTATCTATAGGGTCCACTTCGGGTGGTTCAGACATCAATTGTTCAGACGTAAGTTGTCTTGGTACTTGCTCAGGCGTTGCCTGCCTTGGTATCGGTCCTTCAGGCATCGATTGTCTTGAAGCCGATTGCTCGGGCATTGGTTCCACCAACTGCAGGTTCTTTCACGATTTACCTCATGGCATAGTCCTATTTATACGATACAAAAAGTTCTAATGATTTCCAGAGAAAAGCCTTGAGATTACTCCTCCCACATAGAAAAGTACTGAATATATTAGAAGAAACAATGTATAAATCTTGCTACTAGGTCTATCTCCCACTTTACGCGATGTTTCAAGTGGTTATTACAGTCCTACCATCGGTATGCATAATCCTACCTAAGCTTTATAGGAAACCCTCTTATAAATCATGTTCCCAAACTTAAATTTCAACTAGTAAACATCAATAATATCTAAACAACAAAAATATAAAACAATACGTAATATCATCCAAATTTTATCATTTAATATTCGTATATTTTTAGATCGTACCTGATGAAAGAAGAGTGAAGAGAGATGATTATCTCTTTCCTATTTTAACATGTGGTTTCATTCAAAATATATCTTATACAAAAAAAATTCGTTGAGTGAGACCCTATACAAAGGTTAGGACCAGGCTCTGTTACCAAAATTGTCATGCCCCATTTTCGAAACAGAAATAAAAATACAGAAAAATGAAATATTAATAGAGAAAGTGCAGCCTTTTAATAGGGCGTCCAGCAAAAAAAATTCCAAATCCTTCAATTATTTAGTAAAAGCAAAACATTTCAAAAGTTAACTCTCGTACTACGAAGGATTATATATATATATATATATATATATATATTAACAGTGGAAAGTAAGGTTTTCGTAGTGTACGTGAATGTTAAAAACATTACATCATATAAAACTAGGGTTTCAGGAAATACCGATATATATATATATATATATACATGCAAAAGATTAGGCATCTCCGCTCATTCTTCTCCTCATTTAGGGTTTTCTATAAAAATAAAATCATGGAAGGGTGAGTGCGAGAAAGAAACACTCAGTGAAGGTAATAGTACATACACATACTCATATTTAAAACATTTACCATAAACCATTCAACATTTACCGTTTAAGGTTCACCAATTAAGGCTCACCACCGTTCAAGGTTCGCCAATTAAGGCTTACCACCGTTCAACATTTATCATTCAAGGTTCACCATTTAAGGATCATTACCGTCTATCGTTCAAGGTTCACATTCACATTCACATTCACATATGTCCACATTCTCATTCACATTCACGTTCACATTCTCACTCACATTTGACATCACATATAACATTGAAATCATTAGCACTTTAACCATGTAATAATAGCATCTGCAACGTCATATAGTCATTCAATTCAAATTCATACATTAACAGAATTCATACATTCAAGTATACAATTTATAAAGTCACATAAGAGTTTTCCCTATCTCATTTCAAAATTCACAATAAAACATTTATAATCATATCTACCAACTTCGCACGTAAAAAGCCACGTTGTTCATAAGCACATTATAACAAGAATTACCCCCACCTTCGATCACTGCAACTCCTATTCAAAAACTAATTGTCTTATGTTCTTCACTCTTGTCTCTCGTTCGTATCCCCCTGTTCTGCACAAATCTGTTTTCAAACTTGGTGGGTGAAGGAGATGAGAATTAGGGAAGAAAGGGGTTATTCCTACCCTTATGGCATAGACACGTGTGGCAAGGACGAGTGATGAGAGTGAATGACAAGGATTCACACAAAGTTGGGCCACAAAAATTGATTAAGGCTTGGGCTCATCTATTATTTAATTTTGGGTCGAGACTTGGGCCAACATTCTGGCTTTAGTTTTGGGCTGGTGTTTGAGCTTGAACTTTAAATTAGAAGATGGATTAGGAGTCCAAATATAAGATATTATTCTATGGCTCGAAAAACATAACAAATAGACAGAAAAAAATAGTTTGTTTCTTAGCTACTATTAAAATTTTAAGGTGTTATAAATTCTGAGACAGCGGTACCGGAGCTACCCTTTGTTGACTTTATCGTTGTGAGCGGGGACTCTACAGACCCCGCTACTGGTGGAGATGCCGCACCTCCGGCCCCAGAGATTAAAGTCTTTCTCTTTTATGTATTTGTTTTTGTCAAACATGTAATTTGAAAACAATTCCATCCATTTTGTTCTAACCTCTTATTCTACTATTTATTTTCACGTATTGGAATGACCTCTTTTGTAGACTTATACTACCTCCGTCCTGGCTAACTTTGTCTACGTTTGACCGGTACGGAGCTTAAGAAAAAACTGTTGACTTTGATGTGATGTGTTATTTTAATGTTTTTGAGTGGCAATTTTGTAATTAATGTGTGTTTTTGAGTGCAAAAATTGTAAAATGAAAGAAATTTAGGGGTAAGGGAGTAAATTTTTCTTTGCCATTTTTGGGCTGGCAAAATAAGATGGGACAAACAAAAATGGAAAGTAGGCAAAGTTAGCAGAGACGGAGGGAGTACTTCTTTTAGGATTCTCATCTTTTATTTACATGCTCCTCGTTAGCTTATCATTTTATAAACTTGCCCTTTTTTTTATATATGTCTGTATGAGTGTCTGCCTTAACTATGTGAATGTATAAGGTTAAATACCATGACCTTAAGCATTAGCAATTCCTAACAACAACTAATAGAATGAACACACACCTATATAATCCTTTCTTTCAACTCGCCTTCTTTGAGCATAGACCTGGCCTTAGGCAAGTCCCTCTACCTTGAGGTCTTTCCTACAAAGGTATGGGATGGCCTCAGGTATGTCCTATTTCAGGGCCGCGTTAGAGTGAGCCCTGCCTTCGCACAAGTCAGAGGAAGACTGCTCGAAAGACGTGCGTCGGGGTCGCATTTGAGTGAGCCCGGCCTTCACACAAGACAAAGGAAGACGCAGACCTGGAGGTCTGCTCTCTGCTTGGAAGACGTGTATTGGGGCCATGTTTGAGTGAGCCCGACTTTTATACAAGACAGATGAAGACGCAGACCCAGAGGTATGGCCTCTGCTCGGAAGGCGTGTATCGGGTCGTGTTTGAGTGAGCCCGGCCTTCGCACAAGTCAGAGGAAGACGTAGACCCGGAGGTCTGACCTCTGCTCAGAAGGCATGTTAGGCAGCGTTTGAGCCATGATTAACTGGTCCCCTATTGTTTTCAAAAAGTGAATTTAAACAAGTAAAATAATCAGAGAAAATGCAGAAGTTATCATAATATATGTGTTAAGATTAACAAAATATTTGTTCTTGCTCGTATAAAAGATAATTTCTTGTCTGCAATAGTCTAGACGATCTTATGCAAATAACTTCTTCAGATTTCCTATATTCCATGCTCTACGGACCTCCTTCCCGTTTTCATCTGTCAGCTTGTAAGCTCCTCCTCTGAGTACTTCGGTCAATATATATGGCCCCTCCCAGCTGGGTTCCAATTTTCTTTTGGGTTTCAAGGCGTCCGCTCTCCTTAATACCAGATCTCCTCTCGAGAATTGCCTCGGTTTTACTCTCTTGTCATAAGCTGTTTTATCTTGCTTTTGTACTTTTCCACTCGAATCTGTGCCAGTTCTCGTTCTTCCTCCAACATATCCAAATATTCTCTGAGGAGTTGTTAATTTTACACCTCGTCAAACGTCATTGATTCTGTGTGTTTTCATTCCCACCTCTACCGGGATTACCGCGTTGACACCATATACCGAATTAAAGGGCGTCACATCTGTTGTCACCCTTAGAGTCGTGCGATAAGACCATAGCACTGAAGTCCAACTCTTCCACCCACCTTCCTTTGCTTTTTATATCCGTGCTTTCAAGCCATGTATATGATAGTTCTGTTAGTAACCTCCACTTGTCAATTTGCCTGCAGATGAGCCACCGCTGCAAACCTCCATTCTATCTTCATTTCTTTGCACCAGCTCTGGATCTTGCTCCATTGAACTGCGTTCTGTTGTTTGAGACTATCACCCTTGGGAAACCATATCGATAGCAGATCTACTTCCATAAAAACTTTATCATGTTGTCTTCATCAATTCTAGCTAGCGGCTCAGCCTCCACCCACTTGGTGAAGTAATCGATTACTACTACCAAAAACTTCATTTGTCCCTTCGTTATAGGAAAGGGGCCTACCAGATCTTTTCCCCACTTTGCGGAGGGGCATGGCGCATACATCCTTCCTAACTCTTCTGTTGGCACATGTATCATTGGCCCATGAATTTGGCAGTTTCGACACTTCTTAATCAGCTCCGTAGCATCAGTGCTTATAGTGGGCCAATAGTATCCCACCCGTAATGTTTTTCTCACTACTGACCTATATCCAACGTGCTCTCATCCATATCCTTCATGTATCTCTCGCAACACATACTCCCCCTGATTTAGCTCAGACATCTCAGATAAGCTTGCATAAAAGACCGTCTATATAAATGGTCTCCCATAATGCAATACTTAAGTGTTTCTCTTTTCTGCTTCCTTCCTTTCTGTTGCTCTGCATTCGTGTCTTTCAGATGACTTATGATTGGAGTACACCAATCCTCGTTGTCTGATAGCTCTGCTACTTGCTGACCAGCCATTTCTTTCTCCGTCACGAGCACCGCGACCTGCGTGGGCTGCGCCAAGAGGTATGAGCTTGCTATCTTAGCCAAATGATCTGCCTTAATATTGTCAGTTCTGGGGATTTGGCAGAGCTAAAACTCTTCGAAAAGGGTTTTTGCGTTGTTGACTTTTTCGACATAGTTTGACAACAACTTCTTCTTTATCTCATACACTATCTTTAGTTGTTGAGCTACCAGTTGTGAGTCAGGTGAAAGCTTTTAGCCTCACACCTCCCATCTCGGCCACAATTTTCATTTCTCTCAATAAGGCCTCATACTCTGCTTCGTTATTAGATACTTGAAAATTGAGCTTTAAAACGAACTGCATCTCTTGCTTGTCTGGGCACAAAACCAAAATTCACACCTCACAACCTTCTTTTGAACAAGAGTCATCTACATATGTTTTCCAAATTCCTACTTCAAGCTCCCCCGCTGATTCTTGAATGAAGTCTGTTAAAGTTTGTGCCTTAACAACTTCTAGGTTTAAATTCCACATCATAAGCTCCTAGCTCTACAACCCATCGAACCATCCTTCCAGAAGTGTCCAACTTACCCAATATTTGTTTCAACGGATAATTGGTATGTACCACCACATTATGGGAAATAAAATAAGGTTGGAGCCTTCGAACCATCGTAATCACTACCAACTCTGCCCTTTTTACTTCTGCGTATCTAACCTCTGAGCCCTACAATATTCTGCTCAAGTAATAGATGGGTTTTTGGTGTGTTCACTGCTCATGAGTGTAACTGCACTGACAGTTATCTTTCCTACCGAAATGTACACATATAAGGTCTCTCTTTGTCCGGTTTTGTCAACAGAGGCAGCCCTAGCAGATACTGCTTCAGCTCCTCGAAAGCACTGTGACACTCTTCTGTCCAAGAAAATTTACACTCTTTCCTTAAGATCTTTAAAAAAGGGTAGCTTCGATCTGCTGTCTTTGAGATGAACCGGCTTAGCGTTGTAATCCTCCCCAATTTCTGAAAGCTCTTTCATATTACAGAGGGCTTTCATTTCTGCTATGACCTTTATCTTCGAGGGGTTTGCCTCTATACCGTCCTTGGTCACCATATACCTCAAGAACTTCTCTATGCTCACTCCAAAGCTACACTTCTCCGGGCTCAACTTCATCCCACAGTTTCTGATGGCCTGAAAAACTTCCTTCAGATCTGCCACGTGGTCCTCTGGCCTGACACTCTTAACCAGCATATCATCCATAAATACCTCCATATTTTTTCCCAGCATTGTCCCTAACAGTTTGTCCATCATTCTCTGATTGGTTGCTCCTGCATTCTTTAGCCCGAATGACATTCGTACATAACCGAAAGTACTAGTTGAGGTTACAAAGCAGACCTTTGGCACATCCTCTGGGTTTAAGCGGATCTGATGATAACCTTGATATGCGTCCATCATGCTATAAGTCGTTCACCTACTGCATGTTGAATCAACTAGCTGATCTATCGAGATCCTTCAGACAAGCTTTGTTCAAGTCTCGGAATCAATGCACATCCTCCATTTATGCTCTTCTTAAGGGACTAGCACTGCATTAGATAGCTAGACAGGAAATTGCACCAGGGACCATATGACTAGAGGCTAAGAGCTTCTTCACTTTCACCTAAAGGAACCTATCTTTCTCTTTCCAAAACTTCTTAATTTTTGTTTAACAGGTCGAGCCGACGGAATTACATTTAAGCAGTGTGTAGCCAGATTGGGATCTATGCCTGTCATGTTCTCTGCCTTGAAGGCAAACAAATATGTGTTCTCTCTTTGGCACTTCAGCGTATCCTTTTTTTCTTCTTCAGACATCCTTCCTCCAATTCTGGTGCAGAGCCCTTTCTTTTCGGGTGAATAGCTCTACCATGACTAGTTTCTCTTCACTCGTCATTTGCTGTACTTCTTTTCCTCTTCAACTTCATCCCACCTCGGTCTTTTTTCCTTTCCTCCATCTCTCGTCGGCCTATCGACTTACATCAACGATAATTTATCTGTTGCTTTCAGAGCCTCTGCATAACATTTTTTTGAGTGTAATTGGTCTCCTGTGACCTCTCCCGTGCTTCCCGAAGCTGGGAATTTCACCTTCATACGATATGTTGAAATAACTGCCTTAAGCTCATTCAAAATAGGCTTCCCAAAGATAATGTTGTATGTCGAAGGGGCCTCTACCACCAAAAAGTTTACCATAGCTATTCTCTGATAGGGCTGCTTTCCCAACACCACCCGTAGGTTCACTACCCCCACTGGACATATAACACCCCTAATGAATCCATACAATGTAGTTCGCACAGGTCTGACCTGCACATTTAGGTTTCATCTTATGAAGTCAATCTGTGAATATTATATTTGCTGACCTTCCCGTGTCTATGAATATCTTGGCAACATCATATCCGCCTACCTCAGTTGTGATCACTAATGCATCAAAGTGAGGTCTTAGCAGTGCTGATTCATCCGCTAGTCCGAAAATGATCTCCGGTCCTGCTACCACTTCTCCCACTTCTATCACAATTCTGCTATGCCAATTTTGTGCGTACCTGAGAGCTGCCTTCCTAGCTCTATTTGAATCTGCTTCTCCAAGGTCCCCCTATTATCATCTGAATAAAATTTTCGAGGGCGGTGGTAAATCTCTTTACATTTCCCTCTTGTGTTTATTTTTGGCTTCTCCCTCTTCGACAGGCTTTTGCCCCGCTTCTTTTTTGTTGATTTTATTTCCTTGAGCATTAACAAACTCTCCCAGAGCACCCATCCTTACCAACCTTGCTATCTCGTTACGAAGCTGACGGCAGGTGTTCGTGTCGTGACCATACTCATTATGAAAAATGCAGAAGAACCTCCCATTAGGCTTCTACGGGGTATAAAATTGATTGGACAGGAAGCGAAAATATACAATCCTCTCCGTCAGTTGTAATATTTGGGCTATAGATGTTTTCAAAGGTGTATACCTCTAATATGCTTCCTGAACTGGCTCACCACGTTTTTCTCATCCCGCTCTCATCACATGGGAAGGTCTACGAGTCAGATCTCTGTCTTTCATCACTGGAAGCTCCTTTTGTTTAGCCTTACGTACTGACATCTTCCAAGTTAATAAATTTATCTGCTCTTGCTAATACATTATCAAATGTCCTAGCGGGCCTTTTTGCTAGAGAGCGGAATAGGTCACCCTCTTTCAAACCTTGGATAATAACGCTAATCTTCACCTCTACAGTGGCAGATGGCACCTCCAATGCAGTCATACTAAACTTTTTAATGTACGACCTCAAGGGCTCCTCCTCTCCCCTCTTCAAACTGAACAAAAATTGGGTAGTTCTCTGCTGCTTTCTTGCACTTGCGAATTGATGCAAGAAAGTCAAGCTGAAGTCCTCAAACGAGTCTATGCTCCCCAGCCTTCAGCTGCCCAAACCATTGCTAAGCCGACTTCATGAGGGTGGTTAGGAACACTCGACATTTGACACCATCAGAATATCGGTGTAAAAGGGCAGCATTCTCAAATTGGAGCAAATGGTCATAAGTGTCACTGATGTCATTATACTCAAAGGCTAAGGGTCTGAAGCTCGCGTGAAGCTCATCTGCAAGCACCCAACAGGTAAAAAGGGCTCCTCCAGGAACCCTCAACTGTCTTCCCTCTCCAACCTATTGTTTTAATGTCTTCACTTTTTTTTTTTTTTGCATTTCCTCCATCTTTTTCAACATTTGGTCCTCAGCCCCCTTGTTTCTTTCCATCCTGGGTATGGATTCTCCCACGTCTTCTTAAAACCCCCTAGGAGGTTCTTGTTGTGGAAATCTTATCTCCCATTCCCCCTCTAGCTCTCCTTGGTCCTCCTCCCCTGGATTACCCCATCCTACTTCTTCATCATCAATCAACAATGTGGTCATCGTCGGTAGAGCCGTCTAGAGTGCTCTGCTCACTATAGAATTAATGATCAACTCTAGTTGAGCCGGAGTAAATGTCAGTCTCTCCGACGTGACAACCCCCCTCACCTCCAGGTGTTTCCTTCTTCATTCATTTCAGCCTTAGTCCTCGGCTCCTCCCTTCGCTCCCCATTACCTCCTAGCCCTCTTCCAGCCGGACCTCCTTCTTCTTCCTCCTCAAACTCCCCTCCAGCTTCCGTACCACCCTATAGGTCATCTTCTTCCGTCGTCCCCTTCTCAATATTCTCGACCGGACCACTTCTTCACTACCCCCTCCTCCAGTCCACGTGGCCCAGAGCCTCACAATGTATCAGCAAAGCTAGAAAGAAAAAACAAAAGAGATGAAATTTGTGTATTTCCAACAGGACGGTGTCAGTTTGTTAGAGTCCAAGTGTAATTTGTGGATTTGTGCATGTGTCCAAAAAGTTCTCATTTTTCTCCTTTTTATATTCCTTCATTTAGCTCTAAAGGCTTTGGCCGCCTTCAAGGCCCATGTTCATACTCATGGGCTTTCTTCTTATGGGCCAATTATATTATGTATTAAGATGTCTCTTGGGACTTGCTTCTAATAATAGCCATCTCTACTTTTAACTATATAAGGTTTGGTGTTCCATAAAAAAGGGTTTCCAAAAAACCCTCCCTTGTACTTGGCCTCGTCGTTGGCTGTGTGAGGGGTCTATTTAGTATTTGGAGATGGCAGTGGCGGCTAGGATGTTTGGGATGAGGGGTCTCCTTTGAAAATTTGATAAATTTATGACCCTTTTTGCAATTATTAATATTTATTGAAAATTAGACTTTAATCTCTGAAATTATTTATAATTGTAATTTAAACCCTGGAATTTATAAAAGTAATCCGTAAATAAAGTTAGGATTAAAATAGTCAATTTACAAAAAAAAAAAGACAAAAAACCATCACATTTCTTACATCTCCACACTTCTAACAAGTTTAATGATTTTGGGTATTTTACATTGACTTTTTAAAATCACAACATACAATTTCGATATCAAGGAGGTTCGACACACGTTAACTGGGGGTTTCATGGATTTCACCCTAGAATAAATGCATAGACTACGACAATGGAGGTATCGTGACGTTAGCTTTTAATTATATTATCCAAATATATACATAAGAAAATATAATTGACAGACTCATGAAAATTGAGGTTGACCCTTTAAAACCAGGAAAATTTTATTTTCATTAGAATACATATATTTTATCAAGAAAACTCATATTTATGAATATAATTTTAATAAAATTTGATAAATTATAACTCAAATAAATTCTAAAGTTAATATATATTTAATATCGATTATAAATTGAATTAACTAATCTTTAAAAAATTAATCCATAAATTTCACATCAATTATATACTCATATATAAATATAAAGTGTATATAAAGAGAAGCAATCCTATGAAAAAGACAACTAAAATTGTAATAATACTTCCAAGGCCAAGACCGCCACCAGCGCCGCCACCTGAGAAAGCTCTCCGCCGAGCCGCGCCGCCGTGTTTTCATGCCGTTTCCTTGAACCACTTCCTTCATGTGCAAATCCAAGAAGAAAATGACGAATCAAGTAATCGAGCCAACCAAATCCTCCACCCCAAGATCATCGTCGTCATCCAGAAAATCCAAGCATCTCCGGGGAAATTCTTCCTCCGACCCCTCCTACTCCACCAGCTCCGACAATTTCATACTCCCAAGCACCGCTTCCACCTCGAGCTTCGGCAGAGACTCTCATGGATTCTCCGTTTTAGGTCGCGCGTCTCTCACCAGCCTCCGCGAATCAATCCTCCGAGAACAGCCGCACTTCTACGATCTCCATGAAATCGCCGCCGCGACCGGTAATTTCCTTCTCAAACCGCATTCCTCCTCCTCTTCCTCCACCGCCTGGCTCTGCATCGTACGCGACCAGCGCGCGATGATCTTCCAGCGCCGCTTCCGCCGCCAGATGGACACCGCGCAGCTGGTCGATCGATTATCGGTAATTTGCAAGTGCCACCATTCTAGTTTGATTAAATTGAGAGGCGCTTCGGTTTCTGATAGCTATATCTATCTGGTGTATGATTATATTTCCGGTGCTAGTCTTTCCGATTGCTTGAGAAATTCGAAGAATCCGAATTACACTGTGTTGAATAGCTGGGCATCTCGTATACAAATTGCTTCTGATTTAGCTCATGGTTTAGATTATGTGCATAATTCTACAGGATTAGGGTTTGAATTTGTTCACAATCATATAAAGAGTAGTAGCATTATTGTTTCAGAGCCTTTGTTCAATGCCAAGATCTGCCATTTCGGCACATCTGAGCTTTGTGGTGAGATCACGGGTGACAAGTCGGAGGTCAAACAGTTCAAGAAATCGAGTAGTAGGCTTAAGAAATTCGAAGGGACGAGAGGGTACATGGCGCCCGAGTATCAAATAAGTGGGGTTGCAACACAGAAATGTGATGTGTATGCATTTGGGGTTGTGATTTTGGAGCTGTTGTCTGGGATGGAGGCGTTAACGTATAGTGTAGATGAGGAGACGGGAAGCTATGTGAGGGTATCGGTTGTGGACACTGCAAGGGAGGCGGTGGTGGGGGGCGGTGGAGGGATTAGGAAGTGGGTGGATAGGAGGTTGAGGGACTCTTTTCCGGTGGAGGTGGTGGAGAATCTGACACGGCTTGCGTTGGATTGTGTGGCCGATGATCCCCACAATCGGCCGGATATGGGTAGGGTTGTTCTTCGGGTTTCACAGATGTTCTTGGAATCACAGGATTGGGCGGAGAAGATGGATGTGGTTACCGACTTTAGTGTTTCTTTTGCACCACGGTGACACCTACCTCGTGACCGGATGGTTCTGGCTCATCGAATAAACATGTTTTGGTAGTTGTATAGATAGGAAGTTAAGTCCTTTAGTATCCATATTTAAGTTAATAGCAAAATTATTCATTTTGTTATAACCGAGTGTTCATTCGCTTTCATTTGCATCTGCACAAGTTAAAGCTGAGAATTTTGTTATCTTCGTTTCCTTTCATATGATTAGATAGAGGTCTAAAAATCACAACTTTGATCGATTCTATAAGTACGTGATTTGAACGATTCTATACGTAAGTGATGAGATCTTTGCTTTGTATTTTTATAGCTGGCAGTGTTGAAAATTCTTGTGAAAGTTGCAGGTTTCATAATTTTTATTGAATAATATGATGCATTGTGATGGTGAATATGTCTGAGTCAATTGAGTTATGGGAGCCATGATGATATTGAGGATGTAAGAGTTTGATTTTGTCAATGATTTTCTGAGATATTTTTTGTTGCACTTCTATCTGAGTACTAACACGTGGACAAATCAGGAACTTTTTGAACTTTGATAAGTTTATGTTGGACCCACCGATTGAGGCTACTTATTTTCTTTGGTTCGACAAGTTGAGTAATTCTCTTGTGAATCAGGTGCCTGAATCTTACATTCGGATTGGATTCGGGTCAGGGGGACCACATCCTTTTTTTTTTTTTTCGCTCATGATTTTTGAAAAAAATCACATACCAATAGTATATGTTAGACATACTTTTATGTTATGTTAGACATACTTTTAAGCTATGTTACATTCCATGTCTTGTCTTTTTTTGGCTTAATTTTTGAATTTTGGCACATGTCACTAGGTTATGTTAGGCATACCTTTACGTTGTGTTAGACATACCTTTATTTATACTTAAACATACCTTTGTATATGTTAGACATACTTTTGTATACAGTTAAACATACCTTTATATATGTTAAACATACATTTGTATATAGTTAGACCTACCTACACATGGTTGGTCTAACTATACACAAAGATTGGTTTAACTATACACAAAGGTTGATCTATTTGAGCGAATTTTGGATGAACTTCAGCACAAGTCTTCAGCGCGTGGGAGGCGCGTTTTGAGCGCGTTTTGGGGGCGTGAACGGGTCGGATCAGGTGCATGGATCTTGACTCATAAAAGTTTTTGCCTTCAAGAATAGTTTTGTTTGAATGACTCTTTACATTAGGTCTTGCACTTTGATCTTTCTCTATCTCCATGATATTTTAGTAGTATAATTCTAGTAAACTCATTTTACGAATCTACTTTCCTGAGATAGTTCGCTTTTCAACTTATAAATCACAAAATTGTATACGTAGAACAATCACATAAGTATGGTTTTGTTTCACGAAATTGTATAAACAATCGAACATAAGTGTCATAAATTACAAGCTTTTATTCTACAAATTTTAAGGGAGAGGATCCTTCTTTTGGTCGGCTCTATTAGTGTTATGTATTTAATGATAACTTATCCGTACTTGACTTTGTTGTTAGATAGAATTGGAAGTTAGTCATATATGTTAAGTGCTATAGAAAATAATAAATACAATAGGTTAATATTCATTGATGAGGTTTAGGAAAATACTCATTAAAAATGTTTCCAATTAGGCACAAAAATATATCATATATGTGCCAATGGATAAAAATAATCTTACTTTACCAGAGGAAAAAATTGCAAAACTCCTAATTTATTATAATTTGCAATAAGTCTTTTTTTTTCTTCACTAAAGCCCTAATTTGTCACAAGAGTGAGTCTTATGTGAGATGAGTCAACCCGACCCGATTACAAGTCTTTTTTTTCTTCTTCACTAAAGCCCTAATTTATGCAATTTCATGAGATGAGTCAACCCGACCCGATTAAAAGTCAACAATCAAAGTCTTATTCAAAGTCAAAAGTCAACGATCAATGATCAACATCATTCAATTCCAGTCAACGTCGTTGACCAAAATTATTACATGTCATTCATAACAGTATTACATTCATAATGTAATACCGTTATTGCAATTGCATAATACTTCTATGTGTATCATGTGATATTTTTAATTAATATTACATACTATATATAAAAATATTACATGATACATATAAAAGTATTACTTGTTTATTTCAATAGTATTATATGTTGCACACAAAAATATTACACTATGAGAGTATTACTTGTTGATTTCAATAATACTAGTAGTATACCCGTGCGATGCACGGTTTGTAATATACAATTGATTAGTTTTAAAATTTCTAATACTATAATGTAATAATATTATCTTAACATAAATTATATATTAATAAGAATTTAATTTTGTATCTTTAATGTGTTACATCTTAAATAATATATATATATATATATATATAAACAGGATATTCTGCCAAAAATAACTGTAATAAATTATCTACCTATTAAATAATTACTATTTTAAGAAACCTATTAATTGCTTTCATATTGTATTTATTGTAAGAAACTCAATACAAATAAACCTATTTATTGTATTTTAAGAAACTCAATACAAATAAAAATAAATAAACATATTTATTGTATTTTAAGAAATTCAATACAAATAAATAAATATTTAATTTAAGAAATCAGTTATGATACTCAATTTAGTATTTATTGTATAGAAATTTCAAATAAAAAAATAAATAGATAAATAAGATGAAATCAGGGATTATATATTTATTATCTCTCATCTTATTTTTAAGTACTTATTCTAAAAGTAAATTACAAAAAACAATTCCACCTATCGATTTTTTTCAAATTGCAACCTAATCTTTTTTTTTTCAGATTGCCACCCAGTTTTTCTGTGGTTTTGTCGATTGCAAATTTTTCGGCGAAATGGAGATTAATTTGTTCACTTTGCAACCTAATTTTTTTTTTTATCTAATTGCAACCTGAACTTTGTGTTTTTATCAGATTGCAACCTGAACTTTATGTTTTTATTAGATTGCAACCAAGAATGAAAATTTCGATTCCGGTGGAAATATAGGTAACTCCCAGTCTTTTTGTGGTTTTGTCGATTGCAAATTTTCCGGTGAAATGGAGATTAATTTGTTCACTTTGCAACCTAAACTTTGTTGTTGTTTTTTTTTATTTTATCTAATTGCAACCTGAACTTTGTGTTTTTATCAGATTGCAACCAAGAATGAAAATTTCGATTCCGGTGAAAATATAGGTAACTTAAATTCGGAAATATCGTGAAAATATCGATATCGATGGAAATATGAGTATATATATTTATTGTTATTTTTCCTATATTTACCAATATATTCCGATATTTTCTCGATATTTATAGATATTCCATCTATTTTTTACCGATATTACATATATTTTACCAATTTTAACCAATATTTCCTTAATATTTATATTATGAATATCGATCACACTTATATAACATAAATGTCACACTCATATATATAACATAAAGGTATCAGTGTAAAGCGAAAAAAATCATGATTTGCGATTGGATAAACAAATTAAAGTTTGGGTTGCAATTGGATTAAGAGAAAAAGTTTGGGTTGAAAAGTGAAAAAAATTAATTCATTTGCCGGAAAAATGACCGGAAATTTTGCAATCAGCAAAACCACAGAAAGACTGGGACGACAATCTTTAAAAAAAAAAAACAGATTAGGTTGCAATTTTTAAAAAGTCGATAGCTGGGGTTATTTTTTGTAATTTACCATATTTTAAATCAATTTTAAATATATAATATATAAAATCAATCATTATTTAATAATCTTAAATTTAATATTCATATAAAATTTATCAAACTGAAATATGGAAATGTATGTGTGTGGGCTTCAATGATTTTCATTTTTAAACGTTTTTATGATATATAGTATTAATTTATTGTAAATTGATATTAAAATGTAGAAATAAAAAAAATATTATAGGTGTACCTAATAGATTACACATATAAAACATATCAAATAGAAAAATTAGATTAAAATTATTATTGCAAGTTAACCAACTTATTCATTTGAAATATACAAATATTTTATTTTATCTTTCTTATTTTATATGTATTTGTTGTCAAATTTTATTTATATTTATATTCTGATTAATTGAGGTGGCATAAGGATTGGACAGGGGTAATTTTTCTGGTTTTCCACAAATTAAAACTTCATCATTCTTAGTCCTTGATATATTGACTTATCAATCTTATAATTATTATTCATAATTTTTTTATTCAAAATGTGTAGATTAAGTCCAATTTTGAATTGTTTCATTTAAATAGATAGCAAGAGAGATTTTCATGTATTTAATAAGCTCATATAATTTTTATTTGATTTAGAATAAATGAGTTATATGTGCCGTTGAACCAAAAATTTTATTAAAATACGTGTGTATTTATAGTTATAAATGTCAATAAAATATAAATTTATTTATCTCAATACTTAAATCATAACTTTTATAATACATATAACTTATTTTTAGATATTAAATTTATTTTTTAAAATTTCACTACCCATGTAATGTTCTGACACAATTTTTTTTTATTTGTTTGTTTAATCCATAGATTAATATATTACTTTATATATTTCAAATTTCTAATATTTTCGGATCTAATTATTTATAATGACATAAGTTTAAAATTAAAATACCTAGCTTTATACTAATACAAATTAAAAAATTATCAATATATTTTTGTTAAAATAATAATCATTACATTTATATGTTATTATATTTTTTAATAATTATATATATATATATATATAACTTACCGTGCAACGCACGGGTACACTACTAGTTATAATTTAAAAAGCAAACAATAATATATAAATGTGTATATATATATATATATTTCTATGTCTAACAATAAATTTTAAATTTTATATTTGAAATATGAGGTTGTTAAATAAACATCAATTTTGTAAACATACCTATTAATATTGTAACTTAAAATAAATTGAATCAAATTTAGTATTGAGAAACATTTATTGTAAACGATAATTGATATCTAGAAAATATGTTACTTCACAAAGATATGTTGTGCATGTTACAGATTAATATAGATATAAGTATCATGATTAATATATTATTATGTTTTTTTATTCCTACAACAAATGTGTTAGTAAATAATTCTTCCGCATTCACAATTATAGATATCTTTAAAGAAAAGATATAAATCTCATCAAATAACTAAAAGATTTTGATATGTATTAATAATGTAGCTAGTTCAATATATCAAACAATTATACTAAAATATTTTTCATTGTTATTAATTTCTTAAATTTTGCACCAAAATGTAAATATAAAATTTATATTTTTCGTAAACGAAAACAAAATCTAAAATAAAAATAATTAATTTAAATATTATAATTTATATGAAATAGAGAAAAAAAGACAAAATATACTTTATAACCTACCTACCTATAGGTATAGCCTAACCTAGTGGACCTCACAACCCTTAAAAGTATAAATCTTTTTATTTTTGATTTATTTAATTTCTTGTAACTACTTTCTTTCCATTTATAGTATGTTAATTTGTGAGGGAAAATTAGTTATTGTTATTTTTATTGAAGGTCTTCTTTTTATATATATATATATAGATATAGATTACATTATGAGATTATTACTTGTTGATTTCAATATTATTAAGTATTACATTTGTGTATTAGACAATATTTTTTTTTATATCTCTAATACTTCATAGTATTACATTACATGATAGCCATAAAAGTATTGCTGATTGATTTCAATAGTATTACATGTTGCACATAAAAGTATTACATATGTTATGTTCTCATAATGTAATACTTTGGTTTGTACTAGGTAATATTTTTCTATATATCATCTAATATTTCATAATGTAATACTTTCATTTGTATTAGATAATACTTTTCTATAAATCAGATAATACTTTTGTATTATATACATATAATGTATAAGATATTAAAGTAATCATATTATTTTACAAAAGTATTACCTACTATATTGAATAGTAATACCTAAAACACATAAAATTATTATATAATTTCTCAAAATTTTATCACATATGATACACATAAAAGTATTACATTATAAAAATAAAAATACATAATGTAATACTTTTATGTCTAATTCTATACACACCCCAATAAATTCTAAACACACCCCATTTATTTAATGCAAAATGAAAAGAATTACAAAAAGACTTAAATACCCTTATTAATCATTTTTACAAAACATATATTATAAAAACTACATTTTCTAAACACACCCCATCCTATATCTACTAAATACACCCCATCCTATATCTACTAAACACACCCCATTGCATAAAAATCATTCTTCTTCTCACCATCACATACACATTACATGCAACTCCATTAACATAGTTGAAGAAATCCTCCAACAAATCATACACTTGTTAAAGTTAAAGAAAACGAAGAAGAACTCGTCATTATGGATAATGTAAGTTTTAAACTTCGTTTCTATCGATTTATTTTGCTCTAAAAGTAGGTAATAGTTCATGAAAATTTTGAAATTCGTGACTTCCAAACGAAAAGAACAGGCTGAAATTTCTATGGCTGGTTCGGCCAGTACTAGCCGAATGAGCTAAAGAGATTTCGGGTAGTACAGGTCGAAGCGCAACCCAATACATCGGCCTCTAGTGGCCGAAGCCTCTATGAAGCTTTCGGCCATAATCAGTCGAAATCTGTATTTTCAGTGTGTTTTGGTCGAACCGATCCAATTTTTACTTTTTGACCTTCTTACGACGCACATCCTCTCCCATTGAATTGACATATTGAGCAAAGTATACTTATGTTGTTGTTATATTACATATGTTGTTATTGTTAAAGTTATTTTCGACCTTCTTACGATGCACATCTTCTCCCATTAAATAATCGAACAAGTTAATCAGACTCAAATGTTTAAACTGAAATGCATTATAATATTCTTCCATGAAAAGTCACATTTCAAAGGTGAACTAGGAATTAATTTACAAGTGTACGAGGTATCTTCACCAAAATGAGTACAAAACCTGTCAAACTCAAAAGTCAAGTCTACTAAATCTATCTGCGTCCTCAACGAGGTCTACGAGCTGATGCCTTTGCAGAGGACTCCGGGGCATCATCCTGGATGTTCAACGCCTGATACGCCCCAATAAAAGTGGGCCACACCACATACATGTCTAAGTCGTCCTCGTGACCATGGTATTGCTGATATACCGGAGTCATGATACCCATAGCATCCCGGATCATGTCCCACGGCTGGGGTTCTACATGCGTCGAGGTAGTCCCAATGGCAGTCGACGAGTTTATCGGATTATGGACAATGGGGTGGGAGAATTCATTGTACCAAGTCAAGTAGTCTAGCACTATCTGCCAAGGTGGATGTGCGAGGTTGCCCCTGGCCCTTTGATCTAGAACGTGGTTGCGCCATTGACTGAAAATAGTTGCCCAAGACGTCATACGTAACCTTGTACTTCTGCCCAGTGTTTCCTCTCCGGACCACACTAGGCACGATGGGCCACTCTGGGATTGTCTGGACATATCCAAACTGACGGAGCACTCTATCTGGATGATATGGCTCCACACAGTCGAAAGCACGAATACACCCTTGGTAGAAGGCGACATCGTTACGAGGATATGCCCGCCTACAAGTCGAGTATGACATCCAGTTAACCTATTCCAAAAATGAAATATTAGTGTATGAAAATGGCCCACAGTAGCAATAACAATCATGTAAAAGGAAAAAGACGAACCTCGTGCATAGACATATTGTCCAACATCTCACGTAGGGCAGACACACGATCCATAGTGCCTCCCCTCCAGAGCGTGATCTTTGGATCCACCTCATAGCAAATGGATCTACCTCCTCGTATCGGACATTGTGAGTGGGACGTGTAAAGGGAAAATACTCGTAGATCCAGGCCTACATTGTAAATAAAAAGTCACAACTCAAAATCAGTATTTCACAAAGTAGGTTGAAATTGTGCGTCAAAAAAAGTGCTTGTCTAACAAACGAACAAACCTCCAATAATGTCAGATAACCACAAATCTGACGCACACCACTACGAGATGCGAGGCCGAGCTGCCGATATAGATATGCAAGCGCAGCTGCTCCCCAAGCATACTGGTGAATGCGATCGACCCGCTCCAAGAGGCGTAAAATCTTTGTGTCCACATGAGTGCCACTCTTGTAGGAGAAGATTGTGCATCCCAGCACAAACCACAAGTAGGCCCGCACGCCACATACGCGTATCTCCTCATCATCAGTATGGGCGGCCTGGCTGAATCGTGATCTCAGCCACTCAAGTTTGACAGAAGCCCCAACTTGCCCGAAGATAGCCTCCTGTGCCTCAGTGTAGGGGACGCCCAATAGCCTAGAGACCATACAGCCTGGTCTCTCAACTGGACCGTGACTTTGTTTGACGGCCACTGTCCTCCTACTGACTGGTAACCCCGTCAAACAAAGGACGTCGTCCAATGTAATCGTCATCGCTCCCCATGACATGTGAAATGTGTTGGTCTCAGGTTGCCAACGCTCAACAAAAGCACATATCAAATTTTTGTTTGGAGTTTTGTATGAAATGTACCTCAAGTCGGCAATCTTCGTCGACTCAAGCACGCTCATAAACTCTGGAGTGGGCGGTGGGTCGAGAGACCAAGTGGCCATCTTCGCTGTATGACACCAGCATTTAAGGATGAGTCTTTCAATCCCGTCCCAAATCCCGTACGCCACATGAGTCTTAAAACTCGGGATGAGACGGGGATCAACTGGACCACTGGGACAAGGCCCGGTCAACATATCATCATCTTCAGCTTCCTCATCATCTTGTGGCTCTTCACCTTCCACCAGATCGTTTTGAGGCTCAACATCAGGCTCAACTTGAGGCTCAGGTTCAGCCTTAAATTGAGGCTCAGTTTTAGGCTGAAATTGAGGCTCATCGACGTACTTAGAATCAACGCCAATATTCCATTCAAGCGTAGGAACCATAACATTAGGAATGTGAGCGGGTGCCTCCTCCTCCTCAAAAGCTCGACGCCTTCTATTAGAGGCGGTCGGTCTCACTCTCGTATAAGTTTGGTCTGCAATATTCATCATAAGAATAAAAATTAAGAATGTACGAACAATTGTTGAATATCAAAAACATAAACAAAAGCTAGAAAGCTTTGACCAGTAGTGGTTGTGCAACTTCAGGATAATTCGACCACTTCTGGTCGAAGCTACCTCAGAGAATTCGACCAGTTGTGGTCGTTGGTCTTCAACAAGCTTCGACCACTACTGGTCGAAGCTACTTGAGAGGCTTCGACCAGTTCTGGTCGAATGGCCTTTAATATTTTCGAAAAACCAGGGTCGAAGCGAGATCGATTTCAAGGTCCATTTTCACGCAATTTTCAACACCAATCAGAATTTTTTGCAATGCTTTTATCCTAATCTATATGCAATTCAACTCATAAACTCATCTACACTTGAAGATAACAAGAACTTAAACTTATACAACAAAAACTAAGATCGAAAGAAACTCACGACAATCACCCGGAGGTCTATGCGTCCTCTTCATGCTTCGATTCAAAGTGGCCTTGATATTGAACGATGAGAAGTTGTTGAAATTTGGTGAATTTCGGTCGTTGTTCTTCGATCTTCAAAGTCCGAATTTGGTTGAAGAAGAACGAGAGAGAGAGAGAGAGATGGGTTTGGGGTGGGGTGTGTATTTTATTGGGGTGTGTTTAGTATAATATATGTATTAGATATATTTTTTAATTAAAGGGTAAAGTTGTAAAGTTAAGGGGTGTGTTTAGAAATATTTAAGTTGTAAGTATTTAATTGTGGGTGTGTTTAGTAATTAGGGTGTGTTTAGAATTTGATGGGGTGTGTATAGAATTCCCCTACTTTTATATATGTACTAGTATAAAACCTGTGAAATACACGGGATTACAAAAATTAAATTAAATATAGTAATTTTTGAAAGAAAATTAATTATTAATTATATAAGAAAAATATATTAATGTTACATTAGTTTTCTAATGTGAATGATATCTATCTATAGTTCTAAAAGAATAGGGTTATTTTTTTCTCTATTATTTAATTTTTTTAATATTTTTCTATCCATTATTCAAACCATTAAAAAAATTAATGAATTGATACAAAAATTAAAGTCAAATATTTTCAAATAAATTTCATATATTATTTTAAAACACATATTTGAAAAAACTACATAATTTTAATAATTAATTAGTTTGAAACGTCTGAATAATTTCTTTCCAATCAACCCACATTTATTTTATTTTTTATTATTTATTGATTTATATTTTATTCTAAACTTTTTAAATTAACAAAATTTCAAATTTATAAATCATTTTTGTAGTATGTGTTACTTTAACAATTTTTTAAATTTTTTATATTATTTACTAATTTATATTATCAATATTAATCTTGATAGCATTTAATAGCAACATTTATTAGGTTTTAAATATATTTAATTTGTAAAAAGATAAATTAAAATGAGAAAATTTGTGGGATTGACAAGTGTCTTTATGGTTATTCCTTAAGTATATATAAATATTGTACTATTTTTACATATAATATGTCATACTTTTGGTCAACGACGTTAACTTTTAATAGTTGATCGTTGATTTTTGACCAGATCGGGTTGATTCGTCTTACGGAATGAGATCCGTAAGACGGTCTCATACAAGAATTTACCTTTTATTACAAATGCAATAAATTCTTCCAAGATTTTCAATGTACAAAGGCTGCGTTTGGTAGACGAGTTTAGACTAAATAGAGTTTGATAACTAACCTAACTTTATGTTTGGTAGCAAAGTTTTCGGCTCGGGTTTAGCTACGGCCCGAGTTTGTTCAATTGGGTTTAGGGTATGCTATTCATGTGTTTATAAACCCTCAGCCATTGGTGGGTTTAGACCATTGTCAACAGTATCAACATTTTTTTTCCAATTATGCCCTTACTATTCATTGGGAGTTTACGGTTTTACCTTATAAATTCCAAAAAACAACAAAATTGTCATTGCATATATTGTTAACCCTAACCATCGAGAGAAAGTGCCCTAGGTGACATTCTCCCCCGACTGCGTCAAACGTCGGCAGCCTTCCGACGCGTGATCTAGCAGCGACACACTCTCACCAAAGGTCAGTTTCTTCACCGAGTTTACCAACCTTGTCGATCGTGTTCGACTATCTTGAATTGTCATTGCTTCAAGTTTTTGTTTGATATTTGATGTTTTGTTTTGTGAATCTACAAGTTTTCTTCATCGAGTTTACTCTAACCCACACTATCAGTTTTGCTATTCATGTTTTGTTCTTGCCATTTAATATTTCACTTGATTTATTTCCTTGTTTAGGGTTCTGTGTTCCCTTTTTTGCATTGAGCGGTGGCGACGACAACAGTGGTGGTCTAGCAGGCAAGAACCCTAACCCATTCTTTGAATGTCAATATATATTCTGCAATTTTCATTCTAAACATTCTAAAAGGGGTTGGTCTGAGGTAATTTAATTCAAGAAAATGAGAAGAATTTATGGGTTTTTGATCTCATTTTAAGTATTTGTTTGTTTCAATCTTGTGTTGGATTTGATGTGGTGGAAGAAACTGAGTAGTGATTGAAGTAAGAAGTAGATTAAACTTCCCTTCAAATGCTAATGTGATGCAGTATGTTTTGTCCCTGTCTCTCTTAAATAAATGTGATGAAAGTAGACAACATTTTTAGCACCTTTGGTGTAAATTTTGAGTTATTTGTATTGTATACTTTCATTCACTGCAATTAAGACCAACTCAACAAAAGTTTCTATGTTGCAGTTTATGTGCTCTTCACATTTTTCCTGTTAGCTGATATTTGTTTTATTTGTGATATTTGATGAAAAATTCAATCTTGAACTTTTCCATTTTGTGCAAAGCTTTTGGATTGATTACAAATAGATTTGTCTCGATAACAAATTTGAATTGGTAGTTGCATTTATACGATTCTTGTTTGGGTGATTGACATCTTGCTATGTTTATAGTCTTATCAGTTTGAATCTTCGACATATATTTGCTACATTATTTGAAGCAATTAGAAGCAAGCATGAATATTTGATTCTTGAATCAATCTGTAGAACTAGAATGTGATTGCTTATGAGTTTGAATTGTTGTTTGTTTGAGGTATTATCACTAAAATATTGATTAGTTTTAGATGCTAATAAGGATTGGTTTTCAGTCTTAGTTATTATGATTCTATGATAGATCAATGAGGATTAAGTTTGATTATTGAGCAGTATATATTTATGGACTATAGAGATAGTGTACCATTCCAGTGGAGTGTTGAGTAACTACTTGAGCTCCAGTTGCACTTCAAAGCCTCCATTGACAGTTAAATATCGGTTCGAGCCCAGCTCAATCGAAAAAGCTGGTGGTCCAAAGAGTGTGTGTTCCACAAGTAGTTATAAATGAAACCAACCCATCTTTTATGTTGTTCGTTTTTTGGATTGCAGTTTCATGTACATGTGGAGATCGATGAGCTAGTTTCACAAGCTCCAAAACGACATAGTGCATCAAGTTCGTGGCCTCGTCAACCATGCGACGAGATTTGAGTCGACTTCCGACATGCATAGGCATGCTTAGAAATATTTCCTCCGTCACACTTCAAGGAAGAAAGAGCGAAAAAGGTCAAGTATTCACGACATCTCAACAGCCATGGATAGCTTAACAGTGCCTGTCTTGCTCCGACGAATCGCCCCTCTCAAGGGGGCTTCCAAGACTTTAATTTTTCCATGCCAAGGTGAAGAATTAGACATATATTTTCCCTGTAAATATTACAAATACCTCTCTATACTATCAGATAAAATTTGTAAAGTCTCATTCGTCTTTTCGCTTAGTCATGATCATTAGAGAGATGGTTGGTAGGTTAAAGAGTTCAGAGGTTTTTCAGTTGCTTGCTCTAATGTTAGTTGTAAGTAAGAGATCAAGTTATACTGTAGTTCAACTTTGGTTCAAATATTCGTTGGTTTGATATTTATTTTGTTGGTGATTCGACTCTCTTATATGTAATATATGTCTTCTTCTACTTTGGATTACTTATTAACTTCTTTCTTCATCTTATTTCTATGTTTTAAGATCGAATCTTGTATTTGGAATTGCATTTTTATCTGACTTGAAACCAAAGAAGTGTAGCCTTAATTTTAGATGAGAACATGTTTAATATACATGATGTAATTTAGAAGAGTTTGTTGCTAATGATTACATGATCAAGAAATTAAATAGCATGTGATGCAACTACTTTATTAAATAGCATTGCACAACTTTTTTGTCATTTATTTTCACAGTTAATAACTTTTTTTAATGTGAGGGTTATTTTAGTAAATTGATATATTATATTCATATTAACCAATATACCAAACAACAAATAAATAAAAAAAACAAACTTTAACAAACCTCCAATCATTCATATCAAACAATAAAAACTTAGTCAAACCTACTACAAAACATCCACACCAAACAACTAATTTATAATTGTGAACAGTGTAATCCCTCAATTTTTATCAGTTCCTGTCAATCCCGACCTGTGTACCGAACGAGTCCTTTAGTGTATTTTATAAAGTGATTTTCAGTAGGTTTGTATTTAGATGGATTATTAACAAATATCACAAATATTCATCGAAATTATAGTATGAAAATTCCATAAAACTGATCAATACCACGTCGATTTCCATAGTATTTAGAGAATCATTATATTGTATCACTTATATTTTATTTACGTGTTTGTATTTATGTGGATTATACAAACCGACATTACAAATTTTAATCAAAATTATACTATATCAACGAATTAGCTAAAATATAAGAAAAATCGATAAAAAGTCCATTCTTTAGAGAAAAAAAATTAGGGTTAAAATTAGGGAAAATCGATTAATCCAATTGAAGAGTACATACACATCAAATATGGGCAAAACGGGCCGGATACCTTGAAACGGGCTTCTTCTCATCTCAGTGTTCTTTGCGGACTTCTCTCTCGATTAACAGCCATGGCTTCCTGTTCTTCTTCTGCAATCAATTGTTCATCTATGGCGATTTTGGGTGATAATTATTGTTACTCGCCTTCACTCAGACCTCACTTCGCTCCTTTCTTGAAATTCAAGCCAAGTTTTAGCTCCAGTTTTCTGTCTCTCTCTATCACCGGAAAAGTGCCCAGGAAAAGGTTTCAAGGTAAGTTCTTGAATTTGAAGCTTATTTTGATGTTTTCGTTAACTTTGGAATTATTAATCGGTTATTTTTTCAGTGAGTTCGGTATCAAATTTTTTTTTTTTGTTTTTTGTTTTTGTTTTTTTAGTAATCTTTACGTGCTACTTTATAAATTGATTATTTATAAATTCTGCTATTATTTTGGTCCTAAGGCAGCTGGTTTGGAAATTACTAAACTTGGTGTTGATTGTTTAGATTATGTTTGCAGTTTATTTAGTTTGAACAATAATTCAGAATTAATGGATGCCCTTATTTATGTGGATGATTGACCAGTGGCATAGAGCTTTATCTGGTTTTGTACGGGGAATGTCTACTTAAAGTGTGGTGTGGAGGGACTATTTGATGCTCCGGGCTTTTGAGTGCGTTCGTTTCTTTTGTGTTGTTCATGTGAAAAGTAAAGGGTATCTTCAAGAGGTGTGATGGATGTGATTGTGGCCTTAGTAACCCTTTCCTTTGTTTCAATTGACCGTCTGTTTCAAAACTCTTCGCTATTATTAATTGCATTAGTGGTGTTGGTTTGACGTATGTGTAGTGCAAGATTGTATTTAATGTGCTCAATATAGTTCCCATTGGCAATTCTATAAATGCAGGAGAAAACTTACTTGTGTTTTCGTTGTTTGCAAGCCATGGAAAACTTGTGTTTTCTTGTTTATGTTCATTTGTTCAAGCTGTGGGAGGTGTCCTGTGACTGGCAAGTAAGCCAAAGACAGATATAAAATCCATATGATGCTAGTTAGTGTAATTCTCACTGTCGTGTTAGAATAGTTCTTAGAAGGGTTTTACTCTAGCATATGAGGTGTTTGGCTGACACAGATCACTGCTTAATGAAAGCTTTCTGTGGTTCTTATAATTTGGCATGGATAACAATGACCAAGTCATTTTGATGTTCTGTTGACATTATTGCTTTTATGGACAGTGTTCTCATTGTCAAAAGTTTGAAGCTGCATGCTGATTGCCTTGCTTATAACATGTATAAAGTACAGTTATAGTTTTGGTAAGGTTGCAATGTAGACTCACCAATGAGGCCATATTGTGCATCACTCATGATGAGCTACTCAAGAACTTCAACTTAGTTATTAAAAGATTAAACCTTGTGCTTAAGTTCTCTTTACAATGTATATAAATATGATATGCACTTGGTTCCTCTCGGCCTAGCTGAGAATGATGAGACTTCTATCTTGGAACATCTTTTGGCAGTGAAATCAATTGCTGCTCCAACAGAATCTGTTTCTGGTTTTGATGAAATGGTCTCTGGAACTCAGCGCAAATACTACATGCTCGGTGGGAAAGGGGGAGTTGGAAAGACTAGCTGCGCTGCATCACTTGCTGTTAAGTTTGCGAATAATGGTCATCCGACCCTAGTGGTTTCAACTGATCCTGCACATTCTCTAAGTGACTCTTTTGCTCAGGTTTAAATAGATTACACATTGATCTTTTTATCAAAACTTTTCAAGAAGAATGAACTTCCTCCTAGAATTAGTAAAATATGATTAAACTTCAATTTTCTTTTGGCTCAGGATTTAACTGGCGGGTCGCTAGTACCTGTTGAGGGTCCCCTTTCTCCATTGTTTGCCCTTGAGGTCAGTGGAGAAGTGTTTCTCTAGAAATGATAGTTTTACTCTGTTAACCTGATTGAGAGACCATTTTTTATTGCATCTGAAGTGGAAAAATTGATGTTTTGCTGGGGCAGATAAACCCGGAAAAGGCAAGAGAAGAACTTCGAAGTGCCAGCCAGAGCAATGGTGGTGGAAGTGGAAGTGGAAGTGGAGTCAAAGATTTCATGGACGGCATGGGTCTGGGGTTGATTGCCGACCAGGTAGACCTTGTCCAAATAACATTGGTATTCAATATTGATTGAAAAATAAATAATAGAGGCCATCTTCCCCATGGAAAAGAATACTCACCCAAATTATGTCTTAAAACATTTCTCCAGCTTCATGGGTATCCCAACTTCCAAGTCACACAGGAAGTGTCAGCATTATCAAAAGCTTTGGCCACATAACTGAAAGGGATTCAATAGGAAAACGGGATTCCTGAATAGTTCTAATTATTACATATCTGGTAAATATTGCCCTTGGTGGAAGATTTGTGACAGCTACAACTAGGTCAACCAGAATTAGAAAAGTGTCGTTGCATATTTAGATTTTAACCCTTATAACCAACATGTTTCAGTAAACTTCAGTGATCTATCCCCTTGGAACTATTGTCTCTGGCCATAGGGCAACGCTAAGCTACTGACAATCAATATAGTGGCCATTACTGGTTTCTTGTTGTCCGAATCTGGTTCTTATAAACTCAACTAAATTGAGACGAGATAAATTTGTTAGCAGTAGTTGTTCATGTTCACCAACCCTCTCTCTCTCTCTCTCTCTCTCTGCGATGCTCCTTCTGTACGAGTTTGTGGATTACAGGTCTACTTTGAATTATGCCACATTTTATTATCAGATTGTTCTCATCAAGTCTTGGCGTATTTATTAGCAAAAGGGATCAAGTGTTATGTAGAGTAATTGGTTCAGCTTTGTGTTGGTGTACTTGGTTAGAAAGGAATAAATGAATTTTTGAGGATATTGAGGAATATATGGAGGAGGTGTAGGATTAAGTTTACCGTTGCTCTGTGGATTTCAAGTCATAAAGAGTTCAAGGATTTCCCAATGTTGGATATTGTTAGGAATTGGAGTAGTGTTCAATAACTTGCTTTGTATATTCTACGATGTGTCTTATCCCTTCTTTTGGCTTTTCTATGGCTTATATTCTCATTTCTTAGAAAATCACACCTCTAATAATACATTTATAGCTCTGCTTAATTTCCCAAAATCAACGCCCTCTATTCACCATATCAAAGTATTTGGTTTGCTTCAATTCACTTTCTTCGCACTTGAGAAAAAGGTTCTTACCTTCATTTGCCTCTCAATATCTATTTCTCTGACTTTTTATTTGTATGAAGCTTGGAGAATTAAAGCTTGGAGAGTTGCTGGACACGCCTCCTCCTGGCCTAGATGAAGCTATTGCAATTTCAAAGGCATGTCCGATGATTATTGTAATTTTAGAAGCTCTTGTAATTTGGAAAGTTTTCCCACCTTCATTACTTATCTGAATAGTATTTTCCAGGTTATCCAATTCCTTGAATCACAAGAATACAACATGTTCACTCGTATAGTGTTCGATACTGCCCCCACTGTGAGGCGACCGAAGCTTATTTTGATTTAAGTTTATAGTCTTTAAAGTACTTTGTGCTGATGAGCTGTTCTGCAGGGTCATACACTACGATTATTGTCATTGCCAGACTTCTTGGATGCATCAATTGGGAAGATATTGAAGGTAATAAATTTTCAGATGGAAACCAAGACATTATTAACCACCAAACAATACATCAAACAAGATATCCCTTCATTACATAAAGTTGCATAGCCATTAACCATATACAGTTTTTTTTTTTGATAATTACATGGCATAAATTGCAAACTCAAATTATTAGATATGTTGAAAAGAAGAAAAATTCAATATCTTGTGCTCTATCAGTTATTTCCTTTATATATATACGAGTATCAGTACGTGCATCGCACGTAGAGGATGAATTTTTTAAATCAAAAATATTATATTACTATTAACATTAAATAATAATTTTTTATAAGGATAGACAATCTATATTAAATTAAATAACTCAAATTTTTTTTTATAGTAAATTAGAGTTCTAATATAACAAGTCCTACTCATAATAGAATTCTATATGATTTTGGTTTAGAATTTTAATGTGAAATTATTTAACTCTGAAAATCATAAATTACTATTATAACCTTAAATAAAATCTTTAATAAAGATATATTGGACAATTCATATTTTGTAAGAAATATCCATACTTTTATATAGGTAATATATTTATATATATCTATTATTACCTATATAAAAGTATGAATATATTTCTTACAAAATATAGATTGCCTAATATATCTTTATTAAAGATTTTATTTAAGGTTATATTAGTAATTTTTTATAATTTTACATTAGAATTTTAAACCAAAATCATATAAAGTTCTATTATGAGTAGGACTCTAATTTACTATACATTTTTTGAATTTAATTTAATTTAACATAGATTGTATATCCATATAAAAAAAATCATCATTTAAGGTTAATAGTAATATAATAGTTTTGATTTAAAAAATTTATCCCCCACTTGCGACACACGTGCTGATACTCGTATATATATATATATATATATATATATATATATTTGCATCACCTTATCTTGGGAATGTGTGTTGCAGTTAAGGCAGAAGATTGCTTCAGCTACTTCAGCCATCAAATCTGTATTTGGCCAGGAACAAAATAATACAGATACCGTAAGCTTAATCTTCATGTTTGCAAGCAAGTGACAACACAGCTTTTCTATCTGACTATATTGCTGATATCTCTAGTTTTGTCTTTGTAGGCTGACAAATTAGAGAAACTAAGGGAGCGAATGATAAAAGTGAGGGAGCTTTTTCGTGATACAAACTCTACAGAGTTTGTAATTGTAACGATTCCCACGGTAAACCCATACTTAAGCTGTACAGATCTACTGATATTTTCATTCGTCTTTTATCACAGCAATTCACTTTGTAATATTGTTCAATTTGAACTATGTTCAATTTAAGCTATTAACTCTTCAGAGGGTTACGATATTGAATGTTATGGAGGAATCATGGACTGTTGTCATTGATCAGGTGATGGCGATAAGTGAATCATCAAGATTATGCGCTTCCTTGAAGAAAGAAAGTGTCCCTGTTAAGAGGCTTGTCGTTAACCAAATTCTTCCCCCTTCTGCATCCGACTGCAAGTTCTGTGCAATGAAGAGGAAGGTACAGCGTAGTTTTCTCGTCTTTTTGAACTATAAATTAGTTGGCAATGCTAGAAACTTCATATTCACCGTTTCATAGTTCCAATATATATGACAATAATGAAGTGTGGTGGCAACAAGAACGATAGCTTGAGATATACTGAGAATGGAAGTTCCATCTACCCCGAACATACATTTTCACTAAAAAACTAATATTTCAGGATCAAACACGAGCTCTGAGCATTGTTGAAAAAGATCCAGAGCTTTCCGGCTTGACAATGATCCAGGCACCTCTTGTTGATGTAGAGATCAGGGGTGTACCAGCGCTTCAGTTTTTGGGGGACATTGTTTGGAAATAAAACATGCTTGTCCTTCACCTATAAGGTAATGTTCACAATCTCTCTCCTTCCCTCTCTCTCTCTCTCTCTCTCTCTCTCTCATATTCAGCCCTTTTGTGCAGTGAAAATCTCAAAATGTTTCTCGTTACAACTGGGATCAAACATTGGCACGACATGAGAATATTGTCCGTACGGGTGCCGATTTTGAAGCAACAGATTGAAATATACATCAAAAGGAAGATGAACATAGCTTGATTTTTGTTCTCAAGATACTGTGTTCTATGTATCATAGCCTTTGTGCTCTTGCTAAATCCTTTATTCTAGGGGCTTAAGGTTTCTTGTTCCTTTTAGATGAAATCATGATACAACTTTTCAATATTGTCAGTACAGAAAAGAGTACTCAATCAATCTATACAAAGCCCAAATTGCATAAAAGGCTTTATTTTCATTTTCTTGTAAAATTTCATCCAACAGAAATACTGAAGAATTACATCCAAATAGCATAAAGGTTATCATCACATACAGAATCATTCTGTGTGTTTGATTTAAACAGAAAGAATCATATGCTTATATACACTGAGATTTACAGAAGATCAAGAAAGTAAAACAGCATGAAAAATTGTGTATCTACCTAGTCCTATAACTTTCTGTGTGATTTTGTAATCTAATGCACTTAAATAGCAATTTGAGAAGCATCCCAACTCATTCATCTTACTTCTTCTGTAAAGTTAACATACCAATGAAAGCAAGAATTCGACAAGCTGCTCCGGTAGCCAAGAGAAGCGATATACAAAGAGTCCAATCATGGAGGCTGTAGCCCGTTCTGAGAAGCGCCCCACACCGTTGTATCATCCAAACTCCAGAATATCTGCAAGTGATCAGACACCAGAAATAGAAATCTCTCATATACTTCTTAAAATTTCAGACAATAAGAAATAGTTTAAGTACAACATGATGATGAATAATCTGTTGCCTACCTCTTTGCATTCGAGACTATAAATGCTTCTAAAGCCCAGCTTGGATAGCACAATCTTGTCAAAATCTTGATGAATTGGCTGTCTTTAGGCTGAGTGGAAACAAGAGTGAGAATCACTGGTAGAAGCACAGAACACTGCACAATAAGAATGAATCTGGTGAGCTAAAATCATGTATAAAATGTAAAATTGTATGCATTTTGTTGAGTGAGGTGATCAATCACCAGCTGAGATGGGCCGGGTTCAAGGAAGATCGCCAACGTATAAGCTATGCCCGTCACACAATAAACGAGGCAGAGCAAGACGATGTAGTTGTCCAGGAAGGACGATCTAGGATTGCTGAAGAAATAAAACATGGATAAGTAGACCAATGGCTTGATCAGAGTATAGAAATGATCTATTGAGTCTTTCGCGACAAAATGAGCAAGGCTACTGATGCCCGAAGCACGTTCCCTCCTGTATTCTAATTTGTCCAGAGAAAACGTTCTCAGAGCCGCGATTTTGCATAGTAAAGCTGAGAGAATGTGAAAGCAATTAAACTGTAAGTAACAATGGAAACATAACCAAAGAAGATGAATACAAGAAAAGCTTGTACACTGGAAACTTAGTGAATTTTTGGACTCACAAGTGGCTATGATGGTGTAAGTATAACCAGGCGCGCCAAAGCTTTCATCGCCTGATTTGGATATCAGACCCAAACAAGCACCAGCAAGCAGTAGTATGAGGAAGTCTATTGCTTGGATCCTAGCTTCACGAAGTCGTTGTTTAGCCATCCTGAGAGTTACAAAGTCGAGCTCAATGATCAGAAAGTACTTAAAAGAAAACCTGAGGGATACTTAAGTGTCAATATACCTTCCAAGGAAGTATCTGTACTGAAGAAGGATGGTGGGGGTTCGTCTCTCAGACAAGTCCTTCGACTTCAAGAAGCTATGACCTATAGCATCAAATCGTGCTTCGATTTTATACTTTAGATTCTGCAAGAACTCCCCCCAAAAGGACAGTCGCTCATTGCCAGAGCCATGATTTTCTTGATTTCCAGAATTAGCATACATTGCAGGGACATCAACCACATTATCATTCTTTTGCATATCTGGAGGTACAGGGTAGCCTTTGTGGACCATCCATCTGAGAGGAAGCTCTTCATAAGTCAAACCCAAGCTCGTCTGTGGCTTCACCATGCCCTCCAAAACATCGATGAAATAGTCTGGTGGATTGATTCGTTCAGGAACGTGAATGCCAAGACCTGCAAAGTAATCTTCGACATCTCTAACCGCCCCATGGTATACAGTGAGACCACCCTTTGCTAGAAGTATCAAATCATCAAACATGTTGAATAAGGAATAGCTGCAAAACAGAGGAGATTTTCAGGTATTGAGATCTCAAAGCAAGAACATGTAGCTATATTTCACGTACCTTGGTTGGTGGACGACCATGCAAATATTTACCCCCTCGAGAGCTTCACGTTTGAGAGCTCTAAGAAGGAGCTGAGACGACGAGCTATCCAATCCAGAGGTTGGCTCGTCTAAGAACAAAAGTGAAGGCTCCATCACTAGCTCTAGACCTACATTTACGCGCTTTCTTTGCCCTCCAGATATGCCTCGTTTCTCCACCGTGCCAACCAAAGAGTTTCTCACTGGCTGCAATCCTAAGGACTCAATGACTCTCTCAACAATAAGTACCTTATCTGCCTTTGGCAAAGCAGCTGAAAGTCTTCATACAATGTGGATAAAACTAGTGATTAGCAATGGAACACACAAGAAAGGAACTTAACTTTATGTCTGAGTTATGTTTCTTACCTGCAATTTGCACTGAACCATATATTCTCTTCCACAGTCAAATTTCCATGCACGACATCATCCTGTGGCACGAATCCAACGATCTTTTTGTACGAGAGTATTGACTCAGCCTTCCCATTCACAAGAACCAAGCCAGTTATTGAGCATCCAACTGTTTTACCAGCAAGGGCAGAAAGTAGAGTAGTTTTTCCAGCCCCTGATGGGCCCATGAGGGCAGTGATTCGACCAGGTAGAATTTCGCCTGTCACAGACCTTAAAAGACGTTTCTTTTTATGCTTCAACGTGACCGTAAGATACCTGAAAGAGATCTCAATTGGAGGCCGTCTCCTCGTCTCAATATCCATTGCCATTGATATAACTCCTGATAAGGTAAGCTCCTTGTCCTGCTGCTGTTGAGCTTTCTCCTTCTCGAGCTGAGAATATGCATATCTGAAAATTTGTGTATCAGTTCGAGCATGTTTTACCTTCACCTTTTTCTTCGTATCCTTTTTATCAGTTTCTTGATTGGCATCTTCTAAACTATCACCATATTCTTCGATCTCCTGTATTGGGGGATAACCGGGATACATTTCTCTTCGTCCAGATACAGCACCACGCTGCTGAGGACCAATATAACTGTAAGTGAAATGCAAAGTTAAAACATGTTTACTCGTTTTAGTATTCTAACCTTGTCGTTCGTTCTATGTGAAAATGAACGCGACAGTTCAAGGGCTTTCTTTGTAATCGCATTCTTTGCTGCTAACCATTTTGCTTGTGCTTGAACGTTCTCCTTTACGCTTTTCACAGCAACTTCTCTTGATCTAGCATATCTCCGTGCCCTGAGGCTGATAACTTGCTCGTAGCAGTTGTAGAAGACGAATAGCATAACACTAATGCCTACCTGGAACAACAAGAGCATTCAATCTATCAGCTATGATTGCATTAGGATTGAGAACAAGGACATGTGAAAACGACTTCATGTGAACTTACAATCAGCATTAGCCCGTATGGGGTTATATTCTGCTTCGTTTGGTTGGAATCACACGAAGCCAACTTGTAGCATCCTGCAAGTTTATGTTAAGTCATTGATCGATCAGATAGTGAATGAAGCACAAATGGAACTATCTCTAACCGCTTTAACTAGGGACTTACGCTCTTGATTAGTAGACCCCATACGACAGAAATGCCTGAAGCAAAGATCAAAAAAGGACACCATTAAACACTGCAACTCAAGAAACACTAGTAAAAACTGGACTATTGAACTCCATAACATCTCCGAGTAAGATAAAACTCGAGACCTGCTAGTGCAAGGAAGTTCTTGTGAGTTTGTCGGACAATAGGATCCAGCAGAGCAGAACATGGAACCACCCCGGCTAACATCTGCCCAAAGATTAGCCCCTCCACATGTATGATTTCCTTTTTCAGGTGGCAGTTGATAAGGATATCTGCAGATCAAATCTATAAACACAATGCTCGAACAATGTAACGATTGCAACACACATAAGCACCAAGATATCATCTTACGGATCACATAAGCTTGTCGTCTCATTGAACGTCGCTAGAGGGCAGTAGGAACCTAGTGGACAAGCTGCAAACATGTACACATTCACCACATTCACAATCACAGAACTTTCAAGATTTCCACAAAAATACACGTAAATGAACTTGAAATCGATAGAGCACTCACGTATCATACATGTAAGGCCCTGAGGGCAGAAGAAGCCCTCACAGCAGGGCTGACAAGCAGAAGTCCGGGCCGGGATTTCTTGGGCGTCGGTGAAGTTGACGCCCTGAGTGAGGCCCGAGCTGCAAGCCCATCCGGGCTCGCAGCCCGAAACCCATGCTGTTGAGTTACAGTTCCTGTTGGGCTTCAAGAAAGTGGCTGGGGATTTTGCTTTTGCTATGAAATTTGTGAAGTAGAACTTCAGCTCTGCAGCTGTGCATATTCTCAGTGGCAAGTCTCCTATATTAAATGCATTCATTCAAAATTCTCTTCAAGAAATTTGTAATATATAATTCAATATTAGTAAATAAGAAAAGCAAAGACTTTTTGTTAAACAAAGAAGTTGATTTGCAGAAATCATACCTTGAGTGGTGATGATGCATTTAGACAAGAAATCCAAGTTTGAAGAAAAGTTAAAAGATTTGTTCCAATCATCATCCCTGTCATGAAAGACTTGCAGATGATCAAGAGAGAGATAGAGATAGAGAGATAGAGATAGAGAGAGAGAGAGAGAGAGAGAGAGTTACGGGTCAGTGACACAGAAAGAAGCCTTCTGAGCAATCTCACTGTGAATGAGGTCGGAGGTGACGCCGGAGAGACGCTTATAGACCGACTCGGTAAGCTGACTCAGCACCCTCGGTTCACTGAGTTGAGTGATGTTGATGCCGTTGTAATCGTTCTCAAATACTTCCTGGCACTGTACGAACTGCACCGATACCACTTGCATGAAAATCACCAACAATTCTATCCTTTTTAGCCACCTCATTTAATCTTCTTAAGCTGCTTGCAGCTCATCAATCTCTCTCTCTCTCAAATATATGGCAGTTGAAAGGAGGCTTCTGCAGTTAGTATATACTCAGTTTTCTAATACTTTCAACATTTATTGTCTTTCAATTAATATATTTTGGATGAAGAAATCCTTTTCTAAATTTCTTGACCAATTCTAGAGTCAACCTTCTTTATTTTTTTCTTTATTGGTTAATCACCATAATTTAATAACTTAATATGCTCCAAAGCAGACATGAATTTATGATTAATATTTTTTAAAACAACATTAAAATTGAATTAAAATGAATATATCACGAGATAAAACTGGAAATAATATTTGATAACACAAAGGTTAATAATATCATAATAAGCTTACGTGTATTGACTTATTATTAGGTTTAGATAAAGAGACATAATATTCAAGAAACTGATGTTTCCAAGAAACCAATGAGAACTTATACTTTCAAACTGTTCATATTATTGATTTTGTAAACAAGAAATAAATAAATGCAACTTTCATTGTGTCTGAGCCTCATTTGATGACAAATTCTATCTTGGTTTTATTTAAAATAATACATGTAAAAATGTTTGGTGTTGCAAAATTAATACCGTTACTCATGTTGATGTATTTTTTTTAGATTCATCTAACATTCTATTTAAATTTAGGTTTGTGTATTTTTTTTCCAGCATCACAATACACAAGATACATATAAATGTATATCGTATATTACTAGTACCACAATTAAAGTGAATAATTTTATGTTTCGTTCATTTTCCACAATGTTTATTTCAAACCCCTTACATAGTTTAATTTAATTAATACTTATTAGATTCAAATTCAACGTGATCAAAACCTAATATATGAATTAAACATTCAATTTCTTTGAAGTCGAGAATTTTCTCTCCAGAAACAGAAATTAAGAAATTTCCACACAAAGCAATTTAAAAGCATGCAGTTTGTTGGTTTGATCTTTACAGATATTCAAAAGACAATATCCAAGTTACAAAAACTATTCTAAAAAATATGAAAAGGACTAGTTCAATTTATTTATTGACTAATGCTAAAATACAATAAAATGGAAGCAGTCGTCTAAAAGGGTTTTCGTGTGGATTTATTAATTGTAACTTGGGGGGCGGGGCTGAAACTAAAATTTGTCCTATTCCAAATCTAATTGTACAAATTGTAGCAAATATTTAATATTTTATGGCTTTCTATAATTCTAAAGTATTTAAATTGACAATATTAAATTATGTATTTCAAGCGTGAAAATCATTTAATTTCGAGTCACGTGACTAGAATTGCATGATCATGCATTTGATGCATATAGGTACTTATGATAATTAATTAATCACTTATTATGATTAATCCTAGATAAATTGTGTGAAATAGCTGAGATCCTAATATGATTTTTAGGTAAAAATGTCATTCGTTATAATATTTTAACCAAGTAAACCAAACTTATTTTATATGATACATATATTTCCAAAAATTTAATATTTCACTTTCAAGGTTAATTCAATGTCTTCTTAATGCCCAAGTTGATTTTTTTATGCAGAGTCAAACTTGTGTGACCCAGGGACATGGTGCCCCCAAATTAATCATCATATGGTGTTAAATATATACTCTGTAGGTATCATATATATACTCTTCAGGTATCACATGTATACTCTTATATACATATAATACCTGTAGAGTATATTTATAATACCAAGAATCATAACACATATAAAAAATATATATATATATATATAACACCTGAAGAACATATATATAACACCTAGATCCGTACCCCTATGTGCCCCAGAGATATATACGTTTTTGTCTTTTATGCAGCAGGCCTCTTAATATGTATAGGTAATTTAGTTTTAATCTAGTGATGGCTTTTGACTATGTTTTTGACAATTTTATGCAATAAACCTTCTCATATTATAATTATAAAATATTTTTTCACTAAGAATCTCATATTTATTATTTTGATTTCTATTATTATATTATAAAATAAAATTTGATAGAATGAATATAACTAAAGCAGAGAATTCAATACTTCAAATTGCTCAAATCCTTAAAATTTAAAGGGGGCTTTTTTGGATGGTTTTGGAGGCTCTGGAAAATTAATATTAAAAAATACGTATAAATTATAATGTATAAAAAATCAAACAATTGAACCTAAGACTATTTATTACAATCTTGTATCAAAAAATCTTGTAAGAATACACACTGTGTATATAGCTCAAACTGGTATTAATCACAAAAATTCTTCAGGCTCATATAATGCACACCTCATTTAGCATGGAGTTGCTGCTCTGAAAGTCGAAAGACGGAAGAGAACAAGTACGACGTGACGTTTCCAAAGGTGTTTTAACTCACTTCTTTTGGAAAGTTACCATGCCAATGAAAGCCATGACTCGAAAACCTGCACCACAGAGGATCAGAAGACATAAACGAAGAGCCCAGTGATGAATGTTGTAGCCAAATCGTTGGAGCGCCCCACAACGTGTTAGAAGCCACACGCCATAATACCTGATATCATAGCATTATAAGCACTTCATTTAGGACATAAAGACTGATGTTTAGTGTGCAAGACTTGCTCGTGGAAAGAGGAATTGCAGCATACCGTTCAGCATTTGCAATAACGAATGCTTCCAAAGCCCACTTCGGATAGCAGAAGTTGGCTAAATCTTTCACAAATTTGCTCGCGTTCAACTGGGTTGAAATGAGGGTCAACACCACCGGGAGTAGCACTGAACACTGCAGGAAGTGAAACGTAAGGTCTACCGTATGACCATGGAAGCACAAGCTTATACTAGATAGTAAGAGAGCAAAGTGTTACCAGCTGGGACGGGCCAGGCTCGAGAAAAATGGCCAAGGCATATGCGATACCAGTTACACAATAAACGAGGCAGAGCAAGACAGCGTAGTTAAATGCAAAGGATGATTGGGGATTGCTAAAGAAGTAAAACATCGAGAGATAGACAACGGGCTTTATCAGTGTGTTGAACATGTCGACCGTGTCTTTGGACACAAAATGGGCCAGGCTACTAATGCCTGAAGCACTTTCTCTCCAGTAATGTAACTTGTCCTGCGAAAAGGACCTCAAAGCTGCAATCTTGCATAGCAGAGCTGAAATTTGCAAGGTAGAATATGTCAGCTTTATGGTCCTAAGAAAGGATGTAAGAGTTCGTGATAAAATGATATTGAACTAGGTATGACGAACTTGAAACATTTACGGACTTACAAACAGAGATTATTGTGTATGTATAAGCACTAAAACCGAAGTTTGAATCACTTGCTTTGGTTAGTGAACCCAAACACGCCCCAGCTATCAACAGGATGAGATAATCTACTGCCTGTGTTCTTGCTTCTCGTAATCGCTGCTTGCTAACCCTGATATTTTTATTCAATGAAAAACAGAATGAGATCAAGATGAAACTATTGACAACAATCTAAGAATTCAATATTTAACAGCACCAAGAACTTTAGGAACAACCACAACAATGGAAAAAAAAAGTTTATTTTTTTTTTTGGTTAGAAAGACGTTTTTGTTATGAGTTGGCAACTTTCACGTATTACAGCAATTGGAAAGCACACTGTTTAAGTGCAGCTACTGTGACAGTTGAAGGGGGGAACATAGGTTGGATCCAAATTTAGATCATACAAGAAATATAATTTGATACCTTCCAAGGAAGTACTTGTACTGCAAGATAATATTTGGGGTTCTTCGGTAGGACAAGTCTGTTGACTTGAGAAAGTTGTGTCTGATAACATCACGTTTCCGTTGCACATTTGCTTTAACATCTTGCCATACTTCCCCAGCGAAGGATTGCTCCTCAGCAGCAGAATCAGGAACAGAATGATCATGATCGACATTCGTTGTCGGCATAGCAGATTCGGCAATATTAATTCTCATATCCGGGGGAATAGGATAACCATTATGTTGCATCCACCTAACGGGAAGTTCAGAGTAACTAACGCCTGAGCTTGAGCTAGTTTTGACCATCCCCTCCAAAATGTCGATATAGTAGTCTGGAGGATTGACACGTTCTGGAACAATGATGCCAAGACCAGAAAAGTACTCTTCGACCTTTTTCACGGGCCCATGATACACTGTAAGGCCTCCTTTCGCTAGAAGTATCAAATCATCGAACGTCTGAAACAATGTGTAGCTGCAATACGAAAGCTATTGCTCAAATGTCACAAAAATATTGCTTGTTTTTCTATTTTAATGGCTATGATGAAGGTTGTCAAATATTACCTTGGTTGATGGACAACCATGCAGATATTAACCCCCTCGAGAGCTTCTCGTCTAAGGGCTCTGAGAAGGAGCTGGGAAGATGAGCTGTCCAAGCCAGAGGTGGGTTCGTCCAAGAACAATAACGATGGTTCCATTACCAATTCAATACCAACATTCACTCGTTTCCTTTGGCCTCCAGAGATACCTCGCTTCTCAACTGTTCCAACTAAGGAGCCACGTATTGCCTGCAATCCCAAGGAGTCAATCACCCTTTCAACGATAAGAACCTTGTGCGCCTTTGGTAAATCTGCAGACAGTCTTCAAAATTTTTAAATGTAAATGCAATTAATATGGAGTTTCATCTTTCAATGGATTTAAAGACTATATTCTGCCAATAACCAATAAATGCACGATTATTTCTAAGAAGAGCTAATAGAATATTGTGTTAAGTACATAGTGAACAAGATTACAAGACATACCTGCACCTTGCACTAAACCAAAGATTTTCCTCCACAGTCAAATTTCCATGCACAATATCATCTTGAGGCACAAAACCGATGATTTTTCTGTACGAGTGGATAGAAACAGCCTTCCCATTGATTAAAATCATGCCACTAACCATGCATCCAACTGCTTTTCCAGCCAGAGCAGAAAGAAAGGTCGTCTTTCCAGCTCCTGACGGTCCCATGATAGCTGTAATGCGGCCAGGTTTTACCTTCCCAGTAACAGATCTCAAGAGATTTTTATGTTTGCCTTTCAGAGTGACAGTTAGGTCCCTGAAAGCAATCTCCATCAATGGCCTTTTCCTGGTTTCATTATCTGTGGCCATCGAAATCACTCCTGAGAAGGTAAGGTTCTTGTTTTGCTGTTGCTGAGCTTTCTCTCTCTCAAGTTGCGAATATGCATACTTGAAAATCTGACTATGAGTATGGATTTCTTTCTCTTTCAAATTCTTCTTATTGATTCTTTTATTCCTAGAATCTGAATCGGAAACCTCAAAACTACTGTAGATATCTCCTTTTCCTTGTGTTATGTCCAACAAATGGCTGGGTTCAGTTCGCTTTCTTTCAGACGCAGCCGTTGATAGCTCAGACACATTCGACATAGACATATATGACTCATCCGACATTTCATTTTCTGTCTGGTTCAAAATTTTAACTTGGTCTGGATTTGAGATGGACCTCTTAGAAAATCTCCCAGAAAGTTGAGAATGTAGTTCACTAGCATGCTTTTTAGCAGCTTCTTTCGCTGCTTTCCACCTGGCACGTGCTTGTGACTTCTCCTTCACCGTTCTTGCAGCCGCTTCCCTAAACTTAGCATATCTCCTTTCTCGTGTGGTTATAATTTGGTCTGAGCAGTTGTATATGATGAGCAGAATAGTACTTAATGCAGCCTGCAGCAAGTTGGTAATATTAGATAAACGAACAAAAACAGGAAGAGAAAAAGAGGAGTACAATGGGCGAAAGAAGAGTTCTTATTGTAAATGAACGAAAAGAATACTTACAATCAGCATTACTCCATATGCATGAATATTTTGACTTTGTGATTCAGAACTGCATGTCGTCAGCTTGAAGCATCCTGCATATTTAGCATTTAAGACACAGAAAAATGTCGGGATTCTTTCTCTGCTTACTAAGATATCTAATTATAACATTAGAAACACACTGAAGAGAAGACACAACGATATGGCACATGTGGAAGAGCAACTTACGCTTCTCATTTGTAGAGCCCATTGGACAGAAATTCCTGAAAGATTCAAAGAGATGCATTAGCATTAAAGGGTGACTCAGTGGATCCAAACTGACAAACCAAAACAAAGATTTGGGACTGAGAATCACTACCCTGAGCCACAAGGTATTCTCTCAGTACTCGTTGGACAAAAGAAACCAGGGGAACAGAAAACCTCACTGTTCGTTCGAGCATCTGCCCACATATTTGCACCACCACAGGTATGATTTGGCAGTCCAGGTGGAAGTTGGTAAGCATATCTGAAGATTTCTATGAATCAATAAGTACATATAAAAGATAGGAAAAAATGATCAAAGTAGGACATAACCAAGAATCTCACTCACGGGTCGCATCTTCCTGTTACATTATTGAATGTAGCAAGTGGACAGTATGAACCCAATGGACAAGCTACAAAATCCAACAAACATGTTCAAAGATGAGTTCATATTCTATTGGATGGTCTTATCAATTCTAAAAGGTTGTCAATGACTCACGTATCATGCAAGTGATACCGTATGGACAGAAAAAACCCTCACAACATGTATCACAATCTGATCCTCTTGCAGGTATTTCCCTGGAATTTCTGATGTCGATTGGTTCCTCAGAGTCGGTATTACATGCCCATCCTGGCTCGCACCCTGAGAACCAATTCGAGGAATTACAGTTCCTGTTTGGCTTCAAGTAATTCCCTCCATTATTCAAGTTGTTAAAATATATTTCAACTTCTGCTGCTGTACAAAACCGTCGAGTAACATCTGCAATCAATCACATTAGATAGAAGTGACAAACCATACCAAGGATTGGATCATAAAGATGTAAAGATTTCACTAAGAAATTTGAAATTGGATGAGTGTTAGCTGATGTTTGACTACAAAACCAATCCAAGATGATTCAATTCGACAGTCATCGTTGCTTCATTGAAATCTCATAGACACAATCAACTAACAAGTAACATAGTATCACATAACAATGTAAGAACATAGAACAATCCCCCACAATCTTAATCCAATCAAAATCAAACACAAACCTCTTTTTTCATTTTTTCCCTTTTCCTATTTCCACACTCAACTAGTTTTTTTTCTTGAAACCATACCTCCAGATTTGGCTAAGCAAGCAGTCAAGAAACTAAAATCCGAAGAAAAATTGAAAGATGTATTCCATTCATCTTCCCTGCAAAATTATCCCAAGAAAGAAAAGAACATCAACACTTCTTATACCTATAATAATGCCTTGAAAACACCATAATAATCAAAGAAAATAGAAAAGGGCTATACGGGTTTTCAATGCAAAATCTGTAATCTCGAGCAAATTTACTGGCAAGAATATCGTAGGTGAGATTATCAAGCTTGCCATAAGCTACGTCTGTAGAGAATCCACTTTGGCACTGCACTAACCGCAGGAAACTGCAAGGGAGAAGAATGGTTGTAACAATGCACACAAATAAACCAAATGTGATTTCAGACAAGCCCAGCTTCTTGCAGCTGATCATTCTTTGCAGAATTCAACCCCCAATGTGGGTTCTTGAGGGGTTGATGAGAGAGAGAGTAGACTGTCAAGACTCAATCTTTTTTAAAGCCCAGCAGCTTTTAGAGAGAGATTAGACTATTCAAATGAAGGTTTTAAATAAAATTACATGTAAACCTCACTTTCTTGCAATAGATAATATTTTGCAATGTCGATTTTTTGATTAAGATTGTGAATTTGTAAACTTCTAGGTTGAATTTACAGTTTATCGATCTTGATTAAGATAGGGATTTTATGATTTTAGAGGATTTGTAATGTCCTTTCCATTGAGCATAGTTTATGTCAACTGATCATTGCTGGGTTAATAGTGTGTTGGATCAATCAATGTTTATTAAGAGATGAGTTCTCATGTGATTGTATGAATTTGTTGACTTAAATAATTTTAAATAATGCAAAGATATAATTACATTTTTAAGCTTTTATTTACTTGATTTTAACAAAATTGCTACAAATATGGTATGCTTCATTAACTTTTTTCTGTTATTTGATTCCACATTTTTTGAAAATATATCCAAATTTTTCTTCTTCAAAACGCTACATTATTGTTTATCCATGATTCCACTTCACTTAGATTCTAAAATAATTTAGTTAAAATGGTAGTTATGAGTTCCTTTTCTAAATATTTTAGTTCTTGCCTTATGCGTTGAATCAACACGATCTTCATTTTTATCTATCTATTGCAAAATTCTTTCAATTTTCTCTAATGAGTTTAGAGAAGCGTAAGGAGAGAATTGAAACTATAAAATTTGCATAATTCAGATTCGAATTATAGTCATCAGTAATTTGTCCTCTTTATAAAAACGTGATACCACTTATACCACATAATTCAGAGTACAAACTTCTTTCAAAATTTTGACAATGAAATGAATTTTCATGACATACAAGACAAGAGATGTAGTTTAAAAATTTGCATGATTAAGAAGAGTATCATTAGGATTAAAAACATGGAAAATAAGACAAAAAAATAACTTTGATGATTGTAATAAAAAGTTTGGAGAGGCAACGTAGAAAAGTCAATTTGCCGGCAAATGCTGCCGTCCCTATAACGATGCTTTTTAATATAGTTCTAAATACATTTTATTTTAGATTTTAATATTATTAATACATTTCATCTAAATATATTAATGAGATTTTATTTACTCATTTTGTCCAACAAATTATGCATTTTTGGTGTTTCCGAAACCAATTTTTTGGTTGATAATTCAGTACACAAATTAATAAAATGTGGAGAGTTTATGTAATTATTTCGACTGGACATTTGTATCGAACTTAAGTAGCTGACATTTCATTGTATATGGCATATTTATGGTATCATATGTGGCAAAATAGGATAGAAATATTTGTAACAAATCAAAGAAAAATGTATCAGAGTAAACCAGAAGATAAATATTTAGTGGATAGTTCTATAGTACACCAGCTGTATTAATACATCAAACTCTCCACTCATTTTTAGCCATCATATTTGAGATCATTAAAGTCAAAGTCAACTATGATCTCAGATCTAATGACTGAAAATGATAGAGAGTTTGGTGTATTAATACACCCGGTATACTATAGAATGACTCATATTTAGTATTCATGAATCAATTATAAATTCATTGATTTTTCGTACAATATGAAATGCGGATTAACTCGGCGTAAAATAAAAACGGAAGTTGACTAGAATTATACTCTAATTTGAGAAAGAAAAGCCAACAATATTCAAATTAAGTTGAGTGAGTCGTATGTGAGACCGTCTCACGGATCCCATTTTGTGAAACTGGTCAACCTGACTCGGTCAAAAGTCAACAGTCAATGCCGGTCAACGTTGGTTAACGTCGTTGACCAAAAAGTATTACATGTCATGCATAAAAGTATTACATGTCATATATAAAAGTATTACATTCATGATGTAATATTGTTATTCTACTCGCATAATATTTCTATGTATATCATGTGATACTTTTAATTAGTATTATGCACTATATATAAAGTATTACGTGATACATATAAAAGTATTACTTGTTAATTTCAATAGTATTACATGTTGCACACAAAAGTATTACATTATGAGAGTATTACTAGTTGATTTCAACAATATTAAATGTTGTACATAACAGTATTATATTTGTGTATTAGACAATATTTTTCTATATATCATCTAATACTTCATAGTATTACATGATACACATAAAAACATTACTTGTTGATTTCAATAGTATTACATGTTACACATAAAAGTATTACATGATGTAGTATTACTAGTTGATTTCAGTAGTATTATACGTTGCACATAAAAGTATTGTATGATGTTATATTCTTATAATGTAATAATATTTTTGTGTGTATTAGGTAATACTTTTATATATCATTTAATACTTCATAATGTAATTTTTTCATGTATATTATGTGATACTTTTCTATAGATTGGATAATACTTTGGTATTACATACATATAATGTATAATATATTACAAAAGTATTAGATAATATATAGAAAAATATTATCTATTACACATAAAAGTATTATATATTTTCATTCACTCTAACCAAATCCAAAATCATACTATTTTACAAAAGTATTACATAATATATTGAAAAGTACTACCTAAAACACATAAAAGTATTCCATAATTTTTCAAAACTTTATCACACATGATACACATAAAAATATTACCTTATAAAAGTAAAAATATTACATTTGAATGTAATACTTTTATATATGTCATGTACTACTTTTACATATAATATGTAATACTTTTGATCAACGGCGTTGACCGGTTGTTGACCGGCGTTGACTTTTGATCGTTGATCATTAAGTTTTGACTTTGACCTTGACCGTTGACTTTTGATCGGGGCGGGTTGACCCGTCTCATGTCTCGTACAAAAATTTGTCAATTAAGTTTGTATCAATCAATTGAAAAGAGCTTAATGCCCAAGACCCCTTTGTGTTTTCAAAATTCACACCAAATATCTTTCTGTTAGAGAAATTGCATGATAGACCCCTATGATATCAACAATTCAGCGCGCGTGTGCCTCTAATTTTGTTTAGTGTCTTTCACGCGCTTTATATGCAATATTCTTTTTATTTTTATTATTATTTTATTAAAATATTAATTTAATTTAATAATATATTTTTTTCAATCCATATTATTTCTATATCCAAAAATAAATTTCAATAAACATCAGGCCCAACATGCTTCCGTAGAATAAATTCATCATTTGGAATTCATACATTTCTTTGACCAGAATAGCACCAGGTGAGATGGTTTGCAACACCACCAGCTGGAAAATTACTGCCCCCAAACCGTTTTACGAACAGTTCCTCACTGTTCAACTTCAACCCTCAGGGAAGATGGTCTGCAAGTTATCCAGCTCCTTCAGCAACTGCCCAACACAACATTGGTTCGTTTCAGTGTATAAGGTGATCCTTTCAAGGGATAAATTAAAATACTTGAACACACGTTGGAGCGAAAGCCCTCTTTTTATTAAGAACTTAAAATATATATATTACATCTGTAATCTCCTTTTGGGAGGAGAATACTAAATTAGTCTCTCATGGAAAAGACTATCACTCGTATACACATAAACTAAAACTAAGAAACTCCGAACACTCAAAATTATATAAAGATGTTTTATTCTAAAGAAAACTAGGGAGAATGGTCGATGTCCTTAGCTTTCTTCTGTCTTACTTATTTATAGGTAAAATCCGAACTTGAAGTGCAGATTTCAAATCTCGTTTTGGCCAGTTGTCTCATTTTCTTAGTGGATCCATCACTAAGTTAGTGCTTGCCAACTTTTCCTCGTGACTCATCCCATGTGATTGTTGTCGGGGAATCTTCCTTTTCTTCTCTTGACTTTTATCCCATGTGATGCTTGTGGGGCGTGACTCAGCCCATGTTACATTTGTCGGGGAATCTTAGAAATTTGGCCTTCGTGGTCCCCGCGGATATCTTTTCTTTTGGGCAGGTCCTTTGTCCTTGTCCGCCCTGTTTTCTCGTCGGTAAGGTTTAGGTCAGAATCATTTCCCAAACTTGGGTTCCTTCTGATCTGGGCATGCTTGACAGACTTGATTTGTCCATCGGCCAACATGCGCCATATTACAGAATTTCCAATAGGTCTCTTTACTTACTGGAAGCTTGTTTTCCCAAAGGATCATTCTCTTTGTTTCAAAAAGGTCCTCTGCAAAGCCTGTGGTTGTTCCTGTCATTGAATTCAGGAGGAAAGATCCATTCGTTAAATTCTGAAAGAACTTGAAGGGATACTTGACTTTGTCCATTTCGCTTAGACAAACCCAAAGTCCCCATGCTCGTAGGGTAGAAGCTTCGTCTTCTGAAAATGCTCCTACTAAAATTGGAGTTTCTTCCTAAGAAGTCGCCTTGATGGTTTTCAAGGCGTTTCCGTCTGGTCTCCTCAGCTTGATGAAATGAAAGGCTTCATGAAAACTCTTATTTGATGGTTCTGGAGCTGCACTGAAAAAATACAATTCCAAAATATCACCTCTGGCCAAATGTGGATTATTGGCCTAAGTCTCGTGCACCGCTTCCCCAATCCATTTCGGTAGTTTTGAAATTTCGGGGAATCCTAGTGAAACGGTATAGATTGAAACAAGAGCTCCAAAGTTATATCATTCCTATACTTCGTTTGGATGACTTCAGCTCTCCTTGTGTTTTGAAAACATCTGAGATTCGCTGAGTCGTACTCGGTCTTTTTTCTTCCCAACAGCTATTGCTCATTAGTCTGTCTTGTTGGAAAGACATCCTCCTTGGCTCAATTCTGAGACTTTGGCTCTTGTTGAAGACGGGTTGATCTTGGATACTCATATCGATCTCCTTTATGGTTGGAGATTCAATAGGTTCAGGTAAAACTACCCTGGCGAAGTCCTCAAAGATTCTTGGAACTTCAATGAATTTCTTTCTCAAGAATACATCTGAGTGATGTGTATTCGAGAGACCGTAGGAAATCTTGTAGGTAATCGAGTAGGGTCTTTTCTCTTTTCTTCTTTCATCAGATCATCTCTTTTGAAATCTTGATGAAGGGTTAAGACTCTGTTGAAATCTCGATCTCCCAGATTGTATGCAATTATAGGATAGACATTGAATGTCAATTTTCCTGCATACAAATTTCCTGTAACTGCCCCAAGGCATGAATCCTTGAAATTTGAGATTCGCTTGTCAAAAATTGCAAGATTGAGCGGTGAATCAATTCCCTCTTTGAATGTTGCTTTAATAACAACTCTTATGGCTCCGATGTGAATCCATGAGAGTGTATTTGCAACTTCTCTCTTGACTCTACTTTTGATCTCCTGTATCTCTCGGTAAGGGACCAATTGCATCTCGATCAAGTTACCAGTGAATTCCATTGGGATGGTAAATTCTCCGGTAGTCACTCTGTGGATAATTTGGTGTTTTCTGCTATGAAATCCAATCTTATCCAATGTCTTTTCCATAGCTCCAATGGTAAAATCATCGTACATCTAGAGCTTTGGATCTTCTTTCATAATCCTCATTAGAGTTTTATGAGACACCGTAATGTGGGAGAGAAATCCTGACATATCCTCTCTCACCGTCGATTGAAGAATTTCTTCTTCACTCGGATTCTGAGCTGGATTTACTTCCATCCTCAGAATAGATCTCTTCTTCGTAGATGCTTTCATCTGAGGGTAAATCCTCAAATTGATACACCTGTATAAGATCTTGAAAATGGGCAGCTTCCTCGAGTTCGGGTGTTACCTCGAACTATCTAATTCATCGCTTTTGATTTTATGGGCAATCTGTTGAGATATGCCCTCTTGCTCCACACGTCCAGCAATTATAATCTTTAAAACTTTCATTATCTATGGTGTGAGCCCGTCTGAAAGTTCTCCTTCCTGTAGTCCTGTTGGAACTTTCTTGATTTGAGCCTGATGAAAAGGCTCTACTCCTGTTTTGTGCTGGTCTTTGCCCTGATTTGTAACTCCGGGCCTTTTGTTTTGACCACACTGTTCTTGGTCTCCATGAAGACTAACAACTGCTTCTCTTGTTGTTGCTCCCACGGTGGTATGGATGGCTTCGTTATTTCTACCTTTTAAGCCTCCGTGGTTGACCTCCAATGACTGTTGGGATGTCATTCTCTTCGTAACATAAGAAAATCATTTTATTGATTCCTCGCAGTCTCTTGTAGTTCTTGTAAAATGTTGTTTGATGACACCATTCAGATAATTTGGCCTTTAAGAAGGACATTCTTATGGCCACTGTATCTAAGTCATCTGCACCCTTGTATTCCCTAATCAACATTTCTCTCCAGGGACTTGGTATCTTCGCAAAGAATAATTGCGAAGCCTCTTTGTCTTCCACTTGGACTTCCATCGGTACTCGGTGAATAACTTGATGTATTCATCAATATGACAAATATCATGCAACTCGAGGCTGTAGAGGGCTTGTTTGTATCTTTTTCTTTTTTCTTCTTCTAGTCCCTCAAAATAGCCTATGCCGATAAAATTGATTTTGAATAATTTGGCCATATTATCGACAATCCCTTTCAATGACTCACTAGCTGTAACGTTGTTTTTCATTTCTGGTGCTGTCATATCTCATGCGATCTTTACAGATCCTTCAAGACTCATCTCGAGTAGTAAGATGAACCCTTCTTTTGTAAGATCGAAGGTTCCTGCTGCAATCCTCATAGCCGATGCCCAATCATCGATAAGGATTTCACGGTTCTTGAAATCTAGGATATCCAGATTTAGCATCAACCCATATGGATGTATTGGGTCAAGCTGAGACTTTCCATAAGGTATATTGAAAAGATTCGGCCTTTTGGAACGTGGTCGAGTGCATGTGACAATAGGCTCTCCTCTTGTGGTGAAATCCCCCACATGTGGCATTGGTTCGTCCACATGATATGATCCAGAACTTTCTGCTACGTTGTGATTGACTAGTGGTCTCTGCTGTTGATAACGAGTAACCAAGGCAGATCCATCTCCTGCGTTCATCTTTAGATCCACAATTCCTAATCCCGCGAAGGATTCGACAAGGTCATGTAGATCCTCTAGATTTATCTTTTCAAATTCATTACTTGTTTGTAATGGATTTTCCTTTGATGATTGCATAAGCTTTTCATCATCAGTCATGCGTCGCACGACTTCGATTGGTTTCCCTTCTTTGTGTAAATAGGGAACTGTCCCAAAGTCAATACGTCTCCATTTGACTTTTGATCTGATGAACTTGTGTCGGTAGGTGATTATGGTGGTTGCCATAACTCTGCATCGTCTTCTGGATTTCTCTAAGATCTTCGGAAATCTTAGAGGTATCTGGAAGTATCTCCTTCCACTCGGGCATTGCATCAGACATGGTTTTGATGGGCTGCTTCCTGATGATTCATCATATCGCAATATAACATCTGGTTGACCACAAGGAAACCCATGTAATATGCTGTCTGTCTATCGCAGTGCCTCAAAGTTTCCTCATCGGCACCTGCGAGCTCTTTTTCGGCATATTAGTCATTCCAATATGTCACCTTGTCTTGATGCTCTTGAGCATACATCGTCAAAATTTGATGATATCTCCTGTAATAAATACATCTTGGACATTCGTCCAGATCCATTCTTTTATCGAATGATTCTCCTCACCAATTTGTGAATTATAGATATATATAATAAATATATTTTGAGATCTTAATAAATCTAGACTCTGATACAATTTCGAGGCTGGATTATAAAATAACATGGATTGGATTAATTATAATTTCTTTAGAAAATTCTGGCTTGGAAATAGCAAAAGGAGTTCTGGAAATAGTTTTTCCTTATCCAAAACAGTACAAAGTCACACCTAAAGCGCGTGTTTAACCATTTACAATTTTAGGGTATTTCGCGTTGATTTTATGAAATCACACAGGTAAATGATGCATTTTCTTTCATACAAGGGAGTTCGGTGCAAAAATTTCTAAACCACGTGGGGGTTTCGGACATTGAAAATTGCTTGAATTGGATGTCACTTAAAAGTCATATCGAAATCATTTATAATTACTTTTAAACTCGAAAATGATTAAAAATAAATTAGAATAGTTACGTGGTGGACTCGACTTTAATTTTTTATAATATATTTCTCGTAATTATGAAATATGAAGGTGATGATGTGATCTGCAAGTTGTAACACCAATCTTATTTAAAGAGGTTAATTAAATATTGGATCCCAACATGTCTCTGCATTCAAATCAGATAGTTGCATATATGATATATCCACTTTTTTGACATTTTATTTAATTATTAATTATGGAATCTTGTTTTTAATATATTGTATTTAGAAGAAATTTAGAAAAAATATTAAAGAATCGTTCTCCCTCTTTTTCATCCTTTTTTATTCTTTTAGGCTATTTCTTTGAATTTATTAATGAATACAAAGGCAACATAATGATGAATATATAAGGGGGGTTAGTTAAACAAGGAGGACTTAGGACGCTTAATCTACTTATTAATGAACAACCCTAACCCACCTAGTAATCTAGGATGTAAAGAGGATTTGCAAAGGTGAAGATTTGGAAAGCATGTAATAAACACATCTTTGAACTAATTTGGACAAGAAGAATGCAAGGTGAGGAGGACTTGGAGTTGACTTTCCTAGATTAGACATATAGCTTAGTTACGATTACATAAGTAAGTATTGAAAGGTTGGTTGTTTACATGATGTGTGTGCGTCTTGATAGGATATAGTACCTCACATACTCTTTAATATTTTTCTGAATCCTAATTCTTATAATCTACACAGATGAGATATTGTTCAGCTACAACATTGATGATTCATTTTTTTAGTCTTATATGTACTTCTTTTTTTTTTAATGAGTAAAAAAACAAAACCTGTACCCATCCTAAGGCCTTAACACCAAACCAAATGGGCCTTGGGGGTGGTCTCATGCTACAATTAAATAATTGAAAAGTTAATTGATGCACCATTGGCATGCAGTACTGAAAAACCATTTTGGGCCTTATTAATTGGGCACAGAAATTGGGTCCAGAAGTTGGGCCCATACCAATTTGGACTATGTTTGGATTTACTTCATAAATGGAAGGCCACTTTAAAATATATGTAACTATTAACCGATATTTGCTTCTCTGAATTCAAAGTTATCACTCATATCAAATTACAAATTTACCCCTGAAATTTACATATCTGATCCGCATGTTAACATCACATGTTTTTCTTCCAAATACTTATATTTAATATGATTTATTTTATTAAATTCATTCAAAATATTTAATCTTTTTCTTTATAAAATCCGTATAATTCATGGAACTGTCCAGTTCCTTTACATTTAAAATTGATACTTGACATATCTTTACTTCTTTAAATCCATAAACACAAAAAAAAAAAAAAACAACTGTCGCACGGTGTGACGGTTGCACTTATTGTAGAAAAATCTATATTTATAGTTGAAAAAGAAAATCAAAATATATATCTCAAACATATACATTATATAAAATGCATATTTATAATTGAAAAACAGATATTTAAACCTATAAAAAAATATTTATATCTCGTCATACGTGAAACAAACAAACCCCTCCATAAAACTCCTATTTGGAGATAGAAATCTATTTATTCTGAGTTCTGAGGTTCATATTAAATTTGACTAATTCAGTTCATTTATATTACGTATTCAACGAGTCTTTTTCCTTAAATAATGAAAGCCGTGTTATAATAAGTGTGTATATGTACGTATATAGATTTATTGAGAATAAATGGACATCAATTTGCCAGCATTTTGCCAGAGAAATTAGAAAATATTAATATAAGTCAACTATAAGAAAAATACTTTAGTTTCACTTTGTCCTCTATCCTCACTAAATATCCCTTTCCTTTTTGTTTAAGTCGAAGAAAAACTCAACCCCATAAGTTAAAGTGATAATTATTTTGACCACAATTTGTTAATTAAAAAGGGGAAAAAAAACCCTTCAAAATCAATTCTAGATCTAAGGAAAAATACGTCTAGACAATTGATTAAGTATGTTACTAACAAAGAATATAGTTTTTAAGTTGTAATATAGTTCAAAGAAAACTTTTGAAATTAAAACTCACTTAAAAATCGAAAATCGAAATTGAAACTCACTTGAAAAGTAGTCGAAAATTCGATCATAGATTGCAAGCTGAGAAATTGTAAACTACTCCCTCCGTCCCTGCTAACTTTGCCTACTTTCCGTTTTTTGTGGTCCCAACTAACTTTGTCAGTCCAAAAATGACAACAAAAAAATTACGACCTTACCCCTCTATTTCTTTCATTTTACTTATTTTGCACTCAAAAAACACACATTAATTACAAAACTGTCACTCAAAAACATTAAAATAACACATCACATCAAAGTCAATAGTTTTTTCTTAGGATTCGTGTCCGTCAACATTGGTAAAGTTATGAGGGACGGAGGGAGTACATGTTATATCAGACAAATATTAACTCGAAGAAGAAAAAACCCTTTAAATTGAGATTGCAAAATAAAATTAAGACGATATTTTATGTGATCCATTTATTGGTAGGAGAAAATGATGATGCAATCTTGGCAAGTAGTAGATGTGCAAATGTGAATCCATCTAGAAGTCCATTTCATGTCCAAATTAGTACGTACTTACACCTTCTAATGAAAATGACATTTCACTCATTCTTCTTCAACCAATTTAATTGTTTTATGTAAGATAAAGCAAAACCCTTTCTTCCATATTGTTGGCTTACTTAGCTACTCACCTATAAATCCCAATATCAATATGATCATGTTTCAATAATTATAATATTATTTCAATTTATCAAAAGCATCATACCAACTAAGATACTCATTAGTATGAAATCAATGTAAATCAACACAAATCATCCTTTCTTGAATTCATTAAAGTATAAACCTATAGAAAACTGTCTACACATATATAATTTTGTGGGAGAGAACCTTCAGCACGTAAATCAATCTCATTTTGATGAACAAAACTCTATCTTTTGTGTTGGGAATTGTGTTGATTGCTCATAAAAATTGAATCTTGAACTTACAACAATATTAGCCTAGATTAATTTAATCATGTCCTCTATGATTCACAACACTTTGATGCAAGGTTGTTTTCAATGGAGGTCTAGAATTTGGTGAGCAGAACTCCAGCTGCCGACCATTGACTTCCCATACATCATGGGATGCTCGTTGCCACATGTGCATTCTACACACCATTTTCTGCATTTTCTTCCCTTTTTTCCTTTTTAAGATAAAGCCCACTTAATTATTACCAAACAATTCACAATATTCCTGCTCTTTGCTTCTCAAAGGTAGGTCTCTGGTCTTCAATGGGGCATTCTATGTTTAGAAATATGGGGTTTAGTTGTTGTTGTTTTTGATGGTTGTTTTCTCAGCATAAAGATTCTATTTTTTTCAGAAAATTTGAATCAAAATAGGATGTTTGTTGATATGATTAGTACAATGATTCCAAAATCTTGAGCAATCTTGTAGGAAATGTTGTTTGGTAGCTAAGCAAAGAGGGTTTTCAAGAAAAGTATGGTAATGATGATTTTCATATGATTTGTTTCTCATGATTATGAATAATATTGTCCCCCATGCCTAGAGAGGTCATTCATGGTCATTGTTGTGCAATTTTCTTCTTAAGTGTTGTTAATCAAGATTTTCGTATGGGGTTTTGTAGATGCTGCACCTGATGCGTTTTGGTATCGTATGATATGATGTATTTGTGTGTTTTGTTGAATAATTGGATCATATTTCTTCTTATATGTAGTTCTATATAGGGCTTTGTAGATCCTGTATTTAAACATAGCATAAAAATGGATTCTTTCTTCTATGCATAGTGTTTAAGCTATAAGACCATTTTTTGCAGTGACTGTTTATTGGTGGAGGCTATGAGGTGCTTTCAGTTCTCCAATGTGGATAGAACGCGACGAGCGTAAGACCACGAAATCCACATCAGGCCGCTCGTTGGCTTCCATGTCGACAGATCATGATGTGAGGAAATCTGGGTCGGAAAGCAATTCTCAGAACATATCAGATATAAGCAGTGCATCATCAACCAAGATGTCATTTGCAAATGTGTCTCAAAAGCCGAGCAACCTTAGGGTGTTCACATTTGCAGAGCTGAAAACAGCCACGAAGAACTTCAGTCGGGCCCTAATGCTTGGAGAAGGCGGATTTGGGCCCGTATATAGAGGTATTCTACGTGAGAATCAAGACTCGAGTAAAAGGATTGATATTGCTGTTAAGCAGCTTAGCAGCAGAGGATTACAGGCAAGAATAAGATAGCTTGTTCTAACAGTTTTGATTTTTAACTAGATTTGTGTGATGGTAGTTATAATTGTCTGATATGATGGTTATCGACCAGGGGCACAAAGAATGGGTGACAGAAGTGAATGTTCTTGGCATTGTTGAGCATCAGAATCTAGTGAAACTTATAGGGTACTGTGCTGATGATGACGAGAGAGGAATCCAACGCCTTTTAGTGTATGAATATATGCCGAATAGGAGTGTTCAAGACCATATATCGAGCAGATTTCATGCACCTTTGCCATGGGCTACTAGATTGAAGGTTGCTCAAGATGCTGCTAGAGGATTGGCTTATCTTCATGAAGGCATGGAGTTTCAGGTACACTGATCTTTCTTTAAGTGTGAATTTCTTCATATCTCTTTCTTTTGATCTGATGATGTAAAGGGTTCGAGTTTTTGTATCAATTACAGAGTTGTTTTTGTGCAGATTATCTTCAGAGATTTCAAGTCATCTAACATTCTTTTGGATGAAGAATGGAATGCAAAGCTTTCAGATTTCGGGTTGGCTAGATTAGGCCCGACAGACGGGTTAAGCCATGTCTCGACTGCGGTATGCTTATGAAACTACTTTTCCTTTAGGTTGTGTTTGGATGAAGAGATTTGAGAAAATATATAAATTTCATAGTAGTAAATCCGTTGTGTGGATTGATATGAACTTAAAATCCATAACTTTCATTTTGAACTAATTTTCAGCAATATGGGTGGGTTTTAAATCCTATCACTTCAAATCTCTCAATCCAAACACAGCCTTATCGATTCAGTCTCTTCGTATTTCTTACCTTTTTCTTTAAGATCATTAACGTATATACTCTGCTCAAGATGAAGTTTTTGATATTTTGCATTAGTCCAATCTATCACATATAAGTAATTCAAGAATGTGTTAAAGTAGGACATTGTTTTGATGCATTTGCTTTTGAATCTCCAACAGGTTGTAGGAACTGTGGGATATGCTGCACCGGAATACATCCAAACGGGGCGTCTAACATCCAAAAGCGACGTGTGGAGTTATGGGATCTTTCTATACGAGCTCATAACGGGGAGACGCCCTTTTGACAGAAACCGACCAAATGATGAGCAGAAGCTCTTGGAATGGGTTAGGCCACACCTTTCAGACATGAAGAAATTCGAGCAGATTTTGGACCCTCGACTACATGGAAAGTACGACATTAAATCAGCTCAAAAGCTAGCAGCTATAGCCAATAGGTGTCTGATTAGGCACCCCAAGAATCGGCCTAGAATGAGCGAAGTCTTGGAGATGGTCGATCACGTTGTTAAGGCAACAATGTATGCTGAAAGTCCCGATGCTGCTATTGAACAATCCCCTTTGACAGACGACGATGAGAAGTCGTTGAAAAGACGATTTCTCGACCACATAATGAGGGATAACAAGTGCTTAGGGTGGAGATCATGGAGAAGAGAAGTAATGAGTGAAGATATTTGAATCAAATATATGTTTGATTGTGAAAGATGAGGTTTTGTTGTGATTGTCTGAAATATGATCATGCAGTTCTTTGTCTGAGATTTCTTGAACTGAGTTTTGATTATGCTGTCTAGAATGTAAACTGTAAATAAACATGCTTTTAGAAATCTATCAATCCTAATTAATTAAAAGAGTTTTTATTGAAAAATGGTTTTTGATCTTGTGTTTTATTATTTCTAACTATATCATGATGATAATATCTTATTTGTGTATCATTATATGTGATATATATTGTCATAGATGACTATAAAGGTCACCAAGATTTACAAAAAATTTAAATTAAAATGGGTTTAATTTCAAAATTTTAATCATTTGACATTTGTTTAAATGTAGGGAAGAAAATTTATCAACCAGTTTGAGAATATTAAGGTCAAATGTGGAGTCATTTCAATCAACATCTTATATTTTCACTTAGGAATATAAAATTATTCCAAGTCCTTATAGCATCCGTGTTAGTGGATTATTAGCACATCATTTTTGTGTGGGACCCACATGTCAATACATTAATTAAAAACATCTACTTTATAAAACACATTTCTACATCAATTTAACACAAATGCAACACTACATGTGGGTCCCATAATCTAAACATGTCCAAACGGTTCCACGGTTCCGGTTCAAACCGCCAGTTCGATGGTTTCAGATTGGTGGAACCAAAACCGAAACGTGGGATAGGCGGTTCCGGTTTTGGTTTGAAACCGCCAGTTCGTCCGGGTTTTTTTTTTTTTTTTGAAATTTTAATATTGCAACTCCAAATTTGATTTTTAATGTTTGTTTTGAACTTTGAAGTATACTATGATAAATTGAAATTTGGAATACAAAAAATTGAAGTGAACAAACTTTTTCATTATAAATTGTCATTGGAAAATTATTATAAGTTAGAACTTTAATTTTGAATTTGGAACCCTAACTAATCTAGGCAAAATATTTTGTGCAACTAGTGCATGGATCTAGGATCCATGCACCCGGGTCGACCCGGCCCCACGCCCCTCTCACACGCTCTCACGTGCCTGGTGGGTGCGCTCAAACCCACCAATATTCGCTCCAGACAGTCATACCTTCATGTTATGTTAGTGTTACCTTCATGAAGGTAACACTAACATAACATGAAGGCCAGTCTAACATAACATGAAGATATGATTAACATTGTTTTTTACCTTCATGTTATGTTAGGGTTACCTTTATGTTATGTTAATGTTACCTTCATGCTATATTAATGTTACCTTCATGTTATTTTAGTTCAATGGTTTTAAACTAAGAGTATGAAATATGTAAAATGAGGTCACGCTAACATAACATGAAGGTAATAACCAAAACACGCAAAAAAGTAAAGAGGCGCGGGTTGGGCGGGCCGGCCCAGCCCGTTGACCGTGTTGTCGCAACGCGATAAAATTAATTAATCTTCCCTATCCTAACCAACTAGTAGTTAAGGTAAGCAAGAGTCGATTCCACGGAGAGTGACAATTCAATTATGTTTACTTATGTCTAAATTCAGAGAAACAAGAAATATGGGGTTATCAGATTGATTGATAATTAAACTAAAATTACTAAAGATCTAGAAAACAAATTAAACATAAATCAATTGATAAAAAGCATTCCAGTCAACAGTTCAGTTATCCCCTAATATCAATTACGTTTTAATCAATGTTACCCTGTCTCTTAGATTATCATAAAATTATCACCCATAATCTAACAACAAGCTCTGTCAAATCGAATCGTCTCTTATGATTAGTTAAATTAGGATAAGATCACTAATTAACCCTATTTAATTGAACAACCTAGAATAAACTCTATAGATTTAATTCATTAAACGCATTAATTACCAAGACGATAGGGTGAACTAGACTCCAAATACACAAGCTCGATTTGATAATCTAGGATTGTGTTACCTAGAGATGCGCGACCTCTAGTTTACTACCATTGAAAATTAAACCACAACAATTAGGATTCATGATTTAAGATTCTAGCAATCAATTATCAAATACTTAACCTAGGTCGCAAATCTAAATCAAGCATTAATAATTGAAATCATTCATCACAGATAACACAATCAATTCCAATCAAAACATCGAGAGGGAGAAACGGGATTAATTAAAACATAAAAAGATAATTGAGTTCAAACATCCCTGCTAACCGGAATTAAGAAATTAGCCGATCATCATCTCAATCGATTCCTCAAAAATAATTGATTGATCCATCCAAAACAAAATAGAATAAAGTAAAAGTATGTTTTTCAAGATAAATTTCTCTCTCCAATTCCCTCAAAATTGCCGTCTCCCCCTCTCTCCTTGTCTTGGGGATTAAGTTGGCAATTAAATGGGCTTCCCTTTTTAAAATGATTTGAGTTTTTCTTTGCATAAGCCCATTTAATTCCTTTTCAACATTTAGACTTTTTTTAGTTGTTGGACCTTCTCTTTGATCTTCATTACGTTTGGGCCTCGATCCAATGAACTCCAAAATACTTCAAAAATTCCTACATTAATTAAGAAAATAAAATATGAAGTATCTCGAGTTCAAAAGCGCATATAGGTACGAAAACAATGCATCCAATCAAATAAAAGATGATAAGAATCCAATTAAGTCAACAATTAAATGCATATATTTTCTACCTATCACCCGCGCGCGGCCCGGTTGCACGGATCTCAAATCCGTGCAACAGGTGTACAGGAGAGTAACTCTCTAATCTATACTATATATATGATCTATCTATTACAAAATCACATATATCTATTACAATTATAAAAGTAAATATGTTACAAATATTTGAATTGAAATGAAATAAAAGGGAGGGGAATTTTTTTGAAAGAGCTTGAGTTATAAATTGGAAAATTATTACAAGTTAGAGCTTTAACTTTGAATTTAAAACTCTATCTATCTATTACAAAAGTCTATAATTTACATATAAATATTAAATTATATATATATTAAAAAATAACAATTTTTGAATTAATAATTTCATATAAATTAAATTTTAGAGCTAACATTTACAAGTTACAACTTTAAATACAACGAAATATAATCTAAATACCTAAAAAAATTAAAACTTATAACACAAAATAAAAATAATAATCAATACAACTTAATATAAAAGAGTAAAATAACATAAATACATAATATTATTTACATATAATGTAAATTTTATAAAAATAAATAAATAAACCGGCTGTTTCCCGATTTGTAAAATGTCTGAACCGAACCGTTTGGGCATGTCTTAATCCACTAATTCTTATTATATTATTTTTATTTATATCAATTCAAAATAGTTATTTATTGTTTGAATTTTTTAATAGTGCAAATTTTTTATATTTGATTAATTAGTTATGACATTAATTATTTCAATTCACATTAAAATATATGATTAATAATAAATAATATGCATTAATATTAATCCAAATCTTTGTATTTTTTTGGATTAATTGAATAAAAAAAGACATATATATAGCTAGCAACTAATTAAAAATAACAATTGTCATTACAATACATTTGACATACAATTAATATAATTTTCAAAAATTAATACATTAATATTTGACATACATAAGATTAATAATTTTCAATTGACATTAAAATGCAACCAACATAAATTAAATATTTATTTTGATGTATCAATATAGTGAATTATTTTGACTACAAAACAATTGGTAAATTTTGGAAATACTTTTAACATTACACACAAATAAAATAAATTGAATACTTATTAAATAAATTGAATAAAAAGATAAAATAATAAAAGAAACAGAAAAAAGAAAAACAAAAAAAAAGACGAAATGGAGTGAGGAAGCAAAAGGAAAAGAAAAGGGGAAATTAACATTGAAATCTACTGCATAGATACACATCACATCACACTGGATTCCTTTCCTTTCCTTTCCTTTGTCAGCTAAAAATGCATTAACAAATTACCTATAACAAATTAAAGAAAATTTGCTTCAATTTCGTTAACCCCATCAATTTAAGGGGTTAACGAAATTTTGTGAAAATTTTCTTTAATTTCATTAACCCCTTAAATTTCAGGGGTTAACGAAACTTTTGAAAATTTTCTTTAATTTCGTTAACCCCTTCAATTTAAGGGATTAACGAAACTCATGAAAATTTTCTTTAATTTCGTTAACCCCTGAAATTTCAGGGGTTAACGAAATTAGGCTATATTTTACTTCTTTGATAATAAAGTTATATTTGATAATTATTTTACTTCTTTTTTATATTTGTTCAGGGATAGGGATGACTTTTTTAGTGGCAATATGTCATGGAGGTTACTGGCATGGTTTGCAGTATGTGAATGACATTCAATCAATGATCAATCTCCAAACATTTTCATATCAAGATTTATTGAGTTCGCTACATGAGATTATGCTTGCTGATTTGAGTTGTTGGCGATATTTGATCCATTCTCTAGTAGAAGTGAATGGAAGATTGAAGAAGAAGAAAATCATGAATGATTTTGATTTGCATGAGTGTTTTTCACAGGAGTATGGACTACTAGTTCTGTTTGTTTCGTTGAAACGGATAGACTTGGGAGTGTCAGGTGGTTCTTCTTATCATGAAGAACAATGTTCATTAGATGAGGAGACACATGTTGGTGCTCAAAGCTTTGATACATTGATTCAGGAGTCTCAAAATTTGGATTGGTCAAATGTTCCGTTAGGACTACACGAGGATCGGAATTTTTATTCAACATGGGGTTTAGATGACAATTTGGTTCGAACATCTTCAAATGAGCCAAGTATACCTTGCCCGGCCTCATCTAGATGTGATCCACATAATGAGTTGAACTATTTAGACCTAAATGTGGCCCTAACTAATGAGGTCGAAGAACCGCCACTTGAAGAAAGGCGGGAACAAGAAGACCATGATCCTCGAACAGGTAATCAAGTACTACCGAACTGATCATATGTGAATATTTGTGTATATATTCAACATATCAATGATATATATATATATTTTGTAAATCCAATTGATGCAGAAGATGACTTTGTGCTGGATAAAGATGTGGAGACAAACTTGGATGAGGAGCAACGAGCTGCATATGAGCAATTCTGCGATGACACAATGAGAGCTGAGTGGCACATTCCAGACATACCTGATTTTGACGACCTAACTGCATATGAGATTGAGCATGCTCCAACCGGTATGAAAAAAGGAACGACATTTGGGTCTAAGGTTGAGTTGAAGAATTTAGTAGTGTATTATCATCTGGAGAATCAAGTCCAATTTCGTGTGGACCACTCTGACAAACACTGATGGCAGGTGAAGTGCAATCATAATGATTGTCCGTTCTTAGTCAATGCACATGAAAAACACGGGATTTGGAAAATATCCAAAGTTGTCCTCCCTCTTGAAAGCTGAATGCCCCACACCTGCACCCCGCATTTGGAAACATCCGACTTCAATTTCTTCAAGCTCCATTTCATACAACGAGGCATCAGGAGGGGGTAGTCCAATCTATACCCGGTAAACTGAGAGGTAATGGGGATCGCCTCAAAAGCCCATATCTAAAGAGGCCACATTCGGAAATTATTTTAGCACTAAAAACATTAAAAAAACCTAAACACACTTTAATGAAATTTTGAAAAACTATTTTGTAGGGACATACCAGGAGGGCTGTCGAGAAACCATATAAATGGTAATGCGGTATGTAGTTACAATCAGGAATTGTCATCGGTAACTTATCAATGTATTTGACCAGGGTGAGGAAGCTGTACTTTCCCATGGAAAGCTCTCCCATAAGTCTTCATCCTCCACCAAAGTCCAAATTCATCGATCAACAGTTGTCTTGCCGGCGTCCACCCCAAGCAGTATGAGGTGGAGGATCAAAATCTTGGAAATCTTCACAGTGTCCTCCGCACTATCAGCAAACTTGCCGGCTGTGAATAGAGAACGGAGGTCAGACACTGTGACCCGAGATGAATCAGCGTTCACCCTCCAGTACACTGCTCTGTCAGGTCGGGTCTGAACTGCGGCCGGATTGAAAGTCGAGTTGCCGAACTTCAACCCCGTCACTAAGGCAAACTCGCGCTTACCGAAGCGACAAATACTCCTTCTCTGCCCTACACGGAACCACCTTTCGTCTGCAGGCGTCTCATCAGCATGCACCTCATATGACATGAGGACGTGTAAGAAAGCCTTGCAAGACTCTCTCTCCGTCTTCCACTGTAGAAAATGGCCGAAACTCGTCCTCCAAAAGTCCTGGAGACACCGTCGACCCATAGATCGAAACTGCGCCTTGACCTCATCAAGTATCACAAGGCGAACATATCCATTTATATATGCGATGGTTCGCTGGCATGCCTCACGAACGTAACGGCCCTCAATCTGTATATTTACAAACGCTAAAATAATTAAACAACCCTAACAAAACATTCTATGAATTCCAACAATATTAAAGGGATTAACGAATACAAAAAATACAAATTAAAGAATTAATAATAATTAACTACCAACTAACTAAAAAAATTAAAGTTAACTAATAAACAAAACTAACAAATTATCTAGGAATTAAAAAAATTAACTAAACCATTTAACGAATTAAAAAATTAATAAACTAACGAATTATAAATTAACTAAGCTAATTAAAAATTAACTAATTAAAAGAAGGGCTTAACTAATTAATGAATTAACTAATAGGGCTTCATTAATTAACAAATTTAAAAATTAATCAACTAATTAACAAAACTCATTAACAAATTAGCTTAATAAACTAATTAAAAGTAGGGCTTAACTAATTCATAAACTAATTTAACTAATTTAAAAGTAGGGCTTAACAATTACAAAATTAATAAACTAATTAACGACTTAAAAAGTAGAGCTAATTAAAAAGTAGAGCTAATTAACGAAACAAAAAGCTTTGAATACAACTTTATTTCGTTAACCCCTTAACTTTAAGGGATTAACGAAATTCCAGAAATTTCTTCAATTTCGTTAACCCCTTAAATTTAAGGGGTTAACGAAATAAGCATCAATTTTCTGAAATTTCGTTAATCCCTTCAATTCAAGGGGTTAACGAATTTAAAGAAAGATTGCTTAAAATTTGTTAACCCCTTCAATTTAAAGGGTTAACAAATTTTAAGCAAATTTTCTGCAATGTCGTTAACCCCACTAATTTTAGGGGTTAACGAAATTGATTGATTATTTCAGTACATTGATTCGTTAACCCCTTAATATATACTGCTTAACGAAATTCGGCACTTTTTTTCGTAATAATTCCTATTCAATTTTCTACCAATTTTCGAAAGTTTATTGGAATCAATTAATAAAGATACAACAATCCAAACAAAATAACAAGTAACAACAATCCAAACAAAATAAAACAATCGCACAAGAGAACTAACCTGTTCAGCCGCCATTGAAAGGGGAGCAAAGAAGAGAAAGAAAGAGGAGAAGGGGAGGTGCCGCTGCTGGAGGGAGTAAAGGAAGAGAAAGAGGAGAAAGAAGAGAAAAGGATGGGTTCGTTAACCCTAGTAATAAATTGGCTTTGGGTGGGTGAGTGTGGCAGGTGGGATTGGTTTTTTTTAAATTTATTTTGTTAATTCTTAAAACTTTTGTTAATTAATTTGTATTATTTAGTGGAGTTCTATAGTAAGTAAACTTTTTAAAAATTAATCATTTTTGTTACTTTTGTTAAGTCTATTAATGCTTCTTTTCTTTTAATTAATTTCGTTAATTCGTTAATTCGTTAATTAATTGAGAATGAACTTTGTTAATTCGTTAAATTTATTTAGTTAATTAGTTAATTAAGTAAGTAATTCTTAATTTATCTATTGCTAGTTTTAAATTCCAATCAATCAATATATATTATAATATAGATGATTAGTACTTTAAATCTGACTTTCAATTTCTGACATTTAGTACAAATGTGAAAATGGGTATTTGGGGACATTATTTTAAATTTGTGGGTATAAGGGGTATAAATATTATAATGATGGGTAAAATTGTGATGCCTTATATGAAAGTGGGTATTTTGTTCATCGAACTCTAATAATAAAACACACACATAACAATATGTTGCACATCATTTTAATTAATAATACATGCTAAGAATAGTGTAATGGGAAATTTATGATAATATTCTAAGATTATTTTTATTTTATTTTATAAAAACTATAGGAAAACAGTCTAATTAATATATTTCTATCTCCAAACTTATTTACTCATAAATCAAATTTAATTCCATACATTTTTTCATGGAACTCTTTTTTTTGTAAGAATATATAAATGTAGATTATGCTGATTTAATTTATATTTCATCCGTCTTATATATAATGAAAACTATTTTACTTATATATATACGAGTATCAGAACATGCGTCACATGTGGAAGATAAATTATTTAAATAAAAAATATTATAATACTATTAACCTTAAATAATAATTTTTTTATAAGAATATACAATCTATATTAAATTAAATTAAATTTAAAAAAAGTATAGTAAATTAGAGTCCTACTTATAATAGAACTCTATATGATATTAGTTTGGAATTTTTTTATAAAATTATTTAAATATGAAAATCATAAATTACTATTATAACCTTAAATAAAATATTTAATAAGAATATATTAGACAATCCATATTTTGTAAGAAATATTCATACTTTTATATAGGTAATAGTTAATAGATATACATATTGAATTTATTGAATAAAGAAAATATTATATGATAGCTTTAATTGTTTTCTTAGTCTCTTTTGACGTGTCTCAAAAATCATCAATGAGTATTATTATCAATTGAAAATGCCATTATTAAATATTATAATAATCATAATAATTCTCTTCCTAAAAGAAAAAAGAATCACATTACTCATTTGACTTTCTTCTATAATAATTGTAGCATGAGTTTGGACATCATTTTCTTTCCGTCACGTATTTAAAGACCTAATATATTATCAACCAAACACGTATTTAATGATTTAATATATCTACCAATACAAAACAAAAACATTTCATCCCATTTATGATCGTGTAATCCACAAAAATTCATATAAACTCCATCCCACGATCATAATTCCTTCAACAAAAATTATAAATGGGGTTTCTCACGCAAAAAGATCAGTGAGACAGTTTCACACAAGATCTATTCTTAGGTAATATGTGTCCACAACTAACATATCAAATATCCAAAATATAATTTTACTTTTTATTAATGAGGAGACGAGATCATTACACTGGTATAAACACATTAAGAGCTATCTATTATGAACATTTAACATTTTTCAATAGATACAAAATATCGTCTCACGAAAAAATTATCCGTGAGACCGACTAAAGTAAGTTTTCATGTCATAGATTTAATTTTATTTTATCTTTGCAAAAATAAAATAATATTCCAATAGATATCCACGGAAACAAGCGTGGAATCGCCACCCAATCCATTGAGGAGTGGGGCCCACATAACGGCTTTTCAGAAGTGGCCAACGGCAGCCACCGGAATTCCGCGCCGCCTACACACGTCCCATTTTGCTTTCCCATTTCTCTGCTAAAACCTCTTTTTTATTTATTCATTTTCTTCCACTGATTATTATCTTCTTCTTTTTCGGCCCTTTTGTTTTTTGTAACTGTTCCTTTCTTGATTCCAACACGAAGGTTAGTAAATGCTAAGAACAAAAGAATACGGTATTGGATTTGTATTTGTCAGATTTGAACTGGGTTTGAGGTTTCTTGAAATTTAAGGTTTGGGTTTTCGAGTTCTTGATTAGTAAAGTTGGGTTCTTTTTTTTTGGGCTGTTTTGCTTTTGATTGTTTTCTGAAGGGGGTTAGATTTTGAATTAAGACGTTGCAATTTTGTGATTCATGTGCTCCAATAATTACGTCTTTTTGCTTCGTTGAGTATATGTGTTTAGTTATTTTTGGAATTCTTGCTAGTTTGTTGCTCTAGATCATAGGCTAGGTTATTTGAGATTGAACAATAAGATGAAATGATCATTGTTTGTTTAGGTCTTGATTCAATTTATGCATCTTTTATTGATGGATCGAAAATCAGATTATTGGTTGAAATTGATCCTCGAACCTAAATCTATGAGGACTGCATAATTATGCACTAGTAGAAAATGGAGGGGCAAATTTCTGGTTAAAGCTGCTCATTTGTTTTGGATAGAAAGTAGCTTTTCTTACCAACCTACAAGAGATTAACGTTGTAATAAACGCAGGTTTTGTCGTTAATCTTCATCATTGGATATTATTTGAGAAGATGACTATGTATCAACCAGATCATGATGTTGTAAGGTGGGGCCTTCACCCTATAGATGTTTGCTCGCTCTCAAACGGTTCTCCAGAGACCATTACTTGTTATCAGAGGGATTTGTCATGGACCGAGTTGGTGACTGAAGGCTTCTGTAATCCACCACAGTCTATTGAGGAAAATGATGAAGTTATTGCTCATACTCTTCAAGAAGAATCATCAATCATTTCTGCTACACATCATCATCAGGACGAATCTATTATCGCTCGGGATTGGCCTCATCATTCAGGAATAGGTGTTTTTGGCTTCTCAGTTTATTTTTGTTTCATAGATTGTGTTCTTATGGTTTCTTAGTTTATTTATTTGTCTTGGTAGGAGAATTGTCGCTTGATAATGATGATCGATTTTATATGCCTGAGATGGAAGATGAATCGGCTGTTTATGATGAATTGGGTAGAAGGCTTGATCAGATGGTCTCAGTTCCTGTAAGTTCAGAAAATAGTTTTTAGTCGATGAGATAATTTTCTTGCATATATACGTAAACTTTGGTTTGTTACTCCCACGTGCAGTTCTTTATATTGATCTTGGCTTGAATATTGTGCCTGTTACTATTGCAGCATGTTCCTAAAATTAATGGAGAAATACCATCGGCTGATGAAGCCACATCAGATCACGAAAGACTTCTGAATAGGTCTTGCTCTTTTCCTTTCTTCTTAGACTGTTTATGTGTAGCAATAGTTAATCGATTCTCTTTAATATGTGAAAATCTGAGGTTCTTGGACTATAGAGCTCTTTAGTAGGTAGTAGTGCCTTTGGAACGGAATTCTTTGTATTCTCTCTATCAACTATTATATTAGATAGTTCAACTTCTGTAGTCAAATGAATGATTTCTTGAGACGATTTAATTAATTAAAATATCAATAGAAAATATAATGAGGTAGGATGTCCCTCATAAATTATTCTATTTTTCAGCATTTTATGCTTACGTAATTGTTGCAAACCATGGCTTCCAAGTAAGGATGAGCAAAAAAACATTCTGCATGTGCACTGTCGATGCGAGACCTTAACTGATGAAAAATGTGTTCTTTTTCTTTCTTGTTTAATTCTTTGATTATCCACTTTCTTAGTCTTTTCTTCTATGTTAAAATTTGTCTCTGTTTTTCGTTGTGCAAATCAGGTTGCAGTTATACGACCTCATTGAACTCAAAATTCTGGGAGACGGTAATTGTCAGGTTGGTTCCATACTTCCATTAGATGGTTTGAATTTGTAAATGTCTTCGTATTTTAATTGAACATTTCTATGCGTCATGTATACTACATGGAACAGAATCTTCTTTAGTAGTAGGCCGTTTCTTGGGCTTTTTACGACTGACTTATTTGGAATTAGTGTGTAGCTTTTTACTATCTCACGGTGATATGTAGTGTTATATCCTTCCCAATTCTTTGCTTATATTATCTCTTCCTTGTTCTGTCTACAGTTCCGATCATTGTCAGATCAAATATACCGAACCCCAGAGCATCACAATTTTGTGAGAGAACAAATAGTCAATCAGGTTGCTTGGCACGATATGATATCACATATAATTTGTTATTTCCATGTTCTAACACTGCCTTTCTTTTCACTTGCCATCAGCTAAAATCACAACCAGAGTTGTATGACAATTATGTTTCCATGGATTATGGTGACTATTTGAAGAAAATGAGCAAGTATAATACTTCTAAATCCAACGCCTCGTTTTTTAACACACAAGCTTCGACCCATATCTGCTTCTCTAATCAACTTTTCATAATTACAGAAGCGGGGAGTGGGGCGATCATGTAACACTTCAGGCCGCTGCAGATAGCGTATGCCTTCTTCCTAATCAATCATTTGGTTCATTAAGATGTCAATAATTCTTTTGATCTGCCTTTGATCAATTCTGCCATTTTTTGGCATTCTTGAATGATTGTCTTAATATAGTTATATCTTTTACTTCTTGTCAGTATGGCATCAAGATCATTGTCATTACGTCATTCAAAGATACATGCTATATCGAGATTCTTCCACAGTTTGAGAAATCTAACAGAAGTAAAGCTTCTCTCTGCACTTTATGTTCATTGTTCTTCTATTATTTTTTTTGACCTTTGAGCCAAGTTACAAAATGTTCTCTTTGCTGCAATGCAGTTATCTTATTGAGCTTCTGGGCTGAAGTGCATTACAATTCGATTTATCCTTCAGGAGGTAAGGCTTCATTTACTTGCTATAAACTCGACTAGTGTGATCGGGCCACTTTCATGCCCTGTTTCCGTGCTTTTTTTTCTCTCTGTAGAATCGCCTGCGGTTGTGGGCAAGAAAAAGAAGCGATGGTGGAGGATGTGAATTTGGGACCTCGTTGCATTGATTTGGCGACAAAGGATGGATCATAGATGGAAGAGGCTCTATATACGTTGGTTACTATAGATGGAAGAGGCTCTATATATGTTGGTTACTATAGATGGAAGAGGCTCTATATAATATATCTTCATATGACTATGTTTGTCTCTCATTGTACATAACAGTTTTGGTGGCATTTAATTTGCTTCTGTTGATTAGATCGTGTCCACGATGAATAGGTGCTTAACCCGTTTCACGCACATTTATATATATGAGGTCGAAAAAGGTAAGGGTTTATTCATAGAGCAGTTTGCTGAGAGAAATTCAAAAAAAAGTTAACCATTTAACGACCGATAACTATAATGGTCACCAAATGTCGATCTTGTAGATGCTACATCAGCAGATTACACTGGATTCATGTACGGTCCACTCACATATATACACGTGATAGTCTGTCATAGGTCTATAGATATTGTATTCGATGTAATCAACCAAATGTGGATTGAAGCATTCAATACTGTTATAAATATATTATTAAATATGGACATTACTTTAAAACCTTTCAGTTCTCATATCCTTTCGTATTCATAATTCATGTATATAATAATGTATTGAATGATAGAAATTGAAGGAATGAAACGGCATTTTTCATATTATCTCGTCTTCTCTCTTTATCGTTTCTTTACTGTTATATGAGATTTTGGGTGCAATCGAAACAATACAACTTACAACACGTTATCAGTACGATCATTTACCGAATCTGAGTTGTGCCTGAGGAAAGAATCGTGTCTTTCCTGCAAGGTATTTTTTTTGAATCAATCCCAATATCCAATTTATCTTGATGGTTACAATTGCATGTCATAGTCTGTAATTTGGAGCTACGCGCAATCTTAGAGTGTTTATTTGCCTCTTTTGTTGAAAGAAAGCTGAATGCGGATCTTGTGTATGTTGAAATGAAGCTTCAAATTCTTGTCTTGAGTTGCGTTTATCTTTCGGTGTCAATGTTTTCCTGAAGATCATTAGCAGGGTATTTGGAATTGGATTTTCGTCTACTTATTTTCGTTGTAAAAATCATAAACAGTTGTGAATTTTACATTTTGTTTACTTCTAATTCATGTCATTAATCTAAAAGGTAGTTTTGGTTGGTATTGCATTCCAGCTTGAACAGAGTATGAAAGTAAACAGATGCTTAGATAATGACTTTAGATGGATAAATTTCTTATAAGGTGTTGCAATATCATTTTTTTATTGATGACCTCTAGTAACATTCTTCACGTTTCTTCCTTATTTTGTTCCACCATCTCTATTGGGCTATATATGCATCTTCATAAAATGTACAAGTTATGTTGGGTTATGATCTAATAATATAATGCATGAATGATTTTATGAGAAAATGAGCAATTTATTTTACATGTTTTCTATATGCGTTTTTAAGAATGTTATGATCAATGATTTATTCTTAATACCTATCATGATTAATATTTAATTTTTCAGTTTACTACATTATCGTAGTACATCGTTGCATTTCTTTGGATATGGAGAATGAGAATACTATATGCGTGGTAGATAGTGCTACAACTCACACTATCCTTAAGGATAAAAAATTCTTTCAAACTTTAACTGAGAAGAAAGGGAGTGTTACCACAATTTCAAATGATAATGTCTTAATAGTAGGCTCCGGTAGAGCTTCACTAGTTCTCCCTATGGGTACTTGAAATAATTATTGATGATGCGTTGCTATATCCACAGTCTAAACGTACCCTTCTCAGTTTTAAAGACATCCGGTCAAATGGTTTTCACATTGAAACAGACACCGAGAATAATGTAGAGTATCTCTAATGACTCATTCTATAGGGTGTCGAAAACAAGTTGTCGAAAAGCTCCCTTCTCTCTCCTCGGGGCTGTATTATACATACATTCGCCCTTCTAATCTCCATATCTCGATGAGTATGAAATTTCATGATCCAAATTCATTTAAATTATGGCATGAACGATTGGGTCATCCGGGACAAAATATGATCCATCGAATTTTGTCTAACTCTACTGGACATAGTATGTCAGACAGTAGAATTCCTTCTGTGAATGAATTTATTTGTGAAGCTTGTACAAAATGAAAACTTATAGTACGACCTTCTCGTACTAAAGTTGGATTATAATCTCCTATTTTCCTTGAACGGATTCATGGAGATATTTGTGGACCAATTCATCCAGCATCGGGACCATTTCGATATTTTATGGTCTTAATTGATGCCTCCACTAGGTGGACTCATGTATGTCTATTATCCACCCAAAATAATGCTTTCACAAAATTCATTGCAAAAATTATTGAACTCCGTGCTCAATTCCCTGATTATCCAATTAAATCCATTAGAATGGATAATGCTGGTGAATTCACTTCGAAAGCATTTGATGACTTTTGTATGTCATTAGGAATTAAAGTGGAGCATTCTGTTCCATATGTCCACACTCAAAATGGTTTAGCTGAATCACTAATCAAACGTATCAAATTAATCGCTAGACCTTTAATACAAAATTCCAACTTACCCATTTCATGTTGGGGTCATGCAATTTTGCATGCTGCTTCTCGAATTCAAATACGTCCAACTGCATATCATGATTATTCCCCTTTACAATTAGTGCGTGGGAAAGAACCAAACATTTCCCATCTGCGAGTTTTTGGATGTGCAGTATACGTCCCAATATCACCACCTAAACGTTCCTCTATGGGCCCTCAAAGAAAACTAGGTATTTATATTGGATTTGAATCTCCATCCATTTTGAAATACCTAGAGCCTATGACTGGGGACCAATTTACAGCTCGATTCGCTGACTGCACATTTGATGAAGATCATTTCCCGACATTAGGGGGAGATAAAACTAAAAAATTAAAAGAATGTCGTGAAATCTTATGGAATGTTGAAAATCTTCAACATTTAGATCCACATACTAGACAAACTGAACTGGAAGTTCAAAAAATAATTAACTTGCAACATTTAGCAAATAATCTGCCAAATGCATTTACTGATTATAAAGGAGTGACAAAATCTCATATACCTGCTGTAAATGCACCACAAAGAGTGGAAATTCCTAAAAGTACAAATATATATGATACAACTCTACGCCTGAAGTGTAAAGAACCCATGGGTACAAAAGATAAAAATCCATGGAAAACAAAATCTAACAAAAATAATCAATCACTCCAAATATCTTCTAAAGAGATTCGTCCCGAAGACGAAAACCCTAGTAACAATGCACGTGCACAAAATAATCAAAATACTAGGATTGCGGAACGACTAGATCATCATAATATCATGGGAAATGAAGAAGATCTGGTTGATGTGAATATCGAAGTTGCTATGAATTTTATAAATACAGGAGAAACTTACGATAGAAATATAATGGTCGTCGACGACACATTTGCCTCTATAATTGCTCTTACTATCTCAAATAATAATCTGGATCCAGAACCCAAGTCTATTGCTGAGTGCCAGAAGCGCTCAGATTGGGTAAGATGGAAAGATGCAATTGAAGCTGAGCTAGACTCGCTAAACAAAAGAAAAGTTTTTGGATCTATCGTACGTACCCCTGAGAATGTTATCCCTGTAGGATATAAATGGGTATTTGTGCGAAAAAGAAATGAGAAAAATGAGGTGGTGAGATACAAAGTGAGATTAGTAGCTCAAGGGTTCTCGCAGAGACCCGGTATTGATTTCGATCAAACATATTCTCCTATAATGGATGATATAACGTTCTGCTACTTAATCACTTTGGCAGCAAATATGAACTTAGAAATGCAGTTAATGGACGTCGTTACTGCATATTTATATGGATCATTAGATACCAATATTTATATGAAAATCCCTGATGGATTTCAAATTCCCCAGATGAGGAAAGATGAAAATCGTAATATGTATAGCATTAAATTGCAAAGATCATTGTATGGTCTAAAACAATTGGGAAGGATGTGGTATAATCGATTGAGTGAATTCCTCCTGAAAAAGGGATATACAAACAATGATGCATTTCCCTGTGTGTTTATAAAAAGGTCGTTAAATGAATTTTGTATCATTTCTGTATATGTAGATGCTATAAACATTATTGGAACACATAAGGCAATAGAAGAAGCTAGTTCGAACTTAAAATCTGAATTTGAAATGAAAGCTTTAGGTAAGGCAAAATATTGTCTCAACCTGCAGATCGAGCATCTCCCTGAAGGAATTTTCATACACCAGTCAACCTACTTGAAGAAGGTTTTGGAAAGATTTTACATGGATAAATCGCATCCACTTAGTACACCAATGGTTGTCCGATCCCTTGAAGTGGATAAAGATCAGTTTAGACCTAAATAAGATACTAAAGATATATTAGGACCTGAAGTTCCTTACTTAAGTGCAATTGGTGCATTACTTTACCTTGCAAATTGCACTAGACCTGATATTGCCTTTGCTGTCAATTTATTAGCTAGATTTAGTGCTTCTCTTACAAGGAGACATTGGAATGACATTAAACATATTCTTCGATATCTTCAAGATACACAGGATCTTGGTTTATATTACACAAGAAATCAAAATAAGTCATTGGTGGGTTACTCAGATGCTGGTTACATGTCTAATCCACATAACGCAAGATCCCAGACTGGTTATGTTTTTCTCTGTGGTGGTATTGCTATCTCATGGAAGTCTGTCAAACAATCTATGGTCACAACTTCCTCAAACCACTCAGAGATTATTGCTTTATATGAGGCCTCACGAGAATGTGTGTGGTTAAAATCTTTAATGAAACACATTTGTGAGTCGTGTGACATTTCTAGAACTGACGATCCCCCACTGTAGTTTATGAGGATAATGCAGCATGTGTTGCACAAATGAGTAGCGGGTATGTTAAGGGAAATTTAACAAAACACATAGCCCCTAAATTCTTTTATCCACACGAGCTCCAGAAGAGTGGTGAAATTATTATACAGAAAGTACGATCTAGTGATAATTTTGCAGATTTGTTCACTAAATCCCTACCTACGTCTACTTTTGAAGAATATGTTCATGGTATTGGAATGCGTAGGCTTGGAAGACTGTTGTCTTCAGGGAGAGCGGTAATTTCAAAACAATCATAAACGTTGGGTCTTGAAGACTATTAGTTTTACTCTTTTAACCCTGAAGGTTAGGTCCTGAAGACCAGTAGTTGTACTCTTTTTCCCTTTTACTAAGTTTTTTCCCACAGGGTTTTCTTAGTTAAAGGTTTTTAATGAGGTAGCTAGTGCAACACATTAAGCACTTATATGTCATGTACTCTTTTCTCGTCTAGTTTTTTTCCCACTGGGTTTTTCTAGCGAGTTTTTAATGAGGCATGTACAATGTGTCGTAATGTCCAAGGGGAAGTGTTATAAATATATTATTAAATATGAACATTACTTCAAAACCTTTCAGTTCCCATATCCTTTCGAATTCATAATTCATGTATATAATGATGTATTGAATGATAGAAAATTGAAGGAATGAAAGGGCATTTTTCATATTATCTCGTCTTCTCTCTTTATCGTTTCTTTACTGTTATTATATGAGATTTTTGGTGCAATCGAAACAATACAACTTACAACAAATACTTTGGTAAGTTGATGCATTTCCACTTGGCCAAAGTAGGCTCTCAAAACATTACACATGGAAGGTGAAAGAACAAAGATGATACAAATAGAAAGGTTTCAAGACTAATCATCAAAAGAATTTCCTACATAAAACATCCACACAATGCATATCTACTGCAAATTTTTCGATCAGCCCAACCTCTCGATAATTTTAGACATCGCTGAATAGCTCCCGAGGGCAGACGACAAAACGCCTACTCCAATAACCGATACACACATCGCCCTCTGTGAGACAATAAACAGCAAAATGATTTGAGAAGAAACTCATGATGGTCTGAAATGCAAATAGACGATTTATATGCACTTCCGTTTATGGTGATGGGCGAGCATTACCTGGAGAAAGCTTAGTTTTCCTCCTAGGATGCTCAAATAGCACACGCATGGAAGAATCAACGTCTGTTTAAAGCAAGTTTTATGAGTGAAAATAAGCCTAATGAGCAGAAACGAGCATAATCTTTAACGGTTAAAAGACTTACAACTAGCATTGTGAGAAGGGAGCCTATCAATGCACTCACCAGACCTGTAGTATAGATAAGTGATACATCAAAGAGTGATTTCTCAAAAAAAAACGAAAAAATATTTGCAAAGAACTAACCGAAGAAGGGGATTGTAAGGCCAACAAGCAATGTGGATATCACCAATGCTGTTCTTATGAGGATCGAATACATCTGGGATTTTGAATTGCTTGACGGTATTAATTCCTCCAGACTCATTGCCACTGGAGACAAGGTTAATGCATACGTGTTTCTAATTAAGGACGAAGCAATTATGTTTGTCATTCATGATACATATTGAATTGGACTAATGAGCAGATTGAATTATAGAAAGGATATTTTGTGAATGGATTCACAACCTGGAAAAGAACAAGAAACTCGAGTTATTACCAGATCATCAGTCTGAAGATATGAAACGTAAGAAGACAGAAGATACCGTGGTCCACACTGCAATTTTAGATGCAACTAAATCTTTAGGCATATTTAGTGTGAACTGCGATTCCGTTGATTCTCCAAACATCCTGTATCCCATTGTAGCAGCTCCAGCATACATCAGAGTGCAAAGACCAAAGCTGTATTTTGGGACATATATGTAAAAAAATCTTACATTTACAACTCAATAAACTATTGAATTAACAATAAATGCTAGTTTCTATGACTATATACTTACCTCGTCAAGAGGACAGCAGGGTACTCACTCGGTTTTTCCATTGATGAATATATATTGGGAAAAACAGCATGACCCGAGTAACAAAAACCGTAGAGACCAATAGCAACAGGAAAAGTGGAAAGGTTTAGTGTCGACCCTTTTGCATGAACATTCTCATGATCCACTAACCCGACCCAGAACAAACAAGCAACCACCAAAAATGATGCGATCACACCTCCAGCTGAAAGTATCAAACAATTTAAGTAAAATACAATCATTGTTGTGATTGTGAAGCATATAAGTCCAAGCATTCACAATTCTCACCCGAGACATAGCTAAGAACACTCAGGTCTCGTAACCAAACAGTAGGAAGAACAGCCAAAGTGGTGATCAATGCAAAGAGATGTTGAGAGTTCAACTCAATCATCCCTAAGCTTAAATGTGCATTTGGAAATAAAGACGACAAGTTATCACTCTCCAAAATAATGTATTCAACACAACAAGCCTGTGAAAAATCAGATGATTTAGCCATCATATAGGAATATATTTCAAGTGTAAAGTAACTATGAATCTTCACATTAAGCCTGATGCACTTACATATAACTCCACGTATAATACAATCTGCATACACAAGAAACGAACAGATGAAAGACTAAACTTAACTAAAATAAAGCAATAATGTTTGGACTTAACAAGACTTAAGACTTACAGATATGAAGATTCTCCCTGTAATTCCAAAGGCAGCCTGGCCAATGTCTGGGTACGTTTCAAGCCCGGGTTGACTATCCAAGCAGTACCTCAAGAGAATTCCAGTGTAGAACGAAAGTCCAGCAAAAATCATCAATATACCAAGCCCAAGCCACCCTCCTTCTCTTACAGCATATGGAGTCGAAAGGATTCCAACTCCACATAGGACGTTCATGCCTGCATAAAACAAACTGGCCCATTGAAGGATGAAGGAAGATCTCTTTAGCATAGCCATTTGTTCAATAAAGATGACAAACCATTTATCACAGCCTGTCCAAATGTGCTCTGGTAAGGAAGTGGAGGTTCATGTCCAGCTCTTTTATCAAGAACTGCTTTCCTTAAACTAGATCTTCTTGATAATGTCGGGGATAGAAGATAACGTGAGCCACGTCCTTCCTTTGGTTTCTCAACCTCTGCACCCGATATGAGAGGCTTACTAAGAGTCGGTAGTATCTCAGGAGTGTGTCTCCTAACAATGAGGGACGACGAAAGAAACGAGCTTCCCAGTTGTGATATCGAAGGTGGCCCCAGGAAATTGATACTCGGAGATGGAACACTACCGTATAAATCCATCGTTTGCCTGTAAACGCATTTCGCATCAGATTTAGACAAATCAAACAATGTAGAACTAAGATATAACTCTTTGGAGACTTTTTACAAGCACTTGTTAAGCAATTAAGAACACTATACCAACTATCAACCTCATATTATCAAAATGAACCACACACAACAAGAATAACAAAAGTTGGTTAGATCCCATCATCGATTCATCATCAAAGCTCATAGAACACAATGAAAAAGGTGTGATGTTTACCTGTAACTCTGAGGCCAACAAGATTCAAGAGAACCAATCTTGCTATTATTTCGATTTTCATCATCATTGTCATAGGAGAAATTATCACAGTCTATATCACTCCCATCTTCACCTCTCTCAGATCCCTTCTCCTCATCCTCTTCCTCACTTTCTATATAGAAACTCTGATCAGATACCGAATTCTTCATTGCTCTCTCTCTCTATTCTCTAAATTCTCTCACTTCAAAAGCTTCACAATCCAGTAATAAATCACTCCACCATGGAAACTGAAGAAAGCTAATGAATGGGCATATCTATATACATGAGTAACATGCATGTGAATTCTTCATGTGCATTTCTGCACCGACAACATGATACAAAATCAAGAAATATCTTAATAATGCAATAAAAAATTGTGTAAAATAAATATGGGATTGAGGTTCATCATCTGAAAATGCGGCTACAAAACGGTGAACATGTACAAAAATAGCCAATGAAAGGGTCAAACGTATATTTACCTCTAAAGACATCTTTCAACATTTTAGCAAAAAAATTATAAACACTTTTCAGAACCCGAATTTTGAGAGAGAGAGAGACTTTACAAGGAGTTGACAAAACTTAAAAAAGATGTCACTTTTCTTGTGGATTTGCTCAAAAAAACAAAAAAAAAAAACAGAAAAAAAAAAAAAAAACAAATCTTGTTTATGAATTTGCTAACTTATGATCTCCATTTGAATATGTATGGAATGTGACAATGCATTTCTTCTGAGTTTATTTTCCATTTTCAGACGTATATTCTTCTTTTTCTTACCTTACAAATATATATTTATACATATACATAGAAAAAAAAGATTTTTGATCCTTTAAATTTGGTTTTCAATTTTTTATCTGTTCGTTTCTTGATTTTCAAAAATTTTAGTTAAAATTTTCTTTTTTTCTTCTAACATGTCTAAATTAATATTATAATTTTAAAATTATTTTTCATCTCGATACATGGGTTAAAGTAACTTTTATTAATTATTAATATCAATAATATAAACATTCTGAATTGAACTTAGATAAAAAAAAAGTTAATTATTAATGTTTTTTTAGGCATGTTAGATAAAGAAAACACAATTTTGATTAAAAAATTTAGCATGTTCTCAATTTTAAAAATATACTCTTTCTAGTATTAAAATTAAATGTTAATTAGAAATTTGGAATTAACTTGATATAGCAGTTCAATGACTAAAAAGTGACAATTTACAGATATAGAAGGTTAAAAATAAAAAAGGTGAAGACAAAGAATCGAAAATCTAATAAGTAACCTTAGAGGAAGTTATATATAGAGTTGTTGAAAGAACCTTTGAACATCACGAATTACCATATTTTCTAAAAATGTCTAGCAAATTTATGTTTTAAGTAAATTTTTACCCTTTATTTGAAATTAAACATGTTTTTGAGATGGAAAATCATTAATTAATTTTCATATTAAGGTTATGGCAAAAAATAATACCTTTTAACCGTTAAATATATGATTCCCTCTAATTTTCTTTGTCGTAACATTTCATGATATTGAGAAAAAGGTTCAAATAAACCACTAATATTTACCTTCAGGTTCAAGTATCCAACTGAAGTATTTTTAGGTACAAAAATGTCAATAATATTTACTTTTAAGTACATATGACCTTCCACTTAATATTTATTTATAATATAATATACAAATAATGTTTTAAATTTAAAATAACTTAAACACTTTAATTTTTTTTTGAACTCATATTTTAACATATTTTAGAATCAAAAAACTATTTCATGGAACATAAATATAATAGATTACTATATATACGTGTGAATGCATAATATTATTATTAATAATTATCATTTACACTTTTTCACTTTTGAAGACTAAACTATTAAACAACTAAATTTATTTGATAATAAGAGATATTATTTTTTGATGTAAATACAACTCAAATCTCTATATTTAAATAAAGACTAAACTATTAAACAACTAAATTTATTAGCTAACAATTTCACTATGATATTAGGGATATTATTTTTTAATTTAAATACAACTTCAATCTCTACATTTAAATACAACATAAATATTAATTATTATTAATAATAACATGTATATTTGAATAATTATTTTTTTCTAACACACACATATATAATAAGCTATTATATTTACGTTTTCATGAAATAGTTTTTTTATTCTAAGATATGTAAAAGGTTTATTTCATGAAATGCAAATATAATAGCTTATTATATGTGTGTGTGAGAGTACATGTTGTTATTAATAATAATTAATAATTATGTTGTATGTAAATATAGAGATTTAGGTTGTATTTAAATTTAAAAATAATATCCCTAATATCATAGTTAAATTGTTATCTAATAAATTTAGTTGCTGAATAGTTTAGTCTTTATTTAAATATACAAATTTAAGTTGTATTTAAATTAAAAATAATATCCATAATATCATAATGAAATTATTATCTAATATATTTAGTTTTTTAATAGTTTAGTTTTTATTTATATATAGAGATTTAAGTTGTATTTAAATAAAAAATAATATCTCTCATTATCAAATAAATTTAGTTGTTTAATAATTTAGTAGTGTAAATGATAATAATTAATAATAATAATAATCTAATTATATTTATATTTTCATGAAATACTTGTTTTATTCTAAAATATGTTAAAATATGAGATCAAAAAAGAAAATAAATTAAAGTGTTTAAGTTATTTTAAATTTAAAACAATATTGATATATTATATTATAAATAAATGTTAAGTGGGGGTGGTCATATGTACTTAAAAGTAAACATTTATGACATTTTTGTACATAAAAACACTTCAATGAGATAATTGAACCTGAAAGTAAACATTAGTGACTTATTTGAACATTTTCCCATGATATTTAGTAACACAAAAGGAATAGGGATGAAATTATTAGTAGAGAAACATATTTTTTTTTTCCTAAAATCAAGAATTTGAAAATTTCTTTTTTTAACCAAAAGAATATTTTTCAGACTATTGTTTCCTTAATGACGTTGACCTGTATTAGTCCGTAGAGTCCCTATCACTATAGCATAACCATGTATACGAATGTGGTCCGTTTCTCCATATTACACATTTATATTATTACTCCCTCAGTCCCACTATTTTCAGCCTACTTGTCATTTTCGTTTGTCCCAATTAAATTTGCCAGCCCCAAAATGACAAAGAAAATTTTACTCTCTTACCCCTCCATTTCTTTCATTTTACAACTTTTGCACTCAAAAAGTTAGTTTAAATTACAAAATTGCCACTCAAAAATATTAAAATAACACATTCAATCAAAGTCAACAGTTTTTTCTTAATATCTGTGCCGGTCAAAGTAGGCTAAAAATCATGGGACGGAGGTAGTATTATTGTAACTTGTATTCTCATACAAGCACTAGTATAGTATGACTCGCATTATCATTACATCACAAATATTAGAAAATTATAACTGGATAAAAATCATTTATCTTAACTTAAAGACAAATTTTTATAACTTGATAAAAACATATATTTATAAATAAGGATGATCAAGATTTAAAAATGGGACAGTCCACAAAAAAAAAAAAAAAAGATTAAATTAATAACTATACGAGGACAATGATTAAGAAACATATATTATCTTGGTCGATTAGCCACGTCCCAACTAATAATTTACTAGTTATAATTTGTCTGAATCCATGGAATATGAATTATTATTGTCATTATTAAGCCAATCTTGGAATGTTATGACCCCACCCAATCCCATCCCAATTGAAAATAGAATAATTTCAGTTGCTTTGTTGTCTCGATTCTTAATTTGCTGGTTTTTTAGTTTATAAATGAAAGACACAATTTAATGGATTTACAAATTAATTCGACGAAATTGTGTTTTATATTATTTATGAAATATAAAAATGATTTATTTACCCTTTTTTCCCCCCTTTTAATCGATTTGTAGAAGAAACAAAATAGAACCAGCTTTTTAAAAATCTAATAAAATTCGAGAAAAAAGATTAAATTCATGTACTTTCTATTTTTATTTTAATGATCCCGAGCTTTTTGATTTTCATTATCAATTTTGTCAATTTTCTTACTTTAAAATGGTTAATATTTTCTTTAGAAGGAAAGAAAATGTGATTTTTTAGGGTTCAAGAAAATTACACGAAGGATCAAGGTGTGAAGTTTTTTTTTTTCGTTTAAATACAAAGCCAATTTATTTTTTGAAAGATGTTTGGTGACAACATTTGCATGGCGTTGTGGTGCGTCTTACGTTTCATCCTCCAATCAAGCATCGCCCAATGGGAAGGAGTAAGTAATTGAAAGAGTTGGTTAAAGAGAAGTGGTGGGGAGTGATCTATTTTCATGATTGTATTTCAAATGCTAAGCCATTGTGGTGTCATGTGTTTTAAATTTTATCGTTTTTTCCATGTTCTATTAGGATTATCTTAGGGGCAATTTTCAAGTTGGTTGAAATTCAAATTTCAAATTTCAACCAACGTTTATGTTTAATTATCCCATTCTATGTAATGTTTCATGTTCTTGTACTTGAAGGTGGTTTTAAATTCAATACCCAATATTGCTGCTTTCAAACAAAAATCACAATCTTTTAGAGTCCAATGGGACTTAAGTAGTGTTTGGTAGTTTGAGGACAAATATAGAAACGAACATGTGGCTTTTGCAACATAATCATTAACACATCACAAAAACTTATGTGAGACGGTCTCACGGATAGTTTCCATGAGACGGATCCTTATTACCCATGAATTGAACCCATATCTACGAATTTTCATATGAATTGCTAAGTGTGAATTATGAGTTAACCCGTCTCACAAAAAAAGATCTGTGAGATGGTCTCACACAAGACCCACTCTTAACACATTAGTCGGCAGACATGAATTAAATACAATCTTTAGTTTACCAAAACATTACACAACGGAATGCCAAATTAGGATTACGGCAGACATGAATTAAATACAATCTTTAGTTTACCAAAACATTACACAACGGAATGCCAAATTAGGATTACACACTGCATGGCAGTTTAGGGCTAAGTTTGGAAATAAGTTTAGAACTATTACAATAGAATGACAAGGAGTTACGGATTCAATTTTTCCATGATTCCACCAGAATTTTCCTAGCTTCATCCGGCACGCTAAGGAAGTAGTCCAAGTCGCTCTCATTTTTAGCCAAGCAACGACCAACATCCACTCTTACCTTGTACTTAGGAGATTCGATGGTGTCGAGGAGGTCGTAAACCATTGTGCATTTTTCAGTGGGATCCATTTTTGAAATCTTCTTCTTTGCTAGCACACTAAAGTCGGATGCAATTGAGGTCATGTTCTTACCATTCCTCTCACAGTACTTAATGAATGTCTCATACAAAAAGTCATGCACTTGAAGTTCAGTCTTTCTAGCTTTTGACTTGCCACATCGGCTTGAGGTATTTGAACTTTCGCCATTACCCTTTGACATGAATGCAGTGGATGACTCTTCATTGAGTGTAGGAGGTGGCATATGTGAGGATCGGTGTTACCGGTGTTCAAGAAATCTTGTATAGCATTGGCAAAGCCCGTAACATGCTCACCGGTAGCCCGATCCCTCCCAAATATCTCCACCCAATCATTGTAAAAAGACCATGTTTTGAAACGCATGGTTCCGACGGTCAATGTTTTAAAAAACTATTTTTAGAAGTGAGGCGTTTTTTATAATACACCAAGGCATAGGAATCAACTCGATTCGAGGCGTAGGCCTAATATATATATATATATATATACATATATATAAGCAAATCAAGACATACTGATTAACACCATAAATAATAAATCCATAACATAACAAAATATCAAATCAAAAGATCCATCCAAATACTAACTAAAAAGTCTTAGATGCAAATTCATATATTTCCAAATTCCAACTTAATTATCATATTCATGATCACTCTAATCTTCTTCATTTTCGTCCTCATCAAAAGGCTCATCAATTTCTTCATCCAGAAGTCTACGATCAACCTCCTTTTCTTTTCCTACATATAAACGTATAAATATAAATAAGTGGGTTAAATTCAAATGTGGCCCTGTAGGATAGGGCTCTGGCCGAGTTTGGCCCACCGTCAATATTAGTTAACCCCGTAGGAATTTTCCATCAAAAACTAACGGGAAAAGCCACGCGCCAAGCACGTGCCCGTTAGTTCCCAACCCTAATTCGAAGTGGGGCCAAATCGCACCCAAATCAAGCAAATCGAAGATGAACCCTAATTCTACCACAGAAACCCCTATTTCGAAGATTAATCCCTAATTCCCAAATCGATCCAAAAATTTCCAAATCTACCCAAATCTGAACCCCAAGCAAACCCTAACCCTAACATTCTTTAGTTGAATACCCAAATCGTTGTGAAATACAGTACACGGGGCCAGCGAAAGAGACTGATTTTTTCAATCGCGATGGTGAAAAATCGTCCCGGTGACAAAACTGGTTAGTATTTGCTAAACTCTTCATCTAGGGTTTATTTTCTGAGCTATTTTGTTGGATTTCTGTGTACAGTTTACATCTAGTGTTGGAGAATTGGGTAGACTTCTTGCATGTTGTCATCTATTATATATGATGTGGTCGAACTGACCACATTCAAACTACCCCGTAAACCCGACCCGGAATTGAAGGCCAACCAGCGCGAACAGAATGAAGAAGTAATAGAGATCGTGCGAGCGAACAGGTATGTTCGGCATGCCGAGCGAACTGATCAAACTCGCAGGCAAGAATGTCGAACTGAGAGGCGAAATGTCGAGCTAATTCCAGGCGAACTAATTCAAATTTGAGATAACTCCCACGATCGCGAGAATCTCGCCACTTTCCAAGTTTTTAGGAGAAATCCCAACTACCACATCACTTTCCCAAGGAATCATGTCTCTTTCAGGGAGTATATATATATACCGTTTTATCTTTCTATTTCACAGACAATCACAATTTTTACACGTTAAGCATTACTAAAATCGAGAGCAATATCTTTGTGAGATTACTGACTTGAGCGTCGGAGTCCCTTCACCGGGAAAAACCCTCGGTGTTCTTTGTTTTGCAGGTCTCTTTGATCGGAGAATTCTAGTCAACGCCGGAGAAATCCAATTTGGCATCGGAGAATTTTGAACGACGCCGGAAAAGTAAAGGATTGAAGTTAGGACAAATCAATTGGCGCCATCTGTGGGAAATCATTTTCGTAACTTTGAGCATTTAAGACGTAGAGAATCACGAAGATGGTGAATACCAGAGGATCCCGAAGGAGGTTGGACGAAGGAGCGTCGTCCGTGCAACAAAACGAGGATCAGAATTCAGCACCAGCTAATCCTCCTGGCACTGTCACATTGACACCGGAGGAACTCTCAACTTTAATAGAGGCGGCTGTCCAAAAAGCTTTGGGCAAACAGAAGGTTGACTCACAACAGGATAATGCTGACATGCCTGTTGGAAGGGAACAAGAGGGCGATAGATCTCGGATGGATGAACAAGAAAGCCAGTCTAGTCATCCTCGAGGCCAGAAGCGAGGACATGACGAACTGTCTGAAAGAGTGGATGGTTTACGAAAGGAGCTGCAGGAAGTCCAGTGAACTGTTCGACGGATTCCCCGGAATTCTCGAGGGAATCCTTTTTCTGAGGAGGTGATGGAAGATGAGTTGCCAGCCTCCTTTCGGCCGGTGAATTTTGAATATGATGGTACTACAGATCCATGGGACCATCTATGTAGATTCGACAATACTGTTCTACTGCACCGGTATTCAGATGGTATCAAGTGTAGGGTGTTCGCCACTACCCTTACCAAGGCTGCTCAAACATGGTTCAGCCAGCTGAATGATGGGTCGATTCATGATTTCGAACAACTATCGGAGTTGTTTTTACATCAGTTCGCCAGTTCTAGAAGGCAGAGTCGATCTACCCAGACATTGTTCAGCGTAAGACAAAAAGCGGATGAAACCTTGCGGAATTATGTTAAAAGGTTTACAGCCGCTACCTTAGAAGCTCCTGAGGCTTCGGATGATTTGGTTGTAAGTGCTTTCATCCAAGGGTTGAAAGAAGGGGATCTCCATACTTCGCTGGTTAAGAAGACCCCCAACAATTTTGACGAACTGTTGCAAAGGTCTACCAAGTACATCAACTTGGAGGAGGCAGTTCGAATGAAGAAAGGAGAAACTTCAAGTCGCATGAGTAGGACGCAACAGGATCATGAGGCGGCGAGAAGGAGAGATGGGGGAGAACAGCGAGCAAGATTTGCTCCACCCCCTTTGAGAGAAAATAAGACAGGGCGGAGGTACGAACAGTATACGCCCATGACTATGTCCCCCGGACAGGTATTGATGGAAATATGGAACCTGCCCTAGTTGAAGTGGCCGTCGACCTGGAGTCCTAATCCGAAGAAACCAGCTACCTTCGGCAACGGTAAATTGTGTCGATTTCATAATGAATATGGGCATGGAACTGACGAATGTTTACATTTGCGAGATGAACTGGAAAGGCTAATCAGGGAGAACAAATTAGCTCGTTTTGTTCATCAGAATCGATCGAACCGTGAGCATCGGAATGATTGAAGAGAGCCAAGACAAGAAAGAAGGCAAGAGCAGCAGGAATTACCTCCACTTCCACCACCCCCAGCGCGAGCTAGGCCTGAACAAGAAGAAAGACCCACTATACACATGATCATGGGTGGGCCAACAGACGGAGATTCCAATAGAGCTCGCAAGGTAAGGCTTAATTCTGTTAGGCAAGAACAGAATACGGTCCACTCTATTTTCGAAGAAGTGGCGATCGAGTTCAGAGTTCGCGACCGTGTTGCTATCCAGAGTCCTCAGTTCGATGCTATGGTGATCGTTGCTGAGATAGGGGGTTTCAATGTTGAAAGGGTGTTCGTAGACACAGGAAGTTCGGTGGACATCATATTCATGGATTGTTTCCGAAAGATGAGATCAACAGTGGAGGTAAAACCTGTGGAAACTTCACTTTATGGTTTTGCAGGAGAGTCCGTAACGGTGTATGGCAAAATTCAATTGCCTATGGTCTTGGGAGATTGAGAATGAAGGCAGAACAAAACTATGACCTTTCTTATAGTGGATGCGCCCTCTCAATACAACGTGATTTTAGGTTGTCCTTCTTTGAGTTCATATGCCGCTGTCATTTCACCTGCCCATTTGATGATGAAGTTCCCAGTTGAGAATGAAGAAGGGCGAGTGGTTGGAGTAGGAGTTGTCCATGGCGACCAACAAACTGCTCGGCGTTGTTATGTCGCTGCAGTTCGACAATCTGAGTCTCGCAAGCGCCATAGCGAGCAGAGAGACTGTGCTGATCGAGGAAGGGATAAAAGTTTGAAAAAAGACGATGAAACAAAGACTGTGGAATTCGAAGAGGGCGAACTGATGAGTGTCGAGTTAATCCCGGAGCTACCAGGACATTCAGTTCGTCTAGGAAGCCAATTGTCTGAACAAGTTAGGGGAGATATCATAGCCGCTCTTCAGGACAATATAGACCTGTTCGCTTGGAAGCCTGAAGACATGAAGGGTATAAACCCGGAAGTAGCTGTTCATAAGTTGAATATCAAGCCCGATGTTCGACCAGTTAAACAGGAACTAAGGCATTTCGGGGAACAACAGAATAAAATTATCAAAGAAGAGATCGAGAAGCTGCTTGAGATTGGGCACATCGAGGAGATCCAGTATCCTCGATGGTTGGCCAATGTTGTGTTAGTCCCGAAACCCGGAAACAAGTGGCGGATGTGTATCGACTTCCGAGATTTGAATAAAGCCTGTCCCAAAGACCATTATCCTCTTCCGCGGATCGATAAACTTGTGGATTCCACTGCCGGATGCGAACTGTTGAGTATGATGGATGCAGCTCAAGGATACCACCAAATCATGTTGCATCCAGAAGATAAGCCCAATGTAGCCTTTATCACAGCGTCAGGTACATATTGCTATACGGTTATACCATTCGGACTAAAAAATGCAGGAGCTACTTACCAGCGAATGGTGGAGGAGGTGTTCAAACACCAGTTGGGCCGCAACATTGAAGCATATGTCGATGATATACTAGTGAAAAGCGTGCAGGCGAACACCCATGCGGAAGATTTGAGGGAAACGATGGCAACAATCCGAAAACATGGGATGCGATTGAATCCGGCCAAGTGTTCGTTCGGTGTGAAAGCAGGGAAGTTTTTGGGGTATATGGTAACGAACAGAGGAATCGAAGTCAACCCCGGCAAAGTCCGAGCTATACAAGAAATGACACCTCCTCGAACCATTAAAGAGGTGCAAACACTGACTGGTCGCATCGTTGCCTTGAGTAGATTTATATCCAGATTGGCGGACAGGGGTTTGCCTTTCTTCAAAATTTTGAGAAAAAATGGCCGGTTTAGTTGGGATGCCGACTGTCAAAAGGCGTTTGAAGATCTGAAGGCATTTCTCCTCGCACTTCCTTTGTTAAAACAGCCTGTTAAAGGAAGTCTAATGGTCGTTTACTTGGCAGTCGGGGAAGAATCGGTCAGTTCGGTTCTTGTTCGAGAGGAAGGTAGGGATCAGTTCCCCGTATACTTTGTTAGCAAAGTTCTGCATGGGGCAGAAATCCGCTATACCGAAGTAGAGAAGGTTGCTTATGCCTTAGTCACCACGGCCAGGAGGCTGAGACCATATTTTTTGGGTTATGAGATCATAGTGCGAACTAACCATCCGCTGAGTATAGTGTTGGGAAAACCGGACGCATCCGGGAGACTAGTCAAGTGGGCGGTCGAACTGGGACAGTTCGATTTGAAATATGAGCCGCGAACAGCTATAAAAGGTCAGACATTGGCGGATTTTATTCAGGAAACAACCAGGCTACAGGATAAGAAAGAATGAGAAGTTTTTGTAGATGGATCCTCGTCTCGCTAGGGTGCAGGAGCAGGGATATTATTGATCAGCCCCGAGAAAGATGAGTTAGAGTTCACCATAAAATTTCAATTTAAGGCATCTAACAATGAAGCAGAATATGAAGCTTTTTTGCAGGGTTTGAAAATAGCCGAGCAGGCTGGAGCTCGAGATCTGATAGCTAAATCAGATTCACAATTGGTTACACAACAGCTCAAAAACCAATGTGAAGTTAAAGAAGATCGCATGATTTCTTATGTATAGAAAATACGAGAGATGGAGAGACGATTCGAGAAACTGCAGATCGAACAAATACCTCGGAGTGAAAATCAGAAGGCAGATCATCTGGCTAAAATTGGGAGTTCGCTGCAGGACTGTTCGAAGAGGAGTATTACAGTCATGGGAGTAGGAAAGGAAAATGAGGTGATGAATATTGACTTGGCCGAACAAGACTGGAGAACTCCTTTCTTGAAATTTTTAGGAGGAATCAGAGATGGATTAGCAAAAGACCTCGAGAAATTGGAGAAACAAGCTCGGTTCTACTACATGTTAGATGGGGTGTTGTATCGAAAAACTTTCCTACCGACAGATGCCAGATGTTTATCCAAAGAAGAAGGGCTTAAGGTCTTAAAGGAAGCGCACGAAGGAGGATGTGCCGAACATGCGGGAGCTCGAGCATTGGCTCGAAAGGTCGCACGAGCTGGTTTCTACTGGCTTACGATGAAGAATGACGCCGAAGAGCTAGTTCGGAAATGCAATGTCTGTCAGAAACATGGTTGGCGAATTCACACGCCGGCAACAGATATGCTTACGGTATGTTCGCCTTGCCCTTTTGCTAGATGGGGAATTGATATAGTTGGTCCACTTGTTAAAACCAGGGGAAACAAGCAGTTCTTGGTGGTGGCCGTGGATTACTTTACTAAGTGGGTGGAAGCCGAACCCTTGGTCAAGATTGCCGAACCTGATATGATCCACTTCATATGGAAGAGTATTTGTTGCAGATTCGGCTTACCCAGGATTTTAGTCTCAGATAATGGAGCCCAATTTAGAGGCAAAAAGATTACAGGATGGTGTAAAGAGATGAAAATTTTACAAGTGTTTACTCCAGTGGCTCATCCTCAAGCAAATGGACAAGTCGAAGTGGTTAATCGAATCATTCTAGATGGAATCAAGAAACGACTGGAATTGGAAAAATCGAACTGGGTGGACGAACTGCCATCAGTTTTATGGGCATATCGAACTTCACCCAGATCAACTACGGGGGAAACTCCTTTCAGCTTGACATTTGGCATGGAAGCAGTAGTCCCAGCTGAAATTCAGGGAGAAGCTCTACGAATCACTAATTTCGATCCGCAGCAAAATGAAGAATTAATTCGAACAGATTTGTTATTTCTGGAAGAAATTCGGGATGAAGCCAGAGTTCGCCATGAATTATACAAGAGACGTATTCAGGCAGCCTTCAACAGAAAAGTTCGAAAAAGAGAGTTTCAAGTAGGGGATTTGGTTTTAAGGCAATCGGATGCCTTGTTGGAGATCGGAAAGCTTGATGCCATTTGGGAAGGACCATACACTGTTACAAGAGTCTTACCAGGTGGATCCTACGAGCTCGCCGATGAACATGGAAAGGAACTGCCAAGACCTTGGCACATCAACCACTTGAAGAAATTTTACACTTGAAATCTCAAATCTTAGTATGTTGCTTTTTATTTTTAAGTTGTTGCTTTTATGAATAATAGATATTTTCCTGCTCCGTGGACGTAGGTCGATTTGACCGAACCACGTTAAATCCTCGAGTCTTTTTATGTTGATTTACTTAACTATATTACAAAACAAAATTGTACCGTGGAGCGAACTCACAGTTCCCTCGGAACTCACCGATTAAGCTCGCCGAAGAAGTTCCCTCGGAACTCACCGATTAAGCACGCCGAAGAGATTCCCTCGGAACTCACCGATTAAGCACGCCGAAGAGGTTCCCTCGGAACTCATCGATTAAGCACACTGAAGAGGTTCCCTCGGAACTCATCGATTAAGCACACTGAAGAAGTTCCCTCGGAACTCACAAATTAAGCATACTGAAGAAGTTCCCTCGGAACTTATTGATTAAGCGTGTTATGAAGGTTCCCTTGGAACTCATCGAAAAAGTTCTTTCGAACTCAATGTTCACCGCAAATTGAAGAAGTTTCATTGAACTTAACGATTAGACGAAGTGATGCGAAAAGGTTCTACCGAACTCGATGATTGACGCAAATTAAAGAAGTTAAAGAAGTTCTATCGAACTTAATGATTAAGCGAAGTGAAGGGAACTCTTTCAAGATTCGCTAAGTAAGTATTTGATTCATTACTTAGTAGATACTCATTTAAATGTTAGTAACTGAATAAAGTAAAGATAACATCGAGATTGACGAACCATATTTGATTAAAAAAGATAATTCATTACAAAACAATTACAAAAATTTTTGAAGAGAAAATAAATACAAGTATGGAAAAATTAAGTGCGATCGGGAGACGGGGTAAGTTCGGCATCAGCTGGCTCGAGGGTTTCGAACATATCTTCGGGAAGAGGCGGAGTTGGACTTCGAGGAGTTTCGACAGGAGCAGGAAGTGACGAACTTGGGCCAGGATTGCCGAGCTGGTCGTCTGGAAGGACTTCCTTTATTGCCTCTTCAAGGCAACCCGACCACCACTTTTCAGTGTTGATATCGCCCTTCGGATCGCCGCGCCAACCTGGCGGAACAGAGTGAGTCCGCATCACTTCCTGGGCTAGCTCGTTCATATCGAACTGAACTGCCTCTCCTGCTCGCTCTTGACAGAGCCGAACTGCCTCCTTGAAGTAAGTTACGGCCATGGGAGCCGCTTTCGACAAGAAGAGGAGGGAGTCCCAAAGACGAGCCACGAGCCTCTCTCGGAAAGACTCCGATATCAGCTCCATCTCCGGACTCTGAGCGAACTGATAGAAGCCATTTCGATACATGACTTCACCAAATTCAGCTCGGGAACTCTCCGCCTCTGCGAGCTTCCTCTCTGCCTCTTCGAGCTTCTCCCGCAAGCTCTGATTCTCAGCTCGCGCGTTAGAGATAGCAGTTTGCTGCTCCACGGCGAACTGCTCCTTAGCCAATAATAACTCTTCTTTCTTAGCCACCTCGGAGCGAGCAACCGCTAACTCCACTTCCCTCTCTTCCAACTGAGCAGACAGATTTTCGGCTTTGCCGGCATGTTCACTCAAATCACTCTCCAAGGTCTGCTTTTCCTGGAGAGTGCTCCTTAGCCTATCTCGGCGGCGGAAGGCCCTTTCGCCCATGGCCTCGAAGTACTTGACCGCGCTCGACATCTTAGAGAGGTTCGCCTTGAACTCCTTGACCTCGTGGTCTTCCTCCTCTGTCGCCGCCACCTTGCCCGACTTGACTATCGCCCTCTTCGGCTCGGGCTCCACCTCAGTTCGCACCACCTCTTTCGAGGTACCCTCCTCAGTTCGCTGTTTTTTTGAAGGAGCCTTCTTCTGCGAACTGGAAGACGCCTTTTTCTTCCGCCGAAGAGGAAGTTCTTCGACTGTTTCAGAGGTGGGGTCGGAAGCCTCGGCAGCCTCGGCAGTACGAACAGAGTCGTCCCCAGCCAAGTCAAGACTAGCTCCTGGTGCCAGTACGCTCAAGCGTCGTTCCTCCTTCTCGCGGAAGGCCGCCGCTTGTCGGCTGTTCACTGCGTCATCCACTGGTGAAGAAGCAGCCGAAGCTCCGGAATCGAGAATGAAGAAGTTATTCATTTCTCTATCTGTAACATAAAACACGAACAGTTAGTATGCGCATAGATCGCTACGTTTGAAAAAAGACAGGAAGACAAAAGGAAAATTTTCAAGCAACCTAAATTGAACTGGCAGGAAATCGGAGTGTTCGGATAAAACCCCCAAAAGGCCAACAATGGTTCGCATGAACTCATGCGAACAATGTCGAACATCCCCCCCCCTCCCGAAACAGCCTGGCCAAAGAAGCAAGTTCGAAGTCCCTTGCGGGAGCGGGCTCGTTGAGGTTCGAACTCTCAACCCAAGGGTGAGTTCGGAAAGTATTATTATTGGGGGCGCGAACAAAAAAATAGTATTTCTCCCAGGAGCTGATTTTTTCATCTCCTGGGGACAAAAATAGAGCTCGTTTTTGTCCGCTTCTAGGGCTCAGATAGAAGCAGAAGGGATTAGTGCGTTTTAAAACAAAGCACGAACAAAACTGTTCGGTGGTCGGTTCGACCCCCATCCACTTGCACACCATATAAAAAGCTACAATGTAGCTTATGGAGTTCGGATGCAATTGGTTGGGGCACACCCCGAAGGCCGAACCGACCTCAAGAAGAAATGGGTGGATGGGAGGAGTTAAACCTACGCTCACGTGTCTCAAGAACCACGTGTAGCACCCGGGGGAAGCCCGATGAGGTCGATCATCGGGGTCGGGAATTACTATGGAATAGCCCGCCACTGTAATAAGCGAGCTTAGAAGTATGGTGTGTGTAGGAGTGGCTTTAGTGGCGGAGAAAACGTTTTGAGCAGTTTTTTTGCGAGATCGCTTAGGAGGGGAAGAGGAAGAAAGGATTTGGCGACCAGAAGAGGAAGCCGTCGGGACTGGCGAATCTGAGGCAGTTCGCAAGGGAAATCCCTCAAAACCTTCCTCAGATTCACTTTCATCCCTCAGGTGGATCAGGAAAGGGGAAGAAGTCATTTTGAAGAATACAAAACGAGAAAGAAGGAAGAGTACCTGGGTTTTGTTTTTGAAACTTGAAAAATCTCAAAGGGGGAGTATTCGTGCTTAAGAGGAGTGAATTTTTGCAGAAGAGGTTTTGCGAAAATGAAGAAGGGGTATATATAGGCGAAATTTCTTGATTTTGGGGGGAAACTGAAAAGTCACAAGATCTCATCCGTCGGGAGCAGTTCGATCCAACGGTGAAGGCGAAAAGTCGTAAATCCAACCGTTAGATGCAGTTCGATCCAACGGTGGATACGAAGGGACGCGTCTAAGGGACGGAGTTAAATCTTATCCGTTGGATGCAGTTCGATCCAACGGCAACAACAAGGTAAATCTTATCCATTGGATGCAGTTCGATCGAATGGCGAAGACGAAAAGGTGTTTTGAGGATGCAGAAACAATCTTAGCCGTACGATGCAGTTCGATCCGACGGTGAAAATCAATTGGTGCCTAGGGATTAACATAAACTGACAAGTCTGATCTTAGCCGTCAGATGTAGTTCGATCGAACGGCAAAGACGAAAAGGCGCCTCGGGATGGAGGAAAACGTCGCAGGCGGATGATGGATGGGACGCGATGCTTCTTGAAGAAGCTTTATAATTGGCAACAATGCGAACTGTGTTAATTCGTGAGCACAGTTCGCACCCTGAAAGGGGGGAGTACTGATGTGGTTGAACTGACCACATTCAAACTACCCCTAAAACCCGACCTGGAATTGAAGGCCAACCAGCGCGAACAGAATGAAGAAGTAATAGAGATCGTGCGAGCGAACAGGTATGTTCGGCATGCCGAGCGAACTGATCAAACTCGCAGGCAAGAATGTCGAACTGAGAGGCGAAATGTCGAGCTAATTCCAGGCAAACTAATTCAAATTTGAGATAACTCCCACGATCACGAGAATCTCGCCACTTTCCAAGTTTTTAGGAGAAATCCCAACTACCACATCACTTTCCCAAGGAATCACGTCTCTTTCAGGGAGTATATATATATACCGTTTTATCTTTCTATTTCACAGACAATCACAATTTTTACACGTTAAGCATTACTAAAATCGAGAGCAATATCTTTGTGAGATTACTGACTTGAGCGTCGGAGTCCCTTTACCGGGAAAAACCCCCGGTGTTCTTTGTTTTGCAGGTCTCTTTGATCGGAGAATTCTAGTCAACGCCGGAGAAATCCAATTTGGCATCGGAGAATTTCGAACGACGCCGGAAAAGTAAAGGATTGAAGTTAGGACAAATCAATATAATAATTAAAATTCCAGTTTTGGATGTTGGTTTGTGGGAAGCAGTGTACATGTGTAGTGCTTCGTGGGCCATTTCGTGTCTGTATGAGCTTAGTTTTTAATGAGAATGCATTCTTTAATGCTTTGTGGTCCTGCTTTTTGAAAAATTTGAAAGTGACTTGTAATAATTTGGTTTTCTTTAGTATCTGCTTTTCTAGTATTGCTTAATGTTTAGTGTGTATATAACTTATATTATTCCTATGCTTTTGTAGTATTGTTTAATACTTTTCTAGTATTGTTTTTAATGAGAGTGCATTGTTTAATGTTTTCTGTATTGTCCTGCTTTCCTAGCCTTTTATTATTCCAAGGTTTTGTGTATCTTATATTGTGCCTATTCAAAATATGCAGAAAAACATAGTGGAAAGGTTGTTTCAGAAAAGGCTGGGGGTGGGGGTATATCTAGGCAGAAGGATAAGAAAGACTTAACCTCATAATAGATGAAACATCACTTGATGATATAGAACAGGTTATTGAACACTACTGTGATTGGGGGTTGGATGGGATTGATCCTGAGGAATATGGGGGGAATGAGGGTGGTAATCTTAGTGATAATGAGTATTCTGATGAGTCATTTGATCCTGACAATCTAAGTGTTTATGATGATGATTTAGATGATAGGCTGTTTGAAGAGAATATAGATAAGGATCTAGAGTGGATGGGTTTAGATAAACCAAATGTTGAGGTCAATAGGGGGCAAGAATCTGATTCTGCCTCAGAGGTAGAAGACTTTGAGGCAGAATTTGATAGTGACTTAGGATCTGAGATTGATGAAGCAAAAATAAACCAAGTATTTAGGTCTTTTACTGTGTTTAACCCTGATTTTGCAATTGGAATGAAATTTACAGATAAACAATTGTTCAAAGAGGCTGTTTACTCTCATGGTGTTAGGGAAAGAAGGGATCTAAAAATAACCAAGAATGAGGCTCAAAGAATATATGCTAGGTGTTTAGGGGAGGGGTGTGAGTGGAAGATAAACTGTCTTAAGCTTAGAAATGAAGAGTCATGGCAGATTAGGACCTACATTAGTGAGCATAGTTGTGGTACTAACTACAAGCTCAGAAACTGCACTTCCACATGGTTAGCCAAGTACTATCTAGAGTCTTGGAGAGATGATCCAAATAGAACAACTAAGGGGTTTAGGAGGGCTGCAATGAAGGAGTTTAATTGTAGCATATCAAAACAGCAGGCATATAGGGCAAAAATGGTGGCTCTAAACTGTATTCAGGGTAGTAATCAACTGCAATATGCAAAACTCTGGGATTATGCACATGCTCTTAGGCTTAAGAATCCTGGCTCTACTATATTAATGGGTGTAGAGGACACTGGTAGCTCAAGTGGGAATACATTCAAGAGATTGTATATATGTTTCCAAGCTATGAAGTTAAGGTTTTTAGCTGGGTGTAGGCCTTGTATAGGGGTAGATGGGTGCCACCTCAAGGCACCAAACTGTGGTGTATTGCTTACAGCTGTAGGAATGGACCCTAACAACCAAATTTACCCAATTGCCTATGTTGTGGTGGGTAGTGAAACTAAGGAGAATTGGGTGTGGTTCCTTGAGCTTTTGAAGGAAGATTTGAGTATAGATATTCAGCACTTGTGGACCTTCATGTCTGATAGGCAGAAGGGGTTGATTCCTGCATTTGAGAGAGTCCTTCCTGGGGTAGACAATAGATATTGTGTGAAGCATATGCATGGGAACATGAAGATGGCTGGTTTCAGAGGGGCTGCATTCAAAAATCTAATGTGGAGGGCTGCTAGGGCTAGTACAGTGGCTGAATTTGGTAGGGCAATGAAGGAGATAGATGAATTGGATCATAGGTGTTTTACCTGGCTTCAAGAGAGACCAGCAATTCAGTGGAGTAGAAGTCATTTCTCTCCAGTTTCTAAGTGTGATGTACTCATAAATAATATGTGTGAGTCATTTAACTCCATTATTCTAGAAGCCAGGGAGAGGCCAATCTTGACCATGTTGGAGTGGATTAGAGAGTACATGATGAGTAGACTTCAAGAGAATAGAGATAGGGTAGAGATGTTGTGGGAAGGGAGAAAGATCTGTCCCAAAATTTCAAAAATCTTGCAAGCAAGAAAGGAAAGGGTGAAAGATTGCATTCCACTTAAATCCAATGATTGGCAGTATGAGGTTTCAGTTTGTGATGGTGGGAGATATGAAGTGGATCTGAAGGCCAAAACTTGTTCATGCAGAGTCTGGGAACTTCAAGGTATTCCATGCAAGCATGGAATGAGTGCTATCCTTGCACAATCATTAGATCCAGAGGACTTTGTGATTGAATACTACAATGTGGAGAATTACAATAAGGTATATGAATCTGCCTTGCACCCAATGGATGGTCCTGACTTATGGAAGACAACAGGCTACATTCCACCCATTCCTCCCAACTTTGGTAAGAAAAGAGGTAGACCTTCAAAGGCTAGAAGAAAGGGGCCAGAGGAAGAACCAAGTAAGAAGAGGAAGATGAAGACTATGCCAAGGCAGACACCAATAGTTCACTGTAGCTTCTGCCAAAGAGAAGGTCACAACAAAACCTCTTGCCCATGGAAGAAATTTGCTGATAATTTCTTCCACCACCTGTTTTACCTGGGAGAGTTAATATCAGAGCACCACCTCTAATGACTTGCATGCCAAGTGGAGTTATGACAAGTGCTCCAACCTCAAAAGGTAGTGCTCCAATCATCAAGCAAGGAGGTAAAAAATTTATCAGTCTATCAACTTTAGGCAAGGGCAAGCATGCAGGGTGAAGACAAGTGAATTTTATATTTTGAATTTTGAAAACAAGTATATATTTTGGCTGATAACTTTATATTTTGGCTTTGCCTTTGGCTTTGCATTTGTAATCCATTTTGCTTGTAATGGATTAAATACTTTGGCTGCCATTTTATGTGTTCTTTGGGATTTATTTTATGTGTTCTCTAGTGGAGTATGCTATTGAAATATTTTAGATTAGATAGATGAAAATTTCCCCAGTGGGCTATTACATGTTGTAGAAGAAACAAACATACACCTACACCTTCTATTACATATTTTGCATTCCTTTAAGATGCACCCAAACCCAACCATTTGTGCACAACATAGATACAAGCCAATAAAACCAAGCACATTGTCAGATTTCTCTTCTTCTCCATGGCTGCAATTCTTTCTTCCATTCTGCCCAGCCTAATTGAACTCAATTGCATCTCAGCCTTTAACTGCATTGTTTCACCTTTGAGCACTGAAAATTCTCCTTTCAGTTTAGTTATTTTGTTGGCCAGATTTGTTGTAGCAATACTCTGTTTGGTTGGTTCATCAAGCCACTCAAAAAAGTTACACCCATTATTACTCAATGAATCAGGACAATTTTGAAATCGGCAGCCTTCACTTCCAGGTTGCCCGGATACTCGAACTCTTGCAAACTTCCTACAATGGCAGCGTTTTGTATTTGAAGTGTATGAATGAGTAGATGAAGACATATCTCTAATGGATTATGTTTTCTCTCCTTTTTTTTCTCCTTGATTTGGTTTGGATATGATTCTGTTTGTTGTCTTCAGTGGTTGGAATGTGTTGTTTAAATAGGAAATGTCTGTTGGTTGAAATGGCAGAAAAAAACCGGGAAAATCAAATTGGGGAAAAGTTTTCCCACCAAATATCACTTAACGTTTTCCGTCCACTTCACTAACGGAGAGGGCCGATTGTTAACATTCTTGGGCTGTTTTCAAAATATAGGGACCAAAATCGGCCCTGGCCCTATTCTACAGGGCCACATTTGAATTTAACCCATAAATAAGTAGATGATTAGATAGAAGTATAGAACTTATTAGTTTTTAAGTTTTAATATAGCTTCCAAAAATTACCTTTCTTTGATCTTTCAACCCTCTTCCTCTTATTCGATAAAGAGGAACTTGTCCCCTCATCCAAATCTTTGTCAAAATCAATGTCGTCATCTTTTTTGACATTGATTTCGTTATCTTGATTGACTACCCACTCATCATCAGAAGGTATGTCATCAACAATTAAAGGATCTTCTTCCACCTTTCTTGATTGTTTCTTCAAGTGTCTATGCTTCAACTTTTTGTTGTACATGATGTACACCAACTTGTTGAGCTTCATTGTTCTTAGATGAATTTTTTTTTGTATGCAAATTGAACGTACTACAATTACGCTCACATGCCGACGCTGAGCAAGTAAGGCCTAAAACTCTCTCTGCAAATATTTGAGTTCGGGTACTTTATCTCCAAAATGTTCCCACCAATCAACTACATAAAAAACAATTTATATAATAATTAGAATTACAATAAAAAATAAATTATAGAATTAGTAGAATTAAAATAAATACTCATCAGGTGAACGTGTTTTGTATGTAGCCAAAGATGCCCTCGAGCCAAATAACCCTCTCTTGTTTTTGTACTCATCAAGAGCAACATCAACCTTCAAATATATGTTATCGTCCTTTATCATTCTCCCCATACAGCTAAGCAAGCCCCTTTTTATCTCGACATGCTTAGAAACGTTCTCACTCCACCTATATCGTGCATTCAAATAATAAGCAGTTGCATGTAAGTCACGATGCAACTATTTCTCCCACTTCTCATCAATGATGCTCCAAATCTCCTTGTATGCAGCTAAGTCATTATTCAAATTCTTAGCTATTTTTTCTTTGGCCTCATCCATAGCACCGTAGATAAATCTCATAGCTAGAGTTCGTTCACCATTTACCATTCTCAATACATCCACAAGAGGTTTTGTGGTCTTAATACAATAAGTCATACTAGCCCAAAGTGTATCAGTCATGATAATTTTTTTCACAGCTTTGTCTTCCTCTTTTTTCGCCCATGCACTTCCTGTCCATTCTTTGAAACAAACATCTCTTGCAATGGTTGCTTCAACTCATACATGCTCTCCAATGTGAGATAGGCAGTGGCAAATCGAGTGGCAGCGGGGCAGAGAAGATCTTTCTTAGCATATTTTCTTGTTAAGCTCAAAACACATTGATGGTTGTGGATGTAATTGGTCACTTTCTTTGCTTTAAGAAAAGTATTCTTGTGTTGTGGCAAGTCACCAATCTTCTCAAGCATTAGATCACCTGGACAACATGTTCCTCGCCAATTTCTTCCACAACCTCATCAAACAACTCAAACAATTTATCAGCATCTTTCACAATATCACTTGCATCAACAGTCTTAAAAAACACTGTCCCATATTGATTGTTAACAAGAAAGTTGAGCAGACTTTTGTTTCTTATGTCTGACCAACCATCTGATAACAATGAAACTCCAGTGTGCTTCCAAGTTACCTTGATCTCATCTACAATATCAGATGTTGTCTTAACTTCTTCTTGTAAGATCCATGTACTCAGCTCATGCATTGATGGAGCCCAATTGAGCGCACCATACTAATGAATGACGAACTTCTAACACAGTTAAATGGAATCCCATTCTCAAAAAAAGAATCGCCCAATAACTAAACAAACTCGATTCCGGAATTCTTTAGCATTTGTAGGAGGAATTTCTTTATCATCTAAATCTTCACCTTCATTGATCATATACCAATCTAAAGGCCCTCTGACGCCCCTATTAACGAGGGGCAAGAACCCCTGCCCTCCATAGTACCCCCACTACCACCACCAACATAAGAACCTCCATTAATGATATCATCGAGCTCCCGTTGTCTTGAATGTTTTGATTCCTCAAATGCTTTCAAATATTGTATCATAGAGCTCCGCACTTCATCGTTCACTTTACCACATGGAGCTACATTATTGTGATTGTCAGCTATGTGATCTTTGACTCTCTTTAACCCACCTTTTATAGTATTTGAACAATAATTGCACTGAAATTCCTTGTAACCCTTTTTTTCACCTTCCGGCGGCATTTCAATTTCAATTACATGCTCCCATGCCGGGTCTTTTCGTGCTGGCCCACTCATTTTGGTAACTCCAACTAAAAAGTAGTGCTCACATTAATACCTAGTCTAATCCGAAGACCAAATCATTTTTAATAAAAGTAAAAAGACTAAAAGACCATGTGCCAATAAATAATTTATTATAAATTGTCAAGTAAATAATGAACAAAAATTAATCAATAAAACTGGAAAACATTAATCATTAAACTGGAAAATTAACAAAAAGTATAATAAATAATTTATTATAAAATTAAACATTAAAAATAAAACTGGAAAACAAAATATATAAAAAAAACATAATGTTACGGTGTGGTGCGTGCAAATACGAGCGGTGGAGTGCAAATAAGAGCCGATGTTGCGTGTGCGCCGACGAAGAAGGGAAGAAAAGATGCGAAGTAGAAAAGTTGTCTGCGTGAGCTGCTTATTTCTTTGATTTGATTTGATTTTTTTCATGAAATTTAGGGCTCAATTGGAAAAGTCCATATCAAATTAGACACAAATTAGAAAGCTCATTTAATTTTAGGGCCCAATCCTGATTTTTAGTAAAAAAAGCGCCTCGGTACGGCAGCACCGCCTCGACCGCCTTGGACGGTTGAGGTGCACACCTCAATCCCTTTAGTAGAGACGCACGCCTCAAAGGCATTTTTCCCCTATTTCGAATTGAGGCTCACCTCAGTTCGTACGCCTCTATAGTTTTTTAAAACAGTGCTGACGGTGCTGTCAATGTGTAGATTAGGGAATTCAAATTTGGAAGTCAATGCAATATGCAAGGTGTATTCGGAATGAAGATTACACATTCATAATTTAAATGAACGAACATTACCTTAACATAAGCATCTCAAACATCATCTGCTACATATATCATGTGATTAGCACCGAAACCACTTTTGGAAAACATTGTTGGTAGGGAATTGTAATTTTTCTTCCATGTGTGAATTTTGCTAGTAATGTGGGGTTCAGGCTTCAAGTCGGTACCGAGAAAGTGTTTTACCAAATCTTGTTCCAACAAATTGAGGTACCAGTCCTAAATCCATTATCTGATTTATCCCACATATGACTAAGTCTTTGAGAGCATGAATGAGTTGTTGCTCTTTAAAAAAAAACTCCAATTACGTCGGCTACCTAAGGTGGATTTTGTTTTGTTGTTCATGCTGTTGTGGTTCTTTTTCCTTTATATGAACGTTGTGCAGATGAACATGCAAATATTCAGTCAACATCAAAATGGACAGATTACATGATACTCGCACAAACTTACCCAATATACATTACATGCATAGACACATATATATAGTAATTTATATGGCCAGACAAGAGGAGTAATGCATGAAAATAATAAGGGCAAATATTAGGCCTGCCGAGACCAATCTTCAACAAACAAATTAAGATTTTAGTGTCACTACAAGTCCAGAAATTTGAAATACACTTAGTCATTGAAATTAAGAATTTGATTGAGAAAACAAAAGTTCTAAGACAAGGAGTTCCTAATATTCCATATGGCTTGGACAATGCTCTCTCTAATTGAAGTCCACTCTTTAGAAGATTCAACTTGGTCAATGTAGGCATGTCTGTAGAAGATTCAAAATCTGGATTATGAAAGAATTCGGGCACTTCACTCTCAATGGGGTCAATGGATGAGTTGGTACTAATAAAGTTGTGAAGTAACAACAAAGAAGAATAATGTGATTTTAGATCTTAATTGGATAGAAAGAATCACTTTGTGGAATCCCCCAACGAGCTTTCAATATTTTGAAGGAACACTCGATCACATTACGAGCTCTAGCAATATGCATGAAGTTGTAATATTTTTGGGGTGTTTGAGGGGGTTGGTTTGCATGATGTCATTCCTGCAAATGATATCTAACGCCTCGATAAGATGTTAGAAATCCGTTCCCATTTGTGTAACCCCCGTCACACAAATAGTAATTCTGTGTCATGCAATTTTAGAAGGACAAAATTAGAAGGTGTATTAAGGTGGCCATAATGTAATATATGAAAGTATACCGATTAGGAATATTTGATAGACATATAATGTAAACAGGGCAACATGTTGTAGGTGAGTTTACCAAATGGGACTTTCAGCCCATTGGGACGGGACATAGCATCATGCAACACACGATTATCGGCCGCCGAGCCCTCCCATCCAGTGAGCAAGTAGATATAATTAATATCTCGGTCGCAAACACCTAAGACATTAACAGAAAAGGAAACCCTTTCGATTCCTATATTTAGGTTTGTCATGAAGAGGAACCTTGACATGAATATAAGTGTCATCGAGGGCACCAAGACAACCCTACAAAGATGCGTCTAATAGATTAATCTATAGAAAAAGGTGTCAGGTCATCATTGAAAGAATAAGTGCCTCCATAAACCCTACTAGTAATTAATTTAAAAAATAGCTGGATAAGTAGTCGATTTAAGGTGGTACCTTAAAGTATCTCCAACGATCGATTGACTCATCATCTTTAATGGCTTTTGGTTTAACAAGGAGTACATTGTGTAGTTTAAGTACACACCGAAGGACAAAATTAAAGTGTATGCTTATTGTGTGACCACTTCTACGAGAATCACATTTAACAACCCTATTTTGCTTGTGATGTGCTAGAATGGAAAGAAAGATCACAATAGGTGCTTAGTTGACTGAAGGCCACCTAAATGCTCTAACAAGTAACAAAGTCGACTGAAAGTGTCACGGCTCATATGGAGATGGTTAATGCATGTATCATCACTTAAGTGGGTCAAAGTATGAATATGTTCTAGTTGACGGGTGATTTTATTTGTTATTAAATATTTCTTTGTTCTACGAGACTGGGATTGAGTGATGGAATGTTGGCTGGATCTTAACTTAATGGCAAAAGCCATGAGGAAGAAAATAATCTTGAATGACGCATTCAATGCTTGAACAACACAAAAAATAAGCTCGATGTCAGATATGTCATCCATCGTTGAAATCTAACACAAAATCAGTATGTTTCAATTACAATGCAAAAAAAAAAAAAAGACACTTAAACTACAAAAAAATATGATTAAATTCCTATTACTTCATAAAGAGTATAATTATTTACAATTTCAGAATACGTTGAGTAGTAATGTGTAGTTGGTTAGAATTTTATGTTTTCCAAATTAATTTGGCAGATCATAGTGGTGAATGCTCAGCTTCGAGTAACGAAGTTTATTGAACAAAAGAAGGATAATAATATGGGGCAGATAGGGTTTATGGTATAGTTGGGGAGGGATAGTTCTGTGACTTTCAAAAGGGACTAAGTAGGACAACATTCAAGAGCAACAAATGGATACAAATGCCTCATATCAAGGTGCAATTAACCAATGAACATTTCCCAATGATTCACAAGTCACACAAAACCCTCATTAGGTACAAGGAAATACAATGCAACAAGTAAATGGTTTCATGCAATCAAATTACCATCCAGTGAGGATCTTCTAAACACTAACACATTCTTACAAGTCAGCAAATGGATGATGCACAAGAATGGTGTAATGCCATGCTTTTCCAAAAACATTGCACATTTCATTGCATGTAATTCCTAGAATTACAGCAAGCAAACTTAAGTCCTAGTACTACAGTAAGCAAACCAAATCCTACTAACTAACAAACTTCAAGGCTAGACCAAAAAACCAAATTTAGAAAACAGGATTCTAATTTGAAACCTGGTGTATTAGGGAAACAAGCTTAAAGTAAAACAACAGTAGGGGTGTGGGATGCACAAGGAGAGATTCTAACTTGCAACAAGTGAGTCCTACATTGCAAGAGTATTCAGGGGAAGAAACACTTCATATAATATTGCATGTAGTTGAGAATAATTAAGAAAAGAATTCAGTTGAGTGCTAACCTTTCAGCAAGTACTCCAACTGATTATCAATCCAAACTCAACCAGTAAAGGTGCTTTCAACATGAGGAAATGCTTGGAATGATGCAAAACTCTAAAAGTATAGAATGATGTCAGAGTGAGCAATTAATAGTAAACTTCAATATTTTGTCAATGAATTTAGACAAGGATGAGAGCCACATAAAAAAACAAACAAAGATGGAAAGACATGATCATTTGCTAATAAACAAGGAAGATTTTCAGGATATATAAAGTTTCTCAATCCAAACCATGAATTAATTATCAATTCACATGCAACATAAAGATTGTAATGAGAAGAGTGAGTTGTATCATTAAATTGTAGTGCAATTTTTACATAGATCAAAATGAAGTTATGAGGTTGAGATGAGGAATTTATGTCTTCTTTTTTCTGTAGATATAACACAATTAGCATTATGTCTTAATAGGTGTAGGATTCACAGTCGTGTACTATTACAAGCACTACACATAAGAAGACAGAACTAATATAGTGCATCAATATACATGCAAATTACATACTGGCAGAGGTACTTATCATGTTTGTTTAGACTTAATCCACAATCCAGTAGCAAATTTATCTAGTTAATGGAAGCTTAATCCATCATTTTCAATAACAAGAAAGCTTCAGCAGGTTTTCAAAACACATTTTGAGTTTAAATAAGTGAGCCAAGCAAGATTGAACAGATAGTTGCAGATTTTTTTGGGAATTCAACCATTCATTTGATGTGAAAAAAGAAGACTCTAAACTTCAAGGCTCTATCAATCTTATGCACTTTTCTTTTTCCACCCAACCCACCAGAAATTTAAAGAAATAAAGCACACACACCACCATAAAGCATCATTATAGAACATGTTGGAAACATTTAAGTAAGTTTTGATGAGACAAAACCTTAAGAAAGTAACTCTAAAGCATAACCAATCTTAGGAGAGGTTACTGCGACAGAGTTACTGCAGAAGAAAGAAAGATCAGAGAAAGTGTCAAAGGAAGGACACTGAAGAGAATGATGAAAACAATCAGGTGAACTGACTAGGATACTGATGACTACAGGAAGCTACTGGAAGAGATCTTGCCGAAGCAGATTACAAAGCAGCAAGACAGGAAGCTACCTGAGAGACCATGCCGAAAGCATACTGCAGAGCAGCATGCTACAGAAGTCTCAAGCCACCTGAAGGAGCAAGCCAGAGAAGGAAGCTCTATAGTGAAGCTCGAGGAGGAAGCTACAAAGCAGGCATGGAAAGAAAGTCAAAAGTTATCGGTAGAAAGAAGAAGTTACCGGTAGAGAAAAGAGAAGATGAGCCAATCAGAAGAAGACACGTGGAAAGCGAAAAACTGACATGTGTCAAGAGTGCGACGTAGTTATAGATTAGGAACTCTACCTACCTTCAACGGGAAGATTTCCTAATCTATAAATAAGAAGAAGACTGACGAAAAAGAAAGCGTCAAGAAGAGAAAGAGAGTGAAAAAGAAAAGAGAGAAGCGAGCACAACAGAATATACAAGCTCGTAGAGAGAAGCGCAAAAGAAAAGAAAAGAGTATAACAGAGAGAAGACTCAGAAGAAGAAAGCGCATAAAAGAGGGGGAAGATCAAACAGAAAAGAAGAGTATTCAAAAGAGAAGAAAAAGAGAAGAAAAGCTTAAATACTCTATCCCCTGAGACGCATACTCAGTCAGTCAATCCGACAGCAAGCTTCAGCAGATCAACCTGCAAAAGAAGTATAAGCTTGCTGCCACCAGTTGAAGAAGAAGGAAGACAAACCTCTTAAGGACTGTCTTGGAGTATTTAGTGCGAGGAGTGAGTCCTGCTAAGTTTTCCACTTTCTGAAGAAGAAAGTGAGGACCCTGTGTAGGTCAGTTGAGAGAGTAGGCAAGCAGCTGTGCGAAGGCTTGCTACTTACTTGTTAAGTAAGGGTTGTGATAGATAGGGCTATGTAAATCAACTAGCTTAACAGATGTTCCCTCTTAATAAGAGGCAGAGAGGATGTAGAAGGATTACTCCACCTTCGAACCTCTGTATATACATGCGTCTATCTATGCTTACTAATCTATATACACATTCTATGTTAGATACATGTCCTGCATAATAGGTCTTTACCGGAGAGGAAACTTCCCCAATAAACTCTGATCAGTAACCTCCCAAAAGGTTACTGACTTCTGACCAAAGCCTCATGAAAAGAAGAAAAGTTTGAAATTAGGAATAGGAAGTTTTTTTTCACCCCCCTCTAAGCCTACTGCCACCATATTTGGGACCAACAGAACATTCATACTCACAAATAAACATGAAATTATCAATGAAAATGTAAAATAGAGATTGCAATGAGAAGAGTGAGTTGGATCAGTATACATGCAAATTACATACTGGCAGAGAAGACTTATCATGTTTCATTAGGCTTAATCACTAAATCCAGTTGAAAACAAACTACATAATTCAGTGAGAAAACACATTTTCAGTTTAAATAGTGAGCTAAGCAATGAAAGAACAGATAGTTGTAGAACTTTGGGGAATTCCACAATTCATTTGAAGTCAAAAAAGAGGACTTTAAAGCTTATCTTCTCTATCAATCTTATGCACTTGTTTTTTCCGCCCAACCCAACAGAAATTTAGAAAAAAAAAAAAACCACACACACCATAAAACATCATTAGCAATTAATTAAAAGCACTATACACTTTAACCGATGGAGAAATATAACTCTTCATTATACATGCAATTCAAGCTCGGAACATGAGGCATTATAAACTTTGAACATTTTTGTTTAATACACTGTAAACATTGAAAACCTAATTTCCGTTGTTCACTGAAACCCTATGGTGGTTCCTATCGGAGACAACTTCACTGAAACCCTGGCCCCGCGTAATACTGAAACCCTAACCCGCTTAACACTGAAACCCCGCTTAGATAGTTCAACTTTTCGAAGAAGAGGTTACCTAGCGAAAACAGCATGATCTGTCCTACATCGACACCATCTAGCGTCCTTGCTAATCACCGATGAACGACGCTCTTTGACATCAAGGTGTTGGTGAGTTTTGGTTTATCAAGGTGGTTTCTGGTGGCTATTGATGGTTGTCGTCGGTCGGCAAGATTGTAGCTACTAGCAAATTCAATGGCATAAAGGTCTTTTTGATCTAAACAGTAAGGACAGAATGATAATTTCCGAGCATGGCACTGTTGGGTCAGAATGAAACCCACCAAGGTTTGTGGGTTTATAATTTGGCTGGAACACACCTTAAACCCACATTCTAAAACCCGAGCCCTGGTGAAACCCGGAATGAAAACCCTAATACCAAACACCTTGTTGGGCTGGATAACAAACCTAATTCAGCCCAAACTAACATACCAAATAGACCCTAAATGTAATATTTTCAATTACAACTTAAATGTCATTTAATTAACAAAAGGAGAAGAAGAAAATAACATATTGATTATTAATTTGTTGACTTACAACATCTTTGCACAAATCTCATTCTACAAAGAAGATGTTAAATTTCTTGGTTAAGGACATCTCCAGCAGCGCTCCAAATTCAAATAATTTGATCTGCAAACATTTTTTCTCTAACTGTGATTTAAATTTGCACAGTGAAGATTGAGAACCGCCACTCCTGAGTTGGATTTAATGCCGGTCAACTCTTGCGTTAAATCTTTTTTTTAATCTATATTCTTTATTTATTATCCTTTTCTTTTCATTCTTTTTTTTCTATATTGTTTATTTAGTATATTTTTCTTTTGATTCATTTTCTCTGTTTTGTTTTTGTTTTTTATTGTATTTATTTGCAACACGCTCCCAAAAGTGTTTTCATTGTTTGATTTCGACGACTCACAATTGGATCTTGTGTGATATTGAGATAAACACGACGTAACAAACAATTTTCAATGATCATGTAATTATGTTCACAGAAATTGTGGTTATGGCTTTAAGAGATGTGATCAATTTATAGAAATGTAATAATCTATATCTATATCGACATAATATTGTAAATAATATAGTAGTCGATATTGATATCAATATATGCATATTATAACTGGTTTAAATGATCAATATTGATAAATATATGTATATCATAATTGATTTGCACTACAAGAAAAATGCAGAAAGACAACACAGTAAAGACAACGCTTTCTGTTGTCTTTCTGAAATTTACAACCGTTTTTACAAAAAGTGTTGTCTTTTTGTGTTGAATTGCACTAAAAGACAACGCAAGTTCGCAGAAAGACAACGCTTTTGATAAGGAGTTATCTTTCAGCGCAGTTTTGGGCTGATAGACAACGCTTGTTTGCAACGCTTTGGAGGGGCGTTGTCTTTCAGCGTATTTTTTGCTCTGGTAGACAACGCTTTTTGCAACGCTTTCGAGGGGTGTTGTCTTTCAGCGCTTTTTTACTCTGATAGACAACGCTTTTCGCAACGCTTTCGAGGGGCGTTGTCTTTCAGCACATTTTTTGCTCTGATAGACAACTCTTTTTGCAACGCTTTATATGTGTGTTGTAATTTTAGTGCATTTTTCGCTAATAGACAACGCCTTTGCAACGCTACTTGGGTGTGTTGTCTTTTCTCGTATTTTTTCGCTGACAGACTACGCTTTTTGCAATGCTTTTTAGGTGGGTTGTGCTTTTTTTCGACGATTTCTACAACCACTACAAGAAATTCGAGTTTTACCCACACATAAATACCCTCACATTTTATGTGCAGTTATTTAATCACACTTAATTTTAATATGTGTGGGTGATAATGTAGACCAAATAAATTAATTTGATGACCATTATTATGTGTCACTAATTATTATTTTCTTTTTGGAACATTATTGTTATCAATATTATTTCATAATTAAAGTTATATTTCAAACAAAAAATTATTATTAAAAAATTAGTATTTTAAGGATATATTTAAAATATAAATTAGTTTAATTCAGAATTATATAATATCTTTATAAAATAAAATGAAATTTTAATAGGTATGTATTATTATTAATATCCACATTCATTATATGTATTTTTAACTTTAATTTTAACTACATTCATTATATGTATTTTTAACTTCATTATAGGTATGTAATTTAAGGACGACAACGCTAAAAAAGCATTGCATAATATGTTGTAGAAACCTTAAAGACAACACTCAGTGCAACGCTTAAAAAGTGTTGTCGTATCCCAGGAAGACAACACACAAAGTGCGTTGTCTTTCATCACCTGTCTTTTACAACGGTGGATACGACAATGCTTTTTTTTTTGGGAAAGACAACGTACTATGTGCGTTGTCTTTTAGCGATTTTCTTGTAGTGTTGGTTGATATCGATAAGTTACATATTAATATATAGAAATGGTGAGTACTATAACACAAAGTATATATTTAAATATTGACAATAACTAATATGTATTGATTTTGATTTTGATAAGTTATATATTGATATATAGATAGATATTTTAATTAATATATCACAAATATTGATATAAAATTGATTGAGGTGTAAGAAATATGAAATGAAATCAAATATTGTATTAAATATTTATATTAAATAAGATTAGATCATATACTAATTTTTATAAGTTATAAAATTTTAAATATAAAATAATTGATTTATTAATACAGTTTATAAATATTAGTACGTATATATTAAATATAAAAATCAAAATAAATAATAAGAAGAATATTATGTTTTGTGCAAATAAATAATGTAGACTTCTAGAGATGAGTGGTAGTTATTATCAAAAGATAGTGCAAAAATTGCACTAATTTTTAATGTACGACTAGGGGCTAGTTTGGTAGGGATCATTAATTTCTTCAAGATTGATGAAGAAGTAGATGTGTTGTGTGAAAAAAGGTTGTAAAGATTATTATAAATTGTGTTTGGTAGCGTAGATAGGTGATGAGATAAGACTATAATTTGTATGGTAACATAGATTAAATAGTCACAGTTAGGTAAATTTTCATTTTTGTCCCTAATCATCTCCATATATGTATATTTCTCATTTATTGATAAAATAAAACTCTCAACTATTAACTCAAAAATCTACTGATAAATAATATTGAATCCACTACCATTTTTATAGCCATTTCATTTTTTTTGTTTTTGTACTTCTAAAATAATTTTTTTTAATCATATTATACAATAACCTTATTTTAAGTAGTTAAATTAATTTGATATTTAATTAACAAGAAATATACCTTATTAATTTATGAATGAAAAAATCCATAAGTATAATACATAATCAATAATCATATCTTAAATATGAAAGTCATATAAATTACAATAACAAATTGATAAATGAACATGTTCGTCGCTCAACAAATCGTTTTCTCATATATAATTTCTATTTACTGCAATAATGAAATTTAGAGTATGTATTGGGCATATAAGACATTAATTTTTAGGTATCTCCATGGCAATAAGCTAACAATTCATAAAGTTGAAAACTTATTTTTTGTGATTTTGAGTAGGATCTAATATATATCTTTTTTTGTCAATTGGACTCAACATAATGATATTCAAAAGAAACCCATCAAAGCTTAAGGGCAGTATGATTGACCAAAATATGATCCAACATAATACAAATACCATATTTCGTTCACTTGCAAACATATGTCAATGCACACAAAACGAATACACCAAAATATGGACTTTGTCAAACACAAAATCATCAGAGTACTATTGCAAGAGAAACTATAATACTTACTACTGCATCAATAATAACTACTGGAATATCATCTATTTGTTGGCTTCAAGAAGCCGTGCTACATACCGAGCTTTTGCATCATCAGGGAGGCCTAGGAACATCTGCATACGATCAAAATTGTTTGCTAGCAACTCCGATATGTCTAACTTATCATCCATTGTTAGTCCTGCAATGACTCCAAGCTGATCGAAAAGTTGTTTCCTAGCTTCTGCCATGTCATACTCATATCCAATGCGACGGGCGATGTTGTCCAATTTCTCATCTGTATTACGACACAATTGTCCCAACAATTCAAACAATTTCTCATTAGGCTCTATGGATTTACGTTTTTTCCAGAATTTTTAGTTTCATGTCCACTCTTATCCGTTTGGCACACACTATTGGCTTCTGTGTCATCATACATAGCATCGAAATTAACCCCAAAATCTTCACCAATTCCTGTTTGAGCCATATTATCTTCATTGATTAGATCGTTTACTGCCTCCATCACATCTTCTGCATGCTCCCCAGTTGCTCGATCTTTTCCAAATATCTCTGTCCAGTCCTCAAACATTGGCCAAACTTTAAATCGCATGGTGCGTATATTGTTGTCTTTCTACATATTAAAACAATGTAGGATAAAACTTACGTAAATTTTATAAATTCAATTTCTATATATTATAACATCTATTACGCAAATAACAACAATAATTATTAATAATAAAGATTTATTGGTCTAGTTTTTACCTTGACAATTGTATCCCAAAGATCATTAGAACATTCGATCATTTTCGTTTTATCATTCCAACTCACCCCACTGTTGTTGGCAAGTGCAGTTACGATTGATCCATATGTCTTTTTCCATACAGTAAGCTTTGAATTGATGTGTGGCATCCCACGCAAGTCAGTTCCTGGGAAGTACTTAATCATACCATCTTTCAATTTCTTCAAATACCCAACTCTGAATCCATTGTCACCTTTCCAACCGGTTGTTACAAGCTCTTTCAATAGGGTAACCAAGATATCTTCTTCACGTTGGGTCCAACACCTTCTTGTCTTCTCTATTTTTTTTCCTCGTACTCGGAACATGTCGCTACTTCCAGAATCCATATTAGTGACCTAATAAGATGTAAATATAAAAGCTTCCAAAACCATAATTAGTTTTTGCACATATTCGATCAAGTCAAACAATGCCACCTAAGACATATATGATATGAAGCAGTAGAAAACATAAAGCATAGCACATTTAAGACAAGTTTATATTTAAATGCAATATTTGCACATTATAAAAACCATGCAACAAGGAAAAAAATACATTAATTTATGAAGTGTCTAGCGAAGAAATACGTTGATCATAACACTACAAAAAACTATCTATCTACCACCTCTCCACTCAGAAAACATAAATTGTGCCAATTCATCTCTCCAGTAGTTCCATGCAGGTGTAGACTCAATGACATCAACTACATCATCATTATCATTGATGTCTTCGTTGTTACCACATGTCACGTCAAAGAGTTGCTCATATGGATCAATAGACATTTCAATACGGATGAAGTTGTGGATAAGAAAGCATGCCATTATTAGCCTGTTTTGCACCTTAATAGGGTAATACGATGCACTTCTCAATATACCCCAACGCATCTTCATGATACCAAAAGCTCGTTCTATAATATTGCGTGCTCTAGTGTGTCGCATGTTAAAATGCTCTTGGAACGTACGGGGACGCGCAGACGACTCACCCCATTCGTCTATATGATATCGCACACCTTTGTAGGGGGTTAGAAAGCCTTCACAGTTTGCGTACCCATTATCACATAGATAGTAGTTCCCTATTCAAGTTTAATATCAAAGTTAATATCAGAACAATGATTATTTCTAAAAAAAGATAATAAGCAATGTACCAAAAAATATCTAACATGTTATCTAAAAAAAATTACATAGAACAAAAGATGTTGTTATTTACCAGTTGGCACTTTTAAACCATGAGGTCTGTTGACCGCATCTCGTAGAACTCTTGTATCAGCTGCCGACCCTTCCCAACCAGGCAAAACATAGACAAACTTGAGATTTCGATCACACGCAGCAAGAACATTAGTTGAAACATGTCATTTCCTAGTTCTATACCTTCCCTTGTCAACTGCTGGGAGCTTAACATCGATATATGTTCCATCTAATGCACCTAAACAACCCTGATATGTTCACATCAATTTACATCATTAGACAAAATCTCAACTATAATAGATAAAAATAAATAATTATTGAAAAACTATATTTACCTTGAACCACTTCCAATGAGGATTTGAACAGTCTGTTGATACAGGTTCCGGTTTGACAAGAAGAAGTGACGGAATTTTCAAGATTGCTTTCAATACTATATGAATGTAGCATGATACTGTTTGACCAGATCTTGCAAAATCAAACTTAACAACCTTATTTTTATTGTGGTGACCTAAGACCGAAAGAAACATTGACACCTGGTGGGTGTCGAAACCAACAAATAATAATTCTTACTCTAATGATATAAAAATTGAGATAGAAGTGAGTAAGGTCGAATCCACATAGATTGGTAAATAGGTTATTCTTTTGCAAACTTGTCGAAAATAAAAGACGGGGGATTTTTTGAGATATTTTTATCTAACGAAACTAAGGAACTAAAAATTAAATAATAAGAACGCAATGGAATAGAATTCTCTAGCCAAGAAATGAATTCAAGAATGGTTCAGATGTTGATCACAGATGCAAAAATTATTTCTTTCCTCCTAAGTTATATTGGTTATAGTCGTTGGTACCACCTAACGACCTAATCTTTCCTTAAAGTTTGATAATCAGGATACGATCTCTAATTACTACCCTAATCAGTAAACAATCCTAGTTACCATCTTAGAATTTAACTTACCAATTGCATTAAGATTCAGAAAGACCCAATTCTAGCCAACAAACACACATGTAGGTTTATTTAAACTAGATCATATATCTTCAAAGCAGGGAATTGAAAATCTTTTTATAATCAACTATGCTTACTGCCACAAAAATCAGAACAATTAAACAATTACGGATTTAACGTTCCAATTGACGATATATTATCTTGGCAAATTGACAAAGGATCCTATTTGAACAATCAACCAAAATAATAATAAACAATTCACGCAGAAGATATACGAATAACAAAGAAGAAAGAATGATGAAACTAAATAAGATCTCACAACATAAAAAGAACCAAGTCTCAATTATCTCTTGGATAGAAGATGGAGTTTAGCCTTCCATGGAATTGAAATCTCCCAACAAAGAATTCTGGTTCTAAAACGTAGAATACGAGATAATGCTGAAAATAGAAGTTAAATCCTCATCTATATCTGTCTGATAACTATCCCTAATATAATATGTAGTGGATATTTGAAAAATAACTCCTGCAGATCTTATCCAAATCTTCTTCTTTTTGTAATTTTCGGACGTGTTAAGTGTGCCCACGCTTAAAGCTAAGACTTTCGCAGCGATTTGAAGTTAGTTTTTCAGAATCAGGCTTGAATGCTTAGGCGTGCCCACGCTTAAAGCTAAGACCGTCGCAGCGATTTGAAGTTAGTCTTTCAGAATCAGGCTTGAATGCTTAGGCGTGCCCACGCTTAAAGCTAAGACCGTCGCAACCATTTGCAATCCTTTGAGGACTTCACCAAATTTCTTCTAAATATGTCCAAAATATGTACAACATCAACTAAATCATTATCTTGTCCTGCAAATCACAAATCATCATCAAAATCAAGAATAAATGATTAATTGACATCTAAAATGAGGGAAAAACACAATGATCTATATGCATAAATTCAATACCATCAACACCTGCTCTTCCACACTTACATATTTAGCGTCATGTAGACCCCCCACTTCTCTCATCAAGAAGCAAAGTCTAGCAAAGGTGTTTCGATCCATTCGAAGATTGTTGATGCAATCTGAATCATGAAGACCTACCAATCTACTCATATGATAAACTTGGTTGGGGATCCGATCTATCATGCTATAACTTTCCTCCCTATTCATGCGTCTTCTTACATTTCTTTTATTTGTTGTTATTAAATATATTATTAAGATAATTGACACAATAGTTTGATGCAAGATTATCTTGATCAGCAAACATACAAAAGCTTTCTTCATTGCTAATTGCGACATCATTTGGTTACGAATGTTTCAAAGAGTGTATCTGCATATAATTTCAATGGATAAAGCATTCTACAGTAACAAATCAAAAAATCTCATACCAAATTCAATTACATTTACTCTCAAGGAACAAGTAGTCATATAAGAGTGAAAATAGAGTTTATGCATCTTACAGTGCATGCACCTCAAGCAATATCAATCCACACAAACCATAACCAAAATTATTCGATATCACAAATAAAATTTATATAAATGAAAATTGTTCATGGTTACAATGTGTCACACTTGAAGAAATAGAGAGAGCATAAACTTCACATTTGAAGAATCAAAACGAAACACATTAGTTTTTCCCCCAAAATAAAGATGTATAAATTGTTCATGTTGTTGGACATACTTTAACATAAATTTTAAATTTGTCTCTGGATTGACTAAACTTGATCATCATCTTCATAAAATTAACCCAACCTTTTTACCAAATTGTTACTAATTGTCCATACAACCTTCTGCTAAAAGTTGCAAAGAGATAAAACTTGGATAACAAAATACATTAATTTCCCCCAAAATAAAGCCCTAATATATAGATCCAAAACATACATGTGAGAATCGAATGTTCTCCACCTTTTTATCAAAAGATTGAACAAACCCAACTGATTTAGAGATCAAAATATGATATCGAACAAGTTTGGAGCAACACCCACAAAAGAGAAAGAAAACAGGTATTCGAATTTATGGCATATGTATGTGTTCAACAAATACAAAAGACACAATATATACACGAAATCTTACCGATTTGAGTTGAAACTCAACCTTCCTTTGAAGAGATGAATGAAAAATATCTAGATCCTAGACTGAGATCGATAAACATAGCGCTGTGAGAGAGAAAGATGTGTATCTATTTTGCTTGGTGATAAGAAAATCTACATTTCTTAACGGGGTGTTAGATATATATTAAATAAGGGTGTTTTTGTCTTTAACTATTTTTATCTGATATACTGTAGATTTAAGTGAAAGTTATTGTGACAAATTGGACAGATGTCACTGCTGATGATGAACAGGAAATTACTAACGTGCTTGTAATTTAACACGGGCCCATAAGATTGCTACCAAACATCTGAATACATCAGACTCCTATGTAATCATGTCTTTATCTATGCTACCAAACTAGTCCTAGAGATATCCTAAGTAAAGATCAGCCCTTCCAATTGGACCCAAAAAAAGGAGTTGTAGACCTAGGTCCAAAAAAACACATGAGATTTAGCGGTACATATAATTTACATATAATTACACATATATATATATTGGTTTATAATATTCAATGAATATTTATTATTAAATTGTGCATAGTATTATGTATAGTAGACAAGTTTAGATTATAACTTATACTATAAAGGCGTAATTGTAAAAAAAATAAATCACCACTTTTTAAAGAATTGCATATTTATCCTCACTTTTCAATAATTTGCAAAAAAAATTACAACCTTTGTTCACTGTTGCAAGTTACACTACTTTTGAATTTTCCAGCAACTGGAGTCCACGTGTCCGCAAACATGCCATGTCACATGCCACATTTAATGCCACGTCATTTCCAACCAAAAAAAATTTAAAAATTAAATTGCAAAATAAAATCATCACCTTTCCTAAAGTTACAATTTAATCTCAACCTTTCAAAACTAAGTAAAAAAAGCCACATACTTCATTTAACAATTTGAATTTATTCTTTGGTGTTTAAGTTCATCATGGAAACGTCACATAAACTATACAACCATGAAATTTTTTATCTACATCAAAATAATGTCATCTCTAGTATATTAATTTAAATATTTTTTCTTTAATTTGAAGATAACTAAATCACAATTTTCATTTGCAACCTTCTAGAACAAAGATACATTTTTTTAAATCAACACAAAAATCTTAATTTCTTAAAATTGATCGAGCCATATTAATATGTCCTTTTCTTTTAATTAGCTAAATCAAATATGAATATAATGATTAATCTCTAGATCAAATATCAAACGCAAATGTTGTTATGCACTAGGTGCATGGATTTGGATTGGTGTAACTGGGGCGACCCGACCTGGATCCACGCACCTGAGTTTTCCGTTTTTTTTTTCGCTTCAGGCTGTTACCTTTATGTTGTAAGGATGTGACATTTATGTTATATAAGTGTGACCTTTATATATAAATTTTATGACCTTTATGTTCAGTAACTTAGGAAAAAATGAAGATTTTCAGGTTTTTTCGCTTCAGATTGAGACCTTTATGTTGTATTTTTGTGACCTTTATATACAATTCTTGTGACCTTTATGTACAAATATTATGACCTTTATGTACAAATATTATGACCTTTATGATCCATAACTTTGAAAAAAAAATGGAAATTTTCAAATTTCAGCGCATTTTTAGGATGAATATAGGTGCATCTAATATTACATAAAGGTAAATATGTACAAATTTTGCTAAAATTCTTCTTTTTTTTCTAAGTTAGAGTATATAAAGGTTATTACATTTATACATAAATGTCACACTTATATAACACAAAGGTCACACGCATATAACATAAAGGTAACAACCTGAAGCGAAAAAATAAAATTAAAAAAAAAGTGCGCGGATGCGGGTCGACCCGGACCCGACCCGACTCAAATTGTATGTGCACCAGTTGTACAGGAGACTAACTAAATATCAAATATATATGCATGCGTTTGGAAATTTGTATTATTATTATGCATTTTTTAAATGCGTGGAAAACTAATTATAGGTTAGATAGATAATAGGAAATTAAGTTTGGACAATTGACATATATGTGTGTGGATAGATAGTTTTTCTATTGTTTTATTCAACATATTGATACAACATTTTCTCAACTCTAAATCATGATTTAATCAAAGTTGCTTCAAAACTTTTTCATATTTCATCTATTTAATTATTAAACTCTATGATCATGATCGACAACAATTCGATACATTATTATTGATCAATGTGTTTAATATCATGAAGATTTATAATTTATTCATGTAATTATGTTTTACTATCTTTTTTAGAACAATAATACAATTTTCTAAAATGTTAAATGAGAGTTGTGGTTTGGTTTACTTATCTTCAAATTGAAGAAAAAATATTTAAATTAATGTACTAGAGACAACATTATTTTGATATAGATAAACAATTTATGATTGTGTAGTTTATGTAACGTCTCCATGATGAATTTAAACACCAAAAAATAAATTCAAAAGTGATCTAAATTGCAACAGTGAACAAATGTTATGATTTTTTTTACAATTATTAAAAAGTGGGGATAAATTTGCAATTCTTTAAAAAGTGATTTTTTTTTTTCAGTTGGTTTATTGTCACGATTCATTGCTGGTTTTTTTAATTTATCAAGGAAAGAGTAATTTAATGGTTCCAACATTTTAATTCGACCAAATTAACTTTTTCATTTTTCTAATTATGAAATATGAAACTGATTTATTTGCCAATTTGTTCGAACCTTTTTATACAAGAAAACAACAAGCACCAGCTTTTTATAAATAAATCTAATAAAATACGAGAAACAAGAAATTAATTTTCAGATTAATCTAACGAGTTTTAGGCTAAATTGATTTTGGATTAAACGAGTTAAGATATATTTGATCATAACCATAAATTTTCGATTTAAACGGACTGAGGGCCCACCTCCAAGTCAAATATAACACACAAATTGCATTTTCCTACCTACTCAAGGATTGGATTGCGAAAAGTTGTTGAAGTAATTTTAGGGGTGTTTTCGAATTGTAATTGAAGGATAAGAAGTATCACATCTCCCACCATGCCCGGGGTCCATATCACCCAATTAATCCTGAAATTTCAAATTAGTACCGGGCTTTATGATATCTTCTTGGGCCCATCACTTATTTAGAGTAAACCTGGGATTAATATGTATTAAATTAGCCTATCACCTCTTTACATGCAAAGTAACGCGGCCTCAGATAGTTGAGAGAAAAGGTGGGTTTCAGTCTCCTCCTCCCATGCACCACGACGATCCTTCCATCGGCGATCATGAAACTGAAATCAATTTCTTAGGGTTTGGTATTCAATTTGCTCTCTACATATTGAATCTGTGCGGGTCGACTCAGAGGGGAAGAGATCGTTAAGACCGAGTGCTGTGGGTTTGGTAGAATCTTCGCACAGGCGCTAGTTATTGATAGCAGGCCGTTGGAGAATCTGACTAACCGGCGAACCATGGTAAACCACTTGTTTGATGTTGTTAACTGTTTGTTTGTATGGAGTCTATGGACTAGGATGATTGTATGGAGTCTGTGAACGGGAAAAAGTAATATCGTTTTTTTGGGCCATAACTACAAGCAACACTGAGAAAACTGGAATCGTGAATGAAGTTGGAAAGATAATTATACTCGGGAACAATTTGGAGAACGTTATCATCGCTGAAATTCGTTTGTATAGAGTTTTTGACTCCAAATTAGTGCTACTTGGAGCTGGTTTGGCTTCTTGAATATCCATATCTTCTGCAATTTCTATATTCTTCTTCTTCTTTCCTCTGTTAGTGAGTGTTTTCTGTTCAAGCTAGGGCTTTTGAGGGGCCCGGGTTATGTGTAAAATGTCTTCTCACTCTTCTAAGCCCCTTACACTTAATACCTATTTATGTGTTAATGTATAAACACTCTGTGTTTGTTCTGTTACGATAATGTTTATTATTGTATTTAGGGAGCAACAGAGGCTGTTAAGGGGGTGAATTTTAGGTTCATGTTGGATGAAGAGGTGAAGAGCCATAGTGTTGTGAAGATTACGAATCCTAATTTGGTTGATATATTGGGGAGGCCGATTCCGGGTGGACTCTATGATTTGGCTATGGGACCCCTCGATAAACTCACTCCGTAAGTATAGTGCACTTGTTTGTGCTGATGTGTTACTTTAGCAATGGGGTTCTGATGCTTATCTTGTTATATGCAGATGTATAACATGTGGCCTAAAACTTTGCTATTGTCATGGTCATTGGGGTCACATCGAACTAGTTTTGCCAGCCTATAATCCGTTGCTCGTTAGTACATTGTATGGTCTTCTGAATAAGATTTGTTTTTTTTGTTCTCAATTTCGGGCCAGCAGAGGAGAGGTGCGTTGGTATAAGCTTACTGTGCTCATATTCCTGGCAATGTGTTTTTTCACCTGAAATGTAATGTGCTTGATATAGGTGGAGAATTATGTTTCCCAATTAAGATTGATAGAAAAAGGTGACGTTCTTGCGGCGAAAATGATGAGGCAACAGAAGTTTCAATGCAAGAAAACTGTTGTGCGGGCCTTGGAAGATCTGGAGGATAGTGAAGGGAGTCATACATCACATTCCACAGTTCTCTCTGATGGCGAAAATCACCATGAGCATTATAAGCAGGCATTTTGGGATTCTTGCCAGCTCACTGAGGCTATGTCAGTTCTGAATGAGTTTTTAAAGAAGAAGGAAAGGAAGTGCATGAACTGTGGATGCAAAAATCCAAAGATCAGTAAGCCCACATTTGGATGGTTTTGTATGGTAAGTTCAATCTGACATTTCCATCTCCCCCTTCATCTTGTTTATGTTCTTATTCAATTTTTTTCTGATTCTTCATTATCCTCTTTATTATGTAGAGTGGAATCTCCAGTGCTGACATCAGAGCAAATGCCATACGAAGCGGCGAGGATACAAGCAATAATTTTTCAGGACCTCTCTTACCATCAGAGGTGATTTGCTTAGTCTGGAACTTTCATGATTTCCACCTTTAACAAGTCAATTTGTTCATGGATCTTTCTGCCTCTAACTGACAGGTTAAAGATATTATGAGGCGTGTGTGGGAGAGTGAAGCTCCTCTTACCTCGTACATATCTAACATTCAACAACAACAAAGTAATATTTCTGGCCATGGCTATACAATGTTTTTCCTCGAGACTATTCTTGTAACTCCATCAAAATTCCGCCCTCTAAAAGAAGTTGGTGATTCCGTAAGTGTTAAGAAAACTACTTTTGATCTATGTTTTCAGTAACATCATCTGTGGTCATTCGTGTTATTGTTTTCGAACTTCCTCATGCTGACATTTAAAAAATGATTTGTTGTTAACAGACACTTGAATTTGTACTCTGCTTCTTATGTTTTTTCTTTTTGATGTATAGTAAAATTTAGGTGGATAGGAAACAACATAATTAAAACATTGATCTTAGTTCAAAATTCTTGTTATTATTCGCATTGTTTCTTTGTCTGTAAAAGGTTGTTGCTGCCATTTTGTTCCCAGAATCATCTGTACAGTTTTCCTTACAGGTGGTGGAGCATCAACATACTAGTCTATTGGGGAAGGTGCTGCAGTCAAATATTGCTCTAGGAAATGCTCATACTAATAGTTCTGAACGTTCAAGAATTATTACTCGCTGGTTGGATCTTCAGCAATCTATTAATGTGTTATTTAATAGCAAAACTGCAACTAGTGAGCCTATTTCTCTGATTTTCAGCTGCAACATTTGAATTGGTTTCACTGAATTGTCTTATTCTTGTTCGGTCCGTAGCTCGCTGCACTTGGTGTGCAATATCCTGTTTCTTGAGTTTTATAGTGTTAGGTCATGAAGTGCTTAGTAGTACTGGCTTTAAGGTCTTCAGATGCGAAATTTTATAGTTTCCACAATTGTGAAAATTGTGTCTACATTGTTGTCGCAGGTCAATCTCAAAGAGATGGTTCTTCTGGAATTTGTCAGTTCCTGGAAAAGAAAGAGGGCATATTCCGTCAGAACATGATGGGTAAAAGGGTCAATTTCTCTTGCCGATCTGTCATATCTCCTGATCCTTACTTGTCAGTAAATGAAATTGGAATTCCTCAATCCTTTGCATTGAGATTGACATACCCAGAGGTATGGATGGAGGTTTCATTTATCATTATCTTTTATAATATGTTTTAGTTAACTATCTCTATTTATGAATGTGCTAAATTGATGAAGAACTTGGCCATATCCATTTGGTTACACTCTAATATGTAAGTGAAGGATGCCTCCTCTGATATGCTTGGTGAACTAAAAATTTCTAAGTGTATTTGTATCCATTTTGTCTTTAGTGTTAAGTGGATAAACTTCTACTTTGAGTTGCAATGAAGGGTATTACTTCTTAAAAGGATGAAAACAATTGTGACTCTTAAAGTATTTTTTATCATTCAGTTTTTCATTTATGTGATTTTTTTCTGGAATGCTATTCAAATCCAATCGCATTAAAGATACAACACCAATGTGATATCAAGTTGGAGAATTCGTATAATGAGGGAATTGGTAGTGGTGCTTTTTGTTGAAAGAGTGGCTTCATTCTATCTGATTTCTCAAGCTAGACTAGTATATAGTTTCTCAAAGCTCTTTCCTTATTTGTTCACCAATATATTACAGGGGGTTACTCCTTGGAATGCTGGAAAATTGAGGGATGCCGTGATTAATGGGCCTAAAATTCATCCTGGAGCTACAAACTTTGTTGATCGTAGAATGAACAATATAGGACTGAGTCCAGACCAAAAGAAGGTGCGTAGAGTAATATCTAGAGAAGTAGGTTCTTCACGAGGGATAGATGCCGTTTCAGGGAAGATCAACGAGCTTGAGCTTGGGAGCGAGATTGTGTATCGCCATTTGAAGGATGGGGATATTGTGCTTGTGAATCGACAGGTACTTGAAATGACACCACTTTCTTTTTTCATCTACCTTTCTGCTGTCCGAGTAAATCATGTGTTTCAAAAAAGGCTACTTTCAGAAGATGCTCGATTATGATGCTTGAAGCTTTATATCTCAAAAGATGAACAATGTCCCATTGGACGGGAGTAGGCAATGCTTATAATTAGTTCTATATTTTCTTCAATATACATTTGAGATCATTTTCTTGCATAGAGTGTATCTTTTCTTTGGCAGCTATTTTCTTGTCTGATCTATGTAGACTTGATTAATTAATTGTACTATTGCTGTTTTGCTGCTATTTAACTTGATTCTTGTTTTATGTCAGCCTACGCTTCACAAGCCAAGTATAATGGCTCATGTTGTTCGTGTATTGAAAGGAGAAAAAACAATTCGCATGCATTATGCAAATTGCAGGTTGGCTTTATCATTTACTTTATATGCTCTCCTTTTCTTTGATTATCTACAGGATTGAAGTCTTTTATAAAACTGCCTTCAGTGCCTATAATGCGGATTTTGATGGTGACGAGATTAATGTGCATTTTCCTCAAGACGAAATATCTCGTGCGGAAGCTTACAGCTTTGTTAATGCTAACGAACAGTACATTGTTCCTACGAGGGGTGATACCGTGAGAGGCCTAATTCAGGTTTTAGTATCAGAACATAGTATCTATAGTTATTTTTGATTTTGTCTTTCTTTTTGCTATATTCCATCACACACCTACATGTTAACTATTATTTGTTCCTAATTCTCCAGGATCATATTGTAAGTGCTGTGCTTTTGACAATGAAGGATACATTTCTTACTCGGAGTGATTTCAGTCAGCTGCTTTACGGGTCTGGTGTGTTCGCAGTTGAGTCGGGTTCACTTTCATTTAAGCATTCCCGGAAGGTGTCACTAGTAGATTCAGAAGGTGTGGTGGAGTCTATCTTGCCTACAGTGTGGAAACCAGTACCTCTTTGGACTGGAAAGCAGGTTAAAATTTTCAAAATGCTAATAATCTGTTAGAGAAAATCTAATTGTATGAATGATGGTCAACAACAATTATCCTTTTTTGTGGTTCTCTAGGTAATTACAGCATTACTGAATCACATTACACGAGGTTGTGCACCTTGTACTGTTAAAAATCAGGGTAAAATCCCAAAGAGCTATTTCCCTGGTGACAGTTACAAAAACGAAGGGTATGAAGATCACAATGCTGAACACGAATTGTTAATTTGGAAAAACGAGCTTGTGCGTGGTGTGATTGACAAGTCCCAGTTTGGAAAGTTTGGTTTGGTTCACACAGTCCAAGAGCTTTATGGGTCTAACAGTGCAGGCATTTTGCTTTCTGCATTAAGCCGCTTATTCACTATCTTTTTGCAGGTGGTTCTCATGTTAACGTTTTAATTATCGCATAAAATATTATTGCTGAGTGTCTCGTTTGATAAATCAAACTGATGCTGTGCACATGGCTCAGATTCATGGATTCACATGTGGGGTGGATGACCTTATTATTTTGACTAATTATGACATCAAAAGGAAGGAGAAACTCGAAGGAGAAGATGTGGGTGAAGATGTTCACTGTGAATTTGTTAAGTTCAAACCTGGGGAAATAGGTATCATGATCAAAAAATTCCTTCTCTATTTCATGTTGAGATTCTATGAATACACTTTATTGTTCTGAAAATTTCTTATTTCTCGTGTCTTTAGAAAGTGGTTTGTCTTGAAAGGGCCACTTACTCCTTTTCCTTGGTTTTGATTCCGTAGGCCCTGAAGAACTGCAGCTGGAAATTGAGAAAGTCATATGCAGTGACAGAGAATCTGCTACTGCAACCTTGGACATGAAAATGAAAAATAAATTGACAAATAGGCTAACTAGAGAAGGTTCTCAGATACTCAAGCATCTGCTGACTGTTGGATTATTGAAACCTTTCCCAAAGAACTGCGTCTCTGTTATGACCACAACTGGCGCCAAGGGTAGTACGGTAAGATAGAATATCTCCATAAATCGATAAAGTTCTTGCCTATGATAATGCTGTTTTCCCAAGGACTTGTTACTGTCAGTAATCAGTTTCGAGTGTTTTGAGGAAAACCTTCTGTTCTTGAGTATTGCCACTATTTTCTTAAAAAGTATTCTAGACTTAGCTTTCAAAAAGCTTGCATGGTTTAGAGCTTCAACCCATTCTCATAGATAATTCAGATCAAATCAACTATTCCAACAATCTACGGAGATATCTATAGATTAGGCATTCTTAATTTAATCCCAATTGACATGGTAACTGTATTCATTCTGGTAGGTGAATTTCCAACAAATATCTGCCTATCTGGGACAACAGGAGTTGGAAGGTAAAAGAGTTCCTCGAATGGTTTCTGGGAAAACTTTACCCTCCTTTCCTCCTTGGGATTTCACATCTAGAGCTGGAGGCTTTATCACTGATCGGTTTCTTACTGGCCTTCGACCTCAGGAGTACTACTTCCACTGCATGGCTGGTCGAGAAGGGTAAATTCACGAGTTTTACTTTTTCTTTCTTTGTTTCAAACTTGTGTGAAACATGACACGTCGACCATAAAGAGACCACTGCTCTGGTATTCACTAACTGTCAGCTTATTTCAACAGGTTAGTTGACACTGCAGTGAAAACATCTCGCAGTGGATATCTCCAAAGATGTCTAGTTAAAAATCTTGAGAGCTTAAAAGTTTGTTATGATTATACTGTCCGTGATTCTGATGGTTCCATCATTCAATTGTACTATGGAGAAGATGGCGTTGATGTGCACCACACAAGCTTTCTCACAAATTTTAAGGCACTTGAAGATGTAATGTCTTATATTCTCCTCTTATTTATGAACTATTCTAGTTCCGACTATGTGCTTAGTGGTAAGATTAGAACTAACCATATATTTCTCCTTAATATGATTCAGAATCGAGATATTATCCGCCAGAAATTTCAGAATAAGCGCCAGTTCAATGGTTACATCAGCAAATTGCCTGAGGGGCTTGAAGAAGAAGCCAAGCGCTTTGTTCAACAGACACAAGACAATTCATCGGAGAAGCAGAACACACATGCACTCAAGCACCTACACAAAAGAAAATGGAAGGGAAGAATAAAAGAAGACAAGGCATTTGCAAAAGAGCAAGAAAAGTTGCTAGAGTTGGTGAAGCAAAAATATCTATGGAGTCTTGCACAACCAGGAGAAGCAGTCGGTATCATTGCAGCTCAGTCGATAGGAGAACCATCAACTCAAATGACGTAAGATTCTATTACCTTCTGAAGTTAAAATGAGTTTCCTTATCATCGAGAACGAAGTTGATGCCTAAACATGCAGGAGCTTATTTGATGCTTGTTCATTTTCAGACTTAACACGTTTCATCTGGCTGGTCGTGGGGAAATGAATGTTACACTGGGTATTCCACGTCTCCAGGAGATTTTGATGACTGCATCAGATGTTATCAAGACTCCCATTTTGACGTGCCCTTTCTCAGAGTGGAGATCCAGGTGAGTAAATATAGTAATTAAAATCTTGTTCTGCAAACATGATGAATTAAATGCAATTTTACATGATAACATTTATGTGTCATTTGCAGATATGATCTCGTACATCTTATTTCTAATGTGAAGAAAATCACGTTAGCAGACTTGGTGGAGAATATGGAAGTTCAACTTTCAATTGAGCGCCACAAGGTGTCCAGAATTTATAAGTTGAAGATGAAACTAAAAGATACTGATTTTTTTCCGTTAGAAGACATTCAAGATACTCTGAAAACTGTGTTTTTAAGGGAATTGGAGGATGCAATTGAAAATCATGTCATTTTTCTCTCCAAAGTTGATGGCATTGGGAATATAATGTCTAGTTCAAGATCAGAAGCACCAAATGAAGCTGGTGATGATGACTCAGGGAGTAGAACTCAAGAAGCAAATAATGATGATGATAGTGATGATGATGACAGAGGAGATGATCTTGGTTTGGATGTTCCAAAGAGAAAGCTACAAGCTTCAGATGAGATCGATTATGAGGATGGATCTGATGTTGACCATGCTGAAGACTATTTAACTGGGGAATGGGAAAAAGGAAATAGTGATACAGACCATCATGAGGACACTGAAAACAGCAAAGATGAGGGAGTTGAACACTCAGAAGACAAAGTCAAAACGTCGTCTAATGTCCAATATATGGATGAGGTTATGTCCGAAGCCAAATCCAGTCGGAAAAAGGTACGTAGGGCTGTCTACATGGAAGTTAAAGGATTGTCATTCAAAGTCCACTTCAGATTTACCTCAGAACCTCATCTCTTGCTTGCTCAGGTATTCTCTTCATCACGTTTCGTGTTCTGTTGGTGCCATTACTCTAATGTCCAATCTTTTCATTTGAAACTAAACACTTTTTTCCAACTAATTTGCCAGATTGCCCAGAAAACTCTAAAGAAGGTGTGCATCACGAGACGTGGGAGGATCAGTAACTGCAGAATGGTACAATATGATCCAGATGAAAAGACAGTAATCTGGGATGACAATAAAAAACCCAAGAGGGGGCAAAAAAACTCAGAGGAAGCCATGTATTGTGCACTCAAAGCATCCGGAATCGATTTCAAGTCGTTCTGGGAGATGCAAGACGATCTTGATCTAAACCGTCTGTACTCAAACAACATCAGTTCCATGTTGAAAACATACGGAGTGGAAGCAGCCCGAGCCTCTCTAATACGAGAGGTGAAGCAAGTTTTCGACATTTATGGAGTGAAGATCGACTATCGCCATTTAAGCTTAGTTGCTGACTACATGACACACACTGGTGGCTATCGGGCAATGAGCAGACACGGATGTATGTCCGACGCAGTGTCTCCATTCCTTAAGATGTCGTTTGAGGTGGCGACTAAGTTTATCGTCGAAGCAGCGTCTCATCAGCTAACGGATGACTTAGAGACTCCCACGTCCAGAATTCTTCTAGGCTTGCCTGTAAAGATGGGCACAGGTTGTTTTGACTTGCTGCACAAATTGGATTCTTGATTCAATCTTTTCTGCTTTGCATGCTAAATTGTTTAATCTCTAGACTTATGACAAATTTAGTTAGTTCAAACTCAGATGATTCTTTCTATACGTGTAAATATACTCGGGATCGATTCCAAAAAAACCGAATTTGACTTGAAAAGACACCTTAATTCTCAGCTCGACAACCTCGCCACTCTAATTGTGAAATTTTGAGCATATGTCAAAACTACTATTTCTATTTTGGTAGTTTATTAAAATTTTCATAGTGAGGCACATTTTGGTTATTTTATAAATATATTATTTATATATCGAATCTAGTCGAACTATAGCTTAATGAGATATCCGTCGAGTTGAGCTCAAGGTTGCAGTACTCTGTTCGACTGGACTTGTTTACCCTAATATTTTTTTTCTTTTGCTACAAATGTATTTTTTTACAAGCATTACACGAATCCACTATTTTTTGAATCAATCAAGTTTTACCCAATATTAGTGAAAAATCCGAAATAGATTTAAAACGTGACAAAATTAAAGATATAATGAATTAAACAAAATTTGAAAGTCAAAACCCAACTCTTTATCTAGAAATGGAAAAGCAATTGGATATGTGTCAAAAGAGTTTGATCTTAAGCTAAAGTTGCTAGTAGGTGAATCTTTTTTTTGTTCTCGTGGCACGATTTTAGAGTACAAGTTGGCCAAAACTAGTTGAGCTACTACTTCCACGTGGATACATAGTGTCATCCCAGATGTCGAAACCGCATTTGATGCATGTATAAATCAAAATATTTGATTTCATTATAAAGCTAAATGCATATCTATGGAAAAATAATAAATTTCAAATTCCGAAAAGTTATCACATCCTGTATTTTAGTCAATGAAATTTATATTAATGTTAATTATCATTAATTATTGTTAAGTGGGATTTTTAAATATATTTAGTTGTCGCGATAATTTAATGACTAGAAAATAGACACTTTTGAAGTAAAAGATGACAAAATTTTGCTATATATTGTTATTGTTACCATAGAAATAAAAGTATATTGCATTGGGATAGGGTTTATAAGAAACCAAATTCTAGATTCCATATCAAAAAAAAAAAAAAATCATGTAATTAACAAGGTATTGATCAATACTTTATATTTAGTGATCTATATTCAAAAACATCAAACATTATATATATATACATATATATATATATATATGTGTGTACACATACACAAGTTGATCTTGTGAATCAAAGTAGAGTTAATTACATCACATGTAATTGGCATTTGGCCACCCCTTTTTCAATATCTCACTTGTTCAAAAAAAAAAAAAAAAGCAACTTACATATATCCACATCCATTTCTTTCCACACATTCTTTGGTCTTCACACCATCAAAGATTAAACATTCATTAAAATTTCAGATGCTTTTATAAAACAAACATACTTATCACAAAAATTTCTACAAGACTATTATTAATTTTCCCTCAACTTAATACTAAAAATATATCAATGCAGTTCCTAATTAAAAACACATATAAATGAACCCACGATATTAAAAAAAAATTGAGAGAATCCCAATTCTATTTCAACTTTTTTATGATAATTATTATCATAGAATTAAAGTCAATATACCAAAAGTCAAATGAGCAAACATGATACAACTACTATAGTGCTGGAAAACCAAGTCATGAGCTGGTAAAATGTCACACTTTATTTAAGCTCATCACGAGAGTCTATTTAAAGCTTAATTTACACTTGTTTCATTTCCCAAACTCTATATATACATACACTATAAGCCCTTGTTTTCATGCAGAGAAAAACCAACACAAATTTGCAGCATATACTAAAATGTCTAGGCACATATTGTTCATTCTCATTCTTCTCCTCCTTATCCTCTTCATGGGCGCTTCGTTCGCCTCGAGGCCCCTAGGGGCAAAACCGGAAGATTATACGACGTTCAAGCCGAAAATTACCAAGCAAAAGCCTGGATTGGGAGGCAAGGAAGTGGAGGGTTGTTTGCCTAAAGGAAGAAGACATTCATCAGCTCCAAGTCGTTACATAAACTACCAACCTCTTGCCTCAACAATATGTTCTTCAATGGATCATCATCATGTAAAACATAATCCATGAAAATATCTGTGGTGATTTGGTCATGAACAATTTGATGTGTTGTTGAAATGTAATGGTTTATGTGTGATTAAATAGGGTTGCCTATTGTATTTATCATACTTTCAAGTATTGATCATTAAGGATAAAGGACAATATATATTATGGAAAATTATATTTTTCATTGTATCATGGTGTCTTTGTTATTTTACTTGTGTATGTTGCTTGGGATACATCAAGATGACTTTTTTTTTTTAAGTAGCACCCTTGACTTTGTAAAACAAGTTAACTCATAACCCAAAAACCCGAGTTGCGAGAATAGGTTTTGGTTTTACGCAATTAGGTTTTGTTTCATATAGTATTCATAAGACGATCTCATATTATTAGATGGAAACACTGGATTATAACTTGTTGGAGTTGAGAGATATAATGTTTTTAAGCTAACATGATATTTCTATGATTTTTTTTTTTTAGTTTATGTATTTCTATAGAGTCGTATGTATAATTACTATTAGGGGATTGGACATTTTTACATCAATTGGCTGGTGGGCCATCCTTAATATTATTTGAAAAATATATAAGCCCAATAAGAATTTTGAGAAAAATTATATTAACTTACATTGGGCCATCAAAGTTGGGTTTGAATTAAATATGGCAAACCTAGCAATATTCTAATACTACTTGAAATATAATTTGACATGTTTTAGCACATAAATCATTTACACTAACACTTTCCCCTCTAATTGAAAATAAAATAAAATTGTGAACTATCTATTAAAATTATATGGATAGTGACATGACACATTAACATTGGAAATAATTATAATCCATTAATAATTTCGATCGATCATCATCCCTAATACTTACATTTCATGTTAAAAATTAAACTTATCACCCTCAAAGTTAAGTCAAATTTCAAATTGATCCCGGAGCTTTATAGAAATTATTATCAGACCCTTTCAACAGACAATCAAGTTCTCGATATATATACAACTCACTCAAAACTTAAAATATGATGATATCGATAACAATAAGGAGTGAGTTTGAATTCATAAAAACCCTATCGAAACGTTGTGCGAATTAAGTTCTACAAAAAAGAGATGAATGAAGCTACTTGGAAAGTGTAGTTGTGTATGAATGAAGCCAACCATGCTTGAAAGTATCGTTTAGGGTAAGAAAAGAATAATGATGAAGTTGTGGGCACAACAACGAATTCAACAACTTCATTAAACCAAAGTTTGATTTCATGTTTCATCAGAGCCAAGAACCACAAGTAGTATTACCAACACACAATGCCACGTAGGATTGGAGAATCTAATCTTCTCCCATGTAGAAAACTGTGTTTGATTTTTGGTCGGTAGATCCGAGATCTAATCCCATGCTACTCATCCACACACACACACACGTGATACACTAATTACATCACATTGTCTCTTGATTTGACTAGAGATGAGATGAAAAAAAATATATCATCCTTGTTGATTAGGGTGAATATAAAACGTGGAGAAAGAAGAAAAAACGTGGAGAAAGAAGAAGAAAATATCATCAAGTTTGAGTTTAACATAATTGATCATGTAACATATGGTTTTTTTGATCTGATTTGGATTAATGTTAACAGAAACTTATGATCTCTCCATAATATTGTTGAATTGATATGTAAGTTTGAGTTGAATTGATGATTTTTTTTTATATAATAATGCTGGAAAAGGAAGAACTAAAAGCATATTATTAGCATTATAGATTATTATTATTATTTTGGGGGGTTTTTAATAAAAGAAAGGCTCCAACATAGAGAACATGAATTTATTTTCTGCAAAATAGAGTTTATTTTAAAATAATTTAAAATATTATTGTGGCTTACCAAATACGCCCCTATCATAATAAAATTTATCACTTAAACTAAATTAATAGATAAGATCCTATATTTTAACATGTATAGACGGTAGTAAATGTTTATACGAATATATATTAAAAGTAATGAAATACATGATAGCATCAGACAAAACAAATCCATATGAATCCAAACATATCAATTTAATTACAAATTTACAATTTTGTTATCAGATTAATTAGTAAATACAATATATAAAATTGGATATAATAGAATTAAATAAATAAACCAAAAATAAAATCACTTTGATCCCAAAAAAAATGTATAACCTAATTAGCTGCAAATCAGTAGGATTTCACTAGTGTGGTGCTTCTATTTATTTACACATAATCATTTATACAATGATGTAATAAATAAATATACGTGTGTATGGACACACAGACAAAAAAGGACAAATCATGTCATGGATATTATCAAACTTCCATTTAGTGGTCAATTTTATCCCTGCAATTTTTTATTTTTTTTAAACCCTAAATTTACCACTATCTTTTGTATTATCTCAATTACAAAAATTGTATGAACTCAAAATTAATTTTCCATTTGTTAAAACTAGTTGTTTGACCGGGTCAACCTTCAAATTATTTCCAATTAAAATGAGGGATTATAATAATACTTCAAATTAAAATTATTTGGTACTAAAATTCACATATATTTGACCACCAAACACTTATAAAAATCCAATTAATGAAAACACAACCAAGAAATAAATGAAAGCATTAATTCAATTATTAATGTACCAAAAAAATTAAAAATTGTCCCCTTAAATTAAATAATAAAAAAATAATACAACTTAATTAATTCCCAATCAAACTCATTATATTGTGTGTATATATATAATATACACACTTACACACACACACACATCTCCACAAAATCCTCAAGCAACAATATCAGTGCATCATCATCATCACCACCGGCACACCACCGCAGCCACGGCGGCGCCGCCATGAGAAGAGTAGAAGAAGAGAAAAGCCTTTTCTGCCCAATGAGAACTTTCCGGCGGCGGTGCGGCCGCCTTGTGAAGGAGCAGAGGGCCAGATTTTACATCCTCCGCCGCTGTGTTATCATGCTCATTTGCTGGCAAGATTGCAATGATTCTTGATTTATATTTCTCACTTATATATATATATATATATATATAGATGGTATTCATTAATTATTTTAATAGAGTTTAATTTAATTTAGTTAGTTAATCACTCTCATCTCTCTTTAATTTTGTCAAGTTAATTGTATAGTTTGTAGTGGCCATACCATGTACACAAATTAATAGTGTATAAATGAGTATAATCTACGAATCATGATTGATTTGTGAGAATGTGTTTTGATCGTTGATAAAAGATTTCGCCACATAATATTAGTTTCTATGAGACGATCTTATATAAGATAGTTTAATATGTTAATTACTTGTATATAGGGCTTGTTAATTAGTAAGGCTGATGAGTGATGAGCCCTTTTTCACATTTTGTAGTTTGTGGTCATTTTTGTTTGATTTTGGGAGAAATTCTGAAATTTTAATGTTAATTAATGGTTTTTCTTTCTAAATGTATGGATTTTTTTTTTTTGTTTAATCTTGTCTTAATTTTCATTTGTTATAATCTTGGATGAAATCATATCAATTTATGCACTCAATTCATTTCTAAATAATCATCAATTTACAGAAAACATAAAACCAAATAAGATGATCGTGGAATTAATCTGTAAAATTTAATTACCGATAAAGAATAATTAATATTTTTGTTCCAATTTCTTACTGAGTAAGTCTCTTGTAAATCAAGTGCATGGATCTCAAATCCATGCACCCAGATCGGATTCGGGTCGGGGGACCGCTCTTTTTTTTTTTTTTTTTTTGCGTATGATTTTTGAAAATGTTCACGTACCAATAGGTTATATTAGACATACATTTACGTTATGTTAGACATACATTTAAGCTATGTTAAATATACCGTTCAACCCAAATTTCATACCTTATCTTTTTTGCGCTTGATTTTTGAATTTTGGCACCTACCACTACTTTATGTTAGAATACATTTACGTTGTGTTAGACATACTTTTGTATATAGTTAGACATACATTTATATATGTTAGATATATCTTTGTATATAATTAGACATACCTTTGTGTTATGTTAAACATACCTATATACATTTGTATATAGTTAGATCTACCTACATAAGGTATGTTTAACATAACACAAATGTATGTCTAACTATACATAAAAGTAGGTCTATTTGAGCGAATTTTGGGTGAGCTTTACCGCGAGTCTCAGGCGCGTGGGAGCGCGTGCAGGCGCGTGGAATGCGAGTGGGAGCGCGTTTTGAGAGGCGTGAGCGGGTCGACCTGATCCGTGCAACCGGTGTATAAAAGTTTTTGTCTTTCTTATTTATATATTTAATTTAAGTCTTCATTTATTTTAAATACAATTAGTATCGTGATCATTTCGACATAATCATAGTAACTGAATTTATTTCATTGATTTATTTGAAGTAGCCAGTCGATTAATTTTAGTTTGTAAATAAAAATTACTTCATCCCTGCTTCTTATTTTTTTCAAATTTGTATATCTATTTAATAAAATATAGAACTATAAATTTAATAAAATATGGAACTATAATTTAAAAAATAAAATAAAAAAGGTTGGTATACAGTTGCATGAGTGCAACATAGGAGAAACAAGTACATTTGATTAGCTGTCTCCCATTAACCCTGTACTAGATTCAATTATTTAATTTTTGACTAAAATTAATTTTTTCACTGTTCAAAAAATTCCATTTAATCGATCTCGTTTTCATATATATATATATCATTGTTAAACACGAGATTGTTCATCTTTGATGTTTGTTTCATTAATAATTAATATGCCCTATTTGTACAGATGATATTCATTTTGATTAATACGTGACGTTTATTGAATCTAATGAAACATAAAATTGAACATTAACATATAACGATTAATCTTAAATCTATAAAAAAATAAGTTATAAGTCTCAATAAATGAATTTTAAATTCTTAGTTTTCATTCTAAATGTAATACCCTCAAATTATGAAATATAAAATTTAATAGATAATAAAAATATTATTATGATAAGAAACCTTATGAATTAATTTAAGTTTTATGATAAAATATTTCCATATGTAGATATAATATAAGCATCATTAAGTTGTTTCATGCCCATTAAATAAAGATATATAAGTTTTTAAACTTAATCAAACTCAAATCAAGCTATTTTTTTTTTTTTTAAATCAAGTTGTCTCTTTGCTATGGCTGAATAAGAATATGAAAGAAGATGGTTGCATGGATTTTGATGGGTGGAGAATCATGTTTTTCATATAGATGTAATATCTTACTGTTCTAGAAGCGCAGTGAATTTAGGATTTGTATTTCTCAAGCAACATAGGATTTGAGTTTAATTAGGTTCAGTAAACTTATATATCTTTATTAATAGCCCTTTAAATAAGTTAATGGGCTTATATCTACACATAAAATATTTCTTATCATAAGACATAAATTAATTTATAAGGTTTCTTATCATAATAATATTGTAATTATCTATTAAATTTATTATCTTAAAATTTGGGGATATTACACTTAAACTATGTTTGTAGTTTGAGATTGGTAAATTTTAAATTTATTTAATATCGAATTATTTTTTTGAATAGTATCAATCCCTTCACTCAATTGAGCTTTGAGTGATTGTATTTCCGAAATCGCGATATCTTTTATTTTTATTACTTAGATGAGGAAACAATTTTTTTTCTACTTTTTCCAAAAAAATTATATTTTGAGATAATTAGTGCCCAACCCAAACTAATACAAAAGTTATAAGAGATTAACTTTTTTACCTTCCAATATATATAAGGTTGTATACTTTTCTACCATAAAATATAACAACTTATCATTTTCTACCTCAAAAACTGAAAAGTGTACTTGTGTGTCGGCCTCTCTTTTTCAGCAACCATCATATAACCAAATCTTACCTTTAAATTTGATTTTTTATACATTGAATTACAACAACCATTTCAATTAATTTAATTCCACTCAAATTATGTCACTCGAGCCATTTAGTTGAAACTATTAAAAATTTGAGTGGAATTATTTAATTTTATGCTCATTTTGAATGTATTACACAAGCCACTCAAATTAAACAAGTCAGTCAAATTAAACGAGCCACTCAAATTAAACGAGAAACTAAACGAGCCATTATAAATAATTAAACGAGACATTAAACGAGTCACTCTAATACATTCCACGAGTCACTCATAGGGTTGAATGAGCCACTGAAATTAGGGTTAAACGAGCCACTCATATAAGGGTTAAACGAGTGACTTTAATATGGGTTAAACGAGTCGCTCAAATAAGAGTTAAACGAGTAATTTTAATAGTGGCCTCATTTAACCTATGATTAGTAGCTCGTGAATTAAATGCTAATTAAATATTTTAATTAATTAGCAAATTGCTCGTTTAGAAAATTAATTGTGAATAATTGTGCTAATTGTTCGTTTAACCCACTAAAATGTTAATGGCTCGTTTAACCCACTAAAATGCTAATTGTGAATAATCGTTTAACCCACTAAAATGCTAATTGCTCGTTTAATTTGCGTTAATTTGCTAATTGCGTTTAATTTACATTTAATTTGTTAATTGCTCGTTTAAATGCGTTTAATTTGTTAACTGCTCGTTTAATTTGGGTTTAATTTGCTAAATGCAAAATGCTACTTTGCTTGTTTCATTTGGCTCGTTTAATTGAATTTGAATAATTTATTGTGAAATAAATTAAACGAGCCACTTTTGCAATAATTTGCTTTAGTTAAACGAGTCACTTTAACAATTCACAATTTGCATTAATTAGTTGAAAATAATTAAATGAGTCACTATTATCATGCATAAACGAGTCATTAATTAGTACCCTAAATTCAAATATTTAAAGAAATTGTGAATTTTAAACGAGCCACTAATCATGCATAATTAATTTAAACGAGCCATTAAGTCTAGTGGCTCGTTCAATTACTAATTTATATAATTAAATGAGCCACTAATTATGTTACTAATTTATATAATTAAGTCTAATTTATATAAGTAAACGAGCCACTTAATTAAACGAGCAATTAAAAGATATTTGAAGGAAAAAGAATATCATCACTCAATCATTATACTTGTTCAAACTATTAACTCGGTCAAATTGTGGTAGAAAATGATAAGTTGTTATATTTTGTGGTAGAAAATGTTACATCCTTATAATAGGATGGTAAAATGTTAACTCCTTATATATTTGGCAAAATATTTTGTGCAATTGGTGCATGGATCCTCGGGTGGACACGCGCCACTAACGAGCGTTTTCACGCAGCCCAACGCGCTCCGCGCCCCCGCGCCTGGTGAGTGCGCTCAAACCCACCAAGATTCGCTCTAAACAGTCATACTCTCACGTTATGTTAGGGTTACCTTCATGTTATGTTAGTGTTAGGGTAACACTAACATAACATGAAGGTAACCCTAACATAACGTAAGGGTCACTCTAACATAACATGAAGATATGATTAACATTGTTTTTTACCCTCATGTTATGTTAATGTTACTTTCATGTTATGTTAGTGTTACCTTCATGTTATATAATTAGTGTTACATTTGTATTATTTTAGTTCAGTGGTTTTAAACTAAGGGTGTGAAATCTGGAGATGGGGTCACATTAACATAACGCGAAGGTAACCCTAACATAACACGAATGTAACACTAACATAACGTGAAGGTAACGACCAAAACAAACGAAAAAAGTAAAGAGGCGCGGGCTGGGCGGACCAGCCCAGCCCACACGAGTCCCAGTTGAGATCCGTGCAATTGGTGTATAAGAGATTAACTCTATATATTTTGTGCTATATTGGATCATTTTCTCATTTTTTATTATATATAAAATCAAAAAGACAAATAACTTCATACGGTCAAAATTGAGACAAATGAATGAGTTAGGAAGCACGACGACGTCGTATCAAGGCGCTCAAATTTCACCGCTTGTAACTCTAGTTCATGTGGGTCCCATATTTTCTCCTTATTTATTTTTGAAGAAAATTAAAATGTTGTATTTATTTGTGATCGAACCATTATTTATTAACCTCCGTCCCATGATTTTTAGCCTACTTTGACCGGCACAGATATTAAGAAAAAATTGTTGACTTTGATTGGATGTGTTATTTTAATATTTTTGAGTGGCAATTTTGTAATTTAAATCAACTTTTTGAGTGCAAAAGTTGTAAAATGAAAGAAATGGAGGGGTAAGAGAGTAAAATTTTCTTTGCCATTTTGGGGCTGGCAGATTTAATTGGGACAAACGAAAATGACAAGTAGGCTGAAAATAGTGGGATGGAGGGAGTAATAATGATAAAGTAAATACTAGTACAATAGGAGTACTTGATTTGTAATTAAATAAACTGTAATATTCCACTCGACCAAAAAAAAATGAGCTGGACTCCTGTGAGACCGTCTCATGTGCGATGGCACTCGCGCACGGTCGTGCGCTGAGACACGGTCGTGTCCCAGGACACGGTCGACCGTGCGCGGGAACACATACTTATAGCACAAAAAGACATACTTATAGACAAAAATCACATACTTATCTCGACCGTGTCCCAGGACACGACCGTGTGCCACAGATTGCTCTTAGTTTTCACGCGAGGCACGGTCTGTCCCAGGGCACGGTCGTGGGCAAGAAAAAAAAATCACATACTTATAGTGAAAAATCACATACTTATTATTGAAAAAGACATACTTATACACTGCAGTCGCGCACGGTCGTGTCCTGGGGCACGGTCGACCGTGCGCGAGTGTCGTCGCATGTGAGACGGTTGCATATGAGTATTTGTGAAAAAAAAATTATGATTATAGAAAGTGAATTAAATTTCAAGTATTCATTTATCTATAATGGGTAGTTCAATTGTCCCATTTATATAGATAAAAACCATAATTTGTTCACACAAATTACGACAACCAATAATTTTTTTTCAATTCAATCCTTACACTAAATAAAAAAAAAAACTAAATTATATCTTCTTTTCGTAAGAAATTATTGTTATCTTATTATAATCATCTTTAAATAAAACAAAAGGAAATTAAATGTAGAGATTTTTGTAAGACAAATACATAGAAGGAACTTTCAAAAGTTGCATCACATGTAGCAATTAGACAAATTACAATATAATAGATTGATGAGCCAAGTTTTATTCAAAAAACTTTTATAGAAAAATATAAGTACTGATATTGAATGGAGGATACATAAATACCAAAAACAATTAGACAAAATAGTACTTATTATTACTGTACACTGTCCAGCTCTTTTATTTCATTTTATCTATCTCAATTTATTATACTCCCATTGATATAGCCTATTAATAGCTAAACAACAAAAACCACAACACTTTAAGAAAACGAAATTTCATTTAAAGAAGGCCCCAATATTTCCTTCAACTTGCTCTCTTTAAAGTGGCTTAGTCTAATCAACACACATCTTCATCATCTAGCTACTAGATACTATATTCAATAATAATACTAGTATATTCATTAATTTCTATCTTACATTTCCTATATTTCACTCAATGTGTGTATATGGATGGTGTTCTTGATTACATATAATTAAAGTCGTTTGGTATACATCCTTTTTTCACATGTATGTACTGTTTGACCAGACTTTTAAAAACTATCTATACATACTTTGAATGACACAAACATCTTGTTATATGATGTTATACACGACAATACTTTTTACATTTGTGTTATGATACAGTGGTAAAGTATACAGTGAATTACCTACAGGTCAAATATATATTCAAGTCGTATGTAGAGAGAAGGCCAAAAACTTGTGATTGTATACACAAATTTGTCTAAAGAGCAAAGGAAAGTGATTATATATGTGTGTATATATATAGAGAGAGAGAGGGAGAGAACAGAGAGAGATAGAGTACACAAGAATTTCCATAGTATTAAGGCCTACAAAGACCAGATGGCAAGCTCCAAAGTGTGATATGGGGGATGGGGTGGTAGGTTCATCTCGTGACAATGTTTTTTGGCTTAGCTTTTCAATCATTGTCTTCTAGTATTGGCACTGTCCATGATATTTTCTTGCAAATTGCGACAAATCCTTTTTTGTTTTGTTTTTAATAATCCGTATGTATATACATATGTATATAATATGTATGTATGTACAAGGGTCAAGGATATATTACAATATTCTTAGTAGAAAATTGCATGTTGTAGGACTTTGCCAATCAATGTAAGGTGGGATTTAAAGAGATTTTTCTATTTCTATGAGTTATTCACCCAAAATACCCAATTTTATATAACCTTAAAACTAAAATACCCATCAATATAATTGATTATCCCAATTTACCCAAAATTATAAACTATTGTCCTCAAATACCCAAAATTTTGGTCAAATATTAAATACATACATGTTAAACTATTATCACATCGTATATGTGCGAGTACTAGTTTAAATAAAATATTCATACATTTGCTTCATATGTTATTAAGCCAAAATAATGAATATATTCTATAATTTAAAATAATATCAAAAGTCAGTAGAGAAAAATAGATAATGCATGAGCTTAAATTATGAAGAATTTAGCTTAAAATTCTTAGAAATTAATATCTTTAATAACAATCTAATAATAAACAATAAAAATTAATTAATGTATATAAAATACATATAAATAATACTAATTATTTTTATAAATAAGTCCGCCTTGATCTTTTGAGTATTTGTTGATAGTAGATGGTGTGCAATGCTCAACATTTAAATTTCAAATACAATTTTTTGAGTGTGAATCATGTGTTAATACTCAAAGAAATATATCATTAGCAGATATTGTAAAATTAGTGTAATATTAATGTATATTTAAAGAGCTTTTCAATGAAATATTATAAGCATATGTTAAAAAAAATACTATAAATTAGATATTTATATTAAGTATGGTACTATTAGAAGTTAATAACATAGATATATATATACACATAAATTTCTATTAAAAAATATCTAAAACTTAAAAATCTTAATAATCCTTCATCTCTTTTAAAGATCAAATTAATCTCTCATCATCTGCAAGCTTCTTGATCATACTCTGCTTGCTCTTCCATCATTCTTTGGTATTGCAAAGCTTCCCTTTCTCTGTCTGTAAATGAGTAATCATCGCCATCGCAGTGTTGGCTGCAATAGCAGCTGCACTTCTTTCTTCATCCAGCTCCATAACTAGTAATTCTAATTTGTCTGCAATTAATTTATCGGTTTCAAGAATGTCATTATCATTAATTGATATTGATCGTTTTGGATTGAGTAAAGTTTGATTTCATTTAAACAAATAATTGTTATTCACTTATAAAATATTAACTTTTAAGATTCTGTTATTTAAATGAATGATTTATGTTATATGGTTCTCTAATAGGAGTTAAACTACAAGGAAAAATATGACAAACATGTCTACAGAAAACTTTTACAAATCGAAGAAAAGGCAAATTCAATACCATTGAAGATGTTACAAGTTGGCCACGAAGTATGTTGTGGGAAAAACAATTCCACAAAAATTCAAAAAATGATAATGATGTAGGATGAAGGGGTAAGTGGATGGTCAAGTTTATTTTAGTTTTTAATGTGTCGTTTTTTAGTTGTATTTTGATTTGAATTTTTCCATTTATTTATTTACCCTAATCACGCAGGCTATTCAAATTGGAGTCATAATGTTTAATGATGACATCCAAAAATTAATTTGCAAATGAACTCAAAAGAAACAAAACATATTTGATTGAAAATGTGATTGTCAAAGGCGTCAACACGAATTTCCTTTCGGTACATCCTGAAATAGAATTAGTTTAAACTATTTTAGCAAAGTGAAGAAATTTTTGAAAAATATCGAGGAAATCACGATAAGAATGTATATGTGGAGTACAAAGACTTACGTGGTAAGCATGATGAGCGCAACAAAATTGGTACATATATTTTTATATAATTTTTTTTCAACACTTTAAAAATTTAATTAAATAATCATTACATACAAATTTTATTTATGAAGATATATGTGAAGTACTTACGAGGGTGAAGGAAAGCATGATTGTTAACACCCCAAATAAGGTGGCCGTAAGCGAAATCACTTTGATATATGAAGAGTAAGTATTACCTATGTTTTATAAGAAAGTATGTGAAAAATATATAAATTTCAGTCTCAAGTAAAACAAAATAACAAAATTGAAAATTGACTTAATATTTTTTTATTTGATATGCAGACACCAGTATATTAATGTTTCCTTTTAGGAAGACATGACTTTGAATGAAGGAACGGAATTGCAACAAATTGTTAATAAAAAACCAACGATTGCCATCACAAAAGTCACAACGAAGGAATATCAAGGTAAAAACAAAACCCCCAACTAATTTTCAAGAAAATTTAAAAAAAAAAACAATGAACATATGCAAATATCTTGACAAAGAAAATGATTCTAAAACTACAAATGTTTGCTTAGGTGCGATCCAATTGCAAACCACTTCAATTTCAACTATATAAATAAATGTGAAATCTAAAGAACTGACAAACTGGCGCACCATTCATGATCCACTGGAAATAGGTAAGTTAAGAATGACACAAAGAATGAGAGGAGGAAAAGAGACTACTCTTGAAGATCTTATTAAGAGAAAATATTCTCTATCAAAGGTATGTGACAATATTTTTAAAACATCATTTACGTCATGTTTCATATATTTTTTAAGTAGCAAAAAAAAGATATAATTAAACTTTATTTTTCAAATTGAAATATGACTCAATTGATTTATAATCCACTCAATTCACTTTGTGAAGTATGGGTAGTGGATATGGCTGGGCGGTGACTTTCACATTTACATGCGTGTTTAAATTAAGTATGATATATTTTTTATTTTCAATGCAAAATGTATATTATTATTTAACTGGACTTGTGGACAAGTTAGAGAATGAAACAAAAATATGGTACGACACTGCAGAAAATGCGAAGCATCAACACCTAAAGATGACGAAAATACAATGTGCAGAAAGTGCAATGATGATCCAGTGCAAACAACACTGAGGTAGAAAATTAAATTAATAAATTACAAAATAAGATGAACAACTGACAAATCGTTATATTTTATACAATTTCATTGATTATAGATATGTAGTTAAGCTAAGGGTGATACAAAATCATCTTGAAGCTACAATGACGATGTTTGGTGACACGACAACAATATATGTTGGATGCTCAGTAGAAGACTACTTGAAGTCCATTGAAGGTAAAAAATTTATTTTTTTAAGAATGAGTTCATTAAAATATAAATATAAATAGAGTGAAAACCATTTTCTCATGTCCACAATTTAGTTACTACATGGTATGATTGTTGCATTTGATAAATTTAAGGAATTTTTTTTCTTGTCCTCATTTGGTTATTATTAAATTTAATTTTTAAACTTTTTAATTACTAATTAATACAAACAATGCCATCGTAGAATTATTAAAAAAAAAAAACAGATATTAATTAATATATATGTTGGTCAAATTCATTTGTATTGTTTTTCTAAATGAAAATACATACACAATATCAAAGCATATCTGAACACCACAGACGGCTGATCTTATAAAGAACAAGTAAGGTCTGTTTTCTGATTGCCCTAAACTACAACACGAAAGTTGAAGGAGGAAGATTGAGTGCAATTACTGAAACCATAAAAAAGATGGAAACCGTGGAGATACTAGACGATAAAATAAACGACACAACCACGACAACAACAGTGTACACCCCACCAAATGATGAACCAAAGAAAAGAAGAAGAATTAAAAAGACAAAAAATAAGGAATGCATCCACGTATCCAGCAATGAAGAGGATAATACAATCATAAATTTATTAAGTAAGCCAAGAAGGAAGAAGACCAAAACAGGGAAGAAGATCAAACAAGAAAAGATATAATTAATGCTTAAATTGGAGATATAGTCTTTTCTCTATGCTTTTTTTTTTTAAATAAATTTTTCGGAATAGGAACTATTGCTATAAAAAAATTAAACATTTTTTTGATGATTCTCAAAACAATAATTTAGATATATTTGGACATAACATTGGATTTACACTCATACTTAACTATATTTTCAATGAGTCATGATAATAATCTTAGTAAATTATTGTTGTTATTATTTTTATTAAATTGCAACAATCAGTAACATATAATAATCAAAATGTTAACTACATTCTAACAAACTGTTAAACAAAAAATGAATGGAAAAAAAAAAAAAAACCCACGAAATCCAACCAAATTTCTTTTTTCAAAAGTTTGGAAACAATAAATGGAAAAAGAACCCATGCCCGAAAATCAACCAAATTTTTTTTCAAAAGTTTGTCTCTTCCCGTGCAACGCACGTGTTGCGTGTTGCCTAACTAATATATATATATATATATATATATATATATATATATATATATATATGAGTAGGACTTATGTGTCGGGGCACGGATTGAATCCGTGCCCCCAACCCGACCCAACCCGTCCCCATTAATTCAATTTTATTTATTTATTTATTTTCTTCTTCTTCTTCTTCTTGCTCTTCTTCTTCACACAACACATTTCTTCTTCTTCTTCTTCTTTCTCCTTCTTCAACTCGATCTGCTTCCTTCTTCTTCTTCTCCTCCTTCTTTTTCAACCCTTCTTCTTCTTCTTCTTCTTCTTCAACCCGATCCGAAAACATATACATACATACATACTTATGGGGAATCATCTATGAGGTCAAGGAGGAAGGAACCCAACCTTTGTCTATCAAATCCTCATTTTCCGATTAATGAGGGAGGATATTTTGCTGTTAACCCTAGCTCACCATTGATGCTTCAACTAGTTTTGTGTTCTAATTTTTTCAGATTTCAAATTTTCTATTTCATCTCTATTGTTCTTTTATCTTCATTAAGGTTTATATATTCAGGATTGTATATATATGTAATTTGATATGCAACTTTGTTGGTATTAAATGAAGGTATAAAATTGTAGAAATATGATTGAGTAGCATGAATTTGCAGAAAATTTGGGGAAGAAGATGATAAAATCGCATTTTACAATCTATTATTTATATATACATATCACTTAATCTTAAGAACAGACATTTAACACCTAAAAAGTATATATATAACACCTATAGATTATATATTAAACATATCAGACATATAATATGAAAATATTCTAAAGGTATTACAAATATACTATATAGGTGATATAAGATCACATGCATCTATAAGATATAATAAATACAATTCATTTAGATGTTATGAAAATATTTTAAAGGTATTACAAAGATACTCTATAGGTGATATAAAATTACATGCATTTATGATATATAATAAACACAATTCCTTCAGGTATTATGAAAATATTATAACACCTAAAGAACATACATATAACACTTATAGAGTATATATATGACACCTATCATTCAATCACATAATATGAAATCTTCTTTATATGTGATACCTCAAGAACATACATATAACACATAAAGAGTATATATATATAACTCATATAGAGTATACATATAACATCTATCATTGAATCACATAATATGAAATCTTCTATATATGTAATACCTCAAGAACATAGATGTAACACCTAAGGAGTATATATATAACACCTATAGAGTATAACTATAACACCTATCATTGAATCATATAATATAACTATAACACCTACAAAGTACATATATAACACCTATAGAGTACATATATAACACCTATCACTGAATCACATAGTGTGAAATCTGGTGTGCGTGGGCGCACACCATATCAGGTGAGGGTGCGCGTGGGGGCACGTGGGCGCGGCCCACGCACCGGGTCGGGTCAGGGGCACGGATAGATCCGTGCCACAGGTGCATATAAGTTTTGTTCTATATATATATATATATATATATATATCATCATATGATACTTTGAAAAGGTATTTCAAGATACATATAAAAGTATAATATATATCATATGATGATACATATAGAAGTATTATACAGTATTACTTGTCAAACTACAATTTCTCTCAAAATATCACATGGTACGAAAGTATTATTTAATATATAAAAAAAATTACACTTTAATTTTTTTGACCACGTTAATTGTGAATATAAACATGATTGTTGATCGTTGATTGTCGACCATTGAACTGATCAAATCAAGCCCATCTCACAAAATGAGAACCCGAGATTTGCTATGAGATTAAATCAGTCTAGTGAGATATCTGCACTTAATTTACCTCTTGAATGGAATCAAAAATTTGTAGAAAAACAAGGCTAAATTAATTGTGGTATGGTATGAACTAGAACTACATGTTCTCATAAGTCAAGAAAATAAATAAATATAATTGATACGTGTGACATACCTTAACCGGATTAAAGGGTCGTAATCCCAATAAAGTAGATCTAAGTAGAGCACATTATTTCAAATCCCCAATGTGATTTTCTTGCAAAATTCCAAGTTAAGATAGTCACAATCCTACAGTGGTGCGATAAGGTTGTGATAAGATAGAAATGTAATAAAGCTTGGAAAGACCAAGAGAAGTAACATAATCTTGTCCAGAAATCAATGCAATGTGGTCAAGAAAAAAGGCCCATATTATCACTAATTTGCAGGTGGGACTGTCCCCTTGGAAGTTGCTTTGTCTAATCCAATAATTAATCCCAAGTTTGGCGCGCACAGTCGATCCATAAAAATAGTTGTGAATTACGTTGAAAGCTAATAATGAATTCGAATCCTGAACGAGCAAACTAAATCGGATCATTCAAACACATCTTGTCGCTTTTATATAGTATAGTAACTAGAAGGGTAAGGGTCATAAAACTAGGTTATCAAAAATAACTTAAAAGGATCACAATCATCAAATTTTGAAAAGAAGTAAAAAAGAAAAAGAAAAACCCTAAAGATGGAAAAATTATTTGCATGAATTATAAATCTTTTCAAGAGGGGCACGATTATGTTTTTTGAATGGACTTGAGATGAGAGATGCATGGATGAATATCATGCCCAAGAATGAAATAAAATACAATTGCTAACAAATTAAAATTGAAGCAAAAGTTGGCCCACAAGCTTTTCTCAAAGGTGTAACATTGCACCAAATCTTTTATTTTTATCTAACTACACACATAATATTTGATTATGGGTTAACTAACCTCTCATTTGAGGATACAAATAGCTGACACGTGGCACGACATATCATAATCATAAATGATGTGAAAACTGCACTTTGCCCTTTAAAGATGAGCCAATGTTAGTTGTGAGATAAAAGGGTTTGATTACATACAATACACATACAAATGAGTATATTACATATATTATTTTTGTTTGATTCAAAGTATTATAACAATAATTTAATATTATCATATGTGATAAATGATGCAAGTATATATCATACTTTTAACTTTTTAAGGTTACCAAATGGATTAAACATATATAACAATTTTAATTCAATCTTTTATTCTCAATGCTATGATAAAATTGATGGAAGTACCGTCACAAATAGTATTCTATACAATTGAATAATTATTGCTTCACATTTTGCCAAAAAAACTGAAGTTCCTAAAATTGCCAAAGCAAAAGGGCAAACAAGTATACGCGTAATCATATATTTCAAGACGAAATAAATTCATTAAAATAAATAAATCAAATTCAGTTTTGCAAACAATACACATCATTACCTTTTACTTTAAAATAAATAAATCACATTCAGTTTGTGCAAACAATACACATCATACCTTGCAATGGCAGAGCCAAAACTTGTAGAATGAAAATGAATGTCTAAATGGAGCAAAACTTGCAGACTAAAACAACAAAACCTACCAACAATAATTAGTGACAACATTTCTCTTCCAAACCAAGAAAACCATGATAAATAGCTCCTCCACGAGGCCGGGCGTTCTTAATCTTGCAAACAATGAAAGTGGAATTTTCCCACGTAAACCACAGTGAAGAATCTTTGCAGTCAACCCAACCTGTCTATGAAGGTTTCTGTCAAGGTGTGACCACTGATGATTTTTGTTGTTCCTACAATCACGTCATATGCCGTTCCTTCCTGCAGAAAACGAAGTTGCAGCATAACAAACATGACAAAGTAATGAAGCAGGGATCAATACTTCAATTCTAGCGACTTGATAGACTACTACTCTGGCCCTAATGGGAATTATAGATACAGCTAACTTTGCTAAGTAGCATAGTATTGATTGCATTTTATGTGCATTTTGAATAATTTGAACTTCGAGACATGATAAGAAATTAGAAATATTGCTTGACAGCAGATATATGTAGTCCTCACTACTCAGGAAAATAAGGGGAAAAAAACCAAAATTAGTTCATGTGAAATTTCCTAAAATGCTTGCTTTATGTTAATCCCATGGGGACATTCTATGCTTCCTGATTGGGACAAACATTGAAAAGCAGCATATATATCTAATCATATTTCATTATGCAATATTAACAGCATACCTGAGAACTAAGGAAACGAAGTGCCGAGATCTCAGCAAATGTTACTCCACCAATGAAGACTACAAGGACTAAAGCACGCCTTCCATCCGCAAGTCTGAAATAAGGCAAATGTATAATTAGATTAAAAAGAAGCATGGAAATGAGAGCGGGAGAGGAGCACGATGGCATGTGTGCTTGTACCATTAGACTAGGCAACCATTAAGTTATTCAGTATTATGCAATCTAGATGCTCCAATATGAGAGTTGGCGTTTCAAGCATACCATGCTGAGATTTTTTTTCAAGATTTTTTTTTAGGACAATTTTATGAAACTTCGTTAATAGACTTGATCAAATTCAAATAATGCCTAATACTGTGGTTCAAATTAAACTCATTATAACTACAATGTTGTTGCTCTGTGGTCTTCTAAAGGACATGAAATTGAGCCATTCCTTGATTGAAAGATCAAGATCAGAAGCATTCCTCGCTACTTTGTGATGCCAGATCAAAAGAATGCCTTCTAGAATGAATTCAATTTCTCTTTTTTTGCCTTTCTTTTTTTTTTTTTTTGGGGGGGGGGGGGGGGGGGGGGGGGTGGGGGCGCACATTTATAGGATTCATCAAATAAGAAAGTTGAGGAATACTTCTCCGAACTGTTCAGAGATCCAGGCAGAGTATCATATGAAGGAATGCTTGAAAATCCACCCTGGACAAAGAAACAAATATCAATCTATTTATCAATATGGTAAGGTGGAGAATGGAAGAGAAATTTAAACAGATGACTGACTCTCTTGGTTTCTGAGTGTGGCCCAGGGAGAAGCCTCAGGATGTCTTCAATGGGCCGCCTGCAGGATAGTTTTTCCCAGAAGAGAATCAGAAAAATGTATATTGAATACAATATAACATTACACTTGAATATAAAATTATAGATATCTTGTTCTATATTGATAATGATATGCAAGAATAGTGAGTAACTTAGATATATTATTAGCATCTGACATCTTTCCATTTTGAACAGATATTTACAGCGCTTGATCATGGACTTTGATGCTTATGAGTCAAACATTGGACAATCGTTCTTTATTGATTATCTAGCAGGGAACTCAAGCAGCTTGACATTGTGATGGACAGACAATGACAGAAAAGCAGAATACTCGCCGGTCTATTCTTTAAAAGCTCAAATCATTTTTTTCCTTTTGCCATATGAGCTAAATCTCAGTATTCTACTAGCAGCTCTTATTAGAGGAAATTATATGGATACAGGAAACCTAAAAGGTCAATGATGTGAATGCATCAATACAAGAAATCATGATCATTCGCTATTTTATATAGTTTCTCATACTGAAGAATGAAGCACATAATATTCCAAAAGACTACTTGTTATCATATTTCAACTACAACAGGAGACAAATCTATATGGCATACAGAATTATTTTGAAAATAAGCTCACCATCCTGATCGTATTGCCTGCTGAACAAGACGAATGCTGAGAGGAGCATATCCAGAGAACACATATGAAATATCATTTGGACTGGAAGAGACAGGTTAAAGGTCAGAAGAGAACATCAGAGAAAATAAGAGCATGCTGGATTTAATGTCCAAATCTTGCTCTTTGGCAAAGCCTTACTATCATCATGCATGATAGAAAACATCGGGAAAACGATTTATTCTTGAGAGTAATAAAATGAAACACTGGGCCAAAGATAATAAATAAGCAGTAGATATGTTAACAGGATAGCCCTAGCGGTTTTGGGCCAGCCCTAATGACGAACACACTGCTATTGGGCTCTAAGTCAAACAAGTCAAATTACATACTTAAATCTAACATTTAAAACAAAACATAGCAACATACATAAAATTTATGCATAAAACACTTACAATTTTGAATTGTAGTAAAAATGATTCTTCAAGGAGCGATTAATGAGAATAATATTTATTTACTAAACATCCATGAAGAGCTCAAGTCTAAACTAGGATAACTAGACTGTAATATAACGAGTTGTTAGCTTAATCCTAATACCTAACATCACATTCTTATAAGTTGAATAAGCAAACAGTAAGTGCTAACATCAAAAGTAAATTACTTGGAGGTGTCTGTGTCCTCAACTATAAGTTGCATAGCACGTTTGATGGTCAGCCAGTTGCTTCTTGAGTCCTGCACGACGAAAAAAGAATTACAGCAACGCCATGAACTGTTAGGTTATTATGCAGAAAAGCATATAAAAGGAAGATCCAAACTTAACCTGTTTCCTAAACAGCCCTGCTTGTTCCAAGTTATTCAGTGTAGCCATATGCTCAAAACCATAGCTGTGAAGAAGCTCTCTCCTAAACCAAAAGTGAAAATTGAACAATTTCAGAGGGATATTAACATTCTTTACAAGTTCAAGACAAAATCAACACTAAAAATTTTACTTGCCTCAAATAGTCAAAATTCTTCTTTGGCAACCCTGAGTTAGTTATTGAAAACAAGATTAGAAAGCGTAGGACATTTACAAGAGGCTCCTGCTTATGAATCATTTCTTCAATGTAATCAAAGCATCTGCAATGATACACACATTATTTAGGTTTAATCACATATAGCAGAAAGACCAGATTAAAGGAGTATGAAAATAGCTATACAAGACTATCACATTTGAGTATTAACATTATGAACTTAACACTGTTGTGTCCCATGCGAGTACATCAGGCATGTTAGCACCAAGTGTAGAATCGGTTGGATCCAGGTCATGACCCATTTACACTAGAATATCAAGACCCATAAATAACAAATGAAAATCACTATGGAACCCCACCAATCAGAATAAACAACATGCCTATTGCTGGTTGGGCTAGTCATATAAAGGACAGAGATTGGTGTTGGCCAGTCAGAGATTGGTGTTGGCCAGTCAGAGTCTGTGAGGATTTGAAAAATTGGTTGTCCAGTCGAAGGCTCAAATGGTTTTGTGAGCATGGAGACACTCATACATCCACAGATGTCACTCCAGATCATAATTATGAAGTGTAGTTATGAAAGCAATAAAAGCACCTACACTCATCACTAAGGATCTCAACAAGAATAAAAGAGTCAGAAGTTGTTCATGATCATAGCATACATTTCATAGCTTTGAGCCTCCACGAGTGTCTGTTCCATATCGAGTCTCGCAAGAAACGATGGTTTTGATGTAAACGTTGACAAATGCTGGGCAAGATTTATGTGCCTCTGTTGTCCATGATAGATGTTTAGTCCAACTATATGTAACAAGTGCTAACATATGCTTGAAATTTGAATAGAAACTCACTGTCATTTCTGGTAATGAGTTAAGCTTCTTCACAAAGTCCTTCAATTCAGAGACAGTCTGGGTCTGTATACAGGAAGCAGAATCAGAATTCATGTACTGCAGTGGAAATCAGTTGGTGTACATATTATTTTACAATAGAAGTAACATCCAAATATCTGAAACAGGTCTGAGTAAGGTTTGACAATTCCCATTTCGCAGCACAAGTTCTGTAATCATAGTTTACATATTGTTATGATATTTGCACAAATAAAAATCATTCTATGGCAGTCAAAGCATAAAGATCCTTAAATATTTCTTCTTTCAAAAGTCATCTATGTTTCCATCTAACATGCCAGGCATTCAGTCGGTGATATTTATCATTTTCATAATATTTGTCCAAATATATATGTTGAAATTCCCCGCCCTAGCACTTAATTAACATTCTGGAGTACTCTTGCTAAAGGTATGAAATCGCAGCCAAAGCACAAAGATATTCATAAAATTTTCTTATTTGACAGTCATCTAAAACTCAATACTAATGCAAGGCCAAGAACTTTGGAAAGACTTTTAGAGCCAAAAGGCAAACTCAAAAGTGAATCTTTCGAAACTTACAGTAGTCGAAATCTCTGTATAATCTTGCTTCATGGATGTTGCCTTTTGACGAAGAACCTGAAAAATACTGAAAATGGCAATTAAGTAATCGGGTTTCAAAGGTAATAGACAAGAAAGCTACGAGAACAAGAAATTAAAGAAACCATGCATGGTTACACAAATGTGAAAGCAATCTATTAAAAAAGAATCACAAATGGATCAACCTGGACGACAACTTCAAAATTCATATCCCGTATCTCTTTGAATAATTTGTCACTGCATTGAAGACAACAAGTGTTTAGTCATTATAATATGTCTGAAACACACTTAAATGCCGATTTACACGTATTCAATATAGCTTAAGGGAAAAACATGAATGAAATGGGGGAAGATCAGAACTAAGTCAATTGCACAGGGTTTCCAAATGTGGAGGCGAGATTATCGAATCAAATAGTAAAATAGAAAAACATAAGGAAGTTCACTGAAGCAATTTTAGATCATACCAAGCAGAGATAAAATGGCAATAAAGAAAATATGAAAAGGCACATAGCCCTATAGGTGTGTATATACTTTGAATTAAAACTCTTCAATTAAAATAAAGTTATAAAAAGAAAATGTACGTTATCAATTAAAGTAATATTGTTTACCTAGAATTAAGGGGAACTTTCATCTTCTTCTTCCCTTCTTGCTGAGCTCCCATAATGGATGAATCTAGCTCCAGAGCACCATTATTGACACCAAGAAACTGCATCAAACCTATTAGAGATAGCTTATAAACAAATCCATAAACAAAAATGCAGAAAAGTGTTTGCTATTTGATCTGTAGAGAAGCTCATGGAAGCAGGCCATTCATCACTTATTTAACAGCCGTGGATAATTGTTCATTTAAATCAAAAGGAACATGAAGATTAGTCTAATAAACAGTCTCCAAGCAATTTATACTTTTCTGAATAGCTTTATAAGATGGAATCCAATTGAAACGTGGTTCTCAAAATGAAGGCTTCTGATGTCAGCATCCCCATTTAACATGCAGTTCCACAGATTGAATGTTTTGTAATCACAATTAGTTTGCTGACAGACTGGATTTAGTGTACTCTAAGTTGTTCTGAGCATTGATATTTGAACATAAGCATTTATTCCTCTACACTTAACAGTATTACCTCATCTAGCAATCCCTCGTATGTCAGTTGAGTACACATTGGGGTGACCATATCCACCTGCAAGAAGAAAATACAAACTCAAGTCACAAAGACCTGTATACATGTCAACTACTGTAATAATGATAACCGAGTACAATTAAGTGGTAGAAATGCACTTAACCTAGTATAAAACAGTACATGCATGCATTATCAACTTCTGGAGTATGCAAACTTTCATTAACAACTAAAGCCAGCAAAAAACTGAAAGAGACTATTTCAGAACAATCATTATGGGTTTGACACATGCATACTTGTTAGAGGCGCGCCTCGGGCGAGAGGCGCAAGGGGCGCCGAGGGTAGCGCCTCTCAAGGGCTGAGGCGGGCGCTGTTTAAGAGGTGAGCGCCTCTGCGAGGCGCACTCTCTCACATCCACTTTTTTTTTTTATATTTAATATTTAATACATATATTTTTTAGTATATGTATAGGATGGGTCTTGGAGAGAAGTGAATTAGGGTTCAAAAATATAGTGTTATACTACTACTCTACTACTCTTAAACGTCCAACCCTAACCCACCCAACTGCTACTGCCGGCACTGGCGGCAGACTGCCACTGCCGATCACCATCGGCGCCGCTGCTACTGCCGGCCGCCAGCGCCGCCTGCCGGATTTGATGTGTTTGAGACTTAGCTTGAACTATGAACTCTATTTTATGCGTTTTATCATTTATTTTGAAGTTTGAACTTTATGTTATGGCTTTATTAGACTTAATTAAGTGATTCATATTTTTCTTATTAATTTAGCGCCTCTGTTTAGGCACACGCCTCTTGCCTCGGGCGCTAGGGCGACCCTTGCGTCTCTCGCCTCTAAAATCTATGGACACATGTTTTTGGGTAAAGACACGGGATGCTGGCTGACTTCCCTTAATTTATTGAATAGTACTTCTATAATGAGTATAACTTTCCAAGCCTTACACCAAATATCTTTCACTAAATTCATCAACTTTTTTATACAAACAAAATCCAGAAAGAGAGACTGAAGAAAAATGATCACTACAATGAGAACCCTGTGAGTTGCTCTGGCAACATTTAACTCCACGGAAGGGACAGTTCATTAGGTCGGTTGAGGAATACATGCCGAGGTCCTATAGCTCCATGTCTAGTAGATTAAAGACAAGAAAATTTTCCAAAGAAGATAATCCAAAAAAAAAATGAAGTTGCACAGTTACTGTAGACAGGAAAATGGATAGCAACTTCCCTATGCTGCCTGTCTTGCAAGACAGCTTTTTTGATTTTATGGCACAAAAATTAATTGACATTTTCATATCTACTAAACCATCCAAGAAAATTCTAAGCATCAAACAATCACTTGAACAGGAACAAGTACTCTAAATTGTAAAGATTCTGAAAGGGGATGGTTTTTTAAAAAAAAAATCGGAAAAAGGAGATAATATTAGTTCACAAAATGAGAGAAGGAAAAATAATCTAAAGTGAGGAAGTATACCTCTCTATCTAGAAGTATGAGAGTATTAATTTCTGGAATGCTCATCTGTGATTAAGAAAAAGAATAATAGTCATAATTTATTTATGTATAACTAAATTTATAGAAGAGTGTTTTATAATCATAAGCAAAGATCAATACATTTGAAGAATTAACAGGTTCTTCAGCTTGCATGCGATTCAAAATGTCAGCAACACGTGTGGCTCCTTTCCCTTTGGCCCTAATATTAGGTATTACTCCAAATGAGAACTGCATTATAATCAACATAGAATCATCAATAAAAGGTCACAGAAAAGAAAAGGAAGAGGAGCCAATAATTATATTATCATCATTAAATGGTAATACCTAAAGCTAGAGAGTATTAACTAAAGCTCCAAAAGTTTTAGAAATATCCAATTGACAAACCATGCAAAAAATTAAATCTATGATACCTCAAGATTGTGGATGGCTTTTGCAATATGCCAGAGAGCGGTTGCATCTCCATCCACCAGATATTCCTGTCAACCATGTCTTCTCAACATTAGACACAACAGATTCAATCATTGAAGGAAATGAATTTTTTTCGGTCAGAACATTGGTCCTTCTGAACATAATACATAGGGTAAATTATAATTCGCCACCCCAACTAAGGCCATTTTTAGTCTTAAACCACCTAAACTTTTTTTCTCATACTTATCCACCTGAAGTTTTAAACTTCTTTATACTTAGCAATTTCAGGTTGCCAACCTTTTCTTTTTAGATGGAACATGCAACCGCATGAAAGCATGAAAATGCCCCTGAAAATTAGGATTCTGAATAAAGAAAATGGCAAGTGATGGGCTGGAGGTTGCAGTGTGTAAACCGTGCAAATTTACGTGGTTAGTACAATAACAAAAAAAATGTTTAGGTAGTGAAATGTGAAACTGGCCATAGTGTAGATGCAAAATGTAATTTACAGTAATAAATAAGACCTCATACTTTCTGAGCAAGGTCAAGTTCAAATGATAAAACATCCTCGTCCAGAGGAAGCATGTACAAGGGAAATTCCCTAATGGTCAACAGTTCATGTACTTTTTCCTTCTCAAGTATCTGTAGACAACCAAACATACATGTAAGGACAAAGTCTCATCATGGAACAATTCCTAAAATCTTTCTATTTTTCAACACAAGATACTTAGCGCTTACCTTCTCACAAACAACCAGACGGCGTGGAACAAAGTACAGATAATATTCTCTGTGAATCCCTTTGGATGTGTCATCATGTATGTGTGAGCAAATGAATTTCATCAGGTCCATTTCAGCACGAACAAGGAATACAATTCTGGTGCTTTCAGTTTGAATTGGCTCAGCCGTTAGATGCCGCAATTCAGCCCCATGTTTCTGATCATAAAAGCATCACTACTTTAACTTTTCTTGGCAATCATTAAGGCATCCGAATTAGCAATAGCGGGATTAATAGTAATTTCTATAGATAAGTTCTCAAGGCTTTATTTAGTTCTTTCTTTCACTTTTGATCCGACCATATACAACTATTGCCTAACTGAAGACACAATTTGGCATCTCAAAGGTACAAAGCAATCAATATGTACATCAAATAGAACAAGTATTTCCAGAACTATTTTTAAAAAAAAAAGAACTTTTTCGAAGTCCTAAAATTTGGGGTGCAATAAATTTTAAAGCGATTACAAAGCCGCTACACTGTGGATAAGAAATGATTATATAGTTTTAGCAACACAAAACGCCATTAACTACATCAAGCCATAACCTTCAACAAATTAGCATCTTAAAAGATGCAACAAGAGCCAATAGCTTAATTAAAACCAAAACAAAAAATCGGTAACCACGAGAACACGAAAATACCTTCAGCTCTGAGCTCTGTACAAGAAGTGACAGCGATCCACTAAGCTTCGGATCAATTACCAGACACTTCTCTCCTCGTACCTATATTTTTCATCAAAACAAAACAAAAAAACATAAATTGCAAAAAAGTAAATTAACGCTCAAACAAACCACAAAATAATCAACCATTGCGGACAGATTATCATTAAATTTAACTGAACTGTTCTAAACTCACATTCTTCAGGATATTTTCCAGCTCCGTTTGTGCTCGGGCTCTGAATTCCAAAGTCACCAACAATTCATCGTTTCAAACAAAATCCCCAACAGAAAAGGGTACAAAAAACATAAATTGAATCAAAATTCTTACCGTATGGCGGTGAGATTTATGGGAGCGTTCTCTAAATTGGGAATTTGAGACATCGTTACTTTCTCACTCTAGATTCTCTTCCTCCGAGGAGAGAGATCAGAGAGACTCTTTCGAGTGACACGAACGACTTGTTTGTTCTGATGATTACATGTCATTTTATTTAAATGGCTCAATCACCATAAATTCTTAAATTATTATTTAAGAAGACTATAATTGTAAATTTTTAGTAAAATACTTCCTCTGTCCTACTCTAACTTGCCCACTTGTCATTTTCATCCGTCCCAATCAAACTTGCTAACCCCAAAATGGCAAAGAAATAACATTTTTTTAATCAAAAAGTCAAAAAAGTGGGCAAAAAATATAAAAAAACACTTTTTTAATCAAAAAATAACCTAAAGTCAACTGCATTTTCTTAGGTTCTGTACTTGGACCGGGACGGAGGGAGTAGTTCATATTTCAAAGTTATGTAACTTTGATACTATAAACATATTATAATTTGTAATCATTTTTTACGTTCAGAACTCATATAACGCGTTTTAGGATGTGATATACGCGTGGTGCATGATTATTTGGTACGACGGATTTCATTTAATTTATTTTTATTTAATATTTATTTAGAAATTAGGTGAAAGACTAGTTGGACAAATATTTATGTCGGAAGAGTTACTGGGACTAATTTACCATGATTATATTTCAAAGTATTTGTGTTCTTATAATGTGAAGCACTAACTTTAAGGGCAATTCTATACACACCTCATCTATACACATGAAAATTAAAATAATAATAAAAGGAGTATGTGTATAGATGGGGTGTGTTTAGTATTGCTGGGAGTGTGTATAGAATTGCCCTAACTTTAAATACTTAGTATCATTGGGCTTGCAGGCCCAGGCCCATTAAAGGGTTTATTGCGTGAAACCCCCTGTGTTATGAAAAATCGACGTCGTACCCCCTATAAGACGGAAAATGCGTAATTAACACGTGATATATCAGAAACTCGATACACGTCCCACATTGCTTAACTGTTGCTAACGGCGTCAATTTTTTCAATCTATATGCCCGTTTTGTCTCTAATATACATAGAATATTCCAGATTCTAACACATCATTTATGTTTCCTTCTCCAGATTTTTCACTATACCCCAGATTCCAAATTTTTCATTGTACCCCACCTTCTCCCCTCCCTCATTCTCACTGCCATTCTTTGGCTTCTCATCTCCACCACCACCAACTACACCTCCCATTTGAGCACATCCATTTTAACCTCGCTGCCCCCAGCCGCCTGCCGCCACCTCTGCCGGCGACGGGTACATCGTCGGCATCCACCAAATGCGGCGACGCCACCACCCAACATCACACATACATACATCAATACACACCCTCATACACACAGTCGAACAAACACACGCACACACAGCGCCGCCAGCACGGCTGTACGGCACACACTCACACACGCACGACATCGCCGCTCACGGCGGTGCCAAACACAGAGGCGGCAGCGGCAAAGCGCAGAGAGAGAGGGGGGGAGAGAGAGAGAGGGGGGTGGCGGTGGGGATGCAATTCCCGTCGTCGTTTCAGAGGACCACCAGTTGTCCATCGGATCAAGATGACATTGATACTAGGGCTGATGCTTTCATTGCTAATTTCTACAAGCAACTTCAATATGAGAGACATATTTCATTGCAGCTCAGATATTGCAGAGCCAATAGTTTTGATTCTCCATGACTTCATTCAATTCTTTATTTTTTTCTTCTTTTAATTAACTAAATGTGGGTTTGAGTTTTTTTTTTTTAAATTTGTATTAGTAAGGAATAAAACATTGCAAGAAGTTGTATGTTTTGGTGGATAAATTGTGAGTTTTATGACAGATTTTCCATTCATTTATTTTAAGGTTTTTTATTTTGGTATGTTATGATGTTATAAGTTAGAATTTTTATATATTGTATTTTATAATGGAGAACATGAATTGGGCTGAGAATGTAATTTGCTAGGGCTATTATTCATAGAAGATATGGATATTTATGGATTTATGTATGAGGTATACCCCTAAAATACCATAAAAACTATAACACTTAACTAAATTAACACTCAATACAAGATATTGACTTTCTTACCACAAAATATAACAACATATACTTTTGTACCACAAATTTTTGTACAAGACTAAAAAACCCTTATGACTTATTTTTGCAATTAATACACTTTGCTAAATCCAAACCTATTTTGCTATTTCCAAAACATATTTTTCCAAGAATTTCCAATAAAACCCATATGATTATTAGACCTGATCCAAATCCGAAGATGGTATATAGGCTGGAAACCTTGTTAGTCGTATGCTGGAACTTTTTACAGAAACAAGACAGTCTTGATCTTGATCTGTTTATTTGTTCCAGACAGACTTGATAGGTGTAACAACGCCACGTATCGCCACGGAAAAAGATCCGTGAAAATGGTATCAGAGCCTGATTTTATTAAGAACTAAGTTTATATTTATTATGTTTTATCTGTAATTAACTTTGGTGAGGAGAATCATTCGAGAAAAGAATGGATCTGGACGTTTGTCCAAGATGTCGATCTTACAGGGAATATCGTCAAACTTTGACGATGAAAGCTCAAGAGCATGTACAGAGGGTAATGTATTGGAACCACCAATACGCCCAAAGACAAATTGCAGGTGCCCCCGCATCAGTGCTGAGGCATTGCACCAAACGAGCAGAGTATCATATGGACCTTCTTAGGATAAACCATATGTTACAGGAGGATCTAACTAACCACCAGACGGATGAACATCGGTTCCATAATTTCTGATGGAAGACCAAAAATAGAAGGAGATACTTCCAGATACCTCTAAGATTTCTTCAGATCTTAGAGAAATCCAGAAGACGGTGTAGAGTTATGGCGACCGCCATAAACATATACCAACACAAGTCCATCAGATCCAGAACCAAATGGAGACGATGATGAAGATTCAACAAGAGACTCTTGAAATCGTTCATGATATTCAAAAAAGAGTCAAGAATCTGGAGAATCGACCAAGTTCATCCGGAGAAAGAAGACGTATAAATTTCAGGACAGTTCTCTATCTACACCTAGATGGGAAACCAACTGAAGTTGTGCGACATGGGATATGACGGCACCAGAGATGAAAAACAACGTCACTGCTGGTGAGTCATTGAAAGACATTGTCGATAATATGGCCAAATTATTCAAATTCCATTTTATCGGCATAGGCTACTTTGAGGGGATTGAAGAAGAAAAAAGAAAAAGATATAATCAAGCCCCCTACAGCCTCGAGTTGCATGATATTTGTCATATTGACGAATACATCAATTTGTTCACCGAGTATCGATGGAAGTCCAAGATGGATGACAAAGAAGCTTCGCAATTGTTCTTTGCGAAGATTCCAAGTCCCTGGAGTGAAATGCTGATCAGGGAATACAAGCAAGCAGATGACCTGGATACAGTAGCTAGAAGGATGTCTTTCCTGAAAGCTAAGTTATCCGAATGGTGTCATCAGGCGACCCTCTACAAGAACTACAAGATATTGAAAGGAATCAATAAGATGGTTCCTTTATGTTGCGAAGAAAATGACATTCCAACCGTCGATGGAGGTCAACCACGGAGGCACAAGAGGCAGAAACAACAAAGCCATCCATACCACCGTGGAAGCAACTTCAGGAAAGGCAATCGCCGGTCTTCATGGAGACCAAGAAGAGTTTGGTCAAAACAAAAGGCCCGAAGTTACAAATCTGGGCAAAGACCAACGCCAAACAGGAGAAGGACTTTTACAAGTTCTGATCAAGGAAGTACCAGCAGAACACCAGGAAGGAGAACTTTCAGATGAGCTCACACCAGAGCTAATGAAAGTTTCAAAGACTGTAATTGCTGGACGTGCGGAGCAAGAGGGCATATTTCCACTGATTGCCCAGAAAACGAGAAGCGAGGTATTAGACAGTTCGAGGCAACACCCGAGCTCGAAGAAGCTGTCTACTATCAAGATCTCATACAGGTGTATCAATTTTAGGATCTACCCTCAGATGAAAGCATCTACGAAGAAGAGATATATTCTGAGAATGGAAGTGAATCCAGCTCAGAATCAGAGTGAAGAAGAAATTCTTCAGACAACGGTAAGAGAGGATATGTCAGGATACCTCTCCCACACTACGGTATCTCATAAGATTCTAATGAGGATTATGAAGGAAGATTCAAAGCTCCAGATGTACGATGGTTTTACCATTGGAGCTATGGAAAAGGCGTTGGATAAAATAGGTTTTCGCAAAAAACACCAAATTATCCACAGAGTGACTACTGGAGAGTTTGTCATTCCAATGGAACTCACTGGTAATCTGATCGAGATGCAATTGATCCCATATCGAGAGATACAGGAGATCAAAAGCAGAGTCAAAAGAGAAGTTACAAATACACACTCATGGATTCACATCGGAGCCATAAGAGTTGATATTAAGGCAACCTTCAAAGAAGGAGTAGATTCGCCACTCAACCTTGCTATTTGCGACGAGCGGATCTCAAATCTCAAGGATTCATACCTTGGGGCTGTTACAGGAAATTTGTGTGCAGGTAAATTGGCATTCAATGTCTATCCAAGGATTGCATACAATCTGGGAGATCGAGATTTCAACCGTGTCTTAACCCTTCTGTAACGCCCTGTTTCTTAAAACATAAAATCTTACTTCGGCATTACTTATATTAAAATTAGACCCTTTCAGTAATAATAAAAAAAACTAAATTCCGGAAATAACTGTAAAATATTATTCCATGAAGCATTGGTATGAAGTACGAATTTTTGGAAATTTCAGCGGAAACGTTTACCTTAAAATTCCTTTCTTTACAAACACGGTTTTAGTTCCATGAACGGAGTTATAGAAATAAATCATTTATATAAGTAAATATATTTTGGAATTTATAAAATAAAACTTTGTATTTAAAATCTTCATTGACCTTGATAATATCGGCTACCAGCATGTCACGTTCGCGTACCCTGTCCTAAACATTTAAACATATAGGGGTGAGTGTGCGAAAGAAACACTCAGTGGAGGTAAAGGCACATACATCAAACATTTAGACATTGAACATCGGGAAAACATAACATAACGAAGGCATTGCATTCCTCGGGTCTTCTGACCCGGGGTGCATCGGAGTTACCCCTCCGACATAAGTTCCTTCGGAATTTCCCACATAAACTTTAACGAGGCCATATTTGAAACCTTAAACTTACATAACGGAGCCACGTCTGAAACTCCTGCACACGCATACGCATACACACATAATTAATTGAAGAGGAACGCTGAACGTCAACGTCCAATTCAATCACAATTAAGGACGATCAACTTGACCACATTTTGTACATAATTAATTGCGCACATTTAAACAGATAATAAAACACATAATTTACCCCCACCGTTGGTAGTTGGCGTTTGGTGACAGTTCCTTGTCTTTCAGGCTAGTCCCTCATTCGAATTTCCTATAAGATATAGAGTTCAATTTAGGAACTTAATTATAGAATAATTTGTATTGGTTTAAATCCAATAGGAGTCCATGATCGACGTGTTCGAACTAGGGTTACTAAATATAGGGTTTATATCATATAAAACATGAAATTCTGGGGTTATATCACAATTTCAGCAAGCTCTAAGGGCTGAAAATACATAATCAAAGATTTGGAACAATATTTGCAAAATAGCCCTTGGAAGAAATCAATTTGCAACAAAACCCTTCCCTTTTCCTTCCCCCTTCCCCTGCTCCCCCTTTCCCTGCTCTCTGCCGTCGCCACCCACTACCGGCGACGGGCCCATCGCCGGCTCAACCCCTGCACGGCGGCGCCTCCCCCCGACACCACAGCAACAACCAACAACAAGCACAAGCACAACACACACACTCACCCACACACAAAACACACACACACGCACACGCACACACCAACACACACGCAGCGCCGCCGCCGGCGGCGCTGCACCCAGCACCTACACGGCGCCGCCGCCCACGGCGGTGCCCCCCCTTTCCGACGGCAGCAGTGAGCGAGAGAGAGAGAGAGAGAGAGAGAGAGAGAGAGAGAATACATGGAGAGAAATAAATACATATATATATATACCATAATCAACATAGATACAACAACAACCAAGAAATAGAATTTTGTAAATAAAATCTTTACCCTTCTTTGAAATTCCTGCAAGATTTTTGAAGCAAAGGAAAAGAAAATGAAAGATGATGAAGATGAAAAGGAAAGATAAAGTGAAAGAAAAGATCTAGATATTTTGTCAAGCTTTATCCCAAATATATACATATACACGTGTACTTATATATATATATATATATATATATATATATCTATGTATGTGTTTAAATGAAGAAGAAAAATCAACTTTTCCTTATAAAAAAAAAATATCTAGCAAAAAGGCTAAGATTTGGGCTAAAATAAATTTTTGATTTGGATCCATAAATTATAATTTTGGGCTTTAGCCAAGCAATTAAATAAAAATTGATCTTGCTATAATCTCACATATATATATATATATATATAATTAAATCTATTTTGGATGTTATACCTTCATCAAGATTTCAAACGAAATGATTTGATGAAAAAAGGGAACAGACCCTACTCGATCACATACAAGATTTCCTACGCTCTTTCGAATACACATCACTCAGACGTATTCTTAAGAAAGGAATTCATCGAAGTTCCAAGAATCTTTGAGGACTTCGCTAGGGTGGTTCTACCAGAACTCATACAATCTCCAACCATAAAGGAGATCGACATGAGGATCCAAGATCAACCCGTCTTCAACAAGAGCCAGAGTCTCAGAATTGAGCCTAGGCGAATGTCTTTCCAACAAGACAGGCTAATGAGTAGCAACCGTTGGGAAGAAAAGAGACCGAGTACAATTCAGCATGTCCCAGATGTATTTAAAACACAAGGAGAGCTGAAGTGCCCGGAAGGATGGAGAGGAGTTGAAGTAATATTCGACATTACTCAAGGGGAAAATACACTCCCATGTAATGCCCTATATTACCTCCAACAACCCATAGTTGGAAGATTTCAAGGAACCCTAAAAATGGGTGAAATGGAATTGACTATTGGTGGAGTTCCAGGAAGAATCTCAGATCAGTTGATACTTGGGATTGAATTTCTCGAGGAACATAAACCTCGAGAAAGATTACAAGATGGAATAGAGTTCACAGTGGCCAATAAAAGATATAAAATCAGATGACCACTAGTCCATTCTCCATATACATTTCGATCGGAATGATATATGAGGAATACAAGGCCGAGTATTTCACCGCCTATATTGATTCAGGCACCGGGATATGTACTGCAAAGCAGGAGGTTTTCCCTAAAGAAATCGGAGAAGATGTACCAGCTATCGCAGGAAGAGATTTCTCTAAAAGGATTCTCATCCTTAACCGAGGGATCAAGCAAGCGGAAATCATGATCGGTGGAGCAGGCGGTACCCCATGGTACAAAGTCAAGATGCCACCAATCTATTTCCATGATACAGGCGCAGATGTATTGCTAGGTAACAATTTCCTACAAACATTCAAGCGCTTTACACAGGAAAATGAGACAAGAAGGCTTATTTTCACAACACTATGTGATCATAAGATTATTGTCCAAAGATTACGAGAGGCATTCTACAGAAAAATGTCTATCATGTTTAGCAGCAAGCGTGGTGATGAAGCCAAACTTCTACATCCAAAAATGGCGGATAGAAGGAGATTTGGCGATGCACTTTTATCCTACCGACAGTATGGGCCAACTAAGAAGAGGCACAACAAGAGATGGGATAATCACTTGTATTCATTCAGGATACAAGGAGAAGAAGAAGTTCCTCCAATAGTTATTGCAGAAGTGATAAGCCTATTGGAGAATTCATCGAGTGAGATTTCTATTGATGAACAGATTTCACTCGAAGATATCAAGAAGAAGATCCAAAGGAATTACAATGAAGATCCTTTGGCATGGTGGAACAAGAACGAGCTCAAAGTATCCCTGAAGGTTAAAACCGGAAAGGAACACGGATTCGTAAGATTCAATCCGATCCTTATGAACCAAGCAGATCGTGAGGATATGCAGAAGATACTTAAGGAACATCTGGACCTTAAGCTTATCTCACCAGGAGTTTCTCCATACAGTAGCCCGGGATTCCTTGTTAGGAATCATGGAGAAATCAAGCAAGGAAAGCCAAGACTTGTTATTAATTACAAAAGAATTAATGACATTTTGGAATTCGATGGATACTACATCCCGAGTAGAGAACACCTAGTCAACAGCATCAAAGGTGCCAAGGTATTCTCTAAATTTGATTGTAAATCTGGATTCTACCAGATTATGATGGAGGAAGGAAGCAAGAAGTTTACAGCTTTCTCCACACCACAAGGACATTATATCTGGAACGTGATGCCTATGGGATTGGCAAACGCTCCTCAGATATACCAAAGAAAGATAGATAATCTTTTTAAAGATTACTTCAGCTTCATGTTCGTCTACATCGATGATATACTCATCGTTTCCAAGAACATGAAAGAACATCTCAAGCATTTGGAAATCTTTTCAGATGTTTGTCACAAGGAAGGATTAGTGCTTTCTGAAAAGAAGGCAGTGATCGCTACAAGACAGATCGAATTCCTTGGAATTGAGATCGATGAATCTGGAATCATCCTACAAAACCATATTGTGGAAAAGATTCAGGGATTTCCAGATATCCTCAAAGACAAGAAACAACTTTAAAGTTTTCTCGGAGTTGTTAACTTTGCTGGTATGTTTATAAACAATCTGGCAAATTACAGGAAGGTGTTTAGCCCATTATTAAAGAAAGATACAACATTCATCTGGGAAGATAAACACCAAGAAGGGATTAAGCAACTTAAGGAGGTTTGTCAACGACTTCCAAAACTTGCCATACCCCAAGACGAGGATGAACTGGTTCTTTACACAGACGTCAGTGACCATTGGTGGGCAGCTGTTCTAATGAAGGCTACACCAGATGGAGAAATGTCATGCAGATACTGCAGCGGGTTATTTGCAGAAAGTGAAGCAAAATAGCATATCAACGAGAAGGAGTTCTTAGCAGTCAGGAAGGCATTCAAGAAATGACCTTTATTCTTACTTGCCAAGAAGTTCATCCTGAAGATTGATAATTCTAGTGTCAAAGCTTTTCTGAAAAATAAAATCTATATATATATAAAAAGAAGACCTTTGGAAGAATTTACAAGAATGTCATTTTCCCTCCTAAAAATGTCACATGAATGAGCAATAAAATATTTATATAAATAATAGTTTTTCAATAAAATTAATCATATCATTTAGCATTCTTTTCAATATGGTATATTTTACTATTTTTACTTAAAATTATTATAATCATCATCATTATTATTACTACTACTATTATGTATTATTATTTATTGGTGTTGTTGATTAATGTTGTACAATAGTGAGCAATAATTTAATTTTTGTGTATTAACTATCATTATTTAATGTCTAAAATTATTCTCATTCTCAAATTTAAAGTTAAATAGATTTTATGATTTTTTTTTATAATTTTGCAAAATGTTGTGTGCAAGGTAAATATTTCAAAGTCGATCACAAAATTTATATTGTTGATTGAACAATTTTGACCAACTCCAAGAATCATTAGCTTAAATTATTTATTGATCCAATAAAAAAAAATTCAACAATAGATAGAAACAAATAGATGTAAGTTTTCAATTTTTCTGAATTTAATTGTTTTTGCTAACTTTGATTACTTAATGCTTATAATTATTCTTATTATCAATTTTAAAGTTAAACAAATTTTAAGATATTTTTTGTAATTATGAGAAATGTAATTGTATATGAATAAATATTTCAAGACTTATATTGTTACTTGGTCACATTTAATTAATTCTAAAAATCTTTAGTTTATTAAATTATCTATCAAGCCGTGAAAAAAGTTCAACGAAAAATAAAACAAATAAAATGTAAGCTTTCAAGTTGTTAATTCATTATCTTTTTCCTTTTTTGTTACTAAAATTACTTAATATTTATAATTATTCATATTATCAATTTTAAAGTTAAAAGAAATTATAATATATTTTTTGTAATTATGAGAAATTTTGTACATAAATAAAGATTTCAAAACTTATATTGTTAAATGATACTAATCAAAATATCTATCAAGCCAACGACCATAAATATATTTTTATTCAAAAGAGAAATAGAATATAAGTTTTCAATTTCGTTGTTTAGATTATTTACAAAACTAGATATGACCCGTGCGTTGCACGGGATTAGTTTACAATTTATATCTAAATATTTTTCCTATAAAATTAAATCTTAAATCATCTTTTGTAATGATTTAAATTTAAATTTAGATTTATTTTTTCGTTGATCATGGAACAATTTTGTTATTTAATATGAGATATATTTGACATCATTGACATTAGTATTGAAGTAAGTTTGTTATTTGTACATAATTATAAAGAATACAATATTCAACTTCCTTCCTTATGAATGCATAGTGAATCATTTTTTCCAAGGTAAACTTAAATCTTCTTGAAAAACCTGTAGTGATGTTACTTGAGAAACAATTTCCTTAAAACATTGTTCTTCTACATTTTTTTATAGATAAATCACATAACTTAATGCATCTTTTTGTTATTTATATATTATGAGAGAAAATGCATAATATACACCAAATAAGCATGCATACATGCATATAATATAACCGTCTTTAACATATTAACACATTTTTAATAATGAAATATTGAATTGTGAATTTTAAAACCTAAACTTTGCGTGAAAAGATATCATCTAAAATGGGTCAAAGACAAAATAAACTTCAAAATATACACCAAGGATCTCATGGATGCTTCTCACCGTTCATAGATTCTTGAAACAATAATACAAAGTTGATCAGAAAAAAAAAGATTAAAAAAATGAAAATGAAGCGTTAAACTAATCCCTCATGAAATACCATACAATCCAATCAATACAATTCTATCACATAAGAATTAAGAAACAAAATGACAATTAAAAAAAAATTCAAAATAGACAATGTTTTTATGACAATGGAAAAGAAAGTCACGCTATGTTTAACATTAGTTACTGGAGACATAAACAATTTGTATAATTCTAAAGTTGAAAAGTGAATATTACATCCATAGCAAGGTGTTCCTAGGCACAACATGTAACTAAGCTACTAAAGTGCTATTAAGCCACCATTTTGCCATTTTAAATTAAAGTTATGCACTCAAAAATGAACTTACTATAAGAGAATTACGTTATACAATCAGGAGAATTAACAAAGGTGATTACATCATTTGCCTTACAACTTGAGTTCTGCTAGGATCGCTCGTTTGTCACAAAGTAACGCTCCTTCAAAGGTTATAAATTGTTAGTTCTTTCGCAGGACATCAACTTAGTAAGACTTTAGATATTCCTTCAAGCAAAGTTGGGAATGTAGACAGAACATACCCGAAAAACATCATGATGGGAAAAACAACTATTTCTACAAAAAAACTCAAGAAGATAAAGAACATCACGAATTTAGGAAAGTAAAGAACATGAATCTATACATACACACATATATAAATTGAGAGATAAGACTTTTCATATAAGTCATAATTATATTGAGAGATAAAACTTTTCATATCTTCGTAATTAAATTAAGAGATGTAGACTTTTTATCTCCATTCAACCTTTCATATATTTTCTTGATAAATAAAAAACATAATGACACGTAATATATTACATATAGTGCCACTGGTCGAAATAAGAAGCCTTGGGAATGCTTATTTGTCAAGCATAGGAGATGATACATACATATATATATGTGTATATATAAATTGAGAGATAAGACTTTTCATATCAATCATAATTAAATTAAGAGATAAAACTTTTCATATATTCATAACTAAATTAAGAGATGTAGACTTTTTATCTCCATTCAACCTTTCATATATTTTCTTGATAAATAAAAAACATAATGACACGTAATATATTACATATAGTGCCACTGGTCGAAATAAGAAGCCTTGGGAATGCTTATTTGTCAAGCATAGGAGATGATATATACATATATATATGTGTGTGTGTATATATAAATTGAGAGATAAGACTTTTCATATCAATCATAATTAAATTAAGAGATAAAACTTTTCATATATTCATAACTCAATTAAGAGATGTAGACTTTTTATCTCCATTCAACCTTTCATATATTTTCTTGATAAATAAAAAATATAATGACACGTAAGATATTACATAGATTGCCACTTGTCGAAATATGAAGCCTTTGAGAATGCTTATTTGTCAAGCATAGGAGAGACACAACCCTCTCTTTATATATATAGACTAGTACTCGCACCCGCGCGATGCGCGTTTTGTAATATAATGTTGGTAAATATTAATTATTTCATTATATAGTGTGAGTAATTTTAGTATATAAAAGACAATATAATATTTAATAACTAAGAAAATATAAATTTGCTTAAGATAATTCAATTCACAACAATATATTGATATTATACACATCCAGTTCACTAATCTATGATTAATACTAAAAACAAAAGTATCAGTATATATCATGATCTTCAAATCAAAATTGGAAATTCTACCTGTAAAGTTTGTAAGTTTTTTAAAAACTTCTTTATACACAACAATTATAGTCGAAACATTTTTTTTAATCATTTGTGTTACAAACTAATATCTTCAGTCACTTAAATTAAATATACTAAAAAAACTAAAAAAATTATGAATTAAAAATCAAATTCAATTATTTAAATTAAATACATATCTGTGTGAGTATGTATATATAGAAACATTACACAATAAAATTAGAAATTTTACGTAGGAACTTGATGCAAGCACTGTCATTTTGTATTATCAACCTTTTATTTCAAAATAAATTGAATTATAATTTTTTTTATTAATATCACTTAACATCGAAGATGACAAATAATCATTCCTTTATAAGTATCACGTAAATTAATTGATATAGCATGACATTGATCATTACAATTTAAGCTCAACACATAATCAAAATGTAGTAGTAGTCTACGATCATGATCATGACAATATAATTAAAAAATAAGCATATATATAATTTAAATAATCAGGTGAGTCATATCGTGTACTCTCATATAAAAATATACGAAGTCCTAAGTGTAAAGTAAAAGACTACAATTTTATTTGATTATGAGATATTTATAATTTAAAAAATATTTAAGATGACATATAATTCAGACTAAATACATATTATATATACATATATGTATATACACACATCTTTAATAGTGTTATATTTATTTATTTATATTATTATGGTATAAATTATCCCCATGCAAATTAATATTTATTATTGAAATTATTGTTTGGATATCTATTGTTGATTTTTAATAAATTCTTCAATAAAAATTAATTTAATTAAGATCGATAAAATGAGAATAAATTAATACAATATTTATATTATTAAATTAAATGGATTAAATAGTAAAAAATACAAAATAAAAAAATTTGTTGATGGGACACTTACAAATACTAATTTAAAAAATATTTAGAATGACATATAATTTAACACTAAATACATTATATATACATATATGTATATGTACGCATCTTTAATAGTGTTACACTTATTTATAAATTATATTGATATTAAATATGATACAATTAACCCCAAATAAATTAATATTTATTATTGAAACTATTGTTTGAACATTATCTGTTGTTGGTGTATAAGAAATTATTCAGTAAAAAATAACTTAATTAGTATTAATAAAATAAGAATAAACTAATACAATATATATATGTTATAAATTGAATGATTTAAATAATAAAAAATGCAAAATAAAAATATTGTTGATGTGACATTTTTTTGTTGAGAAAATAGTATTTCTGTAAATATCTCAAACTTTTCCTCTATTATTATAGTATAGAAATATATAGATAAATTTATATATTTGTTTTTTCTTTTCCTCTATTAATACTTATTTATACTTTTGTTAATAAATATAAAATGAAAGTTATTAATGATTTTCTTAAAATGAAAATATTTAATAAATGAGACATTTATTGCAGTTATTTTTGGCAGAATATCCTGTTTTTATATATATATAGATATAGATATATGTATCATATCTTTATTAATTTTTAAAGTTATATTTTATTATTTAAAAATAATTATTGGGTAAAGTAGAGTTTTAGTTGAAGGAAGTAGAATTTGGTTAGCCTATCTCTCGTGTGCTTTTCGACCTTCCATATGCATTCGTTTTCTTGGGACGTGTTATTTTAAATTCTAATAACAAATTATATATGTTATTCTACATTATATTTGACAATATTAAAAGGTTGGAATACAAATTTATAAATAATCTAAACAATGAAATTGAAAGCTTATATTCTATTTATTTATTTTTTGAAAAAAAAATTATGGTCATTGGCTCGATAGATAATTTGTTGACGGCACACTTACAAATATTAATTTAAAAATACTTAGGATGACATAAAATTTCACACTAAATACATATCATATATATATTATATATACACACACATCTTTAATAGTGTTACACTTGTTTATTAATTATATTTATATTAAATATAATATCAATTATCCCTCAACAAATTAATACTTATTATTGAAATGATTGTTTAAACAATATCTATTGTTGGTATTTAAGAAATTATTAAAATAAGAATAAACTAATACAATATTTATATTATAAATTGAAGTGGAAATACCTCCAATTACCCAATTTGACAAGTCAATAAACTTGTTTACCCATTTTTATGGGAAGTTACTTTTTTACCCAATTTGAGGGCGAAATGTCAATAATGCCCTCAACTTAAGTTTATATTTACATAAACCACAAATATATCAGCATATCGTGAACAGGATATTATATATCGTGTTCACGACATGTTGAACCTTTCTGTATACCGTAAACACGATATTATATTCTGTGTTCACGACATGTGAACCTTTCTACATTTCATGAACACTATTATATTCCGTGTTCACGACATGTTGAATCTTACTGTATTTCGTGAACACGATATTATATTCCGTGTTCACGACATGTTCACTTTATCTGAAAAGTTGACTCGAGTCGAAGAAAGATGATTCGAGTCCAAGATATTTTCTGAACTTTTCTTATGTAAATATAACTTAAATTGGGATTATTAAGGACATTCCACTACCCAAATTGGGTAAAAAAAAATTATTTCCCAAAAAAATGGGTAGATAAGTTCCTTGACTTATGAAAATTGGTACTTTGTAAATTGATCCTAAATTGAATGTATTAAGTAATAAAAAATACAAAAAAAAAAAAAAGATTGTTGAAGTGACACTTTTTGTTGGAAAAAAGGGTATTTTTATAAATATTTTCAATTTTTCCTCTATTATTATAGTATAGAAATATATATATATATATAGATTTATCTAATTATATTTTTTGAATTTCTATACAATAAATATAAAATTAAATGTCTTAAATATTAATACTTATTTATACTTTTGTTAATAAATATAAATTGAAAGTTATTAATGATTTTCTTAAAATGGAAATATTTAATAAATGAGACATTTATTACAGTTAGTTTTGGCAGAATGTTCTGCTTTTATATATATATAGATATAGATTTGTATTCCAACATTTTAAAATTGTCAAATATAATGTAGAATGACATGTCACAATAAAACGAATGCACAAAAAAGTTCGAATAACACACGCGAGATAGGGGTCAACCAAATTCTACTTTCTTCAATTAAAACTCTACATTACTCAATAAATTTTTTAATAATAAAATATAACTTTAAAAATCAATAAAAGAGGTGAAAATTATATTTCTATATTATACAAAATTTAGAATTATAAATGATTTATAAATAACTTTTTAATATAACAATCAAAATAGATAATAAATCGCGCATCGCGCGGGTGAAATACTAGTTGAATCTAAACCAGAAAAAGTTAGGATACAAAGATGGCAAGCTGAATGTCAATATTATGATTACGATATTGTCATTGTGAAATCTCATGAAAATGTTCTTGCAGATTTCTTAACACGAGATGGAGGGACACGTCGCTGACGAGGTCCTCAAACGAGTCAGGCATCTCAGGGATAACTTGGAGAGCCTACAACGAGGTTTTGATGCTTTATGTATCAAGGCAGAAGTTGCTGGACGACTTCAACAAGCTGATCAGAGATCCGTCTCTAATCAAATACGAGCATGCCAGTACGCACATGAACAATTGTTCAACGTGCTACAAGTACCTATCCTTCAGGCTGCATCTCCAACGGTGCAAAAGAAGGAAACAAGAGAGCGAGCCTCTAACCCGATTGTTATGGATTCAAATACCATAACCGAGAGTTCTGCAGATGATGCATTCCTTGAGGATGCACCAACTGGAACAAAAATTGAAGCTCCGGTGTCAAAACCCGAGTCTTCAAGTCAACCCAGCACCTCTGAGGTTAAAAAGGGAGAGTTGAATCTTAGGCCACAGACAGGCAAAACTAAGGTTCAAACTGACGAGAATTTAGTTTCTCCTATGCAAGTTTACCAGAAGCAATGGGAGAAGCTGATTACCAGGAGGGGTATACATCCAGAGAAAACAATCATTGATATCTCTGGAAAGTACCCAAGAGTTTGGATGAAACCTGGAAGTCATCCAAACGAAGTACAAGAATGGTATAACTTTGGAGCTCTTGCTTCAATCTATACCGTCTCACCAGGATTCCCAGAAATTTTAAAACTTTCGAAATGGATTGGGACAGCAGTGCACGAGACTTGGGCCAATAATCCACATTTGGCCAGAGGAGATATTCTGGAATTGTATTTCTTAAGTGCAGCTCCAGAACCAGCCAAGAAAGGTTTACATGAAGACTTTCATGTCATCAAGCTAAGGAGACCTAACTGGAAACGCCTTGAAAACCATTAAGACAGCGGATCCAGAAGAAACTCCAATTCTTGTAGGAGCATTTTCAGAGAATAAAGCTTCTACCCGACGAGCATGTGGATATTGGGTTTGTCTAACTGAAATGGACAAGGTCAAGTACCCATTCAAGTTCTTTCATAATTCAGCAAATGGATCTTTCCTGCTGAATTCCATGACAGGAATGACGACGAGCTTTGCAGATGATCTTTTTGAAACGAAAAGAAGGATCCTTTGGGAAAACAAGATTCCGGCAAGCAAATGGACTTACCGGAAATTCTACAACATGATACATATTGGCCGATGGACAGATCATGTCTGCCAAGCATGTCCGGAGTAGAAAGAACCCGAGTTTGGGAAAGGGTTTCGACCCAAACCCGATCGACGAGAAAGAGGGGCAGAAAAGGACAAAGGGCCTGCCCAAAAGAAAACTTATCTACGGGGACCACGAAGGCCTAATTTCTAAGATTCCCTGACAAAGATAAGATGGGCTGAGTCACGCCCCACCAACATCGCATGCGGAAAAGTCATGGGAGGAAAAAGCAGGTTCCCCGACAATTTCACATGGGATGAGTCACGAGAAGAAAAAGCTGGCAATCACGCACTTAGTGGTGGATCCACTCAGAAAAGGTGGACAGCTGGCTAAAACAGGTTTGAAATCCGAATTTCAAGTCCGGATTTCCATCTATAAAAGGACGAGCAGAAGGAAGCTAAGGATATCAAGTATTCTCCATAGTTTTCTTCAAAACAATATCATCCTTGTAATAAGTTTAAGTTTTCTGAGTTTCAGTTTTAGTTTATGTATAAACGAGTCACAGCCATCTCAATGAGAGGCTGATCCTGTATTCTCCTCCCAAAAGGAGTTTATAGATGATGTAATAAATATATTTTAGTTCTTAATAAAAGAGAGGCTTTTGCTTCAACGTGTCTCCGTTCGATTTGTTTATCTGTTGGAGGGATCACCTTGTACACCTGGTGTAGGAAACGAACCAAGGTTGTGCTGGGCAGTTGCTGAAGGAGCTGGATAACTTGCAGACCAACTTCCCAAAGAGTGAAGTTGAACAGTGAGGAGCTGTTCATAAAACGGTTTGGGGGCAGTAATTTTCCAGCTGGTGGCATTGCGAACCACCTCACCCGGTGCTGTTCTGGTCGAAGAAAGGTACGATTTCCAATAGGTTAATTTATTTTACGGAAGCATGTTGGGCCTGATTAATTAAAGGATTAAAAGAGGATTAGGGTATAAGAATCAAATGGTGTGGAAGATGGAAATTTTTGGTTGCAAATATAATTTGGAAGTTTGTGAAATTTGGAAGTTTGTGAAAATGTCAAAAGGTATAATAGTGTTTGTGGTAGTTGAATATAATATTTTATGTTTTGTGGTAGAAAAGTACGTATTGTTATATTGAGGGTTAGAAAAGAATAAGTGTTATAGATATTGTGGTAAAGGTGGATCGATATTCACTCTTTATGTAATGTTGATATTTTTTAATGCATTGAACTTGAGAATTTTTATTTTAAATATTTTGTTCAAGCTTGGAAATAAAACATATTGGTGTTGGTGCATTTATCATTTATTTGAGTTCGATACGTAGTGTTTATTATTGAGTCGAGTTGAAATTTAGTTTCTCAAAGTTTTCAATGACTGATTTTATTTGAGTTTTAATGAACACCATGGATATAAATTACGAATTTAACTCTTTATAATTAGATCACAAAAAGTGAATCATATGTTTTTCGAGAAAACATATTAGATGTGATATCTATAAATTAGGGAAAAAGGTTGAATTTTCTTCTTGTTGTGTTTTTTAATTTATTACAAATATTATAATAATATTAAATCTGAAAAGCACTTTTAGGATTTTTAGAATTAATTAAACAATTAGATACAATCATAAGAGTGTAAGACATTTTATTTAAAATTTTAAAAATATTTTTACCAATTTTTTAAAAAATTATTATATATTATAAACAGTAAACAATAATATTATACAAAATTAGTGATAATGGAATTATTAAACTGATATTAAAATGAAATATATTATTAGTATAATAATTTTAATAAAAATTGTACCTAAAAAACAGTGGAAAATTCAATTTGAAGTTTTGTTGAAGAGAAATTCAGGCATGAACCACATTTAAGCTTTTGCATACATATACACTCAACAGCAAGGACAATTGTTTACTTTTGCCCACAAATAACGATAAAAAAAGATCAAAAATCGCACCTCCAGCGCGCCTGCTACACATCCGTCAAGTATGACGGATTTGGGTGAAACGCGCCAAATTTAAGAAAACCCAAGTGTTTTTCATGCAATTTCTTTAACACATGGGGTTTTTATGCAAATTTCGATAACACGAGTGGTCTATAGGATTTTACCCGCACACTAAATATATTCAACAAGTCCACGTCTTTCAGCTTTTTATTCAAACGGCCCATTTATGAAATAATTATATATTATTATTTAAAAAAAGTCATTTTTGTAAAAACAAAATCTAATGAAAAGATTGCACATTACAATTATAAGATATAAAAAGTTGTATCTATATCTATATTATACTAAAAGCAAGCAAGTTGGATAAAATTTCTAATTTGCCACTTTCCCTTCCTAAAAATGTCATATCAATTTGATGATGTGTAAAATAATTTCTTTTTCTTTTAATTTTTCAAGATTTCATTTTAATTTTTTAAATTACATGACTTTCTTGATAAGCTATCAAATATTATAATAAAAAATAAAAATATATATAATTTTTTATTAATAATACATTTTAATGAAAGAGAGAGAAATTTTTTTTATCTTTTTTATGTATTTATATTACACATAATATTAAATTTTTGTTTAAATAATTATAAATTATAAAAGATCGCTTAAATTAAAATCTATATAATATAATTTATTGTAGAAAAATTGTTTTTTCATATTAACATACTCACGTGTCTTCTTTTTAAAACGCCTTTTTTATTTTAATATTTATTTTGTGATAAAATATTTAATAGAATTTTGAAATTCATGTACTTAAACATAAATATTTAAGATAATATAAATATGTAAAAGTTTTATGAAGTTATAAGTTAATACGAAAGTATTTTATGTTAGAAGTATATATTACATAATGTGTAATGTAAGAAGAAAGTATAAACATTCAATGTTTTTTAATAGGGAAAATTTCAAAATTTGTACCCGAAAATAGGCTATATTTCAGACCGGGTACCCAAAAGTTCGAGTTCATCAATTTAGTCCCTCAGTTTTTCAAAATCCATCAAATTTAGTATATGTCGTTAAAAATTCGTCCAACCTGACGGAAGTTAACTACCATGAACGTTTTTGTGCGAAAATTAGACCGCGAACCCTAATTTTTCCCCAAATTATGCGTAGCTTATCTTCTACTCAAAATTCGATCGATTCCGATTCAACCCTAATTTCCTCAATTCGATTGATTGACTTGCCTTTGAAAACCTCTTGGTCAAAAGATAATCCAGGAAGGAGATATTGGTGTTGCCCAAATTATGGGGTAAGGTTTATTATCATTTTTTTGAGCTTGAATTTCCACTGAATTTCTGAATTTTTTTGGCCGAATCTGAATATGATGTTTTGTATATGGCAATGCAAAAAGTAGGGTATTGTGGAGTGTTCAAATGGTTTGAATATCAAGGTTGAGGATCTTGAATATCATAATTGAGGAAATTAGGGTTGAATCGATCCCAAAATCGATCGAATTTGAGTAGAGGAGAAGCTGCGCACGATTTGGGGAAAAAATTAAGGTTCCCCGTCTAATTTTCGCACAAAAACGTTCAGGGTAGTTAACTTCTGTCAGTTTGGATGGATTTTTAACGACGGTACTAAATTTGATGGATTTTGAAAAACTGAGGGACTAAATTGATGAACTCGAACTTTGGAGTACTCGATCTGAAATATAGCCTATTTTCAGGTACCAAATGTGAAATTTTCCCTTTTTAATATTACAATATACATAAAAGAATATGAAAAATGTAATTATATAAATTCATTTCTATACTATATCTAAAATGACAATAGTTGGTGATTATTACCAATTGCAAAACTATTAGCCAATAGGAAAAAAGGGAAAAAGCAAACTAAAAAAACATAGAAAAACTTTTGAGTATCTTATTGGACAAGCTCCTATAAATTATTAGACAATTTGAGTAAATTTTTTTAATTTCATTTTGATTATCTAAATTAATTTAATAATTTTGAATCAAGCTTCCATATCAAGCCATTAGAATTAGGTTTCATCTACAAGTCATTGTCCTACCTCTATATAAGCAATGCATGAATGAAGATGGAAGCCTCACTAAATGAGAATAAGCTAGCTTATTGAAATTGAGGTTTAAAATATCAAAACAAAAAGAAAAACAATAGAGCTTGAAATATGAAAAGAAGAAGAAAATTAATAATGGAAATAAGATGAAAAATTGAGATGAAAATCATTTTCGCATTTAAGCAGTGTATGTATATATACCTACTCACTTAATGAGAATGAACTAGATAAAATGGAGGTTAGAAATATCAAAAGAAAAAAAAAAGTTGGTGATGAAAATAAGAATAAAAATTGAGATGGAAGTTATTGTATACAAGCAATGTATATATTAATAACTCTTATTTAATTAGGATGAACTAGCATCAAATGAAGATTAGAATTATCAAAAGAAAAAAAAAAGTAATGGAAATAAGAAGAGAAATCAATATGAAAACCATTATACTATATAAGCAATTCATATATACACACTCTCACTTAATGAGAATGAGCTAGCATGAAATGAAGGTTAGAAATATCAAAAAAAAAAAAATGAGATGAAAGTTTTTTCAGATATAACGAAATATTTCCAATACCAATTTGATTGTCATCTTGATTATCTAAATCCATTGATAAGTAATTAATATTGCATTACAAAAAGATAAAAAAAACCATTTAGCATTATAATAGTATAGATTACAAAAAAACATTAAAAAAAGATTTAACATTTTAGATACAGTATAAATTACACTATATCATTAACAATAAAAATTATTAGATTATATAATAAGGCGCGCATCGCGCGGGTGCACTACTAGTTATACTAAAAGCAAGCAAATTGGAGAAAATTTCTAATTTGCCACTTTCCCTCCTAAAAATGTCATATCAATTTGATGATGTGTAAAATAATTTCTTTTTCTTTTACTTTTTCAAGATTTCATTTTAATTTTCTAAATTAATTTAATAATTTTAAATTACATGACTTTCTTGATAAGCTATCAAATATTATAATAAAAAATAAAAGAAATAATATATTATAATGAAAGAGAGAGAAAATTTATATTTTTTATGTATTATATTACACATATTATTAATTATTATATTAAATTTAAATCTGTACTATATCTAAAATGACAATAGTTGGTGATTATTACTAATTTGACATTCAATATCAAAACTATTAGCCAATAGGAAAAAGGGAAAAAGAAAACTAAAAAAAATTGAGTGTCTTATTGGACAAGCTCCTAAAAATTATTGGACATTTGAGTAATTTTTTTAAAATTATTTTTGGTTTTCTAAATTAATTTAATAATTTTGAATCAAGCTTCCATATCAAGCCAATAGAATTAGACTTCATCTACAAGTCATTGTCTTACTACTATATAAGAAATGCATGAATGGAGATGGAAGTCTCACTAAATGAGGATGAGCTAGCTTATTGAAATAGATGTTTAAAGTATCAAAACAAAAGGGAAATAATGGAGGCTTGAAATATCAAAAGAAAAAGAAAATTACTGATGGAAATAAGAAGAAAAATTGAGATGAAAGTCATTTTCTCATATAAGCAATGTATGTATATATAATTACTCACTTAGTGAGAATGAAATAGATGAAATGAAGGCTAGAAATATCAAAAGAATAAGAAAATTTGAGATGGAAGTTATTGACAATATAAGCAATGTATATGTAATAACTCTTATGTAATTAAGATGAAGTAACATCAAATGGATGTTAGAAATATAAAAAAAAAAAAGTGATTGAAATAAGAAGAAAAATCGAGATGAAAGTCATTATACTATACAAGCAATGCATATATAATCACTCTCCACTTTATGAGAATGAGCTAGCATGAAATGGAGTTTAAAAACGTCAGAAAAAGAAAAAAAATCGTGATGGAAAACTTTTTCAGATATAATGAGATATTATCAATACTAATTTGATTGTCATTTTGATTATCCAAATCCGTTTAAGTAATTGCATTACAAAAAACAAAAACAAAACATTTAGTATTACAATAGTATAAATTACAAAAGCATTAAAAAACATTTAATATTTTAGATACAATATATATTACATTATATTATCAACAATAAAAATAATTATATTATATATAGCAAGCCGCGCAACTCGCGAATGCACTACTAATTTTAATAAAACATGACCTTTTAAGTAACTCAAAATTCAAAACCAAAACCATCTTTAAATTTTGTTTTGTAAGCCAAAAGTTTCATTCCCAAATTGCCCTCAAATCTGAAAATGAAAAGTCAATGCGGACAACAAGAGTTGACCTGCTGAGTCATGTCTGGAGTGATAGCTTAGATCGCATATATCTTTACTTTAATATGTTTTAATGTGCATCATCATTCACACGTTTAGTAGTCAAATGTTGGATTATTTGTTTATTCTCTAATCAGTGTTTTACTATCAATTGATATTATTATTATTGTTCATCCGATGTCTATTTAATGTTTATATGATCATCACTGATGTGTAATAATCTCATGTCTCATCATATAAAAAAGTAAAATTAATTAATATACTAGATATTAAACACGTCGATGGTGGATACACGTGTCCACGGTGGGAGGGTAGCAGAACTGTATAGGTTACGTTATTGTACTTGTAACTTACTTCATAATAAATACCTTAGAAACAGAACTCATAAAAAAATTAAAATTACTGCATAAGCACAAATATTTTTATGCGATGCATGAGTCATAACTCATGCAATTAGAATCATATAAGTTGGAAAGTGATTTTCATGCTCAAAACGTGCCCCAAAGTCTATGCTCAAACTATAATTTTGCATCCTAAAGTTTTACTTATTTCAGATAACATTTTAATTATGTCTGTCTAACATTTTAGTCATGTTTCACATAACATTTATGTTATATTCGCATAGAATAAATCTCCTGCGAATCAGGTGCATGAATCTCAAATCCAAGCACCCGGGTTGGATCCTGGTCAAGGGACCCGCACCTCTTTTTTTTTTTTTTTTTTTCACGCATGGTTTTTGAAATTTTGCACCTACCAATAGGTTATGTTAGACCTACCTTGGCGTTGTGTTAGATATACATTTAAGTTTTGTTAAACCTACCTTTCTGCCCAAATTTCATACTTTTCTTTTTTAGGCTTGGTTTTAGAATTTTGGCATCGACCACTACGTTATGTTAGACCTACATTTACATTATGTTAGACTCACCTTTATGTTATGTTAAGCCTACCATTTTGCCCAAATTTCATACTTTAATTTTTTTTTAAAAAAATCATAGGTTTGACACATGTACCGTTACGTTGTATTAGACATAATTTTATGTACAGTTAGATATGCCTTTGTGTTAGCGCGTGTAGGCGCGTGGGAGCGCTTTTTTTGGCATTTTGACTAGGTCAACCCTGGTGCATGGATCTAGTTTTGTGCAACCGACTCATATAAGTTTTTGTCATTCGCATAACCTTTATATTTTGACAGTTTAACATTTCACAAGGTAATATAAATCTATATTACTTTTTAAACCTTCATACGTTATGATAGTTTAATTTTTATATTATAATAATATAACTTTTTTTATTTTTAAAATGTTATAATAATTGTACATAAATGTTATATCAATGTAACATAAATGTTAAGTTATTATAACATAAAACTTTTCGGTTATTACATGACTAAAAAATATAAATATATAACTTAAAGGTTATAGTACCCTAAACCTTTATGTTGTACTAATATAACTTTTACGTTGTATTAACACAACTCTTATGTTATTCTTTAAGTACATGAATGTTATAGTGTATGTATATTGTTTTAAATTATATTACACTTATGTTTTATACTAAAAAAAAGTTTAAGCCTATAACTTAAAAGTTATGATATTTATACAGAAATGTTACACTAATATAGTATAAAGGTTATACTCGTATAATATAAAAGTGCGACATAATAAAAAAAATTAAATTTTTCTAATTTATGCACGGATCCAAACCAAACCCAATCAGCAGACACCCAATTGCATGTGCAACTGGTTCATTGGGACAACACTTCTTTATAAGAACAACACTAGATAACATAAAATGACAAGATCTATCTAACCTCTGCCGAATTTTATCAAATCTTCATCAGATTGTCTGTCTTAATTAAATCAAATTTAATATACCAAGAACAATAATATAAGAGTTAGTAGCCCAATCTACCCATTTTCATATAGTGTAAAACTATTATACACATCATTATAATATATTACCTCCATATACCCAAAATTATAACTTATTATCCCCAAATACCCAAATCCAAATAGGGAACCAGGCCCAAATTAACATATTTTCTTAAATGTGGGCCCAAAATAGCACAAAATTTTAGGGTTTGACCTAAATAACACAATCCTTATAAATTTTGCCCAAAATACCACAGTTGACCATTCAAATTCAATGTTCCCTCTGAAAAGTGAATTAAAAAACTGAAAAAGTGGGTTGGAAACTGAAAAAGTGGGTTGGTGTCAGTCATTATTGGTCATTCATGGGCGCAGTAAATGCACTTTATTGGGGGCAGTAAAAATATGATAATCAAAAACGAAAATCCAGTAAATTCAAACACACACTTACGAAAGCAGTAAAAAATCTCACGAAAAGGCAGAAAAAACCCCACGAAAAGTAAAGAAAATCCCAGATTTTTGTTGGATTGGCGTGGACGTTTGGCTTGGATTCGTGGCTATTCATCATCTTCAATCGGCTGTGCAAATTTCAGATAGAGAAATGGAGGTTAGTAAACTCCCCCTCTCCATTTTCGTTGAACATGTGAATGAACATTTAATTTTCTCTCTTTTTTGGGTTGAATGTATGTGATTTTTGTGATTTCAAACTGTTAAGTAGACATGAAATGCTTAGATATATATGTTATTCTGTGATTTCAAACTGTTATTCGATATATATGTGCTTAGACTTAAGGATATAGTTCCTGAGATTAGATTGAGTAAAACTGTAGATTGAGTAAAACTGTGTTATTCCACCCACGAAAATTCTTAGAGCCACGAAATTCATAGCCACGAAAATTCATAGCCACGAAAATTCTTACACCCACGAAAATATCACGAAAATGCCATGTTTATGCCACGTTTATGCCACGAAATTGCCACGAAAATGCATGTATGCCACGAAAATGTCACGAAAATGCCACGTTTATGCCACGAAAATGCCACGAAAATGCATGTATGCCACGAAAATGCCACGTTTAGGCCACGATTATGCCACTAGTATGCCACGAAAATGTAACGAAAATGCCACGAAAATGCCACGAAAATGCATGTATACCACGAAAATCGCACGAAAATGCCACGATTAGGCCACTAGTAAGCCACGAAAATGCCACGAAAATTCATCCACCCACGAAAATCTCACGAAAATGCCACGAAAATCCCATGAAATTTGAAACTGTGTATGTCACAATAATGCATGTCACTAACATAAATGTGTAAATTTCATGCTTCTCTACTATGTCACGACAATACCAAATTCTTTACCTGGCATATATTTTCATTCCATATAGGGCGAGTGGGAGTGAATCCGACCGGGTTGTCAGCGGCAGTTCGCGTATATCAATGGATATACGTGACTTCTTACTATTCGTGAGATAGGGAGGGAGCTATCTCAGGTGGATGGAGACTGTGTCCATGATTTCATGGACACATGTTTTGGTCACTTTTTACGGTGGCAAACGGATACCGAGATTTGTAAGACGTTTCTCCATTACTTGATGAGTCGGCAGGTGCGACGGACGGGTGCACCGGAAGGCGAATGCTGGTTTCTTATTGGACCAGATAGGTTTTGTAGGTTTGGGAGACAAGAGTTTTTTCTTGTCACGGGCTTGAGGTTTGGAGACTCCCAGTTCAACCCATCTGCGGTTCATGATTTATCTCCAGACGGGTTGTACTTTCGAGTAGTACCATCTGGTGTTGGGAGTATCACCATTTCTGAGCTTCGAGCTCGATTTCTGGAAGGGGAGTTCCGTGGCAGCCGTGTAGACAGCATCAAGGTGGCCAAGATTCTCATTCTCTATTTTATCGTGCTTGGAGTGGACGTACTGAAGACGAGTGTCCCATCCTGGATATGGAGCCTCATCGACCAGACTGAGGCTTGGGAGAGCTTCCCATGGGGGAAATTCTCGTACCTGAACCTGCTGCGTACCATTGGTAAATTACCTGAGTCCATTCCACAGCAAAGAAAGAGCAAGATTTACACCTATCACTTCTACGGATTTTCCGTTGCCTTACTGGTGAGTTAAAAATAGATATCTTTTTGTGACTATAATTTTTTCGAATAACTCTGTAATTATAACTTTCGTGTTTTCACCAAATGCAGATATGGGCGTACGAGGCGATACCACGTACGGGGACGGTAGCTGGTCGTCGCTTGGATACTGGGCACGAGTTTCCTCGGTGCCTTAGATGGTCCACCATGAAGTCCACGACAGATGTTTCCAGAACACTAGCGGCTCAGGTTAGTCTTTGAGAAAACACATTTGCTTATGATGAATAATTTATAGTATGATGAATAATTTATAGACTATATTTGTTTATTAATATGCGTGGTAGATACCTTGTTTAGAGACGCTCGAGCCGACTCCTTCTGAGATGGCCCATCCATTTTGGGCGTACGTGGGTGATGACCTCTTCCAGGGTGTGCAGCCAGTTGGAGAGATTCGTGGACGGAAGACTTGGGGCGTTTCTGTTGGACCTTCGAGGCGTCCAACTGATCGTCAGGCCCCGGCTCCGGTTCACGACGTCCCTACTAGGCGGTCATCGAGGTCTCATGCAGCTCCTATTCCTGTTGAGGAGCCCGCTGCCCATGATCCCGTTGTGCGTCCTTCGAGGCCACGTAGACGAGCACGTGTTGTTTCATCTTCCTCATCGGACGAGGCACCTCCAGCGGAGGCACAGCATACGGGCGCACCCATGGCCGAGGAGCATTTTCAGCCAAGGGGGTTCGAGAGGCCAGAGCCGACTCATCATCAGGACGCACCCCCTACGGATCTCTTCTCACGGTTGTCCATGCTCATCGACAACCGCTTCGACCAGATGCAGACATATCTCGGCGGCAAGATTGATCATCTCGGGAACCGTCTGGATCATTTGGACGAGAGGTTCGATCATTTGGACAAGAGGTTCGATCGTCTGGAGTCCGGCCTTCCAGACATGATCGCGGAGCAGTTGCGGGGATTCTTTGGAGACGGTCCACGTCCACAGTATGAGCACGATGCAGGGCGGCAGTATGAGCACGATGCATCGGGGCAGTGGGAGGGTTGGACGGCAGATGCGCCTTCAGAGCAGCCTACCGCAGGAGGTTTTGACTCCATGCCCCTTGTGCCGTACGCTCCATACACGTTCGAGGCTCAGGACCAGTCAAGCCGCGGCTACCACACACCGGACATTTCCCAGTATGCCGGTACGAGTTACATCGTTGAGGAGCCCGTGTCTCCGTCTCCACATGCTCCACCTCCACATTCTGATCAGGATATCCGGGATACGGCCAAGGGAGTCCGGCATGTCCGGAGGAGGGAGCCTTCCCAGTATCGTAAGAGTCCGTACAAGAGCGGAGGAAAGTCAAAGCGTCGGGATCTGCATGGCTGGGATGACTTCGAGTTGTGGATGCAGCTCGGAGAACATGCTGATAAGTAAGTTTATTTTGTGTGTTATTTTATATCATTTCTCCATTTGGCTTTCCTGTATGATTTGACTTCATTATCTATTACTTTGTATGTAGGCGTAACGTGGGGATCGGGTTTGCTGTCGGGCCCGAGTTCTTCGAACCTGTGATTGACCCCCATGGCTGGTTGGATATCATGGTATGTGTCTTCATCCAATCTATGTATTTGAATTTGTTGCATAGCCTCATCTAATGTGACATTTGCTTTTAGGCGATCGAGGCGTACCTTGGAATCGTACAATCTGTACCACGATTCCTAGGACTTCAGATCACACAGCAGGTGTTCAGATTCGGCCAAGTCTTGTCAGTACAATTCAATGTAAGTTCGGTGTTATAGAAAATATTGTTCTTTGTTTGCTTTGGTTGAAAAAATCTAATTATAATTTTCGGTATATGATCAGGAGATATGCAATGACATCTGGAAGAAGAAGCATATCAACGATCCACCGAACACCTTTTATCCAGGGGACGATCGTGAGGACTTCAATCCCCTTGAACTCGATCGTTTGATGCCGTTTGTCCATGGTATTGCAAACAAGTGGACAAAGCAGAAGCCGTGGAATCTCCTTCATCAGGTTTGTCAATGTAATTTTAAATGTCGTAGCGTATATATAGTGGCAATACTCATTAGGATATTCGTTTTAAAATCGTGCAGATGTTCACCGTGCTAAATCTGGATCAACACTGGGTGGCTGCCATTATAGATTTCAATGATATGTCACTTACGCTCATGGACAGCCTCAGACACATATGGAACGATGATGTCATGGCGCTTCGAGTCCGGCAGACATTGCCCATTCGACGGGTTCTACCTCGACTTCTGGACCACTCTGGGTGGCACCAAGCGATAGACAGGGCTTCGTATAGTGCACCGGAGTTTCGTATACAGAGTATCCCACAGAACATGTGTTACGTGCAGGATGATCCGACGAGTTGTGCCATCTTCGCACTGAAGTCGGTCGAGTCGTTGATGACGGAGGTGTTTCCTCGGCCTGAGATGTCTGAAGGCGTTTATGCTGTTAGACGATTGGTGGCCGTTCAGATGTATAGATTTTCTTTAGATGAGAGCACCATACAGGCAGATGATTTGTCTTAGGTTTTTATTTCTATTTCGAAGCTACATATTTCAAAACATATTTTATATCATTTCTTTTGTGATTTCAAACTGTTAAGTAGACATGAAATGCTTAGATTATATGTTATTCGATATATATGTGCTTAGAATTAAGGATATAGTTCGTCCACCCACGTTAATTCAAAAACACGAAAATGCATACACCCTGGGAAATTCAATTGCCCACGAAATCTCACGAAAATGCCACGTTTATGCAAGGATTAGGCCACGTTTATTCACGAAAATCTCACGAAAATGCCACGAAAATGTGTGCATGCCACGAAAATCTCACGAAAATGCCACGTCTATGCCACGAAAATGCCACGAAAATGCATGTGTGGCACGAAAATCTCACGAAAATGCCACGTCTATGACACGAAAATGCCACGAAAATGCCACGAAAATGCATGTGTGGCACGAAAATCTCACGAAAATGCCACGTCTATGCCACGAAAATGCATGTGTGGCACGAAAATCTCACGAAAATGCCACGTCTATGACACGAAATGCCACGAAAATGCCACGAAAATGCATGTGTGGCACGAAAATCTCACGAAAATGCCACGTCTATGCCACGAAAATGCATGTGTGGCACGAAAATCTCACGAAAATGCCACGATTATGCCACGAAAATGCATGTGTGGGACGAAAATCTCACGAAAATGCCACGATTATGCCACGAAAATGCCACGATTATTGCACGATTATGCCACAAAAATGCATGCATGCCACGAAATTCTCACGAAAATGCCACGAAAAATGCATGTATGCCACGAAAAGGTCACGCAAAAGTCACGAAAATGCATGCCATACACGAAAATGTCCCGAAAATGCATGTCCAGACATTCGAATATACACATTTTATTTTATAAAAACAAGTTTATTTTATAAAGACAATTTTAGTTTACACATCCCATATTTGCATGAGTTACTCCTCGTCTTGAACAAAGCGTTGACCTTCGATGTATATCGGGCACTTTCTCTTCGTGTGACTTTCTGAGCCACAAATAGAGCATCTCTTCTTTTTCCTTTGTCTTATACCACCGGGTTGAACATTTTCAGTGTTTTGGTCGGTTGGATGACCGGACGGGATAGAACCGTGTCTGGATCTAGAAGCCTCGACAAAAGAAGGAATCCGTTTTCCCTTTGGTCGTCCAGCTTGCTTCGGTTTATCAGGAGGTAGACAGACAAATGCTCGTGCCTCGTCGGAGATAACCCAATCCGCTGGGTCAGGCACAGGGAGTACCTCACCCTCCCACATACCTCTCAATGAACGGGTCCAGTAACACTCATGCACGTATCTCGTGACGGGCTCTTTCATATAGCTGCATTAGAAAACAATAATGAAGTATACGGTGGTATCTCAAGTAATTAATTTACATATACAAAGCCTTACCTGATCGCTGCACATGCATGCGAGCATGGAATCAAGTCAAGCTGGAAAACCTGGCAAGTGCATGAACGGTCTGACAGATCGACTGTAAAATTCTTATTATCAGTGGTGATCTTGAGCTTGAGCCGTCCAAGCTTATTAACCTGCATAGAACGCCCTTCTTTCATTGCATCCTGCAATCTCTCATGGACGGCCTTCGTCAGTGTGTTATCTCGCTCTAATGCGGCGGTTCGTCGTTCGTAGAACCACTTCTCTGTAATGCGTCTAGCACACTCCAAAAATGAACAGACGGGTAGCTTTCTAGCCCAAACTAACCTCTCATTCCACGACTCAGCAGCATTAGACGTCATGAAGTTAAACCTACGAACAGGGCACTTGACACGAGACCATCTGTATTCACCAGCACCTTTCAAAGCATCAAGAGCACCAGTAATTTGGGATTTCACCAGTGTGTTCATATACCTGGATACATTATAAAAGATTTATCATGAGAATATTAAAATCAGAGCATAATAAACTGATTTGAGGAATCAAATGGTATTAATAAGTGACGTACTTATCGAACTCCGACGGATGATAACAATATGCGGCCCTATTGAAGAGGCCAACCAAATGCTTCCCATACTTGGCCAAATTTTTTTGTATATGGTAACAGCATAAACCGTGCGCTGCATCAGGGAACACTTGTGCAATGGCATTCGAGATGCTCACATGTTGATCTGATACGAGAAGAAGTTGGGCAGGGGCTCCAAATGCTTCTCTCACATTAGTCAAGAACCAGCTCCAGGATGCATCATTCTCAATATTACCTATACCAATTGCCAAAGGAAAATTCTGATCATTCCCATCTTTCGTCACAGCCACAAACCCAATACCTTTATACTGCCCCTTCAGATGACAACCATCTACAACTATGACAGGTCTTGAATAACCTCGAAATCCCAGTATGGAGGCACCTAATGCGTAGAAAACATATTTGAATTTTCCATCATCGTGGGTCTCTAACGATGTGTATGTCCCCGGATTAGCAGCCTTTAAAACCTCCAAGTAAGATGGAAGCATAGAAAACGATAATGTTGGATCCCCATAAGCCCTAATCATGGCATGTCGTCTTGCCTTCAAAGCCAATTTGTAAGACACCTGTAGACCATGACGAACATTCATTTCCTGAATGATGTCGCGAGGAGTGAGTTTGCAATTCTCTTTCCGTAGTGCATCGACAAAGCACTCACCGATCACAGTAGAAGAAGGGCGACGTGGGTCATCACTATTCAACTCCGACGAACATTTATGTGGGATAACAATCTTGGATATGCGCCAAATCCCATATTTTTCAGAAGCATTCATGACGAAGGGACAATTTTTCTGGACGCACTTCAAAAACCAACGATGTTTATCAGAATGGTCCACACGGTATGCAACCTGATTTTCAATATGGTACATACCAACTGCTTTCTTCAACTCCAGTTTGGAACCGAAAGTAGATCCTTTCTGAAGAGCTTCTGTCGTAATCTCGCGAGCACCACCTTCTGAATAAACAGATGGATCCACGTCGGGAATCTCAGGGATAAACCAATCCGGAGCATAACTCGGAGCAAAGGCCGAAACAGGAACGGTATGCGGAACCCCATCACTGGATCCTGCTTGAAAGTCTGCCTCAAACGTATCGTCAACATTATCGTGTGTCCGCATCCCAATGTAAGTCATAAATGACTCATGCTCCTGGAGTTGCTTCTGCTCCAACAACGATGCATCCTCAGCATCTAGCTCCAAATCATTATCCGCAGCTTCATCGGCATCCCCTACACCATCTTGCTCGTTGTTCACATCTGCACAAGTAATTCCACCTCAATTAAAATGCTGAATCTAAATCATAAATATTCAATAGATGCACTGAAAAGGGAAATATAATACTATTATGTGTACCATCATGAAATCCACTATGTGCATGTTCATGAAAATCCTGTTTCCGTGCCACTTCCTCTTGGACACAATCTATAGGAGACGTATTTAAGTCAAGGCCATCCATTCCCCAATCCTGTACTGTATAATCAACCCTACCACTAGATGATGCCCAACACGGCAAATTCTCGTTAGGTTGTCTCACAAATTGTCCCCACGGATCATTTTGGTTCGGTATACTCCATGAGGCCATGAATGCTTGATCGTTTTGCAGCCCTTCTGGAATATTTGAATAATCTCTACATACTTGTTGTTCGTATGATGATCCAACAGTAAATGAAGGACCACCTGCCTCGCTGCTCTGACCAAAGCCTCCCACATTTCTACTTTTCAGTGTCACATAAACAACAAGAACATCATTGATCACAGACAATATGCTACTAAGATCTGAATCGTTCCTGATTTTCATTCTTTTCACCCTACCCTCATCCACGACAATGGAATGGATGACATATCCCCACCACTCATCAGCACGCACAACTTCGTCAATTGATTCAAATAAATCTTGATAACAAACTCTTCGAAGTTGAATCACCTGTCTCGAACCACTTTTGTACTCTAACCCTTCCCAATATCCACCAAACCAAACCACAACGGGCAACAAACTCATCTTTCAACTGTAAAAAAAAAAAAATGAAACATGAATTACTTCATGCAACTAAGACTCTGCCAAATTTTCGTGGTTGAGCAATAATTTTCGTGTGGTGCCTTACAATTTTCGTGACATTTTCGTGGTAGAAAAAACATCCAAAATTTTGAAGATCATAATTTTCGTGGAGTGCCTTACAATTTTCGTGAGAATTTTCGTGGCAGATCATAATTTTCGTGAGAATTTTCGTGAGAATTTGGAATTTCATAATTTTCGTGACAATTTTCGTGACAATTTTCGTGACAATTTTGAAGATCATAATTTTCGTGAGAATTTTCGTGGCACTAGAAAATGTTTCGTGGATACTGATTTTTCATGACTTTTGCGTGGACAAATATAATACACACTTTTTCTTAACTTTAGGATGAAAAATTCATGTTTTTTCCACGTAAAAAATACAAGGAGATTCAGAAAATGGACTTACCTCTCGGTTTTTTTACGTAAATCTTCTTTAATTCGTTCCTGAGAGTGATAAAACTTTCCAGCAAAAATTTTTAGTAGATTCGGAGAATTTTTAGTAGAAGGGAGAATATTTAGTAGAAGGGAGAAATTTTTGTCGTATGAAATTATTGTATCTATCTACCAAAATGGAAAGTGTATTTATTTGAATGAAAGGTAAATAGTAAGTCAAAGAAAAACAAAATCCACTTTATTATACACGACAAAAATTAAAAGGTAAATAGTAACTCACAAGACAGTTATTACACACGACAAAAATTAAAGTGGAAATGTAAATAGTCTCACAAGAGATTTATTACACGTGGAAATGTTCCACTTTAGAAACTGAAAGTACTGTCTTGTGTCAGTCATCATGTCAGTGCTGTCTTGAGGTCAAAGTCAATTTGTGGTATTTTGGTCACAAATTATAAGGATTGTGTTATTTTGGTCAAATCTTAAAATTTTGTGCTATTCTAGTCAAATATTTAAAAAAATATGCTAAAGTGGGACATTTCCACAATCCAAATATACCTTTTGACCTTTTCACAAGCATCCAAATTTTCACTAACTTTCAAAATCTATAAATTATTCAATTTTTCTTTTTCCACTCCAATTTCCTTTTCCCATCCATATTAATTTTAGATCATGCATTATCAACTAATGGATCAATAAAAGGCCCAACATGCTTCCGTAAAATTAATAAATCATTTAGAATTCATACATTTCTTTGACCAGAACAGCACCGGGTGAGATGGTTTGCAATGCTACCAGCTGGAAAATTACTGCCCCCAGACAGTTTTACGAACAGTTCCTCATTGTTCAACTTCAACCAACAGGGAAGATGATCTGCAAGTTATCCAGCTCCTTCAGCAACTGCCCAGCACAACCTTGGTTCGTTTCCTACACCAGGTGTACAAGGTGATCCTTTCAAAGGATAAATAGATTCAAACGGAAAACACGTTGAAGAAGAAAACCTCATTTTTATTAAGAACTTTAAAATATTTATTACATCTGTAATCTCCTTTTGGGAGGAGCATACTAGATTAGTCTCTCATGGAGAAGGCTATCACTCTTAAATACATAAACTAAAACTAAGAACACTCAAAATTGTTACAAAGATTTTTATTCAGAGAAAACTAAGGTAGATGTTCGATATCCTTAGCTTCCTTCTACCTTGCTTATTTATAGGCAAAATCCGGACTTGAAGTGCGGATTTCAAATCTCGTTTTAACCAGTTGTCTCCTTTTCCTAGTGGATCAACCACTAAGTTAGTGCTTTGCCAGCTTTTTCTCGTGACTCATCCCATGTGATTGTTATCGGGGAATCTCATTTTTCTTCTCGTGACTCTATCCCATATGATGCTTGTTGGGCGTGACTCAGCCCATGTTACCTTTGTCGGGGAATCTTTTAAATTTTTTACCTTCGTGGTCCCCGTGGATAACTTTTCTTTTGGGCAGGTCCTTTGTCCTTGTCCGTCCTGCTTTCTCATCGGTCGGGTTTGGGTCGGAATACTTTCCCAAACTCGGGTTCCTTCTGTTCTTGGCATGCTTGGCAGATTCTATCAATCCAACGGCCTACATGCGCCATGTTACAGAATTTCTAGTAGGTTTCTTTGCTCACCAGAATCTTGTTTTCCCAAATGACTCTTCTTTTTGTTTCAAAGAGTTCCCCTGCAAATCCTGTGGTTGTTCCTGTCATTGAATTCAGGAGGAAAGATCCACTTGCTGAATTCTGAAAGAACTTTAAGGGATATTTGACTTTATCCATTTCGTTTAGACAAACCCAAAGTCCCCATGCTCGTCGGGTAGAAGCTTCATCTTCTGGAAATGCTCCTACTAGTATGGGAGTTTCCTCTGGAGAAGCCGCCTTGATAGTTTTCAGGGCATTCCCGTCTGGTCTCCTCAGCTTGATGAAATGAAAAGCTTCATGGAAACCTTTCTTTGCTGGTTCTGGAGCTGCGCTGAAAAAGTACAATTCCAGAATGTCACCTCTGGCCAAATGTGGATTATTGGCCCAAGTCTCGTGCACTGCTTCCCCAATCCATCTCGGTAATTTTAAGATTTCGGGGAATCCTAGTGAGACAGTATAGATTGAAGCTAAAGCTCCAAAATTATACCACTATTTTACCTCGTTTGGATGACTTTCTGGTTTCATCCAAACCCTCGGGTATTTCCCAGAGACATCAACGATTATTCTCTCAGGATTGATACCCTTTCTCGTAGCCAATTTCTCCCATTGCTTCTGGTAAACCTGCATAGGAGAAACTTTAACCTCGTTAGTTTGGACCTTAGTTTTGCCCGTCTGTGGCCTAAGATCCAACTCTCTCTCTCTCTCTTTTACCCCAGAGGTGTTGGGTTGACTTGAAGACTTGGGTTGTGACATCGGAGTTTCAACTTTTGCTACAACTTGTACATCCTCAATGGATGCATCATCTGCAACACTCGTAGTTATGGTATTTGAATCCATAACTTCCGGGTTAGAGGCTCGTTCTCTTGTTTCTCCCTTTTACACCATTGGAGATGCAGCCTGGAGAAGAGGCCCCCGCAGCGTCGAGAACAATTGTTCATGCGCTTGCTAGCATGCACCAGAGATGGATCTCTGATCATCTCGTTGAAGTCGTCCAGTGACTTCTGCATTGATACATAAAGTAGTGTGGGAGCTATGAAATCCAATCTTATCCAATGCCTTTTCCATAGCTCCAATAGTAAAACTATCGTATATTTGGAGCTTTGGATCCTCTTTCATAATCCTCATTAGAGTTTTATGAGACACCGTAGTGTGGGAGAGAAATCCTGACATATCCTCTCTCACCGTTGATTGAAGAATTTCTTCTTCACTCTAATTCTGAACTGGATTCACTTCCATCATGAGAATAGATCTCTTCTTCGTAGATGCTTTCATCTAAGGGTAAATCCTCAAATTGATACACTTGTATAAGATCTTGAAAATAGACAGTTTCCTCAAGTTCGGGTGTTACCTTGAACTGTCTAATTCCTCGCTTTTGATTTTCCGGGCAATCAGTTTATATATGCCCTCTTGCTCCACACGTCCAGCAATTATAGTCTTTAAAACTTTCATTAGCTCTGGTGTGAGCTCGTCTGAAAGTTCTCCTTCCCGTGATCCTACTGGAACTTCCTTGAATTGAGCCTGATGAAAAGACTCTACTCCTGTTTGGTACAGGTTTTTGCCTTGATTTGTAACTCCGGGCCTTTTGTTTTGACCACACTCTTCTAGGTCTTCATGAAGACCAACAACTGCTTCTCTTGTTGTTGCTTCCACGGTGGTATGGATGGCTCCGTTGTTTCTTCCTTTTATGCCTCCGTGGTTGACTTCCAACGACTGTTGGGATGTCATTTTCTTCGCAACATAAGAGAACCATTTTATTGATTCCTCCCAGTCTCTTGTAGTTCTTATACAATGCTGCTTGATGACACAATTCAGATAATTTGGCCTTTAAGAATGACATTCTTCTGGCCACTGTATCTAAGTCATCTGCACTCTTGTATTCCTTGATCAACATTTCTCTCAAGGGACTTGGTATCTTCGCAAAAAATAATTGCGAAGCCTCTTTGCCTTCCACCTTGGACTTTCATCGGTACTCGGTGAATAACTTGATATATTCATCAATATGACAAATATCATGCCACTTGAGGCTGTAAATGGCTTGTTTGTATCTTTTCCTTTTTTCTTCTTCTAGTCCCTCAAAATAGCCTATGCCGATAAAATGGATTTTGAATAATTTTGTCATATTATCAACGATTCCTTTCAATGACTCACCAGTTGTAACATTGTTTTTCATTTCTGGTGCTGTCATATCCCATGCGATCTTTACAGATCCTTCAAGACTAATATCGAGTAGTAAGATGAATCCTTCATTTGTAAGATCGAGGGTTCCTGCTGCAATCCTCATAGCCGATGCCCAATCATCGATAAGGACTTCTCGGTTCTTAAAATCTGGGATATCCAGATTTAGCATCAACACATATGGATGTATTGGGTCGAGCTGAGACTTTTCATAAGGCGTATTGTAAAGATTCAGCCTTTTGGAACGTGGTCGAGTTCCTGTTACAATAAGATCTCCTCATGTGGTGAAATCTCCCATGTGTGGAATTGGTTCGTCCACATGATGATGTGATCCGAAACTTTCTGCTACGTTGGGATCAACTGGTGGTCTCTATTGTTGATCACGAGTAACCAAAGCGGAACCATCTCCTGCGTTCATCTTTAGATCCACAATTCCTAATCCCGCGAAGGATTCGACAAGGTCATATAGATCCTCCAGATTTATCTTTTCCAAATCCATCACTTGTTTATGATGGATTTTCCTTTCATGATGACAATGAGTTTTTCATCATCAGTCATGCGTCGTACAACTTCGGTTGGCTTCCTATCTTGGTGTAAATAGGGAACTGTCCCGAAATCTATACCTCTTCTTCCTCCGGATGAACTTGGTCTGTTCTCCAGATTCTTGACTCGTTCTTGAATATCATAAATGATTTCAAGAGTCTCCTTCTGATTTTTAATCATCGTCTCGATTTGGCTTTGGATCTGATAAACTTGTGCTGGTAGGTGATAATGGCGGTTACCATAACTTTGTACCATCTTCTGGATCTCTCTAAGATCTTCGGAAATCTTAGAGGTATCTGGAAGTATCTCCTTCCACTCGGGCACTCCATCAGACATCATGGTTTTGATGGGCTGCTTCCTGATGATTCATCAGATCAACATATAACATCTGGTTCACCGTAAGGAAAAATGATATGCTGCTTGTCTATCGCACTGCCTCAAGGTTTTCTCATCGGCACCTACGAGCTCTTTCTCGGCATATTGGTCATTCCAATATGTCACCTTGTCGTGATGCTCTTGAGCATACATCGTCAAAATTTGACGATATCTCTTATAGTGTATACATCTTGGACATTCGTCCAGATCCATATTTTCTCGTATAATTCTCCCCACCATTTGTTAATTACAGAATTACAAATATAATTTTAAGTTCTTAATAAACCTAGGCTCTGATACCATTTTACGTCCATCTTATGCCATGAATCTAAAATTCATATGGGATAATATATTGGAAATTCTTGGAGAAAAATATAGATTGGAAATAGCAAAACAGGTTTGGGCATAACATTTTTCAATGATTACCAATGATTGCAAAAAGTGTGTCAAATGATTATTTTAGTCTTTGACCAAAAAATTGGGTATTTGGGGACAATAGTTTATATTTTTGGATAGATGAGGATAATAATTTATATTGATGGGTATTTTAATTTAAAGTTATATAAAATTGGGTATTTTGGGGAATAACTCATAATATAAAATCTATAGATTCATTCAAAGATTGATGAATCTTTATGCCATTTAAGTCTCTTTTGACAAAATTTCGATGAACATTGCAAAAGTTTTGTTATGTACATAGATTAATTTCAATTAAACCATACTTTACCATTGATCTCATTATTGACTTATAGATCCACCTACTTATTAGGTTTAACATATCATATCACGGAAATGTCAAAATTTTAATTAATGGAATATCAATACATGTATTAATAGAGGTAAATATTTAATGAAATCTTATAGTTACACACACACACACATATATATATACTAATTCCATATTAATTAAGAGAGGGCTGCCGAAATTACACAAAATTTTTTAAGGATTTGACTTTTCTAACATTGTATATAAGGAAATGTACTTTTCTACCACAAAATATAACAAAGTTACCTTTTCTACACTATTTTGACTCGGTCATGGAAAAATCATCAAGTAATGATTGCTTGATGATATATTCAATTTTATTTATACTTATTTAACAATTGTTTTATCCAAATACTGTAATTACAAATTTATTTGCTCTTTTTATTTATTCTCTTGTATTTATAGTTATTTAACAATTGTTTTATCCGAAAACTGTAATTAGTAAATTTTTATAATTTCTAATTCATAAATTATGGTTCGATTAATTAGTACGAGAACCAGTATAATATGTTAATCGAAGCAAAATAATTTATACTTAATTTAATAGAAATACTGAATATAATTTAGGTGGTTCGAGTGGCTCGATCACTAGTTCAAAAAATAAAAAATTTACAAAGTGATCGAACCACTATGTGAAATTCATAGTGGTTCGATCACTAGTTCAAAAAATCAAAAATTTCCAAAGTGATCGAACCACTATGTGAAATTCATAGTGGTTCGATCACTAGTGTAAAAATCAAAAATTTTCCAAAGTGATCGAACCACTATGTGTTTCACATAGTGGTTCGATCACTATTGAAAAAACCAAAATTTTCCAAAGTGATCGAACCACTATGTCAAATTCATAGTGGTTCGATCACTTTGTAAATTTTTTGATTTTTTGAAGTTGTGATCGAACCACTTTGTGAAATTCATAGTGGTTCGAACACTACGTCAAAAAATCAGAATTTCTACAAAGTGATCGAACCACTTTCACTACTTCATAGTGGTTCGAATAATAGTGTTTCTCAGGTTACCGACATATAAATTTTGTTTTCTAGTAATTAACAGTATTATTCACTTTAATTTTCACGTTTCACAGTAAATGTTCAGATGTTTGTTGTCACAGTTTATTTGAAATCAATACCAATCCATAGTCAAGATGTTCACGTGGTAGAATTAATGTTGATTTGAACATTCATTCACGGGTTGCTCAAAACTCATCTATTTAAGTGAGAATGAGTTTCCAACACTAATAGCACAAAATCGTGAGTGATAGTAGTGTGAAGAATTTGAAGTATTTGAAGAATTATCAAGTAAGTTATCTCTCTTTGGTTTTTTATATCGAATGTTTTCCTCACTCTAATTTGGATACATTTTCAGATCATATTATCGAAAATGTCTTATTCGGTGGTGGTTTCGTTCGGAGGTCATTAGGAAGGTATTCAGTACGTAAATGGGTCCCAAGAGTTGATCAGTCTTCCAAGACTCACGTACATGGATTTATTGACCTCGATTCATGGGATCGTGCTTGCCGACTTAAATTATTGGGGATATGTGATCCATGCGCTAACTGACTGTAACGGGAGATTGAAAAAAAAGAAAATCAAGACTGATTCTGATTTAGAAGAGGTTTTTTATTCAGATGACTCTCTTTTGGTTGTTTTTGTTTCGTTGACTAGGGTTGATCCTGGAGTATCCGCGGGATCGTCCTATCAGGATCAGCAAGCTTCACTAGATGACCATGAAAATCAAAGTTCTCAGCCTTCCTGGTTTCCGTTCGACTTTGGAAGTCCTTCAACCTATAATGTGCACACTGTACATGAATTCAGCCCTGCACCTGTCCCTACTGGACTCCATAACGACGAAGAATTCCTTTCGAAATGGGATTTGGCCTGTCGGAATCAAACCACTGAAGCCGGTACGTCTTCGAATGAGCGTTGGGCAAACCGGTCATCATCATGGGGGAGAGACAATAATTTTCAGTTTCTCGACCTGAATAGTCCTGCTGCCTTTTTCGACGAAGGTGAACCGCTCCATGGAGAACACAGAAATTCCGCTGATTTGGACGTTGAAGCAGGTAATTACTTTTACATAACGGATATGTGAGTACAGAGTTATTGTGAATTCCCCAATCACAATCTATTAATTGTAATGTCCACATTTTGACGTCAGATAGAGAAGACGGATTTACCTTAGACGAAGATGTTGACGCATCGTTGGATGATGAGCAGCGCGAGGCGTTTGCGGAATTTTGTGAGTACACAATGCAGCCGGAATGGTATGTTCCCGATATGGACGGATTTGACGAGCCAGAATCCGGGGAGATTGTACATGTCCCTCATGGACTTCAAAAAGGCTCGGTGTATAACAGTAAATCCGATTTAAAAAATGCAGTCGGGATGTACCATTTGGTGAATCAAGTTGAATATCGAGTCCTATATTCGGATAAGCACAGGTGGAATGTGAAATGCAACCACGACGGATGTCGATTCGTACTTAATTCATCTTCCAAGCACGGGATCTGGAAAATCTCCAAGGCTGTAGTGCCGCATAGTTGTCAGCATGACTTAAACACCCGCGCATCCCGCAGAATCCCTTCCTCGGTGATCGGTGAATACTACGTCGAGCAAGCCAGAAAAGAAAATTCCAATCTTGTGCCGAGGGCTATGATTCAAGAAATGGGTCAACGATACGGCCTGAACCTCAGCCTCAAAGTCGCAAGAAGGGCGAAACGTCACGCTATGTACAAGGCGTACGGCGATCCGAAACAGTCATTTTGCTTGCTCCCGCTGTATTTGCTCGAGTTGGTGGATGCCAATCCTGGAACTTACACTGCATTGGAAACACACTCGTCCGGTAAATTCAAGTTCGTGTTTTTTGCCCTGGCTGCCTCAATCATTGGATTTCGAAATTACGGTCGTCCGGTTATAGTTGTTGACGGTTGTCACTTGAAAGGCTCATACAGATGTATTGGCTTTGTCGCGGTGACAAAAGATGGGAACGACCAAATTTTCCCCCTTGCAGTTGGAATTGGAAACATCGAGAATGATGAGTCATGGTCTTGGTTCATGAAGCATGTTAGGGAAGCATTCGGATGCCCTGACGACCTACTCATCGTTTCTGATCAGCACGCAAGCATAAGTAATGCGATACATGAGAACTTCCCTGAGGCCACGCATGGACTATGTTGTTACCATATTAGACAACATTTGGCCAAACATGGGTCGCATTTGGTCAATCTGTTCCAAAGAGCTGCATACTGTTATGATCCAAATGAGTTCGATGGGTAAGTTTATCCCCATATAATTATTTGCACTACGTATTCATAAATAACAAATTGACGTAAAGTGTTCTTTGTTTTTTTAAACAGGTACATGTCAGCCCTACGTGACAGTCTGATGATGGGTGCAATCAATACATTGCAGAACGCCCAAGAAACGAGGTGGTCACGCGTAAAATGTCCAGTACGACGATACAGTTTCATGACGTCGAATGCCGCGGAGGTTTGGAATGCACGCCTCGTTTGGGTAAGAAAGTTGCCCGTTTGTTCCTTCCTAGAGGCTGCTCGACGGATTATGGAAAAATGGTTTGTCAAACGGAGACAAACGGCGGACGAAAGGGATCACCCTCTTACGAAGAACGTTCACGACAAGTTAATCGAGCGGCAGCGGCTTGGTCGACAAATGGATGTCTCTGAACTTGGGGGAAATAAATTCAAGGTTGTTTCCAATGGTAAACTCCATGTGGTGGACTTGGACCACCGTATGTGCACATGTTGGGAGTTCCAAAGCGAGTTAATTCCTTGCTCACACGCATGTGCTGCCATCAGGTCAGTCCACTTTTTGATCTTTGACTACAATTCTCTCGCCCATCCCATCTCTTCATTTTTGTTTGGTTTCACAGTTTTACGAAACGGTCGGTGATCAATTACGTGTCGCCTTATTACACGACCGGATGGTTGAGGGGAATGTGGGCCGCCGAGGTTATGCCTGTACAAGAGCCACAATACTGGAAACAACACGATGTCGTTCATCTACAACTGTGTACGGCTCCAGAGAATCCAAGACAGGCCGGTCGACCTAAAAGTACCCGTATACCTTCTACGGGTGAACATTCTACTGGACCTCCTCGAAGGAGTGGGACATGCGGACGATGTGGAAGAGCTGGTCACAATAGGGCTACCTGTACGGAGTACATTCCCGAAAGTTCACACCCTATTTTGGATGAGCTTGAGGAGGATGATCCTATCAATAGTGGTCACGTACCTACGAGGAGGAAAAAAAAGACATGTTCATTGTGCGGTTCTGATTCACATACGAAGAGGAGGTGCCCTACGTATTTAGCGCGACCTTGAAACACAGTTGTATAAGTACATATGTATATGCTTAGAAAAATTGGTTTTTACACTAGTGATCGAACCACTATGAATTTGACATAGTGGTTCGATCACTTTGGAAAATTTTTATTTTTTTCAATAGTGATCGAACCACTATGAATTTGACATAGTGGTTCGATCACTTTGGAAAATTTTGGTTTTTTTCAATAGTGATCGAACCACTATGAATTTGACATAGTGGTTCGATCACTTTGGAAAATTTTGGTTTTTTTCAATAGTGATCGAACCACTATGTGTTTCACATAGTGGTTCGATCACTTTGGAAAATTTTTGATTTTTACACTAGTGATCGAACCACTATGAATTTCACATAGTGGTTCGATCACTTTGGAAATTTTTGATTTTTTGAACTAGTGATCGAACCACTATGAATTTCACATAGTGGTTCGATCACTTTGTAAATTTTTTATTTTTTGAACTAGTGATCGAGCCACTCGAACCACCTAAATTATATTCAGTATTTCTATTAAATTAAGTATAAATTATTTTGCTTCGATTAACATATTATACTGGTTCTCGTACTAATTAATCGAACCATAATTTATGAATTAGAAATTATAAAAATTTACTAATTACAGTTTTCGGATAAAACAATTGTTAAATAACTATAAATACAAGAGAATAAATAAAAAGAGCAAATAAATTTGTAATTACAGTATTTGGATAAAACAATTGTTAAATAAGTATAAATAAAATTGAATATATCATCAAGCAATCATTACTTGATGATTTTTCCATGACCGAGTCAAAATAGTGTAGAAAAGGTAACTTTGTTATATTTTGTGGTAGAAAAGTACATTTGCTTATATACAATGTTAGAAAAGTCAAATCCTTAAAAAATTTTGTGTAATTCGGCCCATTTGCTCTATTAATTAAAATTGCCATGATTATATTATACTCCTGATAGTACAAATCTTTACTCTTTTTTCTCTGAAAAATATAGAAAATAAATCGAGTTCAAAAAAAGAAAAAATAGAATATATAGTGAGGGGTAAATTAGGAATTATACATTATTCCCAATACCAAAGCAATATAAATATGGATTGACTGTCAGTCCCATAACCGAATCAATCCTTTATTCCTTTTCCCATACTCCACTTTTTGATCACTAAATTCGAATAAATAACGATTTTGATCGTCGATTCTCTTCATGGCTGCCTCTATACGCCTCCGCCGTCTCGGCGCCGTCGCCGCCGTGGCTGGCGGCGCGTACTTCACCATTCTCAGCAGCGCTCCGATTGCCTCAAGCGACCGCGGCTCCACCCTCTCCGATGTGAGGCAGAAGATTGCGGACCCTTTCGCCGCTGTGCCATCCCGCGCCGTCCAGGAGTCCGCTTTGATCGGTTCCAGCGCCGCTAACCCCCTGGATATCCTGGTCGTCGGCGGCGGAGCCACCGGATGCGGAGTGGCGCTAGACGCCACCACGCGCGGGCTTCGGGTTGGGCTTGTCGAGCGAGAGGATTTCTCCTCTGGTACTTCGTCAAGGTCTACCAAACTCATCCATGGAGGTCTGCATTTTTTTTTTTTCAATTCTGCTTGAAACTGTTTTGTGCGTTGAGTTGTACTTAGAGCATTGTGGCTTGTACCGTATGATGACTCGGTGGTGAGGTGTGGCTGCATTAATATCGTCCTTTTGTCCTGTCATGTTGTGTCTGTGATTGAGTATAAAGTGGAAAAAAAGTACTCTGTTTCTTCACGTGAATTGAAGTAGAAATTTATTGCATATGGGTCATGAAATTGTGGTTTAAAAAGCCTACTACAGTCTCAGATGGTTTGCATTTGTTGAATCTAAACTGAATGTGGTTTTGCTTCATATAAAGGTTAAAATAATGGCATACTTGGAAGTGATGATATCTTTCTAAGTGACTTAAATTATGGTGATCAATGTGTGTTGGTTAATTGAATTTGGCGAATCTTTGTTTTTTATTTTGTCTCCATATCTGAATATGATATGCATCTAAATGACTTAAATTGGTCTATCATCTCTGTTGCGTGATAACTGCACAGAGCCTTATCCTAGTTGTTAGCCAGAATGTGGTAGAGCTCTGAAAATGACTATCTAAATGTGTTGATGAAACCATAAGTTTTTCACTTTAGCGAGATCTGGAAGTTTCTCTGTTGGATAAGCCAACCGGACACAGTTCTCCTCTATCCACTATGAAGTTTATTCCAATAAAAGTTTGGTATCTGTCCTGTAATAAGCTAGATGTGTTTTTCATGAAGAGATTTAATAGAGTTTCCATTATTTTGTCTTTCAGGACCTATTTATATATTTCTTCAACTGCTCTTCTTGGTAAGGTCATCAATTCATGAATTACATCATTAGCAATAACTAGAGTTCTTAGAAAAAATTCCCCTTTCTAATTGTTTCTGAGTTTGCTTTGGTTAAACTTGATGCCAGCTGGTTCGAGTTAAGACTATATTGTTTGACTTGCTTTTTACATCTCTCGCTGACTTTGATTAGTTCTGGTTACATCCTTTGAATGTTAATCTCCCCGATTCATCCTCTATGGTGCTGACTGTGATCTTCATGGACCCATAATGTTTTTATGCTTATTTATTTCAGGAGTCCGCTATCTGGAGAAAGCTTTTTTCAACATAGATTATGGGCAATTAAAACTGGTTTTTCATGCCCTAGAGGAGCGCAAACAAGTTATTGACAATGCTCCTCATCTTTGCCATGCTTTGCCATGTATGACGCCATGTTTTAGCTGGTTTGAGGTGATCTACTACTGGGCAGGTTTGAAAATGTACGATCTGGTAGCTGGTCGACGCTTGCTACACTTGTCCAGATACTATTCTGCACAGGAGTCAGTTGAACTTTTTCCTACTTTAACAAGAAAGGGAAAGGATCGGAGTTTGAGAGGAACTGTGGTCTATTATGACGGACAAATGAATGACTCACGTCTGAATGTTGCATTGGCCTGTACTGCTGCTTTAGCTGGTGCCGCTGTACTTAACCATGCTGAAGTAATATCCTTTCTAAGGGATGAGGATACTGGGCGGATAATAGGTGCTCGGATAAGAAATCATATAACAGGTATTATTATCACTTTGATTGACTAACAGCAGTTATGTCAAGATTGTTTATTCCAGGAATGCCTTGATTCTCTTTCTTTTATAGATTGAGCTGCTGATGTGTCACATCGAGTGGTTCTTTTCGGTTGTGGCATCTTCTAATCTCTCTTTTCTAGGTTTAGGTAAATAGCACATTGCTCCCGCAGAATATAGTGACTTTTCATTAAAAATAGTGACTTTTTTCAGGGTATAAAACTATCAATATACTTATATATGTATAAAACTATATATATGTGTATATATATAAACACACACACACACACATATATATCTTTACTACGGTTTAATATATGCATTGAAGAGAGACTGCAAACCGGACTTCCTTCTCCTCTGGATCTTTATTGATCTTTTACTTTATTTCCTGTTCCCCAGTTTCTGTCTCTCTGTATGTCCCCTGACTGCAGACCCAAATGTTGTTTCTGCATCTGTAATTTCAGCATAATGTCGATAGCTTGTTTTTGGCCCATTCAATGTTATTAGTCTGCCTTCTTAAGCCTTACTCTGTCAAGCTGTGCAGGAACTGAGTTTGATACATATGCAAAAGTTGTAGTAAATGCTGCCGGTCCATTCTGTGATTCTGTGAGGAAGATGGCTGACAAAGAAGCAAAGCAGATGATCTGCCCCAGCAGCGGTGTCCATATTGTGCTCCCTGATTATTATTCTCCAGAAGGAATGGGTTTGATTGTTCCCAAAACAAAGGATGGTCGTGTTCTCTTCATGCTTCCATGGTTGGGAAGAACAATTGCTGGCACCACTGACTCAAACACCACCATTACAATGCTACCAGAGCCTCATGAGGATGAGGTTGAATTCATATTGGATGCTATCTCCGATTACCTCAATGTTAAGGTTTGTGAAATTTTTTTGTAGGCTGAATGTTATATTCTAAGCAATTATTTAATTATTTATTTGTATTTTTCTCCTTTTTTTTTTTTTTTCTATTTTTTTTACTCTAAAGGTCAGTCCTCCTTTAGATGACAATAATCAGTACTTTATTTCCCAACTTTAACTTCGGAGGAAATAGTTGCGAGATTTGCAAGATTTCTCAACTCTGTCTACAATAATCATATATCTCATTCCTCTTCTTTCTTCATGAAGAGTCGATCATGGCCTTCCTTTTCTTTTGCTTCATATGTAGATGGGTTGGGACTGAATTGTTAGAGTCACTGCAATATTACTTGTTGACAGTATAATAAGATACCAAATTATTTCATATTTCACACTTTGGGATCATTCATTATATGTTACCTTTGTAATACCTGCATATTTCACTGGATTTTGTGCTAGATGCACTAATATATATGACAATATTAGGCGTGGTAGCTTATCAGTCTCTTAACAGCATCTACAATTAAGGTTCATCATCTACATGACAACAAATTTTAGTGGTTGATGTTTAGCTTGAGAGTTGTTGCTAATTCCATTGCATATTACACCTAACAACATTTAGATTTTTCTTCCACTCATCATTATTTATCTGTTTAATGTATCAATTCTTATGGGTGAGAGTCCAGTGAAACTGCTAGACTATCCATCAATTTAAGTACTCTTCATGCATAAGAGCTGATAGACTGCGATCATTAGTTACATGGATGGAAATTAATAGTTAGACCTGTTTTGGTATATTTCCTTGGATAGATTCATTGGACATTCTTCCTTAATGTTTGTGAAACTCTTAATTCAGGAAAAATTGGTTATATAAAGGAGCACGAATGGCGATTGTCTTTCTATTTTTCTCTCTTCAGCCTTGTGTTTGTCTAAACATCCATGTTTTTAAAACACATTACTATTTGAGAATGATTTAGGTACGACGCACAGATGTTTTGTCAGCCTGGAGTGGCATTCGGCCATTGGCGATGGATCCTAGAGCTAAGAACACTGAGAGCATCTCCAGAGATCACATTGTGTGTGAAGATTTTCCTGGTTTAGTCACAATTACTGGTGGAAAGTGGACTACTTATAGAAGGTAGATTTAATTGCAAGATTTACTTTACATTTTGAAAATTTCCACTTGCTTGGTGAAAGGCTTTTGTTTATGTATTTCCAACCAATTTACAAAGAGGATAATAGCTCTCAGTCCGTCTCAGCATCATCCATAGTTGAACCTCCAATTTTTTGGTAGTTTTAGGTAACATTTTTTTGCTCACTCAATTAACTTTCAGTATGGCAGAGGATGCAGTTGATGCAGCTATTAAATCTGGAAAGTTGAGCCCAGCAAACAAATGCATGACTTACACCCTTCAGCTTATAGGTGCTGATGGATGGGATCCTGCATCTTTCACTATACTAGCCCAGCAATATGTACGCATGAAGATGTCATATGGTGGGAAGGTTGTTCCTGGTGTAATGGACACTGCTGCGGCAAAGCATTTATCACATGCCTATGGCACTTTTGCTGAACGAGTAGCTGCCATAGCTCAGGTTCACTTTTCCTCTATGGTTCTGTTTATACTTGCTGCCTTTTTATGCATACATGCAGTGTTCTAACCTGGCCTATGTAGGTGCTAGGCTCCCACCCTGGCATGTGGTGCCTAGCGCCTTTCGGAATAATTCTTTCATGATTATTCCTGGCTATGATTTTTCGGGAGTTAGTGGCATTTAGTTAAGCTCTGGCTGTTGTTTGACATAGATTTGCCTGAAAATGTCTCGAAATATCTGTACATTTGAAACGTCTATAGCTTTTAACATTCTCCCCCTATTTGTGGTAGCCTGAATACTTCGTTTCTATTATGCTTCAGAATGAAAATCTAGGGAAGCGACTAGCCCATGGATACCCTATTCTGGAAGCTGAAGTTGCATATTGTGCTCGGCATGAATACTGTGAATCAGCTATGGACTTCATAGCCAGAAGATCCCGCCTTGCTTTTCTGGACACTGATGCTGCAAGGAGGGCAGTGCCTCGTATCATCGAGATCTTGGCTGCTGAACACAAATGGGATAAGTCGAGGCAAAAACAGGAACTCAAAAAGGCTCACGAATTCCTGGAGACCTTTAAGTCATCAAGAAACGCTCAATTTCACGATGGCAAACACAACTAAAGTGTAAGATTTGTTACTGAATTATTACAGTCAACTTCGTTAAAATCACAAATCTTGCTTACCTAGTATTTTCTTTTGCATTGCAGATTCATCAAACTATTTATATAGAAACACTTGTTCTGGTCCAACACTCTTCTGGACAACTTTTTCGGCTCTTTTTGCCACTCGAAAAGGTTCTTAGTTTCTTCTCCCTTGAAACGATGTTTTCTCATAGTTCACCTTGGTATTCGATCCGATACATTGTTGGAGCTTCGTTGCTCTAGATAGCTACCTCCACGGATGTTTTGTTTCTCAAACGTAGATGGCTATCAATCCAGTACACTTGGCACCGGTGATCATCACTTGTAATATGCTAACTTTTTCATATTGACAAGGTTAAAATAAAAGTTACGCATTCATTTCGAAGAAGAAACAATGTTTATGAGAATAGAATTTCAGGGTTCTTATTTACATAGACATGGATCTATGTTATCTTTTCATTCCTATTTCTTTCATCCCATTTTCAGTTTTAATAAACCCTTTAAATCATGTCACGATTCATTGTTATTATTTTCACTAGTAGTGCACCCGCGCGATGAGCGCTTTGTTATATAATCTAATAATTTTTATTGTTGATGATATAGTGTAATTTATACTATATCTAAAATGTTAAATCATTTTTTAATGTTTTGTGTAATCTATATTGTTATAATGCTAAATGTTTTTCACAAACTAGTATAGCTAAATATATATTGTTATATTGGTATAGCTTGCTTAAATGCGAAAATAATTTTCACCTCAATTTTTCATCTTATTTTCATCACTAATTTTCTTCTTCTTTTGATATTTCAAGCTCTATTATTTTTCTTTTTATTTTGATATTTTAAACCTCCATTTCATAAGCTAATTCATCCTCATTCAGTGAGACTTTCATCTTCATTTATGCATTGCTTATATAGAGGTAGGACAATGGCTTGTACATAAAGTCTAATTCTAATGGCTTGATATGGAAGCTTGATTCAAAATTATTAAATTAATTTAGAAAATCAAAATGAAATTTAAAAAAAACTACTCAAATTGTCCAATAATTTTTAGGAGCTTGTTCAATAAAATACTCAAAAGTTTTTCTATTTCTTTTAGTTTGCTTTTTCCATTTTTTCATATTGGCTAATAGTTTTGCAATTGAATGACAATTGGTAATAATCGATCACCAACTATTGTCATTTTAGATATAGTATAGAAATGAATTTACATAATTACATTTTTTATATTCTTTTATGTATATTGTAATACTAAAAAACATCAAATGCTTATACTTTCTTCTTGCATTACACATTACGTAGTATATACTTCTAACATAAAATACTTTCGTATTAACTTCTAACTTCATAAAACTTTTACATATTTATATTATCTTAAACATTTATGTTTAAGTACATTAATTTCAAAAATTCTATTAAATATTTTATCACAAAATATATATTAAAATAAAAAAGACGTTTTAAAAAGAAGACATGTGAATATGTTAATATGAAAAAACAAATTTTCTACAATAAATTATATGATATAGATTTTATTTACTTTATAAACTTTTAACTTAAGTGATCTTTTATAATTTATAATTATTTAAACAAAAATTTAATAGTATGCGTAATACAAATATATAAAAAAGATATTTTTTCTTTCTCTTTCATTATAATGTATTATTAATAAAAATTTATTTATATTTTTCTTTTATTTTTTATTATAATATTTGATAGCTTATCAAGAAAGTCATGTAATTTAAAATTATTAAATTAATTTAGAAAATTAAAATGAAATCTTGAAAAACTAAAAGAAAAAGAAATTATTTTATACATCATCAAATTGATGTGATATTTTTAGGAGGGAAAGTGACAAATTAGAAATTTTCTCAAACTTGCTTGCTTTTAGTATAACTAGTAGTGCACCCGCGCAATGCGCGACTTGCTATATAATATAATAATTTTTATTGTTGATAATATAGTGTAATCTATATTGTATCTAAATTGTTAAATGTTTTTTTAATTCTTTTTGTAATCTATACTATTGTAATGTTAAATGGTTTTTTTTTTTTTTTGTAATGATATTACATATAAACGGATTTGGATAATCAAGATGACAATCAAAATAGTATTGGTAATATCTCATTATATCTGAAAAAGTTTTCCATCTCGATTTTTCTTCTTTTTTTTGACGTTTCTAACTTCCATTTCATGCTAGCTCATTCTCATCAAGTGAGAGAGATTATATATGTATTGATTATATAGTATAATGACTTTCATCTCTGTTTTTCTTCTTATTTCAATCACTATTTTTTTTTCTTTTGATATTTCTAACCTCCATTTGATCCTACTTCATCCTAATTACATAAGAGTTATTACATACACATTACTTATATTGTACAATAACTTTCATCTCAATATTTCTTCTTCTTCTTTTGATATTTTTAACCTACATTTCATCTATTTCATTCTCATTAAATGAGTAATTATATATACATACATTGCTAATAGGGGAAATTGACTTTCATCTCAAATTTTCTTCTTATTTTCACCACTAATTTTCTTCTTCTTTTGATATCTCAAGCCTCCATTATTTTTCTTTTTGTTTTGATATTTTAAACCTCCATTTCAATAAGCTAGCTCATCCTCATTTAGTGTGACTTCCATCTCCATTCATGCATTTCTTATATAGTAGTAAGACAATGACTTGTAGATGAAGCCTAATCCTAATGACTTGATATGAAAGCTTGATTCAAAATTATTAAATAATTAATTTAGAAAACCAAAATTAAATTAAAAAAATTACTCAAATTGTCCAATAATTTTTAGGAGCTTGTCCAATAAGATACTCAAAAGTTTTTTTTTAGTTTTCTTTTTCCCTTTTTTTCCTATTGGCTAATAGTTTTGCTATTGAATGACAAATTGATAATAAACACCAACTATTGTCATTTTAGATATAGCATATATATAAATTTAAATAATTATATTTTTCATATTTTTTTATGTATATTGCAATATTAAAAAATATCGAATACTTATACTCACATTACGAAGTATATACTTCTAACATAAAATATTTTCGTATTAACTTCTAACTTCATAAAACTTTAAATATTTATATTATCTTAAACATTTATGTTTAAGTACATGAATTTCAAAATTGATCTATTAAATATTTTATCACAAAATATATATTAAAATAAAAAGACGTTTTAAAAAGAAGACACATGAGTATGTTAATATGAAAAAACAAATTTTCTGCAATAAATTATATTATGTAGATTTTATTTACTTTAGAAACTTTTAACTAAGTCTTTTATAATTTATAATTATTTAAAAAAATTAATAATATGTGTAATATAATACATAAAAAATATAATTTTTCTCTCTCTTTCATTATAATGTATCATTAATCAAGAATTGTATATGATTCCCTTTTATTTTTTATTATAATATTTGATAACTTATCAAGAAAGTCATGTATTTTAAAATTATTAAATTAATTTAGAAAACAAAATAAAATCTTGAAAAACTAAAATAAAAAGAAATTATTTATACATTATCAAATTGATGTGACATTTTTAGGAGGGAAAATGTCAAATTAGTAATTATTGTCAACTTGTTTGCTCTTAGTATAACTAGCAGTGTACCCGCGCTTTGCGCGTATTGTCATATGATTCAATCATTTTGTTATAAAAGTATGGATACTTAATACAAAACATAGATAACGTAATATATCCTGATAAAAACAAATATTCCAGGTTACAATAGGAATTCGATATCTCCAAATTTAAATATGTTTATATTAGAATTCCAAACTAAAATAATACATAACATTATTATGAGTATGACTCTACTATATATTAGGACTTTTATTTACCTATAATCTTTTTCCTTAATTTCGCTTCATCTATGCTACACTAATAGCAGGTCCGCAGTTTTACTATAATTTTTTTGTATAAATGAACACGAAATAAGTAGATACAATTGCCTTCTATAGTACAAACCTTTTCAAATACGTTTATCATGAAATTGTCTTCTGAAATAGTAAAATTATTCTTATCATGAAATAAAGCAAAATAAGACTAATAAAAACAATCTAAACAATAGTTCTTAAATAATACATCACCACAATCCAAAGATACAACGATACTCATCCCTAAAAAACCTATAAATTATTAAAAACTTCTTTATAGACAACATTTCTAGTTGTGGTACTGCATTGACCATCTTTATCCAAAATTAAAATTTTCAATCCATTGCGCTGTGTCACGCGAGAAACAGCAACATATAATTGACCGTGACTAAAAACTGGTTTCTTCAATAATAAGCCAACATGTGATAAAGATTGCCCTTGAGCCTTATTTACCGTCATTGCATACGATACAATCAAAGGAAACTGTCTTCTCTGAAATTTGAAGGGCAGTCTTGGATCAGACGGTGTTAATGACATCCTTGGAATCAAAACCTCGTGACCTGCATTATTTCCACCAAGTATTTTTGCCTGTAGCACATGTTTTCCAAGTTTTGTTATAACCATTCGTGTACCATTACACAACCCAAGAGAATGATCAATGTTTCTCAAAAGCATTACAGGAGTACCAACTTTCAATAACAATTCATGATTTGGAACACCTGAACATCTAATTCCATTCAAAAATTCTGTTGTGTGCAAATCAGCAAACACACTACCAGATGTACATGTACTATCTGAGCTTAAGTATTTTTTCCCATCACTTGAACTCAACGAAGTCATGTACTCATTGATGCTATCAACCACATCAAGTGTTGGTGCTAATACAGCCCGTTCCCTCAAATAATTTTGCACATCAGCACAATCCAATCTTAGTGGATATGTACTATGTACAATAGCTGCAATTGGATCCATCGAGCTTCTCAACAAAATATCATCAGGTATTTCAACCTCCAAAAATTCATCACGACGCACTCCGATTGTACCATCACCAATACCAGCAATCCAATCTGAAAAATCCTGCAACTCCTTTAATTCAACATCTGAAAAGGACGGATTATCAAGTCTCATATTCCGTGTCAAACGAAGAACCCGACAATGCTGCCAAATTTTAGATGAATTTATTGGTGCATGAACAATGTCCTGTCGAGTTCCCTTTGGTATGACAGGCAATATTTGGCGAAAGTCTCCCCCAAACACAACGGTCTTACCACCAAATGGTCTATTTTTATTACCAGGATCTTGCACTTGCATGATATCTCTTAAGCTTCTATCAAGAGCTTCAAAACAGTGTCTATGCATCATGGGTGATTCATCCCATATGATAAGTTTTGATCGAATAAGAAGTTCTGCCAACGGACCACCCTGTCGTATATTACAGGTAGAGAACTCATCAATATTGATCGGTATAGCAAATCGTGAGTGTGCAGTCCTTCCACCAGGTAATAGAAGCGATGCAATGCCACTCGAAGCAACATTAAGAACAATATCTCCTTTAGACCTAATTGCCGCAGACAATGTCTTCCAAACATATGTTTTCCCAGTTCCACCATATCCATAAACAAAGAACACGCCTCCATTCGATGAATAGACAGCATCCATAACAATATCATAAACTTCATGTTGCTCTTCTGTCAACCTAAAGAACAATGTATTGTGCTCATCCAACAAAGCAATGCGATCATACTGGAGCTCTTCGTATACCAACTTGTTTTGTAAGTATGAAACAGTGCCCATATCTGGAAATGGCATTGTATCAAAATCTCTCAAACTCTTGCCAAATTTCTGCATCATCTTCTCAATCTCTACCAAAGAAAGATTCTTGATCTCTTCTTCACTCAAAGTCAAACCTAAATGAGAAGACTACCAAATTATTAAAAAAAAATTACAAATAAAATTTCAACAAAAATCCAACCAGTATAGGTACACAACAAATAGTAGACTATACCTGCATGATTCAATATATGACGCTGTCGATGTAAAATATCGTCTGACAAATAAACCCAACACCTGTCCCATACGTCTCTTGGTTCACTCAAGCTATCTGAAGCAAGTAATGTAGTAAACAAAAACCGTAATGAATGTGCAGAAGCCCAATAGCTTGCCTCAGTTATACCATCCACATATTCTCTATCATCATCTAGTATACCGTAAGCATAACATGTCTCACGAAAAGTGTTATATGTAACTCCATCAACTGTTCTTATGTCCTTATAGCCAGTTGGTCCCTTAACAATATTAAGAAGACACCTCAAATAATACTTCTCACCACTTCCAGGTGTAATGTAAAATATTCGACCCAAAGAGAATCCTCTTTTCCTAGGTGTCCATTCTCGTCCATCCCGCTTCCAAACAAATTTCTGTGGAAATTCTGCATATGTAAGCTTTCTTGCATCTTCGTACTTCTTGTTCGCCTCAAACCAAGCTAAGAACATACTATGACCAATAGATGGACGATTAACAACACCTTCAATCTCATCTTCATCGGAGAACAAAACCGTCTGCTCATCTGGAAGATGAAAACTCAAACGCTCCACTGGAGTGCTCTTATACTGAATTTCAAATCCAAGTATCCTCCACATAGCCTCACATGGAGATATATAACGACAATCATAATATATATCAATCTCATCCACAGTTTCACCAACCTCACCATCAACTGCATTGTTATAGAAAGTGGTTGAAATTCGATCATGCCCTTTATTCACATACTTGAATAGATATTTGATTGCTCGTGACTGATTACACCACTCAACATTTAAATGAGCTTTGTACTTGAGCAATAAATATCTATTGTGTGGAACAACAAATCTATTGTCAAGCTCCACACCATTTCTCAATATCTTACGACCATTATCTCTCCTACGATAAATTGGATAACCATCTTGATCAATTGTTGTTGTATCAGCAAAACGCTTAGGAAAATGCTTCACACACTTGCCTTCTTCCATGCATGGAGAGTTTGGCTTGATCACACCACACGGGCCATGTATCATGAAATCACGTACCACATCATAGTACATCGGATCATCTTTCATATTAGGTATTTCAGCCGAGATTATAGTATCAATATCATCTGGTGTCGGGTATTTATCACGTTGCTCCAGAAATAGAAGAATATGAGCATGTGGCAATCCACGTTTTTGAAACTCAACAGTATAAATAACTGCATAA